>OY482672.1:0-1443124 GCA_960531455.1 Urophora cardui
AAAAAACAAAAAAAAAAATTTCCTTAAGCTGCGGACGGACGTTCACGATGTTGTTGTTGCCGCCATTCATGCCTCATTTGAAAAAAAAAAAAAAAAAAATTCATTAACCTGCGGCCGATATAGGATGTTGAACCATCCACAACCCCATCCACCACCCTAATAACTTACTATTTATATACCTAATATATTCAATAAAATAAATGAGAATTATATACATTTTCATAAAATAACATAACAAAACATCAAAGAAATATATAGTAATGTAGACCATTTGGTAGCAAAGCCACCTGTATACCAAAGCCTCCCTGCGACGATGTTGTTGTTGCCGCCATTCATGCCTCATTTGAAAAAAAAAAAAAAAAAAATTCATTAACCTGCGGCCGATATAGTTGATTTTGTTGTTGCCGCCATTCATGCAACATTTGAAAAAAACAAAAAAAAAAATTTCCTTAAGCTGCGGACGGACGTTCACGATGTTGTTGTTGCCGCCATTCATGCCTCATTTGAAAAAAAAAAAAAAAAAAATTCATTAACCTGCGGCCGATATAGTTGATTTTGTTGTTGCCGCCATTCATGCAACATTTGAAAAAAACAAAAAAAAAAATTTCCTTAAGCTGCGGACGGACGTTCACGATGTTGTTGTTGCCGCCATTCATGCCTCATTTGAAAAAAAAAAAAAAAAAAATTCATTAACCTGCGGCCGATATAGTTGATTTTGTTGTTGCCGCCATTCATGCAACATTTGAAAAAAACAAAAAAAAAAATTTCCTTAAGCTGCGGACGGACGTTCACGATGTTGTTGTTGCCGCCATTCATGCCTCATTTGAAAAAAAAAAAAAAAAAAATTCATTAACCTGCGGCCGATATAGTTGATTTTGTTGTTGCCGCCATTCATGCAACATTTGAAAAAAACAAAAAAAAAAATTTCCTTAAGCTGCGGACGGACGTTCACGATGTTGTTG
The DNA here is from genome assembly GCA_960531455.1 of Urophora cardui. Lineage (NCBI taxonomy): Eukaryota > Metazoa > Arthropoda > Insecta > Diptera > Tephritidae > Urophora > Urophora cardui. The sequence goes on from OY482672.1 coordinate 963, forward strand.
TTGCCGCCATTCATGCCTCATTTGAAAAAAAAAAAAAAAAAAATTCATTAACCTGCGGCCGATATAGTTGATTTTGTTGTTGCCGCCATTCATGCAACATTTGAAAAAAACAAAAAAAAAAATTTCCTTAAGCTGCGGACGGACGTTCACGATGTTGTTGTTGCCGCCATTCATGCCTCATTTGAAAAAAAAAAAAAAAAAAATTCATTAACCTGCGGCCGATATAGTTGATTTTGTTGTTGCCGCCATTCATGCAACATTTGAAAAAAACAAAAAAAAAAATTTCCTTAAGCTGCGGACGGACGTTCACGATGTTGTTGTTGCCGCCATTCATGCCTCATTTGAAAAAAAAAAAAAAAAAAATTCATTAACCTGCGGCCGATATAGTTGATTTTGTTGTTGCCGCCATTCATGCAACATTTGAAAAAAACAAAAAAAAAAATTTCCTTAAGCTGCGGACGGACGTTCACGATGTTGTTGTTGCCGCCATTCATGCCTCATTTGAAAAAAAAAAAAAAAAAAATTCATTAACCTGCGGCCGATATAGTTGATTTTGTTGTTGCCGCCATTCATGCAACATTTGAAAAAAACAAAAAAAAAAATTTCCTTAAGCTGCGGACGGACGTTCACGATGTTGTTGTTGCCGCCATTCATGCCTCATTTGAAAAAAAAAAAAAAAAAAATTCATTAACCTGCGGCCGATATAGTTGATTTTGTTGTTGCCGCCATTCATGCAACATTTGAAAAAAACAAAAAAAAAAATTTCCTTAAGCTGCGGACGGACGTTCACGATGTTGTTGTTGCCGCCATTCATGCCTCATTTGAAAAAAAAAAAAAAAAAAATTCATTAACCTGCGGCCGATATAGTTGATTTTGTTGTTGCCGCCATTCATGCAACATTTGAAAAAAACAAAAAAAAAAATTTCCTTAAGCTGCGGACGGACGTTCACGATGTTGTTGTTGCCGCCATTCATGCCTCATTTGAAAAAAAAAAAAAAAAAAATTCATTAACCTGCGGCCGATATAGTTGATTTTGTTGTTGCCGCCATTCATGCAACATTTGAAAAAAACAAAAAAAAAAATTTCCTTAAGCTGCGGACGGACGTTCACGATGTTGTTGTTGCCGCCATTCATGCCTCATTTGAAAAAAAAAAAAAAAAAAATTCATTAACCTGCGGCCGATATAGTTGATTTTGTTGTTGCCGCCATTCATGCAACATTTGAAAAAAACAAAAAAAAAAATTTCCTTAAGCTGCGGACGGACGTTCACGATGTTGTTGTTGCCGCCATTCATGCCTCATTTGAAAAAAAAAAAAAAAAAAATTCATTAACCTGCGGCCGATATAGTTGATTTTGTTGTTGCCGCCATTCATGCAACATTTGAAAAAAACAAAAAAAAAAATTTCCTTAAGCTGCGGACGGACGTTCACGATGTTGTTGTTGCCGCCATTCATGCCTCATTTGAAAAAAAAAAAAAAAAAAATTCATTAACCTGCGGCCGATATAGTTGATTTTGTTGTTGCCGCCATTCATGCAACATTTGAAAAAAACAAAAAAAAAAATTTCCTTAAGCTGCGGACGGACGTTCACGATGTTGTTGTTGCCGCCATTCATGCCTCATTTGAAAAAAAAAAAAAAAAAAATTCATTAACCTGCGGCCGATATAGTTGATTTTGTTGTTGCCGCCATTCATGCAACATTTGAAAAAAACAAAAAAAAAAATTTCCTTAAGCTGCGGACGGACGTTCACGATGTTGTTGTTGCCGCCATTCATGCCTCATTTGAAAAAAAAAAAAAAAAAAATTCATTAACCTGCGGCCGATATAGTTGATTTTGTTGTTGCCGCCATTCATGCAACATTTGAAAAAAACAAAAAAAAAAATTTCCTTAAGCTGCGGACGGACGTTCACGATGTTGTTGTTGCCGCCATTCATGCCTCATTTGAAAAAAAAAAAAAAAAAAATTCCTTAAGCTGCGGACGGACGTTCACGATGTTTTTGTTGCCGCCATTCATGCCTCATTTGAAAAAAAAAAAAAAAAAATTCATTAACCTGCGGCCGATATAGTTGATTTTGTTGTTGCCGCCATTCATGCAACATTTGAAAAAAACAAAAAAAAAAATTTCCTTAAGCTGCGGACGGACGTTCACGATGTTGTTGTTGCCGCCATTCATGCCTCATTTGAAAAAAAAAAAAAAAAAAATTCATTAACCTGCGGCCGATATAGTTGATTTTGTTGTTGCCGCCATTCATGCAACATTTGAAAAAAACAAAAAAAAAAATTTCCTTAAGCTGCGGACGGACGTTCACGATGTTGTTGTTGCCGCCATTCATGCCTCATTTGAAAAAAAAAAAAAAAAAAATTCATTAACCTGCGGCCGATATAGTTGATTTTGTTGTTGCCGCCATTCATGCAACATTTGAAAAAAACAAAAAAAAAAATTTCCTTAAGCTGCGGACGGACGTTCACGATGTTGTTGTTGCCGCCATTCATGCCTCATTTGAAAAAAAAAAAAAAAAAAATTCATTAACCTGCGGCCGATATAGTTGATTTTGTTGTTGCCGCCATTCATGCAACATTTGAAAAAAACAAAAAAAAAAATTTCCTTAAGCTGCGGACGGACGTTCACGATGTTGTTGTTGCCGCCATTCATGCCTCATTTGAAAAAAAAAAAAAAAAAAATTCATTAACCTGCGGCCGATATAGTTGATTTTGTTGTTGCCGCCATTCATGCAACATTTGAAAAAAACAAAAAAAAAAATTTCCTTAAGCTGCGGACGGACGTTCACGATGTTGTTGTTGCCGCCATTCATGCCTCATTTGAAAAAAAAAAAAAAAAAAATTCATTAACCTGCGGCCGATATAGTTGATTTTGTTGTTGCCGCCATTCATGCAACATTTGAAAAAAACAAAAAAAAAAATTTCCTTAAGCTGCGGACGGACGTTCACGATGTTGTTGTTGCCGCCATTCATGCCTCATTTGAAAAAAAAAAAAAAAAAAATTCATTAACCTGCGGCCGATATAGTTGATTTTGTTGTTGCCGCCATTCATGCAACATTTGAAAAAAACAAAAAAAAAAATTTCCTTAAGCTGCGGACGGACGTTCACGATGTTGTTGTTGCCGCCATTCATGCCTCATTTGAAAAAAAAAAAAAAAAAAATTCATTAACCTGCGGCCGATATAGTTGATTTTGTTGTTGCCGCCATTCATGCAACATTTGAAAAAAACAAAAAAAAAAATTTCCTTAAGCTGCGGACGGACGTTCACGATGTTGTTGTTGCCGCCATTCATGCCTCATTTGAAAAAAAAAAAAAAAAAAATTCATTAACCTGCGGCCGATATAGTTGATTTTGTTGTTGCCGCCATTCATGCAACATTTGAAAAAAACAAAAAAAAAAATTTCCTTAAGCTGCGGACGGACGTTCACGATGTTGTTGTTGCCGCCATTCATGCCTCATTTGAAAAAAAAAAAAAAAAAAATTCATTAACCTGCGGCCGATATAGTTGATTTTGTTGTTGCCGCCATTCATGCAACATTTGAAAAAAACAAAAAAAAAAATTTCCTTAAGCTGCGGACGGACGTTCACGATGTTGTTGTTGCCGCCATTCATGCCTCATTTGAAAAAAAAAAAAAAAAAAATTCATTAACCTGCGGCCGATATAGTTGATTTTGTTGTTGCCGCCATTCATGCAACATTTGAAAAAAACAAAAAAAAAAATTTCCTTAAGCTGCGGACGGACGTTCACGATGTTGTTGTTGCCGCCATTCATGCCTCATTTGAAAAAAAAAAAAAAAAAAATTCATTAACCTGCGGCCGATATAGTTGATTTTGTTGTTGCCGCCATTCATGCAACATTTGAAAAAAACAAAAAAAAAAATTTCCTTAAGCTGCGGACGGACGTTCACGATGTTGTTGTTGCCGCCATTCATGCCTCATTTGAAAAAAAAAAAAAAAAAAATTCATTAACCTGCGGCCGATATAGTTGATTTTGTTGTTGCCGCCATTCATGCAACATTTGAAAAAAACAAAAAAAAAAATTTCCTTAAGCTGCGGACGGACGTTCACGATGTTGTTGTTGCCGCCATTCATGCCTCATTTGAAAAAAAAAAAAAAAAAAATTCATTAACCTGCGGCCGATATAGTTGATTTTGTTGTTGCCGCCATTCATGCAACATTTGAAAAAAACAAAAAAAAAAATTTCCTTAAGCTGCGGACGGACGTTCACGATGTTGTTGTTGCCGCCATTCATGCCTCATTTGAAAAAAAAAAAAAAAAAAATTCATTAACCTGCGGCCGATATAGTTGATTTTGTTGTTGCCGCCATTCATGCAACATTTGAAAAAAACAAAAAAAAAAATTTCCTTAAGCTGCGGACGGACGTTCACGATGTTGTTGTTGCCGCCATTCATGCCTCATTTGAAAAAAAAAAAAAAAAAAATTCATTAACCTGCGGCCGATATAGTTGATTTTGTTGTTGCCGCCATTCATGCAACATTTGAAAAAAACAAAAAAAAAAATTTCCTTAAGCTGCGGACGGACGTTCACGATGTTGTTGTTGCCGCCATTCATGCCTCATTTGAAAAAAAAAAAAAAAAAAATTCATTAACCTGCGGCCGATATAGTTGATTTTGTTGTTGCCGCCATTCATGCAACATTTGAAAAAAACAAAAAAAAAAATTTCCTTAAGCTGCGGACGGACGTTCACGATGTTGTTGTTGCCGCCATTCATGCCTCATTTGAAAAAAAAAAAAAAAAAAATTCATTAACCTGCGGCCGATATAGTTGATTTTGTTGTTGCCGCCATTCATGCAACATTTGAAAAAAACAAAAAAAAAAATTTCCTTAAGCTGCGGACGGACGTTCACGATGTTGTTGTTGCCGCCATTCATGCCTCATTTGAAAAAAAAAAAAAAAAAAATTCATTAACCTGCGGCCGATATAGTTGATTTTGTTGTTGCCGCCATTCATGCAACATTTGAAAAAAACAAAAAAAAAAATTTCCTTAAGCTGCGGACGGACGTTCACGATGTTGTTGTTGCCGCCATTCATGCCTCATTTGAAAAAAAAAAAAAAAAAAATTCATTAACCTGCGGCCGATATAGTTGATTTTGTTGTTGCCGCCATTTCATGCAACATTTGAAAAAAACAAAAAAAAAAATTTCCTTAAGCTGCGGACGGACGTTCACGATGTTGTTGTTGCCGCCATTCATGCCTCATTTGAAAAAAAAAAAAAAAAAAATTCATTAACCTGCGGCCGATATAGTTGATTTTGTTGTTGCCGCCATTCATGCAACATTTGAAAAAAACAAAAAAAAAAATTTCCTTAAGCTGCGGACGGACGTTCACGATGTTGTTGTTGCCGCCATTCATGCCTCATTTGAAAAAAAAAAAAAAAAAAATTCATTAACCTGCGGCCGATATAGTTGATTTTGTTGTTGCCGCCATTCATGCAACATTTGAAAAAAACAAAAAAAAAAATTTCCTTAAGCTGCGGACGGACGTTCACGATGTTGTTGTTGCCGCCATTCATGCCTCATTTGAAAAAAAAAAAAAAAAAAATTCATTAACCTGCGGCCGATATAGTTGATTTTGTTGTTGCCGCCATTCATGCAACATTTGAAAAAAACAAAAAAAAAAATTTCCTTAAGCTGCGGACGGACGTTCACGATGTTGTTGTTGCCGCCATTCATGCCTCATTTGAAAAAAAAAAAAAAAAAAATTCATTAACCTGCGGCCGATATAGTTGATTTTGTTGTTGCCGCCATTCATGCAACATTTGAAAAAAACAAAAAAAAAAATTTCCTTAAGCTGCGGACGGACGTTCACGATGTTGTTGTTGCCGCCATTCATGCCTCATTTGAAAAAAAAAAAAAAAAAAATTCATTAACCTGCGGCCGATATAGTTGATTTTGTTGTTGCCGCCATTCATGCAACATTTGAAAAAAACAAAAAAAAAAATTTCCTTAAGCTGCGGACGGACGTTCACGATGTTGTTGTTGCCGCCATTCATGCCTCATTTGAAAAAAAAAAAAAAAAAAATTCATTAACCTGCGGCCGATATAGTTGATTTTGTTGTTGCCGCCATTCATGCAACATTTGAAAAAAACAAAAAAAAAAATTTCCTTAAGCTGCGGACGGACGTTCACGATGTTGTTGTTGCCGCCATTCATGCCTCATTTGAAAAAAAAAAAAAAAAAAATTCATTAACCTGCGGCCGATATAGTTGATTTTGTTGTTGCCGCCATTCATGCAACATTTGAAAAAAACAAAAAAAAAAATTTCCTTAAGCTGCGGACGGACGTTCACGATGTTGTTGTTGCCGCCATTCATGCCTCATTTGAAAAAAAAAAAAAAAAAAATTCATTAACCTGCGGCCGATATAGTTGATTTTGTTGTTGCCGCCATTCATGCAACATTTGAAAAAAACAAAAAAAAAAATTTCCTTAAGCTGCGGACGGACGTTCACGATGTTGTTGTTGCCGCCATTCATGCCTCATTTGAAAAAAAAAAAAAAAAAAATTCATTAACCTGCGGCCGATATAGTTGATTTTGTTGTTGCCGCCATTCATGCAACATTTGAAAAAAACAAAAAAAAAAATTTCCTTAAGCTGCGGACGGACGTTCACGATGTTGTTGTTGCCGCCATTCATGCCTCATTTGAAAAAAAAAAAAAAAAAAATTCATTAACCTGCGGCCGATATAGTTGATTTTGTTGTTGCCGCCATTCATGCAACATTTGAAAAAAACAAAAAAAAAAATTTCCTTAAGCTGCGGACGGACGTTCACGATGTTGTTGTTGCCGCCATTCATGCCTCATTTGAAAAAAAAAAAAAAAAAAATTCATTAACCTGCGGCCGATATAGTTGATTTTGTTGTTGCCGCCATTCATGCAACATTTGAAAAAAACAAAAAAAAAAATTTCCTTAAGCTGCGGACGGACGTTCACGATGTTGTTGTTGCCGCCATTCATGCCTCATTTGAAAAAAAAAAAAAAAAAAATTCATTAACCTGCGGCCGATATAGTTGATTTTGTTGTTGCCGCCATTCATGCAACATTTGAAAAAAACAAAAAAAAAAATTTCCTTAAGCTGCGGACGGACGTTCACGATGTTGTTGTTGCCGCCATTCATGCCTCATTTGAAAAAAAAAAAAAAAAAAATTCATTAACCTGCGGCCGATATAGTTGATTTTGTTGTTGCCGCCATTCATGCAACATTTGAAAAAAACAAAAAAAAAAATTTCCTTAAGCTGCGGACGGACGTTCACGATGTTGTTGTTGCCGCCATTCATGCCTCATTTGAAAAAAAAAAAAAAAAAAATTCATTAACCTGCGGCCGATATAGTTGATTTTGTTGTTGCCGCCATTCATGCAACATTTGAAAAAAACAAAAAAAAAAATTTCCTTAAGCTGCGGACGGACGTTCACGATGTTGTTGTTGCCGCCATTCATGCCTCATTTGAAAAAAAAAAAAAAAAAAATTCATTAACCTGCGGCCGATATAGTTGATTTTGTTGTTGCCGCCATTCATGCAACATTTGAAAAAAACAAAAAAAAAAATTTCCTTAAGCTGCGGACGGACGTTCACGATGTTGTTGTTGCCGCCATTCATGCCTCATTTGAAAAAAAAAAAAAAAAAAATTCATTAACCTGCGGCCGATATAGTTGATTTTGTTGTTGCCGCCATTCATGCAACATTTGAAAAAAACAAAAAAAAAAATTTCCTTAAGCTGCGGACGGACGTTCACGATGTTGTTGTTGCCGCCATTCATGCCTCATTTGAAAAAAAAAAAAAAAAAAATTCATTAACCTGCGGCCGATATAGTTGATTTTGTTGTTGCCGCCATTCATGCAACATTTGAAAAAAACAAAAAAAAAAATTTCCTTAAGCTGCGGACGGACGTTCACGATGTTGTTGTTGCCGCCATTCATGCCTCATTTGAAAAAAAAAAAAAAAAAAATTCATTAACCTGCGGCCGATATAGTTGATTTTGTTGTTGCCGCCATTCATGCAACATTTGAAAAAAACAAAAAAAAAAATTTCCTTAAGCTGCGGACGGACGTTCACGATGTTGTTGTTGCCGCCATTCATGCCTCATTTGAAAAAAAAAAAAAAAAAAATTCATTAACCTGCGGCCGATATAGTTGATTTTGTTGTTGCCGCCATTCATGCAACATTTGAAAAAAACAAAAAAAAAAATTTCCTTAAGCTGCGGACGGACGTTCACGATGTTGTTGTTGCCGCCATTCATGCCTCATTTGAAAAAAAAAAAAAAAAAAATTCATTAACCTGCGGCCGATATAGTTGATTTTGTTGTTGCCGCCATTCATGCAACATTTGAAAAAAACAAAAAAAAAAATTTCCTTAAGCTGCGGACGGACGTTCACGATGTTGTTGTTGCCGCCATTCATGCCTCATTTGAAAAAAAAAAAAAAAAAAATTCATTAACCTGCGGCCGATATAGTTGATTTTGTTGTTGCCGCCATTCATGCAACATTTGAAAAAAACAAAAAAAAAAATTTCCTTAAGCTGCGGACGGACGTTCACGATGTTGTTGTTGCCGCCATTCATGCCTCATTTGAAAAAAAAAAAAAAAAAAATTCATTAACCTGCGGCCGATATAGTTGATTTTGTTGTTGCCGCCATTCATGCAACATTTGAAAAAAACAAAAAAAAAAATTTCCTTAAGCTGCGGACGGACGTTCACGATGTTGTTGTTGCCGCCATTCATGCCTCATTTGAAAAAAAAAAAAAAAAAAATTCATTAACCTGCGGCCGATATAGTTGATTTTGTTGTTGCCGCCATTCATGCAACATTTGAAAAAAACAAAAAAAAAAATTTCCTTAAGCTGCGGACGGACGTTCACGATGTTGTTGTTGCCGCCATTCATGCCTCATTTGAAAAAAAAAAAAAAAAAAATTCATTAACCTGCGGCCGATATAGTTGATTTTGTTGTTGCCGCCATTCATGCAACATTTGAAAAAAACAAAAAAAAAAATTTCCTTAAGCTGCGGACGGACGTTCACGATGTTGTTGTTGCCGCCATTCATGCCTCATTTGAAAAAAAAAAAAAAAAAAATTCATTAACCTGCGGCCGATATAGTTGATTTTGTTGTTGCCGCCATTCATGCAACATTTGAAAAAAACAAAAAAAAAAATTTCCTTAAGCTGCGGACGGACGTTCACGATGTTGTTGTTGCCGCCATTCATGCCTCATTTGAAAAAAAAAAAAAAAAAAATTCATTAACCTGCGGCCGATATAGTTGATTTTGTTGTTGCCGCCATTCATGCAACATTTGAAAAAAACAAAAAAAAAAATTTCCTTAAGCTGCGGACGGACGTTCACGATGTTGTTGTTGCCGCCATTCATGCCTCATTTGAAAAAAAAAAAAAAAAAAATTCATTAACCTGCGGCCGATATAGTTGATTTTGTTGTTGCCGCCATTCATGCAACATTTGAAAAAAACAAAAAAAAAAATTTCCTTAAGCTGCGGACGGACGTTCACGATGTTGTTGTTGCCGCCATTCATGCCTCATTTGAAAAAAAAAAAAAAAAAAATTCATTAACCTGCGGCCGATATAGTTGATTTTGTTGTTGCCGCCATTCATGCAACATTTGAAAAAAACAAAAAAAAAAATTTCCTTAAGCTGCGGACGGACGTTCACGATGTTGTTGTTGCCGCCATTCATGCCTCATTTGAAAAAAAAAAAAAAAAAAATTCATTAACCTGCGGCCGATATAGTTGATTTTGTTGTTGCCGCCATTCATGCAACATTTGAAAAAAACAAAAAAAAAAATTTCCTTAAGCTGCGGACGGACGTTCACGATGTTGTTGTTGCCGCCATTCATGCCTCATTTGAAAAAAAAAAAAAAAAAAATTCATTAACCTGCGGCCGATATAGTTGATTTTGTTGTTGCCGCCATTCATGCAACATTTGAAAAAAACAAAAAAAAAATTTCCTTAAGCTGCGGACGGACGTTCACGATGTTGTTGTTGCCGCCATTCATGCCTCATTTGAAAAAAAAAAAAAAAAAAATTCATTAACCTGCGGCCGATATAGTTGATTTTGTTGTTGCCGCCATTCATGCAACATTTGAAAAAAACAAAAAAAAAAATTTCCTTAAGCTGCGGACGGACGTTCACGATGTTGTTGTTGCCGCCATTCATGCCTCATTTGAAAAAAAAAAAAAAAAAAATTCATTAACCTGCGGCCGATATAGTTGATTTTGTTGTTGCCGCCATTCATGCAACATTTGAAAAAAACAAAAAAAAAAATTTCCTTAAGCTGCGGACGGACGTTCACGATGTTGTTGTTGCCGCCATTCATGCCTCATTTGAAAAAAAAAAAAAAAAAAATTCATTAACCTGCGGCCGATATAGTTGATTTTGTTGTTGCCGCCATTCATGCAACATTTGAAAAAAACAAAAAAAAAAATTTCCTTAAGCTGCGGACGGACGTTCACGATGTTGTTGTTGCCGCCATTCATGCCTCATTTGAAAAAAAAAAAAAAAAAAATTCATTAACCTGCGGCCGATATAGTTGATTTTGTTGTTGCCGCCATTCATGCAACATTTGAAAAAAACAAAAAAAAAAATTTCCTTAAGCTGCGGACGGACGTTCACGATGTTGTTGTTGCCGCCATTCATGCCTCATTTGAAAAAAAAAAAAAAAAAAATTCATTAACCTGCGGCCGATATAGTTGATTTTGTTGTTGCCGCCATTCATGCAACATTTGAAAAAAACAAAAAAAAAAATTTCCTTAAGCTGCGGACGGACGTTCACGATGTTGTTGTTGCCGCCATTCATGCCTCATTTGAAAAAAAAAAAAAAAAAAATTCATTAACCTGCGGCCGATATAGTTGATTTTGTTGTTGCCGCCATTCATGCAACATTTGAAAAAAACAAAAAAAAAAATTTCCTTAAGCTGCGGACGGACGTTCACGATGTTGTTGTTGCCGCCATTCATGCCTCATTTGAAAAAAAAAAAAAAAAAAATTCATTAACCTGCGGCCGATATAGTTGGGGAACCATCCACAACCCCATCCACCACCCTAATCACTTACTATTTATATACATAATATATTCAATAAAATAAATGAGAATTATATACATTTTCATAAAATAACATAACAAAACATCAAAGAAATATATAGTAATGTAGACCATTTGGTAGCAAAGCCACCTGTATACCAAAGCCTCCCTGCGAGCGCCGTCCCTAACCCCTCCTCCACCCTACTTTAGTCACTTTAATATTTAGATCACAAATCACTCAAAATATCTGAGAATTCTAAAAACACATTTCATTCGTAATACAAACTTCAATAGGTAAGTTCATGCAATTCACCATCAAAAGAATTCCCAAAAAACAAATACATTTCATTTGTAGCAGTTAGCAAAAAAGACACATTTCAATTGTAGTACAAATTTCATTTGTAGTAGAATGTTCAATAGGTAAGTTCATGCAATTTTTATTGCAAAAATCATTAAGGGGCAATTCTCATTTTAAGTCAATGTATAATATTTAAGGGCAATTCTCATATAGGTAATAATCCAAAAATGAGGAAAAAACACTATCACCACTGTGGAAGGGCGGGCAAAAATTCTGAAAAAATAATTAATTTAAAATGGTGGCTAATTTAATTTTTAGAAATTTCGGCCATTTTGGGCTACAATGACGGGTTTTTATATAACAAGGCTTTCAATAAATTTAAAGATGGACTAAAATAGTGTCTACCATCAGAAAGAGCACCTTCGAAACATTTGATAGAATTTTTCGAAATTTCGGCTATTTTGGGCTACAATGACGGGTTTTTAGTACAACAAGACTTTTAATAAATTTAAAGATGGACTAAAACTGTGTCTATCATTAGAAAGAGCACCTTCGAAACATTTGGTTGAATTTTTAGAAATTTCGGCTATTTTGGGGTACAATGACGTGTCTACCATTTTAATTGAATTGAATGCATAATAAGTGCGACCACGCCTACTATTTAACAAAGATATTTCTCGAACACCCTTTGGAAATATGTAACGTGACATCTTTGTAACTAGAAGTCATAAAGGAATGCAATTTTGCACTAACAATAATATTCATATGCTTAGTTGGATGATTGATAAAAATTTAAAAAATGGGCATGGCTGCGCCCACTTTATGCGGCACTCGATTCATATAAAATACACCCTAATCGAACAAATGCAAACAAACCATGAAAATATACAGCTGAGTATCTAATGTTCGATTCTACTCGAACTTAGGCTTCCTTACTTGTTAATTTTAGTTTAAATACAGAGAAAATGCAATGAATTGAGATTTAAAAGGTGCCTTTGTTTAATGTGTGCATACGTAGGTCCACTCCCCAAACATAAATTTAAGTAAAAATTTTCTGGACGAGTTTTAAGTATTTTTTATTTTAATTTTCCGTTGGATATTGAAAACCCCCCCCCAAAATATTTTTCTGTGTGCGCCACTGTATGTATGTAGCAGAATTGGGCATTATTCGAATAAATTTTTATTTAGATACATAATTACATATGTATGTATTGCAATAAAATTTTATTTTTCAAATTTTTATTCAGGAAAATTCCCTACGAATAAATTATTCGGAAATTTATTTTTTATTTCAAATTTATTTTTAATATGTACAATGTACATACTTAATTATTTTCTGGTTTTTATTTTTTGGTTAAAAATAATTTTTTTTTACCATAAAATAATCGTTACGGTTCCTGCAAATTTTAAATTTATTTGTTTAACAATTATAAAAATAATCCATGGATAATAAAAGGCACACATTTTTCATGTTCATAAAAAATCATATTAAAAAAATAATAAAAAAATATTCAAAGCAAACAAAAAATGATAATACATAATTCAAAAGTATGTACCTTTAAAATAATCTTATTTTATTTCCAATGCAAAGGTAAGTGAATTTTTTAATTTGCCACAAATCCCATACGATTTGCGTTCGCACATGCCAACACAAAAACATAAGTACAATATACGTTCTTTGCTCGACCACTGAGACTCTGTGAAAGCTGCTGAATTTTTTCCACTTTTGCCTTATTCATTTTCGTGAAACAGCTATACATCCAACATTCGCTGGAAATAGTTTTTGAATTTTTTCCATTTACCCCCAACAATAAATTATTTTCAATTTGATAAAAAAAAAATACAACAAAACAATTTGGATAACAAATCAGAATGAATAATAAAAATGTATATGTAATTTATTTAATTTAACGAGCACAGGCCCAGGTTATATTTAATTTTCTATTTTTTAGAAACTAGAAAAAAACTTTTTAAGCATGGATGTAACTACAGCTGGTTTTTTTCTAGTTTCTAAAAAATAAAAAAAATAAAAAAAAAAATAAAAATTTATTCTTTAATCAAAATTTTCTGAATGGATAACTAAAATTTATTTTTTATTTGAATAAAAATTCATCCAAAACCGTTGGTGGTCACCAACATCTTAGTAAATTTTCTTGCATGACTTATGATGATGGTTGATGGCTGTTGGTCATCAACAAATGTATAAGAAAATAATTTTAGGGACAACATAATATTTTTATATGCTAAAAATTGCTTAAAATTAATTAAAATGGATAATTCGACAAAAAATAGAAATTGCATAAAATTGATAATTCGATAAAAAATACATACATACTTACCGGTTGTTGTGTACACACCAACATCTTCTTCAATGATTTTTAGTTTAGAAAATTCCATGATGGTTGATAGTTGGTCATCAACAAATGGACAAGAAATTATTTTTATGGACAACATAATTTTATATATGTTCAAAATTTCGTAAATTTAATTACAATTGATAATTCGATAAAAAACATTCACCAGTTTCATCTAATTGGTGCTTTGTTCTATACACACCAACATCTTATTTAATAATTTTTAGTATAGAAAATGCTAGGGGTCGCGGGTTCGAGTCCCAGCAAAGGAACTTTTAAAAGTATCTTTAAATTAATTTTTATCGTTTTTTTTTAGTTCCTAAATTAAAACTCGATAGGAAATTTTGGAAAAAATTAGCGGTTGTAAGAAATTGATGCATTGATGGCATCGGTGCATCGCATATAAAGGCAAATATAAATTCATAAATAAATTCGCGATTAAACTCCCCACGAATTTAACTATTGGCACAACGAGTGCGCAAGAGTGAATCAACGAGTAAATTGACTTCGATACGGAAAAGCAACTCTGAGTGGCTAAATCGGTACGTTCACTCTTAGGTGTGCACGCAAATTCTGTTAAATTCGCGCGACGCAACATTTGCTCCTTCTCTACTATCTACGTTCTCTGGCAATGATCTCCACAAAGCCCTTATGGACGCACGGGCAACGGTACATTGAAATAAAAATCACGGCTGACAATAAGAGCAAAAAAATTGCGACCGCCCACTTCCTCCATTTTTAAAAGTACACCCGAAAAATTTCGAAAATTTATAAATTGATAATTGTTTGTGAGGGGTAGCTAAAGAGAATAAATTTATTTCTGGGTATTTTTTTTTTAAATATTTTATATATTTTTTAATTTTATTTTAATTGTTTAATTTTTATAATTTTTTAATTTTCTTCTCGGTCTTAAAAAAAAAAAACGAATAAATTTCACATAATTCAGTGAATGGTAATAGTGATCGAAATCGAAAATGTTCAAACAATTATTACTAAATTTTTCCTTCGATTTTTATCATAGCAGCGCATTGTTTAATTTTTTATATTCTATCGATTTCTTCTGCAGATCGTGCTGGTGTTGTGCGTTTTTATATTTTTCATTATTAGCGCACGATTTAATAATTAAAGTTTAATTTATAGCTAAAACAGCGCCATCTGATTGAATTAATCTCATTAGTAAATATGTTATAATTTATAAGTTCTCTGGTTGCTGTCAAAGAAGACCAGTAATTTTTTTTTTGTTTTTATTTAAAAAATGTAAAAATATCTTAAAAAAAAAAAACAAATGAAAAAAACAATGAGGGATCGGGAAACCTAATTAGTCAACTAAAATTTTCCTAGGTCTTGCTCAGACAAATAGCAAAATTTAATTTCACATACGTACATATGTACCTAGATATGTATGTATGTAGCAGAATTGGGCATTATTCGAATAAATTTTTATTTAGATACATAATTACATATGTATGTATTGCAATAAAATTTTATTTTTCAAATTTTTATTCAGGTAAATTCCCTACGAATAAATTATTCGGAAATTTATTTTTTATTTCAAATTTATTTTTAATATGTACAATGTACATACTTAATTATTTTCTGGTTTTTATTTTTTGGTTAAAAATAATTTTTTTTTACCATAAAATAATCGTTACGGTTCCTGCAAATTTTAAATTTATTTGTTTAACAATTATAAAAATAATCCATGGATAATAAAAGGCACACATTTTTTCATGTTCATAAAAAATCATATTAAAAAAATAATAAAAAAATATTCAAAGCAAACAAAAAATGATAATACATAATTCAAAAGTATGTACCTTTAAAATAATCTTATTTTATTTCCAATGCAAAGGTAAGTGAATTTTTTAATTTGCCACAAATCCCATACGATTTGCGTTCGCACATGCCAACACAAAAACATAAGTACAATATACGTTCTTTGCTCGACCACTGAGACTCTGTGAAAGCTGTTGAATTTTTTCCACTTTTGCCTTATTCATTTTCGTGAAACAGCTATACATCCAACATTCGCTGGAAATAGTTTTTGAATTTTTTCCATTTACCCCCAACAATAAATTATTTTCAATTTGATAAAAAAAAAATACAACAAAACAATTTGGATAACAAATCAGAATGAATAATAAAAATGTATATGTAATTTATTTAATTTAACGAGCACAGGCCCAGGTTATATTTAATTTTCTATTTTTTAGAAACTAGAAAAAAACTTTTTAAGCATGGATGTAACTACAGCTGGTTTTTTTCTAGTTTCTAAAAAATAAAAAAAATAAAAAAAAAATAAAAATTTATTCTTTAATCAAAATTTTCTGAATGGATAACTAAAATTTATTTTTTATTTGAATAAAAATTCATCCAAAACCGTTGGTGGTCACCAACATCTTAGTAAATTTTCTTGCATGACTTATGATGATGGTTGATGGCTGTTGGTCATCAACAAATGTATAAGAAAATAATTTTAGGGACAACATAATATTTTTATATGTTAAAAATTGCTTAAAATTAATTAAAATGGATAATTCGACAAAAAATAGAAATTGCATAAAATTGATAATTCGATAAAAAATACATACATACTTACCGGTTGTTGTGTACACACCAACATCTTCTTCAATGATTTTTAGTTTAGAAATTTCCATGATGGTTGATAGTTGGTCATCAACAAATGGACAAGAAATTATTTTTATGGACAACATAATTTTATATATGTTCAAAATTTCGTAAATTTAATTACAATTGATAATTCGATAAAAAACATTCACCAGTTTCATCTAATTGGTGCTTTGTTCTATACACACCAACATCTTATTTAATAATTTTTAGTATAGAAAATGCTAGGGGTCGCGGGTTCGAGTCCCAGCAAAGGAACTTTTAAAAGTATCTTTAAATTAATTTTTATCGTTTTTTTTAGTTCCTAAATTAAAACTCGATAGGAAATTTTTGGAAAAAATTAGCGGTTGTAAGAAATTGATGGCATCGGTGCATCGCATATAAAGGCAAATAAATTCATAAATAAATTCGCGATTAAACTCCCCACGAATTTAACTATTGGCACAACGAGTGCGCAAGAGTGAATCAACGAGTAAATTGACTTCGATACGGAAAAGCAACTCTGAGTGGCTAAATCGGTACGTTCACTCTTAGGTGTGCACGCAAATTCTGTTAAATTCGCGCGACGCAACATTTGCTCCTTCTCTACTATCTACGTTCTCTGACCTTGCTCCTTGTTCCTTCTGGTTTGCGAAATATGACATACAAATCTAACCGCCTCTATGCAATGGCTTGCTGACAGTGCGCAGGCCCGATTATTGCAAGTGGTCGCGCTTGTTCATATGAATGCGCACATAAGCAGGTGTTGAACCATTGCCATTGGGCGCGAGGTTCATCACTTTTGAATTACCCGCATGTCCACTGACTTGATCTGAAAGCTATTTGGAGTTAAAATTTTACAAAATTGCTTCGTTTTGTGAAAAATGATGGACAACAGCGAAATGTAGAGGGGCAAGGAAACGCAGCACTTGTTAAAGCAATGATCTCCACAAAGCCCTTATGGACGCGCGGGCAACGGTACATTGAAATAAAAATCATGGCTGACAATAAGAGCAAAAAATTGCGACCGCCCACTTCCTCCATTTTTAAAAGTACTTACTTGTTAATTTTAGTTTAAATACAGAGAAAATGCAATGAATTGAGATTTAAAAGGTGCCTTTGTTTAATGTGTGCATACGTAGGTCCACTCCCCAAACATAAATTTAAGTAAAAATTTTCTGGACGAGTTTTAAGTATTTTTTATTTTAATTTTCCGTTGGATATTGAAAACCCCCCCCAAAATATTTTTCTGTGTGCGCCACTGTATGTATGTAGCAGAATTGGGCATTATTCGAATAAATTTTTATTTAGATACATAATTACATATGTATGTATTGCAATAAAATTTTATTTTTCAAATTTTTATTCAGGTAAATTCCCTACGAATAAATTATTCGGAAATTTATTTTTTATTTCAAATTTATTTTTAATATGTACAATGTACATACTTAATTATTTTCTGGTTTTTATTTTTTGGTTAAAAATAATTTTTTTTTACCATAAAATAATCGTTACGGTTCCTGCAAATTTTAAATTTATTTGTTTAACAATTATAAAAATAATCCATGGATAATAAAAGGCACACATTTTTTCATGTTCATAAAAAATCATGTTAAAAAAATAATAAAAAAATATTCAAAGCAAACAAAAAATGATAATACATAATTCAAAAGTATGTACCTTTAAAATCATCTTATTTTATTTCCAATGCAAAGGTAAGTGAATTTTTTAATTTGCCACAAATCCCATACGATTTGCGTTCGCACATGCCAACACAAAAACATAAGTACAATATACGTTCTTTGCTCGACCACTGAGACTCTGTGAAAGCTGTTGAATTTTTTCCACTTTTGCCTTATTCATTTTCGTGAAACAGCTATACATCCAACATTCGCTGGAAATAGTTTTTGAATTTTTTCCATTTACCCCCAACAATAAATTATTTTCAATTTGATAAAAAAAAAATACAACAAAACAATTTGGATAACAAATCAGAATGAATAATAAAAATGTATATGTAATTTATTTAATTTAACGAGCACAGGCCCAGGTTATATTTAATTTTCTATTTTTTAGAAACTAGAAAAAAACTTTTTAAGCATGGATGTAACTACAGCTGGTTTTTTTCTAGTTTCTAAAAAATAAAAAAAATAAAAAAAAAATAAAAATTTATTCTTTAATCAAAATTTTCTGAATGGATAACTAAAATTTATTTTTTATTTGAATAAAAATTCATCCAAAACCGTTGGTGGTCACCAACATCTTAGTAAATTTTCTTGCATGACTTATGATAATGGTTGATGGCTGTTGGTCATCAACAAATGTATAAGAAAATAATTTTAGGGACAACATAATATTTTTATATGCTAAAAATTGCTTAAAATTAATTAAAATGGATAATTCGACAAAAAATAGAAATTGCATAAAATTGATAATTCGATAAAAAATACATACATACTTACCGGTTGTTGTGTACACACCAACATCTTCTTCAATGATTTTTAGTTTAGAAAATTCCATGATGGTTGATAGTTGGTCATCAACAAATGGACAAGAAATTATTTTTATGGACAACATAATTTTATATATGTTCAAAATTTCGTAAATTTAATTACAATTGATAATTCGATAAAAAACATTCACCAGTTTCATCTAATTGGTGCTTTGTTCTATACACACCATCTTATTTAATAATTTTTAGTATAGAAAATGCTAGGGGTCGCGGGTTCGAGTCCCAGCAAAGGAACTTTTAAAAGTATCTTTAAATTAATTTTTATCGTTTTTTTTTAGTTCCTAAATTAAAACTCGATAGGAAATTTTTGGAAAAAATTAGCGGTTGTAAGAAATTGATGCATTGATGGCATCGGTGCAACGCATATAAAGGCAAATAAATTCATAAATAAATTCGCGATTAAACTCCCCACGAATTTAACTATTGGCACAACGAGTGCGCAAGAGTGAATCAACGAGTAAATTGACTTCGATACGGAAAAGCAACTCTGAGTGGCTAAATCGGTACGTTCACTCTTAGGTGTGCACGCAAATTCTGTTAAATTCGCGCGACGCAACATTTGCTCCTTCTCTACTATCTACGTTCTCTGACAAAGCCCTTATGGACGCGCGGGCAACGGTACATTGAAATAAAAATCATGGCTGACAATAAGAGCAAAAAAATTGCGACCGCCCACTTCCTCCATTTTTAAAAGTACACCCGAAAAATTTCGAAAATTTATAAATTGATAATTTTTTGTGAGGGGTAGCTAAAGAGAATAAATTTATTTCTGGGTATTTTTTTTTTTTAAATATTTTATATATTTTTTAATTTTATTTTAATTGTTTAATTTTTATAATTTTTTAATTTTCTTCTCGGTCTTAAAAAAAAAAACGAATAAATTTCACATAATTCAGTGAATGGTAATAGTGATCGAAATCGAAAATGTTCAAACAATTATTACTAAATTTTTCCTTCGATTTTTATCATAGCAGCGCATTGTTTAATTTTTTATATTCTATCGATTTCTTCTGCAGATCGTGCTGGTGTTGTGCGTTTTTATATTTTTCATTATTAGCGCACGATTTAATAATTAAAGTTTAATTTATAGCTAAAACAGCGCCATCTGATTGAATTAATCTCATTAGTAAATATGTTATAATTTATAAGTTCTCTGGTTGCTGTCAAAGAAGACCAGTAATTTTTTTTTTGTTTTTATTTAAAAAATGTAAAAATATCTTAAAAAAAAAACAAATGAAATAAACAATGAGGGATCGGGAAACCTAATTAGTCAACTAAAATTTTCCTAGGTCTTGCTCAGACAAACAGCAAAATTTAATTTCACATACGTACATATGTACCTAGATATGTATGTATGTAGCAGAATTGGGCATTATTCGAATAAATTTTTATTTAGATACATAATTACATATGTATGTATTGCAATAAAATTTTATTTTTCAAATTTTTATTCAGGTAAATTCCCTACGAATAAATTATTCGGAAATTTATTTTTTATTTCAAATTTATTTTTAATATGTACAATGTACATACCTAATTATTTTCTGGTTTTTATTTTTTGGTTAAAAATAATTTTTTTTTACCATAAAATAATCGTTACGGTTCCTGCAAATTTTAAATTTATTTGTTTAACAATTATAAAAATAATCCATGGATAATAAAAGGCACACATTTTTTCATGTTCATAAAAAATCATATTAAAAAATAATAAAAAAATATTCAAAGCAAACAAAAAATGATAATACATAATTCAAAAGTATGTACCTTTAAAATAATCTTATTTTATTTCCAATGCAAAGGTAAGTGAATTTTTTAATTTGCCATAAATCCCATACGATTTGCGTTCGCACATGCCAACACAAAAACATAAGTACAATATACGTTCTTTGCTCGACCACTGAGACTCTGTGAAAGCTGTTGAATTTTTTCCACTTTTGCCTTATTCATTTTCGTGAAACAGCTATACATCCAACATTCGCTGGAAATAGTTTTTGAATTTTTTCCATTTACCCCCAACAATAAATTATTTTCAATTTGATAAAAAAAAAATACAACAAAACAATTTGGATAACAAATCAGAATGAATAATAAAAATGTATATGTAATTTATTTAATTTAACGAGCACAGGCCCAGGTTATATTTAATTTTCTATTTTTTAGAAACTAGAAAAAAACTTTTTAAGCATGGATGTAACTACAGCTGGTTTTTTTCTAGTTTCTAAAAAATAAAAAAAATAAAAAAAAAATAAAAATTTATTCTTTAATCAAAATTTTCTGAATGGATAACTAAAATTTATTTTTTATTTGAATAAAAATTCATCCAAAACCGTTGGTGGTCACCAACATCTTAGTAAATTTTCTTGCATGACTTATGATGATGGTTGATGGCTGTTGGTCATCAACAAATGTATAAGAAAATAATTTTAGGGACAACATAATATTTTTATATGCTAAAAATTGCTTAAAATTAATTAAAATGGATAATTCGACAAAAAATAGAAATTGCATAAAATTGATAATTCGATAAAAAATACATACATACTTACCGGTTGTTGTGTACACACCAACATCTTCTTCAATGATTTTTAGTTTAGAAAATTCCATGATGGTTGATAGTTGGTCATCAACAAATGGACAAGAAATTATTTTTATGGACAACATAATTTTATATATGTTCAAAATTTCGTAAATTTAATTACAATTGATAATTCGATAAAAAACATTCACCAGTTTCATCTAATTGGTGCTTTGTTCTATACACACCAACATCTTATTTAATAATTTTTAGTATAGAAAATGCTAGGGGTCGCGGGTTCGAGTCCCAGCAAAGGAACTTTTAAAAGTATCTTTAAATTAATTTTTATCGTTTTTTTTAGTTCCTAAATTAAAACTCGATAGGAAATTTTTGGAAAAAATTAGCGGTTGTAAGAAATTGATGGCATCGGTGCATCGCATATAAAGGCAAATAAATTCATAAATAAATTCGCGATTAAACTCCCCACGAATTTAACTATTGGCACAACGAGTGCGCAAGAGTGAATCAACGAGTAAATTGACTTCGATACGGAAAAGCAACTCTGAGTGGCTAAATCGGTACGTTCACTCTTAGGTGTGCACGCAAATTCTGTTAAATTCGCGCGACGCAACATTTGCTCCTTCTCTACTATCTACGTTCTCTGACCTTGCTCCTTGTTCCTTCTGGTTTGCGAAATATCACATACAAATCTAACCGCCTCTATGCAATGGCTTGCTGACAGTGCGCAGGCCCGATTATTGCAAGTGGTCGCGCTTGTTCATATGAATGCGCACATAAGCAGGTGTTGAACCATTGCCATTGGGCGCGAGGTTCATCACTTTTGAATTACCCGCATGTCCACTGACTTGATCTGAAAGCTATTTGGAGTTAAAATTTTACAAAATTGCTTCGTTTTGTGAAAAATGATGGACAACAGCGAAATTTAGAGGGGCAAGGAAACGCAGCACTTGTTAAAGCAATGATCTCCACAAAGCCCTTATGGACGCGCGGGCAACGGTACATTGAAATAAAAATCATGGCTGACAATAAGAGCAAAAAAATTGCGACCGCCCACTTCCTCCATTTTTAAAAGTACTTACTTGTTAATTTTAGTTTAAATACAGAGAAAATGCAATGAATTGAGATTTAAAAGGTGCCTTTGTTTAATGTGTGCATACGTAGGTCCACTCCCCAAACATAAATTTAAGTAAAAATTTTCTGGACGAGTTTTAAGTATTTTTTATTTTAATTTTCCGTTGGATATTGAAAACCCCCCCCAAAATATTTTTCTGTGTGCGCCACTGTATGTATGTAGCAGAATTGGGCATTATTCGAATAAATTTTTATTTAGATACATAATTACATATGTATGTATTGCAATAAAATTTTATTTTTCAAATTTTTATTCAGGTAAATTCCCTACGAATAAATTATTCGGAAATTTATTTTTTATTTCAAATTTATTTTTAATATGTACAATGTACATACTTAATTATTTTCTGGTTTTTATTTTTTGGTTTAAAATAATTTTTTTTTACCATAAAATAATCGTTACGGTTCCTGCAAATTTTAAATTTATTTGTTTAACAATTATAAAAATAATCCATGGATAATAAAAGGCACACATTTTTTCATGTTCATAAAAAATCATGTTAAAAAAATAATAAAAAAATATTCAAAGCAAACAAAAAATGATAATACATAATTCAAAAGTATGTACCTTTAAAATAATCTTATTTTATTTCCAATGCAAAGGTAAGTGAATTTTTTAATTTGCCACAAATCCCATACGATTTGCGTTCGCACATGCCAACACAAAAACATAAGTACAATATACGTTCTTTGCTCGACCACTGAGACTCTGTGAAAGCTGTTGAATTTTTTCCACTTTTGCCTTATTCATTTTCGTGAAACAGCTATACATCCAACATTCGCTGGAAATAGTTTTTGAATTTTTTCCATTTACCCCCAACAATAAATTATTTTCAATTTGATAAAAAAAAAATACAACAAAACAATTTGGATAACAAATCAGAATGAATAATAAAAATGTATATGTAATTTATTTAATTTAACGAGCACAGGCCCAGGTTATATTTAATTTTCTATTTTTTAGAAACTAGAAAAAAACTTTTTAAGCATGGATGTAACTACAGCTGGTTTTTTTCTAGTTTCTAAAAAATAAAAAAAATAAAAAAAAAAATAAAAATTTATTCTTTAATCAAAATTTTCTGAATGGATAACTAAAATTTATTTTTTATTTGAATAAAAATTCATCCAAAACCGTTGGTGGTCACCAACATCTTAGTAAATTTTCTTGCATGACTTATGATAATGGTTGATGGCTGTTGGTCATCAACAAATGTATAAGAAAATAATTTTAGGGACAACATAATATTTTTATATGCTAAAAATTGCTTAAAATTAATTAAAATGGATAATTCGACAAAAAATAGAAATTGCATAAAATTGATAATTCGATAAAAAATACATACATACTTACCGGTTGTTGTGTACACACCAACATCTTCTTCAATGATTTTTAGTTTAGAAAATTCCATGATGGTTGATAGTTGGTCATCAACAAATGGACAAGAAATTATTTTTATGGACAACATAATTTTATATATGTTCAAAATTTCGTAAATTTAATTACAATTGATAATTCGATAAAAAACATTCACCAGTTTCATCTAATTGGTGCTTTGTTCTATACACACCATCTTATTTAATAATTTTTAGTATAGAAAATGCTAGGGGTCGCGGGTTCGAGTCCCAGCAAAGGAACTTTTAAAAGTATCTTTAAATTAATTTTTATCGTTTTTTTTTTAGTTCCTAAATTAAAACTCGATAGGAAATTTTTGGAAAAAATTAGCGGTTGTAAGAAATTGATGCATTGATGGCATCGGTGCATCGCATATAAAGGCAAATAAATTCATAAATAAATTCGCGATTAAACTCCCCACGAATTTAACTATTGGCACAACGAGTGCGCAAGAGTGAATCAACGAGTAAATTGACTTCGATACGGAAAAGCAACTCTGAGTGGCTAAATCGGTACGTTCACTCTTAGGTGTGCACGCAAATTCTGTTAAATTCGCGCGACGCAACATTTGCTCCTTCTCTACTATCTACGTTCTCTGACAAAGCCCTTATGGACGCGCGGGCAACGGTACATTGAAATAAAAATCATGGCTGACAATAAGAGCAAAAAAATTGCGACCGCCCACTTCCTCCATTTTTAAAAGTACACCCGAAAAATTTCGAAAATTTATAAATTGATAATTGTTTGTGAGGGGTAGCTAAAGAGAATAAATTTATTTCTGGGTATTTTTTTTTAAATATTTTATATATTTTTTAATTTTATTTTAATTGTTTAATTTTTATAATTTTTTAATTTTCTTCTCGGTCTTAAAAAAAAAAACGAATAAATTTCACATAATTCAGTGAATGGTAATAGTGATCGAAATCGAAAATGTTCAAACAATTATTACTAAATTTTTCCTTCGATTTTTATCATAGCAGCGCATTGTTTAATTTTTTATATTCTATCGATTTCTTCTGCAGATCGTGCTGGTGTTGTGCGTTTTTATATTTTTCATTATTAGCGCACGATTTAATAATTAAAGTTTAATTTATAGCTAAAACAGCGCCATCTGATTGAATTAATCTCATTAGTAAATATGTTATAATTTATAAGTTCTCTGGTTGCTGTCAAAGAAGACCAGTAATTTTTTTTTTTGTTTTTATTTAAAAAATGTAAAAATATCTTAAAAAAAAAAACAAATGAAAAAAACAATGAGGGATCGGGAAACCTAATTAGTCAACTAAAATTTTCCTAGGTCTTGCTCAGACAAATAGCAAAATTTAATTTCACATACGTACATATGTACCTAGATATGTATGTATGTAGCAGAATTGGGCATTATTCGAATAAATTTTTATTTAGATACATAATTACATATGTATGTATTGCAATAAAATTTTATTTTTCAAATTTTTATTCAGGTAAATTCCCTACGAATAAATTATTCGGAAATTTATTTTTTATTTCAAATTTATTTTTAATATGTACAATGTACATACCTAATTATTTTCTGGTTTTTATTTTTTGGTTAAAAATAATTTTTTTTTACCATAAAATAATCGTTACGGTTCCTGCAAATTTTAAATTTATTTGTTTAACAATTATAAAAATAATCCATGGATAATAAAAGGCACACATTTTTTCATGTTCATAAAAAATCATATTAAAAAATAATAAAAAAATATTCAAAGCAAACAAAAAATGATAATACATAATTCAAAAGTATGTACCTTTAAAATAATCTTATTTTATTTCCAATGCAAAGGTAAGTGAATTTTTTAATTTGCCACAAATCCCATACGATTTGCGTTCGCACATGCCAACACAAAAACATAAGTACAATATACGTTCTTTGCTCGACCACTGAGACTCTGTGAAAGCTGTTGAATTTTTTCCACTTTTGCCTTATTCATTTTCGTGAAACAGCTATACATCCAACATTCGCTGGAAATAGTTTTTGAATTTTTTCCATTTACCCCCAACAATAAATTATTTTCAATTTGATAAAAAAAAAAATACAACAAAACAATTTGGATAACAAATCAGAATGAATAATAAAAATGTATATGTAATTTATTTAATTTAACGAGCACAGGCCCAGGTTATATTTAATTTTCTATTTTTTAGAAACTAGAAAAAAACTTTTTAAGCATGGATGTAACTACAGCTGGTTTTTTTCTAGTTTCTAAAAAATAAAAAAAATAAAAAAAAAAATAAAAATTTATTCTTTAATCAAAATTTTCTGAATGGATAACTAAAATTTATTTTTTATTTGAATAAAAATTCATCCAAAACCGTTGGTGGTCACCAACATCTTAGTAAATTTTCTTGCATGACTTATGATGATGGTTGATGGCTGTTGGTCATCAACAAATGTATAAGAAAATAATTTTAGGGACAACATAATATTTTTATATGCTAAAAATTGCTTAAAATTAATTAAAATGGATAATTCGACAAAAAATAGAAATTGCATAAAATTGATAATTCGATAAAAAATACATACATACTTACCGGTTGTTGTGTACACACCAACATCTTCTTCAATGATTTTTAGTTTAGAAAATTCCATGATGGTTGATAGTTGGTCATCAACAAATGGACAAGAAATTATTTTTATGGACAACATAATTTTATATATGTTCAAAATTTCGTAAATTTAATTACAATTGATAATTCGATAAAAAACATTCACCAGTTTCATCTAATTGGTGCTTTGTTCTATACACACCAACATCTTATTTAATAATTTTTAGTATAGAAAATGCTAGGGGTCGCGGGTTCGAGTCCCAGCAAAGGAACTTTTAAAAGTATCTTTAAATTAATTTTTATCGTTTTTTTTAGTTCCTAAATTAAAACTCGATAGGAAATTTTTGGAAAAAATTAGCGGTTGTAAGAAATTGATGGCATCGGTGCATCGCATATAAAGGCAAATAAATTCATAAATAAATTCGCGATTAAACTCCCCACGAATTTAACTATTGGCACAACGAGTGCGTAAGAGTGAATCATCGAGTAAATTGACTTCGATACGGAAAAGCAACTCTGAGTGGCTAAATCGGTACGTTCACTCTTAGGTGTGCACGCAAATTCTGTTAAATTCGCGCGACGCAACATTTGCTCCTTCTCTACTATCTACGTTCTCTGACCTTGCTCCTTGTTCCTTCTGGTTTGCGAAATATGACATACAAATCTAACCGCCTCTATGCAATGGCTTGCTGACAGTGCGCAGGCCCGATTATTGCAAGTTGTCGCGCTTGTTCATATGAATGCGCACATAAGCAGGTGTTGAACCATTGCCATTGGGCGCGAGGTTCATCACTTTTGAATTACCCGCATGTCCACTGACTTGATCTGAAAGCTATTTGGAGTTAAAATTTTACAAAATTGCTTCGTTTTGTGAAAAATGATGGACAACAGCGAAATGTAGAGGGGCAAGGAAACGCAGCACTTGTTAAAGCAATGATCTCCACAAAGCCCTTATGGACGCGCGGGCAACGGTACATTGAAATAAAAATCATGGCTGACAATAAGAGCAAAAAAATTGCGACCGCCCACTTCCTCCATTTTTAAAAGTACACCCGAAAAATTTCGAAAATTTATAAATTGATAATTGTTTGTGAGGGGTAGCTAAAGAGAATAAATTTATTTCTGGGTATTTTTTTTTTTAAATATTTTATATATTTTTTAATTTTATTTTAATTGTTTAATTTTTATAATTTTTTAATTTTCTTCTCGGTCTTAAAAAAAAAAACGAATAAATTTCACATAATTCAGTGAATGGTAATAGTGATCGAAATCGAAAATGTTCAAACAATTATTACTAAATTTTTCCTTCGATTTTTATCATAGCAGCGCATTGTTTAATTTTTTATATTCTATCGATTTCTTCTGCAGATCGTGCTGGTGTTGTGCGTTTTTATATTTTTCATTATTAGCGCACGATTTAATAATTAAAGTTTAATTTATAGCTAAAACAGCGCCATCTGATTGAATTAATCTCATTAGTAAATATGTTATAATTTATAAGTTCTCTGGTTGCTGTCAAAGAAGACCAGTAATTTTTTTTTTTTTGTTTTTATTTAAAAAATGTAAAAATATCTTAAAAAAAAAAACAAATGAAAAAAACAATGAGGGATCGGGAAACCTAATTAGTCAACTAAAATTTTCCTAGGTCTTGCTCAGACAAATAGCAAAATTTAATTTCACATACGTACATATGTACCTAGATATGTATGTATGTAGCAGAATTGGGCATTATTCGAATAAATTTTTATTTAGATACATAATTACATATGTATGTATTGCAATAAAATTTTATTTTTCAAATTTTTATTCAGGTAAATTCCCTACGAATAAATTATTCGGAAATTTATTTTTTATTTCAAATTTATTTTTAATATGTACAATGTACATACTTAATTATTTTCTGGTTTTTATTTTTTGGTTAAAAATAATTTTTTTTTACCATAAAATAATCGTTACGGTTCCTGCAAATTTTAAATTTATTTGTTTAACAATTATAAAAATAATCCATGGATAATAAAAGGCACACATTTTTTCATGTTCATAAAAAATCATATTAAAAAAATAATAAAAAAATATTCAAAGCAAACAAAAAATGATAATACATAATTCAAAAGTATGTACCTTTAAAATAATCTTATTTTATTTCCAATGCAAAGGTAAGTGAATTTTTTAATTTGCCACAAATCCCATACGATTTTCGTTCGCACATGCCAACACAAAAACATAAGTACAATATACGTTCTTTGCTCGACCACTGAGACTCTGTGAAAGCTGTTGAATTTTTTCCACTTTTGCCTTATTCATTTTCGTGAAACAGCTATACATCCAACATTCGCTGGAAATAGTTTTTGAATTTTTTCCATTTACCCCCAACAATAAATTATTTTCAATTTGATAAAAAAAAAAAATACAACAAAACAATTTGGATAACAAATCAGAATGAATAATAAAAATGTATATGTAATTTATTTAATTTAACGAGCACAGGCCCAGGTTATATTTAATTTTCTATTTTTTAGAAACTAGAAAAAAACTTTTTAAGCATGGATGTAACTACAGCTTGTTTTTTTCTAGTTTCTAAAAAATAAAACAAATAAAAAAAAAATAAAAATTTATTCTTTAATCAAAATTTTCTGAATGGATAACTAAAATTTATTTTTTATTTGAATAAAAATTCATCCAAAACCGTTGGTGGTCACCAACATCTTAGTAAATTTTCTTGCATGACTTATGATGATGGTTGATGGCTGTTGGTCATCAACAAATGTATAAGAAAATAATTTTAGGGACAACATAATATTTTTATATGCTAAAAATTGCTTAAAATTAATTAAAATGGAAGAGTTTTTAGTGCTTAGCACGAAAATTTTTAATTTTAATTCAATTTTTAATTGTTGGGGTAAGTGGAAAAAAATTCAACTACTATTTACAGCGAAGGTTGAGTGTATAGCTATTTCACGAAAAACCATTTTCGATCATCAGCACTCTTTTCGGAAGTGGATGCACGTTTGTGGAGAATATATGCAAAAGCATATACACACTAACGTTAATGTTGAAAATGAAAAAGGCAAAAGTGGGGAAAATCCAACAGCTTGCACAGAGTCTCAATGGCCGAGTGTGTTTATGCGTTGGGTCATTGCGGCTGAAGTTGGAATGGACTCGGGTTCAATCCCCGGTGCATCCACTTCCGAAAAGAGTGCTGATGATCGAAAATGGTTTTTCGTGAAATAGCTATACACTCAACCTTCGCTGTAAATAGTAGTTGAATTTTTTTCCACTTACCCCAACAATTAATTAAAATGGATAATTCGACAAAAAATAGAAATTGCATAAAATTGATAATTCGATAAAAAAATACATACATACTTACCGGTTGTTGTGTACACACCAACATCTTCTTCAATGATTTTTAGTTTAGAAAATTCCATGATGGTTGATAGTTGGTCATCAACAAATGGACAAGAAATTATTTTTATGGACAACATAATTTTATATATGTTCAAAATTTCGTAAATTTAATTACAATTGATAATTCGATAAAAAACATTCACCAGTTTCATCTAATTGGTGCTTTGTTCTATACACACCAACATCTTATTTAATAATTTTTAGTATAGAAAATGCTAGGGGTCGCGGGTTCGAGTCCCAGCAAAGGAACTTTTAAAAGTATCTTTAAATTAATTTTTATCGTTTTTTTTTAGTTCCTAAATTAAAACTCGATAGGAAATTTTTGGAAAAAATTAGCGGTTGTAAGAAATTGATGCATTGATGGCATCGGTGCATCGCATATAAAGGCAAATAAATTCATAAATAAATTCGCGATTAAACTCCCCACGAATTTAACTATTGGCACAACGAGTGCGCAAGAGTGAATCAACGAGTAAGGCTGTGTGCCAATCGGCAACATTTTTCTCTATGGGAAAATGAGGTAGAAAATTTTACCATGTTGAGATAAAGAACACAATTTTGCTGTGCCAAACGGAATATAAAATTTTGACAGTTACAAAGATAAACTTTTGGGCGAAAACGGACAACGATACAATTTTAAAACGTAAAATGAATGTAATTGTTGATGGCAATATTGATGGAAACAGAAGAAATGTATTCATGTAATCATCTCATGTTATTTTGTTTTTAAATATTTGTGTTACTTGTATGTGTATGTACTTACAAAATGTCAAAATTTTACCTAGCCCATTGAGCTAGGTAAAATTATGACACTAGAATTCACCACGAATACTGCCAAAATTTTACTCCCTTATGTCAAAATTTAATTTTTTCTACCGATTGGCACACAGCCTAAATTGACTTCGATACGGAAAAGCAACTCTGAGTGGCTAAATCGGTACGTTCACTCTTAGGTGTGCACGCAAATTCTGTTAAATTCGCGCGACGCAACATTTGCTCCTTCTCTACTATCTACGTTCTCTGACCTTGCTCCTTGTTCCTTCTGGTTTGCGAAATATGACATACAAATCTAACCGCCTCTATGCAATGGCTTGCTGACAGTGCGCAGGCCCGATTATTGCAAGTGGCCGCGCTTGTTCATATGAATGCGCACATAAGCAGGTGTTGAACCATTGCCATTGGGCGCGAGGTTCATCACTTTTGAATTACCCGCATGTCCACTGACTTGATCTGAAAGCTATTTGGAGTTAAAATTTTACAAAATTGCTTCGTTTTGTGAAAAATGATGGACAACAGCGAAATGTAGAGGGGCAAGGAAACACAGCACTTGTTAAAGCAATGATCTCCACAAAGCCCTTATGGACGCGCGGGCAACGGTACATTGAAATAAAAATCATGGCTGACAATAAGAGCAAAAAAATTGCGACCGCCCACTTCCTCCATTTTTAAAAGTACACCCGAAAAATTTCGAAAATTTATAAATTGATAATTGTTTGTGAGGGGTAGCTAAAGAGAATAAATTTATTTCTGGGTATTTTTTTTTAAATATTTTATATATTTTTTAATTTTATTTTAATTGTTTAATTTTTATAATTTTTTAATTTTCTTCTCGGTCTTAAAAAAAAAACGAATAAATTTCACATAATTCAGTGAATGGTAATAGTGATCGAAATCGAAAATGTTCAAACAATTATTACTAAATTTTTCCTTCGATTTTTATCATAGCAGCGCATTGTTTAATTTTTTATATTCTATCGATTTCTTCTGCAGATCGTGCTGGTGTTGTGCGTTTTTATATTTTTCATTATTAGCGCACGATTTAATAATTAAAGTTTAATTTATAGCTAAAACAGCGCCATCTGATTGAATTAATCTCATTAGTAAATATGTTATAATTTATAAGTTCTCTGGTTGCTGTCAAAGAAGACCAGTAATTTTTTTTTGTTTTTATTTAAAAAATGTAAAAATATCTTAAAAAAAAAAAAACAAATGAAAAAAACAATGAGGGATCGGGAAACCTAATTAGTCAACTAAAATTTTCTTAGGTCTTGCTCAGACAAATAGCAAAATTTAATTTCACATACGTACATATGTACCTAGATATGTATGTATGTAGCAGAATTGGGCATTATTCGAATAAATTTTTATTTAGATACATAATTACATATGTATGTATTGCAATAAAATTTTATTTTTCAAATTTTTATTCAGGTAAATTCCCTACGAATAAATTATTCGGAAATTTATTTTTTATTTCAAATTTATTTTTAATATGTACAATGTACATACTTAATTATTTTCTGGTTTTTATTTTTTGGTTAAAAATAATTTTTTTTTACCATAAAATAATCGTTACGGTTCCTGCAAATTTTAAATTTATTTGTTTAACAATTATAAAAATAATCCATGGATAATAAAAGGCACACATTTTTTCATGTTCATAAAAAATCATATTAAAAAAATAATAAAAAAATATTCAAAGCAAACAAAAAATGATAATACATAATTCAAAAGTATGTACCTTTAAAATAATCTTATTTTATTTCCAATGCAAAGGTAAGTGAATTTTTTAATTTGCCACAAATCCCATACGATTTGCGTTCGCACATGCCAACACAAAAACATAAGTACAATATACGTTCTTTGCTCGACCACTGAGACTCTGTGAAAGCTGTTGAATTTTTTCCACTTTTGCCTTATTCATTTTCGTGAAACAGCTATACATCCAACATTCGCTGGAAATAGTTTTTGAATTTTTTCCATTTACCCCCAACAATAAATTATTTTCAATTTGATAAAAAAAAAAAATACAACAAAACAATTTGGATAACAAATCAGAATGAATAATAAAAATGTATATGTAATTTATTTAATTTAACGAGCACAGGCCCAGGTTATATTTAATTTTCTATTTTTTAGAAACTAGAAAAAAACTTTTTAAGCATGGATGTAACTACAGCTGGTTTTTTTCTAGTTTCTAAAAAATAAAAAAAATAAAAAAAAAAATAAAAATTTATTCTTTAATCAAAATTTTCTGAATGGATAACTAAAATTTATTTTTTATTTGAATAAAAATTCATCCAAAACCGTTGGTGGTCACCAACATCTTAGTAAATTTTCTTGCATGACTTATGATGATGGTTGATGGCTGTTGGTCATCAACAAATGTATAAGAAAATAATTTTAGGGACAACATAATATTTTTATATGCTAAAAATTGCTTAAAATTAATTAAAATGGATAATTCGACAAAAAATAGAAATTGCATAAAATTGATAATTCGATAAAAAATACATACATACTTACCGGTTGTTGTGTACACACCAACATCTTCTTCAATGATTTTTAGTTTAGAAAATTCCATGATGGTTGATAGTTGGTCATCAACAAATGGACAAGAAATTATTTTTATGGACAACATAATTTTATATATGTTCAAAATTTCGTAAATTTAATTACAATTGATAATTCGATAAAAAACATTCACCAGTTTCATCTAATTGGTGCTTTGTTCTATACACACCAACATCTTATTTAATAATTTTTAGTATAGAAAATGCTAGGGGTCGCGGGTTCGAGTCCCAGCAAAGGAACTTTTAAAAGTATCTTTAAATTAATTTTTATCGTTTTTTTTTAGTTCCTAAATTAAAACTCGATAGGAAATTTTTGGAAAAAATTAGCGGTTGTAAGAAATTGATGCATTGATGGCATCGGTGCATCGCATATAAAGGCAAATAAATTCATAAATAAATTCGCGATTAAACTCCCCACGAATTTAACTATTGGCACAACGAGTGCGCAAGAGTGAATCAACGAGTAAATTGACTTCGATACGGAAAAGCAACTCTGAGTGGCTAAATCGGTACGTTCACTCTTAGGTGTGCACGCAAATTCTGTTAAATTCGCGCGACGCAACATTTGCTCCTTCTCTACTATCTACGTTCTCTGACCTTGCTCCTTGTTCCTTCTGGTTTGCGAAATATGACATACAAATCTAACCGCCTCTATGCAATGGCTTGCTGACAGTGCGCAGGCCCGATTATTGCAAGTGGCCGCGCTTGTTCATATGAATGCGCACATAAGCAGGTGTTGAACCATTGCCATTGGGCGCGAGGTTCATCACTTTTGAATTACCCGCATGTCCACTGACTTGATCTGAAAGCTATTTGGAGTTAAAATTTTACAAAATTGCTTCGTTTTGTGAAAAATGATGGACAACAGCGAAATGTAGAGGGGCAAGGAAACGCAGCACTTGTTAAAGCAATGATCTCCACAAAGCCCTTATGGACGCGCGGGCAACGGTGCATTGAAATAAAAATCATGGCTGACAATAAGAGCAAAAAAATTGCGACCGCCCACTTCCTCCATTAGTACACCCGAAAAATTTCGAAAATTTATAAATTGATAATTGTTTGTGAGGGGTAGCTAAAGAGAATAAATTTATTTCTGGGTATTTTTTTTTTAAATATTTTATATATTTTTTAATTTTATTTTAATTGTTTAATTTTTATAATTTTTTAATTTTCTTCTCGGTCTTAAAAAAAAAAACGAATAAATTTCACATAATTCAGTGAATGGTAATAGTGATCGAAATCGAAAATGTTCAAACAATTATTACTAAATTTTTCCTTCGATTTTTATCATAGCACCGCATTGTTTAATTTTTTATATTCTATCGATTTCTTCTGCAGATCGTGCTGGTGTTGTGCGTTTTTATATTTTTCATTATTAGCGCACGATTTAATAATTAAAGTTTAATTTATAGCTAAAACAGCGCCATCTGATTGAATTAATCTCATTAGTAAATATGTTATAATTTATAAGTTCTCTGGTTGCTGTCAAAGAAGACCAGTAATTTTTTTTTTTGTTTTTATTTAAAAAATGTAAAAATATCTTAAAAAAAAAAAAACAAATGAAAAAAACAATGAGGGATCGGGAAACCTAATTAGTCAACTAAAATTTTCCTAGGTCTTGCTCAGACAAATAGCAAAATTTAATTTCACATACGTACATATGTACCTAGATATGTATGTATGTAGCAGAATTGGGCATTATTCGAATAAATTTTTATTTAGATACATAATTACATATGTATGTATTGCAATAAAATTTTATTTTTCAAATTTTTATTCAGGTAAATTCCCTACGAATAAATTATTCGGAAATTTATTTTTTATTTCAAATTTATTTTTAATATGTACAATGTACATACTTAATTATTTTCTGGTTTTTATTTTTTGGTTAAAAATAATTTTTTTTTACCATAAAATAATCGTTACGGTTCCTGCAAATTTTAAATTTATTTGTTTAACAATTATAAAAATAATCCATGGATAATAAAAGGCACACATTTTTTCATGTTCATAAAAAATCATATTAAAAAAATAATAAAAAAATATTCAAAGCAAACAAAAAATGATAATACATAATTCAAAAGTATGTACCTTTAAAATAATCTTATTTTATTTCCAATGCAAAGGTAAGTGAATTTTTTAATTTGCCACAAATCCCATACGATTTGCGTTCGCACATGCCAACACAAAAACATAAGTACAATATACGTTCTTTGCTCGACTACTGAGACTCTGTGAAAGCTGTTGAATTTTTTCCACTTTTGCCTTATTCATTTTCGTGAAACAGCTATACATCCAACATTCGCTGGAAATAGTTTTTGAATTTTTTCCATTTACCCCCAACAATAAATTATTTTCAATTTGATAAAAAAAAAAAATACAACAAAACAATTTGGATAACAAATCAGAATGAATAATAAAAATGTATATGTAATTTATTTAATTTAACGAGCACAGGCCCAGGTTATATTTAATTTTCTATTTTTTAGAAACTAGAAAAAAACTTTTTAAGCATGGATGTAACTACAGCTGGTTTTTTTCTAGTTTCTAAAAAATAAAAAAAATAAAAAAAAAATAAAAATTTATTCTTTAATCAAAATTTTCTGAATGGATAACTAAAATTTATTTTTTATTTGAATAAAAATTCATCCAAAACCGTTGGTGGTCACCAACATCTTAGTAAATTTTCTTGCATGACTTATGATGATGGTTGATGGCTGTTGGTCATCAACAAATGTATAAGAAAATAATTTTAGGGACAACATAATATTTTTATATGCTAAAAATTGCTTAAAATTAATTAAAATGGATAATTCGACAAAAAATAGAAATTGCATAAAATTGATAATTCGATAAAAAATACATACATACTTACCGGTTGTTGTGTACACACCAACATCTTCTTCAATGATTTTTAGTTTAGAAAATTCCATGATGGTTGATAGTTGGTCATCAACAAATGGACAAGAAATTATTTTTATGGACAACATAATTTTATATATGTTCAAAATTTCGTAAATTTAATTACAATTGATAATTCGATAAAAAACATTCACCAGTTTCATCTAATTGGTGCTTTGTTCTATACACACCAACATCTTATTTAATAATTTTTAGTATAGAAAATGCTAGGGGTCGCGGGTTCGAGTCCCAGCAAAGGAACTTTTAAAAGTATCTTTAAATTAATTTTTATCGTTTTTTTTTAGTTCCTAAATTAAAACTCGATAGGAAATTTTTGGAAAAAATTAGCGGTTGTAAGAAATTGATGCATTGATGGCATCGGTGCATCGCATATAAAGGCAAATAAATTCATAAATAAATTCGCGATTAAACTCCCCACGAATTTAACTATTGGCACAACGAGTGCGCAAGAGTGAATCAACGAGTAAATTGACTTCGATACGGAAAAGCAACTCTGAGTGGCTAAATCGGTACGTTCACTCTTAGGTGTGCACGCAAATTCTGTTAAATTCGCGCGACGCAACATTTGCTCCTTCTCTACTATCTACGTTCTCTGACCTTGCTCCTTGTTCCTTCTGGTTTGCGAAATATGACATACAAATCTAACCGCCTCTATGCAATGGCTTGCTGACAGTGCGCAGGCCCGATTATTGCAAGTGGCCGCGCTTGTTCATATGAATGCGCACATAAGCAGGTGTTGAACTATTGCCATTGGGCGCGAGGTTCATCACTTTTGAATTACCCGCATGTCCACTGACTTGATCTGAAAGCTATTTGGAGTTAAAATTTTACAAAATTGCTTCGTTTTGTGAAAAATGATGGACAACAGCGAAATGTAGAGGGGCAAGGAAACGCAGCACTTGTTAAAGCAATGATCTCCACAAAGCCCTTATGGACGCGCGGGCAACGGTGCATTGAAATAAAAATCATGGCTGACAATAAGAGCAAAAAAATTGCGACCGCCCACTTCCTCCATTAGTACACCCGAAAAATTTCGAAAATTTATAAATTGATAATTGTTTGTGAGGGGTAGCTAAAGAGAATAAATTTATTTCTGGGTATTTTTTTTTTAAATATTTTATATATTTTTTAATTTTATTTTAATTGTTTAATTTTTATAATTTTTTAATTTTCTTCTCGGTCTTAAAAAAAAAAACGAATAAATTTCACATAATTCAGTGAATGGTAATAGTGATCGAAATCGAAAATGTTCAAACAATTATTACTAAATTTTTCCTTCGATTTTTATCATAGCACCGCATTGTTTAATTTTTTATATTCTATCGATTTCTTCTGCAGATCGTGCTGGTGTTGTGCGTTTTTATATTTTTCATTATTAGCGCACGATTTAATAATTAAAGTTTAATTTATAGCTAAAACAGCGCCATCTGATTGAATTAATCTCATTAGTAAATATGTTATAATTTATAAGTTCTCTGGTTGCTGTCAAAGAAGACCAGTAATTTTTTTTTTTGTTTTTATTTAAAAAATGTAAAAATATCTTAAAAAAAAAAAAACAAATGAAAAAAACAATGAGGGATCGGGAAACCTAATTAGTCAACTAAAATTTTCCTAGGTCTTGCTCAGACAAATAGCAAAATTTAATTTCACATACGTACATATGTACCTAGATATGTATGTATGTAGCAGAATTGGGCATTATTCGAATAAATTTTTATTTAGATACATAATTACATATGTATGTATTGCAATAAAATTTTATTTTTCAAATTTTTATTCAGGTAAATTCCCTACGAATAAATTATTCGGAAATTTATTTTTTATTTCAAATTTATTTTTAATATGTACAATGTACATACTTAATTATTTTCTGGTTTTTATTTTTTGGTTAAAAATAATTTTTTTTTACCATAAAATAATCGTTACGGTTCCTGCAAATTTTAAATTTATTTGTTTAACAATTATAAAAATAATCCATGGATAATAAAAGGCACACATTTTTTCATGTTCATAAAAAATCATATTAAAAAAATAATAAAAAAATATTCAAAGCAAACAAAAAATGATAATACATAATTCAAAAGTATGTACCTTTAAAATAATCTTATTTTATTTCCAATGCAAAGGTAAGTGAATTTTTTAATTTGCCACAAATCCCATACGATTTGCGTTCGCACATGCCAACACAAAAACATAAGTACAATATACGTTCTTTGCTCGACTACTGAGACTCTGTGAAAGCTGTTGAATTTTTTCCACTTTTGCCTTATTCATTTTCGTGAAACAGCTATACATCCAACATTCGCTGGAAATAGTTTTTGAATTTTTTCCATTTACCCCCAACAATAAATTATTTTCAATTTGATAAAAAAAAAAAAATACAACAAAACAATTTGGATAACAAATCAGAATGAATAATAAAAATGTATATGTAATTTATTTAATTTAACGAGCACAGGCCCAGGTTATATTTAATTTTCTATTTTTTAGAAACTAGAAAAAAACTTTTTAAGCATGGATGTAACTACAGCTGGTTTTTTTCTAGTTTCTAAAAAATAAAAAAAATAAAAAAAAAATAAAAATTTATTCTTTAATCAAAATTTTCTGAATGGATAACTAAAATTTATTTTTTATTTGAATAAAAATTCATCCAAAACCGTTGGTGGTCACCAACATCTTAGTAAATTTTCTTGCATGACTTATGATGATGGTTGATGGCTGTTGGTCATCAACAAATGTATAAGAAAATAATTTTAGGGACAACATAATATTTTTATATGCTAAAAATTGCTTAAAATTAATTAAAATGGATAATTCGACAAAAAATAGAAATTGCATAAAATTGATAATTCGATAAAAAATACATACATACTTACCGGTTGTTGTGTACACACCAACATCTTCTTCAATGATTTTTAGTTTAGAAAATTCCATGATGGTTGATAGTTGGTCATCAACAAATGGACAAGAAATTATTTTTATGGACAACATAATTTTATATATGTTCAAAATTTCGTAAATTTAATTACAATTGATAATTCGATAAAAAACATTCACCAGTTTCATCTAATTGGTGCTTTGTTCTATACACACCAACATCTTATTTAATAATTTTTAGTATAGAAAATGCTAGGGGTCGCGGGTTCGAGTCCCAGCAAAGGAACTTTTAAAAGTATCTTTAAATTAATTTTTATCGTTTTTTTTTAGTTCCTAAATTAAAACTCGATAGGAAATTTTTGGAAAAAATTAGCGGTTGTAAGAAATTGATGCATTGATGGCATCGGTGCATCGCATATAAAGGCAAATATAAATTCATAAATAAATTCGCGATTAAACTCCCCACGAATTTAACTATTGGCACAACGAGTGCGCAAGAGTGAATCAACGAGTAAATTGACTTCGATACGGAAAAGCAACTCTGAGTGGCTAAATCGGTACGTTCACTCTTAGGTGTGCACGCAAATTCTGTTAAATTCGCGCGACGCAACATTTGCTCCTTCCAGAGAACGTAGATAGTAGAGAAGGAGCAAATGTTGCGTCGCGCGAATGTAACAGAATTTGCGTGCACACCTAAGAGTGAACGTACCGATTTAGCCACTCAGAGTTGCTTTTCCGTATCGAAGTCAATTTACTCGTTGATTCTCTCTTGCGCACTCGTTGTGCCAATAGTTAAATTCGTGGGGAGTTTAATCGCGAATTTATTTATGAATTTATTTGCCTTTATATGCGATGCACCGATGCCATCAATGCATCAATTTCTTACAACCGCTAATTTTTTCCAAAAATTTCCTATCGAGTTTTAATTTAGGAACTAAAAAAAAACGATAAAAATTAATTTAAAGATACTTTTAAAAGTTCCTTTGCTGGGACTCGAACCCGCGACCCCTAGCATTTTCTATACTAAAAATTATTAAATAAGATGTTGGTGTGTATAGAACAAAGCACCAATT
The DNA here is from genome assembly GCA_960531455.1 of Urophora cardui. Taxonomy (NCBI): domain Eukaryota; kingdom Metazoa; phylum Arthropoda; class Insecta; order Diptera; family Tephritidae; genus Urophora; species Urophora cardui. Next base: position 41,036 of record OY482672.1, read on the forward strand.
AGATGAAACTGGTGAATGTTTTTTATCGAATTATCAATTGTAATTAAATTTACGAAATTTTGAACATATATAAAATTATGTTGTCCATAAAAATAATTTCTTGTCCATTTGTTGATGACCAACTATCAACCATCATGGAATTTTCTAAACTAAAAATCATTGAAGAAGATGTTGGTGTGTACACAACAACCGGTAAGTATGTATGTATTTTTTATCGAATTATCAATTTTATGCAATTTCTATTTTTTGTCGAATTATCCATTTTAATTAATTTTAAGCAATTTTTAGCATATAAAAATATTATGTTGTCCCTAAAATTATTTTCTTATACATTTGTTGATGACCAACAGCCATCAACCATCATCATAAGTCATGCAAGAAAATTTACTAAGATGTTGGTGACCACCAACGGTTTTGGATGAATTTTTATTCAAATAAAAAATAAATTTTAGTTATCCATTCAGAAAATTTTGATTAAAGAATAAATTTTTATTTTTTTTTATATTTTTTTTATTTTTTAGAAACTAGAAAAAAACCAGCTGTAGTTACATCCATGCTTAAAAAGTTTTTTTCTAGTTTCTAAAAAATAGAAAATTAAATATAACCTGGGCCTGTGCTCGTTAAATTAAATAAATTACATATACATTTTTATTATTCATTCTGATTTGTTATCCAAATTGTTTTGTTGTATTTTTTTTTTTTTTATCAAATTGAAAATAATTTATTGTTGGGGGTAAATGGAAAAAATTCAAAAACTATTTCCAGCGAATGTTGGATGTATAGCTGTTTCACGAAAATGAATAAGGCAAAAGTGGAAAAAATTCAACAGCTTTCACAGAGTCTCAGTGGTCGAGCAAAGAACGTATATTGTACTTATGTTTTTGTGTTGGCATGTGCGAACGCAAATCGTATGGGATTTGTGGCAAATTAAAAAATTCACTTACCTTTGCATTGGAAATAAAATAAGATTATTTTAAAGGTACATCTTTTGAATTATGTATTATCATTTTTTGTTTGCTTTGAATATTTTTTTATTATTTTTTTAATATGATTTTTTATGAACATGAAAAAATGTGTGCCTTTTATTATCCATGGATTATTTTTATAATTGTTAAACAAATAAATTTAAAATTTGCAGGAACCGTAACGATTATTTTATGGTAAAAAAAAATTATTTTTAACCAAAAAATAAAAACCAGAAAATAATTAAGTATGTACATTGTACATATTAAAAATAAATTTGAAATAAAAAATAAATTTCCGAATAATTTATTCGTAGGGAATTTACCTGAATAAAAATTTGAAAAATAAAATTTTATTGCAATACATACATATGTAATTATGTATCTAAATAAAAATTTATTCGAATAATGCCCAATTCTGCTACATACATACATATCTAGGTACATATGTACGTATGTGAAATTAAATTTTGCTATTTGTCTGAGCAAGACCTAGGAAAATTTTAGTTGACTAATTAGGTTTCCCGATCCCTCATTGTTTTTTTCATTTGTTTTTTTTTTTAAGATATTTTTACATTTTTTAAATAAAAACAAAAAAAAAATTACTGGTCTTCTTTGACAGCAACCAGAGAACTTATAAATTATAACATATTTACTAATGAGATTAATTCAATCAGATGGCGCTGTTTTAGCTATAAATTAAACTTTAATTATTAAATCGTGCGCTAATAATGAAAAATATAAAAACGCACAACACCAGCACGATCTGCAGAAGAAATCGATAGAATATAAAAAATTAAACAATGCGGTGCTATGATAAAAATCGAAGGAAAAATTTAGTAATAATTGTTTGAACATTTTCGATTTCGATCACTATTACCATTCACTGAATTATGTGAAATTTATTCGTTTTTTTTTTTAAGACCGAGAAGAAAATTAAAAAATTATAAAAATTAAACAATTAAAATAAAATTAAAAAATATATAAAATATTTAAAAAAAAAATACCCAGAAATAAATTTATTCTCTTTAGCTACCCCTCACAAACAATTATCAATTTATAAATTTTCGAAATTTTTCGGGTGTACTTTTAAAAATGGAGGAAGTGGGCGGTCGCAATTTTTTTGCTCTTATTGTCAGCCATGATTTTTATTTCAATGCACCGGTGCCCGCGCGTCCATAAGGGCTTTGTGGAGATCATTGCTTTAACAAGTGCTGCGTTTCCTTGCCCCTCTACATTTCGCTGTTGTCCATCATTTTTCACAAAACGAAGCAATTTTGTAAAATTTTAACTCCAAATAGCTTTCAGATCAAGTCAGTGGACATGCGGGTAATTCAAAAGTGATGAACCTCGCGCCCAATGGCAATGGTTCAACACCTGCTTATGTGCGCATTCATATGAACAAGCGCGGCCACTTGCAATAATCGGGCCTGCGCACTGTCAGCAAGCCATTGCATAGAGGCGGTTAGATTTGTATGTCATATTTCGCAAACCAGAAGGAACAAGGAGCAAGGTCAGAGAACGTAGATAGTAGAGAAGGAGCAAATGTTGCGTCGCGCGAATTTAACAGAATTTGCGTGCACACCTAAGAGTGAACGTACCGATTTAGCCACTCAGAGTTGCTTTTCCGTATCGAAGTCAATTTACTCGTTGATTCACTCTTGCGCACTCGTTGTGCCAATAGTTAAATTCGTGGGGAGTTTAATCGCGAATTTATTTATGAATTTATTTGCCTTTATATGCGATGCACCGATGCCATCAATGCATCAATTTCTTACAACCGCTAATTTTTTCCAAAAATTTCCTATCGAGTTTTAATTTAGGAACTAAAAAAAACGATAAAAATTAATTTAAAGATACTTTTAAAAGTTCCTTTGCTGGGACTCGAACCCGCGACCCCTAGCATTTTCTATACTAAAAATTATTAAATAAGATGTTGGTGTGTATAGAACAAAGCACCAATTAGATGAAACTGGTGAATGTTTTTTATCGAATTATCAATTGTAATTAAATTTACGAAATTTTGAACATATATAAAATTATGTTGTCCATAAAAATAATTTCTTGTCCATTTGTTGATGACCAACTATCAACCATCATGGAATTTTCTAAACTAAAAATCATTGAAGAAGATGTTGGTGTGTACACAACAACCGGTAAGTATGTATGTATTTTTTATCGAATTATCAATTTTATGCAATTTCTATTTTTTGTCGAATTATCCATTTTAATTAATTTTAAGCAATTTTTAGCATATAAAAATATTATGTTGTCCCTAAAATTATTTTCTTATACATTTGTTGATGACCAACAGCCATCAACCATCATCATAAGTCATGCAAGAAAATTTACTAAGATGTTGGTGACCACCAACGGTTTTGGATGAATTTTTATTCAAATAAAAAATAAATTTTAGTTATCCATTCAGAAAATTTTGATTAAAGAATAAATTTTTATTTTTTTTTTATTTTTTTTATTTTTTAGAAACTAGAAAAAAACCAGCTGTAGTTACATCCATGCTTAAAAAGTTTTTTTCTAGTTTCTAAAAAATAGAAAATTAAATATAACCTGGGCCTGTGCTCGTTAAATTAAATAAATTACATATACATTTTTATTATTCATTCTGATTTGTTATCCAAATTGTTTTGTTGTATTTTTTTTTTTTATCAAATTGAAAATAATTTATTGTTGGGGGTAAATGGAAAAAATTCAAAAACTATTTCCAGCGAATGTTGGATGTATAGCTGTTTCACGAAAATGAATAAGGCAAAAGTGGAAAAAATTCAACAGCTTTCACAGAGTCTCAGTGGTCGAGCAAAGAACGTATATTGTACTTATGTTTTTGTGTTGGCATGTGCGAACGCAAATCGTATGGGATTTGTGGCAAATTAAAAAATTCACTTACCTTTGCATTGGAAATAAAATAAGATTATTTTAAAGGTACATACTTTTGAATTATGTATTATCATTTTTTGTTTGCTTTGAATATTTTTTTATTATTTTTTTAATATGATTTTTTATGAACATGAAAAAATGTGTGCCTTTTATTATCCATGGATTATTTTTATAATTGTTAAACAAATAAATTTAAAATTTGCAGCAACCGTAACGATTATTTTATGGTAAAAAAAAATTATTTTTAACCAAAAAATAAAAACCAGAAAATAATTAAGTATGTACATTGTACATATTAAAAATAAATTTGAAATAAAAAATAAATTTCCGAATAATTTATTCGTAGGGAATTTACCTGAATAAAAATTTGAAAAATAAAATTTTATTGCAATACATACATATGTAATTATGTATCTAAATAAAAATTTATTCGAATAATGCCCAATTCTGCTACATACATGCATATCTAGGTACATATGTACGTATGTGAAATTAAATTTTGCTATTTGTCTGAGCAAGACCTAGGAAAATTTTAGTTGACTAATTAGGTTTCCCGATCCCTCATTGTTTTTTTCATTTGTTTTTTTTTAAGATATTTTTACATTTTTTAAATAAAAACAAAAAAAAAATTACTGGTCTTCTAAATTCGCGCGACGCAACATTTGCTCCTTCCAGAGAACGTAGATAGTAGAGAAGGAGCAAATGTTGCGTCGCGCGAATGTAACAGAATTTGCGTGCACACCTAAGAGTGAACGTACCGATTTAGCCACTCAGAGTTGCTTTTCCGTATCGAAGTCAATTTACTCGTTGATTCACTCTTGCGCACTCGTTGTGCCAATAGTTAAATTCGTGGGGAGTTTAATCGCGAATTTATTTATGAATTTATTTGCCTTTATATGCGATGCACCGATGCCATCAATGCATCAATTTCTTACAACCGCTAATTTTTTCCAAAAATTTCCTATCGAGTTTTAATTTAGAAACTAAAAAAAAACGATAAAAATTAATTTAAAGATACTTTTAAAAGTTCCTTTGCTGGGACTCGAACCCGCGACCCCTAGCATTTTCTATACTAAAAATTATTAAATAAGATGTTGGTGTGTATAGAACAAAGCACCAATTAGATGAAACTGGTGAATGTTTTTTATCGAATTATCAATTGTAATTAAATTTACGAAATTTTGAACATATATAAAATTATGTTGTCCATAAAAATAATTTCTTGTCCATTTGTTGATGACCAACTATCAACCATCATGGAATTTTCTAAACTAAAAATCATTGAAGAAGATGTTGGTGTGTACACAACAACCGGTAAGTATGTATGTATTTTTTATCGAATTATCAATTTTATGCAATTTCTATTTTTTGTCGAATTATCCATTTTAATTAATTTTAAGCAATTTTTAGCATATAAAAATATTATGTTGTCCCTAAAATTATTTTCTTATACATTTGTTGATGACCAACAGCCATCAACCATCATCATAAGTCATGCAAGAAAATTTACTAAGATGTTGGTGACCACCAACGTGTTTTGGATGAATTTTTATTCAAATAAAAAATAAATTTTAGTTATCCATTCAGAAAATTTTGATTAAAGAATAAATTTTTATTTTTTTTTATATTTTTTTTATTTTTTAGAAACTAGAAAAAAACCAGCTGTAGTTACATCCATGCTTAAAAAGTTTTTTTCTAGTTTCTAAAAAATAGAAAATTAAATATAACCTGGGCCTGTGCTCGTTAAATTAAATAAATTACATATACATTTTTATTATTCATTCTGATTTGTTATCCAAATTGTTTTGTTGTATTTTTTTTTTTTTTATCAAATTGAAAATAATTTATTGTTGGGGGTAAATGGAAAAAATTCAAAAACTATTTCCAGCGAATGTTGGATGTATAGCTGTTTCACGAAAATGAATAAGGCAAAAGTGGAAAAAATTCAACAGCTTTCACAGAGTCTCAGTGGTCGAGCAAAGAACGTATATTGTACTTATGTTTTTGTGTTGGCATGTGCGAACGCAAATCGTATGGGATTTGTGGCAAATTAAAAAATTCACTTACCTTTGCATTGGAAATAAAATAAGATTATTTTAAAGGTACATCTTTTGAATTATGTATTATCATTTTTTGTTTGCTTTGAATATTTTTTTATTATTTTTTTAATATGATTTTTTATGAACATGAAAAAATGTGTGCCTTTTATTATCCATGGATTATTTTTATAATTGTTAAACAAATAAATTTAAAATTTGCAGGAACCGTAACGATTATTTTATGGTAAAAAAAAATTATTTTTAACCAAAAAATAAAAACCAGAAAATAATTAAGTATGTACATTGTACATATTAAAAATAAATTTGAAATAAAAAATAAATTTCCGAATAATTTATTCGTAGGGAATTTACCTGAATAAAAATTTGAAAAATAAAATTTTATTGCAATACATACATATGTAATTATGTATCTAAATAAAAATTTATTCGAATAATGCCCAATTCTGCTACATACATACATATCTAGGTACATATGTACGTATGTGAAATTAAATTTTGCTATTTGTCTGAGCAAGACCTAGGAAAATTTTAGTTGACTAATTAGGTTTCCCGATCCCTCATTGTTTTTTTCATTTGTTTTTTTTTTTTAAGATATTTTTACATTTTTTAAATAAAAACAAAAAAAAAATTACTGGTCTTCTTTGACAGCAACCAGAGAACTTATAAATTATAACATATTTACTAATGAGATTAATTCAATCAGATGGCGCTGTTTTAGCTATAAATTAAACTTTAATTATTAAATCGTGCGCTAATAATGAAAAATATAAAAACGCACAACACCAGCACGATCTGCAGAAGAAATCGATAGAATATAAAAAATTAAACAATGCGGTGCTATGATAAAAATCGAAGGAAAAATTTAGTAATAATTGTTTGAACATTTTCGATTTCGATCACTATTACCATTCACTGAATTATGTGAAATTTATTCGTTTTTTTTTTTAAGACCGAGAAGAAAATTAAAAAATTATAAAAATTAAACAATTAAAATAAAATTAAAAAATATATAAAATATTTAAAAAAAAAATACCCAGAAATAAATTTATTCTCTTTAGCTACCCCTCACAAACAATTATCAATTTATAAATTTTCGAAATTTTTCGGGTGTACTTTTAAAAATGGAGGAAGTGGGCGGTCGCAATTTTTTTGCTCTTATTGTCAGCCATGATTTTTATTTCAATGCACCGGTGCCCGCGCGTCCATAAGGGCTTTGTGGAGATCATTGCTTTAACAAGTGCTGCGTTTCCTTGCCCCTCTACATTTCGCTGTTGTCCATCATTTTTCACAAAACGAAGCAATTTTGTAAAATTTTAACTCCAAATAGCTTTCAGATCAAGTCAGTGGACATGCGGGTAATTCAAAAGTGATGAACCTCGCGCCCAATGGCAATGGTTCAACACCTGCTTATGTGCGCATTCATATGAACAAGCGCGGCCACTTGCAATAATCGGGCCTGCGCACTGTCAGCAAGCCATTGCATAGAGGCGGTTAGATTTGTATGTCATATTTCGCAAACCAGAAGGAACAAGGAGCAAGGTCAGAGAACATAGATAGTAGAGAAGGAGCAAATGTTGCGTCGCGCGAATTTAACAGAATTTGCGTGCACACCTAAGAGTGAACGTACCGATTTAGCCACTCAGAGTTGCTTTTCCGTATCGAAGTCAATTTACTCGTTGATTCACTCTTGCGCACTCGTTGTGCCAATAGTTAAATTCGTGGGGAGTTTAATCGCGAATTTATTTATGAATTTATTTGCCTTTATATGCGATGCACCGATGCCATCAATGCATCAATTTCTTACAACCGCTAATTTTTTCCAAAAATTTCCTATCGAGTTTTAATTTAGGAACTAAAAAAAACGATAAAAATTAATTTAAAGATACTTTTAAAAGTTCCTTTGCTGGGACTCGAACCCGCGACCCCTAGCATTTTCTATACTAAAAATTATTAAATAAGATGTTGGTGTGTATAGAACAAAGCACCAATTAGATGAAACTGGTGAATGTTTTTTATCGAATTATCAATTGTAATTAAATTTACGAAATTTTGAACATATATAAAATTATGTTGTCCATAAAAATAATTTCTTGTCCATTTGTTGATGACCAACTATCAACCATCATGGAATTTTCTAAACTAAAAATCATTGAAGAAGATGTTGGTGTGTACACAACAACCGGTAAGTATGTATGTATTTTTTATCGAATTATCAATTTTATGCGATTTCTATTTTTTGTCGAATTATCCATTTTAATTAATTTTAAGCAATTTTTAGCATATAAAAATATTATGTTGTCCCTAAAATTATTTTCTTATACATTTGTTGATGACCAACAGCCATCAACCATCATCATAAGTCATGCAAGAAAATTTACTAAGATGTTGGTGACCACCAACGGTTTTGGATGAATTTTTATTCAAATAAAAAATAAATTTTAGTTATCCATTCAGAAAATTTTGATTAAAGAATAAATTTTTATTTTTTTTTTTATTTTTTTTATTTTTTAGAAACTAGAAAAAAACCAGCTGTAGTTACATCCATGCTTAAAAAGTTTTTTTCTAGTTTCTAAAAAATAGAAAATTAAATATAACCTGGGCCTGTGCTCGTTAAATTAAATAAATTACATATACATTTTTATTATTCATTCTGATTTGTTATCCAAATTGTTTTGTTGTATTTTTTTTTTTTATCAAATTGAAAATAATTTATTGTTGGGGGTAAATGGAAAAAATTCAAAAACTATTTCCAGCGAATGTTGGATGTATAGCTGTTTCACGAAAATGAATAAGGCAAAAGTGGAAAAAATTCAACAGCTTTCACAGAGTCTCAGTGGTCGAGCAAAGAACGTATATTGTACTTATGTTTTTGTGTTGGCATGTGCGAACGCAAATCGTATGGGATTTGTGGCAAATTAAAAAATTCACTTACCTTTGCATTGGAAATAAAATAAGATTATTTTAAAGGTACATACTTTTGAATTATGTATTATCATTTTTTGTTTGCTTTGAATATTTTTTTTATTATTTTTTTAATATGATTTTTTATGAACATGAAAAAATGTGTGCCTTTTATTATCCATGGATTATTTTTATAATTGTTAAACAAATAAATTTAAAATTTGCAGCAACCGTAACGATTATTTTATGGTAAAAAAAAATTATTTTTAACCAAAAAATAAAAACCAGAAAATAATTAAGTATGTACATTGTACATATTAAAAATAAATTTGAAATAAAAAATAAATTTCCGAATAATTTATTCGTAGGGAATTTACCTGAATAAAAATTTGAAAAATAAAATTTTATTGCAATACATACATATGTAATTATGTATCTAAATAAAAATTTATTCGAATAATGCCCAATTCTGCTACATACATGCATATCTAGGTACATATGTACGTATGTGAAATTAAATTTTGCTATTTGTCTGAGCAAGACCTAGGAAAATTTTAGTTGACTAATTAGGTTTCCCGATCCCTCATTGTTTTTTTCATTTGTTTTTTTTTTAAGATATTTTTACATTTTTTAAATAAAAACAAAAAAAAAATTACTGGTCTTCTTTGACAGCAACCAGAGAACTTATAAATTATAACATATTTACTAATGAGATTAATTCAATCAGATGGCGCTGTTTTAGCTACAAATTAAACTTTAATTATTAAATCGTGCGCTAATAATGAAAAATATAAAAACGCACAACACCAGCACGATCTGCAGAAGAAATCGATAGAATATAAAAAATTAAACAATGCGCTGCTATGATAAAAATCGAAGGAAAAATTTAGTAATAATTGTTTGAACATTTTCGATTTCGATCACTATTACCATTCACTGAATTATGTGAAATTTATTCGTTTTTTTTTTAAAGACCGAGAAGAAAATTAAAAAATTATAAAAATTAAACAATTAAAATAAAATTAAAAAATATATAAAATATTTAAAAAAAAAATACCCAGAAATAAATTTATTCTCTTTAGCTACCCCTCACAAACAATTATCAATTTATAAATTTTCGAAATTTTTCGGGTGTACTTTTAAAAATGGAGGAAGTGGGCGGTCGCAATTTTTTTGCTCTTATTGTCAGCCATGATTTTTATTTCAATGTACCGTTGCCCGCGCGTCCATAAGGGCTTTGTGGAGATCATTGCTTTAACAAGTGCTGCGTTTCCTTTCCCCTCTACATTTCGCTGTTGTCCATCATTTTTCACAAAACGAAGCAATTTTGTAAAATTTTAACTCCAAATAGCTTTCAGATCAAGTCAGTGGACATGCGGGTAATTCAAAAGTGATGAACCTCGCGCCCAATGGCAATGGCACACATTTTTTCATGTTCATAAAAATCATATTAAAAAAATAATAAAAAAATATTCAAAGCAAACAAAAAATGATAATACATAATTCAAAAGTATGTACCTTTAAAATAATCTTATTTTATTTCCAATGCAAAGGTAAGTGAATTTTTTAATTTGCCACAAATCCCATACGATTTGCGTTCGCACATGCCAACACAAAAACATAAGTACAATATACGTTCTTTGCTCGACCACTGAGACTCTGTGAAAGCTGTTGAATTTTTTCCACTTTTGCCTTATTCATTTTCGTGAAACAGCTATACATCCAACATTCGCTGGAAATAGTTTTTGAATTTTTTCCATTTACCCCCAACAATAAATTATTTTCAATTTGATAAAAAAAAAATACAACAAAACAATTTGGATAACAAATCAGAATGAATAATAACAATGTATATGTAATTTATTTAATTTAACGAGCACAGGCCCAGGTTATATTTAATTTTCTATTTTTTAGAAACTAGAAAAAAACTTTTTAAGCATGGATGTAACTACAGCTGGTTTTTTTCTAGTTTCTAAAAAATAAAAAAAATAAAAAAAAAAATAAAAATTTATTCTTTAATCAAAATTTTCTGAATGGATAACTAAAATTTATTTTTTATTTGAATAAAAATTCATCCAAAACCGTTGGTGGTCACCAACATCTTAGTAAATTTTCTTGCATGACTTATGATGATGGTTGATGGCTGTTGGTCATCAACAAATGTATAAGAAAATAATTTTAGGGACAACATAATATTTTTATATGCTAAAAATTGCTTAAAATTAATTAAAATGGATAATTCGACAAAAAATAGAAATTGCATAAAATTGATAATTCGATAAAAAATACATACATACTTACCGGTTGTTGTGTACACACCAACATCTTCTTCAATGATTTTTAGTTTAGAAAATTCCATGATGGTTGATAGTTGGTCATCAACAAATGGACAAGAAATTATTTTTATGGACAACATAATTTTATATATGTTCAAAATTTCGTAAATTTAATTACAATTGATAATTCGATAAAAAACATTCACCAGTTTCATCTAATTGGTGCTTTGTTCTATACACACCAACATCTTATTTAATAATTTTTAGTATAGAAAATGCTAGGGGTCGCGGGTTCGAGTCCCAGCAAAGGAACTTTTAAAAGTATCTTTAAATTAATTTTTATCGTTTTTTTTAGTTCCTAAATTAAAACTCGATAGGAAATTTTTGGAAAAAATTAGCGGTTGTAAGAAATTGATGCATTGATGGCATCGGTGCATCGCATATAAAGGCAAATATAAATTCATAAATAAATTCGCGATTAAACTCCCCACGAATTTAACTATTGGCACAACGAGTGCGCAAGAGTGAATCAACGAGTAAATTGACTTCGATACGGAAAAGCAACTCTGAGTGGCTAAATCGGTACGTTCACTCTTAGGTGTGCACGCAAATTCTGTTAAATTCGCGCGACGCAACATTTGCTCCTTCTCTACTATCTACGTTCTCTGACCTTGCTCCTTGTTCCTTCTGGTTTGCGAAATATGACATACAAATCTAACCGCCTCTATGCAATGGCTTGCTGACAGTGCGCAGGCCCGATTATTGCAAGTGGCCGCGCTTGTTCATATGAATGCGCACATAAGCAGGTGTTGAACCATTGCCATTGGGCGCGAGGTTCATCACTTTTGAATTACCCGCATGTCGACTGACTTGATCTGAAAGCTATTTGGAGTTAAAATTTTACAAAATTGCTTCGTTTTGTGAAAAATGATGGACAACAGCGAAATGTAGAGGGGCAAGGAAACGCAGCACTTGTTAAAGCAATGATCTCCACAAAGCCCTTATGGACGCGCGGGCAACGGTACATTGAAATAAAAATCATGGCTGACAATAAGAGCAAAAAAATTGCGACCGCCCACTTCCTCCATTTTTAAAAGTACACCCGAAAAATTTCGAAAATTTATAAATTGATAATTGTTTGTGAGGGGTAGCTAAAGAGAATAAATTTATTTCTGGGTATTTTTTTTTTAAATATTTTATATATTTTTTAATTTTATTTTAATTGTTTAATTTTTATAATTTTTTAATTTTCTTCTCGGTCTTAAAAAAAAAAACGAATAAATTTCACATAATTCAGTGAATGGTAATAGTGATCGAAATCGAAAATGTTCAAACAATTATTACTAAATTTTTCCTTCGATTTTTATCATAGCAGCGCATTGTTTAATTTTTTATATTCTATCGATTTCTTCTGCAGATCGTGCTGGTGTTGTGCGTTTTTATATTTTTCATTATTAGCGCACGATTTAATAATTAAAGTTTAATTTATAGCTAAAACAGCGCCATCTGATTGAATTAATCTCATTAGTAAATATGTTATAATTTATAAGTTCTCTGGTTGCTGTCAAAGAAGACCAGTAATTTTTTTTTTGTTTTTATTTAAAAAATGTAAAAATATCTTAAAAAAAAAAAAACAAATGAAAAAAACAATGAGGGATCGGGAAACCTAATTAGTCAACTAAAATTTTCCTAGGTCTTGCTCAGACAAATAGCAAAATTTAATTTCACATACGTACATATGTACCTAGATATGTATGTATGTAGCAGAATTGGGCATTATTCGAATAAATTTTTATTTAGATACATAATTACATATGTATGTATTGCAATAAAATTTTATTTTTCAAATTTTTATTCAGGTAAATTCCCTACGAATAAATTATTCGGAAATTTATTTTTTATTTCAAATTTATTTTTAATATGTACAATGTACATACTTAATTATTTTCTGGTTTTTATTTTTTGGTTAAAAATAATTTTTTTTTACCATAAAATAATCGTTACGGTTCCTGCAAATTTTAAATTTATTTGTTTAACAATTATAAAAATAATCCATGGATAATAAAAGGCACACATTTTTTCATGTTCATAAAAAATCATATTAAAAAAATAATAAAAAAATATTCAAAGCAAACAAAAAATGATAATACATAATTCAAAAGTATGTACCTTTAAAATAATCTTATTTTATTTCCAATGCAAAGGTAAGTGAATTTTTTAATTTGCCACAAATCCCATACGATTTGCGTTCGCACATGCCAACACAAAAACATAAGTACAATATACGTTCTTTGCTCGACCACTGAGACTCTGTGAAAGCTGTTGAATTTTTTCCACTTTTGCCTTATTCATTTTCGTGAAACAGCTATACATCCAACATTCGCTGGAAATAGTTTTTGAATTTTTTCCATTTACCCCCAACAATAAATTATTTTCAATTTGATAAAAAAAAAAAATACAACAAAACAATTTGGATAACAAATCAGAATGAATAATAAAAATGTATATGTAATTTATTTAATTTAACGAGCACAGGCCCAGGTTATATTTAATTTTCTATTTTTTAGAAACTAGAAAAAAACTTTTTAAGCATGGATGTAACTACAGCTGGTTTTTTCTAGTTTCTAAAAAATAAAAAAAATATAAAAAAAATAAAAATTTATTCTTTAATCAAAATTTTCTGAATGGATAACTAAAATTTATTTTTTATTTGAATAAAAATTCATCCAAAACCGTTGGTGGTCACCAACATCTTAGTAAATTTTCTTGCATGACTTATGATGATGGTTGATGGCTGTTGGTCATCAACAAATGTATAAGAAAATAATTTTAGGGACAACATAATATTTTTATATGCTAAAAATTGCTTAAAATTAATTAAAATGGATAATTCGACAAAAAATAGAAATTGCATAAAATTGATAATTCGATAAAAAAATACATACATACTTACCGGTTGTTGTGTACACACCAACATCTTCTTCAATGATTTTTAGTTTAGAAAATTCCATGATGGTTGATAGTTGGTCATCAACAAATGGACAAGAAATTATTTTTATGGACAACATAATTTTATATATGTTCAAAATTTCGTAAATTTAATTACAATTGATAATTCGATAAAAAACATTCACCAGTTTCATCTAATTGGTGCTTTGTTCTATACACACCAACATCTTATTTAATAATTTTTAGTATAGAAAATGCTAGGGGTCGCGGGTTCGAGTCCCAGCAAAGGAACTTTTAAAAGTATCTTTAAATTAATTTTTATCGTTTTTTTTAGTTCCTAAATTAAAACTCGATAGGAAATTTTTGGAAAAAATTAGCGGTTGTAAGAAATTGATGCATTGATGGCATCGGTGCATCGCATATAAAGGCAAATATAAATTCATAAATAAATTCGCGATTAAACTCCCCACGAATTTAACTATTGGCACAACGAGTGCGCAAGAGTGAATCAACGAGTAAATTGACTTCGATACGGAAAAGCAACTCTGAGTGGCTAAATCGGTACGTTCACTCTTAGGTGTGCACGCAAATTCTGTTAAATTCGCGCGACGCAACATTTGCTCCTTCTCTACTATCTACGTTCTCTGACGGTACATTGAAATAAAAATCATGGCTGACAATAAGAGCAAAAAAATTGCGACCGCCCACTTCCTCCATTTTTAAAAGTACACCCGAAAAATTTCGAAAATTTATAAATTGATAATTGTTTGTGAGGGGTAGCTAAAGAGAATAAATTTATTTCTGGGTATTTTTTTTTTTAAATATTTTATATATTTTTTAATTTTATTTTAATTGTTTAATTTTTATAATTTTTTAATTTTCTTCTCGGTCTTAAAAAAAAAACGAATAAATTTCACATAATTCAGTGAATGGTAATAGTGATCGAAATCGAAAATGTTCAAACAATTATTACTAAATTTTTCCTTCGATTTTTATCATAGCAGCGCATTGTTTAATTTTTTATATTCTATCGATTTCTTCTGCAGATCGTGCTGGTGTTGTGCGTTTTTATATTTTTCATTATTAGCGCACGATTTAATAATTAAAGTTTAATTTATAGCTAAAACAGCGCCATCTGATTGAATTAATCTCATTAGTAAATATGTTATAATTTATAAGTTCTCTGGTTGCTGTCAAAGAAGACCAGTAATTTTTTTTTTTGTTTTTATTTAAAAAATGTAAAAATATCTTAAAAAAAAAAAACAAATGAAAAAAACAATGAGGGATCGGGAAACCTAATTAGTCAACTAAAATTTTCCTAGGTCTTGCTCAGACAAATAGCAAAATTTAATTTCACATACGTACATATGTACCTAGATATGTATGTATGTAGCAGAATTGGGCATTATTCGAATAAATTTTTATTTAGATACATAATTACATATGTATGTATTGCAATAAAATTTTATTTTTCAAATTTTTATTCAGGTAAATTCCCTACGAATAAATTATTCGGAAATTTATTTTTTATTTCAAATTTATTTTTAATATGTACAATGTACATACTTAATTATTTTCTGGTTTTTATTTTTTGGTTAAAAATAATTTTTTTTTACCATAAAATAATCGTTACGGTTCCTGCAAATTTTAAATTTATTTGTTTAACAATTATAAAAATAATCCATGGATAATAAAAGGCACACATTTTTTCATGTTCATAAAAAATCATATTAAAGAAATAATAAAAAAATATTCAAAGCAAACAAAAAATGATAATACATAATTCAAAAGTATGTACCTTTAAAATAATCTTATTTTATTTCCAATGCAAAGGTAAGTGAATTTTTTAATTTGCCACAAATCCCATACGATTTGCGTTCGCACATGCCAACACAAAAACATAAGTACAATATACGTTCTTTGCTCGACCACTGAGACTCTGTGAAAGCTGTTGAATTTTTTCCACTTTTGCCTTATTCATTTTCGTGAAACAGCTATACATCCAACATTCGCTGGAAATAGTTTTTGAATTTTTTCCATTTACCCCCAACAATAAATTATTTTCAATTTGATAAAAAAAAAAATACAACAAAACAATTTGGATAACAAATCAGAATGAATAATAAAAATGTATATGTAATTTATTTAATTTAACGAGCACAGGCCCAGGTTATATTTAATTTTCTATTTTTTAGAAACTAGAAAAAAACTTTTTAAGCATGGATGTAACTACAGCTGGTTTTTTTCTAGTTTCTAAAAAATAAAAAAAATAAAAAAAAAAAAATAAAAATTTATTCTTTAATCAAAATTTTCTGAATGGATAACTAAAATTTATTTTTTATTTGAATAAAAATTCATCCAAAACCGTTGGTGGTCACCAACATCTTAGTAAATTTTCTTGCATGACTTATGATGATGGTTGATGGCTGTTGGTCATCAACAAATGTATAAGAAAATAATTTTAGGGACAACATAATATTTTTATATGCTAAAAATTGCTTAAAATTAATTAAAATGGATAATTCGACAAAAAATAGAAATTGCATAAAATTGATAATTCGATAAAAAATACATACATACTTACCGGTTGTTGTGTACACACCAACATCTTCTTCAATGATTTTTAGTTTAGAAAATTCCATGATGGTTGATAGTTGGTCATCAACAAATGGACAAGAAATTATTTTTATGGACAACATAATTTTATATATGTTCAAAATTTCGTAAATTTAATTACAATTGATAATTCGATAAAAAACATTCACCAGTTTCATCTAATTGGTGCTTTGTTCTATACACACCAACATCTTATTTAATAATTTTTAGTATAGAAAATGCTAGGGGTCGCGGGTTCGAGTCCCAGCAAAGGAACTTTTAAAAGTATCTTTAAATTAATTTTTATCGTTTTTTTTAGTTCCTAAATTAAAACTCGATAGGAAATTTTTGGAAAAAATTAGCGGTTGTAAGAAATTGATGCATTGATGGCATCGGTGCATCGCATATAAAGGCAAATAAATTCATAAATAAATTCGCGATTAAACTCCCCACGAATTTAACTATTGGCACAACGAGTGCGCAAGAGTGAATCAACGAGTAAATTGACTTCGATACGGAAAAGCAACTCTGAGTGGCTAAATCGGTACGTTCACTCTTAGGTGTGCACGCAAATTCTGTTAAATTCGCGCGACGCAACATTTGCTCCTTCTCTACTATCTACGTTCTCTGACCTTGCTCCTTGTTCCTTCTGGTTTGCGAAATATGACATACAAATCTAACCGCCTCTATGCAATGGCTTGCTGACAGTGCGCAGGCCCGATTATTGCAAGTGGCCGCGCTTGTTCATATGAATGCGCACATAAGCAGGTGTTGAACCATTGCCATTGGGCGCGAGGTTCATCACTTTTGAATTACCCGCATGTCCACTGACTTGATCTGAAAGCTATTTGGAGTTAAAATTTTACAAAATTGCTTCGTTTTGTGAAAAATGATGGACAACAGCGAAATGTAGAGGGGCAAGGAAACGCAGCACTTGTTAAAGCAATGATCTCCACAAAGCCCTTATGGACGCGCGGGCAACGGTGCATTGAAATAAAAATCATGGCTGACAATAAGAGCAAAAAAATTGTGACCGCCCACTTCCTCCATTTTTAAAAGTACACCCGAAAAATTTCGAAAATTTATAAATTGATAATTGTTTGTGAGGGGTAGCTAAAGAGAATAAATTTATTTCTGGGTATTTTTTTTTTATATATTTTATATATTTTTTAATTTTATTTTAATTGTTTAATTTTTATAATTTTTTAATTTTCTTCTCGGTCTTAAAAAAAAAAAACGAATAAATTTCACATAATTCAGTGAATGGTAATAGTGATCGAAATCGAAAATGTTCAAACAATTATTACTAAATTTTTCCTTCGATTTTTATCATAGCACCGCATTGTTTAATTTTTTATATTCTATCGATTTCTTCTGCAGATCGTGCTGGTGTTGTGCGTTTTTATATTTTTCATTATTAGCGCACGATTTAATAATTAAAGTTTAATTTATAGCTAAAACAGCGCCATCTGATTGAATTAATCTCATTAGTAAATATGTTATAATTTATAAGTTCTCTGGTTGCTGTCAAAGAAGACCAGTAATTTTTTTTTTTTGTTTTTATTTAAAAAATGTAAAAATATCTTAAAAAAAAAAAACAAATGAAAAAAACAATGAGGGATCGGGAAACCTAATTAGTCAACTAAAATTTTCCTAGGTCTTGCTCAGACAAATAGCAAAATTTAATTTCACATACGTACATATGTACCTAGATATGTATGTATGTAGCAGAATTGGGCATTATTCGAATAAATTTTTATTTAGATACATAATTACATATGTATGTATTGCAATAAAATTTTATTTTTCAAATTTTTATTCAGGTAAATTCCCTACGAATAAATTATTCGGAAATTTATTTTTTATTTCAAATTTATTTTTAATATGTACAATGTACATACTTAATTATTTTCTGGTTTTTATTTTTTGGTTAAAAATAATTTTTTTTTACCATAAAATAATCGTTACGGTTCCTGCAAATTTTAAATTTATTTGTTTAACAATTATAAAAATAATCCATGGATAATAAAAGGCACACATTTTTTCATGTTCATAAAAAATCATATAATAATTCCCAACGGTTTACCCTCCATATCCCGCCCGACCGCCGCGAGGGGCGCAATCCGCATGACGCACGGATATATATTTTTAATTTTGCCAAGGTGTTGAGTGGCTGGAGTTTGTTAAACGTCGAGTTCTTATGCTGCTCAGCTACAGAATATAAATTCATCAGCTGATTACACATACTTAAGTTTATATATACACTTAGAAGCAATTACTTAGTTAACAATAAAATACATATTATCCTAAATTAGTAGAAGGAAACTATATCTAGTAGACAAATTGTTATTTGTTAAGAATTGAAAGAAGAGTTTTCCTTATAATGGATAGAGAGTCAGAGATGTCAAAGTAGGTAGAGTATGTGTTAAAACTTTTGCATAGAAATCGGAATGGCTCATATAATTCAAAATTAGTTTTACATTGTTTTAAAAATATGGGCTGGTAATGTCTTGATGGACGGGCAGGAATGTTTAAACTTATTTCAGAAAGAAGAAATGGACTATTTATTGATCCCTTCAGCAGTTTCGTTACGAATATTACACCCAGAGTTTCCCTACGACTAGCTAAAGTTGGAAGGTTAATAAGTTTTAAGCGACTAGTGTACGAAGGAAGATTGCAATGAGGGTTCCAATTCAAATTTCTTAATGCAAAAAGTAAAAATTGTTTTTGAATCGATTCAAGTCGATCAGAATGAATTTTGTAACTCGGATTCCAGATTATAGATGCGTATTCTAGTGTCGGTCTTACTAAGGTTGTGAAAAGGGCTTTAGTTACGTAGGGGTCACTAAATTCCTTAGACCAACGTTTTACAAACGCTAGAACACTTTTAGCTTTATTTATCATGACGTTGATGTGAAGGTTGAAATTAAGTTTATAATCGAATCTTACACCTAAGTCGACAAACTCATAAACTCGCTCCAGATCATGATAAAAAAATAATAAAAAAATATTCAAAGCAAACAAAAAATGATAATACATAATTCAAAAGTATGTACCTTTAAAATAATCTTATTTTATTTCCAATGCAAAGGTAAGTGAATTTTTTAATTTGCCACAAATCCCATACGATTTGCGTTCGCACATGCCAACACAAAAACATAAGTACAATATACGTTCTTTGCTCGACCACTGAGACTCTGTGAAAGCTGTTGAATTTTTTCCACTTTTGCCTTATTCATTTTCGTGAAACAGCTATACATCCAACATTCGCTGGAAATAGTTTTTGAATTTTTTCCATTTACCCCCAACAATAAATTATTTTCAATTTGATAAAAAAAAAAAATACAACAAAACAATTTGGATAACAAATCAGAATGAATAATAAAAATGTATATGTAATTTATTTAATTTAACGAGCACAGGCCCAGGTTATATTTAATTTTCTATTTTTTAGAAACTAGAAAAAAACTTTTTAAGCATGGATGTAACTACAGCTGGTTTTTTTCTAGTTTCTAAAAAATAAAAAAAATAAAAAAAAAATAAAAATTTATTCTTTAATCGAAATTTTCTGAATGGATAACTAAAACTTATTTTTTATTTGAATAAAAATTCATCCAAAACCGTTGGTGGTCACCAACATCTTAGTAAATTTTCTTGCATGACTTATGATGATGGTTGATGGCTGTTGGTCATCAACAAATGTATAAGAAAATAATTTTAGGGACAACATAATATTTTTATATGCTAAAAATTGCTTAAAATTAATTAAAATGGATAATTCGACAAAAAATAGAAATTGCATAAAATTGATAATTCGATAAAAAATACATACATACTTACCGGTTGTTGTGTACACACCAACATCTTCTTCAATGATTTTTAGTTTAGAAAATTCCATGATGGTTGATAGTTGGTCATCAACAAATGGACAAGAAATTATTTTTATGGACAACATAATTTTATATATGTTCAAAATTTCGTAAATTTAATTACAATTGATAATTCGATAAAAAACATTCACCAGTTTCATCTAATTGGTGCTTTGTTCTATACACACCAACATCTTATTTAATAATTTTTAGTATAGAAAATGCTAGGGGTCGCGGGTTCGAGTCCCAGCAAAGGAACTTTTAAAAGTATCTTTAAATTAATTTTTATCGTTTTTTTTTAGTTCCTAAATTAAAACTCGATAGGAAATTTTTGGAAAAAATTAGCGGTTGTAAGAAATTGATGCATTGATGGCATCGGTGCATCGCATATAAAGGCAAATAAATTCATAAATAAATTCGCGATTAAACTCCCCACGAATTTAACTATTGGCACAACGAGTGCGCAAGAGTGAATCAACGAGTAAATTGACTTCGATACGGAAAAGCAACTCTGAGTGGCTAAATCGGTACGTTCACTCTTAGGTGTGCACGCAAATTCTGTTAAATTCGCGCGACGCAACATTTGCTCCTTCTCTACTATCTACGTTCTCTGACGGTACATTGAAATAAAAATCATGGCTGACAATAAGAGCAAAAAAATTGCGACCGCCCACTTCCTCCATTTTTAAAAGTACACCCGAAAAATTTCGAAAATTTATAAATTGATAATTGTTTGTGAGGGGTAGCTAAAGAGAATAAATTTATTTCTGGGTATTTTTTTTTTTAAATATTTTATATATTTTTTAATTTTATTTTAATTGTTTAATTTTTATAATTTTTTAATTTTCTTCTCGGTCTTAAAAAAAAAAACGAATAAATTTCACATAATTCAGTGAATGGTAATAGTGATCGAAATCGAAAATGTTCAAACAATTATTACTAAATTTTTCCTTCGATTTTTATCACAGCAGCGCATTGTTTAATTTTTTATATTCTATCGATTTCTTCTGCAGATCGTGCTGGTGTTGTGCGTTTTTATATTTTTCATTATTAGCGCACGATTTAATAATTAAAGTTTAATTTATAGCTAAAACAGCGCCATCTGATTGAATTAATCTCATTAGTAAATATGTTATAATTTATAAGTTCTCTGGTTGCTGTCAAAGAAGACCAGTAATTTTTTTTTTTTGTTTTTATTTAAAAAATGTAAAAATATCTTAAAAAAAAAAAACAAATGAAAAAAACAATGAGGGATCGGGAAACCTAATTAGTCAACTAAAATTTTCCTAGGTCTTGCTCAGACAAATAGCAAAATTTAATTTCACATACGTACATATGTACCTAGATATGTATGTATGTAGCAGAATTGGGCATTATTCGAATACATTTTTATTTAGATACATAATTACATATGTATGTATTGCAATAAAATTTTATTTTTCAAATTTTTATTCAGGTAAATTCCCTACGAATAAATTATTCGGAAATTTATTTTTTATTTCAAATTTATTTTTAATATGTACAATGTACATACTTAATTATTTTCTGGTTTTTATTTTTTGGTTAAAAATAATTTTTTTTTACCATAAAATAATCGTTACGGTTCCTGCAAATTTTAAATTTATTTGTTTAACAATTATAAAAATAATCCATGGATAATAAGAGGCACACATTTTTTCATGTTCATAAAAAATCATATTAAAAAAATAATAAAAAAATATTCAAAGCAAACAAAAAATGATAATACATAATTCAAAAGTATGTACCTTTAAAATAATCTTATTTTATTTCCAATGCAAAGGTAAGTGAATTTTTTAATTTGCCACAAATCCCATACGATTTGCGTTCGCACATGCCAACACAAAAACATAAGTACAATATACGTTCTTTGCTCGACCACTGAGACTCTGTGAAAGCTGTTGAATTTTTTCCACTTTTGCCTTATTCATTTTCGTGAAACAGCTATACATCCAACATTCGCTGGAAATAGTTTTTGAATTTTTTCCATTTAGCCCCAACAATAAATTATTTTCAATTTGATAAAAAAAAAAAATACAACAAAACAATTTGGATAACAAATCAGAATGAATAATAAAAATGTATATGTAATTTATTTAATTTAACGAGCACAGGCCCAGGTTATATTTAATTTTCTATTTTTTAGAAACTAGAAAAAAACTTTTTAAGCATGGATGTAACTACAGCTGGTTTTTTTCTAGTTTCTAAAAAATAAAAAAAATAAAAAAAAAATAAAAATTTATTCTTTAATCAAAATTTTCTGAATGGATAACTAAAATTTATTTTTTATTTGAATAAAAATTCATCCAAAACCGTTGGTGGTCACCAACATCTTAGTAAATTTTCTTGCATGACTTATGATGATGGTTGATGGCTGTTGGTCATCAACAAATGTATAAGAAAATAATTTTAGGGACAACATAATATTTTTATATGCTAAAAATTGCTTAAAATTAATTAAAATGGATAATTCGACAAAAAATAGAAATTGCATAAAATTGATAATTCGATAAAAAATACATACATACTTACCGGTTGTTGTGTACACACCATCATCTTCTTCAATGATTTTTAGTTTAGAAAATTCCATGATGGTTGATAGTTGGTCATCAACAAATGGACAAGAAATTATTTTTATGGACAACATAATTTTATATATGTTCAAAATTTCGTAAATTTAATTACAATTGATAATTCGATAAAAAACATTCACCAGTTTCATCTAATTGGTGCTTTGTTCTATACACACCAACATCTTATTTAATAATTTTTAGTATAGAAAATGCTAGGGGTCGCGGGTTCGAGTCCCAGCAAAGGAACTTTTAAAAGTATCTTTAAATTAATTTTTATCGTTTTTTTTTAGTTCCTAAATTAAAACTCGATAGGAAATTTTTGGAAAAAATTAGCGGTTGTAAGAAATTGATGCATTGATGGCATCGGTGCATCGCATATAAAGGCAAATAAATTCATAAATAAATTCGCGATTAAACTCCCCACGAATTTAACTATTGGCACAACGAGTGCGCAAGAGTGAATCAACGAGTAAATTGACTTCGATACGGAAAAGCAACTCTGAGTGGCTAAATCGGTACGTTCACTCTTAGGTGTGCACGCAAATTCTGTTAAATTCGCGCGACGCAACATTTGCTCCTTCTCTACTATCTACGTTCTCTGACGGTACATTGAAATAAAAATCATGGCTGACAATAAGAGCAAAAAAATTGCGACCGGCCACTTCCTCCATTTTTAAAAGTACACCCGAAAAATTTCGAAAATTTATAAATTGATAATTGTTTGTGAGGGGTAGCTAAAGAGAATAAATTTATTTCTGGGTATTTTTTTTTTTAAATATTTTATATATTTTTTAATTTTATTTTAATTGTTTAATTTTTATAATTTTTTAATTTTCTTCTCGGTCTTAAAAAAAAAAACGAATAAATTTCACATAATTCAGTGAATGGTAATAGTGATCGAAATCGAAAATGTTCAAACAATTATTACTAAATTTTTCCTTCGATTTTTATCACAGCAGCGCATTGTTTAATTTTTTATATTCTATCGATTTCTTCTGCAGATCGTGCTGGTGTTGTGCGTTTTTATATTTTTCATTATTAGCGCACGATTTAATAATTAAAGTTTAATTTATAGCTAAAACAGCGCCATCTGATTGAATTAATCTCATTAGTAAATATGTTATAATTTATAAGTTCTCTGGTTGCTGTCAAAGAAGACCAGTAATTTTTTTTTTTTTGTTTTTATTTAAAAAATGTAAAAATATCTTAAAAAAAAAAAACAAATGAAAAAAACAATGAGGGATCGGGAAACCTAATTAGTCAACTAAAATTTTCCTAGGTCTTGCTCAGACAAATAGCAAAATTTAATTTCACATACGTACATATGTACCTAGATATGTATGTATGTAGCAGAATTGGGCATTATTCGAATACATTTTTATTTAGATACATAATTACATATGTATGTATTGCAATAAAATTTTATTTTTCAAATTTTTATTCAGGTAAATTCCCTACGAATAAATTATTCGGAAATTTATTTTTTATTTCAAATTTATTTTTAATATGTACAATGTACATACTTAATTATTTTCTGGTTTTTATTTTTTGGTTAAAAATAATTTTTTTTTACCATAAAATAATCGTTACGGTTCCTGCAAATTTTAAATTTATTTGTTTAACAATTATAAAAATAATCCATGGATAATAAGAGGCACACATTTTTTCATGTTCATAAAAAATCATATTAAAAAAATAATAAAAAAATATTCAAAGCAAACAAAAAATGATAATACATAATTCAAAAGTATGTACCTTTAAAATAATCTTATTTTATTTCCAATGCAAAGGTAAGTGAATTTTTTAATTTGCCACAAATCCCATACGATTTGCGTTCGCACATGCCAACACAAAAACATAAGTACAATATACGTTCTTTGCTCGACCACTGAGACTCTGTGAAAGCTGTTGAATTTTTTCCACTTTTGCCTTATTCATTTTCGTGAAACAGCTATACATCCAACATTCGCTGGAAATAGTTTTTGAATTTTTTCCATTTACCCCCAACAATAAATTATTTTCAATTTGATAAAAAAAAAAAAATACAACAAAACAATTTGGATAACAAATCAGAATGAATAATAAAAATGTATATGTAATTTATTTAATTTAACGAGCACAGGCCCAGGTTATATTTAATTTTCTATTTTTTAGAAACTAGAAAAAAACTTTTTAAGCATGGATGTAACTACAGCTGGTTTTTTTCTAGTTTCTAAAAAATAAAAAAAATAAAAAAAAAATAAAAATTTATTCTTTAATCAAAATTTTCTGAATGGATAACTAAAATTTATTTTTTATTTGAATAAAAATTCATCCAAAACCGTTGGTGGTCACCAACATCTTAGTAAATTTTCTTGCATGACTTATGATGATGGTTGATGGCTGTTGGTCATCAACAAATGTATAAGAAAATAATTTTAGGGACAACATAATATTTTTATATGCTAAAAATTGCTTAAAATTAATTAAAATGGATAATTCGACAAAAAATAGAAATTGCATAAAATTGATAATTCGATAAAAAATACATACATACTTACCGGTTGTTGTGTACACACCAACATCTTCTTCAATGATTTTTAGTTTAGAAAATTCCATGATGGTTGATAGTTGGTCATCAACAAATGGACAAGAAATTATTTTTATGGACAACATAATTTTATATATGTTCAAAATTTCGTAAATTTAATTACAATTGATAATTCGATAAAAAACATTCACCAGTTTCATCTAATTGGTGCTTTGTTCTATACACACCAACATCTTATTTAATAATTTTTAGTATAGAAAATGCTAGGGGTCGCGGGTTCGAGTCCCAGCAAAGGAACTTTTAAAAGTATCTTTAAATTAATTTTTATCGTTTTTTTTAGTTCCTAAATTAAAACTCGATAGGAAATTTTTGGAAAAAATTAGCGGTTGTAAGAAATTGATGCATTGATGGCATCGGTGCATCGCATATAAAGGCAAATAAATTCATAAATAAATTCGCGATTAAACTCCCCACCAATTTAACTATTGGCACAACGAGTGCGCAAGAGTGAATCAACGAGTAAATTGACTTCGATACGGAAAAGCAACTCTGAGTGGCTAAATCGGTACGTTCACTCTTAGGTGTGCACGCAAATTCTGTTAAATTCGCGCGACGCAACATTTGCTCCTTCTCTACTATCTACGTTCTCTGGCAATGATATCCACAAAGCCCTTATGGACGCGCGGGCAACGGTACATTGAAATAAAAATCATGGCTGACAATAAGAGCAAAAAAATTGCGACCGCCCACTTCCTCCATTTTTAAAAGTACACCCGAAAAATTTCGAAAATTTATAAATTGATAATTGTTTGTGAGGGGTAGCTAAAGAGAATAAATTTATTTCTGGGTATTTTTTTTTTAAATATTTTATATATTTTTTAATTTTATTTTAATTGTTTAATTTTTATAATTTTTTAATTTTCTTCTCGGTCTTAAAAAAAAAAACGAATAAATTTCACATAATTCAGTGAATGGTAATAGTGATCGAAATCGAAAATGTTCAAACAATTATTACTAAATTTTTCCTTCGATTTTTATCATAGCAGCGCATTGTTTAATTTTTTATATTCTATCGATTTCTTCTGCAGATCGTGCTGGTGTTGTGCGTTTTTATATTTTTCATTATTAGCGCACGATTTAATAATTAAAGTTTAATTTATAGCTAAAACAGCGCCATCTGATTGAATTAATCTCATTAGTAAATATGTTATAATTTATAAGTTCTCTGGTTGCTGTCAAAGAAGACCAGTAATTTTTTTTTTTTTTTGTTTTTATTTAAAAAATGTAAAAATATCTTAAAAAAAAAAAACAAATGAAAAAAACAATGAGGGATCGGGAAACCTAATTAGTCAACTAAAATTTTCCTAGGTCTTGCTCAGACAAATAGCAAAATTTAATTTCACATACGTACATATGTACCTAGATATGTATGTATGTAGCAGAATTGGGCATTATTCGAATACATTTTTATTTAGATACATAATTACATATGTATGTATTGCAATAAAATTTTATTTTTCAAATTTTTATTCAGGTAAATTCCCTACGAATAAATTATTCGGAAATTTATTTTTTATTTCAAATTTATTTTTAATATGTACAATGTACATACTTAATTATTTTCTGGTTTTTATTTTTTGGTTAAAAATAATTTTTTTTTACCATAAAATAATCGTTACGGTTCCTGCAAATTTTAAATTTATTTGTTTAACAATTATAAAAATAATCCATGGATAATAAGAGGCACACATTTTTTCATGTTCATAAAAAATCATATTAAAAAAATAATAAAAAAATATTCAAAGCAAACAAAAAATGATAATACATAATTCAAAAGTATGTACCTTTAAAATAATCTTATTTTATTTCCAATGCAAAGGTAAGTGAATTTTTTAATTTGCCACAAATCCCATACGATTTGCGTTCGCACATGCCAACACAAAAACATAAGTACAATATACGTTCTTTGCTCGACCACTGAGACTCTGTGAAAGCTGTTGAATTTTTTCCACTTTTGCCTTATTCATTTTCGTGAAACAGCTATACATCCAACATTCGCTGGAAATAGTTTTTGAATTTTTTCCATTTAGCCCCAACAATAAATTATTTTCAATTTGATAAAAAAAAAAAATACAACAAAACAATTTGGATAACAAATCAGAATGAATAATAAAAATGTATATGTAATTTATTTAATTTAACGAGCACAGGCCCAGGTTATATTTAATTTTCTATTTTTTAGAAACTAGAAAAAAACTTTTTAAGCATGGATGTAACTACAGCTGGTTTTTTTCTAGTTTCTAAAAAATAAAAAAAATAAAAAAAAAATAAAAATTTATTCTTTAATCAAAATTTTCTGAATGGATAACTAAAATTTATTTTTTATTTGAATAAAAATTCATCCAAAACCGTTGGTGGTCACCAACATCTTAGTAAATTTTCTTGCATGACTTATGATGATGGTTGATGGCTGTTGGTCATCAACAAATGTATAAGAAAATAATTTTAGGGACAACATAATATTTTTATATGCTAAAAATTGCTTAAAATTAATTAAAATGGATAATTCGACAAAAAATAGAAATTGCATAAAATTGATAATTCGATAAAAAATACATACATACTTACCGGTTGTTGTGTACACACCATCATCTTCTTCAATGATTTTTAGTTTAGAAAATTCCATGATGGTTGATAGTTGGTCATCAACAAATGGACAAGAAATTATTTTTATGGACAACATAATTTTATATATGTTCAAAATTTCGTAAATTTAATTACAATTGATAATTCGATAAAAAACATTCACCAGTTTCATCTAATTGGTGCTTTGTTCTATACACACCAACATCTTATTTAATAATTTTTAGTATAGAAAATGCTAGGGGTCGCGGGTTCGAGTCCCAGCAAAGGAACTTTTAAAAGTATCTTTAAATTAATTTTTATCGTTTTTTTTTAGTTCCTAAATTAAAACTCGATAGGAAATTTTTGGAAAAAATTAGCGGTTGTAAGAAATTGATGCATTGATGGCATCGGTGCATCGCATATAAAGGCAAATAAATTCATAAATAAATTCGCGATTAAACTCCCCACGAATTTAACTATTGGCACAACGAGTGCGCAAGAGTGAATCAACGAGTAAATTGACTTCGATACGGAAAAGCAACTCTGAGTGGCTAAATCGGTACGTTCACTCTTAGGTGTGCACGCAAATTCTGTTAAATTCGCGCGACGCAACATTTGCTCCTTCTCTACTATCTACGTTCTCTGACGGTACATTGAAATAAAAATCATGGCTGACAATAAGAGCAAAAAAATTGCGACCGGCCACTTCCTCCATTTTTAAAAGTACACCCGAAAAATTTCGAAAATTTATAAATTGATAATTGTTTGTGAGGGGTAGCTAAAGAGAATAAATTTATTTCTGGGTATTTTTTTTTTTAAATATTTTATATATTTTTTAATTTTATTTTAATTGTTTAATTTTTATAATTTTTTAATTTTCTTCTCGGTCTTAAAAAAAAAAACGAATAAATTTCACATAATTCAGTGAATGGTAATAGTGATCGAAATCGAAAATGTTCAAACAATTATTACTAAATTTTTCCTTCGATTTTTATCACAGCAGCGCATTGTTTAATTTTTTATATTCTATCGATTTCTTCTGCAGATCGTGCTGGTGTTGTGCGTTTTTATATTTTTCATTATTAGCGCACGATTTAATAATTAAAGTTTAATTTATAGCTAAAACAGCGCCATCTGATTGAATTAATCTCATTAGTAAATATGTTATAATTTATAAGTTCTCTGGTTGCTGTCAAAGAAGACCAGTAATTTTTTTTTTTTTGTTTTTATTTAAAAAATGTAAAAATATCTTAAAAAAAAAAAACAAATGAAAAAAACAATGAGGGATCGGGAAACCTAATTAGTCAACTAAAATTTTCCTAGGTCTTGCTCAGACAAATAGCAAAATTTAATTTCACATACGTACATATGTACCTAGATATGTATGTATGTAGCAGAATTGGGCATTATTCGAATACATTTTTATTTAGATACATAATTACATATGTATGTATTGCAATAAAATTTTATTTTTCAAATTTTTATTCAGGTAAATTCCCTACGAATAAATTATTCGGAAATTTATTTTTTATTTCAAATTTATTTTTAATATGTACAATGTACATACTTAATTATTTTCTGGTTTTTATTTTTTGGTTAAAAATAATTTTTTTTTACCATAAAATAATCGTTACGGTTCCTGCAAATTTTAAATTTATTTGTTTAACAATTATAAAAATAATCCATGGATAATAAGAGGCACACATTTTTTCATGTTCATAAAAAATCATATTAAAAAAATAATAAAAAAATATTCAAAGCAAACAAAAAATGATAATACATAATTCAAAAGTATGTACCTTTAAAATAATCTTATTTTATTTCCAATGCAAAGGTAAGTGAATTTTTTAATTTGCCACAAATCCCATACGATTTGCGTTCGCACATGCCAACACAAAAACATAAGTACAATATACGTTCTTTGCTCGACCACTGAGACTCTGTGAAAGCTGTTGAATTTTTTCCACTTTTGCCTTATTCATTTTCGTGAAACAGCTATACATCCAACATTCGCTGGAAATAGTTTTTGAATTTTTTCCATTTACCCCCAACAATAAATTATTTTCAATTTGATAAAAAAAAAAAAATACAACAAAACAATTTGGATAACAAATCAGAATGAATAATAAAAATGTATATGTAATTTATTTAATTTAACGAGCACAGGCCCAGGTTATATTTAATTTTCTATTTTTTAGAAACTAGAAAAAAACTTTTTAAGCATGGATGTAACTACAGCTGGTTTTTTTCTAGTTTCTAAAAAATAAAAAAAATAAAAAAAAAATAAAAATTTATTCTTTAATCAAAATTTTCTGAATGGATAACTAAAATTTATTTTTTATTTGAATAAAAATTCATCCAAAACCGTTGGTGGTCACCAACATCTTAGTAAATTTTCTTGCATGACTTATGATGATGGTTGATGGCTGTTGGTCATCAACAAATGTATAAGAAAATAATTTTAGGGACAACATAATATTTTTATATGCTAAAAATTGCTTAAAATTAATTAAAATGGATAATTCGACAAAAAATAGAAATTGCATAAAATTGATAATTCGATAAAAAATACATACATACTTACCGGTTGTTGTGTACACACCAACATCTTCTTCAATGATTTTTAGTTTAGAAAATTCCATGATGGTTGATAGTTGGTCATCAACAAATGGACAAGAAATTATTTTTATGGACAACATAATTTTATATATGTTCAAAATTTCGTAAATTTAATTACAATTGATAATTCGATAAAAAACATTCACCAGTTTCATCTAATTGGTGCTTTGTTCTATACACACCAACATCTTATTTAATAATTTTTAGTATAGAAAATGCTAGGGGTCGCGGGTTCGAGTCCCAGCAAAGGAACTTTTAAAAGTATCTTTAAATTAATTTTTATCGTTTTTTTTAGTTCCTAAATTAAAACTCGATAGGAAATTTTTGGAAAAAATTAGCGGTTGTAAGAAATTGATGCATTGATGGCATCGGTGCATCGCATATAAAGGCAAATAAATTCATAAATAAATTCGCGATTAAACTCCCCACCAATTTAACTATTGGCACAACGAGTGCGCAAGAGTGAATCAACGAGTAAATTGACTTCGATACGGAAAAGCAACTCTGAGTGGCTAAATCGGTACGTTCACTCTTAGGTGTGCACGCAAATTCTGTTAAATTCGCGCGACGCAACATTTGCTCCTTCTCTACTATCTACGTTCTCTGGCAATGATATCCACAAAGCCCTTATGGACGCGCGGGCAACGGTACATTGAAATAAAAATCATGGCTGACAATAAGAGCAAAAAAATTGCGACCGCCCACTTCCTCCATTTTTAAAAGTACACCCGAAAAATTTCGAAAATTTATAAATTGATAATTGTTTGTGAGGGGTAGCTAAAGAGAATAAATTTATTTCTGGGTATTTTTTTTTTAAATATTTTATATATTTTTTAATTTTATTTTAATTGTTTAATTTTTATAATTTTTTAATTTTCTTCTCGGTCTTAAAAAAAAAAACGAATAAATTTCACATAATTCAGTGAATGGTAATAGTGATCGAAATCGAAAATGTTCAAACAATTATTACTAAATTTTTCCTTCGATTTTTATCATAGCAGCGCATTGTTTAATTTTTTATATTCTATCGATTTCTTCTGCAGATCGTGCTGGTGTTGTGCGTTTTTATATTTTTCATTATTAGCGCACGATTTAATAATTAAAGTTTAATTTATAGCTAAAACAGCGCCATCTGATTGAATTAATCTCATTAGTAAATATGTTATAATTTATAAGTTCTCTGGTTGCTGTCAAAGAAGACCAGTAATTTTTTTTTTTTTTTGTTTTTATTTAAAAAATGTAAAAATATCTTAAAAAAAAAAAACAAATGAAAAAAACAATGAGGGATCGGGAAACCTAATTAGTCAACTAAAATTTTCCTAGGTCTTGCTCAGACAAATAGCAAAATTTAATTTCACATACGTACATATGTACCTAGATATGTATGTATGTAGCAGAATTGGGCATTATTCGAATACATTTTTATTTAGATACATAATTACATATGTATGTATTGCAATAAAATTTTATTTTTCAAATTTTTATTCAGGTAAATTCCCTACGAATAAATTATTCGGAAATTTATTTTTTATTTCAAATTTATTTTTAATATGTACAATGTACATACTTAATTATTTTCTGGTTTTTATTTTTTGGTTAAAAATAATTTTTTTTTACCATAAAATAATCGTTACGGTTCCTGCAAATTTTAAATTTATTTGTTTAACAATTATAAAAATAATCCATGGATAATAAGAGGCACACATTTTTTCATGTTCATAAAAAATCATATTAAAAAAATAATAAAAAAATATTCAAAGCAAACAAAAAATGATAATACATAATTCAAAAGTATGTACCTTTAAAATAATCTTATTTTATTTCCAATGCAAAGGTAAGTGAATTTTTTAATTTGCCACAAATCCCATACGATTTGCGTTCGCACATGCCAACACAAAAACATAAGTACAATATACGTTCTTTGCTCGACCACTGAGACTCTGTGAAAGCTGTTGAATTTTTTCCACTTTTGCCTTATTCATTTTCGTGAAACAGCTATACATCCAACATTCGCTGGAAATAGTTTTTGAATTTTTTCCATTTACCCCCAACAATAAATTATTTTCAATTTGATAAAAAAAAAAATACAACAAAACAATTTGGATAACAAATCAGAATGAATAATAAAAATGTATATGTAATTTATTTAATTTAACGAGCACAGGCCCAGGTTATATTTAATTTTCTATTTTTTAGAAACTAGAAAAAAACTTTTTAAGCATGGATGTAACTACAGCTGGTTTTTTTCTAGTTTCTAAAAAATAAAAAAAATAAAAAAAAAATAAAAATTTATTCTTTAATCAAAATTTTCTGAATGGATAACTAAAATTTATTTTTTATTTGAATAAAAATTCATCCAAAACCGTTGGTGGTCACCAACATCTTAGTAAATTTTCTTGCATGACTTATGATGATGGTTGATGGCTGTTGGTCATCAACAAATGTATAAGAAAATAATTTTAGGGACAACATAATATTTTTATATGCTAAAAATTGCTTAAAATTAATTAAAATGGATAATTCGACAAAAAATAGAAATTGCATAAAATTGATAATTCGATAAAAAATACATACATACTTACCGGTTGTTGTGTACACACCAACATCTTCTTCAATGATTTTTAGTTTAGAAAATTCCATGATGGTTGATAGTTGGTCATCAACAAATGGACAAGAAATTATTTTTATGGACAACATAATTTTATATATGTTCAAAATTTCGTAAATTTAATTACAATTGATAATTCGATAAAAAACATTCACCAGTTTCATCTAATTGGTGCTTTGTTCTATACACACCAACATCTTATTTAATAATTTTTAGTATAGAAAATGCTAGGGGTCGCGGGTTCGAGTCCCAGCAAAGGAACTTTTAAAAGTATCTTTAAATTAATTTTTATCGTTTTTTTTTTAGTTCCTAAATTAAAACTCGATAGGAAATTTTTGGAAAAAATTAGCGGTTGTAAGAAATTGATGCATTGATGGCATCGGTGCATCGCATATAAAGGCAAATAAATTCATAAATAAATTCGCGATTGAACTCCCCACGAATTTAACTATTGGCACAACGAGTGCGCAAGAGTGAATCAACGAGTAAATTGACTTCGATACGGAAAAGCAACTCTGAGTGGCTAAATCGGTACGTTCACTCTTAGGTGTGCACGCAAATTCTGTTACATTCGCGCGACCAGAGAACGTAGATACTATCTACGTTCTCTGGCGCGACGCAACATTTGCTCCTTCTCTACTATCTACGTTCTCTGGTATGAGCTCGTCGGCATGTAAGGGAATATGTATGAATGTTTGTATGTAGACACGGTCATGAATTTCTGCAAATCGACGCGACCGTCGAATGTGACATGGCGTGTGATTGACTTTTGTCAGCTTTCGTTGAGCTGTACAAATAAAAAAAAAACAGTATGTCGCTCGCCCCTGCACACTTTTATACCTTGCCCATGAATTTTGTTGAAGTCTAGTTGGACTAGAAAATTATTGAAATTGATGTTGTTTTGCATGACGACAACGTCACATTTCGCTTGATTTTATGAATGAAAAATTTTATTGTTGTATTTTGTAAGATTTGGTGGACAGTCGTGGTTGTTGTTGGATATAACATATGTTTTTACGCACAGTTTAACACGTTTGTATAGAGATGCAAATGTGTACGTACATACATATTTACATATGTTCATATGGAAATACATAGACTTGTTACTATAGTTATATGTATGTATGTTTAATGTACATATGTACATTAGAGCGTATCACCAAAAAAAGTTTAAAATGTTCCCCCCTGGTTCGAATGTTTACTTGTTGGAGATTTCAAAAATGGAAAAAAAAATTTTTCGGCACCCTGTAAAAACAGCGAAATTCGTTTTTTGCTTATAACTTTTCTATTTGGTCTTTGATTTCAACGAGCAATATATTGTTGTAAAGGGGTTAACCCGTGTCATATTTCGTCCATATAAGCCATTAACCTGCGACACCAACTTTAGCTTTTATTAAAATTAATTTAAAACCAACACCCTGTATTAAAAAAAAAAATTTTTTTGAGTAAAGTAAATATAGTCTTGAATATAGTTTTGACATCATTATATGAGTAAAAAAGATTATTACTTATTAATGACATAAATACGGAAGTAATTGCCTTATAGATTTTATATTTGACCTTTGATTTCAAAGAGCAATATATTGTTGAACAGGAGTTAATCCATGTTATATTTCGTCTATAGAAGTACATCGTACACTCAAATGATCGATTGGAGCTCATTTAGAATTACAGAGCCACCATGCTTGCAATTTTATTGTGATACGGACTTGCAGGAACTACAAAATTCTAATGATGTTATAAAAATACCTGGTTAATATTTCCAAACAGCAGTGATTGATACTAATTATACTAATTATAACCTAATTTACTTAGATTTTCTATGCCATTCTCAAAATACTGAGCGATTTGTTCAGGTAGTAAGTGATTCTTGTACAGAAGTTGCCGACGAGGAACGCCTAGGTTATATATTCGCTAAACTAAGTAGCCGAGAACGTTACAGCAAATTAAAGTCAAGGAAAGATTTAGCATAAATGCACTACATTTATTTCCTCATTATATGCAGGTAAATATTCTTTTTATACCTTTCATGGGAATGAAATGGTATTATAACTTTGTACCGAAACACGAATGGTGAAAGTACCAGGAGTCGTTGCAGACCTACCAAAACATATACCAATATGATCAGGATCATGAGCTTAATCGACTCAAGCCATGTCCGTCTGTCTGCTGTCTGTTTAATCGCAAACTAGTCCCTCAGTTTTTGAGATATCTGCATGAAATTCGGAATGTGAGTGTATTTTAGGAGAAGCTTATCATTTGTCGGAATCGGCCAAATCGGACCACTATAACATATAGTTGCCATACAACCGATTGTTCAGATATGGACATTTTGGGGTATAACTTCTCCATATAAATCATGACACTTCTTTTTCTAAGGAATCTTTGTATAAATTACCCACGGAATTGAAAGTATAAATTAAACAATATTAGACTATGTAACTTTTCATTTCCCCATTCATGAAAAGTATGAAGTCTTTGGTACGTCCGAAGACATCCGCGCTCTTACTTGTTTTTCTTACCTTTCAGGAAACAATTTTTTTTTTCAAATACAGGGTGTTGGTTTTAGTAAAAATAGAATAAAAGCTGAACTTGGCATGATGGGCTAAAAGTTTCTATGGATGAAATATTGCCTTGGTGAATACCTTTCCAAAAATGTATCACTTTTGAAAATCGAACGTAAAATATAGAAATTATAGACAAAAAACCAATTTCGCTGTTTTTACAGGGTGGCAAAAAAATTAAAATTTTTTTTTTTGAAAACCTCATAAGGTAAGTGTTCAAACTGGGGGGGGACATTTTCAACTTTTTTTTCCTCCTTACACCGTGATACGCTCTAATGTACATATCTATGTACATAGTTATTTTGTTATTTAATTTTTTAGGTAGGTACATATTTTTTATTTAATTATGTATGTACCTATACACCAACCGGGCTTATTATTTACCAAACTACATGTACATACATACATACATATAATTTTTCAAGTCATTGACTAATCCAAGAGTCGGGCGATCGAGCCTCACCCTGATCAGCTCATATTTTTGAAATTTTTTTTTTCGTTTTTTTTTAATTTTTTTATGATATATTTTGCAAAATTCATTTGAAAGTAATGAAAAATATGAAAATTCAATCGAATCAAGTCATTGACTAATCCAAGAGTCGGCCGATCGAGCGTCACCTTGACCAAGTCATATTTTTGAAATTAATTTTTTCGGTTTTTTTAATTTTTTTTATTATGTATTTAAAAGATTTTTTTTGAAAATAGCAAAAATTGTGGAAGTTATGAAAATTGGGAAAATTGCTTTATTTATATCAGAGAACTTGTAAAACCAGAGAAGGTCCACGAACGGACAGGCGTGTAAATTGCTAATAACGCACACGTTAACGTTTTATAAGTTCTCTGGAAAAACCACATACCTGTCTATACTATATCCCATACATACGTGGTTTTGCTTATAAGCGACAATCGTTGAAACGAGCATTGTCGCTTAAAATGATAACAAAAAACCTGTTTGATATTTTGCGACCAAGAATTGCGACTTTGCGTATTTGTTGTTATTTTTCGACTTTATGTACATATGTAGTTTACGATCTGTGAAAAGCCAATCGCGCACTTGTCGCCCATCGAAAAAGATGCGAGCATAGTAGTTGAAAGAAATACAATTAAAGTACATCGTTTGACATATGTAATGTAAACGAAGATTTCCCCAAAAACTAATCCAAATGCGGTTTTGGCCGAGGAATTTTGCCGAAAATTAGCAGAGTCCATCCCTAGACTCTTGGAAGCCATTTCGAAAAAGAACGGATATCATAAAAAATATTAAACAGGTTGTAGATGCATTTATTAACCAAAATTTCCAATATGCAAAATACTTTTGTGAGCAAAAATGTATGACTTTTTTCGTGTCTTTAATTTTATAAAAAAGATGAAATGCATTTTGGTTTTTTAATGAATGTGATTTTCTAGTATGAAGATTCAGCTATAGTACCATATTAAGAAAATTTCCAAAAGAATTCGAAAAAAGGGCGAATTTCTAACGTTTTCTTAATAAATGAATTATGCAAAATACTTCTGAGAGCCACTGTATAAATTTCAATATTCCGTTTTTGTGAACCCAGTCGTGAACAGGTACGGTGATCAGATAATTGTTTTTAGCTTACCAATCAGTAAAGTCAGACTATGAAATTACCTGAAGAATTTATGGCACTCATTTGGCGCTGATTTTGAGGTACCAACTATAAATAATTGTATCAATTGAATTCAAAATTTCAGAACCCAATAGAAATGCAATAGAAAAGAGCTTTATACAGGGCGATTAATGATCAGCAGAAAAACTGTTGGCAATTTTTAGTACTAGATAATAAAATACAGTTTGTGTTGTTAATCCTCTATTCAAAAAAGAATTATACTGCGAAATTTAAGAATAATACATATACATATATTATTTACTGAAAAAGTTCTTCATAAAATTTGCCATCGCTCTCTTTGTCAAAGTAACATACCATACTTTTCAGCTCTTTTATTTTACTTTCGTCAAGTTTTTTAGGATTTAAAACTAACTACATTAAGGGCACAACGGGAGCGCTACGCACAACCCCCTCAGCGACGCTCAATAGGATACTCAACCTGTACTCCGCGGACCTTGTGGCTAAAAGCTTAGCTGAAAAGACAGCGCTAAGGTTTGGAGTAGCAGGACATTTTAATCAACGGTCATTTGGACACAGCAACATAGGAGGACTAAACGGCAGCTCTGACTACGTTACTCCCATAACCAACTTCAGCAGGGGACCACATGTAATAATAGAACAGGACGGGTGGAAGAAAGGACTACGAGCCAATCGCCATTCCTTCAACTTATTTACAGACGGATCTAAGATGGACGAAAGGGTGGGAGCTGCAGTATTTTGCTCGGAGCTTGGAACTACTGCAGTATCTTTCACGCTGAGGTTTATGCTGCCTCAAAAGCGGCGGAACTTGCAGCTGAACTAACGTCCTCGAAATCTAGAATAAATATCTGTGTTCATATGGATCAGTAGCTTATGACGAAAGGCAAATTTTCAAGATACTCGTAAGTTGGTGTAATTTTGTAGCAGTTCCCCGCATATGATTTCTAAGTGAAATCATTGAGACTGAAGCTGGTTGAAAGCCTGAGAAATATTTTAAACAAAAACTGCAGAATGTACTCTCTGAGATGAATTATTTAAATTTTTGGGAAAGTAACTCATTTTTTCCTTAAGTACACTTAAGCTACTGTTCCATATGAACACAGATATATTCATTGACAGCCAGGCAGCAATTAACGCGAGCATGGCAGCGACAACTACCTCTCGGTGTGTGTAGCAGTGTAAGGCCAAGCTACACGTACTCTGCGCGTCCAAACGCGTTACCATCTACTGGTACCCGGGCACCAGGGAATCGAAGGAAACGAGAGGGCGGACGCGCTAGCTAAAGCCGGGGCATCACTAGTGCAAGTAAATGCGGAAGACGTTTTCCCTTCTCTAAAATACCAAAAAGCTCCAATAGATCAGGCATTGATGCGTAAAGGCGATTCCCAGTGGGAGACCCTGCCATCCTGCAAGATCTCCAAAATCATGCTTCGGTCATATAAAGCTAAAAACGCAAACTACCTACTTACACTTCCCAGAGCAGACTGCAGACTGGCAGTCGGCGTACTAACAGGGCATTGTCTCACACCATCTCATGCGTTCAAAATGGGATTGGTGCAGAGTCAGGCGTGCACGGCTTGCAATGAGGACGATGCTCTAGGCACTCTGGAGCATCTTCTCTGCCAATGTCCAGCTTTCGGCAGACTACGATTTAACTGTCTCGGCTATGCATACTTCACGTCTCTAAAGAGCATTGCGCACCGGGAAATTCACAAAATATTAAAACTTGCGAAGACCTGTATTCCGAGTGTACTATAATAACATAATGCCTCCTGTATGTTGGCAACACTAAGGACCATATGTGGTCTATGTGAGGGGTCTTCAGACCTCAGCCAACGCAACCTAAACTAAGCTAGATTATGTTGGGCCTAAACAAGAAAAACCTAGTCGCTTGTGCTCACTTATATTTACAGTTTTCATTACATGCCCATTCTTAAAATAAATTAAGTTAAGCTAAAGTTGTATGACGTACAACAAATGTATTTTTAATTAAAAAAATCATGAATTTCAATACAAAAATTGTCGTATGTTCGAAATTTGGTGCACATACGACAAAATACATACAGTAGACGATGAAACCATGTTACATACGACAAAGTGCATGCCGGATATCTCAGAAATTATAGGGTTTAGGAACGAACTGATAGCACCATTCGAAAGAGCAAGCACAGTTTACTATGAATATGCAATAATCCCAAATTCGAAAAAAAGCACATACGACATCCGTATTTTTAGGGGACGATTTGTATAGATATGTATATATATGTATTAACTAATAAATCAAATTCATTCACATAACATATACCAGTTCTTCAAATACCGATTCCGCCAAAGCGATGTTCCCTTCATCCAATATCAAGCTCGCTGGATTCCGTGGAAAGAGAACAAGTATGTTTTTATTAATTTTTTTTTTTGCAATACGAGTGATTCTGAATGTTTGTACATACCTTTATAAGTGCATGTGCTATGACTACACCTTGTCTTTGTCCACCGCTAAGCATCATACCTCGCTGTCTCACCAGCATATTCAGTCCATCGGCTAGTTGTGCGATGATTTCATCAACGTGTCTTCAAAGCCTGCATCGCTTATTGTGTACCGGGGTTTAGTCCATATATTATATTATTGCGTATTAAGCTGGACAACATAATGGGTTCCTTTAGAGGACATATATTAATATTAGGCGGACTTTTCTATAAATCGAAGATTCAATTTACCTGATTAACACCAATATAATAACGTAACCATAGGTACTGGATTTAGCTCTCTCAAATCGTGATCACAGAGACGCAAAAATAGTGTGGGGCAGTGGCGGATTAACAATCTGGTGGGCCCTGGGGCGAAATTTTTTGGGGGGCCCTTTTCCATATAAATATTTTGCGATTAGAATACAGTTTGATCGTTATAAATTTAAATTGCGGTTCATGTAACATAATTGATCATTGGACGTTGTTTTTCTCTGTGCATTAAACGCACTACTCCATAATATTGATGTCATTTTATATTGACATTTTTTGGTTATTGTTATAGTCAGTGTTTAAAAAATTGCAATAACTTTCATTTCGATGCTTACAAACAATACTGTACTAAGACTCAGTACATTTTCCCGTTTTTGGCGTTTACAAGTATTACGTGTCTTAATTTAGATGCTATCTAATTTTGGTATCAATCGGACAATCCAATCAAAAGTTATGAGCAAAAGTGTACATATAATACAACTCGAGATTTTTACAGAATAAAAGCTTTGAGAGCTTGCCATGAAAAACCACGCAGCAAATTTTTATTTTTTCTTACGGTTTTATATGAAGCGTACCCTAGCTTTGATATTGTCGAGTTTTACAAGTGAAAATATACTTAGCATATAACTGAAGTTTCATATCTGAGTTTAAACTTTGAGAGCTTCTCCTGCAAAACACAGTTTTCAGACTTAGTACAGTTTTGTTTGGAAGCGTCGATTTCATTTGCTATCACTTAAACTTACTGCTCTGAACAACAAAGCAGTCGTAGTGTTTGTAGTGCCTTTTAAAAATTTTGATTTTGACTTGATTTTGATTTCGTCAGCGCAACAAGTCAAAGTAAGTAAGTAAGGTTTGCTTTTGCACGTTGTATTCAGAAGCAGTCGTAATAATATGAAAATCAAACTTCAGCACACGCAATTACTCATTTTAAAAAGCGACGATAAGTAAAATCAAAAATAATCAACATTTTCACGACTTTTGCTACTTCGACTCAAGTTTTTTAAACACTGGTTATAGTCATTTCGTAAACATGGATAAGTCTAGAAAATATAAGAGTGGAGCTGAAAAGCGCAAATAAAAAAAAAAATAAAGACGAACGCGATAGGCAACTGCTTTCTAAAATACCGAAATTAACAAGACACTTCGCTAATGCGACGACAACTGTAAACGAAGCAAATTGTGACAATCCTGAGTTTTGTGAATCTACTTCTGATACTTTTTCAATTCCATCAACGTGAAAGGAGGTTAATTTCCAACATGTTGACAGCACGATCGAAGGTGTGCAAAATCCAGACGATGTCGAAAGTTCGGTGAATGTATCAAAAATTGATGAAAGTTCCACCAATGTGTTTTCAAATGACCCAGGTTTGTGGCCTATTCAATTCAATCAATCAATCGTTCAAACTTATTGGATTAAGAAGGGTATGCTATCGTTGGTATTTCAATATAAGAGTAAAAAATTAACACAGAATACTCTTATTTAGGTCCCTCGTCGTGTCGCAATATTGATTTGATCGCAAAGAAATCTGGACAAAGAAACTTTTCTGAATATCATTTGCATCGGGTTTTACCAAATGGAACACAGACCGAACGTGATTGGCATTTA
The DNA here is from genome assembly GCA_960531455.1 of Urophora cardui. NCBI lineage: Eukaryota > Metazoa > Arthropoda > Insecta > Diptera > Tephritidae > Urophora > Urophora cardui. The sequence continues at coordinate 83,029 of OY482672.1, forward strand.
GACATTTTATAACGCATTTATTTATGCATGTTTGTCACTAATGTTACAGATGAAAGATCATTTTCAAAATTGAAATTGATAAAAAATTGTTTGCGTAACACTATGGGAGATGATCGTTTGAACAGTCTATCAGTTCTTTCCATTGAAAATAACTTGTTGGATGAATTAAACTTTGATGAAATTATTGATAAGTTCGTAACACTCAAGTGCAGAAAAGTTGTGGTTTAATTTTGTTGGGCAAATATGTAAATAAAAATCTATCATATTTACATATGAATATTTTTTTTCATGGGCCCCCTTGAGTCCGGGGCCCTGGGGCAATGGTCCCAAAATTTGTTCGATAATCCGCCACTGGTGTGGGGATTGTTGTAATATTCACAAATTCATTTTCTTTTAATTTTTTTATTTTTCATTTTTTTTTTTTTTTTGAAGTTCAAAATTAAAGGTTCAGACATTGGTGACTTGTAAGTATTTCAGTATCGTTAACCTTATTGTAAATTTATCGCTATCCATGTGAGCTGTTAGTGGTGCCGTAAATCTGTAAACAGCTGTCACTTGTCGAGGCAGATCGTGGAAGGTAGGCGCATAGGCGAATTAAGAAATTTCCCATGTATTTTGTTATTGTAATTGGTAGATTGTAATGATTGATTTTTATATTAAAATCTACCTTTGTAAATAAAAAAAGAAGTTTCTGCAGTCGCTAATGCGCCTACCTTCCTATATCTGCTTTCACAAGTGTCAGCTGTTTACGGATTTAGGGTTGCTAACCAAAATCCAATTGGTCTGTAAGTTAAGGATACAGCTACAGAATTACGATAAGGCACCAATGACTAGTAACACAGCTTGTCGTAAGGTTGGTTGAATCAGCTGTTTTATAAGGTTACAGATAAGTCACCAATGTCTGCCCTTTAAGAATTACACTTTACGAAATCGTTTCGAAATCTTTAAGATAGAGCGATAGACTGTCGACTTCGATCAAAAAAATCTTATTTCCGAAAAATTCAGATTTCTGTTTACGAAATCGGAACGAATTCGATAAGCTGTAGCGGAAGACTTTCGAGTTTGTTCAGAAAAGTCTGACTACCGACAAAATCGAAACAAATTGTTTTGTGGGTAAAATATGGTATGTGAAAATAAAAACAATTGCCTAATTCCATTTGCCGTCGACATTTGCTATTTCTCTACTTTCGGGTAAAAGCATACATATATACATACATACATATTTAGGTACAAGCATGTGTGTTACCCAAGAACAAAAACTACTCTCCACCAAACGTACATACATACATATGTATCAAAATACAACAATAACATTTTCACTCATAAATGCATAAGATCAAATGAAATGTGGCAACGTGGCCTTCGCTCAAATCGGCGAACATTTTCAATTTTCCTAGTCCAACTCGACTTCAAAGAAATTCAAGGGCAAGAGGACAAAGTGACAAGGGACAGCCAAAAAGAAGGCGCTAGCATCCATACATACATACAAATGTCTTCACATGCCCCTCTACGTTTCTTTGCTGTCCATCACTTTTCACAACTCGCGGAAATTTTGCCAAATTTCTACTCCAAATGACTTCGACATCAAGTCAGTGGACATGCGGGTAATTCAAAAGTGATGAACCTTGCAGACAATAGCAATGGTTCAACACCTGCGCACTCATAAGAACAAGCGCGGCCACATGCAATAATCGGGCCTAAGTACTGTCGAACAGTGATTTCTGATGTGTTTTTGTTTTTGTTCAAAATTTGACTTCTTCGTGGCGATCAACCGAAGGGCTGTCTGGAGTTTATTTGTTCAGCGAGGCTAGACGAACATAACACCTTCGCTACGAAATCACTGTTGACAGTGAAAAGGCCGTGATTTACACGTGCGTCCCCTCTAATTACTGCCAATTTACATGTATTGCAGTAGGATTCGAACTTGCTGTAAAGAACTATGGCCGGCTGAGTGCCTTTTCACGTGAGCTCAACAATTTCTGCGATTTATGAGAAGAACCTGCTTTGCCAAATTTCGTGCTATCAACATTTGGACAACAACGAAATGTAGAGGGGCGAGCAGAGTTTGAGCTCGTCGGTATGTAAGGACACATGTTCATATGAATGTTTGTATGTAGACGCGACCGTCGAAGTGACACACAATGGGTGATTGCGGCCAAAAATAAATTCAAAATTAAAGTATGAGTAAAACAATTTTTTTAAATAGAGATCGACAGATACATCAAATTATAATAAAAAAGCTTATATAAAAATTTTTGAGTATTTTTTCGTTTAGCTGTACAGGGTGCCCAAAGTTGAGCAAAAAATAGGTTCTTTTTTTTCTCAATGAACACACCTCATACAAAATGCTCTATCTCATTTAATTGTTAACATACGAACTCGAGTGATACATCACTAAATAGATAATGATTTTCTCTTTCAGAAATTATAACGTAGTTGTAAATAGCTTTCACTATTGAATTTATATGAATTTTCAAATATTGACCAAAAATGTTGATAAGAAAAAAATTTTGCTCGACTTTGAATAAAAAAATTAAAAAAACAAAAAACATGACCTCCTCAAATTTTTTTTATGCTTTGAAACAATATATGTATTATTAATCAAACTGCATTTTAATTTAAAAAATCCACTTGCTCCATTTGCTTTTATAATTTTTTTCCCATTGGCCTAAAACTGCATTTTTCTAAACGCATTAATTATGTTAGTTTTGACATTATGAAAAACGTTTATGTATATTTAGGCGAATAATCGAATATTTTTTTTATCGTCTTGCAGTAAATGGTGCATACTTTCAAATTATGAGGTAATTTTTTTTATCAGCGTTAATTCATATCTTTGAGAGCTTTTTTCTTTTGGAATATAAAAAAAATGTGTAAAAATTGTAAAACTTTAAAATGAAATTAAAAAAAAAAACAAAAAATATGACCTCCTCAATTTTTTAATATTTCATAGTCCTAAATGTCTTTTATAAACAAGTGAAAAAATCGTAAAAATTTGTTTGCTCCATTTTGTTTTATGAACTTTTTTATGGAAGGTGTTTTTTAAGTTTTCGTACATTTTTCCCATACAAAATGCCCAGAAGTATGCTTCAAAAAGTTTATATTTTTTTGTATGGGGAATATTTGTCAAAATGGTGAAACTTAAATATCGATATTTTCAATTCTAGTTAAGATATTCGAAGAAACTAAACCCTGTTTTCAAGGGTAATGATTGTGCTTTCAACTGGTTTAATCGAATTTGAGTGGAAAGTAATTACATAAAAGATATTAAGCAGGGATTAGAGCCAAAAAACGTGTTTTTTGTCTATTTGAGCATGAATATCTCAGAAACTAGAACCAATTTGGAAAATCTGACTCCAGATTCAGGTTTAGCACACTGAAATCCTTTAGAAAAGTGTAATTTCATTTCTGGTATAAAATTTTTTTGAAATGCAATTTTTTTGTCTGAAAGTTTTATGATAAATGCTTATAACATACTTAAAAAGTGCATATATTTTTAATTTAAAAACGGTGAAGTGCTTTACCCCTTTTCCAAAATGATTACTGCATTTGATTTATATTTCAAAAATGTATACACTAATCAACATGGAGCATTTTAGCTATATTAGTTAGGAAAATGCTGAAATTTCAAAAATACCGTTATATGGGAGGTGGGCGTATTTGTAGGTGGATTTTTTTCAAATTTTCACAATTTACTAATTTCAACCAAAAAAGCTTAAGTTCCAAGTTTCATTTTGGCCGCGTTTGTATGGAGGTGCCCCCACTGTGTGACATGGCGTGTGATTGACTTTTGTGGAGCTGTACAAAAACAAAATAGAATGTCGCTCGTCCCTTGACACTTTTACACCTTGCCAAGAAATTTATTTGAAGATGAGTTGGACAGAAAATTATTGAAATCGATGGCGTTTCGCACGAAGGCGACGTTGCCACATTTCATTTGATCTTATGTATGCATTTATGAATGAAACATTTTATTGTTGTGTTTTCATAGGGTTGGTGGACACTCGCAGTTGTTGTTGGATATTTCGTATGTATGTTTTTACGCACGGCTTAAGAAGTTTGTATATGGCTTTATGTCAGACCCCGGCAAAACTAAAACTGAGATTGTGTTAGTGAGAACAGAGAGATTTATGCAACAGTGGTGTAAGAACTAAGCATATGGGGTAAACGCACAATTAGCAACGCTTTGAAAATAAAATAAATATTTGAATAATAATAAAAAAATGTATTACTAAGGAATTTTTAACTTGAAAAAATTTAGGAATAACGAACCAAAATGTTAGCTCTAATCGTTAGGGCTAACATATAAATGTGTTAGACTTACCACGTTAGGGCTAATGCACGAATACGTTAGACATAACAAGTTATGATTAACGTAGAAATGAGTTAGGCATAACAGTATTAGTTTTAGTTTTAAAATTTATATTTCTTACATATTTATTTATATTACAATATAAAACTTAAATAAAGAAAATACATAGCTTAAATTTCTATAACTCCATTACCGCCCTCATTGGTATTTTCTGGACTTTGTAACTCCATTCCAATTCCACTTCACCGTTTGTTTGGGGGCCCATTAATAGGCAATTACAGTTCCTCTTCTGATCTCTTGATTCTGAAATAGTAACAATAATAAATACTTTAATTAACAAATACGTGATAAATTGTTTATTACCATTTGCAGCTGATTAAATATAATATTTTAATAGTTTCCACTCTGATTTTAATCACAATGAAAATGACGCGTTTGATGTTTCGTTTTTACTTCTTCGTTTTTCGTTTCGCATCTAACTTTGCTGATTTTTCAACAAACTGTGCTCTCGCTCTAACATATTGCTCACTATGCACACATGCATACCATGTTAGCGCTAACGTAGATATGAGTTAGGCATAACATGTTATGACTAACGGCGAAAAGCGTTAAGAATACCATGTAAGAGAAAAGAGATTGAGAAAGAAAGAAGAAAGAAAAAAAGTTTGACAGATACCTTTCAGTGTGTTGGTAAAAACTAAAATTTGGTTTGAATGTATTAGTGAATGCGTTAGTCGTGTCTGGCTGGGCTGTGCCACACCCCTTAACCGTCTTTGATCAGGACCAAAATTTATATTTGGTATCCTTGAGTACAAGACTATCGATTTTTGCCATTAGATATACAAAAATTTAATTTAATTTTTTGGTCTTTATATGGTGATCTGAATTTTGCCTCTCTGCGACACTCCTTAAGCGCCTCCGATCGGGACCAAAATTTTCATTTGGAATATTTGAGTACAGGACAATCGATTTTGGGCATTAGTTATACAAAAAAATTAAACTTCAATTTTCTAGTCTCCATAGAGTTTTCTGAACTTTTTTATGTGATATCTTCGACTATATTAGCATCGACCTTAGGGGGTGAGGTTGAGGAAATATACTATAAAATTTGTCTCCATACATACGCATAAGCTTTTTCTTTGTGCTTTCAAAAGTTCTTCAGTTATTTGCCAGAGAATGTGCAGCCAAAACAAAAAGCTCGAACTGCATAATCATATTTCCATAGCAGAACAAACGCGCGGAATTCATACTCTGGTATTCTTTATTTTATTATGAATTTATAGTGATTATTTCTTCATATAGGAATTTATAATAGTACATTAATTTATACATATAATTTATGCTCGCCGATATTTGCTAAAACATTTATACGTAATTATTTCGCAAAGTTAGTTCTATATCTTTTGCTTTTTTTTAGCTAATGAACTAAAGTGGCACAAGCTAAAAAATTTGTTTATGTATAAAAATTTGGTGTGTTACTCGCATTTTTTATTAAATAATGGTTGGTTAGTTTCTTAAATACATACATAAATTCAGTTGAGAAAATGCAACAAAGACAGCAAAGTATTTTCTTTAATTTTTTTTTTAAATATGCACGCACCTAAGCATTTGCACCTTTTCAGTAATATTGCCTTTTTATTAATTTTTTTTTTATAAATGCGAAATATTTTATACCCACACCTTTATTATATCCAACGAACACTGTTAAGCACCTAAGAAAAATACATATTTTAAAATCTGCAATCAAGTTAAATAAAAAAAAGAATTTACAATACATACACTTTAATTATTGAATACCCATACATTCATATGTACACCCCAGTGCAAAAATGACATATTATTTGCTAGCGCAAAAACGCACTATCGTACAAACAAAAAACGCGAAAACTCGAAGCGCAAAAACATGCCGAAAAAACTTTTTAGTTCGTTTTTCGCCTAAGATAAAAGGGGGCGTTTATGTTTGTACGATAGTTCGTTTTTGCGCTAGCAAATAATATGTCATTTTTACACTGGGTGTAGGTACATATTAACTATACATATATTTTTTTTTTAAATAAGCTATAATTTAACCACTTGTGCGATTATTTTAACTACTTTATGTTTATTGTTTTTGCAACGTGTTTTTGTGTATTATTTGATAAATGAAAGTTAGATTTTAGGTTTGATGTTAACAACCCTTGACTGTCAGAACCGTGTTAAATAAAAATAAAGTATGGGGGAAAACTCAATAAATTTGGCTTACTACAAGTTGCGGAATAAACAATTCGCGTGGAATCCTAACAAATTATAATAATAATACAATGGCGCTATTATAACTCTGACGAGTTTTATGGCCGATCTTCTCTCCCAATTCGAGGTGTGCTCCTTTCTGTTTTTCCTACTAATTGGGTGGACCTACTGTTTTATGCCGGCTCCGAACGGCGAATGCATTTTTTGTGAGAAGCTTTTTCATGGCAGAAATACTCTCGGAGGGTATGCCGCCCACTGCCGAGAGGTGACCGCTGCTCTTGAAAAACCCAATATGTAATTGGATTTTTACTAATTAGAAAAATTGTTTTGGTGTTTTGCTCGGACCGTGATTTGAACCCGAGACCTCTGGCATAGCAGGCGAGCACTCTGCCCACTGCATCACAGCGGCCACCTAACAAATTAATTAATTGAATTCGAAATTACAGCTTTACCACTTTTACCAAGCGAGTGTCGCAAAGCAACTGTAATTTCTTTTTATTCATATGCATTGCTTTTGATTGTCCTATGAAAGAGCAAGTATCGTGCTTTGAATGATTCATATTGTTGATACACGACGCACACTGGGGCCGAGCGTGCTCAAAATTCAGTTTTTAAATAATGAGTTTTTCAACAAAATAAAAACGCAGTATTGTTCCCTATAAAATTCTACACTTCTGGCCCAATTTTCAGCTTTCTATCGTTTTTAAGTTGGGAGTTATCCATACACAAACATGGCAAATTTTCCAAAAAATAATTTTTTTCCAAAGTGTGAAATTTTAATGTGTATTTGAAATAGTTGGTGTAAGAGAATGATATAAAATTTTATTATTCTGCTTTTTCCATAACATTAAGTGAAGCTTACATAATCGATGGGTGTTTTTTTTTGGAACTAGATGTTTTAAATCTTAATTTTTAGTATAAAACTAAACGTACCTCTTTTTTGTAAATATTTTTTTTTCAAAATGGATTTTTTTTAATTTGCGCAAAAAAGTAGCAAATGTAAAAATACAGCAGTAAAATATGGTCCTTTGTGACAAAGAATCCGAGTTCAGAACCAAAAGCAAAGTGCGCATTTTAAAAAAAAGTGAGTTTAAAAATTGCATTCCAATTTTAGTTAAAAAAAAAGAACACCTATATCTGGTTGAATTTGATTCTGTTCTATCTTAAATTTAGTTGATCCATTATTTACTGGTTACTTTAATTACAAATTGTGGTTAAGGCTACTTGTCAAGCCAGGTTTCTTTAATTTAGACTTGTAATAGCATTGACAGACGGCAGCGATAATCCCGATTACCGCAACACTTAATTCGATTAAAATTTTACCCTGACAGACGGCAAGTATTGCGGATTAACAAAACAGCTGAAGGAAGGTAGGCGCAGCGGCGAATTCAAAAACTTCTTGTTTTATTTCCAAAGGTAGGGTAATGTCAAAATCAAAACGAAATCACATCATGATCAATAGGAATGGGCGAGTCCTAAACGAATTCAGATTTCAACCAAGGCGAAATATCATTTTGACATTACAATCTTCCAATTACAATGACAAATAACATTCGAAATTTCTGAATTCACTTATGCGCCTACCTTCCTAGATCTGCCTTGGGTTCTTCTTTTTCTTCCCTTTCATTCACAATAGACATTTTTCACCAGGGATGTCATTACAAAATGCTCTAATCCGCTAAAATTTTGAGGACTAACTCAAGAGATATTCCGGATTACCTCCACTTAATTCTCAAGTTAAGTCCGAATTAGCTAGATATTTCGGATTATCGCCGCCGTCTGTCAATGCTATAAGTTGGATTACAATATGAGTTCTTTGAAGCACAAGTTGTGTTACTCCAATTTTGTTTTTTTTTTATGTTAGGCATAAAAATGTGTGGGGAAATAATTGTTCTGCTTAAAACGCTAACGGTGAAACTCCTAATTCCCATATAAACATACTTGTGACCACAGAAAATTTTTAATATCTCGAAACAAAAAATTTGAGAAAACCATTTTTGTATACATACATATGTATGTACCTGCACCTGCATATTTCATCAATGGGTTAATAAATAGCCGCTAATGGGTTAATACAATACACATTGGCTATTTTTGCACAGACATACTAATATAATAATAATATAATACAATGGCGCTATTATAACTCTGACGAGTTTTATGGCCGAGCTTCTGTCCCAATTCGAGGTGTGCTCCTTTTGTTTTTCCTACCAATTGGGTGGACCTACAGTTTTATGCCGGCTCCGAACGGCGAATGCATTTTTTGTGAGAAGCTTTTTTATGGCAGAAATACTCTCGGAGGGTATGCCGCCCACTGCCGAGAGGTGACCGCTGCTCTTAAGAAACCAATAATTGGATTTTTACTAATTAGAAGATTTTTTTGGTGTTTGCTTGGACTGTGGTTGGAACCCGAGACCTTTGGCATAGCAGGCGAGCACTCTACCCACTGCACCACAGCGGCCAACATGCCACAGACATACTAATTTTGATTTAAATAATTTGTTTACAGATCTTAAAAAAAACTGGTCACCAATGGGTTAATTCATGACCGTTTTAATGGGTTAAGATTCCAAAGATTACTAGTTTTAGTGTAGATACAACTAATATGATTTAAATATTTTAATCTAAGAATTAAGTGAAAAAATTTGGTTAAAAATGGGTTAATGCGTGGTCGTTAAGGGGTTACAATTCTTTGGATTTACTATTTTAGTATCGATATACCGATTCTGATTCAAGAAAATTAAACTCAAAACTAAAATAAAAAACATAGGTCACCAACGGGTTAACTCATGACCGTCAATGGGTTAAGATGCTATAGATTAACTGCTTTAGTGCAGATAAAGCGATTCTGATGTAAAAAAGTTGATTTCAGAATTTTGAGCGTCCTCATATATATAAGTGGTCCCAGTGTGCGACGGCGACAATGCTTAGAAGTTGTGCCACGTTATTTCAGTTTGAGAACAATTGTGTTGCTTTATGTCGAACGCTGATATAGACATATATTTACATACAGTCTATGTCTCCTTTAACATTATATTCCACTTCTGGGGTGGCTTTCCGTAATTCGATATTCGACTCTCGTCGGCTCGATATTTCAATTCGATATCGAACGAGCGACGATACCGTTTTGCTTTCTGTATTTCGATAGGAAAACTTTTCTTATAGGGTCTATATACGATGCGTCTGATTCAAGAGTCAGTTTAGGTGTATTGGTGAAAATGTGCTTGACTCTGGCATGACTCAAGAAAATCAAAATTAGTTTGATATATTTCTGTGACTCGCCTGTCAAATTTTAATGACGGCGAGTCGACACGTGCACAGAGACTCGCGAGTCAGACGCACTGTGTATAGACCCTATTATATTATTTTAAAAAGTGCATGAAAGGCCTTTATTATTAGGTTTATTAGGGTCTATACACGATGCGTCTGATTCAAGAGTCAGTTTAGGTGTATTGGTGAAAATGTGCTTGACTCTGACATGACTCAAGAAAATCAAAATTAGTTTGATATTTTTCTGTGACTCGCCTGTCAAATTTTAATGACGGCGAGTCAACACGTACACAGAGACTCGCGAGTCAGACGCACTGTGTATAGACCCTATTATCTTTCAAAAGTTGTGTACTCAGTTGTAACCAAATAATAGGGTCTATAGATACACAGTGCGTCTGACTCGCGAGTCTCTGTGTACGTGTTCACTCGCCGTCAATAAAATTTGACAGGCGAGTCACAGAAAAATATCAAACTAATTTTGATTTTCTTGAGTCATGCCAGAGTCAAGCACATTTTCACCAATACACCTAAACTGACTCTTGAATCAGACGCTTCGTGTATAGACCCTATAAGAAATGATTTAAACCCACAAAAATATTAAAATTTTGAAGTTATATTTTTCTGTGGTTGACATATTCGATAAAGCAAAACGATAGCTAAGGTGGTGTCGAATTGTTTCCGACGATATTTGTGTTTACGAAAAGCAAAAACGATGCTTCGATATCGAATTTCGCTCGATATCGAATTACGGAAAGCCACCCCTGAATTTTTTTTGTTCGCAATGCTGGTGAAGAAGTGCACGAAAAATTTGAGGAATAAAAACGAATGCAACTCAAAACACACAAACAAATCGTATAATCAATATATTAGGTATAAATAAACTTACATACATACATAAATATAATAAACATATGTATATAGCATTACATTTTCTCTTTAACTCAAATTTATATATATATTAAATTAGGTTATGTAAATTTAAATTAATTTAATACAATTCATTAAAAAAAAAAAAAACAAAAATGAAATGAACTAAAACGAACGGCAAAAAAATTTAAAACAATAAAACTCATAGTTATCACGACGAATTACATTCATACATATACATAATAATAAATTAAAAACAAGTTAAACTAATGGTGCCAAGCACCAGCAACTAATTGTTGCAGTGCTGCATCAGCCTCTGGCAAACGATTGTTTTAAACTTAACACTAAGGCTATCGAATATCACATCCGTATCTTCCAGCCGATGTTGTTGTTGCTGTTGCATTTGCGCATTTTCATTTTCATTTTGAATTTGATTCGATTTTAACCGGAGCTCCTCCTCAGCCAAATAATTTTTAAATTTCTCATTTAAGCTACGCTCCAACATTGTATTGCTGTTATTGAAGAACAACACATACGACAATTCCAACAAATAATAATCTAAATCGGCAAAAAAAAAACGCTCACATTCCAGCATATCGAATTTTTGTGCCAAAAAGTGCTTCAGTACATAATAAATCAAGTACTTCACATCTTGACGACGCAACGGCACAAACCCGGTATCCTTGGAGAAGTAGGCGAAAATTTTTAGCGATTTATTAGCGCTATTGCAATTTTGCAAGCACAACACAAAGGCATCGACAAATTTGAAATTTAACATAAGCGTACGTATGCGATACTCAAGTCGTTGTTTCGAGAAATCGCTGATTTTGTCTGGATTATAGAGTCCATGAAATACATACAAGCAATAATGTATATATTGACGCAGCTGTTGTATATTAGTATTCTCCTCTGTGTCCACTACCTCTGCATTTGGTTCGCCTTCAGCTTCGTCGACTGGTGGGGCATTTGAGTTGAGGGTACTTTGTGTGCCCTCCTGATCCAGCTCCTCTTCTCTATCGTTGTCTGCCTGTGGCGTTTGTTCGCCGCTTAAGTTCAATTTTTGCTCCTCATCACATACAAATGGACATTGTTCGGAACTTTGCTGTGCGGCAAGTGCTAAACTCGCCTCCGAGTTATCCGTGGTGATGGGAAAAGACGCATAACTATGCTCATCGGGTGTTATATCATCCGCAGCGGCGCTGTTTGCTTCATCCTCTGCTGCATCCTTTGATTCAGCTGTTCCTCCTACTTCTACAGGTACTGGCGATGAACCTAAATCACCATTGTTCAGTGCTTGTTCATTGTTACTTAAATTCTCTAAACTTGAGATCATATCAACCGAATCTTGTCCGGTCACAACATCGCCGCTGCTATTACTATCACCCTGCGTTGTTGACTTGTATTGTTGCGACGGCGAGAGACGTTCGTCGAAATACGCTGCTACATCACCACCTTCATCGTTGAAACTAATAATAGCTTCTTGCAAAAAATGCGCTTGATATTGTGGTATACTCTTCAAATAACGCACGGGTTCCATTTCCAAACGTATGCGTGGACGTGGTAAATTTATTTCGACAGGCACATCAACACATTGACTCTCGAAACGCATGAGGCGCTTAGAGGTGGGCATACACACAACGCGCTGTTTCATCTTATCAATGCTGGGACCCAGATCACGACCGCACTGAAATAAAAAAAAATTAAATTAAATTGCGAGCGAGAAAAGCAGGCTATTGTTAACCAAAGACTTACCTGTCCATTTGAGTTGCCGCCAAACGCTTTGACCACATATTCGTTGGTCATGACAAGCGTAAAATCCGCGCCACAATCCACATACATTGGACGATCGACACAATCGATGGCCGTTGGCTTATTCACTGCACGCCGCTCCTTATCGCCAGTGCCCAGTTGATGTTCTAAATTTTTGCCCCAAGTGTACAGTGTGCACGTGGAGGAGATCAAGGCAAAATGGAAAAGCCCGCTTGAGATCTGCGATCAACGAAATGAAACGTAATTGAAATGAGCATTAATAAATTAAATTTCACACTTACCTGTAATATTTGTCCAGCCACCTCCGTTGTGTCCACCAAATGTGGCGTCATATGTTCACAGGGATTGTAATCGGCTGCTGCTGCTGATGCTGTTGCTCCAGCTGCCGCGTTGGTAATTGTCGCAGTTGTTGTTTCCGCTTGGTTATCTTTTCTCACTGTCACCTCAATACCATCTTTCTTCACTTGTAGTGTTGTTGGCTTCAAAGTAGTGAGCGGTTTTTTAATCTCTTCAACCAACTCTTTACTAACCACTTCATCCACCAAGTGAATGGCTGCTGCTGCGACGGCATTAATTTCTTCGACTAAAATTGTTTTAATACCATCATCCTCCTCCGCCTTCAATTCATCCACGTCATCTTCATCTTCAGCATCCGTGTTTTCATGTTCAGCTACAATCGCACTTGACGCCAGCACTTCAACCAATGTTGGTTCTTCGGTTACTGCCTTTTGGGGCGAATTCTCTTTACTTGTTGCATCAACAGCTTTTTTTGTTGTTGTTCCTTCTGTTGTGTTCGTGTTCTTGCTGTTTGTTGTTACTTCTGCTACTATGGTTGGTATATTGGCGTTATCAATTATATCCGTTAATATGCTTGTGGCAATTTCTGTGGCCATCGACGTGGGCGCTTCCTCATAAGCACTCTTCTTGTTGGACGACGACGTTTTTGCTGCTATTTCTGCTTCTGTCTCTGCGTCATTGGAGAACGTGGCTTCAAATTGCTTTGACATTTCGCGTCGTTGATGTTCTTCTATTTTTTGTTTTGCATTAGCGCGACGTTTGATTTGGTTGGCTAAGCGGAGTGCTTGTGGTGAGGAGCCCCACGTGTACATGCAACCATTTTCAGCAACAGCTAACTGTTGAAATAAATTAAAAAAAAAAACACATTTTAAAAAAAAGCGCATTTTACAGACAAACGCTCACTTACGTTAGAAAAAAATTTGGTGTGTATCAGTCTTATTCTTTCGATGCAAACGTCCAATTTTAGTGGCACCAAACTCTTCACTTGACTAGTGCCATGCATTTCGTCATCGGTTGAAATATTTTTCACGTCTAACTCACTACCCACCGCTCTTGCTTGCGTGGCAATGCCCAACTGACCAAAATGATTGGAACCAAAAACATACAAATCGGTAGCATTTTGATTGTTTGGTGTTTGACAGAGTACCAAACTGTGCGCATGACCCAAAGCCACTTGCAATATTTTCTAAAAGAAAAAAAGCAGAAAGTAAATGTTTCCATCCAGGGTTTGAATTTGCTTGCTGCAAAACAGCAATAGCCGATGTTTTTTGCTTATTGCTGAATTCAGCCGAGCCAAAAACGAAAACACGAATCATTCGCTTCAGTTTTCAGCTGAGTCGTGTTTGCTTGTATAGTTAAGTCAAGCAACTCAATTTGAGAGGGTTGCTTTTACTTCCAGCAATTAATTGAGTGGCAAATTTTTGCTTACAGTTGCTTATTTTGCTGAAACTAGTTTTTAAGCAAAATTCAACATGAAAAGATGTTTACAAATGGACATACATACATATTATGTGTACATACATACATACATAAGTAAATATGTATGTATAAAAAATCGAAATATGCGTAAACAAATCGTTTCAGCAAAATAATCAAAAGCAGAAAAAATGCAAAGACACCAGGGTTGCCACTAAGAAAATTTTTTTCCTACCAAAAACCTACCAAAATGGCTTCGAGCCTACCAATTTTTTTTTTTTAATGTGAGATTTAACCATATTTAACAAATTCATTTAGGGTAACTGTGCCAGTAACCGACCACCCTGCAGTAACCGGGCACTTTTGTTTTTTTACCGCTTAAAATAAAAAAAAACTGTATTATTTTTTTTTTATTTGGAAAATTTTAGTATTAAATTTAATATTATTTGTACAAATTTCAAGTAATTTAGAATGAGTGATAAAAATGTGAAGGAAGAGAGGAGGAAGCAGCAGTTCAAACAAAAACTTGAGTTGGCGTTAAATGATATTCGGGCAAGGTTGGATTGGGTATTAGTGTATGTCACCGCTCGTCCAGTGCGGAGGAAACCAGGATTTACATTTGTGGAATAATGAGGAAGGAAACGTAAGCAGATTTATTGAGGGAAATAGCGGACATTGTTTCCACTTGGTACAGCAAACACATTTACTACCTAGGTAGGCCTGATGGCCTGATGTGATACCACATAAAGCTCTTTATTACACACCATGTAGACGGACAACCTTGTTTGCTTCATATAGCGTAAAATGTCAGATGCCTTTCTGTTTTCAATCTCCTCCAATTGTGTCTGTGGGGGCAAGTGTACTTGAATCTCAAAGAAAGCTTTTCTATTTAGAAGAGTTCTGTGACAAAACTCTACTGAGAAGACACGTTTTCTCAACAGTGTGGTGGCAAAGTGACAAATGTACCAAATCAGTAATGTTAGTTGAACGAAGGCAAAAACCTACCAAAATTCAAATCGTCCTACCAACCTACCAAAAGGAATAAAACCTACCACTTTTGGTAGGAAAAGCCCAAAAGTGGCATCCCTGAAAGACACAACTAATTGCTGGAAGTAAAATGAAATCCCCCAAATCGCGTTGCTTTGCTTAACTATACAAGCAAACACGGCTCAGCTGAATACTTGGCTGGCCGAGTTTGCTAATTTACTTTTCGTTAGCAAAAGCAAAGCAAAAGCAAATGCAGCAAAAGTAGCTAAGCAATTTCAAACCCTGTTTCCATCTTCCAAAAAATAACCATTCATTTTAATTCAAATACACTACCTTTGTTTTAAAGTATCTAACGACTTTCGGCTCGGGGACACTCTCACAATTACCATGACCCAATTGACCGTAAATACCCCAACTAAAATTGGTTAGAGAATGGTAATGATACATATTTTAGCGTTACAATTGTCGTTGTTTGGTGTGGCTCACCCCCAAGTATATAGTAGCCCATCTGCAACAGCGGCATTATGATATTGCCCCGCTTCTATGATTGTTATATTTTTGCCATCAAAATCGCGCACCAACATGGGCTGCATTGAGACTTGCATGTCGCGACCGATGCCCAATTGTAGGAGATTATTATTGCCGAAAGCGTACAACTTCAAAATTTAATGGAAATAACAATAAAAAATAATTAAATGGATGACTGCAGTTGGGGTTGTAACATATTTTATAACATATTTTATATCCAGCATTTTTTGTTTTAGATACAAATTAGATACCTCGTGATTTAAACACGGGCCTTAAATATGTATGTATATCTTTCAGAAAATCACGTTAGTTCGAAGCTAGCACAGAACTAGCTCATAAAGAGACAGTGTAGGGTCTCACTCTATCCCGACGCAACTCTTTCAACTGCCTTTTTTTAAGACGGTGACGTCCTACTAAGTGGCCATTGCTCCTCGCTGCAGAACTCTAGATCCCGTTCTGAACTGAAACTGGAGTTCTGTGGTACTTAGTTTAAAAATTAAAAATTCAAATATGGTTTAAAGCTTAAAATCTTTTTTTATATTTTTATTCAATTTAAAAAATTCCCCTTTTTGGGAAATTTCGGTAATTAGTAAAATTGCATTAAATTAATCATAATGATTCACCGAAGTTTAAGGGAAATCATTTTATCACATTTTTCTTTAATTTTTCATTTTGGGAAATTTTGGAAATTAGTAGAACTGCGTGAAAAGTTTTTTGCGTTAGTAAAGTTTAAAAGAAAATATTTTACCTAATTTGAAAAATACGATTTTTGGAAATTTTATTTTGAGCAATTTCATTTAAATTACGCCACTATGACTCATTTAGACGTTTAGGCAAGCAATTTTAATTGATTTTAGAAAAATTTCCTTTTTTGGGAAATTTTGTAAATTATTATTGTGTGAATTTTACCACATTTGTACAAAAAGCTCCGCCCTATACCCTTTTAGAAATAGTTCTGAGCCAGTTATCTACTCTCTAGTGTGAGACTATCGCTTTATGTGACTGTACCCTTTATTTGATGCATAACGAGTCATAAGGTGGTTATAAAATATGCTTTCGACAACAACAAACTACAATGCAGTACACACCCCATTATTTGTTAATACTAAAGTATGTTGACGTCCACATTTAACCGTGTGAACTTCTAAATTTAATTGTGATAATAAATCTAAACTTTTAACGGCATGTGCTGGCTCTGGTGGATCTAGAAAAAAACAAAATTAAAATGCGCCATTAATAAAAAAAACACAAAATGCCATTAAGCAAATAAATACCGGAAGACTTGTTAACACTATAATTACAAGGCACTCCATTCGAACCCCAAAAATAAGCAATACCATCCACAACGCAAGCACAGTGAGCACAACCAGCTGATATAGGTTTAAAGCGTGATGTTTCGATAGCAAACTTCGATGAAAGATTGTATTAAAAATTGTTTTATGAGACTGTTTATAGTATGTTCGATGCTCCTACCTGATTGTCCTCATAAGTAATACGAAAAGTAGACAAAGCATTGATTATATGCTCACGTTTAGTTAATTGCGTTTCCATATATATGAGTACGGCTAAATATGTTTCAATTAAATTTTTACAAAAATCAAATAAAAATGTTTTATTGTCATTTAAATTGTGTTCAACTACATGACCGACAGCAGAAGTGTGCGAGACGACAGGGCGTAGAACGGCGGAGAAGGGATTCAATTGATGTTCAAGGCGCTGGAAGATAAAAGCAAGATAACGTGAATAAATGTATTTTAAAACAAATACGACTGCCTCAAGATTTCATACCGACCATGAGTGGACCTTCTACAAATTTTGGTATAGAATTTTAATATCTTAACTGTTTAACTGGAGAAGTTAGACCCAAAAATGTATGAACGTTTCCCTTTCTGGGGAATCAATTTTAAAATTCTCCATTTTATAGAATTTTTTAAATTTCCCTATAGGATTTTTTATAATGCGCATACTTCCGTCAAAAGGTCAGAAATCATTTCATAATATAAAATTTTCCTAAAGGGTTTATTAGTTTTAACAATTTCCTCCTTTAAGATTTTTTGTGATTCAAGTAAAAAGATCCGAAATGAATTTAAATCAGCCAAAGTCAATTTTATTTAATTTTAAGAATTTCCTTTAAGCGGATACTTTCAATTAAAAAATGTGTGTCATTTTCTTCTATTTCATTTATTTAAAAAAAAAAAAATAAAAATTTCATTAAAGGCTAATATCCATTTTAAAAATTTCCCCTTTAGGATTTTTTGTAATGCGCATTATTTTCAAGTAAAAACAGCCAAGAATCACCGTTAAATTAGTTATAGATTCCATTTCATTTAGTTTAAAAAAATTTCCTGAAAGGGTTTTTTTCTAAATTGTTGATTTTGTGGAAAATCTTTAAAAAATGATGGGCATTGGTTTAAGCGGCATACATTTTTTTTTTTATTTTTAACTTCCCCTTTTGGTACTTCGTACAAGAAACCTGTTTTGGCACAAAGTTATAATACTATTCATACCATGTACATGAAGGGTATACAAATTTCAAATATACAACTCACCTTAAGTACACATTGTCTGATGAATGGTAATTTCTCTTGTATGAAACCAAAATAATCGACTGCAACTTGCGGCAAATATGTTATGGTTTCCGCAAATATCAGCTCACTCAAATTATACAAACACACATTCATCTCTGTATACCACCCTAATGTAAAACAGTTAATGTTCTCGTTTCTTGTAAATATGCTTTACGATATTTACCAAATTCTTGTCCAACAACGCTGGTTAATGCTAAAAATGTATCAATACAAACGCCACGTGTTTTCGCCAAGATGAGAGCGGATGAGAAGAGGCCACTTTGGCAGAGAACAATGCTTGTCATATTTGTGTGATATTTTGTGTTGGTTATCAAGAAATTCCTGTTACAAATTAAAGGTAGTACATAACTATTGAATTGTTTATGCAAAAAGCAAAACTCTGAATGAAATGTTGCATACTTTTAGGCCAACAACCAATATTTATAGTATGCAAATCATGAACCCTTTTTGTACCGCTAAATTTTATCTATCAGCACCTCAATCATTTCATTCAGAAAAGCTTTTGCTTAATAGTATTTTTCCACTCACCACAGTGGCAAATAATTCTTATCCATTACTGCACGTTCCGCCAGAGTTATTAGCAACAAATTAGCCAAATGAAATTGTGATGATGGTGACATTTGTAAATTACTAAGCGAATCATCCACACCATACGTATAATCACTCGCTGTCTCACCCTCATTCACCAACTTCCAGTCACGAGAGCTCGCCGATTGCGGTAGTATTGTGCGCACATCTTCCGAATGACGATATGATATATCTTTGAGTATAGTTTTTATAATGGGATTACAAAAGTATTTCGCTTTCAATAGATATGTAATTTTCAAGGCCATAGCACACAAATGCATCAAAGCATTCGTCTGTCCAAACATGGCCAATTTCAACGCAGTACGTATCGGTTTAATGCGCGCCGAATTGTACGTGACCAAAGCTTGTGTGACTTTTTTGCGTCGCAACAAATAGTCACCCGCAAATTCTATGCATGTTTCATAGGCGAGATCAAAGGTATTGCAAAATTCGCGACACTGCGTCCATTCGCCAGCCAAAGCGGCATCCAGGAAAATAGCGAAGGGTTCTTTTCTGGAAAGCAAATATTGAAGATTTGTTTGTGAATTGTGCTTTGAGGCTCAAAAGTACCATATTACACTTACTTCAATTGTATGTAGTAAACATTTTTATTGGTTATCACATAACAAGGATCGTAATTGATTTTGGGAAATTCATGTTTCATTATCTCCATTTGTCGCAACGAATATTCGTCTTTAATATCAACATTCTCAAAGAATTGCACATAATCCATGGCTGAGCGTATATCTTTGAAATCGAATGCTTTCGCTTTATCTTCCTTCGATATAATTTCACTGGCATCGCTGGCGCGGTAAGTGGCCATTTGATAGAGATTGAGTACAGTTTCATTTTCAAAGCGAAATATGGACAATTGTGAGGACGAGTTGAAGCGCTAGAAAGGAGTAGACAGAGCGAGAAAGTTGATTTATTTTTAGCAGAGAACTTATAAAACCAGAGAAGGACCACGAACGGACAAATGTGTGAATTGCTAATAACGCACAATTTTACTTTTTAAGTTCTCTGTGTATAAACGTTTAACATGAATGTATAAACGTTTCCTACTTAAATTTCTCAACCAATGCTAAATCATATAAAATGCTCAATTCCCTCTGCTAAAAACAGAATTCTGTTGTTTAGCCCGAGGAACTCACCATTAATTTTTAGCATGGTGAGTTCCTTAGCATATTGTCCTCCTCACACTTTTCGTAGTCGTGGTCCTTCTCTGGTTTTATAAGTTCTCTGTTTTTAGTGATACATCTACTTCTACTCACATCATCTTCGCCTGTGCGCAGCGAGGCCATGGCACTGCTAATCACACCCACCGCATTCACGGCATTGCTTGGCGTTAGACTCTCACTGTTGGTGGTGGGCGGACCACTTGTTGTCGCACTCGTATCGGCGCTGCTGCTCGTTTGCGCCGTTAATTTCATATTCGCAAGCACTGTGCCATTGTCGTCATCATCGCTCAAATCGTTGACAGCATAATTTTCCGACTTTTCTACCTTTTCAATATCCCTATCACGATTCTCTTTTTCTGTATTCTTTTTTAAGGCTAGCGGTAAACTACTGGCTGCCCTACAAGTTTCAGACGCAGCAGCAGAGCCAGCTGCTGGTAGCTCAACATATTGTATGGTATAAAGCAAATTTGAACTAATTAAAATATCAAAACAATTTTTCGGTATTTTATATAAAAACAATGGTTTCAAACTAATATCAATGCTATGTACAGTCAAACTGTTTGAGTTGCTGTGTAGAGCGCTTAATAAATAGGTGCTACGCAAATTTTGTATGGTAAAAAAGGAACCGTTTGTATTGCTGAGCACTTCGGGTGTGAGAGATGGTGAGTCCATAATGGCGAAATTGCCAAGAGTATTTTCAGGCATATCTGTAAAGGAAGAATTAAAAAAAAATTTATGTTAGAAATGTTTAAAAAAATGGGTATGTATGAGTTGATGAGTTTGTATTTTGAAAACTTTACGCAAGTATAAAATAAATAAATACAAATAAATAAAAAATTCTTAAAACGGAGCTAAGTACTATTTTGACTGTCACTAACTGTACGGAGCGAAAGTATGATCGTCAGTAAGCATGACAACAACAACACAGTAAGTAGTGTCTTATAGCATAACCGTTGGCTTAGAAAACTCACCACGTTTCGCACGCAATCTAACCAATAAAATTACAATACATTTTAAAACTGCGAAAATTAGTCAAAAAAAAACAAAAAGGAGAGGTTTCAAAAAAAGCAAATTAAGCTTTTGAAATAGTACATATACATATATGTACATAGTTTTAATAAATTTATTGCTACTTAAACTACCCAATAAACACAGACGCGAGGATGATATCGCGGCGAATTCGAGATGAATTCGCGGAGGTGAATGTAATTTTTCGGACTTGTATCGAGTTCGAGATGGACTCGAGAAAAATCAATTATCGCAATAGCATTTATTAATTTTATTAAATCTTGCTTTACACGAAGAAATTCCCTGTTGGACTTTAATTTACCATTTAAAACACTACTCAAGCAACTGCAAAGCTCGGATGATATCGTGGCGAATTCGAGGCGGATTCGCAGAAGAAGATTTTCCAGAATATATTCGCCAATGAGTCTAAATCTCGAATCGCCAACGATCCGAGAATATAAAAATGCGCGAATCGCAAATGAGGGGTGACTCGCCTGGGAATTCGGATTCGCCGATCTATTGTCGCGAACTATCGCCGCGATAATATAATCAGAGAAGCGAACTCGTCTCGAATTCGAGGCGAATCCGTTGTGTTTATTGGGTAAAAACATTTTTCAAATATTCAAAAAACCTAGTTAAGTAACAAACAAAAATTTATTTATTAAGTACTTACAGTCTTCTAACTTCTGTCGATTGTCAGACAAACGCATTTTAATGGCATTTAGCTTCTTTGTGCCAAGACTTTTCAGCGACGCGAGACGTGCACGCGCCGCTGGCAATATGCCAGCATGTGCATTTGAATCTTCATAGTCGGGCAGCTGTTGTTGTGTGAAGCGTATACCCGTCGTTGAAGCACCATTGCCTATAAGCATTGTGTTGGAAGTGCTGATGATGCCCCCACCACTGCCGCTTGTTGTTGTCTCAACGCTGTTGCTGCTACTACCCGTCGCCGAAGCAGCTATGCTTGTTGTAGCCTTTGCATCCAAATGACGATTACTTGCAACCGAGTAAGGCGGCGGTGGTGGTTTCGTTGACATTTGCGCCGACACTTGCTGCACATCAACTGACATGCCAACTGCACGTCTAAATGACGACGCTGACTGTGAGGCGTTGGAGGCCGCTGCTACAACAGAAGATGTTGTAGGCATTTCATCGTTTCGGAAGAAAACATCCTCCTCCAACTGACTACTATCAGAAGCCGGATCAGAGGAATTACTATGCGTCGTCCTCAAGGGCATAACAATTTGCCAATCACTATCACCACCATGGCCGTGTATTGTGCTAGGTGAGATCTCACCGGGATAGATGTATTTGATGACTTTTTGTTCGAGTAGTAATTTGTATTGCTGCTTTAACGAGGATGTGATCTGGAGAGAGGAAAAGAAATATGTTTAACCTCATTTACTAGCATATTGCAAACATTCATCTACTACTCACCAACAACATAACACTTTCGAATGTGCAATCTTTGCATATAAGCAATTTCACTACAGAGCCGGTCGCTATTGTCGTGCTCGCTACAAATGGACAATTTGGACTCAGACCCACAAAACAAATCGAACCATCTGAATAGCCGATAGCAGCGCGATTGACACCATCTATTGTTTGCCACCAAACCACCGCCAATGGATAGGGGCAGGTGTTGGATGCCATAAATGATGTGGCCATTACGTGTACATTACCCGTCTTATCTTCGCAGACATTTGGTGGCGCGGTCGCTGCAAGCATGCTAGCGGGCACATCATGACTATAGGCTTCCAAATCACCCAAATCGGCTGCTAGCACTTTTGGTTCAATATTTACCTCCACTTCTACAATTAATTGCGATGCATGCGCAATACTTTCACGTGACGATGACAGTTTTTCTTCCACTAATTCGTTTGCCTTTTCAGTTTTGCTATCTGGCTTTATTGCTGTTGGATCTGTAGGGGCATCATTTTCCTGCTGCTCATCGTGTTGGTTTTTTTCTTCTTGTGAATTTTCTTCGACAGCGGCCGCTATTGGTATTGCGGCTTGTTGTTGTTGGTGCTGCTTCGTTATTGTGTTTGTGTCATCAAATATTTCTTGATTGGGACATTTCTTCGAGTTTGGACACTCATGCGGTCCAACGAATGGTATAATGTATGAGGTAATTTGTGTTGTGCTGTATGGCTGTTGCGGTGGGTGTATGGAATTCGCTGCCTCCATGAAAGTTTTGTCGACCACAGCGAGTGCGGGTACAATGTGGAGGGTGTTATCGAAACCTACGTATATTTGGAAATACATATTATTAAATACCTTTGAAGAAAATGAATAATGGAAATTTAATGGAAATAAAAAACCAATTAAGCTGGACGGGCAGCAACAGTATACCTATTCTGGTTCCATACCCACAAACAGTGTTGCCAAGATAGAAATTTTTTTTTTAACAAAATCAAACAAAAAGTTTAACATTTCTCGAAAATGTTTAACATATTTTTTTTCTCCAAATGAGGATATATATTGCACCTTAAATCATAAAATGACACAATTCAAAATTTTTAAAATCGGGGTTTTTCAACTAGAGATTACAACTTTGTTTTTTGTTGTTGTACAAAGCGGAACTCTAAGGGTGAGAACAGAACCGAAACGACAAAGTTTCTTATGAAATCAATTATTTTAAAGATTATGTGGCGCGACGTCGCCAACGACAAAATTACGTTGTCGTCAACTGAACGATTTCTAATTTTGGTGACCAAAAATGCAGAAGTACATATTTATACACACCCAAATGTAATAAGAGTCTAAAGCAGGCCTGCGCAACGCTCTCGTATTTAAAGTACAAAATACAAATACAAATTTTTTATATGCACTGAGAAAATTTTTGCTCATTTAAATTTTGTTTATAATAATTTATTGTTATGAGCATCTATGATGTATGTGATACTACCATTTGAAAATAAATTCTAAAATAATATTTTATTGGAATTCATAAAAAAATTTAAATGAGCAAAAAATTGTTCAGTGCATATAAAAAATTTGTAGATGTATTAAGTTTTGTACTTTCAATACGAGAGCGTTGAGCAGGCCTGGTCTAAAGCATTAAATTAATAAATTTAACTATTTAATTTTATTATTTTAAAATGTTTCAGTCGCTGGCTTTGAAGCAATATGTTTACGTCAAGGACTTTCGCTGTCGTAACGTCATGTCACTAACTACGATTTGATTCTGTTTTCACCCCCAAACTGTGTCAACTCACATTGCATAGCTCCGAATGAGTGTTAACAGGAATTTATCGATAACTTGGGTATGCAATCAGACAGTGCTTTTTCTATTGATCGAATTAGGAAACTGAATGAGCTTCAAGATTTTGAAGCAAATACATTTTAATCCTGGAATGAAAAAGTTTAACAAAACGAGAAAAAATTTAACATTTTAACACGCACGAAAAAATTTTGCAATTTTGCTTAATTTTAAGCAAAACGGCAACGCTGCCCACAAACAATCATAAATCGAGGATTAATTCTAACACAAATCCCGAATCTATAACTGTACATATATATATGTATATGCACACATTTTCTTATCCTTATCAATTTAATATAGCCACCTCATCTTTGTATTTAACAGAGTCTACATAAAAAAATTGTTTGTCATCACCATTTCATTTTGGTGGTAATAAATATAAAAATCAGAAACAGCTTTGCAAACTTAATATACAGCGACATGCAGTCTAGCGCGACAATGACGTTTTTTCGTTAGCGCGTACAAAGCCACTGACGCTAACATGACAAGCACATGCTATACATAAGCAGTGGCGGACCTAGCATAAATTGCCTGGGCAAGCCTATGTGTGAAGCATAACCATTAGCCATTTATGTAATTTCCTTTGCTGTATTATCTAAAAGTCTGATTGCATTCCGTCATTGACTTTGATTTAGAGTTCTCGATTTCTTTTTAACATTTTCGAGTGGCCCGAATAAATGCTTTTCAAATGCTCGAACGCTCGTTTGTTTGTTTATTACCCGTATGTTTGTGCGGGCATTTGAACAATTCGGGTATTTGAAGTTCGTTTTTTCTCGTTTATTTTTTTTTTTTTTTGTTTTCTTCATATGTATTTTTTATTTTTGTTTTCCTGATACACAGAGAAAAGGAATCAAAAATAAAATTTTTATTTTTATAATGCACGTTTTAAACCAAGTCATTTTTATTTTATAAATGAAAATTTTTAAATTAAAAATTAAATTTTTAAAATTAAATGTATTTAGGATTTAAAAAGAAGCATGTTTAAATTAAAAATTAAAATTAATGGAATAAAAACGAAAGTTTTTCCTTCAAAATCTCATAGTGCTTAAAATAAAAATAAACATTTTTAAATTAAAATTGTTTTTCCTTGATTTTGCAATTTTACTCTGAACATTTTTAAAATAAAAAAGTTCGTATTTATATAATTCTTAAATATAAAAACGTGCGCTAGGGAAATCTTACGCGAAAGCGCAGAGGTATTTTTATTTTCCTTATACGGACGGAAATTTCAGTAGTAGCAAGTGTATTTGCTTATTGTCTAATACCTAAAAAATGGGTGCTTTAGTGTTTGAAAAACTGAGGTCCAATTTGATTTCCACCGCTTTTTAAAATTATCTTGATATTGTGCCAATAGTCGCCAAAAATCTCAATCACCCCTTTTATAATCTGGTATTTGATATTTATGTTTGCATGCACGTGCAGATGTAAGAAATTATGTGCATAAGTATGTATGTACATGCAAACGAAAATCAAAATATGCATATGGCTGTGAATACTGAACTTTTGAATGCCGAAGCCAGCTTTATATTCGCATACAAATTTGATGTGAAAAATAAAAAAAGTGCTTTGCTAGTTTTTTTTTTTCAATTTAAGTCTGAAAATAAGCAATTGGTTTCTCCTTAGCGAAAGCGAGAAAACAAGCTATGTTATTCTGTTTTGAAAGCCACGTAAAAGCTAATGTGTGGAAACGTTGAAGCATGCTCACTGTGCTGTGATTGGCTGTACAAACAAAATACACATTGTGAGGTGGATTGGTGGTGTATTTGCACTATTTTCTTAGCAGGCTTTTAGGCGCATGTTACAGTGGGGGCTATATTATTGAGCACTTAAATAGTAAACACATTTAAAACGTAAAGTAACCAGATTTTAAAGAAATTCGTATGAAATGAACGAAAATGTGTACGCAAGCCGGGCTTCTCGGCTTGTATGAAGCGACCGCCTCTGTACATAAGTACATGCCAATGTAGGTACCCCAGTTGGAAAGGTGGTCATGCATGACCTTGCGGACGCATGAAAAGATGTACGAAAAATTTGCATTATAGTATGTATTCCAAAAAAAAACTATGATTTCATCTAAACTCTATGTTGTGTGGCTGCCAACTTATAGGAAATCGGATACACTCTAGAACCCAAGGTAAGCGAAGAGGTTAGTTATCGGCTCTCAGCTATAACATTGAATCTAGCAAAAAAAAAGAATTAGGAGAATCAGGTTTTCTTTAGTTTTGCTTTTTACAATGACGACAACAATTCACAGAGTCTATTTTAACAAACGGACGTATAAAAGCGGAACTAAAGATCAATATAATGTTGAATGTCCCACTATATGAAGGCGTTGGGTGAAGCAGTGAAGGGGAAGATGGTGCGACAATGAGAGAAGCAGAGGAGGACAAGCTGGAGTGAAGTTACATATTTCTAGTTGCAAATAGGATGAAGAGAGGATGAAGAGCAAAATGCAAAAAAAAGTATTTTTTTATTTTAAGTGAGAAAATAAACCGACACTGAGATCACGGCAAGAGCGACTCTCATCCAAATATTCCTTTTTGCCTTACCTTGGCAGGGAAAAGTGGATGCATGACTTTCCTAGGACATCACAATGAAAAAAATCATGCATTCTGGAATGTATAGATCCTATGGCCTTTAAGGTAAGTGTACCCATTTCCGTGCTAGTACCTATTTCCGTGCTATTTTGGGGAAAAAAAGTTTAAAATGGAAAAATAAGAATATGTGGTAATATTTTCGAATAAAAAAGCTACGAATTTTATCAAAATTGTTCAAGCTGCCAAATATTGTACTTGGTAGCCTCCAAGAAAAACTAATTTAAACAAAATTTGCATTAAAATATGAGTTAATCATCAAACGTGGAGTTAACGCATGTGTCAGTGAATAGTGTTCGCGAAATTGCTAAGGGCTTGGTAAAAAGTTTATAAGGGCTTAATAATTATTTGGTAAGTATATATACTATTTTATTTTTACATATTGAAAATTTTAAGTTTTTTTGTGTAAATGTATACGTTGAAACTACTAAAGAATAGATAAGTTGTTTAAAATATTAATTTAAAAATAGGACGGAAATGGGTACAACATCATTTAGAGGTGTACCCTTTTGCGTGCTAAGTACGGAATTAGGAACATTTGGAGCATTCTGTTTTATCTTTTTTTTTGATATACGAAATAGAACTCGTAAAAACTTAAAAATTGCATTAAATTGTAAATTTTACATATATTCTTATGGCCTATTTCCGTGCTACACTTAATGCAAAATTGCGACCGTTTCTAGAGCCATAAAGTTTGGCAATTTATTACAAATTAGGGAATATTACGCAAAAATTGAATTGTTTAAATATTTGAAAATTCGTATATTTATAAATATTTTATGTATATAAATGCATAATTGGCTTATAAAATGTTACGATTACGGATTTTTCTAAAAAAAATTAAAATTTTTATAGTTGCTGAAGAAATGTTGCATAGAACGGAAATAGGATCAAGTATTTTACGTATGTTCTCAATTCCGTTATATGTATGTACTATTTTGCGTGCTAGGTACGGAATTAGGAACATTTGTAGCTTCATGTTTTACCTTTGTTTTTTTTATATACGAAATATAATTTATAAGGATTTTGGAATTACATTAAATTGTAAATTTTACATATATTCTTATGGCCTATTTCCGTGCTACACTTAATTCAAAATTACGACCGTTTCTAGAGCCATAAACTTCGGCAATTTATTTCAAAGAGAATGATAGTTGTATTATTTAAATATAAAAAAAAAATATATAATTATAAATATTTTAGCTATATACTTACATATGTAAATGCATAATTGGCTTATGTTAAGTTTATGATTATGAAGAGGAAGAAATTATTAAAAAAATTAAATCGCCTCAGCCAATAAACAAAAGAGGAACATTTTCAGTAACTGATCTCAATTTAAATAATAATTATTATAAATAGTTTAATAGTGCTGTGCTATTTTTAATGACTGAGACGCTACAAGCGATTCAATTTTAACTTAAAATGTTTGATTCCTAAGTATACATATATATTTAAGTTCATATCTAAAATTGTTTTTTATTTAGATGAACGCAGTAAGCGACTTTCGTTTTAATATTTTTTTTTTCAACTTGATGCTGGAAAAGATAATACGAGCTGCAGAACTCCACCGTGCAGGAAACATCTTATACCACAAGAGTGTGCAACTGCTGGCGTACGCCGATGACATCGACATCGTTGGCACTAACACGCGCGACGTATGTTCTGCCTTCTCCAAGCTGGATAAAGAGGCTAAGAAAATGGGTTTGGCGGTCAACGAGGATAAGACGAAGTACCTCCTAGCATCACACAAAGAAACATCACGCCTTGGCAGCCACGTCAATGTTGATAGCTACAAATTTGAAACTGTTAAGGACTTCGTCTATTTGGGAACCAGCATTAACACCAAAATTAATGTCAGCACTGAAATCCAGCGAAGAAGCACTCTTGCCAATAAATCCTACTTTGGACTAAGTAGGCAATTGAAAAGTAAAGTCCTCTCTCGACGAACCAAAATCACACTCTACAGGACACTCATCGTTCCAGTCCTCATGTACGGCGCAGAAGCATGAACTATAGCACAAGCAGATGCGATGGCGCTTAGAGTATTCGAGAGGAAAGTTCTTCGAAGGATTTATGGACCTTTGCGCGTTGGCGGGGGCGAGTATCGACGGAGATTTAACGATGAGCTGTACGAGCTTTACACAGACATCGACATTGTTCAGCGAATAAAGATCCAGCGGCTGCGTTGGGCAGGTCTTATCGTGAGAATGGACGAAGGTGCTCCGGCCAAGAAAGTATTCCTGTCGAAACCCGCTGAACGCAGAAGAAAGGGGAGACCTCCACTGCGTTGGGAAGATTAGATGGACAGTGATGCTGACTCTCTAAGTATTCCCAAGTGGCGCCACGCTGCACGGAACAGAAATAGCTGGCGTATTATGTTGGACTCGCCCAAAATCGTATAGACGGTTACGTACCAATTAAGTAAGTAAGTAAGTAACACCCAATTAATATTTTGGAGGCCTTTCGCTATAAATTTTGTGTTAATTTTTAAATAAATATATGCTTATACTTTTTATATAAATTTACATTTTTTATTTTACACAAAATGTCTAAAATTTGAGCAGAAACGGGTTTTTATAGTTTAGAACGGAAATAGGAACGCTTTCGTACGGAATTGGGAACCGAACAAAATTTTCGGCCGGAATTGGGAACAAAATATGTTTTTCGAAAAAAGCACAAAAAATACTTTCTGTTGCTCTTTTTTTAAATATTATTAATTATTTATGACAATATATTTTTTCTGCATCAGTAAAAGTCAATTTTAGACTTCAAGTGTTTTTCTGTCGACTAAAATATTACTTTGAACGTGTATATGCCTTAATAGTACGGAAATAGGTACACTTACCTTATATCCATTTATAGATGACCATACATTACCTTTTCCTTAGTAACCTTATAAAACAGCTGATTCAACCAACCTTACGACAAGCTGTGTTACTAGTCATTGGTGCCTTATCGTAATTCTGTAGCTGTATCGTTAACTTACAGATCAATTGGATTTTGGTTAGCAACCCTAAATCCGTAAACAGCTGACACTTGTGAAAGCAGATATAGGAAGGTAGGCGCATAGGCGAATACAGAAACTTCTTTTTTTTATTTACAAAGGTAGATTATAATATCAAAATCAAACCGAATTCACATCATGGCCAATAGTAATGGACGAGTCCCAAGCGAATTCAGATTTTAACAAGGAGAAATATTATTTTGACATTACAATCTACCAATTACAATAACAAAATACATGGGAAATTTCTGAATTCGCCTATGCGCCTACCTTCCAAGATCTGCCTCGACAAGTGTCAGCTGTTTACAGATTTACGGCACCACTAACAGCTCACATGGATAGCGATAAAGTTACAATAAGGTTAACGATACTGAAATACTTATAAGTCACCCATGTCTGAACCTATAACATTTATCAGAATTATTCACACTAAAAGCCCGTCTCCACATAACTTGATCCGCCAGCGAAACATCTAGCGAAATATCTCGTTAAATAACCCGTCTCCACGTGGCTGATCGTTATTCATAACCTAACTATCAGCGTTGCCATTCTAGCTTTTTTCAAGCTAGATTTAGCTTTTTTTCTTGTCTTTTAGCTGCAAAAATTCTGATTTAGCTTTGGCTTTTTTTTCTAGCTTTTTTATTTGCTAAAACTTCCCAAAAAATGAGCGCTGCTCACTGCCCATATACATACATACATACAGTCATCATATTTACCATTATTTGAATGTAAAACATTTTTTTAACATTTCGTTACTTTTATTGACACTGAAGTACAAATTTACATATAGGATATGAAAATAAATAACTTATGCAGGCTCCACTAAACAGGTCTGTTCTTCAGATCAGCTGACTTCTTGTTCTTCTTCGACAGTTATCCAATTTGCATATTCTATACATACATTCGTGTTTAGAATTCGTCAAATTCTTCAATCTCTGAGTTTATCCATCATACGTCCGCGAGCTGAATATCAAATTAGCCGCTTTCGATTCACAATTTCTCTGCTGGCTATAAATTTCCTTCTGTCAAATTTATATGTGAATGCTAGCGAGCAGAGGGAAATTTTTATCGACCAGTTAGCGAGTATGGCTACTACTCATTATGGGTTCAAACATTTTTGTTCGATCCGACCTCGCTTGTGTGATGGCGAATCGAAAACGACAATTATTTCGTGTTCCTTACAGTTTTGTCACGAGAGCTCGACATTAAGCTCACTGCGTGTATGTGTGTATGTATCTTGAACCGACCTGTTAAATTGACCTTGAATTTGTGTGTGTTTTGAAAACACATTAGGGGTGTTCTCCTGGCTGTGATCCAGATCCGCATAAAAATTTTGCATGCAAATGGAAAAACAATTTGTGATCCTGATTTTATTTATCTGGATCCAATTCGGGTTCGTATAGATTGTAATAGATTTTTTTGATCCAGATAAACATCAGGATCAAAAAATTTTTGTTGCAGTTACTTGTAAATTTTTTGTCCGGATCACTGCCACGGGAAATCACCTATTAATAAAGCATTAGAATACGCAGTAGGACTTGGGATCACCGTTTTATTAATCCGGGAGTACTTGTCAATAGATACTCCATTACTCCCATACTTCGTGTATAAGCATACAATTTTGTATACTCGCTTTTAACATTGTATGTCCTAGGAAGGAAGTAATAAAAACAAACAAAATAAAACAAAACAGAAAAAATTTTGATATTGCTCGGAAAGGATATCGAATATAGTACTCTTCTGTAGTGAGTTTCTGTAAGAAATCGAGTGGATTTGTCTATTTTGATGACGTCACGTCGATTCTATCAAAACTTCTCTATTGATCGATAGCGAGTGTTTCTACAAGCATTACTCGATAAAATTCGGAACAGTGATGGAAATGAAACGCCAATCGAGAACTTAAACGCCAAAATAAATGTAATGCTCTAAGCACATTCGAACCGGCGAGCGAAAAGCAGTCAGCGTCAAAAGTAAAATGCACACGTTCTTATGGGCGCACACATTTTAACGCCAGCACGACTTCACGGCAGAAGGGTTACATTTGTCGCTGCCGCAAATATAGACCTATTTCTAATTTGACAAGCGACAATGCACAGGCAGAAACGTGTGTATGTGTGCATTTTGGGAGTACAAAGACGCTCCTTAAGAGACTCTACAAATCCTTTAAATATATATTAAATATATTTAAATGTATATTCATTAATATATAGTATGTACATATATACATAAATAATTTGTTTTAATTAAAATATACTTACATTCTGGCTGAATTCGGCTGTTTTGTCCATTTTTTCGACCGGTGAAAGCTTTCTCACCGTTTAAAAAGTTGGCGAGTATATTGATAGATAATATATCGACTATTTTGCTTACAGAAACACCTTTAATCGATCATTCCTACTGAATTGGAATGGAACATATCAGCTGATTTGTCAGTTCTATCGATCCATTCGACTCATTTTCATACAGAAACGTATGCATCGAGAATGACGTCATGATGACGTCAAATCGAATATTTCAGTAGAGAACATTGATCGATATGAGTTACAGAAACTCACTACTGCTCTCGCTTGGGAATATCTCGCTCCACGTTCTACTGGGCAGTGATGCCAGATAGTCTCCGCTAAAATTCCCTCAGAAATTGGAAAAAAATCCCTAATTTCCCACATTTTAAATTAAAAAATCCCACCGAATTTAAAGCATTTATTTCAGTAGTTTGTTTCGCTTTTTACATTTAACATCCGTTACAATTGAAAATATTTCTTCTGATTCAGCGTTTGAATGGGGTAACGTGAGTACAAATTCAGCCAATTGCCTAAGATTATGAAACAAAAAATTGTAATTATAGTTTTTAAAGTTTATTATTTTACTCCACATTACATCAACAGGTAATTTTTTTAAATCGTCTTTTTGTGTTTCGGTTAAAACTATATAAATACTTTTGTATTCCGATTCTGTGAGATCAGGATTAAGATTTATTTTTTTAGTTAGAGCAAGAAGTGATTGTTTTTAGAGAAATCAAAAACAATATCGGGATCTAAAACCTGCAATTCTTCGAAAACACGGTCAAATGGAAAACGTGATACTATCTGAAAAGTAGAAGCTTCATAAAAGCGGAAACCCTTTTTTTGAATACAATCTTTTCCTCCAAATTTAAATTTGACAAAATATCTTCGCATTCATAACCAACGTAAACGTTATGACGTCAAGTAAATATGGAGTTGGAAGTTCCAAAATTTTTAGCTGTAATTCCCACGGAATTGTAACAATGCGTTAAATTCATTGAAAAAGTTAATAACGTACTTCAAAAATCTAAAATAAGCCTGGAAAGAATTCAATCCAATTCTTCATAGTTTCTGCTTTTTTACGCTTATCTTCAAATAAGGCCAGGCGAAAATAGCTTTTCAGTGGCTCCCAATTCTCCAAAATTCTTTCGATTATTAACAATACAGTACGAATGTGATAAATGAAAAATAAATTACCTAAAATTGGCGATTATTAACACGCTTTTATTAGTTTCACCTGTATGTATGTATGTAAGTATTTATGTAATCAAGTTACGTATACGCAGTGTAGTTCACTGTATGTTTACTTGTACGCATGTATGTAACCTACTCCTTTTTGCATTGCATAAGTTACGCCGAAACTCCACAAGAGAAAAATTTTGTTACTTTTGTCTACCATTATCATGTCTAACATCCATGTTTTCTGTTATACCAGAAGACAGAGGCGGTCTCCATTTGAAATCTATGTTATAATGGTGCTTGTTATGACGGAATTCTCTTTTGTGGAGACGCCGGGTTAACGCGAAAGCGTGTGTATTCATACACTTAATGGGAGTTTTTCAGTGTGAGATGTGCTTATTAACACGCTTTTATTAGTTTCACCTGTATGTATGTGGGTATGTAACTTCTAGCTGCTGCCTAAATATATGCAACATATTTACTAATGAGATTAGGTTACAACCACCGCTATTTTCCAACAGATGGCGCGCGTGTATTTATATTTTTAAAATATTCACTTATTTTAAGTTATACTATAAATTATACATATGTAGGTATGTAAACAGTTCTTCAACCAAAAAATCCCTTTTTTTATATGGACGACAACAAAATGTCCCTTTTTTCCCTCTTTAAAAATTTTACAGTGAAATATCCCTCAAAAAGGGAAATTTCCCTCAATCTGGCACCACTGCTACTGGGTAATTTCCTAATTTTTTAGCTTTAAATTTTTTTTTTGATGCGTGAAACAATTTTTTTAGCTTTTTCTAGCTTTTTTTTTTTTTGAAAATCTAGCTGGAACTCTGGAAAAGTTCTGGCAACACTGCTAACTATAGATTGGTATAGATTGGTCTTGGTTCGAACTCGAAACCAGATCCGAAACTCGTTAATTTCCATACAAATTTCGTTCTCAATCCTCTTGCCAAACCCGATGATATCGATGCCTTCTCTAATTTTGTATCGAAAATCTATCGAAATCTCACACAGACCAGAGAACCAGTGTTGTCACCGACAAATTTTAAAGTGAAGTGAAGCGGCTGAAAAATCGAAGTGATTCGAAGTAAATCGAAGTGAAGCGCGGCTAAATGGTTTTTCATACGTTTCCCGCGAGGTCGTACATTATGTACATACATATGTATGTATATATGAATGCAGCATATTCAATTGTTTATACTGGTTCATGTATATAAATACGAGATCTTTTTTATTCCTGGGCCCTCACTCTGTAGTTCTATTCTAAAGTGAAATTAGATTCGAAAGCACATTCGTAAACTGTATATATGGAATATGGAATTTTCTTTCGAATCGAACTACAGAGTGAAGGCATTGGATAACGAGAATGTACTAAGTATTCTTTTGTATACTTAAGTACGATATGTACTTGTAAAATTATATTTTATTTAAGTATAACAGGTACTGGTTATAATTCATTCAATGTAAAAAAAAATAAACTTATACTTAAAATACCACACGGTAGGGTAGAACAAAAAAAAAAAACAAAACATTTCATATTCATTATTTCTATTTTGAACATTCAAAAGAAATAAAATGATATACATTAATTCATATGTATGTGTGTACTCTTTGTTTATCTACATTTATATCATTCATATGAATGCGCATATAAGCTTCAGGTGTTGAACCATTGCCATTGTGCGCAAGGTTCATCACTTTTGAATTACCCGCATGTCCACTGACTTCATCTCAAAGTTATTTGGAGTTAAAATTTGACAAAATTGCTTTAATTTGTTGAAAGTTGGAGACAGCAAAGAAATGTAGAGGGGCAAGCAGGCGCACCACTTTTTGAGGTATGTGTACCTACATTGTACAATAACAAAATCTCATAACGTTTGCCCCTTTTCACCTTGTCTCCTTGCCCATGAACTTATTTCAAGTTGAGTTGGACAAGAAAAATTATTGAAATTGCCGTCGATTTGCGTGAAGACAATGTTGTCAATTTTCCTTTGATTTTTTGTGAAAACGTTTATTAATGAAATTGTTATTGTTGTTTTTTGATAGGTTTGGAGGACAGTAGGGTTTGCGTTTGGATAGCACATACATATGTACATTTGTATGTTTGTACATATGTATGAATGTACGCATGCTTTGAGGAGTTTGCGAATGGGTATGTATGAGCAAATGTGTGCTTTTGCAAGTATGTATGTACATATGTATTTACACAAACATAGAGTAATGTGAAATGCCGACGGCGGTTTTGATTTGGTATGTATGTACATATGTAATTGATTACATACATATGTACATGCCTATGTACATACATATTTACATATCTACATATGTATGTATGTAATTACATACATACATATGTAAATTAAATTAAATTAATTTATGTAAAATAAGAAACTATGTACATATGTACCTACATAGGTATGTAGGTACTACATACTTAGCTACAAATGTACATACATACATACATACATATGTATGTATAAGTTCGATGACTTATGATGGTTGATGGTTGGTCATCAACAAATGGACAAGAAATTATTTTTATGGACAACATAATATGTATTTTTATATTTTTAAAATTTCGTACATTTAATTAAAATTGAAAATTCGATTAGAAAACATAAAAATACTTACCGGTTTAATCAAATTGGTGGTTTGTTTTGTACACACCAACACCTTATTTAATCACTTTTAGTATAGAAAAATGCTAGGAGTCGCAAGTTCGAGTCCTAGTCAAATCAAATTTGAATTAATTTTTTATTTTTTTTAATTTCCTAAATTCAAATTCGACAAGAAATTTGTAAAAATACTCACCGGTTTTAGTAAATTGGTGTATCGGTGGGATCGGTGCATTGCATAAAAATGTCAATAAAAACAAAAGCAGATTGTTCACAAAAAAAAAAATACTGGTAAAGGCGTTGATTCGATCAGAGAACTTATAAAACCAGAGAAGGTCCAACCACTACGAATAGTGTGAGGAGGACGAGGTGGTAGGTAATTCACCATCCTAAAATTTGATGGTGAATTACCTACGCTAAACAGCAGAATTCTGTTTTTAGCATAGGTAATTGAGAATTTTTATGTTATTTAGTATAGATTGAGAAAATATAGCTGCAGCTGTGATGTTATTTGCACCACAGAACTCACATTCTCGTTGTTTTATATGCATTACACCGATGCCATCGGTGCACCAATTTCTTACAACCACTAAATTTTTTCAAAATTTTCCTATCGAATTTTAATTTAGGAATTTAAAAAAAACGATAAAAAATAATTTTAAAAAACTTGAAAGAGTTTTTAGTGCTTAGCACGAAATTTTTATTTTTAATTTAATTTTTAATTGTTGGGGTAAGTGGAAAAAAATTCAACAACTATTTACAGCGAAGGTTGAGTGTATAGCTATTTCACGAAAAACCATTTTCGATCATCAGCACTCTTTTCGGAAGTGGATGCACCGGGGATTGAACCCGAGTCCATTCCAACTTCAGCCGCAATGACCCAACGGATATTCGGATAAAAAACTTTAAATATGACTTTGCTGTGACTCGAACCCGCAATCCCTTGCATTTTCTATACTAAAAATGATTAAATAAGATGTTGATGTGCATACAACAAAGCATCAATTAGATGAAACTGGTGAGTGTTTTTTTATCGAATTATCAATTGTAATTAAATTTGCGAAATTTTGAACATATAAAATTATGTTGTCCATAAAAATATGTAATTTCATGTCCATTTGTTGATGACCAGCCATCAACCATCAGAAGTCATCGATTACATACATATGTACATACATATGTGTGTATGTAATTAATTACATAGCAAATCCAAACCGCCGTCGGCATTTCACATTACTTTATATTTGTTTAAATATATACATACATACATATATATGTATGTATGTATGTATGTATGAATGTACATGCAAAAGTACATATCCTATTCACAAACTCATCAAAGCATGCGTACATCCATATACATATACATACATACATACATAAATACATATAAACATATGTGCAATCCAAACGCAAACCCTACTGTTCTCCAAATTATCAAAAACAGCAATAACAATTTCATTCATAACTCAATCACAAAAAATCAAGAGAAAACTGGCAACATTGTCTTTGCGCAAATCGACGACAATTTCAATAATTTTTCTAGTCCAACTCGACTTGAAATAAATTCATTGGGAAGAAGACAAGGTGACAAGGGGCAAACGTTATGAGATTTTGTTATTGTACAATGTTCATACACCTCAACAAGTGCTGCGTTTCCTTGCCCCGCTACATTTCGCTGTTGTCCATCACTTTTCACAAAACGAAGCAATTTTGTAAAATTTTAACTCCAAATAGCTTTCAGACAGAGAACTTATAAAACCAGAGAAGGTCCAACCACTACGAATAGTGTGAGGAGGACGAGGTGGTAGGTAATTCACCATCCTAAAATTTGATGGTGAATTACCTACGCTAAACAGCAGAATTCTGTTTTTAGCATAGGTAATTGAGAATTTTTATGTTATTTAGTATAGATTGAGAAAATATAGCTGCAGCTGTGATGTTATTTGCACCACAGAACTCACATTCTCGTTGTTTTATATGCATTACACCGATGCCATCGGTGCACCAATTTCTTACAACCACTAAATTTTTTCAAAATT
The DNA here is from genome assembly GCA_960531455.1 of Urophora cardui. Taxonomy (NCBI): domain Eukaryota; kingdom Metazoa; phylum Arthropoda; class Insecta; order Diptera; family Tephritidae; genus Urophora; species Urophora cardui. The sequence goes on from OY482672.1 coordinate 121,039, forward strand.
TTCCTATCGAATTTTAATTTAGGAATTTAAAAAAAACGATAAAAAATAATTTTAAAAAACTTGAAAGAGTTTTTAGTGCTTAGCACGAAATTTTTATTTTTAATTTAATTTTTAATTGTTGGGGTAAGTGGAAAAAAATTCAACAACTATTTACAGCGAAGGTTGAGTGTATAGCTATTTCACGAAAAACCATTTTCGATCATCAGCACTCTTTTCGGAAGTGGATGCACCGGGGATTGAACCCGAGTCCATTCCAACTTCAGCCGCAATGACCCAACGGATATTCGGATAAAAAACTTTAAATATGACTTTGCTGTGACTCGAACCCGCAATCCCTTGCATTTTCTATACTAAAAATGATTAAATAAGATGTTGATGTGCATACAACAAAGCATCAATTAGATGAAACTGGTGAGTGTTTTTTTATCGAATTATCAATTGTAATTAAATTTGCGAAATTTTGAACATATAAAATTATGTTGTCCATAAAAATATGTAATTTCATGTCCATTTGTTGATGACCAGCCATCAACCATCAGAAGTCATCGATTACATACATATGTACATACATATGTGTGTATGTAATTAATTACATAGCAAATCCAAACCGCCGTCGGCATTTCACATTACTTTATATTTGTTTAAATATATACATACATACATATATATGTATGTATGTATGTATGTATAAATGTACATGCAAAAGTACATATCCTATTCACAAACTCATCAAAGCATGCGTACATCCATATACATATACATACATACATACATAAATACATATAAACATATGTGCAATCCAAACGCAAACCCTACTGTTCTCCAAATTATCAAAAACAGCAATAACAATTTCATTCATAACTCAATCACAAAAAATCAAGAGAAAACTGGCAACATTGTCTTTGCGCAAATCGACGACAATTTCAATAATTTTTCTAGTCCAACTCGACTTGAAATAAATTCATTGGGAAGAAGACAAGGTGACAAGGGGCAAACGTTATGAGATTTTGTTATTGTACAATGTTCATACACCTCAACAAGTGCTGCGTTTCCTTGCCCCGCTACATTTCGCTGTTGTCCATCACTTTTCACAAAACGAAGCAATTTTGTAAAATTTTAACTCCAAATAGCTTTCAGATCAAGTCGGTGGACATGCGGGTAATTCAAAAGTGATGAACCTCGCGCACAATGGCAATGGTTCAACACCTGCTTATGTGCGCATTCATATCAACAACTTGCAACAATCGGGCCTGCGAACCGTCAGCAAGCCATTCCATTGCGGAGGTTAGATTTGTTTGTCATATTTCGCTGACCAGAAGGAACAACCAACAACAACAAGAATAAAATACTCTGCGCAACGATATCGCTGTTGACAGTGAACAGGCCGCAATTTTAGCGGGCGCCCTGTCAATTGCTATTATTTTACATGTACTGCTGTAGCAGTTGAACTTGCTGCAAAGGGCGATTAGAATGGCTGAGTGCCTTACCCGTCATGATTTGAAATCGAGCCGATCTTGAAATTTCTGTGATTTATGAAAAGAATCTGCTTTGCCAAATTTTGTACTGTGAACATTTGTACAACAGCGCAATGTAGAGGGGCGAGCAGAGTATGAGCTCGTCGGTATGTAAGGGAATACAAATGTATGAATGTTTGTATGTAGACACGGTCATGAATTTCTGCAAATCGACGCGACCGTCGAAAGTGACATAGCGTGTGCTTGACTTTTGTCAGCTTTTGTTGAGCTGTACAAATAAAAAACAGTATGTCGCTCGTCCCCTCACACTTTTATACCTTGCCAATGAATTTTGTTGAAGTCTAGTTGGACTAGAAAATTATTGAAATTGATGTCGTTTTGCACGACGACAATGTTGTCACATTTCACTTGATTTTATGAATGAAAAATTGTACATATTATTGTACATATTTTGTAAGGTTTGGTGGACAGTCGTGGTTGTACATATGTATGCACAGATATTTGTTGCAAAATAAAATATGTACATATATGTACATACCAATATATTGATTACGCGCAATATATGTAAGTTATGCATACATACATGTGTATGTAGTTATTTTTTATTTACATATTTAATTTTTTACGTATTTTTTATTTAATTATGCATGTACCTACCTATACACCAACCGGGCATATTATTTACCAAAATAGGTACATATGCATGTATGTACATACATATGTATGTATGTATGCATGTGCATAAAAGTTTTCCCAAATGAATCAACTGATCCAAAAGTCTGCCGATCGAGTATCACCTTGACCAAGTCATATTTTTGAAAATTGTATTTTCGTTTTTTTTTTTAATTTTTTTATTACGTATTTTGCAAAAATTCATTTGAAAATAATGAAAAATATGAAAATTCAATTGAATCAAGTCATTGACTAATCCAAAATTCGGGCGATCGAGCCTCATCTGGACCAAGTCATAGTACTGAAATTTGTTTTTTCGGATTTTTTAAATTTTTTTATTATGTATTTTGAAATTTTTTTTTTGAAAATAGCAAAAATTGTGGAAGTTATGAAAATTGTGAAAATTGCTTTATTTATATCAGCAAAAGTGCACAAAATTAATAGCAGTCGTTTCTACAGAGCTGTGCTCATCAATGTTAATTTTCTGTTACTAATTTTAGCACTGTTAAGCTCATGTGGTGAATTACCTACCCCAGAATTGTGCGTTATTAGCAATTTACACGCCTGTCCGTTCGTGGACCTTCTCTGGTTTTATAAGTTCTCTGGACAAACGAACACTTGACTTTTGCACGTGTTGCCACAAACACGCGAAAAACATGATACTTTGCATAATTTGCAACACTACTGTTCTGATTGCCGTCGCGAACGTACCCGATCTTTTTCTACGTTTAAAAACTTACCGCGACAATCGACATAGTTTTCTATTTGAAAATTTATCACAAAATTTTGTAGTTTACAGCAATAGCAATTTGAATAAATAAGTATGCAAGTTTTGCACTAGAATTTTGATTGTCATCAACACATACAATTTTAAATTCGTGCACATAAATATATGTATGTGTATATTTTCGTATGTAAAAATATTTGTTTTCCTTTGGTAACGAAGATGTGTTTCGCAAATGTGAATATTTTTATTTCGTCTTTTGTACCTATAAAATGTATCTTAAATAAAAATATTTTTTGTTACAAAAAGTATTATAATTTAATAAAATGTGAATTTTTTATTTCGCTTTTGTACATATAAAAACATAATGTACCTTTAATAAAAATATTTTTTATCACAAAAAGTGTTTAATTTTATTTAAAACTAATTTTTAATATTTGTCTGGGTCAGGGTTTGAACCTGGAACCTCTTGCATGAAAGGTGAGCACACAACCTACCATGCCGTGTATCTTTTTATTAAGTACATATATAATTTTAAGGGCATATTTTCAGTGCTTAAAACAAGCTTTAAGAGCATATTTTTAGCGCTTAAACCATATTTTTAAGGACATATCTTTAGCGCTAAAAACGAATTTTTTAGGGCATATTTTCTGTTGCCCTAATAAGAATCAATTGATAAACAAAGACACAAATGTACATACGTACATACCCTGCAGGCAAAATTAAACTAGTATGAAAATTAACTACATGATCAACTGGTATGTAAAGGAAAAAAATTTAACAAGTTGGTTTTCTACTACTTGATCAACTGGTATTAAACGGACAAAATTATACTACATAGTTAGCTATCTACTAGTTGACTAACCGCTTTTTAAAAGACAAAATCATACTAGTTGGTATTCTACTAGTAATATACCAATTTATTTATTAACTAAATATACCTAGTAGTTTGTGCAATTCTATCACAAACTAAGCTTTATTGGCGATTTTGAAGTAAATTTACGCTATTAATTAACAAAAGGTTCATAATAGTTACCAATTTGCCAAAAAGAAACAACCAAAATAAATATTTTTAAACCTTAAAATTTAAGGCTTTTCATTTATTTTTGTGCAAGGGTACACAAGAACAATTACATATGTAAATATGTTTGTAGCAAGTGGCAAGAAGAGTTTCAGAGAGTTTAGTTGTTGTTGTTGTTGTTGTAGCCACCAAGACACTCCCCGAAGGTTTTGGGGAGTGTAGAGGAAGTGACAGTCCTTTGCCGGATAAATCCGGTACGCTCGGGTACTAGTCCTTTCTGACACAAGCCCGACTGTCGTGCGAACGATTTTTTTGGCCATTATCAACCTTCTAGGTCGGTGGATTTTAGTCGCCTCTTACGACAGGCATTCGCTACCACGGGTATATTCTAATCCCCCTAAGCCGCTGGAGAGTTTAGTTAATTGATTTGGTTTCATCCAAATGGGAGATTCTATCAGCAAACTGCCGCAGTAACATGAAGCCATTATTCTACCTTACTCTACATCTTTGCGTGTGCGTGTACTTATATACAGTATGTACTAAATGTAACTTTAAAAAGTACTGAGCTAATTAAAGTAAGCTTTATTAAATGAACAAAAACGGTATTTTTCCACCTATATGAACTGGCATTTTTCTAGTATTATTCTGACTGGTATTCTTCTAGTACACCCTTAACTGGTATTTTTCTAGTATGAAGCTTAAGCAAGGGAAGACAATTGCCATCTCGTAGGCAATCGCCACGTTAAAACTATCAGTTGCTTTCAAGTAAAATGGATAGTTGAGCAACTAGTTGGTGAAATTTTCAAACTGGTAGACATAGTTTTGCCTGCAGGGTACATATGTTAATACATATGCCTTTAGTGTATACTATACACTGTATAGAATAGAAACAAAACAAAATTTACGAAAATCAATAGAATAAAAAATGTAGGTATAGGGTGGTAGCTAAGCAAATATGATATATGTATGTAGGAATGTCCACTAGCAACAAAATATGGGAAACAACTAGACACAGATGGTATTGATCACAGTTTTTTTGTTTTGTAAATCTTTAAATTAGGGAGCCATTAATCACGGCATTGTGTAAAACCTATTTTCAAACATATGTACATACTAAATTGCATATGAACGTACAGTGCACTCGCGAAAACTCGAACACGCGATAACTCGAACATTCGGAAACTTAAACATTTTTTTTTCTCCATTGACTACTTTAAAACTCGAACAAAATGCTCTCTAAAACTCGAACAATTATTTTCTTTTTTTCATGGAAAAAACATGTGAGAAACTGTAACACTGCCAAGTCCTCAATTTGTGGAATTGTGAAAAATGAAAACAAAATTTTGGAATGCGTTAATAACACGCTATCGGGCCCTGAAAACGTAAAACGCTTCGCGCTTCAGAATTGCCAAAAATGAAAAAAAAGCTTTACAAGTGGTTTTTATTACAACGCAGCAAGAATAATCCTATAAATGGATTAATTTTGAAAGCTAAGGAGTTACATGCCAAATATAGCGATGGATGGCTACAAAATTTAAAAAAACGGCATGGCATAGGATTGATTTCAATCTCAGGTGGAAATGAACAAGTTCATTCGAAGCCGTAACAATTTTCAACAAAGCTATAGCATGAGAAACTGCTGAAAAAACTAGCCCAAGAAAAGTGAATGTGCTACAATCACTGCGTGAAAAGGCTGTATGAATGCGCTAGAAAATAAGAAACATCAAACCAAGATCACTGCTTTTTTCTAATAATTTGTAAGCAACATTCATATTTGCTAACATTTTTTATTAAATAAACTGGCAATGAGCTACAAAACATGAAACCAGAGAATCTTTTTGATTAACTATGCCATAAAAATGGACAGGGTATGAAAACTGTTAAAACGAATACATACATACAACCAAATATATTAAAAATACATAACGTTCGAAAACTCGATGAGTGTCAAGTTAGCGAGGCACCCCTGGCAGATCGGATCCGGAGGGGGTGCATAACACTGCTCTACAGCCAAAAAATACTCTGAACGCGACCATCCTATTTATATGTAAAATCGGTCGCTGATTCCGAAAATCGGGCTCATTTTTAATTCTATGGGAAGGTTTTTGAGATATCGGCAATTTACCGTTATTTGGCCAATGGCTCCACTTAATCCTGTATACCTCTTTAACGCAGTGAGCTATCTTCCTTGGAGTGACACTCAACGAAAGAAAATTAAATTTCCTTTTCATCCCTTCTACAACATTTTTCTGTAACTCTTATAGTTTCTGAAATATTGACGATTCAATTTGAATTTTTTCGATTTTTTACGATTTTTTGAAGAAAAAATTGACTTTGTCAGGCAATATCTTTTAAACCAATGTCTTCACCTTCGGTTTTACTCCTTTACGTGAAGCTCCATTCTATTGGGAAAAAGATAAGCTATCAACGAAGAAAATCCATGGTAAAATAGAAAAGTTATAGGCGATCAAGTAAATACATCCAAGTCGCGCAATGCCTCTGCACGGGTATATTCTATGCATGTTATACCAATACCTACACATCTGCAGTAGCAGCACATTGGCAGCGCAGTAGATAAAAGCCCATTTACGGGTATAACATGCATAGAATATACCCGTGCAGAGGCATTGCGCGAGTTGGATGTATTTACTTGATCGCCTATAACTTTTCCATTTTACCATGGATTTTCTTCGTTGATAGCTTATATTTTTCCCAATAGAATGGAGCTTCATGTAAAGGAGTAAAACCGAAGGTGAAGACATTGGTTTAAAAGATATTGCCTGACAAATTCAATTTTTTCTTCAAAAAATCGTAAAAAATCGAAAAAATTCAAATTGAATCGTCAATATTTCAGAAACTATAAGAGTTACAGAAAAATGTTATAGCAGCGATGAAAAGGAAATTTAATTTTCTTTCGTTGAGTGTCACTCCAAGGAAGATAGCTCACTGCGTTAAAAAGGTATACAGGATTAAGTGGAGCCAGTGGCCAAATAACGGTAAATTGCCGATATCTCAAAAACCTTCCCATAGAATTAAAAATGAGCCCGATTTTCGGAATCAGCGACCGATTTTACATATAGATAGGATGGTCACGTCCAAAGTACAGACAAAAAATTTCATTTTGTGATCCAGTGTAATTAGTACCTAATTAATCCCTAATTAATCCCGCAAAAATTAATTTTTTCCCTCAACTGCTTCCCGGAATTTTGGGGTGCCTCGCTAACTTGATATCAAGTTAGCGAGGCACCCTGTAAAAATTAGTCACTAATTAATCCGTAATTAATCCCGCAAAAATTAATTTTTTCCCTCAAATATTTATGGATTTTTTGTACCCATGTATATCCATGTCACCTTAGCGAAACACCCTAATGAAATTTTGTAATATCGAAATCGGACTTTTGGCATAATTTGTCCCTAATTAATCCCTAATTAATGACACAAAAATTAATTTTTTTCCTCAACAGCTTCTTGGAATTTTGGGGTGCCTCGCTAACTTGACATGTCAACTTAGCGAGGCACCCTATAAAAACGTCTTAGACATGAGATATCGAAATCGTACTTGTGGCTAAATTAATCCCTAATTAATCCCTAAACAATGACGCAAAAATTAATTTTTTCCCTCAACTGCTTCCCGGAATTTTGGGGTGCCTCGCTAACTTGATATCAACTTAGCGAGGCACCCTGTAAAAACTGTCTTAGACATGAGATATCGGAATCGGGTTTGTGGCTTAATTAGTCCCCAATTAATCCCTAATTAATCCCGCAAAAATTAATTTTTTTGCTCAAATATTTTTTGAGTTTTTTACCAAAGTATGTCTTGTCGCTAACTTGACAAGGCACCCCAAAATTCCAAGAAGCAGTTGAGGAAAAAAATTAATTTTTGTGTCATTAATTAGGGATTAATTAGGGACAAATTATGCCACAAGTCCGATTTCGATATCGCAAAATTTTATTAGGGTGTTTCGCTAAGGTGACATGGATATACATGGGTACAAAAATCCATAAATATTTGAGGGAAAAAATTAATTTTTGCGGGATTAATTAGGGATTAATTAGTGACTAATTTTGCCATAAGTCCGATTTCGATATCTCAAAATTTTATTAGGGTGCCTCGCTAACTTGACACGGACATACTTTGGTAAAAAACCCAAAAAATATTTGAGCAAAAAAATTAATTTTTGCGGGATTAATTAGGGATTAATTAGGGACTAATTAAGCCACAAACCCGATTCCGATATCTCATGTCTAAGACGTTTTTATAGGGTGCCTCGCTAAGTTGACATGTCAAGTTAGCGAGGCACCCCAAAATTCCAAGAAGCAGGTGAGGAAAAAAATTAATTTTTGTGTCATTAATTAGGGATTAATTAGGGACAAATTATGCCACAAGTCCGATTTCGATATCACAAAATTTCATTAGGGTGTTTTGCTAAGGTGACATGGATATACATGGGTACAAAAAATCCATAAATATTTGAGGGAAAAAATTAATTTTTGCGGGATTAATTAGGGATCAATTAGTGACTAATTTTGCCACAAGTCCGATTTCGATATCTCAAAATTTTATTAGGGTGCCTCGCTGACTTGACACGGACATACTTTGGTACAAAAAAACCAAAAAAAATTTCAGGGAAAAAATTAATTTTTGCGTCGTTGTTTAGGGATTAATTAGGGATTAATTTAGCCACAAGCCCGATTTCGATATCTCATGTCTAAGGCGTTTTTATAGGGTGCCTCGCTAAGTTGATATGTCAAGTTAGCGAGGCACCCCAAAATTCCAAGAAGCGGTTGAGGAAAAAAATTAATTTTTGTGTCATTAATTAGGGATTAATTAGGGATAAATTATGCCAAAAGTCCGATTTCGATATCACAAAATTTCATTAAGGTGTTTCGCTAAGGTGACATGGATATACATGGGTACAAAAAATCCATAAATATTTGAGGGAAAAAATTAATTTTTGCGGGATTAATTACGGATTAATTAGTGACTAATTTTGCCACAAGTCCGATTTCGATATCTCAAAATTTTATTAGGGTGCCTCGATAACTTGACACGGACATACTTTGGTAAAAACTCAAAAAATATTTGAGCAAAAAAATTAATTTTTGCGGGATTAATTAGGGATTAATTGGGGACTAATTAAGCCACAAACCCGATTCCGATATCTCATGTCTAAGACAGTTTTTACAGGGTGTCTCGCTAACTTGATATCAAGTTAGCGAGGCACCCCAAAATTCCGGGAAGCAGTTGAGGGAAAAAATTAATTTTTGCGGGATTAATTAGGGACTAATTATGCACCCCTCCGGATCCGATCTTCCAGGGGTGCCTCGCTAACTTGACACTCATGAAAACTCGAACATTTCGATAACTCGGACAGGGTTGGTTTTCATTAGTTCGAGTTTTCGCGAGTGCACTGTATGTATGTACGTACATGCGCTTGTTCGAACACCCTCACGTTGACGTAATGGATTTGCTTGAACTTTAAAAGCCCCCCTACATACACGTTTTTTTTCTTGTTGTTTTAAAATATATGCAGTTTAACCCGAATAACCCTGGCGTTGCCATATGGCAACGCAATGAGAGGTTCCTTTGAAAGTCTGTAAAAACCGAATGAATTCAGGTAAAAGGGTGTGCGATAACCGTTATGACGCAGAAATATCGGCGCTAACACTTGCTGCATAGAACATAAAATTTGAGTGAAAGATTTCATAGTTATAACATTGTGAAGTTGAGCGAAACAAAAAAAGGGAAAAAAATGACAAAAAATCAACAGACGTAAGTAATAAGTAAGTGACTATAATGTATTTAAAAAAAGCAAAAACACTATCGAGTTGCATCGTTTGAAAAGGTTTTTAGTCAAAATTCATGAAAAGAAAATAAGTAGTGTAAAAAATTTAGTTTGAGATGGCTTTTTTTGCTGTTTTTTGCTCATGTTGCCATATGGCAACGCCAGGGTCGATAGGGTACAGGTTTTTTGCTGATAGGTTTTTTAAATTTTCCGGCCATTTGCCGTTGTTTATGGTATTACATATATATGGTGTTTTACTGAAATCAATTGATTTTCTCGTATATAAATCTATCGCTGAAGGATATCTTAGTCTATCTAGAAGACTTTGGTTCGGAGATCAGCAGATAGTTAGTATATTCATAGAACCACCGGAAGAAGGCGCAAGCAGCGTTGAAGATAATGCAAGCTATGATGATTACGGGGCATACCTGACAATTTATTTGCTGGACAACTTCGAGCAAAATTGAATTTGTCAGTGGCGATCGTGTAAACAGATATGAAGGCGCTATTGAAACCTTGGATCTCGATGTTATTCAAGTCAAAAGTGCCAAACGCAAATGCAGTGCCAGCCTGGAAACCACAATGTGCTATAATTGTATCGTTGTGCCTATTGATAAAAACGAAGATGTGCCGGCGATGAATGCAGTTCAATATTTCGAACGCAATGCAACAAATACAACGTTGGAATCTGTTTGAAGCATTTCAAGCCATACTATACATTACATTAGTGTTTTATTTATGAAAGATCACTAAAAATTAAATTTCCATCATTGTAAAAGTCTTTCAGTTCTTCATTCTGGTCAAAAACGCCCAAAAAATATGAATTTTCAATACATTTTCCTAGAAAAAAAACCTGTACCCTACCAGCCCTGGCGTTGCCATATGGCAACAGGACATATCTCAGGATCCAGGACACTTATCGATGTCCGTTTTTGTATGCATCTTATTTATGGTCCCAATGACCAATCCTCAAAAAATCAGCACAATATCTTTGCAACCAAGCTTCAGGGTTATTCGGGTTAATGGGTAATGCTGGTAGGAAATTCTCGTACGGATTCCAATAAGAAAAGGAGGAAATATTGCTATCTGCTTTGCAGGCAGGAAGGACTTCCGGTATGCTTAAGTGATGAAAATATCCTGGTATATGTATAATTAAAGCGTTAAAAGCTCAGGCTACAAACGCAAATAGTCCTCGTTTGATTTATTCTGGACGAGACTTCTAAAAATAGCTTGTAGTAATTTTGTTAACTTACTCATTTTAACTTCATTAAGTGCATATCTATTTATATATGTACTTACATAGCACCAACAACCATGTGCCGGAGGGATCAAAACAAACACCGTGTATTACTCGATTTGTACGTCGAAACCATGAAATCAATTTCAGCACCTCCTGTCCACTCTCGCTCGTATAACGGAGCACAATATCATTATCTTCAGACACCAAACACAACAATTGTTTGCGGGCATCATATTCACTGATTGTGGACAATTTGCAATTTAAATTTGTGATTAAGGGACGCAGCTCAAAGATTTCCAAATCCTGTAACAACGCAGACATTTTTCCTTTTCGATTTCACTTAACTTTTGTTGTTTTCTTTTTTTTTTGTAACGGTGGGCTGATGATCGGCTATTTTGTTCGCCGTGTACTGCTGGTGCGGATGTGTATGCACTTTGTGGTGGAGGTGTAATAAAAGAAGTTCACTCCCTGACACTTTTTCGTCTGAAGTGATTTCTTATTGTTTTTGCAAATTTTCTATTGCTGTTGGTATATTTTGTACGTACACTCATCCATATGCAAACACACACACGACTATTTACAAGTACCGCACACTTTGAATAGTTGAGGAATTAAATGCCTGACAAATAAAAAGAAAATATTCGCGAGGTATTTTTAGTGCCGTTTCCTCCCCGATAAAATTTTTCGCGTGCACCAACACCTTTCGCCCTTTTCCAATGCGACTGACTATTCGCCTTTTGCACACGATTTTTCTGTCTCTGCCCCTGCAGGTGTTGGTGCCCCAATGCTTTGCCGTTAGGTTTTATTACGTTTAGCTTTCACCACACGTAATACAAATTTTTTACATTATGCGCTATAATTTAATTTGTTTATTAATTTAAAAGAATTTTTCTATAAAATTTTGCAAATATTTAAACCAAATTCCTTCCTTTTCCACTTTAGTTGAACGTTTTCTCGTTTGCTATGAAAATTTTATACTAGATATGTCAAACTATCGACGATACTATCGATAGTATCGATTCACTTGAAATAACTATCGATAGTTCTACGATTATCCCAGTATCGTGTATGCTCTTTCCCAGCGTTGCCACTTAAAAAATTTTAAATTTACCAAAACACAAAATAAAAGTAACCAAAACTAGAAACAAGTAACCAAAATAAATTAATAATATAGGCATATGTCCCATTAACGTTAGGTCTATTTATTTGGAAGCAAAACAATATTTACGGTTAACAAAAACTAAAATATATCAATTGTTTTACATCTTTATGCCTTAAACAGATCCAACGTCGAGCGAAATATCGCCCGTTCGTAGCGTTCTATCAACATTTAAAAACACGGCCAGATATGAGAATGAACAGAACCAAAAAGCTGACGAAAATCACCCGACGAAAATTCGCCAGAATAGATTTATTTCTAATGTGGTCACTGGCTCCTGTCAAATAAATTATTTGGACTTGAAAGCTTTTTAGTGCTTACCACGAAAATTATTTAATTTATTTTTTTATTGTTGGGGGTATATGGAAAAATTTGAACAACTATTTCCAGCGAAGGATGAGTATAGCTATTTCACGAAAAACCATTTTCGCTCATTAGCACCCTTTTCGAAAGTCGATGCTCCTCACGGGGATCGAACCCGTGATACATTCCATCTTCAGCCGCGATGTGCGAACGCTTTCACACGCTCGACCACTGAGACTCTGTCAAAGCTGTTGAATTTTTCCCACTTTTGCCTTATTGATTTTCGTGAAACAGCTATACACTCAACTTTCGCTGGAAATTGTTTTTTGAATTTTTTCCATTTAGCCCCAACAATAAATTATTTGGAATTTGATAAAAAAAAAATACAACAAAACAATTTGGATAAAACATAGTTTCGTCGTACCATACGAAAACTAGCATATTTAAAATTTCTGGCGAAAGCTATCAATAAAAAAATTCTGTACGAAAAGTAGAACATTTGACTTTTGGCCGACGAAAATTAACAAAATCGACTTTTGGCTGACGAAAAGTAACAAGTTCGACTTTTGGCTGACGAAAAGTATCAGTAATTATATACTGTTTTTATATTAAAATTGTTGTTGTTTAAACGAAATTGATAGTTTTCGTCAGCCAAAAGTTGAACTTGTTACTTTTCGTCAGCCAAAACTCGATTTTGTTACTTTTCGTCGGCCAAAAGTCGAACTTGTTACATTTCGTCAGCCACAAAAAATCGTATGTTAGTTTTCGTATGGTACGACGTTTTATAGTTTGGAAAAATTAAGACCATATTCCAAAAAGTTTAATGTAACCATGGTGTACTCACTCAATTCATGGACCTTGATGGTGATGGTAACCAAAATCGAGCGAAAGTAACCACGTAACCAAACGAAAAAACTTTAACCAATTTTGTTAAAAAGTAACCAAAGTGGCAACGCTGCTCTCTCCCAGCGCATTTGACATTTACATGAAGGAATCAGTAATGCCGTTTTGATACAATCGTATCAAATGTGATACTTTTTTAAGCCGAAGATACGTAGATACTTTTTATTTTGCCATAGAACAAATTTGATACATTTTTAATCCGTATCAAATAATTTTGATACAATTTAATCAAAATCAAAGAATATTAACCGATTCTTTTTCATTTTTAAGATTTTCTTAAAAATATTAACAACCTGTGAATGCCACAAAAACATGTATTGTGAATATCTTTGAAAATACAAAAAATGGCAATATTTTATCAAACTTTATAGTAGGCATCACTGCCCATGGAAGGAATGAGCACGGCTCACTAAAGCTAGCCACACATGACGGCAGAAAACGCGCGTCTTCATGTATGCACATTGCCCGAAATACAAGGAAATCGATGGTTTTTGTAAAAATTCTTTTGGTGATACGAAAAAAAAATGGACGTATCAAATTGTTATACGGGTTAAAAGCTCGAAAACAGCTTTCTTAATTAATTGAAGTGTTTTTTCCAAAAAATTTTCGGTGATACGAAAAAAACCATGAAGGTATCAAATTTTGATACCAAATTTTTTGAGGCTGCGGCAATACTGGAAGGAATCATGCATTTACCCATCTCCACATTAAGAGCCAGTGTTGCCGCTCAAAAATTTCAAAAGGTGGCCCAAAAAATTAAAAAAAGTGGCCCCAATTTTTTTTTTAGCTAAAACGCATTTTTATATATTTTTGTGGTTTATTTAATGCTTAAAGAAAATGGAATTTAAAATATTCTCTACACTAACGCAGCATTAATATGATCGTTCGTTGAGCAGACGGAATAACCCGAGAAAGGCAAGGGATTAAAAAAAAAAACTGTTATAGCGTTCGTTGAACCGTAGGAAAGTGCAAGAACCGTAGGAATTTTACCAAAAAAGAGCGAATATGAGTGCAAAGAATGTAAATTGTGGTAAAATTCCTACGTTTCTTGCACTTTCCTACGGATCAATGAACTCTATATGTGTTTGTGTGTGTCTGGGCTGCTCCGTGCGTTTTCATTATCTTAACTAACAGCCCAAATTTCAAAGTATTCAAGGGTAGTGTTGGCAAACAAATTAAATAAAGAACCTTTCGAAACGGAGAGTTGCCAATGAAAAGTAAAATAGTAACAATGAGGTTTTTTGTTCTTATATTTAAGAAAAAACTAAAAATTATTTAATAATTATAGTTTTGAAAGTAAAAAAGGACCAAAAGTGGCCCGAATTTTTAAAAAGGTTCAAATATTGCATATTTTCAAAAAGTTGGGTTCAGGTGGCCTGGCTTTAAAAAAGGTTCAAATTGCCACTTTAGTGGCCCAAACGGCAACGCTGTTAAGAGCCTATACACACTTGCGACTCAATCGATTTAGTCGAATGTTGATTTGCATGGGAATGTATGGAAGCATTCACACTACATTCAATTAGTCGTACAACTGAAACAGTTGGATTTGCAGTCCAATTTCATTCCAACTGAAACAGTTGTACAACTGCTTGATCAGCAAGGCGCCCTTCTACGTATTCACACTAGAGACAATTTAGTCGAACGACTACAACAACAACAGTGATATTCGTAGTGGAAAGAGTTGCCATGCTGACAGCACTACTTTTCTTTCACTTTTGGTAAATTGCAGAGATTAAATATTTCAATAAATATTTTCAAAATGTTAAAAAAAAAAAACAAAAGGTTCGTTTCTTATTAACTACACCATTTCCAGATGGATTTTAGAAATGTCAATTGGATTTTAGAAAGGGGAAATTGGATTTTAGAAATGTCAATTGGATTTTAGAAAGCGTTAAAAAGATTTTAGAAAACGAAAATTGGATTTTTGAAAGCGTGAATTGGATTTCAGAATGTGTGTGTAAAATAAATTTTACACAGAATTTTTCGAATAGAAATTCTTTATTGCGTATGAAAGTGTAAATTAATAATTATATAAATTTTCGAAAATCCAATTTACAGTTTCTAAAGTCCAATTTCCCTTTTCTAAAATCAAACTGACATTTCTAAAATCCAATTTTCCCTTTCTAAAATCCAGTTGGCTATTCTAAAATCCAATTTCCCCTTTCTAAAATCCAATTGACATTTCTAAAATACAATTTCCCCTTTCTAAAATCCAATTGACATTTCTAAGATCCAATTTCCCCTTTCTAAAATCCAGTTGACGCTTTCTAAAACCATCTGGAAATGGTGTAGTTATAGACAAGAATTATCTAACTAAGGATATTTACTTCCGTTTTCATGTGTTTCTTGATATTGTTGTTCTCTTCAAATGTCATTAATCGCATTTTAAAATAGAAATAATGAAAATGATATTGCATGGAAATTATTAATGGCTAATGTTGACTATTTTTTCCGTTTCTTTTACTTCTGTTCTTTCGCCTTTATGAGCGTCATTCCTTCCGTTTTTCTCTTTTCATTTACTTGACAGCTAGTTGCTAGTTTAATAAGAAACAAAGCCAAACAATGTATGCACTTTTTGTTTATTTTATTGTTTTTTATTTATTAATCAAGTTGACAGCTGACAAGAAGGTGCTTTCATGTAAGAATGCAGATAAACTGATAAACTTTAGCAATTTAATACTTCATTACTTTATATGAAGACCACTAATGTAAAATTTGCTGTGTAAAATGTGAACATTGGCAACACTATGTCATTGTCAATCACCCGACTATTTAGTCTCTAGTGTGAACAGATGCCACCGATTCGACTAAATAGCTGGAGTAGTGTGAATACAACAGTCCAATTCGACCAAATCGATTGAGTCGCAAGTGTGTATAGGCTCTAATTCTCAAAGCACAATTTTTTACTGAGAACACATTGCCGTATATACCGTAAGCAGAGAACGTACTACCAAAGAACGTAAATTATTACAATTTACGTTCTTTGGTACTACGTTCTCTGGTACTGCCAGCTCGATGTAGGGATGGCAACAATAACCGCAAAAACGATTATAATCGGTTAATTTCTTTCGGTTAACGGTTAAAATGTATCGGTTTTTTCCTTTCGATTATTTTTCGATTAACGTTTTTCCTCTCAAGTCGAAAATAATCGAAAGGAAATAATCGAAGTTGAGAATTTCCGCCCTTTTCATCCGAATTCGGTTACCTACGGTTTTGTGAGTATATCCAAAAAACCGCAATAAATGTTCCCTCCAGTTCCCAAATAGACGATTTTATCGTCATTTTGACGATTTTTCCTAATAAATGATGATTTTTTTCGTTTATTATATATATTTTTTTAAGGAATAATTGTAATCGAAAAACGGTTATAATCGGTTAGTTCCCCACAATTATTCGCGATTAATAATCGAACGCTTTCGATTAACCTAAAAAACGGTTAATCGGTTATTTAATTTTTTTGCCATCCCTAGCTCGATGAGTAAATTGAAATGAAAAAATATGGATGAGGAAAATAAATTATTGGATAGGAATATATTTGTTGATGAAAATAGCAAAGATTCGCACCTTTCTTTATATGGGTTGTGGCGAAATTATAGAAGGGCTAATGGATTTCGCCACTAGTTTAGCACAGACGCTAACTGGTGCAGTGATGCTAAGTATAGGGAAAAGAGGCTACATGTAGGGAAATTCGACCTCAAATTTGCAGTGTAGGGAAAAAGGACAGATTTTCAAAAATTAGCTAAATGTAGGGAATTTTTGAAGTCAGAAATTTTCGTTTCCTTTGCAACCAATTAAATTTTTCTGAGAACCTAAAAGTTTTCAATAACTACAAATAAAATGTTTATGCACGCTTGATACAATATTTCAAAATTGTACTTTGTTCTGATCTGGCAATATATTCTTCGACCTGCCTACAGGACCTCGAAGCAAAAGTTTTTTTCGTTAGCTTCGCTCCTGCTTCGGTCCCAAAATTTTTGCTTTAGCTCTGGGTCCGATGTTAGCACCAAATTTCGCTTCCATTTTTTTGTTGTGGTGATCAGAAAAAGTGAAATTTTCATGTTGTATTTGAAATTAAAAAATAAAGCTGGTCGAAATGCGACCACTGGGCGATTATTGTTCAAATAAATGCGATAAAAAAAGTATTCACTGTCAACTTACAATATGTATCAATACGTGATGAGACCAAGGTTTATCTAACTAAGGTTGTGTTAGTGAATCTGGGCCGTAGTCATAGTCGTTCACTAAAATCGGTTTTAGTTAAAATCGGTATTAATTTAGATAGAATATTATGTATCAATACGTGATGAGACCAAGGTTTATCTAACTAAGGTTGTGTTAGTGAATCTGGGCCGTAGTCATAGTCGTTCACTAAAATCGGTTTTAGTTAAAATCGGTATTAAATTTAGAACGATGTTTAAAATAGTGGTGTGTCATAGACGAGTTAGAACAACGTTTTTGCTAAAATGAACCGCAACAGGGTTACCCATATAAAATAATAAGAATCGCTCTGTAATTTTAAGAAACTTCGAATGTTGTAGAAGTTTACCCTGTGTCAACTATTAAATTGAAAAGAAAAAAGTAAGCGTATCTACATATGATGAATTTCATATCAAACCCAATATGCGTTGAACCCGACCCCCTCAGAATTTGATGAAATTTTGCACAGAGGTACATCTTACCTACCCAAACACAACCTCATTTTCAGAAATTGCATTTTCGAAAAATTGTGGGCGTGGCAAGGTATCGAAATATTCAAAAATATTCGAAAATATTCGAAAAATGACGATAATAGGTACTTTTAAAGTGTGATTACTAGGGAACGGCTTTACCGATTTCAAAGATCTTCACACCATTAGAAAGGTATTGAAATTAGCTTTCAAAAAAATACACTGTAAAAATTTTTTTTGTTTTAGTACACTGAAAAAAAAATGTTTTCCAAAATAAAATTTGAAACTGAAAAAACACTTCAAAGATCAAGCGATTTTGAAAAATACAAATTTTGATTAGAAAGGTCTATTTAATATATATAACATATCTGAAAACTAAAATGGCCTTTTTCTTTATTTTTTTTTTAAATTTATTTAAGTAAATGCATCTCTTGGCTTTCTTATATTTTGATATGACGCGTAAACTAATCAACCGATTTCAAAAATTTGTATACCGTTAGAAAGGTATTAAAATCACCTTTTGAAAACATACACTGTAAAAATTCTATATTACATATTACACCTAAAAAAAAATTTTCAACATTTTTTTTTCAAACTGAACTGAATTTTTTTTTTTTTCAGTGTAATATGTAATACAGAATTTTTACAGTGTATGTTTTCAAAAGGTGATTTTAATACCTTTCTAACAGTATAACAATTTTTGAAATCGGTTGATTAGTTTACGCGTGATATCAAAATACAATAAAGCCAAGAGATGCATTTACTTAAATAAATTTAAAAAAGAAATAAAGAAAAAGGCCATTTTAGTTTTCAGATATGTTATATATATTAAATAGACCTTTCTAAAAAACATTCTTATTTTTCAAAATCGCTTGGTCTTTGAAGTGTTCTCCCAGTTTGAAAAAAAAAATTTTGAAATTTTTTTTTCAGTGTAATATGTAATATAGAATTTTTACAGTGTGTGTTTTCGAAAGGTGATTTTAATACCTTTCTAATGGTATAAAAATTTTTGAAATCGGTTGATTAGTTTACGCGTGATATCAAAATATAAGAAAGCCAAGAGATGCATTTACTTAAATAAATTTAAAAAAAAAATAAAGAAAAAGGCCATTTTAGTTTTCATATATATATATGTTATATATATTAAATAGACCTTTCTAAACAAAATTTGTATTTTTCAAAATCGCTTGATCTTTGAAGTGTTTTTTCAGTTTCAAATTTTATTTTGGAAAACATTTTTTTTTCAGTGTACTAAAACAAAAAAAATTCTTACAGTGTATTTTTTTGAAAGCTAATTTCAATACCTTTCTAATGGTGTGAAGATCTTTGAAATCGGTAAAGCCGTTCCCTAGTAATCACACTTTAAAAGTACCTATTATCGTCATTTTTCGATTATTTTCGGATATTTTCGAATATTTCGATACCTTGCCACGCCCACAATTTTTCGAAAATGCAATTTCTAAAAATGAGGTTGTGTTTGAGTAGGTAAGATGTACCTCTATGCAAAATTTCATCAAATTCTGAGGGGGTCGGGTTCAAAATGTTCGTTTTTTTCAGCCTTAGATATGAAATTCATCATATGTATGTACATACATATCTCTTCGCTATTTTGATTTTTGCAAATTTTATTTTAATCGTATACAAATTTAAAATATGGAGCAGCTAAAAGTGAGTTAAACTTTGAGATAAAACTACAGGGGGGAAGGGGTTTGGGGACAAAACCCCCCCGAAAGATTCGTTTTGTATAAAATTGATCTGACCATAAAACCATCTTTAACTAAGAGATGCTTTATTAGCATACATTTCTTTTTCAGGAAAAAATCAATGAGAATAGTAATTTTTCGAAATTGGTAATTCGAAATTTAGCGCTTTTTCACGAAGTATTATTTATAATTGTAGAATTTGTTAAGTCGTAGGAAAGTGCAAGAACCGTAGGAATTTTACCACAATTTACATTATTTGTACTCATATTCGCTCTTTAGTGGTAAATTTCCTACGGCTCAACAAACGCTACAATTATTATACGGTATTGCTGTTATTAACATGCTAATTACAGAAAAGTAACGCCAAAAATGTCAATAAAAAATTGGATAAGAAATTAAACTGGCGAAGATAGGCTGAACGGACTTGCCCTAACACGGTAGGCAGGAAGCGACGATAGGTTGCATGAAAATGTCGAGAAAAAAGGAAAGTGGGGTTGTGTTATGTGATGTTTATAGATGGAACATCCGTTGAAATTAAAATCCGAGCTGCTCCTTTTTCAAGGATATCCACATTTTTTGTTTTTTTTGAAAGGATCAAATATTGAGAAAATCGAAAATTCGCCACCGTCCAAATTTTTCCGATTTCAATACATTATTTGGTCGCTAAGGGATACAAAAAAAGGTATTAAAAAGAAAAATGGACACCTGTAGTGGAAAAATCCAATGTGAACAGGATCTAAAGGATAACCACTGAAATATAAAATAACACAAAAAGTACCCACTTTAATTTGCGTATAACTCCTAACATGTTAACTCTACGTGAAAATTCCTTATAATATGTTTCATTCAGAATAAATAAAGGAATATTTCTTTGATATACAATTTTGATGTACCTGCAGTGGTTAATGCACTTTGGTCCATCTAAATTGAAAATTTCAAAAAAAGTACGTTTTTTTTATGGTGCTATTTTAAGTTCAAATATTTTTCTAGTTTATGTAAATATTTTAATCTAATGATCCAATTCTCATTCTTACATATCTATACGTTAATATTAAAAAGAATTAGAGCTGAAATACGCGCTAGCTGTGCACGGTGGGCGGTAAGCAACAATAGGTTGCATGAAAATATCGAAAAAACGATCGCCGGCTAAACACTTACGTAAAATGATATTCTAATATACTTCATAAACACACAGCAAACGTGAATAAAATCTCCAACATTTTTTTTAAACGAAAATTAGTACCAGCACACAGCTAGGCACATATTCGTTGGGCCATCGTTTTTACGATATTCCCATGCAACCTATTGTTGCTTCCCGCCTACCGTGCACAGCTAGCGCGTATCTCAGCTCTAACTCTTTTTTAGTATTAACGTAGAGATATGTAGAAATGAGAGTTGGATCATTAGATTAAAATATTTACATAAACTAGAAAAATATTTGAACTTAAAATAGCACCATAAAAAAAACGTACTTTTTTTGAAATTTTCAATTTAGATGCACAAAAGTACATTAAGCACTGCAGGTACATCAAAATTGTATATTAAAGAAATATTTCTTTATTTATTCTGAATGAAACATATAATAAGAAATTTCCACGTAGAGTTAACATTTTAGGAGTTATACGCAAATTAAAGTGGGTACTTTTTGTGTTATTTTATATTTCAGTGGTTATCCTTTAGGTCCTGTTCACATTGGATTTTTCCACTACAGGTGTCCATTTTTCTTTTTAATACCTTTTTTTGTATCCCTTAGCGACCAAATAATGTATTGAAATCGGAAAAATTTGGACGGTGGCGAATATTCGATTTCCTCAATATTTGATCCTTTCAAAAAAAACAAAAAATGTGGATATCCTTGAAAAAGGAGCAGCTCGGATTTTAATTTCAACGGATGTTTCATCTATAAACATCACATAACACAACCCCACTTTCCTTTTTTCTCGACATTTTCATGCAACCTATCGTCGCTTCCTGCCTTACGTGCTAATGAGTATTAACAGAAATATCGATATCACAGTGGAAGAAGTTATTCACAGATTGGCACAAAAACATGTGTAGGAAAATCAATCTGCGATTGCAATAAATTGAATTATATATATTAATTAATGGAATTTAATGTAATTATTTTTTCCAACATACAATTATTCAAATTTCAAGTTTTCTTTCAATTACTGATCATCTTAATCAAATAATAATCTATATATATATATATAAAAATCAAGCCTATTTCTTTGTCGCCGGCTTTCGCCAAAACGCGTGGAGGCATTTTGACCAAGTTTACACACCACCTGAGTTCCTTGCCCTAGATGGTTTATATGCATATTTTTTTCAAATCCGGAAGTCGGTTCCCTAGATATAGTAGGCCAAAAGATCAAAACGTGGACCCGGTTTTCCCCTGAATATTTTTGTACGATATTGGTATCAAATGAAAGGTATTGATGAGGACTTCGACATAGAACTATTTTATTTGTGATGCCTAGGCCGGGTTTCCAGATATGGGTCAAAACGTGGACCCGGATAACCCCGGAAAAGTTCTCAGCGATATTGGTATCAAATGAAAGGTGTTTAGCAGGGATTTTACATAGAGATGAACTCATTATGATTTCTAGGTCAGGTCCCCAGATTAGGGCCAAAACGTGGACCCGGATGGCCTCGGAAAACTTCTCAGCGATATTGGTTTCAAATGAAAGGTGTTTGTCGGGGATATTACATAGAGACGAACTCATTACGTTTCCTAGGTCGGGTCCCAAGATGTGGTTCAACACGTGATGAACTCATTGTGATCCCTAGGTCAGATCCTCTGATTTTGGTCAAAACGTGGACCTGTATGGCCCCGGAAAACTTCCTATCGATATTGGTATTAAATAAAGGGTATTGAACAGGGATTTTACATAGAAATGAACTAATTACGATTCATAGGTCGGATCCCAAGATGTGGGTCAATATGTGGACCCGGATAACACCGGGATATTTCTCAGGGATATTGGTACCAAATGAAAGGTGTTGAGCAAGACTCTTATGTAGAGCCGTACCCATTATGATTTCTTGGTGAAGTCCCCAGATATGGATAAAAACGTGCAGCAGGGCTTTCACATAGAGCTGTACTCATTTCGATTCCTACGTCGGATCCCCATATATGGGAAAAACGTAGACCCGGATGACACCGGTATATTTCTCACTGATATTGGTATCAAATGAAATGTGTTGATCAGGAATTTTATATCGAGCCGTACCAATTATGATTCCTAGGTCAAGGCCCCAGATGTCGGTCAATACGTGGACCTGGATGACCGCGGGATGCTACTGAGAAATACTGATATAAAATGAAAGGTATTGACCAGTGCTGCTGCATAGAGCTCTTTTCATAGTGATTCTTAGGCCGGTACCTAATAATGGGTAAAAGAGTGGACCCGGATGCCACGGAATGTTTTTAAGCAACGATGGTATCAAATGAGAAGTGGAATGCAGGACTATGTAAACTTTTTAAAATATCAATTTTTTCCTTCACTTTTTTAAACTTATCTGACTTTTTCTGAGGTCTGCAGCTCGTGGTAAGTTCGGCTTCTAGATACTTCCAACTTATTTTAAAGTGTGCCGTTTTCCATTTCAAATGCCTATAATAGGAAGTGAGCCAAAGCAAAGCTTGGCCGGGTACAGCTAGTGTTAGTATAAACTATAATGGGAATAAATATGTAATGTATAAGAGTATCTGAACTTGAGATTTTAGTTAATGTCTGTCAAAATGGAATATTAGAAAACTAAATTATATAAGAAAATTATTATTTATAACCGTAGATTTCCAGAAGAGAATATGTGACTTATAGCCCCGACACATAGCATACGTCAATCCGTCTACGTCGACGTATGTGACTGACAGCTCAGTAAAATGTCAGCATTTAAACGTACGTCGTCACACGTACGACGGATCCGTCGCCGCAACGTACCGAAGTTGCCCAAAAGTCAACTTTTGGTATACGTCAATCCGTCGCTATGTCAGCTGATTGCTTTTGATTGTTAACCTTTAGCTACTCTTGAATTTCACTTTTTTGCAATTTGGTTTTCGAGTTTTTACTCATTTGTATAACATTCCTCCATAAAACAAAATTGTTAAGAATTATCAGGAGATATGAAGTTACTGAAAACTGAATTTCAATAGGGCAACTTAAAAGAGAAATTACAAAATATTCTAAAGAGTTAAGTTTTTGCCACCACCTCTGTAGTTAAAGGTTAATCAAACAGCTGATTTGTGTATATCCGCCAACGTTTCCTATGTGGCGACCTCTCCGTCAAGTACGTGAGCTGTCAGTCACATACGTCGACGTAGACGGATTGACGTATGCTATGTGACGGGCCTATTACTTTTGAAATATAGTTAAAGGCCCTTGGCAACTGACAATCTGGCATGTCAAGCAGTGTGTACACAGAAAGAAAAAAGATAGGTTAATCTAACCGAAAAAGGTTGTAAATAAACCATTTTTCTATTTTACATTGAAAACACAAACAACAAGTACAATTCAGGTTGTTGATATAATCGACGAAAAATTGTTAAACGAATCTAGACATTTTTAACCGCAAAAATAGTTAAACTAGTCGTTAGAATTGTGGAACATAAATTTAACTACAAAAAATGGTATGCCCAACCTGAAAAATGGTAAAGTTACTATTTTTACCCACTGAAAAAGTAAAACCAACCGAATAAAATTGTATCTTTACTATTTTGATTGTTAATCTAACCGAAAAGATAGTTTTCACGTAATTCTCTTCTCTCTTTCTTCCCTCTTCATGATGAGAATAACCACAAAAATAGTTAAACTAATCGCATATATATAATACTAAATATATTATATATATGAACTAATCGTTAGAATTGTAGCACGTAAATCTAACCACAAAAAATTGGTATGGCCAACCTACAAAATGGTAAAGTTACTATTTTTAACCACAGAAATAGTAAAACTAACCGGATAAAATTGTAACTACTATTTTGATTGTTAATTTAACCGAAAAGATAGTTTATGCGATAAGAATAACGGCAGTTTTGATGCTTTGTTTCTTCTTTTATTCTTTCATATTCAGTTGCAAACGTTTCGTAGACGTTGTTATTTGCGTAGGTGCAGTGAAGTGAAATTAAATTAATTAAAATATATAAAATATAGTGCTGATGAGTCTTAACAATAGTGAATTGTTTTCGATAAATGTTTTGCGTGCTGTGGAGGCGGATGATATGGATAATCCCCTAATGGAATTACGTATATTCGTCCAAATTTTTTTTAAGACTACTTATACATTTATAAATTTTATATATCTGCATATCTTTGTCTTAATTTACAATAGTAAAACACATAAAAATATGTACTTATTAAATTAAAAGTAATAAATAATAATATATTTATTTCAAATCAATGTTTTTTAATGACTTCTTTTTATTTTAGCAAAGTAACTATTAGAATGGTAAGTGGACATCTTTTGGAGGTAAAAAATAGTAGTTTTACCATTTTGATAGTACACAAACTATTTTCCATGGTAAAGTAACTATTTTTAATGGTAAAAAACTATTTTTCATGGTAAAATAACAATTTTTCGTGGTACACGAACTATTTTCGTGGTACACGAACTATTTTCGATGGTAAGCTAACTATTTTTAATGGTACCCGAACTATTTTCACGAACTTTCATAATAACAATTTTTTGTCGGTTTGATTTACAATGTTTTTCGGTCACTGCAATTTTAATCGTCTTTTTCGGTTAGATTTACCTCTCTTTTTCTTTGTGTGTATGTGTGAGTTTTTTGTGTGTGTTAGTGCAATCGGCAGTCGTCGTGCTACACGTTCTTGTTGTCGGGCTCGCGTTGATGAGAATCAAAACTTTTACATATTTGCGTCAATCACCCACACTCACACATATACTACACTGCTTGACAGTCCAGATTTTAAGTTGCCAAGGGCCTTAAGAGTTTTATATACCTATGTATAATAAGTGATATTTGTGTACTAAAATATAAAATTATAGTCTGAAAAAATTACATTTTCATCATTTGTAAAAAATTGTAGTGTTTTGGTAATTTTTATTTTAATTTTGGTAAATTTTTTACATTGGCTGTGATTAAACCCCCCCCCCCCCCCCCCAAAATTCTCTTACTACGCCACTGCATCATTCTAAGTGTGGTAAAACACTGTTTTAAATCGACTATGACTACGGCCCTCTGTGTATTGTATATTAAAATTGTGCTAATGTCAAACAAGTCGAATTGAAAAAAAGATTTGTTGTAGTTAATGTGATTTTAAGGAATGTGCAGTGATGGAGCGAGTGTAAAGGTATGCAGAATTAACTCATTTGCTTCAAGACTTCTGCAAGACTTTCCCGACGCAATTACTGTAAAATGCATTTGCCACACAGCAGCAATTATAGCAAATAAGGCATGCTTGGAACTACCTAGGGCTCCAGAATAATTATTGAGGCAGATCGGAACTTAAGTATCACTTTATACAAAAAGGTGTGTTTAGATTGAAGATTTAAAGATATTTTAAAAGAAAAAAAGAAAAATAAAAAAAAAACAAGTGCAACTAGGTGGTTATCACATCACAAATGCGTTCAAAGGATTCTCGATAATTGGGCGGTGCTTTTAGAGTTTTTTTTAACAGGAAAACCTAGACTATAAGCTATAATCTGCACAAATAATTTTAACGGAGCTGAACAATGAATGTAATAAAGCTCTTTTTAAAATACGTTTTGAGTTTTTTCAATGAATTAAATGCACTTTTTCAAGCCAAAAAGCCGTTAATACATGAAATTTATTTGGAGTCAACTAAAATATTTTATAAGCTAGCTCAAAATTTTATTAAACAAGTAAGGAAGCCTAAGTTCGAGTGGAATCGAACATTAAATACTCAGCTGTATGCCTTCGTTGTTTGTTTGTGTTTGATGGAAACATGGTGTAGGTACTTTATATAAAGCGAGTGCTGCAACAAATTTTTATATTTTTTGTTTCCGGTATATTGTGGAACTCATGCCACAAAATTTCAATGAATTATCCTTATATTTGACAAAGATATCGCTTAAAATATTTTATTAGGTCACTTTATAGTTCCCATATATAAAAGTGCGCGTGGTCGTCAACCGATTTTGGCAATTTTTCGTCCAAACATTTGCCTAAGTAAGTATATCATGCATACCAAATTTCATCGATATATCTGCTACGGTTTCTGAGTTATGACTCATAAAACTTTCAATGTTTGCCCCTTAATAAGTGGGCGTGGCCCCGCCCATTTTCCAAAATTTTTGTGTTTTTTTTTTTTTATGTCCGCAGTTGGACTCCTGCCACAAAATTTCAGTGATAGATCTTCATATTTGACAGAGATGTCGCTTAAAATGTTTTTATTAGGTCACTTTATAATTCACATATATAAAAGTGGGCGTGGCCGTTAACCGATTTTGACAATTTTCCGTCAAAATGTTTGCCTATGTAAGTAAATCACGCATACGAAATTTCATCGATATACACTGAGGGAAAAGACAACGTATATCCAACAAAAACGACGTCAACTCAACAAAAAACAGTCATGATAGTCAGCCTACCTTGAAAATTGTTGCATTGACTATAATAATTGTTATTTTCCCATTTTACAAATATTACAATGAAAACAACCGCATTTATATTTAATATGACTGTGACGATTGCCAATTTAACATATCATGTGAGTGGATAATGCATCAGGACATTGACAATTTAAACACATTCCATTATGAAAGAACAACTAAAATTTTAATTCAACATTTTATTGGTCGATGCAAAGTAGCTATTATAGTTATTTCAAAGTGAATATTATTTGAAACAACATTAAAATGTCAATTTGAAATTGTTGTGATGTTAGGTAAAAGCGCTTTTATTGTTGGGTTAACAATGATACGGTGATGCAACGTAGGAGTCGTGGTTATTTTAAAGTGAAGATTCTTTGAAACAAAATTGAATTGTCAACTTGAAATTGTTATAATGTTAGGTGAAAGGTCTTTTATTGATGGGTTAACAAACGGCATTGTTGACTACATAGGTTAATATGAAATATAAATCTATTTTCAATTTAAAAACGCAGAGTGTTTGTTGTAGAATTCATTGCTTTTTTTATTTAGATAAACATATTTTTGTTATTTTAATAGATTACACAGTCAATATATTTAAAAAAATTTCACTCAACACGAACAAACCGATAGTAATACGTTCTCTGGTAATACATAATAGTTTGGCTCAGATTTCAATCTGCTTACCAAGAGGGCCGGCTTTACATTAAGGAACCACGGTTCGATAAAAACAAAAGTCTTACCTGCCGTACG
The DNA here is from genome assembly GCA_960531455.1 of Urophora cardui. Classification (NCBI taxonomy): domain Eukaryota; kingdom Metazoa; phylum Arthropoda; class Insecta; order Diptera; family Tephritidae; genus Urophora; species Urophora cardui. Next base: position 149,020 of record OY482672.1, read on the forward strand.
CTTATAGTTGAGGAGAGGATGTCCAGCCATTTTGAATAAAATAAATTTCAATGTGCCGTGTAGGCCTTTACGACATTTTGATTTCTTTTACGTGGCTGCAAGTAAAACTCTGTACAGCCTAAATGCACCGCTTAATAGAACTCTTTTGGAGTTAAACAAGCTCTTTGCTTCTTTAGACCTTGATCTCTCTATTACTAAATCGTGTTTTAATGCGCAAATAAAAATATTGCTAAGTAGGAACTGTATTCTGTAATTACTGTTACCTTCATATTGTACGTAGTCTGTAAGAACTGTAACTTTCATAGACGGAAAAGAGATAAATAAATAAATAAATAAATATTCCTTGATAAAGTAATTTGTGTGTTGTAATTTTCCCGTTGGCGGCCTTTGGCTGCGCTTTAAAAAATAACCCTCAGCCGGTAATATCTATAGACCCATCCAACTACCAACAAATTACCAACAAATATCTCGTGAACTATAAGCCTCCGGCAAATTTTGATTTCGGTTTTGATATCTGTGAGAGCCCCCTGAAAAAGTAATTTTTCTCGGATCGTGGTTCTTTAATGTAGTTAAAGCCGACCCTTTTGTTAGGCCTTCTAGAATTCATTTAAAAAGCTCCACCAACGCATGCTCATTCACAGCAATCGCCAACACTTTAAATCCACCCAATAATATGCCACCAATCTGTATTAATATGCCTTTCAGTTTGCCCTTGGCATCCGCCGCATGATTCTCCACCTCACTCATTGCCGGAACAAGATAGAAAATCCGAGGAAACTTTGTTATTTTGTAGAATATATAACACACACGATATCGAAAGGAAGTGCTTAATTTTTGTTAACAATCCACTGTCACGCAAAACAAAAAATTGGGAGTCGAGTTTGCTTTTTACGCACGCCGTTCAATTTCGGCTATAAATTGTATACACGTTTGCATTTGAAATTTGTCAGATCAACAATGCCCACTTTAAGTTGAAAATGTAGCCATAGCGAATTAAAATTTCTCAACGTCAAATCGAGAATGCCCACATTAAGCTGACAATGTAGCCACACCAGAGTAAAATTTCTGAACGTCAGAGCCATGCCAAATTGGAAATGTTGATGTTGTAATGAAATTGCTTATATTGTTAGATTATTTTTAACTACGAATTATTGCTAAATTGACTATTTTACATTTAAACTAACAGAAAAATATTTACTTTAACTATAAAAAAAGTGTGATTCAACAAGAAATTAGTCGACATTGAAAAATGTAACATTGTCACCGTTGGGAGTTATTTTTACAATTGCCTTTTTCCCTCAGTGTATCTGCTACGGTTTCTGAGTTATGGCTTATAAAACTTTCAATGTTTGCCCCTTAATAAGTGGGCGTGGCACCGCCCATTTTCCAAAATTTCATCAAATTTCTTCATAAGGGCCTGAGCTCAATACGTGGATGAAATTTCATCGCTCCAGCTCTATTAGTGGCTGAGATACCAAACTTCCGATTTTTTCGATATAGGTAAGGTGGGCGTGGTCATGGTCCGATTTCGCCCATTTTCAATACCAACCATCCCAGTCCCGATACCAACTTGCATTCCAAATTTCATCAAAATATCTCATTTTTTGCGCGAGTTAGAGTGCGTACGGACGGACGGACGGACATGGCGCAATCGATTTCTCTTTTCACCCTGATCATTTTGATATATCGACCCCTTTGCGCGATTTTATCGTAAGGGTCATTTTCTGGAATTTCACTTTTTGATGCAAGTTTAATCTACATCCGTCAGCGCATCACCAGGTAAAATATTATAGCTGAAATCCTTATAGTTGTGCCAAAAATTGGCTTTATTTTTTATCGTAAGGGACAATCCACATTTTTTCTTGAGCTCGAATTTATCGTATCGCCCATATAAAAAATATTTTGAATATAGCTAGCAAGTAATTTTATGTACTATTTATTTTGAAATTAAATTTAAAATATGTAGAATATGAAGGGGATTGTAAGCGTAATGTAACCATGGTACCATGATTATGTTTGGATTATCTTATAACCTTAAACGAGTTATTCATCTATGTATATTTGTATCTATATTAGTTTATTTATATATTTCTATGTCTACTACTATCTCGGGAACGGCTGAACCCATTTGGATGAAATTCGTTTTACAGATAGTAAGGGTATTCATTTAAGAGTATAAGTTTATAAAGTGTAAATTTCTATCAGTTTACACACACTGTTATATGAACGCACCTAATAATTTTTTTTCGTAAACTTGTCATCAGCTGTGCTATTGTCAAAATTTATTTAAAACTATATCTACATATATTAAAGACATATATTAAAATATGCCAAAAATAAGTGAGAAATCCAAATTAAAACGACTTTACAAGGAAATTTTTGTAAACGACTTACTGATGCTAGAGGTTTCTGTTGCGCAAGGTTGCTTTTTTCGAGTTTACAGCGTTTACACACTGAAATGTGCGCGTAAATTTCTCAACCATGCGTAAATGATTTTCCATACAAAATTTGACAGTTCGTTTACAAACTTTATAAATTTACAAGTTTACACACTTTACGAGGCATTTATAAGGTTAAATGAATACCCTTAGTATGCCTAATTTTAAGATATTCTATCCACGTGCTGCCCCTGGGGATGTTTTTCCAATTCTGCCACCTTTTTGGAACTAAAAAAATTAGATGTGCTAATATGGGCATGAAATGAATGGTATTTTACGACGTATTTCAATTAAAATATTGCTCAGTGGGATTTCTACATAACCTAATTTTATTAATTCCTTTGTAAACTGTCGCGAAAACGGGTTGACTGAGTTGAATGAAATTTTATACATTAATTTTTGGCTCATTTACTTGTTAATAATTTATGGAAATAAGAGAATGTCCCACTTGCATGTAAAATAATCAAAACTAGCGATTAAAAATACTTATGTACTTATTTAGAAAAAATAGCAATAGTATTATCTGTTCTTGTGGCGCCTTTAAACGGCATCTGCTAATGTAATTTGTTTGTGGAGGGTTTTCTGACATTTACTGATTGGGACTCGCTGGTTCAAATTCTCGTTCGATGTGTAGTTTTATATTGTAGACTAGAAACGCCAACAGATATTGCTCAGTCCAACCATTGATATATCGGAATAATGTAAAATATTTCCATTTACCTCTCCTTCTCCTTGCTCATTGATCTCTCCCCTTTCTCTTACTCCCAACACTCGTTCCATTGCTCCGTTATAATACAGGAAATAATCTACATATTTACCAAATTTCCAACAAACTTATATATTATAAAAACCAATTTTCCCAATAGATCGGTCCCTAGTCTGCCGGAAATCGAACTAGGAAACTTTAGAATGAAAGACGAGTACACTACTCACTATATTACCATGACCCTATCATTAAAAACACAAAAGTATGGAATAAAATACCTGTATTTGTCATACAAACACTTTTTTTTAATATTACCGTAAGGGACATTTATTCAAAAAAACTCATAAAAAATTGAGAGCGAAATTATCGTAAGGGACAAAATTATGATTTTTTCGCAAACTGCACATTTTTTCAAGAAAAAAATTATCAGGTTCAGTATATTAATTAATTACCTAATCGCGTGTTCAATTTCGTTGCAAAATACGGAAAAATGCTCTTCTGTAAAATTTGCTTTTGTCCGTTACGATAAAGTCGCACAAAGGGGTCGATATATAAGTCTATATCTATCCAGTGAATGATAAGAAGGAGAGAAGAAGAGGAGAACAAGCGGAGGCTACAAATATGCAAAGAAGATGAAGAGTAAAATGTAAACAAAAATTTATTTTTAGGTGAATATTTTTTCTAACGATCTCCGTTGTTAACTTAAAGGCAAAAGTATTTGATCCAACAGTTTCCGTGGTTGACTTAGATCAACAACGCTCGCACTTTTGAAACAACAACGGAGCGTTGTTGGGCACATTTCAAGTGCGGAAATTAGTTGATTTAACAGCGAAAGTCTTTAGATTTGCAACGTTTTTTTTTTTTCAGTGGCCGTAAAAAAGGCAAATAAAAGTATAGGTACTCACTGCGATGATGGGATCTACCTTGTAGTGGTCGGTAGAAACCCTACAAAAATCATTGGATTATATGCTCCATTTGTGGTAGGTTGGAGTACTTTCAAAGTGACAACTAACATAGCCCAAACGACCGATTCATGTATTTGCATCGGTTCGTAGTTAGCCGAACATAACAAAAACCAAATGTTTATCGCGACGACGACGAATGACGTGTATACATACAAACATATGTATGTATGTAGTTATATATGTATACACATATCGTCGTCGTCGCCATAAAAATTTGGTTTTTGTTATGTTCGGCTAACTACGAACCGATGCAGATACACGAATCGGTCGTTTGGGCTATGTTAGTGGTCACTTTGAAAGTACTCCAACCAACCACAAATGGAGCATATAATCCAATGATTTTTACAGGGAAAAAGCAAATGTTTATCGCGACGACGACGATATCCCTGCAAAAATTCCGAGTACTCCAGTCGCTAATCCATGGAGTGCTCGCTATGGACCAACCGATTACTCCATAACTTGCCACATTTCATACAAAAAATATGGTCCATTTAACATTGCATGTCATTGCAATGGAGTATATACTCCAGCCCCGCATAACAAACAAATTAATCCATGGAGTAGCTACATTGGATTAATTGATGGAGTACCTAACAGTTAGCCGAACATAACAACAAAAACAAATGTTTATCGCGACGACGACGAATGACGTGTATACATACAAACATATGTATGTATGTAGTTATATATGTATACACATATCGTCGTCGTCGCGATAAAAATTTGGTTTTTGTTATGTTCGGCTAACTACGAACCGATGCAGATACACGAATCGGTCGTTTGGGCTATGTTAGTGGTCACTTTGAAAGTACTCCAACCTACCACAAATGGAGCATATAATCCAATGATTTTTGCAGGGATGTGTATACATACATAACTACATACATACATATGTTTGAATGTATACACTTCATTCGTCGTCGTCGCGATAAACATTGGTTTTTGTTGTTGTGTTCGGCTAACTGTTAGGTACTCCATCAGTTAATCCAATGTAGGTACTCCATGGATTAATTTGATTGTTATGCGGGACTGGAGTATATACTCCATTGCAATGACATGCAATGTTAAATGGACCATATTTTTTGTATGAAACTTATGGAGTAATCTGTTGGTCCATAGCGAGCACTCCATGGATTAGCGATTGGAGTACTCGGAATTTTTGCAGGGAATTACTTTCGTAAGATATACATATATAACACTGCAATTTGGAATGTATGTGTTTTAAGAATACATATACATATATGTATGTAGGCATAATTCACCGAATAAAAATCTACAGCCTGAACCACGTGAATACAATAAACGAGAACAATGTACGAACTTCTAATGCCTCATGCTGCCTTTACACGGGTCGATTTCCTAGTCGATTTTTGTCGTTCAACCAAAATCGACCCGTGGAAATAGCAATTCAACCGGCTCAGTCGACAAAAATCGACTAGCTCAAAGTAGACTTGCGTTCAACTTTTGCCAGTCGATTTCTCATTCGATTTGCCAGTCGGCAAAAATCGACCCGTGTAAAGGCCGCATAAGATAGGTCATTGCTTATCTTGATTGCAACTTCAAGACTTGCTTTAATTACCAAATTCCCTATTAAAACATTTCAAATGACAAAAACATGGGAGTGTGCGTAAATGTTGAAGCCTACCAGAAAATGAGTAGGTCCATGCAATGTGCTGTTTTTGTTTTGGTTGGTACCGAATTACACTCGTAATTTCATTCTTATTTTCATTGCAAATCTCGGTAATTACAAAGTGAATTAAATGTAAAAGCAGAAAATTGCATGTTCACGATTTAATGCGATGGCGCGAGTTTCAAATTAATTTCACGAATCGAAAATCCACTCACGGCTATAACAACATACTTAAAACATACTTATGTACATACGTGCTGACATATGAACTTACTTACATAGTTAAAAAAATTAAGAGCCAAAACAAAAACAAAAAAACTCGAAGAAACCGCCAGGGAAATGTGTTGAAGGACGGAAATGCAAATATAAATTTCACAAATCGTTTGTATAATGACGATTTTCACAATTTCCACCTACCAACGAAAACAACAACAACAACGGCAACAAAAACAAACACCAGCTGTCGTGTGCACTTGCCAACACATGCGTTTGGTGCATTATTTACATTAAGAGGGGGGCATATGGCATGCAGCGTTGCCACAGCCAAAATAAAAAATTTACCAAAAATTAAAAAATAAATTACCAAAAAATTACCATTTTCCTTATAAATAATAAAAATCACATCTCTGACTATAAGTTTTCATTTTAGTACACAAATATCGTATATTATGTACCAAACCCTTTAATTAACTTATCATAATAATACACTCTGGCGAGTTTTATGGCCAAGCTTCTCTCCCAATTCGAAATGTGCTCCTTAACTTTTGCTTTTCCTACAAATTGGGTCGACCTACAGTTTTATGCCGGCTCCGAACGGCGAATGCATTTTTTGTGAGAAGCTTTTTCATGGCAGAAATACACTCGGAGGGTATGCTTTCCACTGCCGAGAGGTGACCGCTATTTAAAAAAAATTAAAGCGTGAATAACGGGTATTCATGAACATTGATGTGTAAACAGTTTCGAAATCGGATATTTATTCCCTTTTCCTTATTCCTTTTTCCTGGTTTTCTATGGATTAAAAGGCGACTATCGTTTTTGTAATTTTTTGTTGTCATTGTGACTGCTACTATTTTGTTGTTTTTGTTTGTTTTGGTTTTTGGTTTTTGACTTTTGATTTTTATGTTATTTTGTTTTGTATTGCTCAGAAACATGCAAGATCATCCGAGTCCACGTTTGACCCATATCTGGAGACCCGGCCTAGGAATCATAAAGAGTAGAGCTCCGTGTAGAAGGCCTGCTCAACACCTTTCATTTGATACCGATATTGCTCAGAAACATTCCGGGTTAATCCGGGGTCACATTTTGACCCATATTTGGGGACCCGACCTAGGACTCATAATTAATAGAGCTCTATGTGAAAGCCCTGCTCAACACCTTTCATTTGATACCAATATTGCTCAGAAACATTCAAGGATCATCCGGTCCTCATTTTGGCCCATATCTCGGGACCCAACCTAGACATCATAAAGAATAGAGCTCCATGTAGAAGCCCTGTTGAACACCTTTGATACCAATATTGCTCAGAAACATTCAAGGATCATCCGGGTCCTCGTTTTGACCCATATCTCGGGACCCGACCTAGGCATCATAAAGAATAGGGCTCCCTGTAGAATCCATGCTCAAAGCCTTTCGTTTGATATCAATATTGCTCAGAAACATTCAAGGACATCCAAGTCCTCGTATTGCCCCATATATCGGGACCCAACATAGGAATCATAAAGGGTAGAGCTCCGTGTAGACTCCTGCTCAGAACCTTTCATTTGATACCAATATTGCTCAGAAACATGCAAGATCATCCGGGTCCTCGTATTGACCCATATCTCCGGACCCGACCTAGGAACGATGAAGAATAGAGCTCCCTGTAGAAGGCCTGCTCAAGATCTTTCATTTGATACCAATTTTGCTCAGAAACATTCAAGGATCATCCGGGTCCTCGTTTTGACCCATATCTGGAGACCCGGCCTAGGGGTCACAATTAAAAGAGCTTCATATCAAAGTCCTGCTCAAAACCTTTCATTTGATACCAATATTGCTCAGAAACATTCAAGGATCATCCGGGTCCTCGTTTTGACCCATATCTGGAGACCCGGTCTAGGGGTCACAATGAAAAGAGCTTCATATCGATGTCCTGCTCAAAATCTTTCATTTGATACCAATATTGCTCAGAAAATTAGAAAGGGAGATGTAGGTATGCATATCCATACATTTGCATACATGCTCAAACAGGTTGGTCCTTTTTATTTTGCCTATACAGTCGAGTCTGGATATAGTGATCTAATTTTTGTACGGCCTGTTCATAGTATCCAGGCTATTCACTATATTAACAACTTCCCTGTCCCCATACAAAGTGTTTTGTGACTGCCCCACGTCCACTAGTTTTTTTTTTATTGCTTAACTGTGTAATATGAATATATATTATAAAATACTATTTTTATAAACAATTTGACCTTTACTGACCTTTTTTAGGCTATTTTATTTTGTGAGTCAAATGTGACTCACGAACGTGGCAAAAACAATTTTGTTTGCCACGTTCAATGAGTCACATGTGAACATATAGGACCATAAGAAATAATTTGCATGACAGATAAGTTTTTAGGCGCGTTTGTCTAAAAGTTCAGTACGAATTATCCAGCAACGAATTTATTCTCAATTTTCAAGTATTCTCGCTCAATGAGACATGATGGACAATTTTTACGCGAACGCAAAAGTAGATAATTCGTACAAGTTTGTATGTTTGCATGAAAATATACAAAGCCTGTGCTGTAAATAGTTACACATAGTCCTACGAGGTTTATGATGGAAGGTCGGAGCAGTTAGAAGGTCTGGATAAACCTGGATCAACAGTAGTACATCTCACAGAATCGCTATTAGATGAAGGTCGTGTTGTTGTTGCTGACAACTACTATACAAGCTTTCCATTAGCTGAGTACCTAAAAAGTCGCAAAACTGATTTGGTTGGCACTTTACGTAAAAATAAAAGGAATTTGCCAGAGGAGGTAGTAAAAGCGAAGCTAAAGAGAGGCGACCAAATAGCTAGACAAAAAGATAATCTATATACTGTACTAAAATGGCATGATAAACGTGACGTCCTTATGATATCAACATGCCATGGAGATAGTATGTCTAAAGTGCATACAAAAAGAGGCGATGTTATAAAACCAGATGCTACAATAGACTATAATGAAGCAAAAAAAGGGATTGATATTTCGGATCAACTCGCATCTTTCCATTCTCCGTTACGTAAAAGTTTAACTTGGTATAAGTAGATAGCAGTTGATTTACTATTTCAAGTAGCTATTGTCAATACTAGATGCGTTTACAACGAATTGGTAGACGGCCCTAAGTTGACAGTTTTACAAGTTCAAGAAAATTTTATCCGACATTTTCTAGGACCAGCAGCATTGACCGTTGAACCTAACCCTCCTCAAAGGCCTTCAATTTCCTCTAGCGCTTCAGGAACTTCAAATCGTTTTGCTGGACATAGCCTGCAAGAAATTCCACGAAATAATAGCAACAAACTCGTACGAAAAAGATGCAGTGTGTGCTACATCAAATTGAAAAATCGGGGAGAAATGGCTAGGAAAGCAAAGCAAGTGCATACTGAGTGCAGAATGTGTAAAAAGGCCTTTTGCTTGGAATGCTATAACGAAAGACACGCTTGATTTTTTCAACATTCTCTTTTGTATTTAATTTCGATATATTTCATTTTTCTTCTACCGAATAAAATTCTAATTTCAGAAAAAAATTGCGAAATTTTCTTTCAATTTTCTAAAGTTTGGGTCTTTTGCTATACGCTCACATAGAATTCACAAATATATAACGAGACGTTCATAGCAAGAAAGCTTCTCAAATCTGTATAGGGAAATGAGTCACATGCGACTCATGAGCTTATTTGAAAACGCTCTCGTGAGTCACATATGACTCATTGGACAGGGAAGTTGTTAAGGTTGACATTTTTTTTTAGATAACGTAGTTTATTTGATAAAAATTCATGTCTGTAAATGTAAGATTAACATATCATGGGAATTAATTAATACTTTGGAAAATACAAATGTTTATATGAATTTTTATTTAAAGAATTCGCGAATAGATGTTTGCTTCTTGCGTTTGGAAAGTGATTTTTGGACCACTTTCTCGCGCAGGCTTGTCAATGCTAGTATGCCAGCAAGTCAGTAGTGTTGGCTTCAGGTCATGCGATTACGAGAATTTTTTTTATTCCCGAAATTGTGGATTTGGCTACACCATACGTATTTGCCAAGGATGAAGCACTAGTGCCTCTTTCGATTTCCCCAACAATTTCAGCTTTTTGCTTTAACGAAAGGAATTTTCTCGCAGGCATAATAAAACTTAATTTATTAACGCACAAAAACTTTTAGAAACAGATAAAACAGCACACATTCACTCAGAAGCGGTCTGCATCCGACAGGAAACAAATAACACTGGTATCAAATTGAATCAGATTTTCCAGGAATAAACATAAAATGAGCATTTTCGAGGAATACCCGATTTTACATACATATTTCTGGTTAATTTTTGTTTTTTTGTTTGTCACTTTTGTTTACTTTTTGCGTTTAAAATTTTGTTCACTATTTAGAGGCTTTCGATAGTTCACTATTTAGAGTACTCTATGTAAATATTTCGGTGTTCACTATATCGAGGTATTCACTATAGCGGGGGTTCACTATATCCAGACTCGACTGTATGTCGCATTGTTGCAGAAAACAACAACAACAACAACTTCGCTTCGCTTCGTTGCTGATATTTGCATTTGCACGACTATGCATGCAAGCATTTGTAAGTACATGCCTAGCTACCTACCTACCACTGACAATGCCAAGGTAATTTACGGTTTACGAATTTACGCATTTACGCATTTACATGTTTACGCGTTTACATGTTTACATGTAAACTTTACCTGTTTTTCGAAATCACTCGTAGCTACAGCAAAGATGTTTACACATCAAAAAAACCCAATAATTGGGTTTTAATTAATTAGAAAATTTTTTTTCGTGTTTGTCCGGACTCTGGTATAGCAGGCGAGCACTCTACCCACTACACCACAGCGGCCACTAACTAATAGCGTTTTCTTTTCTACACAAAAGGGTTGTCATGGCGAAGCGCAATAATAGCTCAGATTTGCACTACACCCTGTCGAATTGCCGTCCTCTTCGTATTCAGTGCAGCCCTTCACATATGTATGTACAATAGAATACACTCTAAATGTCACAATTGTGTATACTTTAGCTTTTCTGGTATGACGCAATCTATATAATACATATTATGTGTGCTAGAAAGAGACATAAAAGGTATACTTTTTATTCGTTATTGTTATTGATCAGCAGTTTGACAGGGTCATTGTATGCCCCGTCGATAGCACAGAGGGCAAGAAATCTTGCCCTTTCGAATTTTTTTAGGATTGCCCTTTGAGAAAAGATAGCGATGTGGACTGCGATGATTGCACTCATTTAACAAAAGAACACAACTTTTTGAAGGCACTACATGAGTGCGACATTTTTGTGTAGAAAAGAAAACGCTATAACTTACTTCAAAACTTACACATTTTCTTCTGGAAAGCTACGGTTACAAAGGCACACAACCGCACCAACATACTGGTGACAAATGTCGATAAATTCACTGATTCTGGTAGGTTTTAAAAAGAAAAAACAAAAGAAAAATTAATCCAAGCGAAATGCAAGGTGGTGGTAGCCTATTGGTTATGTCATTAGCTTACCAACCGAAAAATCTGAGGTTCGAATCTCGGCGGGCGCCCAGAAAAAATAAGTAGTCTGAGGAAGAGATGTGGTGATCTCCGAAATATATTTAGGCATAACAGCTCCCAAAAAAATTAAATGTTTAACACCAAAATTTTTCTCATATAATGGTGTATTATCCCAAGGTATGGAAAAATTACCAAACCGGAAAAAGAATTACCAAATTACCAAAATCGGTTTTAGAGAAAAAAAATTACCAATTTTGGTTAAAAATAACCAAAGTGGCAACGCTGATGGCATGTAGTTATTGGCAAAGACACCGAACATTCGACACACGGGTGTAGGGTGTTCCATTTCGCGCAACAACATGGAGCCCATGGCTGTATGGTGAATTGAATCTGCAAAACGACGAAGACGACGATGACGATGCTAATGAGGACCGCACAGACCGTAATTCACGTGAATTTTCAACAGCCCAAAAACTAATTAGCGAATATCTGTGTGTCGGTTGTCATCACGTAGTAAATGTGCGACGGCAGTATTAGCCCTGCAGGGAACTCAATAACTGGTGAGCAAAATTTCTAGTTCCGAACTAGCGAAAAGGTGTCAAAAGGGAACTAGATCAATTGTAGTTAGACTCACACCAGTTGAGAAGGAGTGAATTGAGTAACCATTATAAGACACCCTTTGATTTGTATGCAATTTCGAAGTGACAAAAATTCTATGAAAATTTTTCGTTCGTTCAATTGCCGTCGGCTTTGAATATTTCTGCAATTCTCAGATGTTTGGTGAAACATTTTATATAAAGAGTTTTCTATTTGCATCTTGTATGAAATGAAATGTTCCCCTAATTATGCTTTTCCGATCCCTCAGGCTTATTTTTATTTTTTTTTTTATTTTATTACTTTTTAAATATTATTGTAAATTTTTATTAAATAAAAAAATATTAGTTAAAAAAAAATAAAAAAAAAATTATCATCCACCTAGACACCGACAGGATTCGATCCCGCGCCCCTCAGATTGAAAGGCACATGCGTTAGCCAGTCGGCCATCGCGCCAGTTGCATGAAGTGTGTGAAACGCTGCACTTAAGCGGCAGATGTAAAACTGTAGAATTTGTAGGTGCTTGCAGCTAGTTCAGAACTATCGAAATTGTGCCAATAAACGAACTAGTGTAAACTGTAGAATTTAGTACTAGTTCGGAACTATCGAAAATGTAGTGCAGAGAGTGACAATTGACACCGCCTAGGACATCGCCGTGTTAAATTCGCCAGTTGATAACATGCAAAAGAGATTTAGCCCGCACTAGTAGTGGCGAAAAATGCACTAGAAGCGACCTAGTTCAGAACTAGAGATTTTCCCTACAGGGAGTATCCAGGCCACACACAATCGCACCGACATACATACCTACATACACGCTGGAAACAGAAGCGGGAGTTTTTGTTGTCACGAATATATAGCAAAAAATATGGAGCGTGTGTTCTTTTGTCAGGATAAGAAAAAAGCATTGACTTAACGCTTCGATTTGCGCGATTTAGATAATTTTATCCATTCGCTGGAAAGGGTATTAGGTATTGCTTCAATTTATTAACGCTAAATATTATTGCAAGCGCCTCTTTTTCGTGCGTACTATACTTTTGTTCCGCTTTCGACAGAGATCGAGAGACGAATGCAACTGGTTTAAGTTCTTTATTTGGAAATTGATGCGATAGAACACCAGCAATGGCGTTGTTAGATGCATCTGTCGTTAAATATATTGGGAGTTTCGGATTGAAGTGTACCAAAACTTTGTCTGACGTGATGTCTTTTTTGATTTGCTCATATGCTGTTTGACAATCTGTTGACCACCGAAAAGGTACATTTTTAACACGCTTTTATTAGCTTCACCTGTATGTATGTATGTATGTATGTATGTATGTATGTATGTATGTATGTATCAGTGGCGGACCTAGCATAAATTGTCTGGGCAAGCCTATGTGTGAAGCATAACCATTAGTCATTTATGTAATTTTCTTTGCTGTATTATCTAGAAGTCTGACTGCGTTCCGTTATTGAATTTGATTTAGAGCTCTCGCTTTTTTTAACATTTTCGAGTAGCCCGAATAAATGCTTTTCAAATTCTCGAACACTCCTTTGTTTGCTTATTACCCGTATGTTTGTACGGGCATTCGAACAATTCGGGTATTTGAAGTTTGTGTTTTCTCGTTTATTTTTTTTTTTGTTGTCTTCATATGTATTTTTTTATCTTTGTTTTCCTGATACAAATTTTTTTGTTTGTACACTCAGAGAAAAGGAATTAAAAATAAAATTTTTATTTTTATAATACCCGATTTAAACCAAGTCATTTTTATTTTAAAAATGAAAAATTTTTAAATTACAAATTGAATTTTTGAAATTAAAATATATTTAGGATTTAAAAAGAAACATGTTTAAATTAAAAATGAAAATTAATGGAATAAAAACGAAAGTTTTTGATTCAAAATCTCATAGCGCTTAAAATAAAAATAAATATTTTTAAACTTAAGATATTTTTTCTTGATAGATATAAAAACGTGTTTAAAAATAATGTAAATACAATACATTTTTAAATTTAAAAATCTTTATTTTTATTTTAAGCACTATGAGATTTTGAACCAAAAACTTTTGCTTTTATTCCATTAATTTTAATTTTTAATTTAAAAATTTTTCTTTTTAAATCCTACACATTTAATTTAAAAAAATTTATTTTTTAAATAAAAATGACAGTTTAAAACGTGCATTATAAAAAAAAAATTTTTATTTTTGATTCCTTTTCTCTGAGTATAAGCTCGAATGTTGGTACGGGAATTTGAACAACGGGCTTCAAACAAACACGATCTGTTCGAATTGCTCGATACCCGGGTATCTAGAGCTCTACTTTGATTATATTCGGTTTGCATATTTGGTTTGTTGTTTATATTCATAACATATGAAACTGAATGTATTGCATTAAATCGAGAAAATGAGGATGATAAAGAATTTTTAAGTTTTTATAGGTATACAATGAATATTATGAAGATATGTAGGTACATATGTTTTTGACTTTTGGTATTTTAGCTGTAGCTACTTTTGGTCAGCATATCAACAAGCCTGGCTAAGTCGAAAGTAAATTCAAGTTTTTTACCATCAGAATTATCTACAAAAGCAGAGAAGAAATTATTAGAATAAATTGGGAAGAACTCAATTGAATTGATTGATGACGCCAAACTTATAGGGAAATCTCACACGAAAGCGCAGAGGAATTTTTAGTTTCCTTATACCGACGGAAATTTTAGTAGTAGCAAGTATATTTACTTATTATCTAATATCTAAAAAAAAATGGGCGCTTTAGTGTTTGAAAAACTGAGGTCCAATTACCAAAAGTCGTGAAATTTTATTCGATTTTGATTTCCGTCGCTTTTTAAAATTATCTTGATATTTTGACAATAGTCGCCAAATATCACAATCAACGCTTTTATAATCTGGTATTTGATACATGCACATGTAAGAAATTACGTGCATAAGTATGTATGTACATGCAAACGAAAATCAAATCAAATATGCATATGGCTGTGAATACTGAATGCCGAAGCCAGCTTCACATTCGCATACAAATTTAATGTGAAAAATAAAAAAAGTGCTTTGCTAGTTTTTTTTTCAATTTAAGTCTGAAAATAAGCAATTGATTTCTCCTTAGAGAAAGCGAGAAAACAAGCTATGTTATTCTGGTTTGAAAGCCAGGTAAAAGCCAATGTGTGGAAACGTTAAAGCATGCTCACTGTGTCGTGATTGGCTGTACAAACAAAATACACATTGTGAGGTGGATTGGTGGTGTATTTGCGCTATTTTCTTAGCATGATTTTAGGCACCGGATGTACAGTGGGGGCTATATTATTGAGAACTTAAATAGTAAACGCATTTAAAACGTAAAATAACCAGATTTTAAAGAAATTTGTAAAATGAAATGAACGAAAATATGTACGCAAGCCGGGCTTCTCAGCTTGTATGAAGCGCCCGCCTCTGGTATGTATGTAACTTCATCCCATCCTAAGAGCCTATACCAGAGAACTTATAAAACCAGAGAAGGTCCACGAACGGACAGGCGTGTAAATTGCTAATAACGCACAATTCTGGGGTAGGTAATTCACCACATGAGCTTAACAGTGCTAATTTTCATAACTTCCACAATTTTTGCTATTTTCAAAAAAAAATTTCAAAATACATAATAAAAAAATTTAAAAAATCCGAAAAAACAAATTTCAGTACTATGACTTGGTCCAGATGAGGCTCGATCGCCCGAATTTTGGATTAGTCAATGACTTGATTCAATTGAATTTTCATATTTTTCATTATTTTCAAATGAATTTTTGCAAAATACGTAATAAAAAAATTAAAAAAAAAAACGAAAATACAATTTTCAAAAATATGACTTGGTCAAGGTGATACTCGATCGGCAGACTTTTGGATCAGTTGATTCATTTGGGAAAACTTTTATGCACATGCATACATACATACATATGTATGTACATACATGCATATGTACCTATTTTGGTAAATAATATGCCCGGTTGGTGTATAGGTAGGTACATGCATAATTAAATAAAAAATACGTAAAAAATTAAATATGTAAATAAAAAATAACTACATACACATGTATGTATGCATAACTTACATATATTGCGCGTAATCAATATATTGGTATGTACATATATGTACATATTTTATTTTGCAACAAATATCTGTGCATACATATGTACAACCACGACTGTCCACCAAACCTTACAAAATATGTACAATAATATGTACAATTTTTCATTCATAAAATCAAGTGAAATGTGACAACATTGTCGTCGTGCAAAACGACATCAATTTCAATAATTTTCTAGTCCAACTAGACTTCAACAAAATTCATTGGCAAGGTATAAAAGTGTGAGGGGACGAGCGACATACTGTTTTTTATTTGTACAGCTCAACAAAAGCTGACAAAAGTCAAGCACACGCTATGTCACTTTCGACGGTCGCGTCGATTTGCAGAAATTCATGACCGTGTCTACATACAAACATTCATACATTTGTATTCCCTTACATACCGACGAGCTCATACTCTGCTCGCCCCTCTACATTGCGCTGTTGTACAAATGTTCACAGTACAAAATTTGGCAAAGCAGATTCTTTTCATAAATCACAGAAATTTCAAGATCGGCTCGATTTCAAATCATGACGGGTAAGGCACTCAGCCATTCTAATCGCCCTTTGCAGCAAGTTCAACTGCTACAGCAGTACATGTAAAATAAAGCAATTGACAGGGCGCCCGCTAAAATTGCGGCCTGTTCACTGTCAACAGCGATATCGTTGCGCAGAGTATTTTATTCTTGTTGTTGTTGGTTGTTCCTTCTGGTCAGCGAAATATGACAAACAAATCTAACCTCCGCAATGGAATGGCTTGCTGACGGTTCGCAGGCCCGATTGTTGCAAGTTGTTGATATGAATGCGCACATAAGCAGGTGTTGAACCATTGCCATTGTGCGCGAGGTTCATCACTTTTGAATTACCCGCATGTCCACCGACTTGATCTGAAAGCTATTTGGAGTTAAAATTTTACAAAATTGCTTCGTTTTGTGAAAAGTGATGGACAACAGCGAAATGTAGCGGGGCAAGGAAACGCAGCACTTGTTGAGGAGTATGAACATTGTACAATAACAAAATCTCATAACGTTTGCCCCTTGTCACCTTGTCTTCTTCCCAATGAATTTATTTCAAGTCGAGTTGGACTAGAAAAATTATTGAAATTGTCGTCGATTTGCGCAAAGACAATGTTGCCAGTTTTCTCTTGATTTTTTGTGATTGAGTTATGAATGAAATTGTTATTGCTGTTTTTGATAATTTGGAGAACAGTAGGGTTTGCGTTTGGATTGCACATATGTTTATATGTATTTATGTATGTATGTATGTATATGTATATGGATGTACGCATGCTTTGATGAGTTTGTGAATAGGATATGTACTTTTGCAAGTACATTCATACATACATACATACATACATATATATGTATGTATGTATATATTTAAACAAATATAAAGTAATGTGAAATGCCGACGGCGGTTTGGATTTGCTATGTAATTAATTACATACACACATATGTATGTACATATGTATGTAATCGATGACTTCTGATGGTTGATGGCTGGTCATCAACAAATGGACATGAAATTACATATTTTTATGGACAACATAATTTTATATGTTCAAAATTTCGCAAATTTAATTACAATTGATAATTCGATAAAAAAACACTCACCAGTTTCATCTAATTGATGCTTTGTTGTATGCACATCAACATCTTATTTAATCATTTTTAGTATAGAAAATGCAAGGGATTGCGGGTTCGAGTCACAGCAAAGTCATATTTAAAGTTTTTTATCCGAATATCCGTTGGGTCATTGCGGCTGAAGTTGGAATGGACTCGGGTTCAATCCCCGGTGCATCCACTTCCGAAAAGAGTGCTGATGATCGAAAATGGTTTTTCGTGAAATAGCTATACACTCAACCTTCGCTGTAAATAGTTGTTGAATTTTTTTCCACTTACCCCAACAATTAAAAATTAAATTAAAAATAAAAATTTCGTGCTAAGCACTAAAAACTCTTTCAAGTTTTTTAAAATTATTTTTTATCGTTTTTTTTAAATTCCTAAATTAAAATTCGATAGGAAAATTTTGAAAAAATTTAGTGGTTGTAAGAAATTGGTGCACCGATGGCATCGGTGTAATGCATATAAAACAACGAGAATGTGAGTTCTGTGGTGCAAATAACATCACAGCTGCAGCTATATTTTCTCAATCTATACTAAATAACATAAAAATTCTCAATTACCTATGCTAAAAACAGAATTCTGCTGTTTAGCGTAGGTAATTCACCATCAAATTTTAGGATGGTGAATTACCTACCACCTCGTCCTCCTCACACTATTCGTAGTGGTTGGACCTTCTCTGGTTTTATAAGTTCTCTGCTTATGCAATGCAAAAAGGAGTAGGTTACATACATGCGTACAAGTAAACATACAGTGAACTACACTGCGTATACGTAACTTGATTACATAAATACTTACATACATACATACAGGTGAAACTAATAAAAGCGTGTTAATAATCGCCAATTTTAGGTAATTTATTTTTCATTTATCACATTCGTACTGTATTGTTAATAATCGAAAGAATTTTGGAGAATTGGGAGCCACTGAAAAGCTATTTTCGCCTGGCCTTATTTGAAGATAAGCGTAAAAAAGCAGAAACTATGAAGAATTGGATTGAATTCTTTCCAGGCTTATTTTAGATTTTTGAAGTACGTTATTAACTTTTTCAATGAATTTAACGCATTGTTACAATTCCGTGGGAATTACAGCTAAAAATTTTGGAACTTCCAACTCCATATTTACTTGACGTCATAACGTTTACGTTGGTTATGAATGCGAAGATATTTTGTCAAATTTAAATTTGGAGGAAAAGATTGTATTCAAAAAAAGGGTTTCCGCTTTTATGAAGCTTCTACTTTTCAGATAGTATCACGTTTTCCATTTGACCGTGTTTTCGAAGAATTGCAGGTTTTAGATCCCGATATTGTTTTTGATTTCTCTAAAAACAATCACTTCTTGCTCTAACTAAAAAAATAAATCTTAATCCTGATCTCACAGAATCGGAATACAAAAGTATTTATATAGTTTTAACCGAAACACAAAAAGACGATTTAAAAAAATTACCTGTTGATGTAATGTGGAGTAAAATAATAAACTTTAAAAACTATAATTACAATTTTTTGTTTCATAATCTTAGGCAATTGGCTGAATTTGTACTCACGTTACCCCATTCAAACGCTGAATCAGAAGAAATATTTTCAATTGTAACGGATGTTAAATGTAAAAAGCGAAACAAACTACTGAAATAAATGCTTTAAATTCGGTGGGATTTTTTAATTTAAAATGTGGGAAATTAGGGATTTTTTTCCAATTTCTGAGGGAATTTTAGCGGAGACTATCTGGCATCACTGCCCAGTAGAACGTGGAGCGAGATATTCCCAAGCGAGAGCAGTAGTGAGTTTCTGTAACTCATATCGATCAATGTTCTCTACTGAAATATTCGATTTGACGTCATCATGACGTCATTCTCGATGCATACGTTTCTGTATGAAAATGAGTCGAATGGATCGATAGAACTGACAAATCAGCTGATATGTTCCATTCCAATTCAGTAGGAATGATCGATTAAAGGTGTTTCTGTAAGCAAAATAGTCGATATATTATCTATCAATATACTCGCCAACTTTTTAAACGGTGAGAAAGCTTTCACCGGTCGAAAAAATGGACAAAACAGCCGAATTCAGCCAGAATGTAAGTATATTTTAATTAAAACAAATTATTTATGTATATATGTACATACTATATATTAATGAATGTAATCGATGACTTATGATGGTTGATGGTTGGTCATCAACAAATGGACAAGAAATTATTTTTATGGACAACATAATATGTATTTTTATATTTTTAAAATTTCGTACATTTAATTAAAATTGAAAATTCGATTAGAAAACATAAAAATACTTACCGGTTTAATCAAATTGGTGGTTTGTTTTGTACACACCAACACCTTATTTAATCACTTTTAGTATAGAAAAATGCTAGGAGTCGCAAGTTCGAGTCCTAGTCAAATCAAATTTGAATTAATTTTTTATTTTTTTTAATTTCCTAAATTCAAATTCGACAAGAAATTTGTAAAAATACTCACCGGTTTTAGTAAATTGGTGTATCGGTGGGATCGGTGCATTGCATAAAAATGTCAATAAAAACAAAAGCAGATTGTTCACAAAAAAAAAAATACTGGTAAAGGCGTTGATTCGATCAGAGAACTTATAAAACCAGAGAAGGTCCAACAGAGAACTTATAAAACCAGAGAAGGTCCAACCACTACGAATAGTGTGAGGAGGACGAGGTGGTAGGTAATTCACCATCCTAAAATTTGATGGTGAATTACCTACGCTAAACAGCAGAATTCTGTTTTTAGCATAGGTAATTGAGAATTTTTATGTTATTTAGTATAGATTGAGAAAATATAGCTGCAGCTGTGATGTTATTTGCACCACAGAACTCACATTCTCGTTGTTTTATATGCATTACACCGATGCCATCGGTGCACCAATTTCTTACAACCACTAAATTTTTTCAAAATTTTCCTATCGAATTTTAATTTAGGAATTAAAAAAAAACGATAAAAAATAATTTTAAAAAACTTTAAATATGACTTTGCTGGGACTCGAACCCGCGACCCCTAGCATTTTCTATACTAAAAATGATTAAATAAGATGTTGGTGTGCATACAACAAAGCATCAATTAGATGAAACTGGTGAGTGTTTTTATCGAATTATCAATTGAAATTTTGAACATATAAAAATATGTTGTCCATAAAAATATGTAATTTCTTGTCCATTTGTTGATGACCAACCATCAACCATCAGAAGTCATCGAACTCTTACATATGTATGTACATATTTACATACGAAATCCAAACCGCCGTCGGCATTTCATATTACACTATATGTATTTGTTTAAATCAGAGACGCTTAACGAACGAACGGATTCTATTTCGTTTTGTTAATTCACAATGCTAAATTATCAAAATGGTTTTGTTTTGATAATTCGCAACGCTAAATTATCAAAACCATTTCGTTTCGATAATTAACAAAACTAATTTATCAAAATGCAACCGGTAACGTTGAAACGAAGTGAATCAACAAAAAGATTGCCTGCACGAGGCGCATACATACACAGCTGTCACTCGTAGCAATTCGTGTGCATATGCATATATGTATGTATGCCAGTACTCGGCCGATTGTTCGCGACGGCATTGCGAGCGCACTAAGCATTTCAACGTTATAAATTAGGTTATGATAACGCTAATCAACGAAATGAAATTATTTTGATAATTTCTTTTCGCTAATCAACGAAATGATATTATTTCGATAATTGCGTAAACGGTAAAAACCTGAATAGTTTCAACGGAAACGATTGCTTTTTTTCGGTAAACGATAATATTAACGTTACGATGCATCCTTGTGTAGGTACATATGTATATACATAAGTAACCAACGATGGCTGCCATGGTCGCTATAGCATTGGTGCAATAAAATTACAACTTATACCATGTCTCCACATAACGTGTTTCGCTCTTTTTTCTGCATTTTCTCTCTCAATCTTGTTTCGACACGGAAACCAGTGCCGAAACTCGCCAATTTCCATACAAAATTTCTGAGAGCGAGTGAAGATTGAAACACTGTTTCATTCTGAATCATCTTGCCAACGTCGATGATATTGATGTCTTCTCTAATTTTGTATCGAAAATCTATCGAAATCTCACACAGACCAAAACAAAAACGCAAAAATAAGCAAACATACAAACATTTAAGAAGAGCGAGAAAGAGAAATGTTAAAGCCTCCGCACACGAGCATTTGAAATTACGTTGATTAGCCGAAATCACTTTCCGAAATCACGCGCATTCACACACGTTTTTGAGTAATTTCATTTAGTCGGGTTTCAGTTACGCTGTTCCTGCGCCAAATAAAAATTTGTACATGGTCAACTTAAATGAAAATATCATTAATAAAATACTCCCACCAAATTAAATTTTTTATAATTAAGGAATCGCTAATGCAATATACAATGAGAATATATCTAAGAAACCGTCGCGAACAAATTTAATAGCCGTTTTTATTTTAGCGCAGATGTATATGCGCTAAAATAAAACTCAGCTAATGTGAAATATTAGCGATGGGTAAAGATGTTTTCGATTATAATCGATAAAATTTAGAGAAGAGACCGATTCTAGAGTAATTTCGTGAGTGTTTTCGCCGAAATGCGCATTTCAAGGGTGATTTCAGCTGGCATTTTTGTATGGCAAAACAACGTTATTTAAGGGTAATTAACGCCGAAAACACGATTTTTGCCTAAAACACCCTTAAATCATGCTCGTGTGCGGAGGCTTTAAACTGAATCACGATCAGCCACGTGGAGACGGGTTATTGAGCGAGATGTTTTGCTAGATGTTTTGTTGGTGAAACAAGTTATGTGGAGACGGGCTTTTAAACGTATCCACTCACAACCATTTAGCAATATCGTAAAGCGAAAAGCAAGCAAGAAGTAAAACAACAACAAAAATTAAAAAATACAAAGAAGGAACAACAACAACGAACAAACATTAAAAAGCACACCAGCACTTAAGCACCCAGTTTTTTTAATGGCATCAAACAAGCGGCAAAGGAGTCAGTCAGCTAACATGTAAAAATGGAATGAAGGAAGAAGGAAAAACACAACATAAGGGCTTTGGTTATGTCACATAACTTATGTGGAAGACTTTAATACCCACCATAGATACATACACAGAAAGAAAAAAGATAGGTTAATCTAACCGAAAAAGGTTGTAAATAAACCATTTTTCTATTTTACATTGAAAACACAAACAACAAGTACAATTCAGGTTGTTAATATAATCGACTAAAAATTGTTAAACGAATCTAGACATTTTTAACCGCAAAAATAGTTAAACTAATCGTTAGAATTGTAGAACATAAATTTAACTACAAAAAATGGTATGGCCAACCTGAAAAATGGTAAAGTTACTATTTTTACCCACTGAAAAAGTAAAACCAACCGAATAAAATTGTATCTTTACTATTTTGATTGTTAATCTAACCGAAAAGATAGTTTTCACGCAATTCTCTTCTCTCTTTCTTCCCTCTTCATGATGAGAATAACCACAAAAATAGTTAAACTAATCGTTAGAATTGTAGCACGTAAATCTAACCACAAAAAATTGGTATGGCCAACCTACAAAATGGTAAAGTTACTATTTTTAACCACAGAAATAGTAAAACTAACCGAATAAAATTGTAACTCTACTATTTTGATTGTTAATTTAACCGAAAAGATAGTTTATGCGATAAGAATAACGGCACTTTTGATGCTTTGTTTCTTCTTTTCTTCTTTCATATTCAGTTGCAAACGTTTCGTGGACGTTGTTATTTGCGTAGGTGCAGTGAAGTGAAATTAAATTAATTAAAATATATAAAATATAGTGCTGATGAGTCTTAACAATAGTGAATTGTTTTCGATAAATGTTTTGCGTGCTGTGGAGGCGGATGATATGGATAATACCCTAATGGAATTACGTATATTCGTCCAAAGTTTTTTAAGACTATACATTTATAAATTTTATATATCTGCATATCTTTCTCTTAATTTACAATAGTAAAACACATAAAAATATGTACTTATTAAATTTAAAGTAATAAATAATAAATATTTTCTGGTTGCTTGTTTTTCCGACTGGGTATGAATACGATGTATTGTGGAACGATCTTCCGTCATCCCTTGTCAAGTTTGGTTTGGAGACAAACCGGTTTCGGCTAATATGCGTTCTCACGAACGAAAAAAGACACTGAAGATGGCGCATATTAGCCGAAACCGGTTTGTCTCCAAACCAAACTTGACAAGGGATGACGGAAGATCGTTCCACAATACATAATAAATAATAATATATTTATTTCAAATCAATGTTTTTTAATGACTTCTTTTTATTTTAGCAAAGTAACTATTAAAATGGTAAGTGGACATCTTTTGGAGGTAAAAAATAGTAGTTTTACCATTTTGATAGTACACAAACTATTTTCCATGGTAAAGTAACTATTTTTAATGGTAAAAAAACTATTTTTCATGGTAAAAAAACAATTTTTCGTGGTACAAGAACTATGTTTTTGGTTAAAAAACAATTTTCGTGGTACACGAACTATTTTCGATGGTAAGCTAACTATTTTTAATGGTACCCGAACTATTTTCACGAACTTTCATAATAACAATTTTTTGTCGGTTTGATTTACAATGTTTTTCGGTCACTGCAATTTTAATCGTCTTTTTCGGTTAGATTTACCTCTCTTTTTCTTTGTGTGTATGTATGTCGCAGAATTTTTCTTCAATTTTCCTTAAAAAAATATGTTTTAAATTTTGGCTGGATATAAAACAGCTACAAACGCAATTTTTGACCTTCGACTTCGTCAGCAGAATTTAATGAGCAATTTTTCGTGGTAGGCTTTAACCGGCTAACGCCCGCGTTAATTGATATTTTTAATCCTTTTTCAAAAGCAGTAAGGAATTTTTGACGTTGGATTCCTTCAGCAGAATTTAATGAGCGATTTTTTCGTGACAAACTTTAACCCCCTAACACCCACAGAAATAGGTATTTTAAACCGTTTTGAAAAAGGAAGGTCATTAAAAATGTATTTAGATGGCTATAATGTTTAACAGAAAATTTAAGCAGAGAATTCTACTCTAAAAAAAAACCTGTAAATCTAAAGACTTTTGCAGTTAACTCAACAACTTTCTGCAGTTGAAATATGCCAAACAACGCTCCGTTCTTGTTTCAAAAGTGCGAGCGTTGTTGGTTCAAATACTGTCGTATTTAAGTCAATAACGGAAACTGTTGGATCAAATACTTTTGCGTTTAAGTTAACAACGGAGACTTAGAAAAATTTGTCACCTAAAATAAATTTTTGTTTGCATTTTTCTCTTCATCCTTTCTCCATCCTGGTCCCAACTACAAATATCTAACCTCCGCTTATTCTCGTCTTCTTCTCTCCTTCTTCGCCTTCACTGCTTGCTATCTTTATTTCTTATTCCTCTTTTTACTTTATATTTTCCTCCGGATTCGAACCATGACATCAACCTGAAATTCAATCTACCGGCGTCACATAGTGGAACATTGCATTGCATTGTAGTCATCATTTTGTACTTCCCTTTTCCGAAAAAGAATCTATGAGTTATATTAATCATTGTAAAAACAAAATTAAAAAATTGATTCTCATTATCGTTTTTGTTGGATTTCTCATAAAAAAATTTTAACAGCAAGCGAGTTTTTGGATCAGCAACGCCCGTCTTTAAATTAAGTACGGAAAGTTTTTGGATCAAAAACTTTGCTGTAAAACAAATACTTTTGCCGTTGAATTAAAGACGGAGATTCGACACCGGAAAGTTGTAGATTTGACTACGGTTTTTTTTTTCAGACTAAGGGGAGCCGTCGTCACTCACTAAATTCACACAAACTCTACTGGTATTTTCGTACGTCGAGTGTGCAACCCGAGAACGTTGAAGAACTAAGGTTGGTTAAAGGCTTATCCTAAGATTGTTATTTTTATTGGATATCCAAGATCATCGACTCACTAAATCGCTGTCACTTTTCATGAGTCTCCCATGTTGTAACATATTCAAATTCAGAAAAGGTATAAAAAATGTGCATACATGCATAGATGCAAGTTGTAAAAATTTAACGATGCTAAAGGCCAAACGCAGGAACCATAAAAACACAAGCTAAAACTGGAAATAGCAGCCAGCAAATGAAAAAAAAAAAACAAGAAAAAGGAATAAAAAATGTAAAAAAGCGCATTGCAATTATTTGTGCAAAAATCCAGGTGGCTACCAACAACAATATCAATGTGGTAAGCTGCTTGGCAAAGGCATGAGCGTAGCTGTGACGACTTGGTTAAAATGGTGTTTAACAAATATAACTTTTTAGCAGCCATTTCGTCTGCACGTTGTAACTGGGTAACACCCACTTCTTTTTTGTGGGCGCTCAAACATACAAACAAACTTTATAGGTATGTACATACATATTTATGTGCTTGTTCTTATTCGTTTAAGCTTTTGCGTCTGCGCACGCTTGATCGTGTGGCTGCTTGCTTCGTTCGGTGCAATATGATGGCTTTTATCGCTATCGCACCTCAATAATCTTGTTGTTGGTCCTTTGTTAGTGATGTTGCCCCTATTATTAGTTTGTTTGTTGGTGCTTGGTGTTTTGTTGTTGTTACATACACCTAGTAAATCGCTTTCAAATCATTGGTTGAGTGCGATGTAACACCCTAAATACATACATATGTATCTACCAATATTAACTATTGAATACTGATCTCAGAAATCGTAGCGAGATGAGGAATATACAGACCAACACACATACCTACGAAAGTTTGATTGTAAGGAGCTGATGCTACAATGATGACATCTATGGGCTGTGGCTTAAAAGTTTTATTTTTTCTTACAAATACTTTTGTTAAGAATTTAAGTACGTAAATTCCCACTTGTAAATAATATTTAACAAGTAAGGAAGCCTAAGTTCGAGTGGAATCGAACATTAGATACACATCTGTATGCTTTCATTGTTTGTTTGCGTTTGATGGAAGCACGGTGTATTTTATATTAAGCGAGTGCTGAATAAAGTGGGAGTAGCCACGCCCATTTTAAAAATTTTTATCAGTCATCCAACTAAGCATATGAATATTAATAACTTTTTGGTTGCTTGTTTTTCCGACAGGGTAGGAATATGATGTATTGTGGAACGATTTTCCGTCATCCCTTGTCAAGTTTGGTTTGGAGACAAACCGGTTTCGGCTAATATGCGCCATCTTCAGTGTCTTCTTTCGTTCTGAGTTATTTTGTGTAAGTTCGATAGTATTTATAGTAACTAACTTCCATCGTTTTGTTCAGGTACTTCGTGTTCATGTGATGTGTTCGTGCATTCGTGCGTGTGTGTGTGTGAGTCTGTGTTGTGTGTTTAGGTATGCAAATCTATTTTTTGTCATATTTTCATTATTGTACCCTCATTAACCAAGTAGGTAAAAGTCCGTTATTGTCCGTTTGTGTGTTGTTTTGTTTATGTCGATTTTAGGTCTTTTGCCGTCTTTCGGTTATAGTAGCTTAAGCGGTTCAAATAATGTATCCGATGCGGTGTTTATTTGTTCATTTATTATTTTACCTACGAATGTTTTTTGTTTGTATATCTCCATATTTTCTAATATGTTAAGTCGTCTTCCTTTATGCTGTATGTGGAGAATTTTAGCTGTTTTTCCTATTTTCATGGGTGTACACTTGTTTTCTGCCATGTGGTTGGCGAAATTTGATTCCACTGTCGTTGATGATTTTCTTATTGTAATCCCTTATGTGTTCTCGATATCTCGTCTTGATTTGGCGTCCTGTTTGTCCTATATAACTGTTTTGGCATTCGCAAGTCAATTTGTATACGCCTTGTTTGTCAAAGAGGTCTTCCTTGTTAATGTTGTTTCGTAGAAGTTTTCCCATATTGTTCCTCGTTTTAAATGCTGCATTAATGTTATATTTTTGGAAAACTTTAGCCAACTTGTAAGATGTTGCTCCGGTATATGATAGGACTGCCCATTTCTTCTCTTCTTTTTCTTTGGTTTCTGACTTTCTTGAATTTATGTTTTTTTGTATTTTCTTCACTAAACTTGTTTGATATCCGTTGTTCTCTGCGATTGTGTATATTGTGCTCATTTCCTTGTTGTAAGCTTCTTTTCCTAACGGGGTTCGTTCAAGTCGTGTTAATAAATGTCTGAAAGCGGCGTTCTTGTGCTGTTGAGGATGGTTAGATTTATTGTGTATTATTGTATCTGTTGCTGTGGGTTTTCTGTATATTTCGTAAGTAAATTTGTTAGTCTCTTTGTTTATTTTAATTGTTAGGTCCAGGTAGTTGATTTTTCCATTTTTCTCTGTATCCATAGTGAATTTTATATTTTTGTGTTGGCTGTTGAGGTGCTCCAAAATTTGTTCTTCTTTATTTCCCGATATTAGGCAGATGATGTCATCTACATACCTGGCATAAAAATTGACTCCCAAATTTGCCGTCAGTTCTTCCATATAAATTTCTTCCAAATGTTGCATAAATACTTCCATAAGGATAGCTGATGTGGGGCTACCCATGCCTAGTCCGTGAGTTTGTCTGTATATTTTATTGTCAAATTTAAAATAATTCTGGTCCAGGGTTACTCTCAGCGTATTTACTATCTCTGTAGCAATGTCTTTGTTCGTTTTCTCTGTCAGTATTTTAGTTAAAGTTTTTAGTGTTTCTGTCGTTGGTATCGAAGGGTATAGATCCTTCACGTCAAATGATACCAGTTTTGAGTCCTTGGGTACGTTCAGGTTGTTCAGTTTGTTGACTAGTTCCGTCGTGTTTTTGATTGTGTATTTATTGGATAGGTCTAGTTTCTCGGTTAGTAGCTTGTTTAGATGTTTTGATAGTCTATATCCTGGTGCCGACTTATGGTTTATTATTGGTCGCATAGGTGTTCCTGCTTTGTGGATTTTAGGTAGTGCGATCAGTGACGGGGCCGATGGATTCATTGCCGTGAGAGTGTAGGTCATCTTGTTGTCTATTATATTCTTTGCTTGTTTTATTGCACGCTTTATTGCCATTTGGTATTCTTCCGTTGGGTCTTTCCTTATCACTCGACAGCCCATTTCTTTGATGAGTTGACCCGTTTTCGCGGTGTATTCCTCTTCGCCCATTAGCACCGTTGTATTTCCTTTGTCTGCTTTTGTTGCTATCACCTTATTATCGATTAGTTTCTTCCTTAATACTTTTGCCGTTTTATTGTCGTCCGTTGCCATTTCATTTCCAGCAGCTTTTATACTCTTTTCGATTATGCGTCTGCATAGATGCCTTGCGTGCTCCTGTTCTTCGTTTGGTACTAGTGATATGGCCATCTCCGTGTCTGCAATAGTGTTCTCTACGTCTTTTTTTCTATCGTAGCTTTCGATATTGTACTTCAAACCTTTTTGTAGTAGCTCTGTTTCTTTGGCGTTGATTGAAAGATTTGTCAAGTTAACAAATCTTGGATGGAATGATGTTTTGTTCTGTTGTGAGCCTTTTTTGTTGTTGTTTTGTTTTGTGTCAAGGTCCTCCAGTTTTTTGTTGAGTTTTTTGTATTTGTGTTCCATGGCCTTTTTGATCTCCTCCTTTATAGTGTCTAACGTTTTATTATATTATTTAATTCTTTGTGCAAAATTTCATTCCTTTATGACTTCTAGTTACAAAGATGTCACGTTACAAATTCCTAAAGGGTGTTCCAGAAATATCTTTGTTTAACAGTAGGCGTGGTCCAGAGGCGGGCGCTTCATACAAGCTGAGAAGCTCGGCTTGCGTACGTATTTTCGTTCATTTCATTTTACGAATTTCTTTAAAATCTGGTTATTTTACGTTTTAAATGCGTTTACTATTAAAGTTCTCAATAATATAGCCCCCACTGTACATCCGGCGCCTAAAAGCCTTCTAAGAAAATAGCGCAAATACACCACCAATCCACCTCACAATGTGTATTTTGTTTGTACAGCCAATCACAACACAGTGAGCATGCTTTAACGTTTCCACACATTAGCTTTTACGTGGCTTTCAAAACAGAAAAACATAGCTTGTTTTCTCGCTTTCTCTAAGGAGAAATCAATTGCTTATTTTCGTAATTAAATTGAAAAAAAAAAACTAGCAAAACACTTTTTTATTTTTCACATCAAATTTGTATGGGAATGAGAAGCTGGCTTCGGCATTCAACAGTGATGTTCAGTATTCACGGTCATATACATATTTGATATTTTCGTTTGCATGTACATTAGGCATATAACTTTTTACAATTTTTGCAAATACGAAAAACGGCATACCATAGTCGAATAGAGCATAAAAAAGTATGAACCCCAGTATTTTTTTTTTTTGCGAAATTGCAAAAAAGTTTCCGCGCAAAACGAAATTACTTTTGTATCAGAACTGCTGAAAAAAAAAAAGTTTTGTACAGTGTACACGTTTTTCTTCAGAGCGTGCAATTAAAATTGTGCAAGACATTTTAGCAATGTGTAAATCATCACATACTTTAAACTTAAAACTTATTTCATATAACAATTGACAAAAATGGAAAAATAAAAATATTAAAAAAAATTAAAAAAAAAATCTGACTTTTTTTAGAAATCCACTTTTGGGCGGAACGTTTTTGAACCGAAATCACCTAAAAAAGTGATATTCATTACTTGTACAATATTTGCCACCACGTGGTGGTATGCCAAATTTTTCGTCAATATTTGTTATATGCCTAATGTATGTACATACATACTTATATACATAATTTCTTACGTGTACATGTACATGCAAACATAAATATCAAATACCAGATTATAAAAGCGTTGATTGTGATTTTTGGCGACTATTGGCACAATATCAAAATAATTTTAAAAAGCGACGGAAATCAAAATCAAATAAAATCAAAAATTTCAAGACTTTTGGTAATTGGACTTCAGTTTTTCAAACACTAAAGCACCCATTTTGTAAATATGTATTAGATAATAAGCAAATACACTTGTTACTGCTGAAATTTCCGTCAGTATAAGGAAACTAAAAATACCTCTGCGCTTTCGTGTGAGATTTCCCTATAAGTTTAGCGTCAAAAATCAAAACGTGGACCAGGATGACCCTCGAATGTTTCTGAGCGATATTGGTAGCAATTGGTCTTGATGAGGACTTCAACATAGAAATCTTTCGTTTTTATTCCATTAATTTTCATTTTTAATTTAAACATGCTCCTTTTTAAATCCTAAATACATTTTAATTTTAATTTTTAATTTATAAATTTTCATTTTTAAAATAAAAATGACCTGGTTTAAAACGTTCATTATAAAAATAAAAATTTTATTTTGGATTCATTTTCTCTGAGTGTACAAACAAAGAAATGTGCATCAAGAAAACAAAAATAAAAAATACATATGAAGACAAAAAAAACAAGTAAGGAAGCCTAAGTTCGAGTGGAATCGAACATTAGATACTCAGCTGTATGTTTTCATAGTTTGTTTGCGTTTGATGGAAACACGTTGTACTTTATATAAAGTGAGTGCTGCATAAAGTGGGCGTAGCCACGCCCATTTTCCAAATTTTTTATCAGTTATCCACCTAAGTATATGAATATTATTATTTGTGCAAAATTTCATTCCTTTACGAGTTCTAGTTACAAAGATTTCACGTTAAAAATTCCCGAAGGGTGTTTCAGAAATATCTTTGTTAAAAAGTAGGCGTGGTCATAAATCGATTTCAATAAATTTTTGCGTGTCTATTACCACAAGTGATAAAAGTGTACACACCAAGTTTCGTCATAATATCTCAATTATTTGTCGAGTTATAGGCTAAGAAATCTCGTATATTCCTGCTTCTAAAAGGAGGCGGTGCCACGCCCATTTTCCAAAATTTTTGTGTTTTTTGTTTTATGTCCATAGTTGGACTCCTGCCATAAAATTTCAATGATATATCTTTATATTTGACAGAGATATCGCTTAAAATGTTTTTATTAGGCCACTTTATAATACCCATATATAAAAGTGGGCGTGGTCGTCAAACGATTTTGGCAATTTTTCGTCCAAACATTTGCCTAAGTAAGTATATCACGCCTACCAAATTTCATCGATATGTCTTCAACGGTTTCTGAGTTATGACTCATAAAACTTTCAATGTTTGCCCCTTAATAAGTGGGCGTGGCACCGCCCATTTTCCAAAATTTCACCATATTTCTTCATAAGGGCCTGAGCTCAATACGTGGGTAAAATTTCATCACTCCAGCTCTATTAGTTACTGAGATACAAAATTTCGGATTTTTACTATACATATAGGGGAGGTGGGCGTGGTCATGGTCCGATTTCGCCCATTTTCAATACCATCCGTTCTCGTCTTGATACCAACTTGCATTCCAAATTTCATCAAAATATTTCAATTTTTGCGCGAGTTATCGTGCTCACAGACGGACGGACGGACAGACGGACAGACGGACGGACATGGCTCAATCGATTTCTCTTTTCACCCTGATCATTTTTATATATATAAGTCTATATCTATCTCGATTATTTCATTCTGTTACAATCCACCGTTAGGAAATCAAAACTATAATGCTCTGTGTACTAGTACAGCTGAGTATAAAAAATTCCCGTACAAACATACGGGTAATAAGCAAACAAACGAGTGTTTGAGCATTTGAAAAGCATTTATTCGGGCTACTCGAAAATGTTAAAAACAAAAATCGAGAGCTCTAGATCAAAGTCAATGACGGAACGCAATCAGACTTTTAGATAATACATACAGCAAAGAAAATTACGTAAATGGCTAATGTTTATGCTTCACACATACATGGGCTTGCTCAAACAATTTATGCTAGGTCCGCCACTGGCGTGGTCATAAACCGATTTCAATAAATTTTTGCGTGTCTATTAACACAAGTTATAAAAGTGTATAAACCAAGTTTCGTCATAATATCTCAATTATTTGTCGAGTTATGGGCTCCGAAATCTCGTAGATTCCTTTCTCTAAAAACGGGGGTGCCACGCCTATTTTGCAAAATTTTTCTATTTTTTGTTTTCGGCCTATTATAGAACTCATGCCACAAAATTTCAATAAATTATCTTTATATTTGACAAAGATATCGTTTAAAATGTTTTTATTAGGTCACTTTATAATACACATATATAAAATTGGGCGTGTTTGTCAACCGATTTCGCTAAAATTTTGAATATGTATTACTACAAGTAATAAAAAAGTATACACCAAGTTTCGTCATAATATCTCAATTATTTGTTGAGTTATAGTCTAAGAAATCTCGTATATTCCTTTTGTCTAAAAGGAGGCGGTGCCACGTCCATTTTCCAAAATTTTTGTGTTTTTTGTTTTTCTGTCCATAGTTGGACTCCTGTTATAAAATTTTATATTTGACAAAGATATCGATTAAAATGTTTTTATTAGGTCATTTTATAATACCCATATATAAAAGTGGGCGTGGTCGTCAACCGATTTTGGCAATTTTTCGTCCAAATATTTTGCCAAATTTCATCGATATATCTTCAACGGTTTCTGAGTTATGGCTTATAAAACTTTCAATGTTTGCCCCTTAATAAGTGAGCGTGGCACCGCCCATTTTCCAAAATTTTTGTGTTTTTTGTTTTACCACAAAATTTCAGTGATAGATCTTTACGTTTGACAGAGATGTCGCTTAAAATGTTTTTATTAGGTCACTTTATAATACACATATATAAAAGTGGGCGTGGCCGTCAACCGATTTTGACAATTTTCCCTCCAAACGTTTGCCTATGTAAGTAAATCATGCATACCAAATTTCATCGATATATCTGCTACGGTTTCTGAGTTATGGCTTATAAAACTTTCAATGTGGGCGTGGCACCGCCCATTTTCCAAAGTTTCATCAAACTTCTTCATAAGGGCCTGAGCTCAATACGTGGGTAAAATTTTATCACTCTAGCTATATTAGTGGCTGAGATACCAAACTTCCGATTTTTTCTATATAGGAAAAGTGGGCGTGGTCATGGTCCGATTTCGCCCATTTTCAATACCAACCGTCCCAGTCTCGATACCAACTTGCATTCCAAATTTAATCAAAATATCTCAATTTGCGCGAGTTAGAGTGTTTACAGACGGACGGACGGACGGACGGACGGACATGGCTCAATCGATTTCTCTTTTCACCCTGATCATTTTGATATACATATATAAGTCTATATCTATCTCGATTATTTCATTCTGTTACAATCCACCCTTATGTGATTAAAACTATAATACTCTGTGTACTAGTACAGCTGAGTATAAAAAGGATTTTCACTCAAATTGATAAACGTGCTTATGGTTAAGTTGCCAATAAATGCAGTTTTACTTGGCAAGACTTGGAAATGATCGTTGTGATTTCTCATCAACAGCATTGAACTTCACAATGATTTAATGGATGTACTTTTTTTAAATAAATAATAGAGATAATATGCACTTATTAATCAAAGAAAATAGATACAAATTTCCCTCAATTTTAAACAAGCATTACTGCATTTTCAAGCAATTAACCTAATGATGCTTACCCCATTCTAAGCTCTGTAGACTAAAATTTGTCAAGGCAATAGGTCAAAATGCGACATTGTGATACATACTACGAAGATTTCCACAGCTACTCAAACCAACAAATCGATTGAGCAAATCTTAAAATTTTCCAATGTTTCATTCACATCTGCATATAATTAATTTTAATTAATGATTAAAAGTTTTATTGATTATTGTAAATTAAAGAATGTAACTTTTTTTGTAACACTTAATACGATTACTTTAATCTTTTGAATGATTAGTAGTGAATTAAAACAAAAAAGTACATTAATTCATCGATTATTTAATTCTAATTGCATTATTATTTTGGTTTTCTACAATTATTTTTCGATTCTTTTAGTTGTGTGATTAATACAATTTGATTATTTTCAATTATTTTTTAATTGAATGATTAATTGTTTTTACTTTATTTTTGCTTTTGATTCTTTATTTTAATGATTATGGCCGCTGTGGTGCAGTGGGTAGAGTGCTCGCCTGCTATGCCAGAGGTCTCGGGTTCAAACCCCAGTCCGAGAAAACTCCAAAAAAATTTTTCTAATTAGTAAAAATCCAATTATTGGGTTTTTTAAGAGCAGCGGTCACCTCTCGGCAGTGGGCGGCATACCCTCCGAGTGTATTTCTGCCATGAAAAAGTTTCTCACAAAAAATGCATTCGCCGTTCGGAGCCGGCATAAAACTGTTGGTCCACTCAATTAGTAGGTAAACAAGAAGGAGCACACCTCGAATCGGGAGAGAAGCTCGGCCATAAAACTCGTCAGAGTTATAATAGCGCCATTGTATTATATTATATTATATTATATTATATTATATTATATTATATTATATTATATTATATTATATTATATTATATTATATTATATTATATTATATTATATTATATTATATTATATTATATTATATTATATTATATTATATTATATTATATTATATTATATTATAATGATGCTCATACGCCATAGTGTACTGTTGTTTTGTACGGGAAGAAGATTAATTTCTTTCAATTATTTTTCAAATTTTTATTGCATGATTAATACAATTATTTGATTAATTTTAATTACATTTGATTTTTTTTTTGATTGCGTGATTAATTAATTAATCGATTAAATATTTTTCACCTAAGATCCTACTGCAGAAACATTACACCCATCAAGTTGAGTGACTATATTTTATTTATTATTATAGCCCCTTGCTTATGAAAACACCATCTTATCTCTACAACAAGCTTACTTTTCCAAAATCTGTCGCTTGAGTGATCTAATTGTTCCTACCTTCAACTCTCTCCCTTCTACCAGACTATTCTTTGTGAACACTATTCATGTATCGAACTCGATACCCAGCACTATAAGGCAGTATGAACAAAAGCAACTACAGAAATATTATACACAACTATTTCTCTCAAAATATATAGACTGACGATTGAAATTAAATTAGTAAGTTACCTTAGTCTATTGGTTAGTTTTAAATTTAAATATAAATTTTGCCATGGCAGATTATATATAGTTTTTATCATATTTGTATCATTATTATTGTTATTGTGTTCTTTGCTGTTGTGCTATAAAAGATCTTAGATCTTATCACACTAATGCTTGTTCAATAAATAAATACAAATACAAATATGTATGTATTTATAGCCCAAAGGGAATAGTTAAAAATAATCATATACAACAAGAAATAATTGTATAATTGAAAACAATCAAGCAATTAAAAACAATCAAGCAACTAATTAAATGAAATTGTACAATTAAAAAAAAAAATATTTGATTAATTTTTATTATACGACTAGCTGACCCGGCAAACTTCGTTCTGCCCAAAATAGATTTTTTTTATTTCATTTTAAATGGAATGACCGCCTACAATGCTCCAATTTATTTTCACTGAGTATTGGCTATTTTAACTAAGTAAGAGTATTGATATAGTATACCTCCATAATGGTTTTCAGGCCCCTCCTCCAACCCTTTAGATATATTCAGCCTCAAAAGTTTAGTACGTATAGGAGGTGTAATGCCCCATCTTTCAATAAATCTTTTTTTTTTTTGGGTGAACATGGTATATATATCGTATATCTGCATAGTGATTTCTATGTACATGCCATGAACGATTTTAGGGATATTTAGCCTTAAAAATTAAGAACGCATGGGAGGTGCCACGCCCCCTTTTCCCAAAATTACTGTTTTTTTCATAATCAATTTTCCTGATCAATTTTCAGGTCCCAACCTTAAACGCTTTTGTAGATATTCAGCTTCAAAAATTAAGTTTTTATGGGAGGTGCCACGCCCCCTTTTCCAATAACCCGCACTTTTATGCGTGGGAATGGTTTTGATATCATTTAGCTCTATACCAATTTTCAGCTCCCTACCTTGAACTCCTTTAGAGATATTCAGCATGAAAAATTAAGTTTGTATGGGAGGTGCCACGCCCCCTTTTCGTATAACTCCTATTATTTTGCGTTAATATAGGATTCTTATCGTTTATCTTCACACGAATTTCCAAGTCCCTACCTTAAACAATTTTAGAGATATTCAGCATGAAAAATTAAGTTTGTGTGGGAGGTGCCACGCCCTCTTTTCTGATAACCCCCACTTTTCTCTATACCAATTTTCAGCTCACTACCTTGAAATCTTTTAGAGATAATCAGCTTTAAAAATTAAGATTGTATGGTAGGTGCCACGCCCCCGTATCAAATGAAAGGTGTTGAGCGGGACTTCTACACGGAGCTCTACTCTTTATGATTCCTAGGCCGGGTCGCCAGATATGGGTCAAACAAGGACTCGGATGATCTTGCATGTTTCTGAGCAATACAAAACAAAATAAAAAATTAAAAGTCAAAAACCAAAAACCAAAATTTTTGTCATTATGTGCGTCTTTTGTTTCATTCTAAGGCGCCGCACTGGCTAGGTTTCTTGCTAATTACGGAACTTTTCTTTTAAATTGATTGATATTTATCAGTGATACACGGGATTTTGCGCGGTTAAGATCAAATTTATTTACGTTTTATAATGGGACGAAAACTAAATGTTTTGAGTTTAGCCAAAAAGGCTGAAATAATTAACGAGGCCAAGATGGCGTTAATATCACAGCTCTATCCAAAAAATATAACACCACCAAGTCCCCAATTTGTGGAATTGTGAAAAATGAAAACAAAATTTTGGAATGCGTTAATAACATGCTATCGGGCCCTGGAAACCTAAAACGCTTCGCGCTTCAGAATTGCCAAAAATGGAAAAAAAGCTTTACAAGTGGTTTTTATTACAACGCAGCAAGAATTATCCTATAAATGGATTAATTTTGAAAGAGAAAGCTAAGGAGTTACATGCCAAATATAGCGAGAATGGCTCAACTTTCTTTGAATGCGGTAGAAAATAAGAAACATCAAACCAAGATCACTGCTTTTTTTTCTAATAATTTGTAAGCAACATTCATATTTGCTAACATTTTTTATTAAATAAACTGGCAATGAACTACAAAACATGAAACCAGAGAATCTCTTTGATTAACTATGCCATAAAAATGGACAGGGTATGAAAACTGTTAAAACGAATACATACATATATACAAATATATTAAAAATACATAACGTTTGAAAACTCGAACATTTCGATAACTCGGACAGGGTTGGTTTTCATTAGTTCGAGTTTTCGCGAGTGCACTGTATTTGATTTGGTTCAGCCGTTTTCAAGTTTTAGCGTTACAATTAAAAACCAAATAATTTTTATATATATAGATTATTTCTGGCTTACTGATCTTAATGGCTATTAATCATGATTATCTTTTATAATTTAATGGATCATTAATTTAACTATTATCAATTATTAAAAAATCTATCGTGAATTTTACAAATCAAACTTGGATCTTGCTTCATTTCAAGCAGCTTGGATAGTCACGCTTAAATTTTTAAGTTAAGAAGAATAGATCACTGGTTAATCTTGAATTGTGAAATCGCATTAGAAGTCAGTCAAAGAAAAGAATAAAAGTCAATAAAAATTACAACCATTATAATAATCTGACCAATAAAAATCACAACCATTCTAATCCTCTGACCGCGTAAATCGACAGTCTCTCTAAATCCAAGAATCTATATTATTAATACGCTAACATAAAGTTTGTTCCATCTTCTCTGTCCATTCTAACTACTTTAATTTAATGCAGTTGTGAAATTGCTTAACTGCAAGTGGTGTGTGGATTTCAAAGAGGAAGGAAAATTAAGGACAAATAGATGGAATAAGTAGAATAAACAAGTAAGGAAGCCTAAGTTCGAGTGCAATCGAACATTAGATACTCAGCTGTATGCTTTCATTGTTTGTTTGCGTTTGTTCGATATAGGGTGTATTTTATATGAAACGAGTGCTGCATAAACAGGGCGCAGCCACGCCCATTTTCAAAATTTATATCAATCATCCAAATAAGCATACAAATATTATTGTTAGTGCAAAATTTCATCCCTCTATGACTTTTAGTTACAAAGACTTCACGTTACAAATTCCAAAAGGGTGTTCCAGAAATATCTTTGTTAAAAAGTAGGCGTGGTCATAAACCGATTTCAATACATTTTTGCGTGTCTATTAACACATGTTATAAAAGTGTATAAACCAAGTTTCGTCATAATATCTCAATTATTTGTCGAGTTAAAGGCTAAGAAATCTCATATATCCCTTTGTCTAAAAAGAGGCGGTGCCACGCCCATTTTCCAAACTTTTTTATTTTTTGTTTCCGGTCTATTGTAAAACTCATGTCACAAAATTTCAATGAATTATCTTTATATTTCACATAGATATCGCTTAAAATGGTTTTATTAGGTCACTTTATAATACACATATATAAAAGTGGGCGCGGTCGTCAACCGATTTTGGTAATTTTTCGTCCACACATTTGGCTAAGTAAATATATCACGCGTACCAGATTTCATCGATATATCTTTAACGGTTTCTGAGTTATGGCTTATTAAACTTTCAATATTCGCTCCTTAATAAGTGGGCGTGGCACCGCCCATTTTCCAAAATTTTTGTAGTTTTTGTTTTATGTCCATAGTTGGACTCCTGCCACAAAATCTCAGTGATTGATCTTTATATTTGACAGAGATATCGCTTAAAATGTTTTTATTAGGCCCCCTTATATTTCCTATATATAAAAGTGGGCGTGGCCGTCAACCGATTTTGATAATTTTTCGCCAAAACATTTGACTAAGTAATTATATTACGCGTACCGAATTTCATCGATATATCTTCAACGGTTTCTGAGTTATGACTCATAAAACTTTCAATGTCTGCCCCTTAATAAGTGGGCGTGGCACCGCCCATATTCCAAAATTTTTGTGTTTTTTGTTTTATGTCCA
This sequence comes from Urophora cardui, assembly GCA_960531455.1. NCBI lineage: Eukaryota > Metazoa > Arthropoda > Insecta > Diptera > Tephritidae > Urophora > Urophora cardui. The sequence goes on from OY482672.1 coordinate 188,570, forward strand.
TAGTTGGACTCATGCGACAAAATTTCAATGATAGATCTTTATATTTGACAGAGATATCGCTTAAAATGGTTTTATTAGGTCACTTTATAATACACATATATAAAAGTGGGCGTGGCCGTAAACCGATTTTGATAATTTTTCGTCAAAACATTTGTCTATGTAAGCAAATTACGCGTACCAAATTTCATCGATATATCTTCAACGGTTTCTGAGTTATGACATATAAAACTTTCAATGTTTGACCCTTAATAAGTGGGCGTGGCACCGCCCATTTTCCAAAACTTCATCAAATTTCTTCATAAGGGCCCGAGCTCAATACGTGGGTAAAATTTTAAAACTCTAGCTATATTAGTGGCTGAGATACCAAATTTCCGATTTTTTCTATATAGGAAAAGTGGGCGTGGTCATGGTCCGATTTCGCCCATTTTCAATACCAACCGTCCCAGTCTCGATACCAACTTGCGTTCCAAATTTCATCAAAATATCTCAATTTTTGCGCGAGTTAGAGTGTTTACAGACGGACGGACGGACGGACGGACGGACAGACGGACGGACGGACGGACGGACGGACGGACGGACGGACGGACGGACATGGCTCAATCGATTTCTCTTTTCACCCTGATCATTTTGATATATATAAGTCTATATCTATCTCGATTATTTCATTCTGTTACAATCCACCGTTATGTGATTAAAACTATAATACTCTGTGTACTAGTACAGCTGAGTATAAAAAATAAGTGGGAAAGAAATAGGGGAAAGGAAAGAGGAGAATAGAAAGAAAAAATTAGAAGACAGCAGCAACAACAACAACGACAACAACAAAATAATTACAATAACAACAATTATAAAACAATAAAAAAATATAACGCACCTTAATCCTAAATATCTAGAAAATCTGACGAAATTCGACAGTATGCGGCATTCTAGTAAACATAAATCGCCTTAGACTATACCCCGCCATTTGCTTACACTTTTGTATTTTGAATTAAATATAAAATCAACACACTTCAGCCTTTTTCCTAAAACTGTATGCACATCAAATGCACCGTGCGTACATACCCTGCAAAAAAATGTGCGATTAATCCCGATAGAGATTTCTCTCGGATTGATCTCTTTCGGGAACAATCGGTCCACAATTACTCCCCGATTGTTCCCGTACGGGTATAAATTTAATTTAATTTATTGAATAGATTTTTTTACCAAAGTAAAACTTATTTTATAATCTTTATTTAAATAGGCATAAACATTTATAATTTTTAAAGATTGTTATAAATAATATCTTTGGCTAACAACTTTGAAAAATTTCTCGCATGTCTTTTACACTCGCATAATGCATTCCCAAGACTTAAAATATTTGGTGAAAATACTTAGTTTTTTAAAAGATTTCACTACAAGATGAAAGTTAATCGAATAAATTTTCTTCTAATATATATAACAAATTATAATTTTTAGACATTTTTATAAAAAATAGCCTTGGCTTACCACTTTGGATGAAAGCGATTAATCTACATTTTTAGCCGTTCGGGATGAAAGCGATTATTCTGAATTTGTACCAGTTCGACATAAAAGCGATTATTCTGAATTTGTACCAGTTCGACATAAAAGCGATTAATCTACATTGTGGTGCAGTGGGTAGAGTGCTCGCCTGCTATGCCAGAGGTCTCGGGATTGTAGTAGCAATTGAACATGACACCCGTTATTACTTCTGCATATGTATATTACCATCCTTTGTTATACTTAGGTGTTATACTACACTCTCTTGTATTTACATCGGTTAATCTGTCATAATCACTCTCCACATTGTGTATGTATATATAGCTCTACTGTATTATATATTTGGTAATCACGCCACTCAAAAAACGGTCTTTGACAGAGTCACATCGTCTTGTTATTACATGGCGCAGCGGGTTAAAATAAAAGAAATTTCTAGAAAGAAAATGAGAAAATGATAAGCACTTACACAAAAAATTGATGGGAAGAAATAAATTAAACACAAGCATTTTGGCAGTGAAACCACGTGGAAGACCTCCAAAAAGGGTAAAATATATCTACGTTAAAGATAATTCGCGAACAATGGAGTATGTAAAAAAAGTAGAGGAATTGAAATTTAGTGGAAATATAGCAGAAAACTGGCGTGTTTTCTGGCAAAATTTTCAAGTTTTTGCAATAGCCATTGAACTGGAGAAAAAAGCAGAACCCGTCAAGGTAGCAATTTTTCTCAATGCTATTGGTTCAGATGCTCTAGATGTATTCAATTCACTAAATCTCAGTGAAAACGATCGGAAAAAATACGATGCTGTTACTAAGGCGTTTGAAGAATTTTGTAAGCCTAAACGGAATGAGGTGTATGAAAGCTTCATATTCCATAGCCGATCTCAAGGAGAAGGTGAGCCGTTTGACAATTTTTTGATGGATATCAAGAAGACAGTACGAAAGTGTGGGTTCGAAAATGAGAACAGAATGGTGCGAGATCGAATAGTGCTCGGGACCAATGATAAGAAACTTCAAAGGAAGCTACTGGACACAGCGAATCTAACTATGGATATGGCAATCGATTTTGCAAGGGCGGCAGAAGCATCGAATGCACAAATGGCAAAAATTCAAGGGGTAGGCACTGCAGTGGATGTTATTCGTAAGAATGAAGACAGGTTATATAACAAAAATTATAATTCAACTTACAGTAAGAAAAAACAAAAGGAGTTTAACGATAAGCAGATAAAAGATAAAAGTAATGTTTCTAATACTAATTATATAACTAATTGCATATTCTGTGCTAAGTCGCATTTGAAGGGTAAATGCCCAGCTTTTGGCAAAATTTGCAATATATGTAAGAAGAAAAATCATTTTTCAAATGTATGCAAAAAGAAGACTGTAGGTGAACTTAATTTAGAAAATAACAAAAGTCGGGAACAATCTTACTTATATTTGGATTCTGTTGAGCATGTAGATGATGCAAAAATGTGGTATGAGAATATACAAGTACAGGGAAAAACAATTAAATTTAAATTGGACACAGGGGCTATGGTTAATGTATTGCCTAATAAATTTATACAAGATTACAAAAATATAAGTGTAAGGAATAGCTCTGAAAATTTAATAGCATATAATGGCACTAAAATTGAGAATTTAGGCGTAATAGAATTGCAATGCACATTTAAAGCGAAAACGCAGATGATACAGTTTTTCATAATAAGTAGTAAAGTTAGTTCGATTCCGATCTTGGTCTTAATGCTTGTTGTAATTTAGGCCTAATTGAGCGGATTAATTGCGTAAATAAAATGAGTAAAGAAGATTTCATTACAAGAAATATTAGTGTTTTTGACGGCCTAGGAAATTTCGTAAAGAATTTTTCAATTGAAATAAACGAAAATGCAAAACCGTACGCAAGACCAGCATCGCGAATACCTCTAGCTCTTAGGAATCCACTAAAAATTGAGTTGATGAACTTGTGCGAGAAAGGGATAATTGAGAAATGGGACAATGCAAGCGAGTGGGTATCAAACATTGTTATAGTAGAAAAACCTAACAAAAAATTGCGGATTTGTCTGAACCCACAAGAGGTAAATAAGTGCATAAAAAATAGTTTTTACGAGATCCCAACGTTTGAGCAAATTAAAACCAAGTTAGCAAACAAAAGCATTTTTTCCGTTTTGGATTTAAAAGAAGGTTTTTGGCAAATATCTTTGGATGAAAAATCCAAAAATTTATGTACGTTTAGTACCCCATTTGGGTGCTATAGGTTCAAACGTTTACCATTTGGCATCAAAATAGCTCCAGAGGTATTCCAAAAGGCCAATGAAGAAAACTTCGGGGATATAAAAAATGTAATTGTTTACATAGATGACATCCTCATTGCCGCAGAGGATGAGCAAGAACATGATAAAACACTCAATTTAGTTATACAAAGAGCTCGGGAACGAAACGTCAAATTTAATAAGGAAAAACTCCAATACAAACAAAAAGAAGTTAGGTTTTTAGGGCATCTGATATCAGGCGAAGGCATAAAGTATGATGCGAAAAGGTTGAAGGGCATTGAAGATTTTGGAACGCCCAAAAGTAAGAACGATTTACAAAGATTAATGGGTTTCATCAATTATTTAAGAGAGTTTATACCAAATTTATCTGAAGCATGCAGCCCATTAAGAGCTCTAATGAAAAAAGACGTAGTTTTTGAATGGATGCCGGTACACGATGCCTGCCTAGCAAATATAAAAAAGTTAATTTTGAATGCTCCTACATTGAAGCCTTTTAATGTAAAAGAAAAATATAAAGCTGTAAACAAAACATACTATGATCGCAATTCAACACATAGAAAAACATTTAAGGTGGGGGAAAAGGTTTGGATAAAAGAAGCAAAGTATTGGGTACCGGGTATAGTTATACTTAAACACGAAGGCCCTCGTTCATACGAAGTGGAGATAGATGGCAGGACATTCCGAAGAAATTCAAGTTTTTTACGAGTAAGAAAATGAAAAAAAATAATAAAAATATTTATTTATCACATATGTATATGTGTATGCAAATACATACACATATTCATACATATATCCGTATATAAATATGATTATACGTCGTTGTAAGAACAATGAAATAACAAAAAAAAAAAGGAAGATTATAGTAGGTATTGTGTATATACATAAATAAGCATATATGTATATAAGGGCTTCGGCTCTAAATTAATTTTGGTATCTTAATTGTATTATATTTGAATTGAAAGAAAAAAAAAAAAAAAAACGGAGATGTAGTAGCAATTGAACATGACACCCGTTATTACTTCTGCATATGTATATTACCATCCTTTGTTATACTTAGGTGTTATACTACACTCTCTTGTATTTACATCGGTTAATCTGTCATAATCACTCTCCACATTGTGTATGTATATATAGCTCTACTGTATTATATATTTGGTAATCACGCCACTCAAAAAACGGTCTTTGACAGAGTCACATCGTCTTGTTATTACAGGGATCAAACCACGGTCCGAGCAAAACACCAAAAACAATTTTTCTAATTAGTAGAAATCCAATTATTGGGTTTTTAAGAGCAGCGGTCACCTCTCGGCAGTGGGCGTACCCTCCGAGAGTATTTCTGCCATGAAAAAGCTTCTCACAAAAAATGCATTCGCCGTTCGGAGCCGGCATAAAACTGTAGGTCCACCCAATTAAGTAGGAAAAACAAAAAGGAGCACACCTCAAATTGGGAGAGAAGCTCGGCCATAAAACTCGTCAGAGTTATAATAGCGCCATTGTATTATTAATATTATTAATCTACATTTGTACCCAAATTGAACAATTAGTCTCTTCATAGGACATGCCCGAACAAATACGATCAATTCGCCCCATTGCATTAGACTCATGCTCCCTTGCGATTGAACCCGGACATGTCCCGGATTAATCGCAATCGTACTACATATGTATGTATGTATGCCTACGAATGTAATGGCTGCTTGGTTACTTCGGATCGTCCATCCAGCGATGCAAAAAATTACAAAATATTTTCTTTACAAGCTGCACGACGCGGTCATATTAACTTATTTATTAATTTAATGAAAAAATCGTTATTACCAAACGATTTGTAGGCGTTTCTAACAAATTTTTCTTAAACGTAGACACACACACACAACCAGCCATAAACCAATTCACTCATATTCGCTCGCTGAAGCGCTAAGCAGAATCAGTACTTCTCCGTCATGACGTACGTCGTTTTCGACTGACAGGACGTACGTAGCGGAAAGAGTGGCACATAATATATGTGTTCGGTGAATGCACTAAAAGTGTAGGGAAGAACAATATCAGACATTTGTCACAGAAGTCTTATGTAAAGGCGTCAAAAAACGAAAATTAACGAATTACTAAGAGCAAAATCGCATGGAATATGTATTAATAGTATTAATTTAATACTAATATTTAATTTTAAGTTGGTTACAAAACACAGTTCTGCACAGTTTAGTACAAAAACGTGTTATCGAACGCAATTTTCTGCACTAGAGTACTCTAATGCGTTCACCGAACACATCTTATATTACTGACGTACGGCAAAATAGAAAATTGGCAAAGTATGCCGGATCCGGCGACTGATACGTTGCCAAAGTAGCGTTGCGCGAGCAAAATATACACAGTCTACTCAGCTGTCAGTTTCTTCCTTGTCCGTCATGACGGAGAAGTACTGATTCTGTTTAGCCCATAACTCAGCAACATTTCTCACACAATCTGCGGCTGCAAATGGGCAACAGATGTGCGCTTAAGCAATCAGATGAGCGCCAAACGATTCAACGATTGAAAATAGGAAGGAGAATGGTGGTGAGGAGAGGTGGGTAACGGGAGACGGTGGATGATGAACGGAAAATGGACGATGCGCTTTTGCTAAATGAAACCAACGAGGCTAAAAATGATCTCGCGAAAAGAACACAGAGCCAAGCACAAGTTATGAGCACTTAAGCTATGAGCGATCTTCATTACGGCCACGGCCACTTGAGGGTATTGTGTTATGTGTTTAATGTTGTTGTTGTTGCTATTGCTATTGGGTTCATGTTAGTTGCACAGATTGGCTGATTTATTGTTGCAGATATTAAATTGGCAGTTGTTACATACAAACATACATATGTACATTCATACGTATGTAAGTATGTGATTTTTCTGCTTTGAATGGCTTGTTTGTTGTTGCAACATCGGTGGTTGTGTGCCGATCAAGCGATGAACTTGCGAGCCCATTTTTTAAATTTTGAGGTGTTTATTAAGCGGCAACAATACATTGCAATGCGCAGAAAGTCTTTTATGTACGAATGAATTTGTAGTTAAAGAAAGTTGCATTATTAAGCGCATTGTTTCATTTCTTTTTTACAACGCGTTGCCATCAAGTATTATTGTTTTTATACTCAGCTGTACGCCACGAAAATTTTTAATAACAATCTTTAAAAAATTGTAAATGTTCATGTATATTTAAATAAAGATTATATAATGTTTTACTTATGTAAAAAAATCGCAATAAAAAATAAAAAAAATTGTAAGTTTTGAGTATGCATTATATGAGCGTAATGTAAAGGATTTTTTCATAGGAGATTTTAGGCAACATTTTGTTAAAATTATTATTCATCATTGTTATTAAAAGAAAGGGTGTTCAATTCGTTTTACCGGTTGTTCTACAATTATTTAAATACATTGCATATTTTTGTAAAATTTCTACATTTAAGGAATCTAGATTTGTACCCGTTCGGGATGAAAGCGATTAATCTACATTTATACCCGTACGGGATGAAAGCGATTAATATACATTTGTACTCGTACGGGAAAAATCGGGGACTAATTGTGGACCGATTGTTCTCGAAAGAGATCAATCCGGGACAAATCTCTTTCGGGATTAATCGCACATTTTTTTGCAGGGTATGTACGCAAAAAAATAAAGGTCATAAATTGGCAATGGGTGAGAATTTCAGTATTTATAGCCACGTGATAAAAATAAGATTTATTAACTTTTACGCTACGCTGATCGTCGCCGTCCCCACAGCGGTGCCACTTTTAGCCGCCCACCTGCCTACCTAAACACTATATTGTGCACATAAAATCCCTATACAGGTTTTGTTTAACACGTTGATGTCCTAGTAAGTGGCAATTGCTCCCCTCTGCAGTACTCTAGAATGCGTTCTGAACTTTCTCTAATATGGGAAGTTCTGTATTGGTTTAAAAATTAATAGTTCGGAGATATTTTAAATTTTAAAACCTCTTTTTGTACTTTTATTCAATTTTATAAAACTTCCCTTTTTGAGATTTTTTTAAATTTGTAAAATTGCATTAAATAAATTAAATTACTCATTGAAGTTTAGGGCAAACTGAATCGTCACCGATTTCTCGGTGCCAAATAGGGTTGCCAGACGTACTGATTTGATCAGTACAATACTGATTTTTCGTGCTCCGTACTGATGGTTTTAAGAACCTTAAGAAATACTGATTTTTTGGATTTTGTACTGATTTGTACTGATTTTTAGCCGACACTAAAAATTAATTTTTATCACGCTGCACTGTTTTTAATTTTCCAACTGTTTTCATTTGACGTTTGTAATGCCGTGGTTATGCTTACGACAATACTCGACGAGCAACGTGTAATTGTTGTTGTGCACTCCGATAAGTGAGAGAATTTTCGGACTCTCACATCGATCAAATTTGCCGAGGTTTCTGGGTAGTAAGGTGTTATGTTGTGTATGTGCGCTCTAATCATCGATTTAAGCGTAACCACCCCTCACCGATGACGAAAATGTGACCGAATTTCATCGGCGTTTTGCTCGTAAGCATAACCACGGCAGAACCATGAAACAATTAGGAAAGAGGAAGCAACGCGAACGTTAAATGTCATAGAAACATGATTGACAGGTAACGATACGGAAACAAAAACAAAATGCCAGTAATAAAAACGATTTTCTCCGCATATATTGCTTGTTTTTCTTTTTTTTGGAAGGCAATGTACTGATTTTTTCGGGAAAGGTATCTGGCAACCCTAGTGCCAAACGACATTTGCCACATGCTGTATGTCCCATAAAAACATTTTCAAGAATTTAAATTGGCATGTTGTACCCAAAAGCGTTTTTCAATTGCATTTCGACTTTGCATTCTTAAAAAAAGAACAGTGTAAAGTAAGTGAAATTTAACGTTAATACCAAATTCTTTGAAGTTGCTTCAGGTTTTAGACGAATCGGGGCCCAAAAGTTAGCGTGGCGGTTCTGACCAGTCGATTTATTTTTTTTTTTAAGTAGTTATCGCTTTGAAAGTTCGCATCTACATACATACATATGTACATATATTCATTCTCTAAATCAACGGAACTTTTGTGCTCGTGCTACTGGTTATAAAAATGGGTGCACAGCTTATCCTCTCTTATATCCACTGCAGCATCGGCCTCTTAAGGCGGACTCATCGTTCGAGTTCAGAACTAAAGTTGAGCTTCAGTTAACTAATAAAAATAGTTCAGAACTTTTCGGAATTCCTCTCACACTCCGAAAACACAACAACAACCACATGGCAAAAAAGTTCTGAACTCGAACGATGAATCCGCCTTTAGCAATCGCATTTCTTACTAGCCGATGCCTCTGATGGCCTTTGCTATTTAGTGCAGCAACAATATTTTCCCTTTTTAATCTCCACCTCATATGTACATTAAACCAGCCCTCCCGCCAATATTGAATAGAACGCTTCAGCACTACGCGGCAGTTCGGAAATTACCGTATTCAAATTATATTTCCCTTTGGCTGTTTCAATTCAAATATTTCACTATCGAATTAGTAAAACGTTTTTCGCCATTTTGTGGTTGCATAGCGAATTTATTTATGTATTTGTGTTTTTTTTTTACTTTCTCTTTTTTTCTTTCTTCTTCGGTTTCTGTAATGGCGTGTGCTCCTTTGACTGGTTCTTATTATTATTACTTTTTTTGACTGCCTGACAATATGGCTTTAATTTTTTTTTCGGCGGTGCGTTGGTGTTTTTTTGTTGCGCTTTGTAAAGTAAAAAGTTGGAATTTGTTGGCTAAATTCTTCCCGGATTTATTAGGACTATTCTCATTTGGTAAAATGAGAATGGAGGGGGTTGTTTTATGCTTCGTTAGCGCCAATGATATACATATAGGTATATCTAGGCATTTCTTTCTCTTTTGGGGAATCTATTTTGTGCGGATTGCACCTTTGCTGAGATGGTACAACTGAATTACATAGATGAAATGCGAACATTTTTTTTAAATATGATTAAGAAGTCAAATTTCGGGTAGTTTTATAACTGAACGCAGGAAGAAGACATATTTGAGATTTAACCACCACCCATTTTGAGTGGTAGTTGAATTTGAGTGGTAGTTGAAAAATGCCCATCGTTGATACACGTTTATCACTCGTGGTAATAGACATGCAAACATTTAGCGAAATCGGTTTATAAACACGCCTACTTTTTAAGATATTTCTACACCTTTTCCAACAGTACTTCCAAAATCACAATATATACATACATATTTCGTAAGTCGTTACATGTAATTCAAAATAGTAATATGTATTTAATTCAAAACACATAAAATGTACTTCAAAATATTCCGTTTTATTTCAAAAGTAGTGATATGTACTTCCATGCAGATACATTAAATTAATAAAGCATAAAATATACTTCAATAACATTAAATTAAATTCAAATACTGTACCAATTTTTATATATGTATGTATGTAGATTAAAAAAATATATGTATTATTCACAGTGCTTTCAGACGCATTTGATATTTTTCGAAATACCTCTTTTAAAGTACATTTTTTTATATTTGGAAGAATGTACATTAGGCATATATTTTTACAATTTTTGCAAATACGAAAAACGGCATACCATTATTTTTTTTTTTTGCGAAATTGCAAAAAAGTTTCCGCGCAAAACGAAATTACTTTTTTATCAGAACTGCTGAAAAAAAAAAAAAAATTTTGTACAGTGTACACGTTTTTCTTCATAATAATAGATATTTGTTTAACTAATAATCTTCCTATTATTCCAAACGCCTTTTAATGGACCTAAGGGAAGTGCCCCACCCACCCCAAACTAATTTTTCTTCAGAAAATTCTGATTCAATATAATAATAACACAGCTGTGCGCGGAACGTTTTTGAACCGAAATCACCTAAAAAAGTGATATTCATTACTTGTACAATATTTGCCACCACGTGATGGTATGCCAAATTTTTCGTTATATGCCTAATGTACATATCTGTGGCAATTTGCAATAATCGCTTAAGTCGAAAAATATGATTTCGAGATAAATTGATTTTTATATTCGAAGGCATTTTTTAACAAATCATAAAAGTCGATTAAAAACTATGGACGCAAAATCAGTGAGCCATCCACAATGTTACGATCAAATTTTGTAAATAAAACAAAATGTCATGAAGAAATTTGATTAAGTATGTACATCTACTTTGGCTGTTATAGCAAGTTTAATACACTTCTACTGTAAGTTAAACCTAAATGTTTTTATTTATATCTTTTTATTGAATTAAGTTATTAGCATGGCGGTTTTACAGAAATATAGAGTTTTAAACGGAGAATAACGTGGTATATATAACTCGAAATCTTCCTAACTCGACTTAAGCGGTTATTGCTTGTGGCCACAGATATAACGCTTTTTGAAATAAATTTTATATCTTTTTAATTACGATTCGTTTTTTTCAAATATATTTGGTGTATTTTGAAATTAATGTTATTTAATGGAAGAACATATTACGACTTTTGAAATAAAACTTTTAACTAAGTATAGTAGTAAACTCTCTACGCTCACCAACCCGATCGCTCTCACAATTTTGCTGATCTCTTATCTACTAGAAATTTATGTTTTTGAAATAAATTTTATATATTTTTAATTACGATTCGTTTTTTTTTCAAATATATTTGGTGTATTTTGAAATTAATGTTATTTAATGGAAGTACATATTACGACTTTTGAAATAAAACTTTTAACTAAGTATAGTAGTAAACTCTCTACGCTCACCAGCCCAATCGCTCTCACAATTTTGCTGATCTCTTGTCTACTAGAAATTTATGTGTTTAGAGGCAGAGTTTACGCCAAAATCAAAGTGGGCAAATACACTTTCTCTCAATTTTCGATTTTTAATCTCTGTGAGAGATTGGCTGCACATTGTGTCGGAGTCAAGTTGGAAACACTCACCGACGTACGTTTCCGTGTTCCGTTCGTAGAGAATTCAAGCAAAAGTCAAACCCGTAGAAACGCTGCTCATAACCATAGAAACGCTGCAATCAGTTTGTTTATTTTGTTTGTTTACATGGATACAATGTTGCCATTTTGTCGTCATTTCACTTTCATTAGCAAACTTTTATTATTCCATTACATTTTTTTTTTAAATTTGTTAACAAAACTAGAAGTAAACTACTAACCATAGTTCACTTTTTCACAATCAATAATTTTATTTTAATATTTTTGGTGTTTTTTTTCAAGAATAATTTTATATTTACAAAATTAAAATATATCATCATGCAAAAGGCTCAAACGGCAACACTGATTTCAAAGAGAGTAGTCAGCTGACACGTTTTACGGAAAAAATCAAAACGATTTTGATTTCTACGTACCGTTTTCCGTAAACGTGGAAATTCAATGTCGGTGAGTTTGCGTTTAAATGGCATTCCCATAAGGTAGATCGTGTCAGCCGATGCAGATAAACGAGTCGCTCTCTTGGAGCTATGTTTATGATCACCTTGAAAGTACTCCAACCTACCACAAAATGGATCATAATACCCATGATTTTTACAGGGATGCGTCAACACAAGCAAAAGTCGTGTATGTGAATATATGTCACACGCACATTTGTAAAATTGTAGTAGCATTGCAGAAAATGTTGCCCTGTGGTGGGGGAGATTGTGAAATTTTTGGCAATAGAACAATCAACCCTGAAAAAATGTGTGGATCTATGTGGAATAGAACAAAAAAATGACAGCCCGATAAAAATGCAGAACAAGTGCAACATTTTTGTCAGCATCGAAAACGCCATTAGACTGATGTTTTGAAACTAGACGGTGGCAAGGGAAAGCCCAAAACTTGTCCTTTATAACATTGATGAAATGGTGAAGAAAAACTAATGATACCTTCAAACAACACACATTCTTTCTTCTCAAATTTCAAACAACAAGCTCCAGACAACACATTAACCAACAAACATCTATATACATACATACATATGTTTTTTTTAACGAGGAAAGCCTTTATCCCGTCAGTGTGGGACTCTAACCGCACTAAACCTCCTACTGTCATCCTACCGAACCCCCGGGTACTACCGTCAAGCTACCGTCGGGAGGTGGGTTGAGCACCAGGCTCGCAGTTCGTAATGTCGCGTTATTGCCCTCAGTCTGCCTTAAAAGGCTTCACCCATTTATTTTATGTATCGAAAAAATTAACATCGATTCTAAAAAAATATCGGAAGAAAACCATCGATACATCGATGTTTTTTTTCAGCTAAATTGTTCGAAAAATACATGGCTCCGGTGGATTTGATGATATTTATAATTGAATGGCTGTTGGGTACTCTCTCACACACCCCGAAATTGGAATTTTCATGGAAATTCGACCCGTAATGTGGAGTCACATTACCAACCTGTGGGGATTTATTATGTTTATGTATGTATGAATTACCACTGACTAAAACAACAGTCAAATATCGTCAGGGTTGACATCGATGTATCGGCGATTTTTCAATACTGAGTAATTTTCAAACATCGATGTTAAACATCGAATTTTTGTTCGATACTATCGATGTTTCAAAATGTACGTATCCGTTCCACTCGAGGTGGTCATTGTTAGACGTTATGATTAGAAGTACGCAATTAGTGCTCATTTAGTCGCCGTTGCCACGCCGTATTCCCTCTAGGCTTCTCAGTGTTTTCATGGTGTCTGCTATTACGTCACTCGCTGCTGTCCATTTTGCCATGCTTTCTAGCATATGCTTCACGGACGACTCAGGTGTATAGTCTCCTCCAAATATTCTGCCGAGCTTATTTCTAGATTCGTAGAATATTGCACACTCAAAGAATACGTGGTATGCATCCTCTATTGCTTGCCCCCCGCAGTGATCACACGCTTGGTTCGACTCGTGCCTAAAGTAGAAGAGATGGGCCTTGAAACAGCCGTGTTCAGATAGGAACTGCGTCAGGTAGAAATCGACTTCGCCATGTGCTCGTTCCAACCAGCATCTCAAATCTGGAATGCATCTATGTGCCCAGCGTTCCTTCGTGGAGTTACTCTATCTAAGCTGTCAGCTATGTATGCTGGCCTCTCTCGCCTTGGAACGCTCGACATCGTTCTGTACAATAATTGCAAGAAGTTGTCGCCGCCGTTGCTTTGGACCCCGTGAGTTCAGCATTATGCGTGATAATGCTGTTACCGTAGCTGATGCCTTTTCGTTTGCGTATTCAATGTGATTTTTAAACGACAGTCTTCTATCTATCATAATCCCCAGGTATTGCTGGTAGCTTGACGATATCATGACTACCACTTCTTATTTTAGTGTGCTCCACTTTTTTCCTGCTTGATATGAGCACTGACTTCGTCTTCTGCACCGCAAGCTGCAAGCCATTTTTATCTAGTCACATTTTAACGCAGGATATACTTTCGTTTGTTTTTGCTCGTATATCATCTAGTTGCTTAGCAGTAACAACTAAGGCGATGTCATCGGCGAAACCGAATATTTTTACGCCTTCCGGAAATCTAGACGTAACACACCGTCATACATAAAACCGAGTACTGAGCCTTGTGAAACGCCAATTGTTACCTTTATTTTCTTAGTGCCGACTGACGTTTCGTGTTCCAGCGTTCGATCTTCGAAGTAGCTTCGTACAATCCTTCTTAGGTAATTTGGTATGCCGATTCGGTCAAGACCATCCAGAATTTTTGCCCAACTGGCAGTATTGAACGCATTCTTTATGTCCAGCGTGACTACAAGACGTACTCTTTAGTACTTACCAGCCATCGAGTGCCACTTATAGCATCTTCTGCTACCTTTTTTACCGCGTTCACTGCATGAATGGTGGATCTCCCTTTCCTGAAACCGAATTGGTGTTCAGAGATCCATCCTACTGCCATAACTTCCCAACCCTGACGTTTTAAGCGAAGTTCCTTTTTTGGCAAATTACGAGTGGTCGCTTTGGGTGTAGCAATCACTGATTTTGCACTTGGAAAGCCGGTACAGGTTAGCGCTAACAAATGCTATATCGATTATAGAACCGTGACCATTTCTGGAAAAGATGTTTTCATTGCATCTGTTTAACAAAACTGCATCTAAACAGGCGAATGCTTCAAGCAAAGCTCTCCCTCTTGATGACGTCCTCTTTGAGCCCCACTCAGTGGCCCAGGCATTAAAGTCGCCTGCGATTATGAAGCGCTCTCTATTTGTTGCATCAATGGCTATTCTTTCGACAATTGCTTCAAAAATGTCCAGTGGGATGCTTGGCGGAATATAACAGCTGTACATGTATATATCGCCGACTTTCGCGCAAACGAATCCGTTTTCTTTTACTACAGCTTCTATATATAAAGGATTTTGTCCACAGGACCAAATTGCAGTCTTGCTGCAATCACCTTGTACCCAATTTGCGGATTTTTCCTTGTAAGGTTCGCTAAGTAGGGCTATGTCGATTTTCAGCTCAAGCACAGTTTGCGCTAACAGATCTTGCGCCGCTTCGCAATGATTCAAGTTTAGTTGCAGCAATCTCATCGTATAATCAACTTCTGTATTGCCTCCTTGTAAGCGGGGCATTGATTTCCCCCCGTTGAGTGGTCGGATTTGGCCCTCGTTTTGGCGCATAACAAGCAACGTTTAGGCTGAACTTTTGTTCTAATCCGGCAAACAACCCAACCTATCCGGACTTTGCCGCTTACCAATAACTGCTTATCTACTTCCGTTGGTAAGACGCGGTTTATTTCTACTCGCACTTAATTACTCCGGTTGATTTTAATATTTTTTGCGCACGTCTTTGCAAACACTTCCACTCACTTAGACTTGCATAAATGCGGCCAATTTCTTGCTTATCAACTTAAAAGAACATTTAAGGCTTTCAATTCTGACGCCTTGATTACAAAGATTTTTTTATGATTTTTTTTTGCTGGTATCAAATTACATAATCAGCCTCCCTCAATCGGATAGCGCAGCTTAGTAAAAAAGCAATTTTTTTGTTTTACTTCAAATACAGTGTATGTATGTATTTATACCTCAGTAAGTAGGTACGTAAGCATTTCGAAAAGAAGTTCATTTCACTTTTGAACAGGTCACGTGCTCTAAGGTAAGGATGCATGCAACAACACTTAGACCGGAGACAAGACACATTTTGACATATCCGCCGGTGATCGAGGGAGTGGCGCGTGGACCACACGCAGCGTCTGCTGACACTTGTGCTTAGTGTAAACGAGGACGATTGTGTGTTAGCTCAATTGAGATTGAAGAGACAAAAGGAAGCGCATTGGAAAAGCTTAAAAAAATTAGCGCATCACGTGCCATGAAAATACTTTTGTAGGCAAAAGGGAGACATTTATATGGATGGATGTGTGTGCGTTTATGTAAATATGTATGTACATATGTTTGTATGTTTTGAGCAGATCGATTTAACAGCTTAAATTAAAGTATTACATACGCTACGTTAATTTCAAAAAGAGATAAACAAATAAAATCTGCTTTTAAAAATCACAAAAAAGAAAGACAAATATTCCACAAAAAAAGCTAAAACGCTTACTTGATCTGTTATAAAAAAATCCAGCTTCCCAGTTCCCTCGAATGCCATAACAATTGAAGTGGAGAAAAACCATTAAAATCACAATTAAATGTTCATTATCGAATCGTAAAAATTTCATTTGTAGTCAAATGTATTTTTTACTCCTCACCGCAGCCGCCAATCGAGTTTAAATGTCCAACCGCCTAGCCATATTCATTGCCAAAAGGCACACACGAACCAAAAGTGCTCCCAACTCGACCATCGTTAAAACTTAGATAACAACATTTTTATTATTACCACTTTTATGCGCTTTTAACGTACACAAAAAAAAAGAGAGAACAAAATCCTATATCTTTGGGTATGGATGTAAGTTCATGTATACTTTTGTTACATTGCTCTACCATTTTTCCAGCCAAAATGCATTAAAATTAGTTCTCTAACAAAAGAAAAAAGTATTAAATTTTATTTTTTATTATTTTTTTATTATAGTTGGTAGCTATGCGCCAACAAATTACTTACCATAAAATACACTCCTAGCAACATGCTTAAAACGGACACTAAAGTATGTACATATGTAGATTTGTACTAACTCGCACCACAACATCTCTACCAACAATAATTGGCCCATGACCTCCAGCTGGTATAAACAAATCAACCACACCCACACTTCCATTAATGATTATCTAAACCCCGCCCCAGAAACCTTAAATAGACTAGACACAATTAAAATAATCAGAATGCGACTAGGACACTCAAGAATCTCTCACGGCCACCTAATGGGTATCTCCATTAATCCTTTATGTAACTGCCCCAAATTCAATCACCTCCGTCAACATATGTACATTCCTACAAAACGACCGCTTTCACTCCTCTCCAACCCTACACCAAAAGCAATAGATACATTTATCAAATTCTTAAAACAATCTAGACTTTATTATCTAATTCAACACAACCCCACTCATGTACAAAATAAAATTTGTTTTTATACTCAGCTGTACTAGTACACAGAGTATTATAGTTTTGATTTCCTAACGGTGGATTGTAACAGAATGAAATAATCGAGATAGATATAGACTTATATATATCAAAATGATCAGGGTGAAAAGAGAAATCGATTGAGCCATGTCCGTCCGTCTGTCCGTCTGTCCGTCTGTCCGTCTGTCCGTCTGTCCGTCTGTCCGTCTGTCCGTCTGTCCGTCTGTCCGTCTGTGAGCACGATAACTCGCGCAAAAATTGAGATATTTTGATGAAATTTGAAATGTAAGTTGGTATCAAGGCAGGAACGGATGGTATTGAAAATGGGCGAAATCGGACCATGACCACGCCCACCTCCCCTATATAGTAAAAATCGGAAATTTTGTATCTCAGTCACTAATAGAGCTAGAGTGATAAAATTTCACCCACGTGTGGAGCTCAGGCCCTTATGAAGAAATTTGGTGAGATTTTGAAAAATGGGCGGTGCCACGCCCACTTATTAAGGGCCAAACATTGAAAGTTTTATATGTCATAACTCAGAAACCGTTGAAGATATATCGATGAAATTTTGTAGGCGTGATATACTTACTTAGGCAAATGTTTGGACGAAAAATTGCCAAAATCGGTTAACGACCACGCCCACTTTTATATATGGGTATTATAAAGTGACCTAATAAAAACATTTTAAGCGATATCTCTGTCAAATATAAAGGTATATCATTGAAATTTTATGGCAGGAGTCCAACTGCGGATATAAAACGAAAAGCACAAAAAATTTGGAAAATGGGCGTGGCACCGCCTCTTTTTTTGAAGCAGGAATATACGAGATTTCTGAGCCCATAACTCGACAAATAATTTAAATATAATGACGAAACTTGGTGTGTACACTTTTATTAGTTGTGGTAATACATGTTCAAAATTTTAGCGAAATCGGTTGGCGACCACGCCCACTTTTATATATGGGAACTATAAAGGGGCCTAATAAAAATATTTTAAGCGATATCTTTGTCAAATATAAAGATAATTCATTCAAATTTTGTGGCATGAGTTCCACAATAGACCGGAAACAAAAAACAGGAAAATTTGGAAAATGGGCGTGGCACCGCCTCTTCTTAGACAAAGGAATATACGAAATTTCGGAGCCCATAACTCGACAAATAATTGAGACATTAAGACGAAACTTGGTTTATACACTTTTATAAATTTTGCTAATAGACACGCAAAAATTTATTCAAATCGGTTTATGACCACGCCTACTTTTTAACAAAGATATTTCTGGAACACCCTTTGGAAATTTGTAATGTGACATCTTTGTAATTAGAAGTCATAAAGGAATGAAATTTTGCACAAAGAATAATATTCATATGCTTAGTTGGATGACTGATAAAAATGTTAAAAATGGGCGTGGCTACGCCCACTTTATGCAGCACTCGCTTTATATAAAATACACCGTGTTTTCATCAAACGCAAACAAACAATGAAAGCATACAGCTGAGTATCTAATGTTCGATTCCACTCGAACTTAGGCTTCCTTACTTGTTCATAATTAACGCAGTGGAAGGTCATTGCTACTATTGCTGCAACATTCATCGTTAGTTTTTAATTTACTTAATACACTAACACCTCAAATAAATAAATAAATAAACTCGTATTTACTACAACTAATAATAATAATATAATACAATGGCGCTATTATAACTCTGACGTGTTTTATGGCCGAGCTTTTCTCCCAATTGGAGGTGTGCTCCTTTTTCTTTTTCCTACTAATTGGGTGGACCTACAGTTTTATGCCGGCTCCGAACGGCGAATGCATTTTTTGTGAGAAGCTTTTTCATGGCAGAAATACTCTCGGAGGGTATGCCGCCCACTGCCGAGAGGTGACCGCTGATCTGAAAAAACCCAATAATTGGATTTTTACTAATTAGAAAAATTTTTTTTGGTGTTTTGCTCGGACTGTGATTTGAACCCGAGACCTCTGGCATAGCAGGCGAGCACTCTACCCACTGCACCACAGCGGCCACAAACAATCTAGACTTTATTATCTAATTCAACACAACCCCACTCATGTACAAAATAAAATTTGTTTTTCATAATTAACGCAGTGGAAGGTCATTGCTACTATTGCTGCAACATTCATCCCCTGTAAAAAAGTGTGCGACGAGTCTCTAAAAAGATTTGTCCGGGAGCGCTCTCTTTCGGGTACAATTAGTCTACAATTGTTCCCAATTGTACCCGAACGGGTACATATGTATACTAATTGTAGACGAATTGTACCCGAAAGGGTATCAAACGGGTACAATTAGTCGCACAAATGGATGTGTCGCATTTGCTACCTGTTCGGGTACAAAACGGGTACAATTGTGCGCTTTCGCTACCCGTTCGGGTAGAAACTGGGTATAATTAGTCTCTTCATAGGACATGCTCAAACAAAAGAGAACACTTCAACCCATATAAAGAGATACAAATGGGTAGTAATCGCATGCTCCCTTGCGAGTTGTCCCGGATGTATCCCGGAGTGATCGCATTTTTTGCAGGGTCGTTAGTTTTTAATTTACTTAATACACTAACACCTCAAATAAATAAATAAATCCCTGTAAAAATCGTAGGATTATATGACCCATTTTGTGGTAGGTAGGAGTACTTTCAAAGTGATCGTTTATCTGCATCGGCTCGTAGTTAGCCGAACATTGCTACGAAAACCGAATGTATGTATATCGCGATAATGACGAAGCAAGTGCGTACATTTGTATATATGTATGTATGTATGTATGTACATACGCATGCTCGTTTGAACGTGCACGATTTAGTAACAACGAGACAATGAACGCGACACAACATGTTGGTGATTGCGCTAGAAAAATTTTATTATTTTATTTTTATTAAAGAAAAGCTTACTTATGTATGTATGTAATGCTAATAATCGAATTGAATTGGCAGTCGTTCAAATCTGTTCAGAGATTATTAAATTTCATTAATTTTAGTACCTACTCCATGAATTAATCCCATGTAGGTACTCCATGGATTAATCCCATGTAGTTACTCCTTAGATTACTCGGGTGTCATGCGGAAATCGGAGTATGTGATCCCTGCCTAGGACATCGCCATGTTAAATGGACCATATTTTTTATATGAAATGTGGCAGGTTGAGGAGTACTCGGTTGGTCCATAGCGAGTACTCTATACACGCGTGCATGGAGTACTCGGCTTTTTTGCAGGGATAAACTCGTATTTACTACAACTACCCCGCAATAAAAATCCGAAGTGTATCCTTTTTGAATCACTGATTAAATTCCCCTAATACTGAGGAGGCATCAGTGAATACTTTCATATAAAGACTGAAATTTGAGTCTAACGGAAGCGAAATCTTGGAGGTAACAACTAGCGAAGTGAATAGATGACTGCCGTTTTCTGAATAAAAACAAACAAATTTCCGTATGGAAAAGTCGTTGACTGGTTTAAGCTAAAATTAGTTATGCAGTATCAGTATCGTTATAAACCAGCTGATCAACCAACCTTATGGGAAACAATGTATTTGATTAGTGATTCGATAACCGCAACGCTATCGGTAACAACCAAATGAATTTTGGTTTTCAGCCGTAACGCTAACCAGCTGATCGATTGTTTGTTTTAGTTGTTCACTGTCAAGACCCAATAATAATCAAAAGAGAACACGCAATTAGCATTAATACAAAATATGATAATTTCGCAACCTATAAACCGAAAGAAGAAGGGCGACTCTATTGCTACGGCCACCTTTATTGGCCTATGATCACTGTTCAGCTGTTTACTGTTACTGCACCAATAATCGACCAAATTAATACCGATACTGTTGCTATTATGGAAATAAATTTAACGCATAGCTAATTTAAGCTTTACGCTGTTTTCCCGCATACTTTTTCAAGCAATTAAAAGCCAATGAAAATTTTTGCAAAATAACACAAATACACATGGAGCAAGACTAAAAACCTAACGCCAAACAATCCGACCAGCCAGTCAATACTTGCACATAAATACATATGTATGTATGTATGTATGTATGTAGGTAGGTATGTACATACCCTGCAAAAAATGTGCGATTAATCCCGAAAGATATTTGTCGCGGATTGATCTCTTTCGAGAACAATCGGTCCACAATTAGTCCCCGATTTTTCCCGTACGGCTATAAATGTAGACTAATTGTAGACCAATTGTTCCCGAACGGGTATAAATGTAGATTAATCGCTTTCATTCCGAACGGGTACAAATCTAGATTCCTTAAATGAAGAAATTTTACAAAAATATGCGATGTATTTAGAAAAAATTGTAGAACAACCGGTAAAACGAATTGAACACCCTTTCTTTTAATAACTATGATGTATAATAATTTTAACAAAATGTTGCCTAAAATATCCTATGAAAAAATCGTTTACATTACGCTCGTATAATGCATACTCAAAACACACTTTTTTTTATTTATTTATTGAGATTTTTTTTCAAAAGTAAAAAAAATTATACAATCTTTATTTAAATATGCATGAACATTTAAAATTTTTTAAAGATTGTTATTAAAAATTGCCTTGGCTAACAACTTGGAAAAATCTACATTTGTGCCCGTTCGTGCTGAAAGCGATTGATCTACATTTGTACCCGTTGGGGATGAAAGCGATTAATCTACATTTGTACCCGTTCGGGATGTGAGCGATTGATCTACATTTGTACCCGTTCGGTATGTTAGTGATTAATCTACATTGGTACCCGTTCGGGTATACAAGTTGAACAATTAGTCTCTTCATAGGACATGCTCGAACAAATGCGATCAATTCACTCCATATAAAGGGATGTAAAATTGTATTAGTCGCATACTCCCTTGCGATTGATCCCGGACACGTCCCGGATTAATCGCATTTTTTGCAGGGTACATACATATATATATAGATATAAACATGTAAACCTTGGTGCCGGGGACTAAACTGCAATGCACAGCACAGTAATTAGTTTTCCCGATAACGCGCTGATAACTGCCGCCGTGTTGCGCGTTACATGCTTTTTTAAGCCTATCGAACTCCTGGCGCTTTTTACATATGTATTACATACATATTAGAAGGCTGCACGAATGGATTCGAAATGACCAACAAAATATTCGCGGCCGTCCAATTACAGCACCACTTGTTTCTGTCGTTTTAGAATAAGCGCAAGTAGAGCACAACCATAAACAGAACCAATACAATTACTTATTCTTAGCGACAATTACATGACCTTAAAAAGGTTCTGCAAATAGTGTACACTACTTGCGAATACTTTGAATATAATCGAAATATATGTAGGTATGTACATACATATTTTCATAAACACACATCCAGACGTTGTGTTCAGCAAAATTACGCTGCTAGTGTGAGTGTGTGTATGTGCATATGCATACACACTAGGGCGGGTCGATGGGTAGGGGCCAAAAAAAATTAACAGGGACACATCGCAATTATAAAAATTTGAGTAATTTCAAGCTTTTTTGCCCAAGAAACCATATGTCTAAAATAAATTTCGAACCAGAGCTTTTTACGATCTATTTCCAACTGTTCTATATATTTTAAAATAACTCGGTAACCAATACTTCGATTCTTTTGATTTTTTCGGCATTAGTTAGGAAACTTATTTGGCATATTAAGGTGGTTTTATGAAGGAAATAAAGTTCTCCCGAAACTCGCGGAACAACCCGATTTTCATGCGAATATAATACGGAAATCTATACCTAAAATTTTTCCTTAATATATTAAAATTTAGAGGTCGTGCAAATGCCTCCAAATTTCTTTCTCCTTTTATATCAGTGATGATACATAATTTTTTTCAAAGTCCTTAATGAACAAGAAAAACATTTCTTATCATTAAAAAATTGAACATATGTTTGTTGGGCTTTTATTTTTTGGTCCACCTTAATGCCATATGCACATTAAATAAACAAACAAACCAAAGAAGCAACAAGGTTTTGCGAATACTTCATAACATGGTTATTATTATGTTCTATTCTATCGTGGCGAATAGCAGGCCCGACGAGAGGGGGGGGCTGAGGGGGTCAATTGCCCCGGGCCCGGTCTTTAGAGGGCCCGGGAATCTCAAAATAATATCAAAGTTTTTGCTTACAGAAAATAAACAAACAACACCTTTAAACACTTTTCGTAGATAGCAATCATTTTAAATTTCAACAAATTTTATAAATCTCTTAACGTGTCTGCACCCCACTTAAGGAATTGTTGGTTTTTGCAGCATAAATTTGAATTCGTTTTCTGTTGCAACAGAAAAATTCGGTATGATGCAAATTCTTATACAGCGATATGGGTATTTCCTGGGCGTTTCGTAGTGGCCGCTGTGGTGCAGTGGGTAGAGTGCTCGCCTGCTATGCCAGAGGTCTCGGGTTCAAACCACAATCCGAGCAGAACACCAAAAAAAATTTTCTAATTAGTAAAAATCCAATTATTGGGTTTTTTAAGAGCAGCGGTCACCTCTCGGCAGTGGGCGGCATACCCTCCGAGTGTTTTCTGCCATGGAAAAGCTTCTCACAAAAAATGCATTCGCCGTTCGGAGCCGGCATAAAACTGTAGGTCCACCCAATTAGCAGGAAAAACAAAAAGGAGCACACCTCGAATTGGGAGAGAAGCTCGGCCATAAAACTCGTCAGAGTTATAATAGCGCCATTGTATTATTATTATTATTACTGGGCGTTTCGGACGGTATGTTTGCACGATTTTTTGAACTTTTGAGGCAGAAATATTGCGAAATATTGTATCGTTTTATGATAAAAGCAAAGATTTAGGCCACAGATAATGATTAAAGTATGTTAGCGAAAGCCACTTAAACTGCGTTCCGGACGCCAAAAAAACACGTCCATTTTTTTTAAGTGGCTAAAACAGAGGCATTAAACCAAATTTCTGTCGCTAACATACTTTAATCATTAGCCGTGGCCTAAATCTTCCCTTTTATCATAAAACGATAAAATATTTCGCGATATTTCTGCCTCAAAAGTTCAAAAAATCGTGCGAACATACCGTCCGAAACGCCCAGGAAATGCCGATATATGTACGTTAGGCCGGGTCGATTTGTGGGGAGGCGAAAAATCGTCCATTGCCCTCTGAAAATCATATTCTAGGGATCAATATAAGAAACTTTGCCGAAGGAACCATACCTCTAAAACGAATTCTGATGTCCCCCAATTTGGGTCGAACTTTTGGGTAGGAAATTTTGTATCTCAGTAACTAATAGAGCTGGAGTGATAAAATTTCACCAACGTATTGAGCTCAGGCCCTTATGAGGAAATATGGTGAAATTTTGCAAAATGGGCGGTGCCACGCCCACTTATTAAGGGGCAAACATTGAAAGTTTTATGAGTCATAACTCAGAAACCGTTGAAGATATATCGATGAAATTTGGTACGCGTGATATACTTACTTAGGCAAATGTTTGGACGAAAAACTGCCAAAATCGGTTGACGACCACGCCCACTATATGTATTATAAAGTGACCTAATAAAAACATTTTAAGCCATATCTCGAGAACCGATTTTAACTATTTTCCGTCCAAACGTTTGCCGAAGTAAGTAAATCACACGTACCAAATTTCATCGATATATCTTTAATGGTTTCTGAGTTATGACATATAAAACTTTCAATGTTTGACCCTTAATAAGTGGGCGTGGCACCGCCCATTTTCCAAAATTTCATCAAATTTCTTCTTAGGGGCCTGAGCTCAACACGTGGGTAAAATTTCATCGCTCCAGCTATATTAGTGACTGAGATACCAAATTTCCTACCCAAAAGTTCGACCCAAATTGGGGGACATCAGAATTCGTGTTAGAGGTATGGTTCCTTCGGCAAAGTTTCTTATTTTGATCCCTAGAATACGATTTTCACAGAGCAATGAGCGATTTGTAAATCGACCCGCCCTAATGTACGTGTATGTATGTATGTAAACAGCGATACGCCGAAAACAAACGAAGCTTGCGAAGCTAAAATTTGCTTTGGTGCTTCGTACAGTTGAATTCGATTGCTGTTTCACTAAAGCGTTCAGCAGAATCAGTCTTTTGATATACCAAATTCGTACCAACAAATATTTGTATTCCAATTTAAAAAAATTTATTTCATACAAATAAAGCGATATGTATTTAAACAGAATTCATTCAGACCTATGGTCCCATGGACAATATTACTCAGTATGACCCATGGATTCGGAAACTGGATGTGCCTTTTGAACAATACATTTGACCCACCCTAATATGTATATTTCTATGTAAACATATTTACTTGATCTGTATTAATGTATAGATAAATCAAAGTTCGTAACTATATATTCATTGAATTTTGATTTTGAGAATTTGTTCATTTAGTATGGGGGCCCGTAGTTATTTTGACCCCGGGCCCGGATTTTCTCTCGGCGGCCCTGGTGAATAGTGTACACTAATCGCTCCAACAGAGCAAATAGAAATAGTATTTGTATTCCAAATTAAAAGTATGGGTTATATTCGTATCTGCATTGAAATTGTGCTGTGACTAATTGTACAATGCATAGAGTATTCGAAAATATAGAAGAG
This sequence comes from Urophora cardui, assembly GCA_960531455.1. Lineage (NCBI taxonomy): Eukaryota > Metazoa > Arthropoda > Insecta > Diptera > Tephritidae > Urophora > Urophora cardui. The sequence goes on from OY482672.1 coordinate 214,315, forward strand.
GCAAATGGTATTGTGCAGAGGTCTAATACATATGAATAATAGGCGCGTTAGGTAAAACAATAAATGTGTACATGCAAACGCTATGTCCGGTCTAGTTGATACGGCTAGATACATTAATGTCCCAATTAAGCTCTGATAAGGATACTTAGCCATAATATTTTCGTCTTTGGTTTCAGGCATCGTCAGATTACAATTTGCTTCTATAGGTGTTTTGCATGGGTTGCAATCAGACATGCCAAATCGCTGTAAAACGGATTCTATATATTTTCGTTGTGAAATAAAAATTTCTTGATCACGTAGATTTTGTCGAAAGTCTATTCCTAGGCATTGCTTGACTTTTCCTATGTCTTTCATATCGAAGTTCTTTGATAGAGTACTTTTGATATCGTTCATCCATTCATTGTTATTAGATGCCAACAGCAAATCATCGACATATATTTATTTATTTATTTATTTATTTATTTAAGTCTATGATTACATGAATCTTACAGACTAGATAGAAGGTTGTATAAAGGTATGATGACATTATTTACATATTTTAATTCAAAAAACAATGTAACCAATATACAAATAATAAAAAATACCATGTAGGTGGCGAGCGTGTCATAAAGGGCACATTGGGCCAGAAAGGACCCAAACTAGGATAGAATTCTGCGAAGTTTAGTGATATTTAAATGAATATAAAATGTAGTTAAATATACCCAGTAAGGGGCTAGCGTACCATAAAGGGCACTTGGGCCTGAAAGGACCCTGTCAAAGATTGAACTTTAGTATTGACTTAAAACTAGAGATACAAAATTTTTTACGACTATGCTATTTAAAAAGAAAGTATAATCAAATAACCTAATTAAATAATTCATTTAGCAAAAGTTTAAATTTAGATTTAGGCATAGAGAAGTCGAGAGTAGTGGAATTCATGATGGAATTATAATCCTTAAGCGTTCGGTAAACAGGAGAGTTAGAAGCGTAAAGAGTTCGGACTCGACCTAGATAAAAAATATCATGGTAACGAAGACTTCTTGTAGGGATATTGAAATGAATGCATCCAAGAAGGTAAGTACAATCAATAACTCCTCGTAAGATGTCGTAGACAAAAATGAGAGAGAGTACTGTCCTTCTGGAGCTTAACGATTTTAAATGAATAAGCTGACATCTAGCACTATAGGAAGGTATCGGATCAGTAAAGTGTAAGGAGCGCAGGGCGAAACGAAGAAAAATTTTTTGAACTCGCTCAAGCCTCCGGATGTGACAGTCGAAGTATGGCCGCCAGATGAAGATAGCATATTCTAACTTAGAACGTACAAATGCAGTATAGAGAAGTTTCAAAGTATAGGGGTCAGAGAATTCAGAACTAAATCGACGGAGGAAAGAGAGCATAGAATATGATTTTGCAAGAGTACAATTCATGTGGCTATGAAATAAGAATTTGGAGTCGAAGACAACACCAAGATCAGAAATTTCATCCACGGTGCTCAGTAAAGAGCCATCGATGAAGTATGATGTAGGAACCAAAGAACGAGATTTACTGAAAGACACATGAAAACACTTCTTTAAATTTAAATGCAGTTGATTTTTGCTACACCAGTTAGCAACATTATTAAGGTCGGATTGAAGTTTGGTAGAATCTAACACACTTGAAATATTCAAGAAGATTTTTAAGTCATCTGCGTATAAAAGGAATTTCGAGTGATTGAAGCAACCCGAAATATCATTTATAAATAAAATGAATAACATGGGACCTAAGATACTTCCCTGCGGAACACCAGACGTGGCCATAAAAGCTCGGGAAGCTGCATTATCCACAACGACGTTGCACAAGCGTGAAGCGAGATAAGATTTGAGCCAAGCAAGGAAAATGGAATGAAATCCTAACCGTTCTAGCTTAGAGATTAATATTGGATGGCTGATTTTGTCGAACGCCTTTGAGAAGTCTGTATAAACAGCGTCGACTTGCTCACGATTATTGAAAGCCGACAGACAAAACTCAGAGAAAATTGTGAGATTTGTCACGGTAGATCTGCCCGACATAAAACCATGTTGGTTATCTGAAATTAAACGTTTAACTGCGAAGTATACTTTTTGCTTAACTATAAATTCAAACAGTTTAGAGACTGTCGACAGTTTGGCAATTGGACGATAATTGGCAACGTTGTTCTTGTTACCTTTCTTGAAAATAGGTGTGATAGAGGTAACTTTCCAAGCATCAATAAATATGCCTGCCTCCAGTGATTTGTTGAAAATTAACAAAAGCGGGTAAGCAAAAGCTGGACAATTCTTGAGGAGTATAGAAGATAGGCCATCTACATCGGTTTGTGAGGACGATTTGATGTGCAAAATGCCATCAATCACATCTTCGAGTGTTAAAGTAAGTGATCCAAAATTAAGAGGGGAATCTTGGCAGTCCTCTGGCAAGAAATTTGAAACTGAGTTCGTATTAGGCTCAAAGTTAGAGCTAAAGAAATCAGCAAAGAGATTTGCAGCTTCCGCGGCGGAATACGCATAGTTATCCTTATAGAAAACTTCCGAAGGAATGCTAGAACACGATTTCTTTGAATTAACATAACGCCAAAAGGCTTTCGGGCTTAATTTGATATCAGCCTCAAAGTTAGAAACATATCTCCGGTGAAGAGATTTATTAAGAGCCTTAAACCGTTTCGAATATTGCAAATATGCATCTCTATGAGAAACAGAATTAGATTTTTTGAATTTTTTAAAGAACCTGTTCCTTAAATTCTTAATTTTCTTCAATTCTTTGGTGTACCACGGTATTTTGTAGCACCTTCTTTTCACTAGCGGAATATTATTTAAACATATGCTTTTCGTTTTATTCATGAAAGAAGAAAAGCAGTCGTCTATACTAGAGTCAGAGAAGACCAAATCCCAATCAATTAGAGATAATTCGAAATTAACCGCTTCGAAATTGCATTTTTTGTAGTTGAAATTATTTGACAGTTTATTGATTTGAACCGCATTAAAATCGTAAAATTCCAACTGCAGAACCAGAGGGACGTGATGAAGGCCATTACCGGAAAGGGGATCGAGACATTCACATAAGTTGTAATTCATATTATCACTTATGTAAATAAGGTCTAAGATCCGTGAAAGTTTATTTTGAAAATTATTTATCTGGGCGAGGTTAATACTTGCGAAACTATCTACTAAGTATGATTCATAAAAGGTTTTGACATTATTGGGAATCAATGAAACACTGTCTTGCATATTTGACCAAGTTATGTTACCTAAGTTAAAGTCGCCAAGAATACAAAAATTGTCATTAGGCCTCTTGGATACTAAATCTACGACATTATCCACATGTAGCTTATATAATGTGTCATCACTATTTGGAGGGATGTAAGATGCGCAGATAAAAATTTTTGAAGTACCATGCACAGATACACAAAGCTGGTCAGTAAGTGGGTTGGGATCTTTGAGCGACTGAACTGCTGAGCGATATTTCCTCTGAACCGCGATGAGTACACCCCCGCCTCTGGATAAGCCCGTCGTAGATATATCACGGTCCTTTCGGTACACATTATAAATATTAGAATCAAAAAATTCATTATCATTGAAGTCGCCATTGAGCCAGGTCTCGATGATTACGAACACGTCGTATTCTAACTGAGCGCTAAGATCATAGAGAAGCTTGGACTTGGTCCTTATGCCAGATGAATTTTCAAAATAAATATTAATGTGCTTTGAGCGGGTCCCACGACGTGCGGGCGTGTTCAAGATTCTTGCTGGAGTGCACCGTCTCTGGGAAAAAACTCGAATGGTCTTACTTTAACATCAGCTGGCCATATATTAGCAACTAGCAATTTGTCATAGAATTTATCAGACACACCCAGCTTGAAATTGATTTTAATACGCTCAGATACGTTAGATTTCTTTTTGATAAGCATAAAACATACCAGACACTTTTTATCAATGCCTGCATGTTTAGATACGTATTCCAATATATCATTGGTAGTGACGGTATTCAAGAAGGAAGATAAATGTAACCATTTCAACTTCGATACAACGCCTAATTCCATATTATTGCTCGAACCCACAACGATAGGTGGTTTTAGCTGACGGCGTCTGCCTTTGGTATTGGTATTCCAATTGGGGCTTTTAATAACACTTTGCACAGCAGAACTAGCAGAGAGTGTATCGCTAATGGAATCAGAGAGCGTAAATGACGGTCGCTGCATTTGTGCAGCAGTATCAGCATACGATAATACCTGAGTATTTACTACAGTGACGCTGTGATCAGAGCTCGATGTCGTAGTTAAACTCGGCGCTTTGGTTATTGTGTTTGTTAGAGCAGCACCAGTCGATGCAGTAGATGACGACAGCTTACTCACTGCATTGGCGGTAGCAGCAGAACGTTGCATTTTAGCAGCAGCAGCGTTTGAGATCGAGAGAGCAGATGCACCCTTATTGTGGGAGGCTGCAGTATTTTTATTGGGCGCCGTTAATGCAGCGGCAGAATGTGATGACGTCAAATTACTCACTGAATTAGTTGAGACAGCTACACGCTGTTGTTTAGAAACAGGTGCTGGAGAGTTGGAGAGAGTAGAAGCGGGAGAATGAGAAACTGACGAGGAGGCAATAGCGCAACGTAAAGTTTTTATTTCAGATGTTAGTGACAGTAGGGTGGCCTCTTTATTTTTAATAATTTTCTGCAATGCAAGAGTTTCTGCTTGCAGGGCATCAACCTTTTGGATAAGCAACTTCTTGTCGTTATGTAGAGCATTAACTACAGATAGAACACATGCATGATCGCTCCTAAGAGCGGCGATTTCACTTAACACGATCTTAAAATTGGCCTGAATTTCGCTGTTGATTTCCTTAGATGAATCGATGGAGTTGATAGATTTGTAGTTAGCACTGTTAGCAGCTTTTGCTGGTGGTGAGCGGAGAGAGTTTCGGCGCTCCACAGTGCAAGCTGAACAATAGAATGAGTTGTCGGACGTTTCATAATACTGAAGATCGGCCGGCCGCACACCCACACATTCGATATGAAAAAACTGTTTGCAGTTGGCACACGACACCTTTTCTTGGGGTCGTTCCACCCTATTACCGCACAAGCACGGCATGATGAGAGAATCAAATTAGTTTGTAGATATGTATGTAATTTTATTTAAATCCGGTTATCAAGTTTGTATATATGTATGTAAATTAAGTTATAAACTAAAGACAAATTCCAAATCACACTGGTAAGAGTCACTATCTCAATTTCTAATATTTCCAATAAGTGCACCATAATAGAATTAAAAGCGATAATAATAAACGAGCGCACAATACGGAGCGACAGAAAACACGTCCGAACAGGTTGACGGCTTAATTTTATCTTTATTTTATAACAACTAACATTATGTTTTTACCTTCGCGACGTGTATAAAAGCAGGGATAAAATTTTGTTGCATGTAGACCAACTTTATTTAATGTTAAGGTGAGCTTATGGTACCACATTAATCCTGATTGACGTAGTCCATAAAGCGCTTTCTTTAATAAACATACTGGATTTTTGTTTCGTTTTAATGATTTGCACCATTCATCTGCCGTTCTTAATATATCTTTATTGTGGTAAACAACACCCTTTATACCTATGGGATTTCCATTATTTATCTTATCGAGTACGCTATTAAGTTCTTCCGGTACGTTCATATACACTTGTTCATCGAGTTCACCATTTAGGTATGCTGTAACAACATCCATTTGATGTATTGTTAAATCAAATTCTGTTGCTAATGCTGTGAAAAGTCTGACAGATGAAGACCTAACCACAGGAGATGAAGTCTCGTGAAAATCTTCACCTGGACGCTGAGCAAAGCCTTTTGCCACAAGCCTAACTTTTTTCACATTTTGAAGATCATTTTTGGTACGAAAAACAAATTTATTTCCAATTACCTTTTTGTTGTTTGGTCGTTCGACTATCTCCCAAGTTTTGTTTTTCAGATGTGCTATAAATTCATCTTCAAGCGCTTTTACCCACATGCACGCGTCATCTGACTGCAACGCCTCTGTGATTGTAAGTGGATCTTCGCTTATAAGATTTGCAGAATTTATATCATTGCACTCAAAGAAATCATCACTTGGGGGGGATTTTAATTTTGGTTTGCATTCGCATACATTTTTCGCTAAGATAAATATATTTGCTGAAACAGATATCCAGACCCATACATCATAAATTTAAATGTTCTCTATCTTTTCTGAAACTGCATACTCTGATGTTTAAAATTATACACAAGAAATTTTGTTTGGTTGTACAAATTTTTCTGTATTTGATAGAGAATTTGTGATATGGTGGCATATGGTTGGGCCAATGTTATGCAGATCGGCTCACACCGTTTTATGCGAGTGGCTTACATCGTCAAATGAGTGAATCGTTGCAGGGGTTTAATACACACATTCCAGTCGTGCGTATCAATCATGGTGAAATCATTATCAGGTGATGGCAGGTCGACAAACATACACACATACATTTGTAATTTGCTTATTCGATGTCAAATTTATATGGCAATTGAATAAATTCTGTCAAAACTCATGAAAAAGGTAGAAGTCAGCTGGTCACTTGACACAACCTTAGCATCATTTGGCCATGACATCATTGTACTGGTACAAATTACGGACGTGCGATGAATCGATTAAATCATATTTTGATTAATCATAATTCAGATTCATCAAAACCTAGTTAACCAGGTCCTGAATAGTACTGTTTACAGTGCATACTTGTTAATTGAAACTGCTCACTGTTTTCACAAAATGAACATTTTTTGTTATCAGTACAATTTTTTGAAAAATGCCAAACGAACATATGCTACACAACTTTGTAATTTCGGAAAGCTCCAAGTGCAATTCAAAGTGCCGAACTTATGTATTGGCCAACCTTATTTTTTGCAACTTTCACCAATTTCTTCTTCCGTAAAATTATTGTAACTAATTTTGTCAAAAATTATGAGTCAAGATTCAATGCAAAATTTATAAACTGTATTTTGAAAATTTTTGCAAAATCATTGCAACTTAGATTTGGCCATGGGGGGGGGGGGGTTAACCCCCAAAACCACCCCCCCGTGCGCACGGGCCTGATATAGAAAAAAGGCTTGTTTTGATATGTATGTATGTAGTTTTATGCTCGTGTCAGAGGTCAGCAGCGGTGCACCCCATTTTCTAAAGCACCGCAAAAATACTTATTTTTTGAGTGGCTCAAAAAATAAGTACTCAGAAAAAAAATACACCGCCACCGCATTGATTGAAAACCTAAATTATATTGCGGTATTTAGTGTTGTTTACACCGCATACTGCAAACACCGCATACCGCAAACACCGCATTTGTTTATTTGTATACTATTCAGTGTTGCCGGAAATTTTTCACACACTGCAAAGGTATAGGCAATTGAAAATTTATTATTTTTTTTTTTTACATACATAAATACATAGATATGTGTGTCTGATTATAACCCAGCTAACAATTTTACCCGAAATCGGTTAGATATCTTTCAGATTTTCGGCAAAAAACTCCGAAATCAATAAGATTTCTGTACGACTTCTGCAAGAGAACTGTATTGACACGTTGACAGGAATTCTTACAGACATGTCTTGGGAAAGTCTGTGTTTTTTACCGATGATTCGGACAAATACCTTACAGATTTCTGAACGAAAAATTAAAATATTTAAAACAAATAAAATATTTTGGCACGTCTGCGCGAAATCGTTCAGATATCTATAAAATTTGTCCGGTGAGAAAAAAGTAAAATTACCTAGGGGACATTCCATCGTGACTCCTGGGACGTTTGACTCCAGAGCTTAGTCAACTTTAAATTATAAAACTGACATCGGGACTTAAATTGCTATGAAATATATTTATCGATATCGATAAATATCCAATACAACAAATGCATTAAAAGGATTGGCTAAATAATAACAAATAGCTTTGTAACTACTCAGTAAATGAGTGTTACTCCTGGGACACCGAAAAATCCCTTTGTTGCACCTTTATGAGCACGAATACGAATTTTAGTTCAACTATTCAACTTTCACCTACAATTTGTATATGGTCGAAAAAACACACTGCATAGTACCATATTCTATAAAAATATTTTATATATTCAAATTCAATTAACTATTTTCAAATATTTAAACTTGTGACTCCTGGGACAAGTCTTTGCGACTCCTGGGACAAGTGCGAAATATGTAATATACTAGATTATTGAAATCAGTCTTATTATTGTGTTAGCCCTTTTTGACCAAGTTATTCATAAATTTCTCCCAGCAGAATTGAAACCAAGCCAATTAAATAAAAAAAATAAAGTGAATGCAATTTAATATTTATATTTACTTCAAAGTTCTGATTAAATATTTATTTAAAACAAGTCTAATTCAACATCTCTCGAAACAATTATCTAAAACTCGCTGTTTCCTTTTCCTCTGTGCGGCATTCATCTGAATAATACATTAGAGTTCAGACTCGTGTGACTCCTGGGACACATATAAAAATAGTCTAGAAACCACATTATGACCCTATTAACTTAAAAAATGTATTTAGACGGTGAACAGCCTCTTAATCCTTACTTCCATAAATATCTGGTTTCGTAGGGTCATACCTCAAGTTACCAGACCAATTTTTATGCCTTTTCGTGTGACTACTGGGACACCCCATATGAATCAATTTTATGAAGATATACACAAAAACCACATACCTTTTTTTAATTTTTTGTTATGCAATTATTTAAATTTTTCCTCGCTTTACTTGAATGACTTGCAAATTTTTTTTTACAAATGAAAATATAGCTACGAGTAATATAGCAATGCAAACATGACCAAACTTTTTCCGCAAAATAGTTAGGTGTGAAGTCAAAGTTCTATGGAAAAAATTTTGCGTTTTTACATATTTTTCTATATTTCTGTTACAGATTAAGAAAATATACACATTTAGTTACAGGTAACTGAATAAATAGGAATGATTAGTAGCATTTTAAATTTTATGTCGTTTTTCTCTTTTGGCTGGAATGTTCCTTAGACATTTCTGATAGAAATCTGTAAAAAATACACAAGATATGTCTGCATAGTCGACTTTGTACTCAGATTTTTTTTCAGAATTGTCTGAATCAGAAATTGTCTGGTAAAATTGTTAGCGGGGAAGATATACAGCAAATTTATTCTCAAGTTTTTTTTTGTGCTTTGTTTTTTTGTGGCAGTTTTTTGAATAATGAAATAATCAAAAAATTTAATTTTTGAAATCCAATACGACTAATAGGGCCGTCAGAATGAATACTTTTCCGTCAAACTAGCAATCCGTTTAATTGACAACATAGTTGAATTAAATGTATTTAAATGACGATCGACACATTCAGTACTTCAGCTTTGCCGTAAAAAATATGTACATCTAATTCAACTATGTTTCTCAGTTAAACGAATTGCTAGATTTACGGAAAAGTATTCATTCCGACGGGCGCATAATAAAATGTATAAAAATAAAAATGTGTATTGTTGTTGCTCCAATAAAATGACAAAAACTTCGGTTTCAATCAATGTATCGTAGCCAATTTTGTCGATTGTGCAAATTGAATCAATGCCTTGTTGGAAAATAAAGAATTAAGTCACAGACAAACAAAAATGTGTAAACATAACTTATGTGTATTACTAAGAAGCCATAAATGTGATTCAAGGATTTTAGGAAAAAACTCTATTTTATGTACATAGTACATATTTTTATCTTGAAATTCATTAGTCAAATTATTTTGAATGTAAACAAACTCTAAATTTTAAGTGGCCCTTTCAATGAAAAAATTAAAAAAAAACCAATCCTGAGTAGTCTTCCTGTATAGATATTCTTTGGTTAAAATTAATTTGTAATCAGTAGTATCTTTCATCAGAAATCCATGACGGTAAAAATTACAAACGATATGCGGTGCTGTGATATCCATACTACCGCATACCGGAATTGATCAAGAAAATGCGGTACGGTGTTTATTATGATCGCATATTTTGCGGTTGCGGTCATACTCCCACCGCATTTTTTATGAGTATACTCTAAATCACAAAAAATATATCGCATGCTGATCTCTGGCTCGTGTGTTGTTGAAATAAAACGAATTGAAAACAAAGTAGTAAAAACTAAATTAAATGTAGTCTGTGTAAGTTTTTTGTTTTCATTCCTCGATCGCGAATCATATTTTATTTTATTTTGTATAACATAGTGTTATTTTGTATAACATCAAGAAAAAACAAGTAAGGAAGCCTAAGTTCGAGTGGAATCGAACATTAGATACTCAGCTGTATGCTTTCATTGTTTGTTTACGTTTGATGGAAACACGGCGTATTTTATATAAAGCGAGTGCCGCATAAAGTGGGCGTAGCCACGCCCATTTTCAACATTTTTATCAGTCATCCAACTAAGCATATGAATGTTATTCTTTGTGCAAAATTTCATTTCTTTTTGACTTCTGGTTACAAAGATGTCACGTTACAAATTCCCAAAGGGTGTTCCAGAAATATCTTTGTTAAAAAGTACTCTGAAAAAAAAAGTTGTAAATCTAAAGACTTTCGCTGTTAAATCAACTACTTTCCGCAGTTGAAATGTGCCCAACAACGCTCCGTTGTTGTTTCAAAGGTGCGAGCGTTGTTGATTTAAGTCAATAACGGAGATTGTTGGAAAAAATTTTCACCTAAAAATAAATTTTTGTTTACATTTTACTCTTCATCTTCTCTCCGCCCGGGTCCCAACTGCGAATATGTAGCCTCCGCTTTTTCTCCTATTCTTCTCTCCTTCTTATCATTCACTGGTTGCTATCTTTATTTCTTATTCTGATTTTTCTTCTTTATTTTATATTCTCCTCCGGATTCGAACCATGACATCAACCTGAAATTCTATCCAATCATCACATAGTGGAACATTCAACATTATATTGAATTGTATTAACCTATTTATACTTCCATTTCCTTAAAAGGAATCCATGAATTATTTGAATCATTGTAAAAACAAAATTAAAAAAAATTTTGTTTACAACGGAAACTGTTGGGTCAAATACTTTTGCCTTTAAATTGGTTTAATTTGGTTTTCTCACAAAAAATATTTTCTCAGAAAAAAATTTTTAAAGGCAAGCAAGTTTTTGAATCAACAACGCCCGTTTTTGAATAAATTGTTGGATCAAAAACTTTGCTGTAAAAACAAATACTTTTGCTGTTGAATCAAAGACGGAGATTCAACAGCCGAAAGTTGTTGGTTTAACTACGGGTATTTTTTTCAGAGTAGGCGTGGTCATAAACCGATTTCAAAAAATTTTTGCGTGTCTATTAACACAATAAAATAATATAAAAGTGTATAAACCAAATTTCGTCATAATATCTCAATTATTTGTCGAGTTATAGGCTAAGAAATCTCGTATATTCCTTTGTCTAAAAAGAGGCGGTGCCACGCCCATTTTCCAAAATTTTTATATTTTTTTTCCGGTCTATTGTGGAACTCATGCCACAAAATTTCTATGAATTATCTCTATATTTGACAAAGATATCGCTTAAAATGTTTTTATTAGGCCACTTTATAGTTCCCATGTATAAAAGTGGGCGTGGTCGTCAAACCGATTTCGCTAAAATCGTATTACCTCAAGTAATAAAAGTGTACACACCAAGTTTCGTCATTATATATAAATTATTTGTCGAGTTATGGGCTCAGAAATCTCGTTTCTAAAAAGAGGCGGTGCCACGCCCATTTTCCAAAATTTTTGTGTTTTTCGTTTTATGTCCGCAGTTGCACTCCTGCTATAAAATTTCAATGATATATCTTTATATTTGACAGAGATATCGCTTAAAATGTTTTTATTAGGCCACTTTATAATACACATATATAAAAGTGGGCGTGGCCGTCAACCGATTTTAACTACTTTCCGTCTAAACGTTTGCCTAAGTAAGTAAATCACGCGTACCAAATTTCATCGATATATCTTCAATGGTTTCTGAGTTATGACATATAAAACTTTCAAGGTTTGACCCTTAATAAGTGGGCGTGGCACCGCCCATTTTCCAAAATTTCATCAAATTTCTTCCTAGGGGCCTGAGCTCAACACGTGGGTAAAATTTCATCACTTCAGCTATATTAGTGACTGAGATACCAAATTTCCGATTTTTTCTATATGGGAAAAGTGGGCGTGGTCATGGTCCGATTTCGCCCATTTTCAATACCAACCGTCCCAGTCTCGATACCAACTTGCATTTCAAATTTCATAAAAATATCTCAATTTTTGCGCGAGTTAGAGTGTTTACAGACGGACGGACGGACGGACGGACATGGCTCAATCGATTTCTCTTTTCACCCTGATCATTTTGATATATATAAGTCTATATCTATCTCGATTATTTCATTCTGTTACAATCCACCGTTATGTGATTAAAACTATAATACTCTGTGTACTAGTACAGCTGAGTATAATAAACGTCAAAATTACTTAAGAAATAAATGCCAATTTTTTCTTGAGCAATTTCTTATGATGTGGATACCCAGCTTATGCAATCGTATATATTTCTTGGCAAACCCAGCGTTGCCAACCACCTTTTCGTCAAATATTGTAATAGATTTTCTTGTGACTATTTGAGCTTTTTTATATATGGAGGTTTAGCATTTCTTGTGATGTAGATACCCTGCTTAAAGCAGAGGAGAGAGTAATCCAAATCAAACTAATGAAAAATATCTTCTTTTTATTGGACAAATACCCTGCAGTAAATGTAGCCGCTGTGGTGCAGTGGGTAGAGTGCTCGCCTGCTATGCCAGAGGTCTCGGGTTCAAACCCCAGACCGAGCAAACACCAAAAAATTTTCTAATTAGTAAAAATCCAATTATTGGGTTTTTTAAGAGCAGCGGTCACCTCTCGGCAGTGGACGGCATACCCTCCGAGTGTATTTCTGCCATGATATAGCTTCTCACAAAAAATGCATTCGCCGTTCGGAGCCGGCATAAAACTGTAGGTCCACCCAATTAGTAGGAAAAACAAAAGGAGCAAACCTCGAATTGGGAGAGAAGCTCGGCCATAAAACTCGTCAGAGTTATAATAGCGCGATTGTGTTATATATTATATCATAAATGTATTTCACTGCTGAATGTTCGTTGATGATTCTTTGTTGAATATTCATCACTGTCGCCATAACTGAGCAAAATTTTTATTCTTTATTTTTTTCTGAGGAAGCAAACCATTTATGTATGTACACTCAGAGAAAAAGTAAGCTGAATTTAAGTATAATGGGCTTGAATCAAGCCGAAAACGTTATGAAAGTCTGTTAAGCTTGGAAATGCTAAAATCAAGAATATATTCTCATTTTTTGAAACGCTTTTAAGAATCTTCTGTTTTGAAATAAACTTATTTTCAGCATTGCCCATGCTTGATTTAAGAATGTTCATTCTTATGTGTAGAATGTTGAACTTCATTTTAAGAATACTTTTTCTTAATTTTGCACTTTTTCGAAATTCAAAATTCGAAATTATTTAACCCACCTAACAAAAATAAAAAAATATAAGTGGTTATTTTTTTGCATTGTGTTTTATTTTCAGACATTTACACACATATATAGTAACAAATATAATATATAATTCAGTCATTACATAGACACAGATATAAATTTATATTATACCTAAATCTAAAAATATTTATATATTTAGATGTTATAACTATAACTACAATTATAACTATTACAAATATTTAATTGTAATAAAAGATTTTCCTTAAACTATTCAGCTTCCCAGAGTTATTTCTGAAACGAGATGGGGAGGGCAGCACTGCGTTGAATATTATGCTTTATAAATAATCTTGAGCATCTGAAATAAAAAACAAAAATTATTATAAACATTTAAATTATAATCGATTATCGATTATATGCTATGTTTATAAATCTATAGAAAAATTTTAACACATTAATATGTAGTTATACTAGTCCGAGATCCCATTGTAGAAACGCCTACGAGTTAAGTGATTGTCTCTATGTTTTATATCTAGCATAAGGGGATAACTTAATAATAATAATAATACAATGGCGCGTTTCTAACTCTGACGAGTTTTATGGCCGAGCTTCTCTCCCAATTCGAGGTGTGCTCCTTTTTGTTTTTCCTACTAATTGGGTGGACCTACTGTTTTTTTATGCCGGCTCCGAACGGCGAATGCATTTTTTGTGAGAAGCTTTTTCATGGCAGAAATACTCTCGGAGGGTATGCCGCCCACTGCCGAGAGGTGACCGCTGCTCTTAAAAAACCCAATAATTGGATTTTTACTAATTAGAAAAATTTGTTTTGGTGTTTTGCTCGGACCGTGATTTGAACCCGAGACCTCTGGCATAGCAGGCGAGCACTCTACCCACTGCACCACAGCGGCCACAAGGGGATAACTTATCTACTAGGATTCCTAAGCGCAATTAGATAATATATATTGTTTTTACAAATAAATTTTGTTACATTGTTGCGTTACATAATTGTGCTTAGTCAACCTAGTGGATAAATCGCCTAAATTTATATAAAAAATTGGTCTAACCACTCAACTCGATGGGGCACATATCTCGAACGAATAACTCACCCTTTAAATATGGCAAAACTGCCCTCAATTTTTTCTCAGGCTTTCTTCATCCTCTGCTTTGTTAAGAATTTGGTCCGAGTTCAAAGGCTCATCGTTTTTGCATATATACTTAATCGACGAGTTCCATCCTGATTCGTCTATATGTGCACGCGCCTGGCACTCGTCCAATGGAACGTACATATGTATGTATGTATGTAAATACATAATAATAATATTTTAATTTCTTCCATCTTGCTATGTAAAAAAAATAAAAACATTCGAAAATTACATACATGTGTACATACGTACATACATATAATATATTAATAATATTAATAAGCATGGCTTGGGATTGTAAACGTTAATAATTTGCGGGAATGGCTATCTTTCCCTCTTATTTGATGTGCAAACTAGTTTGCAGTACGTTTTGCATTTTTTATTATAATTTTACTTTGGCAAGTAACTACTCGCAGCTATTGAAATTGCAGAATAATTAGTCAAGGAGTCACCGCTATCTTTTTCAATCAAAAATTATATTTTTGGGGTTTTTTCGGTAATAGTTGCGATTCTAGCTTTATAAATTGCAATTTTATTTATTGTTGAACAAAGACCTGCAGATATATTGTTAAATAATTATCAAAAAGTTATTACACAGAAGGTAACTACTTATTATATCTTTTGGGAAATTGATGGTAAGTTGTTTATTTAGTAGACTACTGACATGGATTTCGGTGAAGAAAATGGTATCAGTCGTGGAAATTATGGTACTGAATCTGATGACGGCGTTATAGGACTCGTTCCGTATGGGTTTAACAGCGATTCTGACGATTCGTACGAGCTGCCCTCGAAACCAAAGAGATGTAAAAGGAGAGCCCCTGTAGAAAATCCTAGTTGGTTTGCTGTCCAAAATAGAAAACATAGGGAAAAAGGCAAAAATTATTTGGGAAAAGAAAAAGTGGGCAACAGCTGGAGTTATAAAAAGACAAAGAAAGGACGGATATTGATGGAAAGATGTAGTTGCAAAAAACGTAACGTCACAAAATGTGCAGAAGTTACTGATGAGGTTAGAGAAAGCATATTTAAAAGCTTTTGGAAAATGACTTGGAGTGAAAAAAAGGTTTATGTAAGTACTTTAGTTCAAATTATTCCCACTACAAGACCTAGAAACAGAAAAGTATACAACAGGTCCAAAAGATCTCAAACCTTACATTACTATCTCAGAATAGATAACAGAAATATTAGAGTTTGCAAAAGTCTTTTCCTAAATACTTTAAGCATTGGTCGACGCACTGTTAGTGAATGGGTGAAAAAATCAGCAATTACTAAAGCCTCTTCAGAAAAAACGCCTTCAAAGAAAAGGTGCTCAACAGAAGAAAAGCAGTGCTTAAATTTATTTTTTGATTCTCTACCATCGATGGAATCGCATTACTGTCGTGCAGATACTAAAAAAAAGTATCTGCTAGCAGAGTGGTATTCTAAGAAGAAACTCTATGACTTTTATGCTAATGACTGGTGTACCAAAAATAAAATTCGACCACTTTCCGTGACAGTTTTTTATGAAACTTTTAATGCAAAAAATCTGGCCTTGTTTGCGCCTAAGAAGGACCAATGCGATATATGTAGATGTTTCGCAGTCGGAAATATCTCGGAAGAGAAATATATGCTCCACCAGAAAATGAAAGAAGAGGCAAGAAATGAAAAGAATAAAGACTCCGATGAAGAAACTCATGTTTTTACCGTAGATCTTCAAGCTGTACTAATGTCCCCAAAATCACAAGTTAGTAGCTTGTACTACCGTACGAAGTTGCAGGTACATAATTTAGTTTTTTTCAACCTTAAAAACCAAAAAGCTTATTGTTTTTTATGGAATGAAGTAGAAGGTGGATTGGGTGCAGACGAATTCGCAAGTATTTGGATTTTCTTTATCGAAAACAAGATTCTTTTTGTAAACGATTCTCCATCAAAAATAATTTTTTATAGTGATGGTTGTACTTATCAAAATCGCAATTGTATAATGAGTAATGCCTTGCTTAATACAGCGATCAAACATAATATTACTATTGAACAAAAAATTCTCGAAATTGGTCACACTCAAATGGAGGCAGATAGCGTGCACTCCACCATTGAACGAGCAATGAAGAATAGAAATATCGATGTTCCTGCTGAATATATAAGCATATGTAAATCAGCCCGAAAGAAACCCGAACCCTATGATGTCACTTATTTGGATTATTCCTTTTTTAAAAATTTCAATACCGTTAAATTTTATAAAACTATTAGGCCAGGCCGTGGAAAAGGAGACGCAAAAGTTACGGATATACGTGCTATTAAATACGCTACAAATGGGGAAATATATTTCAAGCTACGATTTTGTGATGAATGGAAAATTTTACCGCAAAAAATCAATAAGAGTATAAGTGCTGTGACTTTTTCCAATTTGCAACAGCTCTACACAGAGAAAAGAAAAATAACTGCTAAAAAATATGAAGATTTACAATTTATAAAATCAACATTACCCAAGGACCACCATAAGTTTTATGATGATTTACCTCATCATTAATTTATCTTACGAATTAAAATATGTACATGTTTTTGTTTAAAGCAATGAAATAAGATTGAAGTATATACATATGTTATTATTTGGTTTTAAATAATTAAATATACTGAATAAAGAAGAAACAACCATTTAACAATACAAAATTTATGAAAATAATTTGGAAGAAAATGTGCTAAGTCCAGCAAAAAAAATGAAAATCATAGAAAGCAAATGTGCTAAGTCCTAATGAAGCTCATAACTTTGTACAAGCTTTATATTAAAATGTGCCGATAACTGGTATTTTAGCATGACCATCTGAGGAAGAAAACTGCATTTTCAGATTTTTAAAATAATAACAACAAAAAAGGTTAGGAGGTTTTTTGCCTCTCCTGAAAAGTTACCATGAATGGACTTAGCACATTTGCTCACGAAGCCAACGATATATATATGTACATATTTTTTATAAAAAACTTTGCCCTAGTATTCTTAAATTAAGAATTTCATGCTTACAACAAGATTATTTCAATTTTTCATCCTGTCTCAAGAATACCGTTCTTGATTCAAAATTGGGGAAACTTAATTTTGATTTATTTTCCCTTAGTTTCTGTAATTCTTAATTCAAGTACGACACAGCTTGTTTTTAGCCCGCGCCTTTTCTCTGAGTGTATGTATATGAAAAATTCAGCAGTCTTTATATGAAGGTATTCACTAATGCCTCCTCAGTATTAGGGATTTTCATAAGTGATTCACAAAGAATTCACTTGGGATTTTTATTGCGGGGTATTTACAATCAGTTTTCTATGTTTTACTTTTGAAACAAATGAAATTTGTCTACTTTTTCTTATCATTTTTCAAAGCCCACTTTTTCTAATTCTTTTTCTAAGTCTTCTTTTTACAACAAATGCGAATTTTCTCCTTTTCACAGTCTACTTTTTACAAAAAAAAAAAAAACAGTCCAGTTGTTTTCAGTCTACTATTTACAACAAATTAAAATTGGCTACTTTTTGTAAACCACATTGGTGGCCATCCTGATCCTTAAACACAATCATTTCTATGTACACATACATACATATATGGATTTTTCTTTATTAATATCAGCACTAAAATTGCGAAAGGTCCGTACGAGATCTCAGTCTATTGTCATGTTGTTCTCACACATCTTTATATATATTACGCTAAGCGATTTTTTGTAAACACCATAACTTTTACACCGATTTTGGAAAGTGTCCCTGCAAAAAATGCGATTAATCCGGGACGTATCCGGGATCAATCGCAAGGGAGCATGCGACTAATACAATTTTACATCCCTTTATATGGAGTGAATTGATCGCATTTGTTCGAGCATGTCCTATGAAGAGACTAATTGTTCAACTTGTATACCCGAACGGGTACCAATGTAGATTAATCGCTTTCATCCCGAACGGGTACAAATGTAGATCAATCGCTTTCATACCGAACGGGTACAAATGTAGATCAATCGCTTTCATACTGAACGGGTACAAAGGTAGATCAATCGCTTTCATACCGAACGGGTACAAATGTAGATTAATCGCTTTCATCCCCAACGGGTACAAATGTAGATTTTTCCAAGTTGTTAGCAAAGGCAATTTTTAATAACAATCCTTAAAAAATTTTAAATATTCATGCATATTTAAATAAAGATTATATAATGTTTTACTTTTGTAAAAAAATCTCAATAAATAAATTAAAAAAATTGTAAGTTTTGAGTATGCATTTTATGAGCGTAATGTAAAGGATTTTTTGATAGGATATTGTAGACAACATTTTGTTAAAATTATTATTCATCATTGTTATTAAAAGAAAGGGTGTTCAATTCGTTTTACCGGTTGTTCTACAATTTTTTAAATACATTGCATATTTTTGTAAAATTTCTACATTTAAGGAACCTAGATTTGTACTCGTTCGGAATGAAAGTGATTAATCTACATTTATACCCGTTAGGGAACAATTGGGCTACAATTAGTCTACATTTATACCCGTACGGGTACAATCGGGGACTAATTGTGGACCAATTGTTCTCGAAAGAGATCAATCCGGGACAAATATCTTTCGGTATTAATCGCACATTTTTTGCAGGGGTGGTGTCAAATGAAAGGGCTTGACCTGTAGATGTGCAGGAAGGTTTAATTTTTTTGGAAAGGGTTGCCAGCTGTTCGAAAATTTAATTTTCCTGTATCATTTGTTTGATTTTAAAATTTTTGGTACCATATGAAAGAGCTTGACCTGATATTGAGTAATTTAATAAAAATTTTACAAAAAGGGTTGCCACCTCTTCAAAAATTCAGTTTTACGCTACAGTTTGTTCGATTTTTAAATTTGAGGTGTCATATGAAAGGGCTTGACTTGGCAATGAGTAATTTAATAAAATTTTTACAAAAAGGGTTGCCACCTGTTCAAAAATTCAGCTTTACGTTATAGTTTGTTTGATTTTTAAATTTGAGGTGTCATATGAAAGGGCTTGGCATGGAAATGAGTAATTTATTAAAATTTTTACAAAAACGGTGCCACCTGTTCAAAAATCCATTTTTGCGCTACAGTATCACATTTTTCAATTTGAAGTGTCATGCAAGGCCTAGCACTGAGGATGGGTAATAAAAGGAAAGGGAAGAGGAAAAATGAAAAGGGACGGATATGGCGAAGGAAAGGAAGCGAAAGAGGAAAGAATACGGAAAATCTTTGTATAAAAAATCTAGGTCCACAGAAAATAAAAATAACCAGTAACTATTAAGGTATATCAAAAAATTTTCAAATGTGGCAATAAGTGGTCTTTCACCCTCAAAGTGGGGCACAGTGTAATTGAAAGCCAGAGCATCGCGTGGCCGTGTTTACTAGTTATCCTTATTCACTTTGTTTAAAGCTATCTCTCTCTATCTATCTACTATATACTCGTACATACAGGCCCAACGAGAGGGGGGGGGGGGCTGAGGGGGTCAATTGCCCCGGGCCCGGGCTTTAGAGGGCCCGGAAATCTCAAAATGTAGCGTTCCGGACGCTACAAAAACACGTCCATTTTTTTTAAGTGGCTAAAAACGAGGCATTAAACTAAATTTCTGTCGCTAA
Organism: Urophora cardui; assembly: GCA_960531455.1. Taxonomy (NCBI): domain Eukaryota; kingdom Metazoa; phylum Arthropoda; class Insecta; order Diptera; family Tephritidae; genus Urophora; species Urophora cardui. The sequence goes on from OY482672.1 coordinate 234,445, forward strand.
CATACTTTAATCATTAGCCGTGGCCTAAATCTTTCCCTTTATCATAAAACGATACAATATTTCGCGATATTTCTGCCTCAAAAGTTCAAAAAATCGTACGAACATACTGTCCGAAACGCCCAGGAAATGCCCATATATATACATACGTGTATGTATGTATGTAAACAGCTATACGCCGAAAACAAACGAAGCTTGCGAAGCTAAAATTTGCTTTGGTGCTTCGTACAGGTGAATTCGATCGCTGTTTCACTAAAGCGTTCAGCAGAATCAGTCTTTTGATATACCAAATTCCTACCAACAAATATTTGTATTCCAATTTAAAGAAATTTATTTCATACAAATAAAGCAATACTAGCCGGACCCATGCGCATCTTGCGCAAAAAAATAACAAAACATACGTGGCGCTAGTCGGTATGGTTTGTGCTGTCACGCCCATTTTAAAAAACATTATTTATTTGGTTTGGTGGAACTTATGGAACTTTCAATGAATTACCTATACATATGTTTGACAAAGATATCGCCTTGGCAAGCAAATCAGTGGTCGAAGCTTAATCGATTTATCTGTTAGTTCCTAAGTTTTGACTTATAAATCTTTGAAAATTTGCCCCTGTTGGCCCATTTTTTTAAATTTCAGCATATTTCCTCATAACGGCATAAGGTCATTGCATGGATTAAATTCCATAACTCGGGCTTTATTAGTGACTTAATTATCATGTTTAACGCGTTTTTCGAAATGCATGCATATGCCTTATTTTCAACCCCAACCTTCTCTGATCCCATTAGAATCTGTGTACCAAATTTCATTAAAATATTTCTATTTTTGCGCCAGTTAGATTATGTACGACCGGCCGTTCAATCAATTTTTTTTTTCATCGTGATCGTTTTGATTTATGTAAGTCCATAACCTATGTCAATATTTTATGGTCTTACGTACAACCGTTATTTGATCAAAACTATAAATACATATACATATATTGTACTACGAACAGCTGTGTATAAATAAGCACATCCCATGCTGAAAACCCCCATTCAGCGTAAGTACGAATACACACGTGTTCGCCTAAAATAATGTGATGTTTACATACAAACATACAGCTAAAGCTTATAAAAGTGTTGTAAAATATACACGACTATTCATCTGGAGCGACATCTACATTTGAAATTTGTATTTAACACTGCACTCTTGGTAGAATAAAATAACTCTTAAGGCATAGTTTTAGGCGCAAATCTTTTAGTTTAAAACATTTTATTTTTACAAAATACTATTAGAAAAAAGTACCACGCCCAATAAAACACCGTTTCGCATGCATAGCTAATTAATACCTTTAAAACGATGCCTTACTTATTAATTTTGGTAAATTATGTGAGCAGAAAAAGGGATATTTATAAAACACCAATTAGAAATAATATATATGATTTATTTAAGCAAAATTCATTCAGACCTATGGTCCCATGGACAATATTACTCAGTATGACCCATGGATTCGGAAACTAGATGTGCCTTTTGAACAATACATTTGACCCACCTTAATAGGTATATTTCTATGTAAACATATTTACTTGATCTGTATTAATGTATAGATAAATTAAAGTTCGTAACTATATGTTCATTGAATTTTGATTTTGAGAATTTGTTCATTTAGTATGAGGGCCGGTAGGTATTTTGACCCCGGGCCCGGATTTTCTCTCGGCGGCCCTGCGTACATATGTATATATAAAAATGGTGTAAAAAATGTTACTAACCTCATCAGATGATAACGGCTGGGCCGATTTCTGTAAAACTTTTGCCAGTTGTTCGTATTATGAAGGAGAAGGTTCCTACAGAAGAAAATTTTGGAAAATCCCTCCGGAAAAGTCCGAAAATTGGTAAAATCCGTGTGTATGTGTGTATGTGTGTATGTGTGCATGTGTGTCCTTTATAGACTCCCAAAGTAATCAACCGATCTTTATGATATTTTCACAGCGGATTCATGTGGTGTTAGCGCACATAATAGGGTATATAGAATTTCGAAAAAGAGGGAGCTTACCGGAATACAGGCCTAAATGTGGACCCAGATCTACCCAGCAAGTCTTCGAGCAATATTGGTATCAAATGAAGGGTGTTGAACAGGCCTTCAACATAAAGTTATTTTCGTTGCGATGCCTAGGCGGGGTCCCCAGATACGGGTCAAAACGTGGGACCGAGTGACCCTGGAAAGTTTCTGAGCGATATTGGTATCAAATGAAAGCTGTTGAGGAGGACTTCAACAAAGAGCTCTTTAAATAGTGATGCCTAGGCCGGGTTCCAAGACTAAACTACTAGAAAACTGTCGATTTCCGAGAGTGGCGGGAACTCCTAGTAATAATAATTACTTTTGATCGCAAAAATATATGATTATGTACATGCTGCTTTAAATTATTTCGCTTATAATGATTACCGTCCCTGGTATAAACTGAAAGTGGATGGACAGGGCCTCAACATAGAGCTCTATTCACTGTAATTCCTAGGACGGGTGTCCAGATATGGGCCAATGCATGGACCCGGAATATTTCTGAGCGATATTGGTACCAAATGAATGGTGAAACCAGAGCTTCTACATAAAGCTCTACTTATTATGATTCCTAGGCCTGTCTACGTATATGGGTCAATACTTGTAAATTTAAATTAAAGTGTTCCGTTTATTTTAAAGTGTTTCTAATGCCCATAATAGGAAGTGGCCCAAAGCAAAGCTTGGCCGGGTACAGCTATAAAAATCATCATCAACCAGTCATAAAAATCGCTTTTCACTAGACTCTGTTTAAGCATTTAATTGATTTATGGCCCCCAATTTTGAAATACCATACTGAAATCTTTATCCAATCACAAATTTCAGCAGGTTTAACTGCTTTATCGCGATTGTGATTTAATTTATAACAAAAATTTGTAATTTAATATTGGTGGTGTTTTCTTTATTTGCTCACTGTGCCCTTGCCACCCTTAACACTTTCATAATTTCTTATGCAAAATTTTCGAGATCAAAGCAAAGTTAAGCTTTACACCCACCACCACCAGCAGCACAACACCGCACGTTTGTTCGATTTAGTCGCCAAGCATCGATACATATTCCCCCAGCATAATTATTGTTTTGTTTTTTATTATCCCTTTTCAATCACTGTCACTCTGCATATTGCAGCAGTCACTTAAATTTAGCTCAATTCATTGCACGGAATTGATGCTTTGAAAAAAAGCAAGCAAAAAAATTAACAAAATATTCGTAACTAAATGAATAAAAAACGAGTCAATTGCCGCAGTCATTGCTCAGCAAACTGAGAAAGGGTGTGTGGCGGAAGTGCAGGAAAGCAACAGAGCAGATTGACATATTCAATGGCCATGAAAATGATGTGCAGCACATCGCAGGACGATTAGCAGCCAAACAGCGTCATAAATAAGAATGTATTCAATTCAAACGGCTTATGGCTTATGCACGCACATACATACTTGCATATTCACCCTGCAGGGAACTCAATAACTAGTGAGCAAAATTTCTATGTAGTTCCGAACTAGCGAAAAGGTGTCAAAAGGGAACTAGATCAATTGTAGTTAGACCCTCACCAGTTCAGAAGGAGTGAATTGAGTGACCATTATAAGACACACTTTGATTTGTATGCAATTTCGAAGTGACAAAAATTCTATGAAAATTTTTCGTTCGTTCAATTGCCGTCGGCTTTGCAATTCTCAGATGTTTAGTGAAGCATTTTATATAAAGAGTTTTCTATTTGCATCTTGTATGAAATGAAATGTTCCCCTAATTATGCTTTTCCGATCCCTCAGGCTTAAGCGGCAGATGTAAAACTGTAGAATTTGTAGGTACTTGTAGCTAGTTCAGAACTATCGAAATTGTGCCAATAAACGAACTAGTGTAAACTGTAGAATTTAGTACTAGTTCGGAACTATAGAAAATGTAGTGCAGAGAGTGACAATTGGCACCGCCTAGGACATCGCCGTGTTAAATTCGCTAGTTTATAACATGCAAAAGAGATTTAGCTCGCACTAGTAGTGTCGAAAAATGCACTAGAAGCGAACTAGTTCGGAACTAGAGATTTTCCCTACAGGGCATATTCAAACTCATATGTACCTACACATTTCAAATGGTAATGCGCAACCCTCTTGCCACTGAGCGTGTGTACGCAACGCTTGACGCACATCACAGCACAGCACACCACACATAAGCGGATATTCATTACAGCAACCGCAACGGCAGACGCACCAGCGCACAGTGGTTCAGCCGCGGAAAAAATTCATTTTTTTCAATACCTAATTTTCAGATTCTAATGATGTAGTCTTATAAAAAAATGTCCAAATATGAACAATTCATGACTACTTTGCAAAAAGTTGATTTTTTTTACAAAATAATGGTATCAGAAGTCAGAAAAATTTTATTCAACAAAAACTGCTTGAAATTTTTGCTAATTTTAGCTATAAATTTTCCTTATAACTTATATCCCCATTGTCCATGTTGTGAGTTTAAAACAAAATATAGCACTTGCTTGACTAATTAAAGAAAAAATCAGTGCAATCGGCCAAATATTAAAAAAAATATAAGCCAGCAAAAATGGTACTTCATAAATGGTACCTTTTCTAACTTCGATGGACAAAAAGTTTGTGTGCTACAGCGTGCTACACTCGCTGACTGTAATAAAATGAAAGTTTGGAATGTCTTCTATCGATTTCTGTTAAAAATTTTTTCCCATATTTTCCCCAATCGATGTAAACTTGATTTAAATGTCGAAAGTCCCATCAAATTTTGTAAAATTGACAAAATGTAGCATGCTTTTAGGCTGATGCGTATATATTAACGTTTACATCTTATGTGACATTTTTTTGTTTACGAATATGAAGGCACAGAGAGGGTTAGATAAAAATGCAAATTGGTAAATTATAACCCTAATTTGTTAGAATCAATGGTAATGCAAACAAAAATAACGTTAAACACATTCGTCATAACATTGCGGTTTGCAAACAACAATAGCAAAAAACACATTTGTTTAAACATTTTACCAGCTTATTTTAAGGTATTAGATAAAAAAAATGTTATCCCGATGAAATTGTAGTAACAGAAACATATGCTGCTGTTAATTTGCAAGGTTTACTTGATCACACAACAAGAAGACTTATTGATATTTTCTCAGCAGAAAAGTTGAACTCCTTATCATGTTATGAGTTAACCCTTACTAGTAAATGGGGCTTATGATTTCTAGGCTTATGTTTTCTAGGAAAAGTGATAGAATTTCTACCAATACAGATGTTATTAATCGATTACTGGCAAGTTCTGGCCATTATATAAAGTCCATAAGACGACAACCCAACAAAAAGTGTGTGGAATTGGATCCTGTTGTCAAGGATATGCTAAATCATTAAACATTTTCCTTATATTTGTTTTTTTTTCTTTCCATATATACATACATAGCTATATTTTAGATTATATGTATTATAAATTTAATCATTAAGTACATCAAATTTTTACAAGAGCTCTTTTCAGTTACTGAAAATGTATATATTCATTTATTTTTGAATAAAAGGTGTAGGAAAAGTAGGCGTGGTTGTTTGCCAATCACGCCTATATTTGGTATTGTCGATATCTTTCATAACAGTAACTTATGCGACAAGTTTCGTGAAGATATCTTAATTTGTGGAGCTGAAATTACAATTTTTCTTTAAAAATTTTTACTATAGGTCCAGGGGAGGTACCCCTAGGGAGTGGCCGATTTCAACAATTTTTGGCGCTGTCAATGCCTTTAATTAGGCTAACTCATGTACCAAGTTTCGTGAAGATATCTTAATTTTTTTTAGCTGAAACTAAAATTTGTATTTAAATCTTTTTTTTATAGGTCCAAGGGAGGTACCCCTAGAGGTTGACCGATTTCAACCATTTTTTTGAAAATTTCTTAATTAGCTCACATATAACATCTGTGCAAAATTTCAATGGCCTAGGACCACTCCTTCTATTTTTTTCCGCAAAATGTATGGAGCCGAACCACTGTGCAGCGCGTCAACCGCCGTATATCAACTAGAAGGCTGCACGAATGGATTCGAAACGGCCAACAAAATATTCGCGGCCGTCCAATTACAGTACCTACTTGTTTCTGTCGTTTTAGAATAAGCGCAAGTAGAGCACAACCATAAACAGAACCAATACAATTACTTATTCGTAGCGACAATTACATGACCTTAAAAAGGTTCTGCAAATAGTGTACACTACTTGCGAATACTTTGAATATAATCGAAATATATGTATGTACATACATATTTTCATAAACACACATCCAGACGTTGTGTTCAGCAAAATTACGCTGCTAGTGTGAGTGTGTGTATGTGCATATGCATACAAACTAGGGCGGGTCGATGGGTAGTGGCCAAAAAAAAATTAACAGGGACACATCGCAATTATAAAAATTTGGGTAATTTCAAGCTTTTTTGCCCAAGAAACCATATGTCTAAAATAAATTTCGAACCAGAGCTTTTTACGATCTACATATTTCCAACTGTTCTATATATTTTAAAATAAATCGGTAACCAGTACTTCGATTCTTTTGATTTTTTCGGCATTAGTTAGGAAACTTATTTGGCATATTAAGGTGGTTTTATGAAGGAAATAAAGTTCTCCCGAAATTCGCGGAACAACCCGATTTTCATGCGAATATAATACGGAAATCTATACCTAAAATTTTTCCTTAATATATTAAAATTTAGAGGTCGTGCAAATGCCTCCAAATTTCTTTCTCCTTTTATATCAGTGATGATACATAATTTTTTTCAAAGTCCTAATGAACAAGAAAAACATTTCTTATCATTAAAAAATTGAACATATGTATGTTTGTTGGGCTTTTATTTTTTGGTCCAATATGTACATTTAATAAACAAACAAACCAAAGAAGCAACAAGGTTTTGCGAATACTTCATAACATGGTTATTATTATGTTATATTCTATCGTGGCGAATAGTGTACACTAATCGCTCCAACAGAACAAATAGAAATAGTATTTGTATTCCAAATGAAAAGTATGGGTTATATTCGTATCTGCATTGAAATTGTGCTGTGACTAATTGTACAATGCATAGAGTATTCGAAAATATAGAAGAGGCAAATGGTATTGTGCAGAGGTCTAATATCAACTCACATCACATTCATAACCTATAACCATAAAAACTTACCCTCTCTTTAGCGTTGGGCTTAACTGCCGTGATTTCTGACTGCCTACCATTAAATATGTAGCTGCTACATTTGCTTGGTCATCGTCAGCACACTGTGACTTATCCATACGCGTTGGTTGACAGCGCACGCGTTGCCGCTTATTTAAAGTTTTAGCAGCACCCCTCTTCCACTTCCACTTCTGCCACTGCTTACTTACTTTTTGTGTCTATTGCCAGTCTATTTGTTTGATGCTCTTTTACACAGTGTGGACTTAACATCTTCCTAGTTAGCAGGCGGCTTTATGACTTACATTTTACATATGTCATTGATATCCCCGTGGGAATGTTAATTCTTCTTCTTCCATCTATTAAATAAATTATACATACTCGTATTGTTTGTTTGGGGTGTTGGCAAATGTTTCAAATATTTTTGGTAAATGTGTCAATGCAGTGTGGCAATATATGTATGTACATATACATACATACATATGTATGTGCATATTTAGTTTGGCATTTTGGGGTCAAACTTGAAATACATTTGTACATATTTAAATGATGATGCTTTTTTCCATAGTTTTTAAGTGGCACAGTGGGGTTTTTGAGTTTATTAAAATAAAATAAGTGAATATCTAAGAAAATTTAAATACACGCGCGCTATCTGCTGGAAGATAGCGGTGGTTAAAACCTAATCTCATTACACTCAGGGAAAAACAGTATTTTAAAATCAAAAATAAAATTTTTGTTTTCATAATGCACGTTTTAAACCAGTGATCTCCACAAAGCCCTTATGGACGGTACATTGACATAAAAATCATGGCCGACAATAAGAGCAAAAAAATTGCGGCCGCCCACTTCCTCCATTTTTAAAATTACACCCGAAAAATTTCGAAAATTTATAAATTGATAATTGTTTGAGAGGGGTAGATAAAGAGAATAAATTTATTTCTGGGTATTTTTTTTAAATATTTTAAATATTTTTTAATTTTATTTTAATTTTTTTAATTTTATTTTTGGTCCTGAAAAAAACCGAATAAATTTTATATAATTCAGGGACTGGTAATAGTGATCGAAATCGAAAATGTTCAAACAATTATTACTAAATTTTTGCTTCGATTTTTAACATAGCTGCGCATTCTTTAGTTTTTTATATTCTATCGATTTCTTCTGCAGACGGAGCTGGTGTTGTGCGTTTTTATATTTTTCATTATCAGCGCACGCTTTAATAATTAAAGTTTAATTTATAGCTAAAACAGCGAAATTACCCATATGCATACAGGTGAAGCTAATAAAAGGGTGTTAAAAAATCTACATAGGTATATACGTACATACATACATATGTACATATGAACACACACATATCACTATCTAATTCCGTATCAAATCTTAATTTTCAAATAAAAGATGTAATACATTTTTCTCAGTGCGTGGGCGTTACCTCGCTTTCGTAAGCTTCTGCAGAAAATAAAAAAGAAAAATGGCAGCCAAAAATGGCGTGTACACAAACCCAGTCGGAATTGATTGCTTTCAAAATTTTTGGATTTAAAAAGAAACATACTTAAATTAAAAATGAAAATGAATGTTGATTCAAAAACTCGCTCTTTGTTCAACATTTTTTTGTGAGAAATCCAACAAAAACAATAACGAGAATCGATTTTTTTAATTTTGTTTTTACTATGATTCATATAATTCATGGATTCTTTTTTAGGAAAAGGGAAGTATAAATAGGCTACTACAATTCAATATAATGTTCAATGTTCCACTATGTGATGGCGTTGGATTGAATTTCCGGTTGATGTCATGGTTCGAATCCGGAGGAGAATATAAAATAAAAAAGGAGAATAAGGAGAATAAGAAATAAAGATAGTAAACAGTTAAGGCGAAGTAGAAAAGAAGAGGAGATCAAGCGGAGGCTATATTTTTGTAGTTGGGACCATGATAGAAAAATAGAAGGTAAAATCACTTATTGGCGTAGGCAGCCATCTTAGCCATTTGACTTTTATTGAATTTATGACATTTCATTGAAATCATGCTACCAGAGTAAACAGCAGCAAATGTTTTTTTGGGCCGAAATCTGAAGTTTGTGAAAATAAATTAATTTATGTTCAAAAAAGCAAGTGCTTCGAAAGCTGTGTGATTTGTGCAAAATAAATAAATAAATAAATTTACTTTCATACGCGTAATTTGTGAAAAAAGATTTGAAAAATGAGCTGCCTTTTCAGCGGATGCGAAAATACCGTGCACTTTTGCAAAGGCTCAGCGGTGAAGTTTTTTAGGTTTCCAGCAATTCCGTTTATGAGAAATCAATGGCTTCAAGCGTGCCAAATAGAGGAAGTTGATCTTCCAAAAAACCCGTTGATGTGCTCAGTTTATCGAAATGTGCAGTGCCAAGTTATAATGCGAAAACAAAGTATGGACGCAATAATTAATATGTGCATAAATCTTAAAAAAATATGTATTTATTAGAGTGCAATTAGTGGAAAGCTTTGTGAACAAAAGTCTCGAAGCTGTTGATACGTAAGTGCTTTATAAACAAACATTTAACTGAAAATATCTCGAAGATATCCTGATGAAAAATAAAAGATTACAAAAACAAAAAAATGAAAAAAATTACAACTTAAATGAGTTTAATAAAGAACTTTAAAATATATCTACCTTCTTGTTTCCTTTAATCTGAATTCTGCATTTCTGTTCCACCAAATTTTTGCTTGTATTGTACTCCTTCTCTTCCCTTTCTATAAGATAGAAGTGAAAAAGAACGAGCAAAATGTAAACAAAAAATTTGTTCGGACATAACGATGACTCCAGCCTTACTTCTTTGTTAAATTCTCTGTCTGTTGTATTGCGTAAGGCTTTGTATTAAATACTTCCCACTTTTCACATCCCTTTTAATAATATATGTCTTTCTTTGATAATTTCTGAGCTTTCTTCAACTAAAACTAAAATTACCAAAATTTTCTTAAAAAATCTCCATTTTTATATTTGTCCAATATGGCAGCCTCACTCATAATGTTTACAAAAAAGATACTTCAGAAAAGTTCAATAGCCGTCAAAAAGTTTAAAGTGAAATTACCTTCTGAATTTTTATACCATGGTTGGGACTCGGATTGAGAGAAGATGAAGAGAATGCCGTTGGATACAATTTCGAATCCGGAAGAGAAAATGATATAGAGAACACTACAGTGGTTTTTTCTCATAGTGCTTAAATTAAAAATAAACTTCCACTTACCCCAACAAAAATAAACATTTTTAAATTTAAAATGTTTTTTCTTGATTTAAAAATTTTACAATGAACATTTTTTAAATAAAAATGTTGGCCTTTACATCACTTTTAAATACGTTTTTGCCCATTTTAAGCACGTTTTCATATGTTTATATAATTTTTTTTCCCTGAGTGTAGTAAATATGTTGCTTTGTTTAGGCAGCAGCTAGAAATTACATACATACAGTTGAAGCTAATAAAAGCGTGTTAATAAAAATAAATAAATAAATGCAATTTTTTTAGTGGCTAGCACGAAATTAATTTAGCACGAAATTAATTTTTTTATCAATTTTAATTTGATTTGGGTAAGTGGAAAAATTAGCTGAAAACTATTAACAGCGAAGCTGGGGTATATAGCTATTTCGAAAAGGGCTTAAACTTTTCTCATCAGTACCCCTTTCGGGAGTGGAAGTTTGAACCAAGCGTAATTTGAACTTGGGACCTCACAACTCCCACCCTTATGACCGACCGATTTACGCACTCGGCCACAAGAGTGCTGTATCAGTTGACAGCCAATTTCCACTTTTGTCTTTACACACGTAGCTACATACATATGTATGTATGTATGTACATATGTACCTTCAATTAGATCGTTTTGTGTGCACATGCTTTGCATATGACAACAACACAAACGTATTGAATCTATTTTTAGACAGTTCGCAATGAACGGAGTTGTTGTATTACCAACATTACATACATTTGTATAAATGCAATTTTTTTAGTGGCTAGCACGAAATTAATTTAGCACGAAATTAATTTTTTTATCAATTTTAATTTGATTTGGGTAAGTGGAAAAATTAGCTGAAAACTATTAACAGCGAAGCTGGGGTATATAGCTATTTCGAAAAGGGCTTGTGGCCGAGTGTGTAAATCGGTCGGTCATAAGGGTGGGACTTGTGAGGTCCCAAGTTCAAATCACGCTTGGTTCAAACTTCCACTCCCGAAAGGGGTACTGATGAGAAAAGTTTAAGCCCTTTTCGAAATAGCTATATACCCCAGCTTCGCTGTTAATAGTTTTCAGCTAATTTTTCCAGTTACCCAAATCAAATAAATAAATAAATTTTTCTACTTATCACAAGAAGTGAAAATTTTCTATTTTTTACAACTCATAAAAATCTAAATTTTACAAAAAATAAAATTTGGCTACTTTTTACAATCGATATAATAGGTATACTCTTTACAACCAGTGAAAATTATCTACTTTTCACAATTCATTTTTTTTTTTAGTATCCAATATATATTGCCAACTGTATAAATACAATATGTACATCTAACAATTTTGTGGTTCGTTAAAAGTAATTAGTAATTAATACTAACTTAATAAACTTAGTGGGAATGTATGGATTGCTCTCAGTAGTGCATCTACATATTTGTTGTAGTCCATCAATAAAGATCTTGATTTTCTTCTGATTTGTTGAGCGAAAGTAGGCATCTTTAGGTCACGATGTAGTTGGTCCTTCGTGACGTAGTAGGGTGCATTTACAATCATCTAAATTTTACAACAAATGAAAACTGTCTACATTTTACCAGACAATGTTCCTATTTTCCACTTCTAACCGTCCATTTCCTAGTTTACTTTTTACAACAAATTAAAATTTTCCATTGTCTACTTTTAACTGGATAGCACGCCTATGATCATCTTTATTCTGTAATTTTTTAAGTCTCTCCTTTTTCTAAGCCCCTATAAATCCACTTTTTACAATCATAAATGTGCTCAGTTCTTACTGCAATTATTTCAGTCCTAGTCCACCTTTTTACTGTCTATTGATTTTTTATTAAGTCTCCCCTGCGTACATATACAAATTATTTTATTTCCTCTCAATTTTAAAATTAGTATCAATTGTTAGAAGTCTAAAATGATTGCACACTTTTACACTTTGTTCCTAACGTTTATGAACACTTAATATGTAATCTAAGTAATTCACAAGGGATGTTTTTTCCCATCAATAAAGTCAACTCATCATTGCCTAAACCAAAAGAATATGCACACATTAAATACCTTGGAGTATTAAGTAGGAACATTTTTGCGATGATTAATACGCTATAGCAGAAAAAAGCAGTTCATTATGAGGCTAAAGTTAAGTATGAGTGAAAAATAGTTACTGAAGCAATACAAAATTCACAGCAACAACAACAAACAAAGTGGTGTAGGTTGAGGGCGCAACGTCGTCATTGAGAGTTAATCCTTGATGGTGTAAATAATATGATTAACACGTTGAAATGAGCACAGAATGAAAAGCACACACAACGCACATACACAAATGTACAATTGTTCAAGTAAACACCCGGAAAATGGCAAAGTCATAAAGTCACACGACGATTGCACCTTTGAATGTTATAATGAGATTTTAGATTTGTAAATTAATGTTCAACCAGCAGCCAACCAGCCGCGGCACAGGCATTCTGCGAAAATTTTAAGCGGCGAACGGCGTAGGGCGAAGAAGCATAAAGGGCGAAGGCGCATTGAGAGGCGGTTCCGCTGCGCTTTTGTTTACCAGCAAATCATAAATCATTTAAAAAGAAAAAAAAAACACCAACCAGTCAAGCAGTTAACGCCCTACAAGAGGCGTAAGCCGACTAATATTTTTAAGCGCTTTTCATACCAATTTTAGGGCTAATCTTTGTGCGAACATATTTTTAGGCGCACGGCCATGGCATGGCGCGCCGTTGGGCTTTTGTTCGCTTTAGTAAGCACACCGCACATACACATGAACAAAAGCGGCAAAAATGAAAATTTATTGAAAAGTATTCGATTACAATAAAATATGGTTATAAGTCATAAAAGTTGCGCGAACCTTTTGCACAATTTTTGCGGTTTTTCATTTGAACTCTTTTTTCTTTGTCATACTTGGTTTGTTGGTCGTTTTTCATATAAATTTTTCTTTTATTTTATTATTTCTTCTTTCTTTATTTGGCAAACGCGTGTCTAGGCGACTGTCGTTTGCTAAACGAGCGTGTTAAATGCGCTTTTGACATTTGCCCTGTGTTTGCCTCCCTCTCTCTGTGTGTGTACGCGCTGCGTTCTGAACGCCTTAAAATATCTTTAGCTTGATGCCGTATGGCAATCACTGAATCGGAAATAATTTTATTAACTTGCCGTTTCACATTCACAAAAAAACAGCTTTCACTTCTGCCTTTACACTTTTCCGTCCCCACGAGCTTACAAAGCCTGAGAAAATTCGATTACAATAAGAACAACAGCAACTGTCTCTTGGCAGCCTTTCTCTTTTTTTTATACTCAGCTGTACTAGTACACAGAGTATTATAGTTTTAATCACATAACGGTGCATTGTAACAGAATGAAATAATCGAGATAGATATAGACTTATATATATCAAAATGATCAGGGTGAAAAGAGAAATCGATTGAGCCATGTCCGTCCGTCCGTCCGTCCATCCGTCCCTCTGTAAACACTCTAACTCGCCCAAAAATTGAGATATTTTGATGAAATTTGAAATGCAAGTTGGTATCCAGACTGGGACGGTTACAGTGGCGTAGTAACGGGGGGGGGCTTTTGGGGACAAACCCCCCCCCCCCCCCGAAAGATTCGTTTTGTATAAAATTGATCTGACCATAAAACCATATTTAACTAAGAGATGCTTTATTAGCATACATTTCTTTTTCAGGAAAAAATCAATGAGAATAGAAATTTTCCAAATTGGTAATTCGAAATTTAGCGCTTTTTCACGAAGTATTATTTATAATTGTAGCATTTGTTGAGCCGTAGGAAAGTGCAAGAACCGTAGGAATTTCAACACAATTTACATTCTTTGTACTCATATTCGCTCTTTTGTGGTAAAATTCATACGATTCCTGCACCTTCCTACGGCTCAACAAACTCTACAATTATTATACGGTATTATTAACATGCTAATTACTCGACAAATTTTGATCAACTTTAACCACCAAAAATGAAATAATACTTTTCTAAAGCGAAATTTTACGCTGATTCCGAATATCATCTCCATTTTTTTGTGGCAGACCCATTTTTTCAGATATCGACAAAAATTTAGAAAAAGCCATATATGCAAGACATTTTGGTAGTCATCGTGGCAATTTGACATCTAGGAAGATCTGGTAGAGAGAGCTCCAACAAACATTTTTAGCCATCACACTCAAAAATTGGTCAAGTAGTTTGGTTACAATGGCAAACAGAATGAAAAAAATTGGAAAAAAAAATAATTTTCTTAAAGAAATTTCAGATTTGACTGTCCTAAAATTAGAAAAATTTTATGGGGGACAAAAAGTTAGCCCCCTTATCCTATTTAATTGTGAACATTTTAAGACTAATATTGCAATAACCGGATGTACAGTTATTTATATTTATTTATTTTTATTGAAAGTCCTTAACCAAAACCGGAGGGTACTTAGTTAACAAAAAGTTACTTTATTACAAGACTATAGACCAAAAAAAGTAATATGCTGCCTAAAATTCGTTTCTTGTATACACATCTGGATAATTTCCCTACAAGCTTAGCTGCTGAAAGTAATGAACATGGTGAAAGATTTCATCAGGACTTAATAGTATTTGAAAGGCGATATCAAGGATCTTGGTACAAGCGTATGAGGGGAGATTATTTTTTGGACAATCATACGTGTAACAAATCCAGAAAATCACAAAAGAGTAGTCAAAAGTACTTACTCACATCCCTCATTATTTATCCTCTCCTTAAAATCGCGAAAAACAGATTAATAAATTTTTTTTCGTATTGTGGACCAAAAAGTTATTAAATTTTTTTTCCTATTAATCGCTGTTCTGAGACACATTTTGTACTTCAAAACACATAATAAATGGAATGAAATAATGTTAAGTATTACTACTCAATGAAGTTCTATGAATAAACCCAATTTTTGTTGTTGAAATCTTACTCTTCCGAAAAATTTTTCGTTAAGGACTTTCAATAAAAATTATTGCAATATTAGTCCCAAAGTGTTCACAATTAAATTCTCTATAGGATAGGGGGGCTAACTTTTTGCCCACCATATAATTTTTCTGATTTTGGGACAGTTGAATCTGAAATTTCTTTAAAAAAGTTCGATTTTTTCCAATTTTTTTCATTCTTATTCGCATTGTAACCAAACTACTTGACCAATTTTTTGGTGTGATGGCAAAAAATGTTTGTTGGAGCTCCCTCTACCAGATCTTCCTTGGCACGATGTCTAATAAAACTTTTTGATGCACTTATGTGATACAATGTCTTGCATATATGGCCTTTTCTACATTTTTACCGATATCTCAAAAACTGGGTCTGCCACAAAAAAACGGAGGTGATATTCGGAATCAGCGTAAAATTTCGCTTTAGAAATATATTATTTTATTCTTGGTGATTTTTTTTGTCCAGTAGTGTTACAGAAAAGTAACGCCAAAAATTTCAATAAAAAATTGGATAAGAAATTCAACTGGTGAAGATAGGCTGAACGGACTTGCCCTAATGAGTATTAACAGAAATATCGATATCACAGTGGAAAAAGTTATTCACAGATTGGCACAAATACATAAGAAAATCAATCTGCGATTTCAATAAATTGAATTATATTAATTAAAAGAATTTAATGTAATTATTTTTTCCAACATACATTTATTCAAATTTCAAGTTTTCCGATATTTGTGTACTAAAATGTTAAATTCTAGTCTGAAAAAATTACATTTTTATCATTTGTAAAAAAAATTGTAGTTTTTTGGTAATTTTAATTTTGGTAATTTTAATTTTGGTAATTTTAATTTTGGTAATTTTTTACATTGTCTGTAACCCCCCCCCCGAAAAATTCTCTTACTACGCCACTGGACGGTTAGTATTGAAAATGGGCGAAATCGGACAATGATCACGCCCACTTTTCTTATATAGAAAAAATCGGAAATGTGGTATCTCAGTCACTAATATAGCTGGAGTGATAAAATTTCACCCACGTATTGAGCTCAGGCCCTTATGAAGAAATCTGGTGAAATTTTGGAAAATGGGCGGTGCCACGCCCACTTATTAATGGACAAACATTGAAAGTTTTATAAGCCATAACTCAGAAACCGTAGCAGATATATCGATGAAATTTGGTATGCGTGATTTACTTACTTAGGCAAAGGTTTGGACGAAAAACTGCCAAAATCGGTTGACGACCACGCCCACTTTTATATATGGAAACTATAAAGGTATATCATTTAAATTCTGTGGCAGGAGTCCAACTACGGACATAAAACAAAAAATTTGGGAAAATGGGCGTGGCACCGCCTCCTTTTAGAAGCAGGAATATGCGAGATTTCTGAGCTTATAACTCGAAAACTAACTGATATATTATGGAGAGACTTGGTGTATACACTTTTATAACTTGTGGTAATACATGTTTAAAACTTTAGCGAAATCGGTTGACGACCACGCCCAATTTTATATATGGGAACTATAAAGTGGCCTAAAAACATTTAAGCGATATCTTTGTCAAATATAAAGGTAATTAATTGAAATTTTGTAGCATGAGTACCACAATAGACCGAAAACAAAAAAAAAAAATTTGGAAAATCGGTGTGGCACCGCCCCTTTTTAGACAAAAGGAATCTACGAGATTTCAGAGCCCATAACTCGACAGATAATTCAGATATTATGGCGAAACTTTCTGTATAAACTTTTACCACCTGTGGTAATACATGTTCAAAAATTTAGCGAAATCGGTTTATGACCACGCCTACTTTTTAACAAAGATATTTCTGGAACACCCTTTGGGAATTTGTAACGTGACATCTTTGTAACTAGAAGTCATAAAGGAATGAAATTTTGCAGCAACAATAATATTAATATGCTTAGTTGGATGATTGATACAAATTTTGCAAATAAGCGTGGCTACGCCCACTTTATGCGGCACTCGCTTTATATAAAATACACCGTGTTTCCATCAAACGCAAACGAACAATGAATGCATACAGGTGAGTATCTAATGTTCGATTCCACTCGAACTTAGGCTTCCTTACTTGTTGTGAATGGAATTGGCAAAAGTGCAAAAAACTATGTATTAATGTTTTTCCTGGTTTGACATTCTGTGACTGCGCTCGTGAATTATGATTACATTTGGGCCAAGCACTTTGGTGAGACAAACTTAAGGCTCGTCTCCACATACATAACTTAATTCGCATTCGAATAATGTAGCGGATAATCTTGCGAAATAACCCGTATCCACGTAGCTGATCATCGCACATAGGGGTATTTGCCTTTTGTGTGGTTTTGTAACTATCTACACCGAGAGAAAAGATACTGGTAGATCAACGGGATTACGGGTTAAAACAACAGATTCCACAGTCAAATCACATCCAAAGGATATATCTGTTAAATTGACAGACGTTATTTTGTTTTAACAGTTTTATTGTTGAACTACTCTGAAAACAAAAATCGCTGTGAATTTAAACACTTTTGCTGTTAAATCAACAACTTTCCGCAGTTGAAATTGTGTCATTTAAAAATAAATCCCTTTGTGTTTTTACATGGCCATTTATTTCTAACGATTACTTTATAATGTGTATTTTTAGAGCTATTTGCAAGTTTTTTAAATCTTTTGTTTTCATTTTTCTCTTCATCCTCCCTCCGTTCGGTTTCCAAGTACAAATATGTAGCTTCATCTCCGCTTGTTTTCCATTGCGGCACCTTCTTCGCCTTCACTGCTTGCTATATTGTGTTCTCTATTTTATATTCTCCTCCGATTTTAAACCATGACATCAACCTGAAATTCAATCCAACGGCATCATATGTATAGTGCGACATTCAACATTATATTGAATATTGAAGCCACTTTAGTGGCTTTTATACTTACCTTTGCTTGAAAAAGCATCCGCGAATTAAAACTCACTCACGTAAGCAAAGCAACAAGTAACAACGGAGAAAGCTGGAAAAATAAATACTTTTTCTTTTGCTAGTCAACAGTAATGATTTGTTGAATCAACAAATAAATATAAAGGTTACAGCAACAGATATTAGGGTTAAGTTAACAGTGACTCAGTTATATCAACAAAAATTTCCGTTAATAATTGACGATCAGTCCTGTTGAACTAACAAATAGGTTTTAATAGATATATTTGTTAAAGTAAAAGATGTTTTCGTTTATATAACTCTTAATGTGTATACTTAAACATATTTCTGTTAATTTAACGAATCTAGGTATTAACAGAAAAAAACTGCTGATACTACTGTGATTATTTTTCTGGGTGTAGTCTTAATTGTAAATAAATAAACAAATAGGAATATTTTTTCAGTGATAACACGATACCTATCATGGTTTAGAATATCTGGAACTTCAATGAAAAAATACATAGGTTTGTTCATTAAATCTCTTATAATATTTTTATTTTTCTACTGATTATAATCCGGAAAGTGCCAAAATGCTCACTAAGATATAGGCTATTGACTCAAAGTCTGAAACCAGGAGGTTATTTAATATTTTGTAAAAAAAAAAATTTAAAAAGAAGATGAATGTCGAAAAATGAAAATTTGCATAAAAAATTTTTGTTAGCCACAGCTCCGTCACTTTAACGTCGATTTTAATTATTTTAACTTTGTTGGAAAGGGTATTTCATCCTCTCACAAAGAAATGAAATAACATAAAAATTTAGGCAGTAGTGGCGGAGATATTGACAGATTAGTAATCCTACTTTTTTTCTTACCTCATAAACTGAAATTTCAAAATATCTCGAAAACTGTTCCACTTTTTAACCATCTGATTACATATTTGGAATCAGCAGAAAATTCTACAATCAATCATGTATCAAATGTCGAGCATATTTTTTGTCGGGTAGTGTAGTTTTTGTACGGAATTTGTAGGTATGTACATTAGAGTGCTTGTAAAATTCAAATTAACGATATTTTACTGTATCGCCCCACAGTGGTTCAGCCGCGGAAAAAATTCATTTTTTTCAATACCTAATTTTCAGATTCTAATGATGTAGTCTTATAAAAAAATGTCCAAATATGAACAATTCATGACTACTTTGCAAAAAGTTGATTTTTTTTTACAAAATAATGGTATCAGAAGTCTGAAAAATTTTATTCAACAAAAAGTGCTTGAAATTTTATCTAACTTTAGCTATATATTTTCCTTATAATTTATATCTCTATTGGCCCTGTTGTGAGTTTAAAAGCAAATATAGCACTTCCTTGACTAATTAAAGTAAAAATCAGTGCAATCGACCAAATATTCAAAAAAATATAGGCCACCAAAAATGGTACTTCATAAATGCTACCTTTTCTAACTTCGATGGACAAAAAGTTTGTGTGCTACAGCGTGCTACACTCGCTAACTGTAATAAAATGAAAGTTTGGAATGTCTTCTATCGATTTCTGTACAAAATTTTTTCCCATATTTTCCCCAATCGATGTAAACTTAATTTAAATGTCGAAAGTCCCATCAAATTTTGATAAAATTGACAAAATGTAGCATGCTTTTAGGCTCATGCGTATATATTAACGTTTACATCTTATATGATATTTTTTTATTTACGAATATGAAGACACAGAGAGGATTAGATAAAAATGCAGATTGGTAAATTATACACCTAATTTGTTAGAATCAATGGTAATGCAAACAACAATAGCAACAAACACATTTGTTTAAGAATGTATACACATAGAGAGCATTAGATAGCTTTACATATTATTTATGTATTTTTTATTAAAACAATGGGTGCATTTTCAATTTCTTATAAAGAATTAAGTGACGAATTAATAAAATGTGATCGAAAAGCTGGATTCGTTAACGAACTTTATCGAGTTACATACCAAGGCGCTAACGAATGATGATATTGCAGTAGTGAAACGAAATATATTGCAGCGATTCGTAGGTCAATTTAAAAAGCGACAAGACGATTCGAAGGGAGATATTTCGCTTTTTTTAAACACGAACTTTGGCTTAAAAGTATGTTTTGAAATGCCACAACACACTGGTGAAATCTAATAGAGTTTTCCATTCTTAGATATATTTGAGGTGGATTTTCCATGTAGCAGTCAATCTACTTGTGAGAAGAGAGGAAGAAAGAGTAAGGAGTTCAGTGATTGCAGTGATCGTGCTAAACGATACAAGGTTGCTGCTTTAGTCGATCAGTTTCCACAATAACAACTTTCAAAGGCAAGTAAAAGGCTGGAGAAAGGAAACAGTGAACAAAACCATATAGTGCTTCAGTTGCACTGGGAATATTAATGGCAGCAGATTTAACAAAATTTCAATATGAAGCTATCAGAATTTCCCTCAGCTCGGAAGGTTTTAAAATTTTACCAGCTTATTTTAAGGTATAAGATGAAAAAAAAATGTTATCCTGACGAATTTGTAGTAACAGAAACATATGCTGCTGTTAATTTGCAAAGTTTACTTGATCACACAACAAGAAGACTTATTGATAATTGCTCAGCAGAAAAGTTGAACTCCTGATCATGTTCTGAGTTAACCCTTACTAGTAAATGGGGCTTATGATTTCTAGGCTTATGTTTTCTAGGAAAAGTGATAGAATTTCTACCAACACAGATGTTATTAATCGATTACTGGCAAGTTCTGATCATTATATAAAGTCCATAAGACGACAACCCAACAAAAAGTGTGTGGAATTGGATCCTGTTGTCAAGGATATGCTAAATCATTAAACATTTTTCTTATATTTGTTATTTTTTTCTTTCCATATATACATACATAGTTATATTTTCGATTATATGTATTATAAATATAATCATTAAGTACATCAAATTTTTACAAGGGCTCTTTTCAGTTACTGAAAATTTATATCTTCATTTGTTTTTAAATAAAAGGTGTATGAAAAGTGGGCGTGGTTGTTTGCTAATCACGCCTATATTTGGTATTGTCGATATCTTTCATGACAGTAACTTATGCGCCAAGTTTCGTGAAGATATCTTAATTTTTTGAGCTGAAATTAAAATTTTCCTTTAAAAATTTTTATTATAGGTCCAGGGGAGGTACCCCTAGGGAGTAGCCGATTTCAACAATTTTTGGTGCTGTCAATGCCTTTAATGAGGGTAACTCATGTACCAAGTTTCGTGAAGATATCTTAATTTTTTTTTTTTTGCTGAAACTAAAATTTGTATTTAAATCATTTTTTTAATTATCTAATACCCAAAATTAATACTTCTATACCCAAGGATAACAAATATAAATTTTGGTTCCGATTGATGGCGGTTTAGTGGTGTTTTAAGGGGGTCAATGTTCAGATTGCCATAGAAGACTTACATTTTTAGTGTCGCATATGGTAATCTGAACTTTGACCCCCTTGAAACACCAGTAAACCGTCATCAATCGGGACCAAAATTTATATTTGTTATCATTGGGTATAGAAGTATTAATTTTGGGTATTAGATAATTAAAAAAAATATTTTGATTTTTTGACCCTTCATAGAGTTTTCTGAACTTTGACCTCAATGCGCCACGCCTTAACCGCCACCAATCGGGACCAAAATTTATGTGTGATATCTTTGACCATGTTACTACAGATTGAGGGGGCGATACAGTCTTTTTATGAACTTTTAAATTTTTCATACAAATTAAAAGCACCCTAATGTACATGTCTACCTACCTCCGGCAATATCAAGCGATTCACACGGACTGCAGCAGCGCACTAACCCTAATAGGATAGTTACACTTTTTTCGAAATTACTCGTACCAGAAATAAAGATGTTTACACATCAAAAAAGAAATAATAATCTTTTATTACTTATTTTTTCAAACAATGATTTAATGGAGGGGTGGAAAGA
This sequence comes from Urophora cardui, assembly GCA_960531455.1. NCBI lineage: Eukaryota > Metazoa > Arthropoda > Insecta > Diptera > Tephritidae > Urophora > Urophora cardui. The sequence goes on from OY482672.1 coordinate 256,574, forward strand.
GGTGGTAAATGGTTTTGAAGATATACTACGTAAAAGGTCTGTAGATAATACCGATATGCGAAACTTAGCTTAACTCAACTTAACTCACACTTATAATTACCATAAAAAAAGCAAATCAAAAAACTCCTGAAAAATACTTTTGAATGCGAATCAATATTGATGGATCAAAACATTGTTTTGCTTTATTTACACTTAACATAACTGTTATGCGAAGCAATAAACAGGACTATAAAAATTTTGTATTACAAAAATTAAAATTCGATTTTCACAATACTCAAGTTTGAACTCATGTGACAGGAGATCTGAAGGTACCACTGGCCTAGTACTCCACAGTCTGATGTGGAGGGTTCCCTGTTGTCCAAAAAACCACTCAGTTAAATTGTATCACGAATTTCATTATTGGACTTTTGACCAGCTTTTAGAATCAAATACCCCTATGTGCGTCGTTCAGATTGATATTTCTCATTCCTGTTCTTCTCCAATGTATGTATTTTCGCTCATTTCTGCGTTTTTGTTTGGTCTGTCTGAGATTTCGATAGATTTGCGATAAAAAAAGGCATCGATATTATCGGGGTTGGCGAGAGTGTTGAGAACGAATAACGTACATAGTTAAATCGTTATTCGCTCTCAGAATTTTCGATTCGAGGCCCTACGACGATTGAGAGCGCGAAAACTGATAAAAAGAGCGGACGGCGTCATGTGGAGACATGCTATTAAAATATTAATCTTTTGGTACATTCCTGACTTAAAAGTAATAGTGTGTTAGAGTGTTTGGGGATGCTGCTGGGGAGATTAAAAACGATTCAATGGCTGCTAAGCATTTGCAGTCTTTGTTTGTTTTTGTGAATTTTTTTTTTTTTTGTTTTTTTTTGCGTTATACATATAACACCCAAAATTCGATTATTATTTTAAGCAGCTCATCAAGGAAAAACTTAGGCGCTGAAATACAACACAATTAACATTGTGGCGAACGCTTAGAGGAAAAGTGAGCCTAGACCCATAACGAAGAAAAAAATACGTCGTATATAAGGAAGCATGATGAATAGGTACATATGTACTGATTTATGTAAGTGTACACTGTGAGAAAAGTTTATTAAATTCACTACACCTTTTCCAGTTTAAGTTCAGAAAATTACAATTGAAGTTCAGAAAATTACAATTGAAGTTCAGAATTTCCACTTGAAGTTCAGAAAGTTACAATTGAATTTCAGAAAATTACAATTGAAGTTCAGAATTTCCAATTGAAGTTCAGAAATTCAATTGTAACTTTCTGAACTTAAGCCGGGTATCCACATCACAAGAAATGCTAAAACTCCATATAAAAAAACGCTCAAGAAATAGTCAAGAAATTTTCTTGTGTCAAATTTTCTTTAGGCAGTATCCACTTCACAAGAAAATCTATTACAAATTTTGACGAAAAATGGGGTTGGCAACGCTGGTTTCGCCAAGAAATATGTATATACAGCCTATCATGATAGAAAAAAGGTTTGAGTAAAACTGTGTTTGACTCAACTATCTGTTTCTCTTTTGAGACAATACACAACACTAATTACTTCATAACTAATCCGTTCAGTGTTGCAAATCTACCCCTACCACATCACCTCTCTCTACTACAATCGAATATCAAGTGTTGCCAACAATAATGAAAATGGTCCCTTAAGATTTCAGATTTCACTATGTACCTATGAGCAATCAATGACGCTTTTGTCTTAGTTATAAGCGCATCAGGAAGCACCAAGTGTATCCTGTCAAGTGTGTGAAATCATTATTTTCCACTTCCTTGTCCTTTTTTTGCTTCTGATTTTGCTTTTGCTTTTGTTATTATTTTTGTTTTTTGATTTACTGTATTGTGTAGTCAAGTAAGTGTGCAAGCCAGAGATAATAAACTAAGAAATAGTACATAGTAAATGATGATGCTTTTCATTCGCAAAGGGCAAGTGGAAAGTTGGAAAAATTAAGAAAAAAGGAATATAAATAACTTAACCCACATATGCCCAATGCCCACCTACACTTAAGCTTACATAGCAAGTAACGGATATCATTTGGTTAGTTTTTGTAACGATATCCCCAGCGACAGTGCGTTTTGATAATTTTTTCTTACAGTATGTATGTATATGCATAATTGAAATAAATATTTTCAAGTTTTCTAAAATGTCGGAATACCAAGGTACGTTTGCACGGTAATTAAAAGTTAGCTCATTCAAAAATTACGTTTCAATGATTTTTATTTAATAATATAATATAATATAATATAATATAATATAATATAATATAATATAATATAATATAATATAATATAATATAATATAATATAATATAATATAATATAATATAATATAATATAATATAATATAATATAATATAATATAATATAATATAATATAATATAATATAATATAATATAATATAATATAATATAATATAATATAATATAATATAATATAATACAATGGCGCTATTATAACTCTGACGAGTTTTATGGCCGAGCTTCTCTCCCAATTCGAGTTGTGCTCCTTTTTGTTTTTCCTACTAATTGGGTGGACCTAGAGTTTTATGCCGGCTCCGAATGGCGAATGCATTTTTTTGAGAAGCTTTTTCATGGCAGAAATACTCTCGGAGGGTATGCCGCCCACTGCCTAGAGGTGGCCGCTGCTTTTAAAAACCCAATAATTGGATTTTTACTAATTAGAAAAATTTGTTTGGTGTTTTCTCGGACTGGGGTTTGAACCCGAGACCTCTGGCATAGCAGGCGAGCACTCTACCCACTGCACCACGGCGGATTTTTATTTACATTAATTAAGTATTCTTCGACTCATTCGCATATGAAACATTTTTGTTGGTGTTGTAGTGAAGTTGTTATATTAGCTAAAAATGTGGTGTCCTATATGTAGGACATTGGGCATATCCCTGCAAAAATTCCGAGTACTCCATTCGCTCATCCATGGAGTACTCGCTATGGACCAACCGAGTACTTACTCCATAACCTGCCACATTTCATATAAAAAATATGGTTCAATTAACATTGCATGTCATTGCAATAGAGTATATACTCCAGGCTCGTATAGCAATCAAATTAATCCATGGAGTACCTACATTGGATTAATTGATTGAGTACCTAACAGTTAGCCGAACATAACAACAAAACCCAAGTGTTTATGGCGACGACGACGAATGACGTGTAAGTATGCAGTCAAACATATGTATGTATGTATTTATGTATGTATACTAGACCTCTGCACAATACCATTTGCCTCTTCTATATTTTCGAATACTCTATGCATTGTACAATTAGTCACAGCACAATTTCAATGCAGATACGAATATAACCCATACTTTTCATTTGGAATACAAATACTATTTCTATTTGCTCTGTTGGAGCGATTAGTGTACACACAGACCCAAACGACCACCTAAAATACCCTATAAATTAGAACAAAGTTTAGCGGATTTCTCTATGCTTTCTCTCCAATAAGATGCCCGTCTTATTATTACTGGATACTTCATTTTAATAAAACTAAGTAGATAATCTGTAAAACTAATATGAAAACCTTTTCAATATAATTAAGAAGATGACTCGTGGATTTTAGATGAAATCATCTTCAGTAAAATTTAATAGATAACCTATAGAACTAAGATGAAAACCTCTTATATAAAATTAAGAAGATAACTCCTAGAATAAATATGGAAACCTTTTCACATAAATTTAGCAGATAACCTGTAAAATTAAGAAGAAACCCTGTTTGATATTATTAAGAAGAGAATCTTGATTTTCATTGGAAAACATAATTAGTCAACTAGTATTTTCCTAGGACTTATTCAGACAAAGGGCAACATTTCATTTCATATAAGTGCAGATGGACATAATAAACACTTTATACCAAGTGCTTCACTAATCGTTTGAGAATTGTAGAAATGTGCAAAGCCGTAGTGAAATTGACGAACGGAGGAAACACATAAGAGCTCTTTTAAAAATAAGAAGTTCTTCCTTTTAATTTCTTGAACATTTAATTGCACGCCTAAAACGTGGCTGATGCAATAACTGTTATGCATACTTCTAGTATGTACGAGTATATATGTACATATGTGTGTATGTACGTATGTTAAGACGTTTAAAGCAAAATTTGAATTAATAAGGGCTCTTTTAAAAATAAAGTTTTCCTTTTTAATAAATTCAAAAAGGTTCTAGTAAAAATTAGAGGATGTCCTTATTGATTTGCTTTATAAAAATTTTCTCATAAAAACAAGCAGATTTCTTCTAACAATTTAATTTTTTTGACAAAATGACATAAAAAATTAATAAACAAGAAGTTATCTTCTTGTTTTCAGACGATAGCCTTTTCAATAAATTTAAGAAGAAATTCAAGCTAAAATCCAGAAGAATTTCTAGCAAAAATTTCTTCAATTTTGTCCCCTCTCCCTCTCCTCGGCCAAATAGCTTTTTTAGGTGGCAGTCTCTTTGATTATAGGTGAACTTTTTGGCTCTGTGCACTATTCGTCACGATAGAATAGAACATCTATATATTAATACGCTAACATGAATTTTGTCCGCGACCTTTTGGCGATTCTACTGAACCGATTTTAAAAGTTAGACCATCATTACAAAGGAAATTCCCGAGAATAGATCCATTTTGATTTTCATTAAAATCGGTTGGAAAATACGTTCACATTCGCCGTTGGAAAATTTCTGTGTAATTGTTGTTGTTGCAGAAAATTCGTTTACCTATAATAATTTTTATAATATTTTTTGTTGCCTGCTTTGAGGCGTAATAAATGGGTTGTGTCCAAACTAAATAAAAAACAAGTAAGGAAGCCTAAGTTCGAGTGGAATCGAACATTAGATACTCAGCTGCATGCTTTCATTGTTTGTTTGCGTTTGATGGAAACACGGTGTACTTTATATAAAGCGAGTGCTGCATAAAGTGGGCGTAGCCACACCCATTCTCAACATTTTTATCAGTCATTCAACTAACACTGGATCACAAAATGAAATTTGTTGTCTGTACTTTGGACGTGACTACCCTATATATATGTAAAATCGGTCGCTGATTCCGAAAATCGGGATAATTTTTAATTCTATGGGAAGGTTTTTGAGATATCGGCAATTTACCGTTATTTGGCCAATGGCTCCACTTAATCATGAATGTCTCTTTAACGCAGTGAGCTATCTTCCTTGATGTAACACCAAACGAAAGAAAATTAAATTTCCTTTTCGTGGCTCCTATAACATTTTTCTCTAACTTTTATAGTTTCTGAAATATTGACGATTAAATTTGAATTTTTTCGATTTTTTACGATTTTTTGAAGAAAAAATTGACTTTGTCAGGCAATATCTTTAAAACCAATGTCTTCACCTTCGGTTTTACTCCTTTACGTGAAACTCCATTCTATTGGGAAAAAGATAAGCTATCAACGAAGAAAATCCATGGTAAAATGGAAAAGTTATAGGCGATCAAGTAAATACAGGCACGTCGCGCAATGCCTCTGCACGGGTATATTCTATGCATGTTATACCCGTAAATGGGCTTGTATCTACTGCGCTGCCAACGTGCTGCTACTGCAGATGTGTATGTATTGGTTGAAAACATTGGTTTTAAAGATATTGCCTGACAAAGTAAATTTTTTCTTCAAAAAATCGTAAAAAATCAAATTTAATCGTCAATATTTCAGAAACTATAAGAGTTAGAGAAAAATGTTATAGGAGCCATGAAAAGGAAATTTAATTTTCTTTCGTTTGGTGTTACCTCAAGGAAGATAGCTCACTGCGTTAAAGAGACATTCAGGATTAAGTGGAGCCATTGGCCAAATAACGGTAAATTGCCGATATCTCAAAAACCTTCCCATAGAATTAAAAATGCACCCGTATTTCGGAATCAGCGACCGATTTTACATATAGATAGGATGGTCGCGTTCAGAGTATTTTTTGGCTGTAGAGCAGTGTAATCATATGAATACTATTCTTTGTGCAAAATTTCATTCCTTTTTGACTTCTAGTAATAATAACCATGTTATGAAGTATTCGCAAAACCTTGTTGCTTCTTTGGTTTGTTTGTTTATTTAATGTGCATATGGCATTAAGGTGGACCAAAAAATAAAAGCCCAACAAACATATGTTCCATTTTTTAATAATAAGAAATGTTTTTCTTGTTCATTAAGGACTTTGAAAAAAATTATGTATCATCACTGATACATAGAAATTTGGAGGCATTTGCACGACCTCTAAATTTTAATATATTAAGGAAAAATTTTAGGTATAGATTTCCGTATTATATTCGCATGAAAATCGGGTTGTTCCGCGAATTTCGGGAGAACTTTACTTCCTTCATAAAACCACCTTAATATGCCAAATAAGTTTCCTAACTAATGCCGAAAAAATCAAAAGAATCGAAGTATTGGTTACCGAGTTATTTTAAAATATATAGAACAGTTGGAAATATGTAGATCGTAAAAAGCTCTGGTTCGAAATTTATTTTGAACATATGGTTTCTTGGGCAAAAAAGCTTGAAATTACCCAAATTTTTATAATTGCGATGTGTCCCTGTTAATTTTTTTTTGGCCCCTACCAATCGACCCGCCCTAGTGTGTATGCACCCTGCAAAAATCATTGGATTATATGCTCCATTTGTGGTAAGTTGGAGTACTTTCAAAGTGACCACTAACATAGCCCAAACGACCGATTCATGTATCTGCATCGGTTCGTAGTTAGCCGAACATAACAAAAACCAAATTTTTATCGCGACGAAGACGATATGTGTATCCATACATAGCTACATACATACATATGTTTGAATGTATACACGTCATTCGTCGTCGTCGCGATAAACATTTGGTTTTTGTTGTTATGTTCGGCTAACTGTTAGGTACTCCATCAATTAATCCAATGTAGGTACTCCATGGATTAATATGATTGTTATGCGGGACTGGAGTATATACTCCATTGCAATGACATGCAATGTTAAATGGACCATATTTTTTGTATGAAATGTGGCAAGTTATGGAGTAATCGGTTGGTCCATAGCGAGCACTCCATGGGTTAGCGAATGGAGTACTCGGAATTTTTGCAGGGCATATGCACATACACACACTCACACTAGCAGCGTAATTTTGCTGAACACAACGTCTGGATGTGTGTTTATGAAAATATGTATGTACATACATATATTTCGATTATATTCGAAGTATTCGCAAGTAGTGTACACTATTTGCAGAACCTTTTTAAGGTCATGTAATTGTCGCTACGAATAAGTAATTGTATTGGTTCTGTTTATGGTTGTGCTCTACTTGCGTTTATTCTAAAACGACAGAAACAAGTAGGTACTGTAATTGGACGGCCGCGAATATTTTGTTGGTCGTTTCGAATCCATTCGTGCAGCCTTCTAATGTATACACATATCGTCGTCGTCGCGATAAACATTTGGTTTTTGTTATGTTCGGCTAACTACGAACCGATGCAGATACCCAAAAAATTAATATTTTTTTTTTGTTGGTTGAACGTGCAACCAACTGACTGGCAGCTGAACGTCTTTTATTTTTTGCAAAAAAAAAAAAAAATACTTAGGTAGTGTGAATTTGACTTAAGTAGCCCTGTAAAAATCATAGGATTATATGATTCATTTTGTGGTAGGTAGGAGTACTTTCAAAGTGATCATAAACATAGACCCAAGCGAGCGACTCGTTTATTTGCATCGGCTCGTAGTTAGCCGAACATTGCTTCGAATGTATATCGCGATAACGACGAAGCAAGTGCGTACATATACATGCGCGACACAACATGTTGGTGATTGCGCTAGAAACATTTTAATATTTTTTTTTTATTAAAGAAAAGCATAATTATGTATGTATGTATATAATGCTAATAATCAAATTTAATTGGCAGTCGTTCAAATCTGTTCAGCGATTATTAAATTTCATTAATTTTAGTACCGACTCCTTGAATTAATCCCATGTAGGTACTCCTTGGATTACTCGGGTGTCATGCGGAAATGGGAGTATGTGATCCCTGCCTAGGACATCGCCATGTTAAATGGACCATATTTTTTATATGAAATGTGGCAGGTTGAGGAGTACTCGGCTGGTCCATAGCGAGTACTCTATACACGCGTGTATGGAGTACTCGGCCTTTTTGCAGGGAAATTGTAGAACATGAATATGTATGTGTGTGTACACATGCATGTGTGCATTTTTTGACAGATCGCTCGCGCCCGTCGCTTCGTGTTATAAATGCGCTATACATACATGAATGCTCTTTTATAAAGTGTAAAAGAACATTTCATTTTTTCACGTTCGATAAAATCGCATAATCATAAATTTACACTTTGCACAGCCTCTGCGGCACCACCTCCCAATACGAAAAACATACAAACCGCCACCACAACAACAGCAAAAATTTGCAATGTTTAGTTTTATTGTACTATGCTCAATACGTTTCGGCTTTTATTTCGATTGTTGTGGTCCTTTCTTTTTTTTTTGGTACTCATACAAATCATTCGAAATGCCTGAAACTGCAAATTTTTTCCCCTTTTTCTGCGCGCTTGGTCAATAACACTAAAATGACATAAGCCACAAGCGAGTCGAGTAAAAGAAATTGGCATTGTGAAAAAGAATCACCAAAAATCGGATGAAAAGAATGCCAATGAAAAGTCCAAGACCATTGGTTTGGCAAAATATAGAGATTGACAATTAAGGCGGCCAACCGTCCCGCATTCTGCGGGACGGTCCCGCATTGACCGATGTAATCCCGCATTGCAATATTTAATAAAATAGTCCCGCATCGTCTAAGACGTCCCGCATGTCCCGCAATCCTCGTTTCCCATCGTCTCGCTCGCAAGTGTTCCACAAAACAAATTCACAAACCGCTTAGAAAATGATTATATTCCTCTGACCGTAAGAAATGAGTTAACAAAAATTGTGGAGGATGGCCATATCAACAGAGGTTATTTTATGGGGCATGTTCGTAACTTTTATCACAACTGCATCCAGTAGCTGCAAAAAGCCCTGTTTTTATTTAAGCGCATATACATCTGCGCTTAAGTTTTGTATGAATTTCTAAGCGCACATCTCTATCCGCGCTTAGTTGTCCATACAAAATTTAAGCGCAGATGTATATGCGCTTAAATAAGAACATGGCTTATATACATCAATACAACGAATTTAAAACTTTTACTTGGATTCAATTAAAACAAAATCTGAAATGGGCTGATGTACAGCAGATATACCAACAGTTATTGGTGCAGATTCCTACAGCTGCTATGACTTTAAAAGAAGATAGTTTGTTCGACGAAGTAAGTTACGTGGCAAATTATGTGAATAACGAAGTCTTAAAGAAATAGGAGGAGATGAAGAGCAGTGCAGAACAACGATGGATATAGGTCTTCAAAAATTTCAAAACAGCGGAATACCATTCCAGAATTGCCTAGCCATCATCCAGTACCTTCTTTGTTTTCCAGGAACAAACGCTCTTACGGAACGAGTATTTTCCTTAATGAATAGCTTATGGACATCCGAAAAGTCGTCAATAAAAGTAGAAACATTACGTGCAATGCTAATTATAAAATTTAATATGGGCAGCTGTGAAAACTTTTTGGACATTCTACGCCAAAACCCAGAACTAGTAAAAAATGTCACTCATGTGAGAAATATGACTTTAAAAATAAATGTTAATTCAATAGTAGTGTTGCTTGTTTCTAAATCAATGGGTGAGTTTCTAAGACAAAGCTGCTCCGGAACTGTTGAGCTCAACAGTTGTGTAGCAGTTGAGTTAAACAACTACGTCTTAGAAACGGCTTGATGAATTTATCAGCTGGTTGGCTTTACACAACATGTTGAGCATAAGTAGCGAAGAAAATTTGTGATGGAAAAAATGGCGAAAAGTTGCCAACTGTTGAGCTGAGCAGAACTACTCAACAGTGCGTTTCTAAGACAAACACTCAACAGTTGCACAACAGCTCTGTCTTAGAAACTCACCCAAATATACCACCAAAAAATCCTCAGTCTTGTTGTGAATAGAGGCAACCCTACCAGACGTACTGACGTATTGTACTCAAATTTGACTAACTCACCTTAAATTTTACTGGCCGGTCTTACCACGTTGCGGTATACCGAAACCAGAGCTGGGCGATAAGGATTACTTGTGCAATCGATTACACGTAGGATTACGATTACATTAATCGTAATTTCAAGTTTTTTACGATTACAATTACAGTAATCGTAATTTTTGTAACGACGATTACGATTACAGTAATTGTAATTTCAAGTTTTTGACGATTACGATTACAGTAATCGTAATTTTTGTAACGACGATTACGATTACAGTAATTGTAATTTCAAGTTTTTGACGATTACGATTACAGTAATCGTAATTTTTGTAACGACGATTACGATTACAGTAATTGTAATTTCAAGTTTTTGACGATTACGATTACAGTAATCCTTATTTTCTGTAATCTTAAATTACAAAATTTAAGAATTACATGTAAAAAATTATTAAAATTGCTTTTTGATACTAAACGGTGTAGGGAGGAAAATATGCATAGCAGCTTTTAGTGGGCTGGAGACAATGGCCACATGCATAAAAATCGAGCTGTAGCTCACACTAATTTTCTTCGTAAAATTTGGATTTTGCATGTATAAAAAATATGTATTACAATTGCTAGATTTTACTAAACAAATTACTTAGGTTTATCTCATAACAAAATTAAAAAGTAATAAAACTCCACTGCAACTTTTGAAGATGTAAATGACCATAACTATGAAAAGCCAATATTAGATGAAGATTTTTTTGACTTCGGCGGTAAATACCTAACTACATATCTATATAACAACTTAATATATATTTTATTTAAAACTCAATATACCTTTAGAAAACACTGATTTACCTGAAGTGCTTCCTGGTAGTGGCTCAAACATTATAGGAGAAGAATTTTTTAAATATTTGAACGATGCTGATAGTAGCCATGGCTGTTTTAAAAGATATCCTCTAATAAAGAAAGCATCTTTAAGATTCAGCACCCCGCTTACATCGTCAGCACCTGTGGAAAGGCTATTTTCGTTGGCGGGCATTATAAACAGTCCTCGACGCCATGCACTTTCCGATGTTTCTTTTGAAAAATTAGTTCTGCTTAAGGCTAATATTGAATATTATTGAATGTAAATTATCCAAACAGCAGTCTTAATTTTGTATCTTTATTATTTCCGCTAATTTTCTCTCTTCTTAATACACATCCCAGTTTTAATTGTTTACTTAATGTGTGAGAAATAAACACATATGTATGTATGCATGTATGTAAAAATTATTATTATTTCTTGGAAAATGATGTTGGGTAAGTATATCACTGTTTTTTACACATTGTAATCCCAGAAAACGAGAACAGTAATCGTAATTTCAAGTTTCTTACGATTACGATTACAGTAATCGTAATTTTTGTAACGACGATTACGATTACAGTAATCGTAATTTCAAGTTTCTTACGATTACGATTACAGTAATCGTAATTTTTGTAACGACGATTACGATTACAGTAATTGTAATTTCAAGTTTTTTACGATTACGATTACAGTAATCGTAATTTTTGTAACGACGATTACGATTACAGTAATCGTAATTTCAAAATTTCTAAGATTACGATTACTGTAATCGTAATCATCTTGTAATCGTAATCCTTATCGCCCAGCTCTGACCGAAACTAATCCGCTCCGATTTCATGTATGCAACACTAATGTGAAAGTGCCAATTGAAATACATGTGGCCGGTAAGGTTTCGGTATACTTTCGGTAAAAACCTAAAATGTCGATCCGATACCGCACCGAGTAATGTGAAAGCGCTCTCACTCAAAAAAAAACACTCAAACTGTCAATCCAGATTGTAAGTTGCCGACGGCCTTTATGTTGTGTATGTGCGCTCTAATCAACGATTTAAGCGTACACTCAAAATAATATTTCGTAAATATTACGAAATCTTTCGTACATATTACGAAATACTTTCGTAAAATTGAGCAAGAAAGCTATTTCGTACTATTTACGAAATACTTTCGTAGTATTTACGAAATACTTTCGTATATTTACGAAATACTTTCGTAGTATTTACGAAATACTTTCGTAGTATTTACGAAAGGTTTCGTACTATTTACGAAATACTTTCGTAGTATTTACGAAATACTTTCGTAGTATTTACGAAATACTTTCGTATATTTACGAAGGCTTTCGTACTATTTACGAAATACTTTCGTACTTTTGAGCAACGAAAGGTTTCGTAGATATTACGAAACCACTTTCGTACATTTACGAAGGCTGTTAGAGCTATTGAATTTTTGTACAATTGACCAAATTATTTTTTAGCTTAAAGCTAAAAAAACCTTAATTATTACATACATATACATATATATGTATATATGATGTATATTTCAACGAAATTTGAAAACTTTTTCGAAATATGTATATCAATAAAATAATGCTAAGAGAAAAATGTTTTGTATATGCATATGAAATAAGTTTAGATAATTTCATTTTAGTTTTAAATATCCACTAAAATAAATTTATTCAATCAATTTAAAGGTTCTTTATTAATTTAATATTTTGCATTTATATTTATATTAATTTTAGTAACTAAGGGCACTGCCAGACGATGCAAGAAATTACTTTCAGAAAGGCAACAAATACAACAATTTGAATTTTTCACTTTCCGAAAGTAATTTCTTGCGTCGTCTGGCTGTGCCCTAATAAGATAAGAGGTACATATTGCTTATACATACGTCTGACAAACATAGGAAACTTTGGAAATCGCAAATGTGCGACGTCGTTCCGATCCACTTAAATAGATAACCCTGTGAAAAAGAAAAAGAAAAAAAAGAAAAATAAAAATTAAAAATTAAGACTAAGATAAAGATAAAGTTAAAGATAAAGATGTATTGCGGAACGATCCTCCGTCATCCCTTGTCAAGTTTGGTTTGGAGACAAACCGGTTTCGGCTAATATGCGCCATATTAGCCGAAACCGGTTTGTCTCCAAACCAAACTTGACAAGGGATGACGGAGGATCGTTCCACAATACATCATATTCCTACCGTGTCGGAAAAACAAGCAACCAAAAAGTATTTAAATATAAAGATAAAGATAAAGATAAAGATAAAGATAAAGATGAAGATAAAGATAAAGATAAAGATAAAGATAAAGATAAAGATAAAGATAAAGATAAAGATAAAGATAAAGATAAAGATAAAGATAAAGATAAAGATAAAGATAAAGATAAAGATAAAGGTAAAGATAAAGATAAAGATAAAGATAAAGATAAAGATAAAGATAAAGATAAAGATAAAGATAAAGATAAAGATAAAGATAAAGATAAAGATAAAGATAAAGATAAAGATAAAGATAAAGATAAAGATAAAGATAAAGATAAAGATAAAGATAAAGATAAAGATAAAGATAAAGATAAAGATAAAGATAAAGATAAAGATAAAGATAAAGATAAAGATAAAGATAAAGATAAAGATAAAGATAAAGGGAAACTACTTAAAACCTTAAAATTCAAGCAGCTACACTCGGAGAAAATAAATAAAAAAAAATCCTTTTTATTTTATAAATGAAAATTGTAAATTTAAAATGAAAGTTTTGAAATAAAAATTTATTTTGGATTAAATAGAATTAAATTTAAATTAAAAATTAAAATGAAGGGAATAAAAGCGTAACTTTTAGGTTCAAAATCTCATAGGGCTTGAATTAAAATAAACATTTTTAAATTTAAATGTTTTTTCTTGATTTTACAATGAACATATTTAAAATAAAAATGGTCGTATCTACATCACTTTTAAATACGTTTTTGCCAATTTTAAGTACGTTTTCACATGTTTTAAAATGTGAGTGTAGAAATATCTTTTTATATTATTTTATTAAGTATTTATTTAGGAAAATAGATAAGATCAAAAAAAAGGAAAAAGTAAATGTACTAATGTACTTACCCTTAAGTTTAATCAAGTTGGAAAATATAACAGTTTATTTTATATATCAATATTGTCTTTTTATATACAATGCATTATTTTTTTATACATTATTTCATTACGCACTTACTACTTAAAATAATTTTTGATATTATTGCACCGACTCAACACTTCACAATGAAAGAAAACTTGTACGGTAAAATATTGTTGTACGAAAGTATTTCGTATATATTACGAAAGTATTTCGTAAATCTTTTAATCCTTTGATAATATTACGAAATTATTTCGTATATATTACGAATGTATTTCGTAAATCTTTGAATCCTTTGATAATGTTACGAAAACTTTCGTACAATATACGAAATTATTCGTAAAGACAATTTTAAGAAAATTTACGAAAGTGTTTCGTAATATTTACGAAATATTTCGTAATATATACGAAAAAAATATTAGAAAATGGTTTACGAAAGCCCTTTCGTAATATTTACGAAAGATTCGTAAAATTAGATTTTGTTGAGAAAAATTCTTTCGTAATATATACGAAACTTTCGTACATTTTACGAAACTCTAGACTACGAAAGTCTTTCGTAGTTTTTTTACGAAATTTTATTTTTAGTGTAGCCACCTCTCACCGACGACGAAAATGTGTCCGAATTTCATCGGTGTTTTGCCCGTGAGCATAACCACGGCATAACCATGAAACACCAAGGAAGGAGGAAGCAACGCGAACGTTAAATGTCATAGAAACATGATTGACAGTTAGCGATACGGAAACAAAAACAAAATGCCAGTAATAAAAACGATTTTCTCCGCATATATTGTTTTTTTTTTTTTTTTTTTTTTTTTTGAAGGCAATGTACTTTTTTTTTCGGGAAAGGTATCTGGCAACCCTATTAGAGGTAGGTGTTCCGCATTGATGCATAAAGATAAAGATAAAGATAAAGATAAAGATAAAGATAAAGATAAAGATAAAGATAAAGATAAAGATAAAGATAAAGATAAAGATAAAGATTAAGATAAAGATAAAGATAAAGATAAAGATAAAGATAAAGATAAAGATAAAGATAAAGATAAAGATAAAGATAAAGATAAAGATAAAGATAAAGATAAAGATAAAGATAAAGATAAAGATAAAGATAAAGATAAAGATAAAGATAAAGATAAAGATAAAGATAAAGATAAAGATAAAGATAAAGATAAAGATAAAGATAAAGATAAAGATAAAGATAAAGATAAAGATAAAGATAAAGATAAAGATAAAGATAAAGATAAAGATAAAGATAAAGATAAAGATAAAGATAAAGATAAAGATAAAGATAAAGATAAAGATAAAGATAAAGATAAAGATAAAGATAAAGATAAAGATAAAGATAAAGATAAAGATAAAGATAAAGATAAAGATAAAGATAAAGATAAAGAT
This sequence comes from Urophora cardui, assembly GCA_960531455.1. NCBI lineage: Eukaryota > Metazoa > Arthropoda > Insecta > Diptera > Tephritidae > Urophora > Urophora cardui. Next base: position 271,921 of record OY482672.1, read on the forward strand.
AAAGATAAAGATAAAGATAAAGATAAAGATAAAGATAAAGATAAAGATAAAGATAAAGATAAAGATAAAGATAAAGATAAAGATAAAGATAAAGATAAAGATAAAGATAAAGATAAAGATAAAGATAAAGGGAAACTACTTAAAACCTTAAAATTCAAGCAGCTACACTCGGAGAAAATAAATTAAAAAAAATCCTTTTTATTTTATAAATGAAAATTTGTAAATTTAAAATGAAAGTTTTGAAATAAAAATTTATTTTGGATTAAATAGAATTAAATTTAAATTAAAAATTAAAATGAAGGGAATAAAAGCGTAACTTTTAGGTTCAAAATCTCATAGGGCTTGAATTAAAATAAACATTTTTAAATTTAAATGTTTTTTCTTGATTTTACAATGAACATCTTTAAAATAAAAATGGTCGTATCTACATCACTTTTAAATACGTTTTTGCCAATTTTAAGTACGTTTTCACATGTTTTTAAAATTTTTTTCTCTGAGTGTAGAAATATCTTTTTATATTATTTTATTAAGTATTTATTTAGGAAAATAGATAAGATCAAAAAAAAGGAAAAAGTAAATGTACTAATGTACTTACCCTTAAGTTTAATCAAGTTGGAAAATATCACAGTTTATTTTATATATCAATATTGTCTTTTTATATACAATGAATTATTTTTTTATACATTATTTCATTACGCACTTACTACTTAAAATAATTTTTGATATTATTGCACCGACTCAACACTTCACAATGAAAGAAAACTTGTACGGTAAAATATTGTTGTACGAAAGTATTTCGTATATATTAAGAAAGTATTTCGTAAATCTTTTAATCCTTTGATAATATTACGAAATTATTTCGTATATATTACGAATGTATTTCGTAAATCTTTGAATCCTTTGATAATGTTACGAAAACTTTCGTACAATATACGAAATTATTCGTAAAGACAATTTTAAGAAAATTTACGAAAGTGTTTCGTAATATTTACGAAATATTTCGTAATATATACGAAAAAAATATTAGAAAATGGTTTACGAAAGCCCTTTCGTAATATTTACGAAAGATTCGTAAAATTAGATTTTGTTGAGAAAAATTCTTTCGTAATATATACGAAACTTTCGTACATTTTACGAAACTCTAGACTACGAAAGTCTTTCGTAGTTTTTTTACGAAATTTTATTTTTAGTGTAGCCACCTCTCACCGATGACGAAAATGTGTCCGAATTTCATCGGTGTTTTGCCCGTGAGCATAACCACGGCATAACCATGAAACAACAAGGAAGGAGGAAGCAACGCGAACGTTAAATGTCATAGAAACATGATTGACAGTTAGCGATACGGAAACAAAAACAAAATGCCAGTAATAAAAACGATTTTCTCCGCATATATTGTTTTTTTTTTTTTTTTTTTTTTTTTTTGAAGGCAATGTACTTATTTTTTCGGGAAAGGTATCTGGCAACCCTATTAGAGGTAGGTGTCCCGCATTGATGCATCATAATTTATGATTCATAAAGTTGGCCGCCTTAGAGATTGAAACAAATTGCTTTGCCAATCACATGACTTTTGGTAGGTGGCACAGTGGTTTCTATAAGCTAAAATTTCTCAGAAATAGTGACTAGAGTGCCATCTGCTGTCGTGTTTCTAGGGTTTTTCGTTGGACTAAGAAGAGACTATAGTTTTTTATAAATTTTGTTGTAGTTGTTGTTACTACTCTAATTGTTGTTGTAGTTTTTATTGTCCTTGCTTGTCTTCCTAATTCTTTTACTTCTTTTTTCAATTTCTCCTGCCTCATTTTTCACTATTTCTTTCCTACTTATTTTTTGTATTTTTGTTTTTTATTATAGTGGATCTTCTTCTTCTTTAAATTTCTGCCTTTTTTTTGAACGCCGCTAAAATTCATTTTTTTTTTTTTTCATATCTTTGGTATTTATGATCCCTAAGTTTGATACACCAATCTCTTTGTCGTGAGGAGGATTTCTACTTTATAACCGTACTGACTCTATGTGCGCCATTGTTGTCACTTCCACCCAGTACACGGATAAAAATAGTTCATTAATTTTTAATGAACTGCGTTCATAAATTTTCTGTAGTGAGTTCTCTGAACAAATTCATTGATTTTCATGAATTTTTCATAAATTTAAGTAATCAAGAATTTCATAAAATTTAATGAAGGCGTTCATAAAGTTAATGAATGAAAATTCATAAACTTGACGTAGAACAAAATTAAAAATTTTAACAGTTTTTATGGCTTATGAACAATATTTATGAACGATATTCATAGAATTCAGTGTTGTTCAACTAGTATGCAAAAGACAAATTCGATGTGTTTCTACGTTCGTTAATTTGCCGGCGGCTTTGCATATTTCTGCAATTCTCAGACGATTAGTGAACCACTTAGTATAAATAGTTTATTATTTGCATCTTCGCTTATATAAAATTAAATGTTGCCCTTTGTCTGAATAACTCCTAGGAAAGTAATAGTTGACTAATTTTATTTTTCAGATCCTTCCGGCCTTTTCCCCTTTTATTTATTTACTTTATATTTTAAATATTTTTTACATTAAAAAAAATTAAATTATAAAAAAAATTCAGTCGCCTTGATATCGACGAGATTGGAACCCAGGTGGCTCGATTCCAAATCAAACGTCTTACCACTATGCCATCGCACCACCTATGTTGAGCATGTCAAATGCTGCATTTAAACCGTATTAGCATAATATTTTTTGAACCCGTTCTTAAATTCTTATGAAGATGTTCATAATCATAGTTCATATTCATAAACGTCGCTCATTAAAAATTGGGATTATGAACGCTGTTCATTAAATTTTAATGAACACGTTAGTTGGTTCAAAATAAACTATTATTTTTATTAATTTTAATGTCCAAATACACATTTAACATTCCGAGGAATATAAGTTTATCGCTTCCTGTGGTCTTTTAGGTTCATTTTGCAAAGATTTTTTTTATAAATGACCACGGAATATTTCCCAGAGATATTAGTAAATGAAGCGTGTTGAGCTGGGATTTTGCATAGGTATGAACTCATTATTCTTAGGTCGGGTTCCCAGATGTGTGTCAATACGTGGACCCGGATGATTCCGGGATATTTAAAATAATTAAGTTCAGTCAACCCCGTTATCTTTTTAAAAAATTGAAGTTTGCGCAATAATCTCGCACGAATAATCTCATTATCCCTAAGTATAATACGCTGCCAGCCTCAAGGTTGTTCTTTGTTAGTGCTATAAGATTATGGAATTCATTACCATCGTCAATTAAATGTTTGAAAACGGTTAAATGCTTTCCTACGCTTCCCTATAATATCTTCTGCATAAGCAATCTTTCTATAATTAGCCATAGTTAATTATTTATAATGTTACAGTTATTGTTCCTGTCATTATAACTATTAGTTTAAGTTGATCCCTATGTTATTTATATGTAAATTTTGCATATCAAAAAGACTTTGCGTCTTACTGTGCACTATATAAAATAAATAAATAATAATAGTGGCAATCTTTTGTAAGCAACCTGCAAAAGAATGCACTACCTGCTTTTATTGAGGGATTACTGAGGTATGGTTGAGGAATTTTTTAAATTGTGATTCATTTACAACACTACTGTGAGCTTTCATAATTTGACTTTTTTCATTGACACTATCCCTGCAAAAAATTCGACTAATTCGGGATGTATCCGGGATCACTCGCAATGGAGCATACGACTAATACAACTTGTGGTCTCTTTATATGGAATGAAGTTTTCCCTTTTGTTTGAGCATGTCCTATGTGGAGACTAATTGTACCCTTTTAGACCTGAACGAGTACGAAAGTAGACTACTCCACTTTTATGCCAATCGGATATCGAATGGAAGTTGTACCCTTTTATACCTGAACAAAATCATATTTCGAAGTTCGTTTATAACCTTTTGAGTACAATTGTCAACAATTTGTCTACATTTTCACCCTTCCCTATAAAATTGAGGAGTAATTGTACTCGAAAGAGAGGAGTCCGGGACAAATCGCACAATTTTTACAGGGCTATTGAAGGAAACAAAAAAAGCGGTTTGTTTTTAAAATTTATTTAAATTTCTATGTACATATACATATATAACTAATGAATGTCGGTAGAATCGTTCCAAATAAAAATTAAATATGTGTATTAATGGAAAGAAAAAAGGCGTTACTTATTTATTTGCGAATTTCTCCAGTAGATCTAGCTTTCTTTTTTCTATTTCGAGGTATTTTCCAAATTTAGCCTTCAAAATTTCCTTCGTAATACCTTCCTCGAGCTGCAAGCCTTTTGCGTGTGGATAGATTTTGTGAGACGGATGAACGATGTGATGATGACAGTGACGACGGAGATGATTGTAATAGGGACCGTTTTGGGTGGATGGTGGTGGTGGAGATAATTGTGATGAAGACGACGATGGTGATGAGGGCGATGATGTTTGAGATAAAGCCGTCATATGTGATGAGAACGGCGATGATTGTGGCGGGATCGATGAAGATTTTATACCAAATGGCCTGGAACCAGAATGAACTGTGTAGTTATTTCATATTATTGGGGTTTGCCCAAATATTTCTTCTCTTTTTTCCATAAATGGAGCGAAATATGGACTGGCTCCTGTTCGTCTATTGTTATTGGACGCGGATTTACATGCATGAAGCAAAGTGCGCATCTTCGATTCCAAAAAAAAAATGAAGTAGGAGATTTCAATAATATCAAATTTGATCAAAAAATTATTGAAAAATATTTAAAAATATGAATCATAAATGATTACTTAAGAATAATCATATTTAGGGTACATTTTTCTCCCGACGATTCACTCATATTCCAATAGAAAATGTTTTTAAATTTGATCGTTTTTAATCATCTGGGCGTATGATATTTGAATTTTTTTTTTCAAAAAATGCTGGCTGGGAAATTTTTTCACTTCTGATTTTTTGACGTTTATTTTGAAATTTTCCAATTACTTTCCGTTGACCATTCACAATGACGCACGTTTTTAAACTTTTCAACACTGTTTTCAAGTTGGTTATGACTTACCGAGTTATACGCTTGCTGCTTATTTTTTAACTGGTAGCTTATTTTTTTGTATGCAATTCCTCAATTTTTGTGGTGTTCTTTTGCATGTCGCTTGCAAAAGATTACAACTAATAATAATAATACTGCTGAGCAATACTGATATAAAATGAAAGGTATTGACCGGGCTGCTACATAGAGCCGTGATTCTTAGGCTCGGTACTCAATTGTGGGTAAAAGAGTGGACCCGGATGCCACGGAATGTTTTTAAGCAACGATGGTATCAAATCGGAAGCGGAATTCAGGGCTAAGTACGTTATGCTAAGTCCGGTTCCCTAGGGAAAAGGAAAGGGGAAGTTTAATGAGAATAGGAAAGTCAATGGCAAAGGGATGGATGAGGAGAGGTAGAATATAATGAAAATGGAATGAAGAAGATGCGGAAAGAGTCAGTAAGTCAGGGAATGAGAGAAGGGATGAGAGGGGGAATGAAAGGGAGAAATATAGAAAAGAAGAGGTAAGGGAGAGCGGTAGAGAAAGGGAAAGGGAAGCGGAAATGTGACGGGAAAGGACAAAGAAAACGGAATAGCAAATGAAAGGAAAGGGAAGGGAAAGGAGAAGAGAAAGGGAATAGTATAGGGATAGGGGGTGGGAAAAAAAGGGATAATGATATTTTTTCCTTCACTTTATTTTAAACTTATCTGACTTTTGATGAGTCGGCAGCCCGAGGAATGTTCGGTTTCTAAATACTTCCAACTGATTTTAAAGTGTGCCGTTTTTCGCTTCTAATGCCTGTAATAGGAAGTGGGCCAAAGCAAAGCTTGGCCGGGTACAGCTAGTACAATTATAAAGTAGAAAGCCTCCTCTCAAGTCAAAGACATTGGTGTATCAAACTTAGGGATCGGACCTTAAATACCGAAAATATGAAAAAAATTGATTTTAGCGATATGGGGGGCGTACGGTGGCCTTTATTTTTGGTCTATATAAGGCGAGACGGCCTAATGTATATGCATGTGTGAGAAAACGCATACCTAAATATTCTGCAGCGGCACATTAAAAAGATGAATTTAAGCCCAAAAATAAAATGAAATGCTATAAAATCACACGCTTCGATTTAAAGTGCTGCCAGGCAAATAACTGCAATCGCCCACCCCCATTCCAATTGGAGTTCGATTCGCGATTCGAGTATGTAATGTAAACGCGATCGAAATGATCAACACAACGGACGGAATTACTGAACCAAAAAACTTTCATCGTCATCATCGAAGTTACCCGCCTGATTTAGTGTGTAGCAGGCGTGTGATTTGGCAACCGCCCCTCAACGCACAGCATCGCACCAAAACAGATGGAATTTATTTTTTGTTTTTGTGTTGTTTTTTTACTGGAGCACTTCGATTTTGCGCTACTTATTTAGCGTGGTGCGATGTTATTCGTTGGTTGTGCGCGAAGTTTTATTGCCAATGCCACACGATCGATAAGTGCCAAAGGTGTGAAGTTATTTAATTACAAGTTTATCGAATCATACCCAATAAATATTGTGTCAAACATTCGAAAATGATCTTCCATATCACATACATATATCGTCGTTTAAACTACATAACCACCTAACCGACATTTGTGTCAAAAATTTAAATTGAATTCCAGACGCCCAGCTCTATGACTTCAGAGCTGAGAAGGTCATTAGAAGGAAATATAGTTTCCGAAAGACCAAATTTATGGTATGGTCGCCAGGAGTAAAAGATTGGCAAATCCCAATTTTGGCATAGGCGGTTATGAAAATTTCACTTATGTATGATGGTGGTTATGAAGTTTAAACGACGATATGTGGGTCTCGTCTCGTGCTACACGAGTCATGTAGGCAAGCCATTAGGGCGAAATAGATGAAGCACTGTTTTCAAGCGCAAAGATATGCTTCTAAACTACATACTTATGTACATATAATTATCAAAAAATACCAACTACCTACTTATAATGTCAAATTAACGTTTTTAGTTTGTTCTTCGCATAATTTAAGCATCCACGAAGTTCATAATTATAAAATTTATTTGCATAAAAAGTAATAAAAAAGATTTACTATGAGTCAAGTTTTCTCAAGTGGGCCACCTAAAATCGATTTTTCGATATTGTATGGTTTATGGATCAATTTTGAAAGCTAACAAACATTGTAATATGATCGCAAAAGCGTGTTTGCTAGTTTTGATTTTTCAGCGAGTTATTCGCGGTCAAAGTTTTCTTAACGGTTTTTAATTTTTTTGAATAACTCGGTAACCAATGCTTCGATTCTATTGATTTTTCGGCATTATTTAGGAAACTTATTTAGCAACAAGATGTAGTGGTCAGTTTTTGAAATTGCAAAAGTGGCATAACTCAAAAGTTCATTTTTTGAAAGTAATCGCGCTTGTCCCCCGTTTTTTCCACGTTCTCATATGTTTAGGTAAAAACACCAATCAGCAGTCTATGCGCTTAATATCAGGCTTCATTTTGCAGAAAAGAAATTTTGGTAACTCCGTACCAAAAAAAGTTACAACGTTTTTAGTGAAGGCCGGTTGGGGGTTAAAATCAATTTTTATATATATTTTTTTTTTCTACTTTACAGCTCAAAAGCAAGTTAAGGGGGAATATAGAGCATCACAAGACTAAAATAATGATATATAAATTTTAAAAATCGGATGTAAGATAACAGAGTTACAATAAAAAAACTATTTCCGCGGTATTTCGCGTGATAAAAAAAAACAACAGAAATTGTCCCGAAACCCTATCAACCACAAGCTTCAAATTTAAGGGCGGATTTTTAAAATTTTTTTTCGTTTTAACGTGGTCGGGTCCAGGGCCGTGCGCAGGAATTAGCCTTGGAGGGGGTTTTTAATTTTGGTTTGCATTCGCATACATTTTTCGCTAAGATAAACATATTTGCTGAAACAGATATGAGTCATTCTTTTACAAATCGGACGGATTTCGGGAAAAAATGAATGTTACCTCTCCGATTTGCTTGAAACTCGGTTTATAGGTTCTCCACCTAAATAATTTTCGGAGATATGATCTGTCAAACTTTTGATTATTTCATGAATTATGTAAATGAGGTACATATTCATACCCCAATATCTCGGGTTGTAGTCATCGTAGAGACTTCATCTTGGCACCGTTTGAAAGCTGAAGAAACAGGCTATTATTTGTTTTATATAAGATTATTTTCATCGCCTTAAAGTTTCATTAATTGCAAGCAGGTACATTTTTTGGGCCCGATTTACTTCGTGAATACCAGAAAAAAAATGATTTAAAATTATACCATCATAATCCTTGTTAAATTATCTATAAAACCAATGTTTCAACAGAATGGGCGATTTACAATAACTATTTTTAAAATATTTTTTTGTATGACGACCTGCTATATTTTATATGAAAAAAAATTTTTTTTTTATATAAAGAAAAGGCTTTGCGGCTATTTTATTACTTGACAGTGGAACTATACAGTGGAGTTTTAATATACCCTTAATAGCTAATGACTTTTTAAAACGAGCTCTGAAAAAGTTACAGCTAGAGCTCATGGATGGAAAATGAGTTTTCTGATTTTGTACTAATTGAGCAAGTAAAATGTACCAAATCAAAGGAAAATGTACCATCATTTTTGGGAGAAATTTTATTCTAAAGACTTATACTAATCCCAAATTATATCTTCTTTTTTAGCCATTCCAAAATAATATTGCTTTTCCAAGCAAAATCTTTCCTCTAAAAATAACATTATTAAAGCTTAAATTCATATAAATTGTTTATTAAATTCCTTTAGGAGCATAAAAAGTTACTTAAAATAAAATTATTTTAAATGCACAGCCCCATTCAATGCAAAAATATTTCACAAAACAAAAACGTTTTAGGTATAGAAGATTTTATATACATATTAAACTTCGTCTTAGATTAATCTATGCTAACAAATCTTCTTCTTTGAGATCATTTGATAAATCAGTTGATAGCAATTTTTTTTTCAATACTTATATTATGACAACAACTGTTTGTTGATTTCAACAAGTCCTTAGTTTTTAATAAATTGGAAAGGGCGTTTATTTGAAGACGATTCCTACACTTCGTTTTAATTAAATTTTGCAAGGAAAATTTCCTTTCTACATTTCCGGATGAGTGTGGAATCGATAATATACCTTAAGCAATTTTATAAATATTAGAAAACATTGGTACATTTAATTAATTTTTTATTAACCTAATTTCTTCCCAGAAATGGCATATATGTACTCAAATTTCTAAATTTTTTAAGGCTCTCATGTTCTGCTGAAGCTCTAAACTCAGCATTAATTTGCTCTATTTTGTCAAATTCACGCTTTGGAAATAACTCTAAAACCAAAGGGACAACACTATTTGTTTTGTTTTAATGGATTTGGGATGCAGTGATGTATTATTTGACAAAAATGTACCAAATATGTCAGCGTAGTACCTATGTACTTTTGGCTACCGGAATGTACCAAAACAAGTACAATTGTACCACATTTTCCATCCCTGCTAGAGCTAGCCTACAACGCATTAATAATCCGATTCAAACTCCCAAAGATTTATTTTCCTGGGCAAACGAGTCTTTGCCGTTTCTTGCTGTTTTGTTACAAACGAGGAATACGAAATGGAAGAAAAATTACTGGAAGATCGTTTTAAAAAGTCATTAGCTATTAAGGGTATATTAAAACTCCACTGTATAGTTCCACTGTCAAGAAATAAAATAGCCGCAAAGCCTTTTATTTATACGAAAATACCACAGAAATAAATGTGATGAAATAAAATATATATGTATGTATACATAATTATATAATAAGTGAATATTTTAAAAATATAAATACACGCGCGCCATCTGTTGGAACATAGCGGTGGTTATAACCTTATTCCTTAGTAAATATGTTGCATATATTTAGACAGCAGCTAGAATTCTAAGTTACATACATACATACATACATACAGGTGAAACTAATAAAAGCGTGTTAAAAAATATAAAATTTCTTCTTTTACCTTAAACGCGCTATGCAGGTAAGACATATTTCTGATATTATTTATTCGTATAAATGCGTTTGATCCGTGTATTTTATTGGGCCTTGAAATTGTTAAAAAATTTTGTCGCAAAATGGACCTCGTTTTCAGGATCGGCGCATGAAAGGCCATAAGATACAACGTTTAAAATTCATTCCCTTCAAAATACACTTTCAACCATACCCAGCTACTCCATCTTATTTCAAAAAAAAAATAAAAAAAATTTTTTTCATATAAAATATAGCAGGTCGTCATACAAAAAAATATTTTAAAAATAGTTATTGTAAATCGCCCATTCTGTTGAAACATTGGTTTTATAGATAATTTAACAAGGATTATGATGGTATAATTTTAAATCATTTTTTTCTGATATTCACGAAGTAAATCGGGCCCAAAAAATATACCTGCTTGCAATTAATAAAACGTTAAGGCGATGAAAATGATCTTATATAAATCAAATAATGGCCTGTTTCTTCAGCTTTCAAACGGTGCCAAGATGAATTCTCTAGATGACTACAACCCGAGATATTGGGGTTTCAATATGTACCACATCTACCTAATTCATGAAAAAATCAAAAGTTTGACAGATCATATCTCCGAAAAAAAAATTTCAAAATTAAATCCCCGGATACGTGTAAGCTTATTTTAGGTGGAGAACCTATAAACCGAGTTTCAAGAAAATCGGAGGTGTAAGGTTACAATAGGTGTCCGATTTGTAAAAGAAAGACTCATATCCAGACCCATACACCATAAATTTAAATGTTCTCTAACTTTTCTGAAACTCATTATGATTCATCAAAACCTAGTTAACCAGGTCCTGAATAGTACTGTTTACAGTACTTGTTAATTGAAACTGCTCACTGTTTTCACAAAATGAACATTTTTTGTTATCAGTACAATTTTTTTAAAATGCCAAACGAACACATGCTACACAACTTTGTAATTTCGGAAAGCTCCAAGTGCAATTCAAAGTGCCGAACTTATGTATTGGCCAACCTATTTTTTTGCAACTTTCACCAATTTCTTCTTCCGTAAAATTATTGTAACTAATTTTGTCAAAAATTATGAGTCAAGATTCAATGCAAAATTTATAAACTGTATTTTGAAAAATTTTGCAAAATCATTGCAACTTAGATTTGGTCATGGGGGGGTTTTAACCCCCAAAACCCCCCGTGCTCACGGCCCTGGTCGGGTCAATTAACCGAGTTTTTCGTTCACAAAATATCCTTTTGTTTCACCTTAAAAAAATTAGCAAAAATAAAGTATTCAACAGATCCTAGTAATATTAGGCTTAAAATGTTTGCAATTTAACAGGCTAATTTTTGGAAAAATAAAACGTTCCTGATTTTTACAAATTCTTATAAAAAACTTACTTTTAAAGCCAAAATTTTCATCAGATTGAGAGAGAAAATGCAGAAAAAAAGAGCGAAACACGTTATGTGGAGACATGGTATAAGTCGCTTGCTGGCCCTTAATGAATGCGGTCGTTTATAAAAACGACTAGCATGCGTACATATGTATAAGTAATTATGCTTTTACATATATAAATATGCGCAAACAAGCGATATTCACCCACGATTAGAGTTGGGAAACTATCGATGGCACTATCGATAGTATCGATATTTTATTTTTTTTCAGACTATCGAAGACCATCGATGGTTTTTTCAAAACTATCAAAAACTATCGATGGTAATGTGTACTATCGATAGTTTTACAACCTTTACAGACCTCCATATTGCACATTGCTATTTCAGAGTACCAGCTATTGAAAGTTGTATGAATTTAGTGTGTACATATTTACAAAATGTTTTGATTTATACATTTGCAGACTGAATAAAAGGCGGTTCCAGTTTTGTAGATTTTTTGTAAGAAACAATTTTCGAAATATTTTAAAGTTTCAGTTTTTGAGCTAAGAAAAAAAAATACGCTTACAAGTCTGTCAATATCTTCGCTATTACCAGTTTTTATGTTACGTTTGCAGAGGATGAAATATCATTTCCACCAAAGCAGAAATAATTAAAATCGACGTTAAAGTGACGGAGTTATGGCGAACCAAACATTTTTTTTGTAATTTTTTATTAATTATTTTTCCGGCATTCATCTTCTTTTTTCATTATTTTAACGAAATATTAAATATCATCCTGATTTTACACTGTGATTTAATAGCTGTTTTCAGTAGAAAAATGACAATGTTATAAGAGATTCAGTGAACAAATCTATATTCATTTCAATACGATAGTGCTATCGATGGTTTATTTTTTTAAGACTATCGAACACTATCAATAGTTTTTTTAAAACTATCGATGGTGGGATTATCGATAGTTTCCCACCTCTACCCACGATGTTGCTACGCCACTTGCTGAGCGACGACTAAATCGTTTACAAAATAAAAGAGCATAACGTGTCTGTGTGATTTGAGCACGATCAATTGATCTATGATTTACGATTTTTACTCTCTGTGAGAGATTGGCTGCACTTTGATTCGGTGTCAGCGCCAAATCTCAGTCAAAACTGTGTACTCTCCCACTCTCTATCTCTCTCATTTTTCGCTTTAATGGAAAAGCAATAGGAGATATTTGACCACGTTGATTTTGATCTGAGCGTAAACTGGACCTTTCACTGCTGAAGGATCAGTGATGATTCTTTGTTGAATATTCATCACTGTCGTCATAGCTCAGTATCTACATTTTTATTTTTTTGGTTTTTTTTTCTGAGGAAAGCAAACCATTTATATGAAAAATTCAGCAGTCTTTATATGAAAGTATTCACTGGTGCCTCCTCAGTCATAGGTGAATTTCACAGAGATTCTTAAAGGATTCATTTCGGATTTTTACTGCAGGAAAGTCATCACTCTCAACTACATATGTACATACATATATGTATATACGTACAAGTGCATAATTAATTTTCACAAACTGCAAATTTGCATATTTCTCATTTAATCGAAATTTTGATTTTCCAAAATTTCCAATTCAATTTGCAGCCAACAAACGGCCGAAAGAGCCAAACAGCCAATTGGGGCATTTCTGCCTAACATACTTTACAAACTTTCTAAACAAATATATTTACAAGCATGCATCATACCCAGCAAAAAATCTACGCCTTATTAAAGAATTATTACAGAAGATTTAAAGGCTTAAGAAATAAGGCCTGAAAATTTTAAGCGAAGCTAGTTGTATGGGCAAAGGCTTAAAATAAGGCTGATTTTCCTGTGTTGATGTCATCAGGCGATAAGGAATACTCTCTCTCTGAGAGCACACCTTATTCATAATTCTTATCCGCATGCGATATAAGGCTTATTTAAGGCATTATTATGGCCTGATAATCAGGCCTTGTGTGGTGTATTTATACCTTATAAATGCCTTATTTATAAGGTGTTTTTTGTTTATCTGCATAATTCACATTTTTTGCGCAATTTAAGCGTTGCGGCAATTTAACAATAAAACATATATTCTGCTAGGGTTGAAACGTTATTATTCATACATTTGTATATGTACACGTACATATACATATGTATACAGTGAAACCACCCTTGGGCGGACACTCACCGTCGGGCAAATTTTGTCCGCCCAAGAGAGGTGTCCGCTTAAGGGAGTGGGTTCCTATTTTAGAAATTTTTTGGATATTAAAGGATTTATTTATTCATATTTCACTGAAAAAAACAAGGATTCTTATGTCTTCAAAATTTCACTTAAATATATAAATATGTACATATACATACATATGTATATATGTATATACAAAAAGTATTAACATATGTACATATTAAATTTCAATTACGTAGTAAGTTGCTGAGAACTAGAAATGTTGGGATATCCTTGAAATTATTTAAAAAATTGCGAAATTGTCGATTGACGAGGGGTTTTTTGCTTATTGAAAATAAAATTGTTTTGCAGATGGCTTTCAAATTTCTGCAACAATTCAAATGCAATAAGGTCTTCCGTGCAAAATCTTTTCAAATTTGAAACTGCAGTCAAAGCCATTTCGTTCGAGGAGATTGCATAACCTACTTTCAGCTGTAATACTTTCAGTATCGGTACTATCATCTTCAACGACGTTTTCGTCCGCATAAGAGGAGTTCGTGTCCGCCTAACAGAGGTTTTTATGTGATTTGTTATGAAAAAAAAATCAAAGTGTCCGTTGACGAGAGGTTCGTGTCCGCTTAATAGAAGTTTGTAGTTCAATTCAATAGTAAATAACTGTCCGCGTCCGGCCAAGAGAGTGTCCGCCTAAGAGAGGGCAATTTGTTCTAAAAATTGAATCTAAACCTTGGTGCATGAAAAAATGTCAGTTGAAAACGGACTGAGGCGACAATACGAAATTTTTACGCTCGCTACACATTGTGTACTTTGCTCATAAAAACTCAGATCCCGATCTATAACTTTGGGATGTGTTAAAATGAAGTATTAAAACGTTTGGAGCAGAGAGAATGAGTGCAAGCAGCGCTGCCAGCGTTTTTTTCCAGTTTAACAACTAAGCTTCAGCTTAGGCTTATGAGCCTGCTTGCTGCGTATGTACATGTGTATGTATGTAGTTAAAGTTGTTGCATGTTGCAAGTGACATTAACTGCTTGCTTACTTGCTTGCTCGCCTGCTTGCTGTCTGTTTGCTTGCTTGCTGTTGCATGCATGTTGTTGCAACATTATAAATAAATCAAAATACAATTTCTCAGAAATTGTGATTTTATATCCCAGCATCTCATCGTTGTTTGTTGCTACTGCTGTTATTGTTTTTTATCGTTTTTGTTGGTTTTACATTTTCTACCATCAGTTACCTCAATGTAGCGCCCACTGTCGTTCCAAAAACAACGCACATAGGTAGATTTTCAAGTTTTATGCGGCCAAAATTGAATTTGTGAAGTTGTTACAATTACAGAAAAAAAATACTCACATATTGGAAATAGACTGGGGAACAATAATTCATCGCTTTTTTCCCGACTTCATACATGCTCCCAGATGGTCGAAACTTAGCATATCTGAAGTAAATTTTTTAGTTCTTTTTTTACATATTTTTTAAGTGCTAGTTTTAACGTGGTGCAGTGGGTAGAGTGCCTGCTATACTAGAGGTATCGGGTTCAAACCCCAGTCCGAGCAAATACCAAAAAAAATTTTCTAATTAGTAAAAATCCAATTATTGGGTTTTTTAAGAGCAGCGGTCACCTCTCGGCAGTGGGCGGCATACCCTCCGAGTGTATTTCTGCCATGAAAAAGCTTCTCACAAAAAATGCATTCGCCGTTCGGAGCCGGCATAAAACTGTAGGTCCACCCAATTAGTAGGAAAAACAAAAGGAGCACACCTTGAATTGGGAGAGAAGCTCGGCCATAAAACTCGTCAGAGTTATAATAGCGCCATTGTATTATTATATTATTTATAATTTAAAGCATATCATTTAAGTAATCGTGATGGATCATAAAGCTTCAAGTAATTATTAACATTTTTCAATAATATCCTTGATTTCCAATTCTAAGTTTATAGTTTTAAGCTTTTAAAGTTGGGATATTTAAAAAAAAATTATCATTCTTTTTCGTGTTCAAAATTGATTTTGTTATGTTGCTCTGTCAGTCTCAGTCAAATTAACCCTCGGACATGATATCTAGTACAATTAGTATTTTTCCGGCAAAAAATTACGTCGCACAATGCCGCAATTCACTACTAGATACAGGGTTTTTCATATGTACCTACAATAATTTTCTTTTTTGAGTTTTATTATTATTATTATTATTTATTAGATATAACAAAATGCTTATATCTAAGTACAAAAGAGTACTAGCTGCCAGGGCTTACGACTCTATCTTATTGATTTTTAAAGTTATGCTAATTGTGTATAAGAATTTTATATTAATTTTAATGAGTAGCTATTTTTGAGAAAATTGTTGATTTCAATTATGTTTTGCAAAGTTGGATCTTTCAATAATGTGGAGGGTTTTCTATCTTTGAATTGTTTACTCCTGTAAGCTTGAAGAATAGGGCATTCGTCTAACAAGTGATCAACTGTGGGAATAACACTACACCAGGGACACCTATTTTTTGGTTTTCCTGTTAGGATATGTTCGTGGGTCAATAAGGTATGTCCAATACGGAGCCGAACGAAAGTTGTAATTTGTCTGCGGTTTGCATTATTTGGGAATTTTGCTTTTTGTCCATAGTTGTTATATTGGCTGTAACTGCAATTATTTTCTTTCCACGCCATAATTTTACTATTTCGGTTATAGGTTGCGACTGATCTATTTAGGTCATGTTTTTCGAAAGTGGGGAAAGTATGGGAGGGATGATTGAGCATCTCCTTAGCAGCTACATCTGCTGCTTCGTTCCTTTTATTCCTACGTGGCCAGGAGTCCATAAAAGGTTGAGTTTTTTGCTGTATTTGTGCAGTGAAGTTTTAATGGTTTCAACTAACGAACTGCTATTTTTTGTATTTAGAATGGACTGTAAGCATGACAAACTGTCAGAGCAGATTATGAATTTCCCCTTATGTTTTATGCCATAATCTATTGCTGTTTTAATGGCAAATGCTTCTGCTGTGAATACTGACGTATCGGAAAAAAGCCATCCTCCTGCAATTAAGGATCCCGAGTGGGAAACCACGGCGAAACTCGTTATATCGTTGGTTTTGGATCCGTCAGTGTAGAGAACCTTCCATTTGTCTTCGGTGTACTTTGTAAGCTGTTCTTGGAATAGGTTTCTGTAGATCTCCGGGCTGGTTGTAGTTTTTCTGTATTTATGAAGACTCATATTGACGGTTGATTGGTTGACTCCACTTCGGGGCGTGATATTTAGTTTTCTGCATAAGGCAGCGCATCGCCGAATTGCTGAGTTCTGTTTGTATTTTCATTTGTGGCTAAAAGCCCGTTTGAAACAGTTAAATAATAATGGGTTGTTTGTGTTGATCAATTTGGGAATAAGCTTGGTTGTAGCTTCAACAATCCTTTGCTCAATCGAAGGTAGCCCGGCTTCAGCTAGTATAGCTTTAGTTGGTGATGTTGGGAAAGCATTTAAGCTACGTCTAATTGCTGTGTGGTACGGGGAATTAAGCTTTTTGATGTTGTTTTTGGCGCACCAACCATATATTGGTAACGCGTAATCAATTTTTGTAAGGATTAGTGCTTGGGTCACATTTATTAAAGTATTCGTGTGTATTTGACATTTTCTAGTTGTTAAAAATTTTATAATGTTAAGTCTGGCAGCTAGTTTTTTTCTTAAGTCTAAACAATGCGACTTAAAATTAAGTTTGTGATCAAATATGATACCAAGAATTTTTAAGTTGTCAGTTGATTCTATTGGGATGTTATTTAGTGTTAGGCGAATATTAGGACAGAAATTTTTTTTACATATATGCAGTGTCTTGCATTTATCGATGGATAACGTAGCACCAGAATATCTACCCCAACTATCAATATCGTTCAGAATTTGTGAAAATACATCATTTACGGTTTTTAGGTCAGGTAATTTAGTGTAGACAAATAGATCATCTGCATACATTCCGTATTCAATCTTAGTGTATTTTGTGAGGATTTTGCTAATTTGATCGAACGCGACGGTGAATAAAACTGCAGATAGGGGTGAGCCTTGCGGGATTCCGTTGTGCAAAGGAAAAAGCTTGGAGTATTTGTTATGCACTCGAACATTAAAATTACGTTTGGTCAAAAAGGCTTTGACGATGCCAAAGATTTTAGGACCTACGTTCCATTTTTGCAACTGTTTTAGGACAGTGTGAACTCCTACGCGATCAAATGCTTTTGCAAAGTCGGTCGCTAAGATTGTGACATGACCTTTGGCTGAAAGTGCATCGAACGCAAAATGTTGGATTTGGAGAAGTGCGTCCATGGTGCTGTGGCCGAAGTTTTTGTTACACTGTAGCGCAAGCCTTGGTGGCAAGAATGATCCTAGCAACACCACCAATCAAGATGTTGCCCAACCGTGCACCACAACATGTTGCGCGACTTTGGATGAGAGGGTGGTGAAAAGTCAACTCGTTCGAACTGAGATGTTGCTGGCGGCAGATGAGCAAGTTGCAGGCCACTTTGTATCGAGCGCGATCGAACAACCAAGAGAAAAGGATAAGGAATATGTTAAAGATTTCGTGAGTGTAGGTGTATATGTGGATATGTACAAGTAATAAATCGTCTTAAAGTCGTGAAAGTCGAGGCAAATCCGAGATATGTTACATACATACGTATTTGTTAAATTCGACATATAATCGTGAAAATGAGAATTACTTTAATATCGAGTAACTGGCAAAAGTAATTGTTGCCTTTTATGGCACCGCCCATTTCCGAGAATTTCAATTTATTTCTTTATAACGGCGTAGGCTCATTGCATGGATGAAATTTCATCCATTATCACTTTTTCGTGTTTTTCGATATATACTATATAGGGAAAGTGGGCGTGGTTATCATCCAATTTCGTCTATTTTCAATACCAACCTTCCCTGTCTAGTTAGGAGCCTCTGTACCAAATTTCATCAAAATATTTCAATTTTACTACGCACAGTTGAGTATAATAACTTGTGAGCAAATGTGCTAAGTCCACCTAAAAAACACAACATCATAGAAAGCAAGTGTGCTAAGTCCTAATGAAGCTCATAACTTTGTACAAGCTTTATATTAAAATGTGCCGATAACTGGTATTTTAGCATGACCATCTGAGGAAGAAAACTGCATTTTCAGATTTTTAAAATAGTAACAACAAAAAAAGTTAGGACGTTTTTTGCCTCTCCTGAAAAGTTACCATAAATGGACTTAGCACATTTGCTCACGAAGCCAACGATATGTTAATTGTTAAATAATTTTTTTGTACCCAAAGCCGAAATATCTGCGCACCAGCATCAAGGCCAGGAAACCAGGAACGTCGATTGCTTTCTTTAGTGGAACTGGAGGTAAGTTCAAGTGTGAAAAAAAAGGACTAAATAAAATAAAAGAATTTCTTCTAAGTGGTAAAAATCCAATGCATATACGTGCATATGTAAGCATGTACAAATATGCATACTTATACATGTACGTTTATGCATGTACATATGTACAAGACAAAATAAAAAAACCACTATCTAAATTATGTATTATAATTATGTAATTATAATGTATGTACATATAATATATATTTGTTTTTTTTTTGTTACACACAAAAGGACCTCCCTTAATTCCCAGCATTCCCAGCTTGAGGCTAACGATTCAGAGCCATCAGAATCCTGGCTTAAGAAGCTACATAAGTTTGGAGCGGACTGGTTGGTAACGTAGGGGTTCGAGGCAAAACCACGTAAGGCACAAACACGGAAAATTAAACATAATTGAAGCGGAATAATCAACAATAACTATGCACGTACAACCACTACGAAAAAGTTGACCAGATTTTTGGGATTGGCAAGCAGCAGCAACATTAGACACAGCTGATTAGCTAAACGGGGCCAATGGCCGATAGATTGAAGCCTACCTACACACATATGAATTTCAACTAGCTGAGCGGAAGAATTAACATCACAACGTCACTGAGCTGGCCATACTGGGAACAGTTCTTTCGAGCTGAAGAGTGTCCAACCTCAGCTCCCAACCTAGTGAGCGGCAGCAACGGAGATTTCGAAATATATATATGTATACTTACATACATACTTAGTTAATGTTATATGCCTGAATTCCTTACCTTTTTTTTTTTGCAGACTTAATTGTTTTTTTTGTAACATTTTTTTTGATCTTCTTTGTAAGGTAATTTGAACGGAATTAACGCAACAGTTTAGATAACTTTTCTTCGAATTAGCGTTGAAGATCGAGGCTATATAATCAATACTAATTACTAGGGCAACAGAAAATATGCCCTAAAAAATTCGTTTTTAGCGCTAAAAATATGTCCTTTAAAATATTGTTTAAGCGCTAAAAATATGCCCTTAAAACTTAGCTTAAGCACTGAAAATATGCCCTTAAATTTTTTTTTATATACTTAATAAAAATATATACGGCATGGTAGGTTGTGCGCTCCCCTCTCATGCAAGAGAAATAAAAACAAGTAAAAGCGCGGCTGTCTTCGGCCGTACCGAAGACTTCATACCTTTCATGAGTGGGGAAATGAAAAGTTACCTATGTATATACATAGCCGGATTAAGTTTAATTTATAATTTTAATTCTGTGGGTTATTTATGGAAAGATTTATTAGAAAAAATGGTGTCTTTACTATTTAAATGGAGGAGTTATACACCAAAATGTGCATATCTGAACAATCGGTTGTATGGGAGCTATATGTTATAGTGGTCCGATCTTGACAATTTTCGGTAATCCCGTTTGGGCCCATATGGGTACAAATACTTCAAAATTTCACGCCGTTAGCTGTTAAAATGGAGGAGTTATACACCAAAATGTCCATATCTGAACAATCGGTTGTAGGGAAGCTATATGTTATAGTGGTCCGATCTTAACAATTTTCGGTAATCCCGTTTGGGCCCATATGTGTACAAATACTTCAAAATTTCACACCGTTAGCTGTTAAAATGGAGGAGTTATACACCAAAATGTGCATATCTGAACAATCGGTTGTATGGGAGCTATATGTTATAGTGGTCCGATCTTGACAATTTTCGGTAATCCCGTTTGGGCCCATATGGGTACAAATACTTCAAAATTTCACGCCGTTAGCTGTTAAAATGGAGGAGTTATACACCAAAATGTCCATATCTGAACAATCGGTTGTATGGGAGCTATATGTTATAGTGGTCCGATCTTGACAATTTTCGGTAACCCTGTTTGGGCCCATATGGGTACAAATACTTCAAAATTTCACGCCGTTAGCTGTTAAAATGGGGGAGTTATACACCAAAATGTGTATATCTGAATAATCGGATGTTGTGGAACTATATGTTATAGTGGTCCGATCTAGACAATTTTCGGTTACCTTGTTTGGGCCAAAATGGGCACGTCTACTTCAAAGTTCCATGTCCTTAGCTGTTTAAATGGGGAAGTTATGCACAAATTACTTCCAAAAATTTCATGTATATCTGAATAATCGGTTGTTTTCTATATGTTATAGTGGTCCGATTCGGCCGGTTCCGACAAATGATCAGCTGCATATAACAACATACCTGTATTCCGAATTTCATTCAGATATCTCAAAAACTGAGGGACTAGTTTGCGTTCACACAGACGGACGGACGGACAGACGGACAGACGGACATGGCTTAATCGACTCAGCTCGTGATTCTGATCATATCGGTATATATTTTGGTGGGTCCCCCACGCTTCCTTCTGGTACTTTCGACAAAAATTTTTTGGCACTAAGTTATAATACCATTTCATTCTCATGAAAGGTATAAAAAATTCAAATTTGCGAAACACATCTTCGTTACCAAAAGAAAACAAGTATTTTTACATACGAAAATCTACATATATATATTAGGGCGGGTCAATTTGTACTGATGGAATAAAACCTACTACTTTGTTTCGGCCACAGCTGCATTCTCTGGTCAATTCTGAACAAAAAAATCCAAAGGAGCATAGTTCTAAAATGAAGTTTGACCCTCCGCAATTTTAATTTTAGATAGTCATCCCTAAATTTTTTTTTACATTTGTTAAAAAAATGTAGTTGAAGATACTCAAATTAAATTTTGAGATTTATTTGAGTTGAACCCATCCGTCGGCCGACACATTATCACAAAATTTAATCAATTTGGGTAAAGTTTACAAACGACGAAGAATTCACTATCAGAGATCTTAAACTTCTTTCCTAAATATCTCGAAATCAAAATTTATTACGGATATTCTGAATACGTCATTGTATTCTACAGGCAAAAATTAAGTTGACGTGTTTCGGCGTTTCACTTAGATATTTCAAACTTTTAAGATATACCTGTTGTAACATAAAATAATTGGAAGAAATTCTAAAGAAGGTGTTTGGAAAATTAATGTATTTCCCTAAAAAATAATCAAATTGCATACTTATTTATTGAAATTTCTATTGCTGTAAATTACAAAATTTTGCGATAAATTTTCAAATAGAAAACTACATATGTAGATTGTCGCGGTAAGTTTTTAAACGTAGAAAAAGATCTTTCCACGTCAACTGAAGATATCGGGGCGTATTTAAAAGCAAGAATTTCAGTCACTGTGTAGCGTGTAGTGCTACACGTTCAATATGAATATTGCGATATTTTTCTCGCTCTGAGGTTCAAGATATTTTACTTGCGTCCTTTTCGCACTTTCACTTTCAATTCGTTTATTGCCAATATTGCGATCCGGATCACGGATTTCAAAATTTTGCGATCCAGAATCGCGAGCCATCAGTACTCGATGCTACACTATCAATATGAATCACGATCCACGGATTTCATCAATATATATTGACCGTCTGACGTATGCTATGTATGTAGAATCTACATATCTACATTGTAGATACCCAGCTGATTCGTGTAGCACATTTGAATGAAACATTGCGAAAATATTAAATTCGCCTTGAACTTGTCAGACAAAGAGGAATGGCAAATAGTATGCGCATATACAAAAAAAATAATTGCCAGAGTACAAAATTTAAATAAAAACAATTTTACGAGCGAGATGGAAAAATACGACGAAATACTATGCTAAAATATGAATTTGTAGCAAAATATGCCAAAAATATGCAAATAAGTCAAGATATGCAAAAATAAGCCTTTTGACCTAAATATGCGAAAATATGCCCTAACAAGTTAGGCTTATTCTCTTCGTCTTGAGCTAAAACGCCGATATATATTTATCATATGTAAATAGGACTGCAACAGAAAAATATGCATTTGCATATCTTCTGTTGCCCTACTAATTACATATTACTAATTCCCTTATGTAGCACAGTTCTTTTGAGTCGGGCGAAACGTTGATTTTTTTATTTATTTATTTTTTTTTTTTCTTTTCAGTTCACTTTTTTTTGCACATTGCTTTTCTGATATATTTATATACCTATTTTTATTCTTTTCCTTGATGCCCTTTTTCATTGCTGTCGGCAAGAATTTTCACTTTGTTTTGTTTTTTTTTTGCCATATCAAACTTTTGTAATTTTTTGTATTTCTTTATTTGCACATGATTATTTTTACCAGGTTTTTTTTTTATTTTTAAAGTAATAATTTGTACAATTGCTTTCATTAATTGCGCGGCGACAACTAACTAAAGAAACTAGATAGTAGTTTAGACACATGTATGTACATATGTATGTTTGTTGAAAATTTTCTCCCACAGGTTCTCAACGCAAACCGGTACCGTGAAGCGCTGAATTGACCAAAAAGGTAAGTGGTATTATTATTGTTCTTGTAATTGAGAAAAAAAAAAAGGAATGTGTATTTTTATGCTCTTCCAATTCTTCCACTAATTCTTAAAAATGATATATAAACATATGTAGATACATTCCTAAACATTAAAGTTTACTCGGTGCAGTGGGCAATTCCATGTTTGCCTCCATAAATATTCTCAATAATTTTTTTCTATATAAAAATTTTTAATAATTTGTTTTCTTTACCAAATCGATTTGCTAAATTTTTTGCTTCCGTTTCACCAACCCTCAAAGAATATATATAGATATATATAGATACATATGTATATAAAAACACATATAGATAGATTTTATCCTCTTACTGAATTACTCTAACCTTGAAGTATGGTTTATTAGAGTTTTTTTGTTGACATTATGAATTAAGCGTTTCAAATATAATTGATTACTATTGTTATTTGCCAGGAGATCAAGTTAAATAAATTTCCCAGGATTATTAGGAAATAATAGTTTTAGGTGATTTTATTGTGAATAAAAATTATTGTAAAATGCCATACCTGAAATTCAGTTGAGTTGTCTTATTTGTCAACATGAAGTGCTAAGCTTGTAAACCTTTGGTGTGGGTGTTGTCTTGGGCGATAGAGGGGACATGGGAGTAATGACGGGGTGACAGACGGACGACTTTTCTTACCGCTGACTGACGTACTGATGTCAGGCTTGGGGGCGCTGTAAGGAAACACGGAGTCAACACAGCGCCCATGGTTTCACGTTTTATACGTTGAAGAGGGCGGGCAGACTCCACCTGACAGGACGGGTCTTCTTCTTTCCACTTCCACTATTGCCTCCTTCTACTCTCGGGTCTTTTCAATCATATTAATATTTACAGGCATGATAACAAATTTTGTTTATGTAGCTGTTAGTAGGAGAGTGCTGCTGACCCACCCCACCGACGAGCTAAGCCAGGGCCAGCTAGCATGCCTACCAGCCACTCTTTCCTACAGACAAACAGGCGGTTACATAACAACACTCTTCTTTAAAAATCTCCCAGTTAGCCAGGTCTGTTTTAAATTTAGGGGTTGGCCGGAAGTTTAAAATGTTGTTGGTTGTGCGAACTTCCGTAAGGATAGGAAAGTGGTCGCTTCCGAACAAATCGTTAAAGACTTTCCAATTGCAAAGCGTAGATAAAGCGGAAGAGCAGAGTGAAAGGTCAACATGTGTGAGAGATTTCTTTGTCGATAGGTGTGTGGGTGAGCCATCATTGAGAATAATAATGTTTTCAGCCAGGACAACGTCTTCGATTATCTTGCCTCTGGGGTTGGTTGTTTTTGCCCCCCAAAGTGGACTCCATGCATTAAAGTCCCCTACTAATAAAAAGGGGGTTGGTCCAACACGTATAAGGGTCATGAGGTCTTGGGTAGACAGTTGATCTTGAGGAGGGATGTATCAATTTATTATTGTGAATTTATTGTTTAGATTAATTTGCGTTGCCAAGGATAAAATGTTAGAATTTGTTTGTATGATCGTATGCGGAATACGCCGTTTTATCATTATGCCTATGCCTTGTTTGTTTGAGTTTGAGAAGTTGTGAAAATAAGAGTTATAAGCTTTTGGAAAGACTGTTGGGGTATGAGTATTAGACAAGTGGGTTTCTTGTAGGCATATTACGTCGGGGTTGTATTCTTTAATTAGTAGTGTTAGTTCGGCATAGTTATTGTAGTAACCATGTATGTTCCACTGGATAACTTTAAAAAACATTTCTGGGGCGTGGGGGAGAGAAAAGTTAGTAAATTATATATGCTATGGGAATTAACTTAAGTAATATATATATATGTACTAGCTGGCCCGGCAGACGTTGTTCTGCCTATAATTTATTCCTATAAAGCTATAACACTGTCAATTCTCTAAATAAAAGAGATATACATACATATATTCATCGCGACAAACCTAATTTCTTCTATCCCTATCTCTATCTCTGTCTCTATCTTTATCTTTATCTTTATCTCTATCTCTATCTCTATCTCCGTCTCTATCTTTATCTTTATCTCTATCTCTATCTCTATCTCTATCTCTATCTCTATCTCTATCTCTATCTCTATCTCTATCTCTATCTCTATCTCTATCTCTATCTCTATCTCTATCTCTATCTCTATCTCTATCTCTATCTCTATCTCTATCTCTATCTCTATATCTATCTCTATCTCTATCTCAATCTCAATCTCAATCTCAATCTCAATCTCTATCTCTATCTCTATCTCTATCTCTATCTCTATATCTATCTCTATCTCTATCTCTATCTCTATCTCTATCTCTATCTCTATCTCTATCTCTATCTCTATCTCTGTCTCTATTTCTATCTCTATCTCTATCTCTATCTCTATCTCTATCTCTATCTCTATCTCTATCTCTATCTCTATCTCTATCTCTATCTCTACCTCTATCTCTATCTCTATCCCTATCCCTATCTCAAAATGTATGGGAAAATAATTTTTTTTTTTTTGCATTTTTTGGGAATTTTATTGGATATTCTCCTATTCTGGCCAGAGAACAATCTGAATTTGTATCAATCATCCAAATCGGTGCAGGCGTTCTTGAGTTATACGCGTTTGTACTAACGCCACTTCCTTTTATATATATAGATTTATGATGTTGGAAAATCGTTATAATGATTTATGTCGTTATTACTAATAGTTGATGATAAAGAATTTAGAAACGGTGCCAAGTGCTGTAGATGAGATGGTATTAAGGTTTCTGATATTTCCATATTTGATGTTTCATTGTTGTTATTGTTGTTATTGTTGTTATATGCTATGAATGTATCGACCGTCGATAAAGAGGAGAGAGAGTTTTCGTTATCTGAAATAATCCCTTGTTGTTGCTCTGGTTGTTGGTTGTTTTTTTCTATTGGTTGTTTTATATCGTATGATGTTTTTGGGTTCAACTTGTAGATTTGTGAATTGGAAGAGAGGTAATTTTGTGACATGTGGTTCTCACTAATCATGTTTTCTTTTCGTTGATTTTCTTTTATGGTAGGTTTTTCGTTGTTGTTAATATGCGGTATTTTCGGAATTGTCGTTGGAAGATAATTTTCGCTGGTTGGGATATTTTTGTTGTATTGTTCTGTTGGCTGTTGATCTTTTTCGGGTATTGAGCGAGGGAGAGAGATAGTGCTTTGTGGAGAGTTTTATATTTGATTTTAATGTTTATATTTCTAACGCATATCTTGGTTAATGTAGGTGATGCTCGAAAGTAACCGAGATATTTATCAGCGATTATTGTTAACTTTTAGGCAGTATTTTTAGTATTTCCAATTTTTCAAAGTCAAGGAAATACTTATCATAAAAAGGGGCTTAGAATTCTAAAGCTACATTTTTTTAGAAGATTTTTGAGTATGCAATTTTGCAGCTCATTCAATTTTAATATAATAATATGCAACATTCAATTTTTTGAAAATTTTCATTGGCTTTTCGGAAATTTTAATTGAAACGGTCTCACGTACATGTATGGCAAGCACCCTACAGAAAAAAAATTTCTAAAATCAACGGAATTTTTCAGAGCATTGAGAATTGCACTTTTTACACTAAAATTGGTTGGCTATATAACAGCACACTTAGAAATCTCCTCAAAATCTTCTATAAATTCTGGCCTCGCTGTGAAATTTTTAATCCATTTTTAGAAATTTCGACGATTTTTGGGATTTTTCCCATAAACCCAGAAATCCTGCTTAAAACGATTTTTATTGAAAAATTGCCTGCGTTTTTAAACGAAAATAAGAAAGTCAAATTTTCGACAGAATTATTTGAAATAAATTTAAAAACTCTAGCGTATGATTTTTTTTTGAGTCACTGTATATATTTTTCAATAAAATCGACTTTTAAAACAAATTATTAAAATTTTGCATAAAACAAGCAATTTGGAATAGATGTTGACAATAAAATATTTTAAAATATTGGCGGCATAAAACTTGAAAATCTACCTATGTGCAACGCCAAATGCGTGTACGCCAAATGCAATGCAACATAGCAACATATGGGGCTAGAGAAAGAGAGCTAGCGGATATGTATTGACAACACCAACAGATTCCACTTGCAAGAGCAGCATCATTAGCGATGAAACACGAAACTAGTTGGACATGCCAACTACCAAATATACAAATGGTTCAAGCGAACATATTTGCATAGCAATGTTTGTATGTGTATTGTGTGTGCTTGTGCACATGTGCAAAGGTAAAAATGTGGCAAGTTAGTTGGTATATATCCTGTGCAATTATTTTTGAACTGAAATTCGTATTTTGTAAATCGACAAAGTAGATCTGCAACTGAGTACAGAGTTTCTTGTTTAAATGTTGTATATGGATGTCGTTTCATGTTGTTGCTGCTGTTGTTTTTTTTTTTTCTACATAGTCAACAACGAAATTGTCATTGTATCTGTAAAAAGCAAGAATTTGTTATATGAACTAATAAAACGCAGCAAGCTTATTATAAAAGTCAATGATGATGATAATTATGTTTAGGTTATGTTATGTCAGATTGTTAAATTCTTATTAAAATTAGATGTTGATTATTTTTTTTTTTTTAATTTTTGAATTTTAATGGTTATTTTAGATGTCTGACATCAATCTGAAAATTAATAATCAAATTAATTAAAAAAATCATGAGAAAATTATGATTTACAGTCATTAAAAAATAATCAGAAAAAAATATATAATCAAAAATAAATAAAAATATTTTTAAACTGCTTAATTATTTTTAATTGTTTGATTATTTTTAATTGCTGTTTTTTTTATTGTTTAGCTTTTTTTTAATTGTACAATTGCGTTTAATTGCTTTATTGTCTTTAATTACTTGTTTACCTTTAATTAAAAGATTATTTATTTTTTGCATGATTAATTTTAATTACTTTGCAACGAGCAAGGTGACATAAACATAAATTTGAGAAAAAGAACCAAAAATAATTAATCGATTAATTTATTAATCATGCAATTAAAAAAATCAGAAATAATTGAAAATAATAATATAATTTTGTTAATCATACAATTAAAAAATCGACAAATAATTGAAAAACAATCAGATTAATCATGCAATTAAAATTAATGTACTTTTTTTAAACTTATTTAACTATTAATCGTTAAAAAGATGAAAGTAATTGTATTTAATCATTTAAGAGTTACAAAAACAAAATGAGTAATAAGTAGGGCAACAGAAGATATGCAAATTCATATTTTTCTGTTGCAGTCCTATTTACATATGATAAATATAGGCTCCGTGAAGCTGGACCCCCCATTCAATGGATTTGAAAATTAATAGGCTAGGAATTATGTGCTATTTATGTGCTAATTTGTTCCAAAAAAAAAAAATTTTGTGCTCCATTTTTAAGGGGTTTTTTTTATACGTCAAAATGGGGGGTGCAGCTTCACGTGAAGCTGGACCCCCCCCTCAACGGATCGAAAATTCAATATGCAAAAATGAATGCCAGATTTATGTGCTAATTTCGTCCAACCACCAAATTTTTTTTTTTTAATTTTTTAAAAAAATTTTTTTTTAATTTCAAATTTGGGGTAATATTTAATAAAATTTAATAAGCCTAAATGAACGCTATGATAACGAACTGTCATCTACCAAAAAGATTTTTTTTGTTTTTTGAATTTTTAAGACTTTTTTTTCAATTTCAAAGTGGGGGGTGCAACTTCACGTTTTTTGAAAAACTCCCCCCTTCAATGGATCTGAAATTCAATATGTAAAAATTAATGCCAGATTTATGTGCTAATTTCGTCCAACCACCAAATTTTTTTTTTTAATTTTTTAAAAAAAATTTTTTTAAATTTCAAATTTGGGGTAAATTTTTATAAAATTTAATAAGCCTAAATGAACGCTATGATAACGAACTGTCATCTACCAAAAAGATTTTTTTTGTTTTTTGAATTTTTAAGACTTTTTTTCAATTTCAAAGTGGGGGGTGCAGCTTCACGTTTTTTGAAAAACTCCCCCCTTCAATGGATCTGAAATTCAATATGTAAAAATTAATGCCAGATTTATGTGCTAATTTCGTCCAACCACCAAATTTTTTTTTTTTTAATTTTTTAAAAAAAATTTTTTTAAATTTCAAATTTAGGGTAAATTTTTATAAAATTTAATAAGCCTAAATGAACGCTATGATAACGAACTGCCATCTACCAAAAAGATTTTTTTTGTTTTTTGAATTTTTAAGACTTTTTTTTCAATTTCAAAGTGGGGGGTGCAGTTTCACGTTTTTTGAAAAACTCCCCCCTTCAATGGATCTGAAATTCAATATGTAAAAATTAATGCCAGATTTATGTGCTAATTTCGTCCAACCACCAAATTTTTTTTTTTAATTTTTTAAAAAAAATTTTTTTAAATTTCAAATTTGGGGTAAATTTTTATAAAATTTAATAATCCTAAATGAACGCTATGATAACGAACTGTCATCTACCAAAAAGATTTTTTTTGTTTTTTGAATTTTTAAGACTTTTTTTTCAATTTCAAAGTGGGGGGTGCAGCTTCACGTTTTTTGAAAAACTCCCCCCTTCAATGGATCTGAAATTCAATATGTAAAAACGAATGCCAGATTTATGTGCTAATTTCGTCCAACCACCAAATTTTTTTTTTAATTTTTTAAAAAAAATTTTTTTTAATTTCAAATTTGGGGTAAATTTTTATAAAATTTAATAAGCCTAAGTGAATGCTATGATAACGAACTGTCATTTACCAAAAAGATTTTTTTTGTTTTTTGAATTTTTAAGACTTTTTTTTCAATTTCAAAGTGGGGGGTGCAGCTTCACGTTTTTTGAAAAACTCCCCCCTTCAATGGATCTGAAATTCAATATGTAAAAATTAATGCCAGATGTATGTGCTAATTTCGTCCAACCACCAAATTTTTTTTTTTTACTTTTAAAAAAAAATTTTTTTAAATTTCAAATTTGGGGTAAATTTTTATAAAATTTAATAAGCCTAAATGAACGCTATGATAACGAACTGCCATCTACCAAAAAGATTTTTTTTGTTTTTTGAATTTTTAAGACTTTTTTTTCAATTTCAAAGTGGGGGGTGCAGCTTCACGTTTTTTGAAAAACTCTCCCCTTCAATGGATCTGAAATTCAATATGTAAAAACGAATGCCAGATTTATGTGCTAATTTCGTCCAACCACCAAATTTTTTTTTTTAATTTTTTAAAAAAAATTTTTTTTTAATTTCAAATTTGGGGTAAATTTTTATAAAATTTAATAAGCCTAAGTGAACGCTATGATAACGAACTGTCATCTACCAAAAAGATTTTTTTTGTTTTTTGAATTGTTAAGACTTTTTTTTCAATTTCAAAGTGGGGGGTGCAGCTTCACGTTTTTTAAAAAACTCCCCCCTTCAATGGATCTGAAATTCAATATGCAAAAATTAATGCCAGATTTATGTGCTAATTTCGTCCAACCACCAAATTTTTTTTTTTAATTTTTTAAAAAAATTTTTTTTAAATTTCAACTTTGGGGTAAATTTTTATAAAATTTAATAAGCCTAAATGAACGCTATGATAACGAACTGTCATCTACCAAAAAGATTTTTTTTGTTTTTTGAATTTTTAAGACTTTTTTTTCAATTTCAAAGTGGGGGGTGCAGCTTCACGTTTTTTGAAAAACTCCCCCCTTCAATGGATCTGAAATTCAATATGTAAAAATTAATGCCCGATTTATGTGCTAATTTCGTCCAACCACCAAATTTTTTTTTTTTAATTTTTTAAAAAAAATTTTTTTAAATTTCAAATTTGGGGTAAATTTTTATAAAATTTAATAAGCCTAAATGAACGCTATGATAACGAACTGCCATCTGCCAAAAAGATTTTTTTTGTTTTTTGAATTTTTAAGACTTTTTTTTCAATTTCAAAGTGGGGGGTGCAGCTTCACGTTTTTTGAAAAACTCCCCCCTTCAATGGATCTGAAATTCAATATGTAAAAACGAATGCCAGATTTATGTGCTAATTTCGTCCAACCACCAAATTTTTTTTTTAAATTTTTTTAAAAAAATTTTTTTAAATTTCAAATTTGGGGTAAATTTTTATAAAATTTAATAAGCCTAAATGAACGCTATGATAACGAAAAAAAAAAAAATTTGGTGGTTGGACGAAATTAGCACATAAATCTGGCATTAATTTTTGCATATTGAATTTCAGATCCATTGAAGGGGGGAGTTTTTCAAAAAACGTGAAGCTGCATCCCCCACTTTGAAATTGAAAAAAAAGTCTTAAAAATTCAAAAAAAAAAAAATCTTTTTGGTAGATGACAGTTCGTTATCATAGCGTTCATTTAGGATTATTAAATTTTATAAAAATTTACCCCAAATTTGAAATTTAAAAAAATTTTTTTAAAAAAATTAAAAAAAAAAATTTGGTGGTTGGACGAAATTAGCACATAAATCTGGCTTTAATTTTTACATATTGAATTTCAGATCCATTGAAGGGGGGAGTTTTTCAAAAAACGTGAAGCTGCACCCCTCACTTTGAAATTGAAAAAAAAGTCTTAAAAATTCAAAAAACAAAAAAAATCTTTTTGGTAGATGACAGTTCGTTATCATAGCGTTCATTTAGGCTTATTAAATTTTATAAAAATTTACCCCAAATTTGAAATTAAAAAAAAATTTTTTTAAAAAATTAAAAAAAAAAAATTTGGTGGTTGGACGAAATTAGCACATAAATCTGGCATTCATTTTTGCATATTGAATTTTCGATCCGTTGAGGGGGGGGTCCAGCTTCACGTGAAGCTGCACCCCCCATTTTGACGTATAAAAAAAACCCCTTAAAAATGGAGCACAAAATTTTTTTTTTGGAACAAATTAGCACATAAATAGCACATAATTCCTAGCCTATTAATTTTCAAATCCATTGAATGGGGGGTCCAGCTTCACGGAGCCATAAATATATATATGTAGGTGTTTTAGCTCAAGACGAAGAGAATAAGCCTAACTTGTTAGGGCATATTTTCGCATATTTAGGTCAAAAGGCTTTTTTTTGCATATTTTGACTTATTTCCATATTTTTGGCATATTTTGCTATAAATTCATATTTTAGCATAGTATTTCGTCATATTTTTCCATCTCGCTCGTAAAATTGTTTTATTTACATTTTTTACTCTGGCAACTTTGTTTTGTATATGTGCATACTATATGCCATTCCTCTTTGTCTGATAAGTTCAAGGCGAATTTAATAATTTTCGCAATGCTTCATTCAAATGTTCTACACGAATCAGCTGTGTATCTGGTCGCAAAATGTTTAGAAATTTTGAAATCCGCGATCCGGATTGCAATATTGGCAATAAACGAATTGAAAGTGAAAGTGTGAAAAGGACGGAAGTAAAATATCTTGTACCTCAGAGCGAGAAAAAATCGCAATATTCATATTGAACGTGTAGCACTACACGCTACACACCCTGCAAAAAAATGTGCGATTAATCCCGAAAGATATTTGTCCCGGATTGATCTCTTTCGAGAACAATAGGTCCACAATTAGTCCCCGATTGTTCCCGTACGGGTATAAATGTAGACTAATTGTAGACCAATTGTTCCCGAACGGGTATAAATGTAGACTAATTGTAGCCCAATTGTTCCCTAACGGGTATAAATGTAGATTAATCGCTTTCATCCCGAACGGGTATAAATGTAGATTAATCGCTTTCATTCCGAACGGGTACAAATCTAGATTCCTTAAATGTAGAAATTTTACAAAAATATGCAATGCATTTAAAAAATTGTAGAACAACCGGTAAAACGAATTGAACACCCTTTCTTTTAATAAAAATGATGAATAATAATTTTAACAAAATGTTGTCTACAATATTCTATGAAAAAATCCTTTACATTACGCTCATATCGACCCCTTTGTGCGACTTTATCGTAACGGACAAAAGAAAATTTTACAGGAGAGCATTTTTGTCGTTTTTTACTACTTTTTATTGGTATTTTGAAACGAAATTGAACACGCGATTAGGTAATTAATTAATATACTGAACCTGATAATTTTTTTCTTGAAAAAATGTGCAGTTTGCGAAAAAATCATAATTTTGTCCCTTACGATAATTTCGCTCTCAATTTTTTATGAGTTTGTTTGAATAAATGTCCCTTACGATAAAATAAAAAAAAAGTTTGTATGACAAATACAAGTGTTTTATTCCATACGTTTGTGTTTTTAATGATGGGGTCATGGTAATATAGTGAGTAGTGTACTCGCCTTCTATTCTAAAGTTTCCACGTTCGATTTCCGGCAGACCAGCGACCGATCTATCGGGAAATTGTTGGAAATTTGGTAAATAGGTAGATTATTTCTTGTATTATGACCGGACATGGGCAAAGAGAGCTCTTTGTGCTGCGAGCGTAAAAAAATGTATACGTACACAAATTCAGAGCATAATTATTTCAGCGAGAAAACGACTCAGTTCGCCTTCAACAGTGATGGAAGCAGGTTGATGCCTTTTTTTTGTCCGTAACAACAGTGGGCGACTGATGTATGAATTTTTTTTTAAATGTTTAAGATTGGTTGTGAAATTTATTATTTTTTTATTTTAAATATTCTCAATAGTGTTAAATGTAGCCATTTGAAATCAAATGAAGTATAATGTTTTATGCCATTTTCAACTCTTTAAAATTGAAAATGGATTAATTTTGTATGCTTTTATATTGAAATTGCAATTAATTCGAATGTGAATCGAAATCAATCAACATTTATTTTTTATTAAATTTGTATCTACAAACATACCTATTTTTAATATAACCTCTATTTTCATGCTATAAAATCTGATATAATTAAATTTTCATCAACACACGAAGTTACGAAAAATTTTTGAATTTTGCCTCACTGTGCAATTTTAAGCACACTACTACATGCTCACGCTTTCTGCTTGTTTGCTTGTGGTGGTGCCCATGCTTGATTATGACCATAGGTGGGCACTACCACATTCAAGCGATGACCGAAAAATGAGCGTGTGTTGGTGCGCCTACTGTAGGCCAAAGTGAAAAATTATTACAGATAATCAGTCTGCATGCAGATGTTGTAGCCATGGGTAATGGCGCAATTTTTTTGGCGCTGATACAATAACTCCAGCGCCAGTCGTGGCGCCAACTCACGGTACTGGCGCAATAACACCTTTAGCGCAATTGTCATGGAATAATCGATAAATAACATTTTTTCGTTTGTTACTGTTTACCATCCCTGTTTTATTTCTTTTGGCGCAATTCTGCTTACATATACGAGGGCACAATTAATTTAAATTTTCATAATCATTTGGAAACATATTCCGTATATTTGTGAAAATATGCTGGAAATTAAGGTCACTTAGATCACTATCAAGCATACATAATTGTGACGGTATCATACGTATACATATACTATGGTGCTGTTATTGGCGTTGTGGTTGCGCCATTTTACACTAGCGCTATATTGGTGCTGGTGTTAGCGCACGAAATTGAGTCGGTGTTATATTGCAAAATTGAGTTGGCGCAATATTGAGTTGGCGCATTTCCCAAATCGGAGTTAGCGCAATAACTACAGGGTATAAAAATTTACCCCAAATTTGAAATTAAAAAAAAATTTTTTTAAAAAATTAAAAAAAAAAAATTTGGTGGTTGGACGAAATTAGCACATAAATCTGGCATTCATTTTTGCATATTGAATTTTCGATCCGTTGAGGGGGGGGTCCAGCTTCACGTGAAGCTGCACCCCCCATTTTGACGTATAAAAAAAACCCCTTAAAAATGGAGCACAAAATTTTTTTTTTGGAACAAATTAGCACATAAATAGCACATAATTCCTAGCCTATTAATTTTCAAATCCATTGAATGGGGGGTCCAGCTTCACGGAGCCATAAATATATATATGTAGGTGTTTTAGCTCAAGACGAAGAGAATAAGCCTAACTTGTTAGGGCATATTTTCGCATATTTAGGTCAAAAGGCTTTTTTTTGCATATTTTGACTTATTTCCATATTTTTGGCATATTTTGCTATAAATTCATATTTTAGCATAGTATTTCGTCATATTTTTCCATCTCGCTCGTAAAATTGTTTTATTTACATTTTTTACTCTGGCAACTTTGTTTTGTATATGTGCATACTATATGCCATTCCTCTTTGTCTGATAAGTTCAAGGCGAATTTAATAATTTTCGCAATGCTTCATTCAAATGTTCTACACGAATCAGCTGTGTATCTGGTCGCAAAATGTTTAGAAATTTTGAAATCCGCGATCCGGATTGCAATATTGGCAATAAACGAATTGAAAGTGAAAGTGTGAAAAGGACGGAAGTAAAATATCTTGTACCTCAGAGCGAGAAAAAATCGCAATATTCATATTGAACGTGTAGCACTACACGCTACACACCCTGCAAAAAAATGTGCGATTAATCCCGAAAGATATTTGTCCCGGATTGATCTCTTTCGAGAACAATAGGTCCACAATTAGTCCCCGATTGTTCCCGTACGGGTATAAATGTAGACTAATTGTAGACCAATTGTTCCCGAACGGGTATAAATGTAGACTAATTGTAGCCCAATTGTTCCCTAACGGGTATAAATGTAGATTAATCGCTTTCATCCCGAACGGGTATAAATGTAGATTAATCGCTTTCATTCCGAACGGGTACAAATCTAGATTCCTTAAATGTAGAAATTTTACAAAAATATGCAATGCATTTAAAAAATTGTAGAACAACCGGTAAAACGAATTGAACACCCTTTCTTTTAATAAAAATGATGAATAATAATTTTAACAAAATGTTGTCTACAATATTCTATGAAAAAATCCTTTACATTACGCTCATATCGACCCCTTTGTGCGACTTTATCGTAACGGACAAAAGAAAATTTTACAGGAGAGCATTTTTGTCGTTTTTTACTACTTTTTATTGGTATTTTGAAACGAAATTGAACACGCGATTAGGTAATTAATTAATATACTGAACCTGATAATTTTTTTCTTGAAAAAATGTGCAGTTTGCGAAAAAATCATAATTTTGTCCCTTACGATAATTTCGCTCTCAATTTTTTATGAGTTTGTTTGAATAAATGTCCCTTACGATAAAATAAAAAAAAAGTTTGTATGACAAATACAAGTGTTTTATTCCATACGTTTGTGTTTTTAATGATGGGGTCATGGTAATATAGTGAGTAGTGTACTCGCCTTCTATTCTAAAGTTTCCACGTTCGATTTCCGGCAGACCAGCGACCGATCTATCGGGAAATTGTTGGAAATTTGGTAAATAGGTAGATTATTTCTTGTATTATGACCGGACATGGGCAAAGAGAGCTCTTTGTGCTGCGAGCGTAAAAAAATGTATACGTACACAAATTCAGAGCATAATTATTTCAGCGAGAAAACGACTCAGTTCGCCTTCAACAGTGATGGAAGCAGGTTGATGCCTTTTTTTTGTCCGTAACAACAGTGGGCGACTGATGTATGAATTTTTTTTTAAATGTTTAAGATTGGTTGTGAAATTTATTATTTTTTTATTTTAAATATTCTCAATAGTGTTAAATGTAGCCATTTGAAATCAAATGAAGTATAATGTTTTATGCCATTTTCAACTCTTTAAAATTGAAAATGGATTAATTTTGTATGCTTTTATATTGAAATTGCAATTAATTCGAATGTGAATCGAAATCAATCAACATTTATTTTTTATTAAATTTGTATCTACAAACATACCTATTTTTAATATAACCTCTATTTTCATGCTATAAAATCTGATATAATTAAATTTTCATCAACACACGAAGTTACGAAAAATTTTTGAATTTTGCCTCACTGTGCAATTTTAAGCACACTACTACATGCTCACGCTTTCTGCTTGTTTGCTTGTGGTGGTGCCCATGCTTGATTATGACCATAGGTGGGCACTACCACATTCAAGCGATGACCGAAAAATGAGCGTGTGTTGGTGCGCCTACTGTAGGCCAAAGTGAAAAATTATTACAGATAATCAGTCTGCATGCAGATGTTGTAGCCATGGGTAATGGCGCAATTTTTTTGGCGCTGATACAATAACTCCAGCGCCAGTCGTGGCGCCAACTCACGGTACTGGCGCAATAACACCTTTAGCGCAATTGTCATGGAATAATCGATAAATAACATTTTTTCGTTTGTTACTGTTTACCATCCCTGTTTTATTTCTTTTGGCGCAATTCTGCTTACATATACGAGGGCACAATTAATTTAAATTTTCATAATCATTTGGAAACATATTCCGTATATTTGTGAAAATATGCTGGAAATTAAGGTCACTTAGATCACTATCAAGCATACATAATTGTGACGGTATCATACGTATACATATACTATGGTGCTGTTATTGGCGTTGTGGTTGCGCCATTTTACACTAGCGCTATATTGGTGCTGGTGTTAGCGCACGAAATTGAGTCGGTGTTATATTGCAAAATTGAGTTGGCGCAATATTGAGTTGGCGCATTTCCCAAATCGGAGTTAGCGCAATAACTACAGGGTTGGTGTTAGCGCAATTGCGCCGCGCAGTGCAGTGTTACCCATGCCTAAGATGTTGAGCGAGCAGGGTCATGCGCGCACGCTTTGCGAAATTATGAAAGAACGTACGTATACACATATGTTCATACATATGTATGTATTTGTGTACACACGTTATTTGCAAATAAAATAATTTCAAGCGACGGCCACATAACGATAGGGATGCAAACGATACATCGATGTTTTTGAAACATCGATAGTATCGAACGAAAATTCGATGTTTAAGATCGATGTTTGAAAATTACTCAGTATCGAAAAATCGCCGATACATCGATGTCAACCCTGACGATATTTGACTGTTGTTTTAGTCAGTGGTAATTTATACATAAACATAATAAATCCTCCACAGGTTGGTAATGTGACTCCATATTACGGGTCGAAATTTTATGAAAATTCCAATTTTGGGGTGTGTGAGAGAGTACCCAACAGCCATTCAATTATAATTATCATCAAATCCACCGGAGCCATATATTTTTCGAACAATTTAGCTGAAAAAAAAACATCGATGTATCGATGGTTTTCTTCCGATGTTTTTTTAGGATCGATGTTAATTTTTTCGATACATCGAACATCGATGTATCGATGTTGGTCCTCAAAATTTGCATCCCTACATAACGAGCACTTGCTTTTATGCCAGTCGAAAGGCAACTAAATAATTTTTGATAAGCTACGATCGCCTAGTCCCATCGTAAGCGCTCGTTTTACGCTCTTTATTTGTCTGTGGTAGTGACAATCGGTGTGTATACGTACCAGCGTTGCCACTTTGGTTATTTTTAACCAAAATTGGTAATTTTTTTTCTCTAAAACCGATTTTGGTAATTTGGTAAAATTTTTTCCGGTTTGGTAATTTTTCCATACCATGGGCTAATACACCATTATATGAGAAAAATTTTGGTGTTAAACATTTAATTTTTTTTTGGGAGATGTTATGCCTAAATATATTTCGGAGATCACCACATCTCTTCCTCAGACTACTTTTTTTCTGGGCGCCCGCCAAGATTCGAACCCCAGATTTTTCGTTTGGTACGCTAATGGCATAATCATTAGGCTACCGCCACCTTGCATTTCGCTTGGATTAATTTTTCTTTTGTTTTTTTTTTCTTTTTAAAACCTACCATCCAGCATCAGTGAATTTGTCGACGTTTGTCACCAGTATGTTGGTGGGGTTGTGTGCTTTTGTAACCGTAGATTTCCAGTAGAAAATGTGTAACTTTTGAAGTAAGTTAGTTACTGGCCGCTGTGGTGTAGTGGGTAGAGTGCTCGCCTGCTATACCAGAGGTCTCGGGTTCTAACCCCAGTCCGGACAAACAAGAAACAAAAATTTTCTAATTAATTAAAACCCAATTATTGGGTTTTTAAAAATAGCGGTCTCCTCTCGGCAGTGGAAGGCATACCCTCCGAGTGTATTTCTGCCATGAAAAAGCTTCTCACAAAAAATGCATTCGCCGTTCGGAGCTGGCATAAAACTGTAGGTCCACCCAATTAGTAGGAAAAACAAAAAAGGAGCACTCCTAGAATTGGGAGAGAAGCTCGGTAATAAAACTCGTCAGAGTTATAATAGCGCCATTGTATTATTATTATTATTATATCGGCCAGAAACATTCGAGGGTCATCCGGGTCCACGGATTTACCTATATTTGGGGACCCGGCCTAGGCATCACAAATAAAATAGTTCTATGTCGAAGTCCTTATCAAGACCTTTCATTTGATACCAATATCACTCAGAAATGTTCGAGGGTCATTCAGGTCCACGTTTTGACCCATATATGGAGACCCGACCTAGGAATCACAATGAGTGCTGTTTTATGTAAATTCCCTGCTCAATACCTTTCATTTGATACCAATATCGACCAAAAATATTAAGGGGAAATCCGGATCCACGTTTTGACCTTTTGACCTATATCTCGGGAACCAACTAGGGCAAGGTATTCAGCCGGTGTGTAAATTTGGTCAAAATCCCTCCACGCGTTTGGGCGAAAGCCGGCGAAAAAGAAATAGGCTTGATTTATATATATATATATATAGATAAAGAAAATGGTAATTTTTTGGTAATTTTTTTTGTAATTTTTGGTAAATTTTTTATTTTGGCTGTGGCAACGCTGATACGTACACGGGCGCTTACTCTCATTTAGCATGTGCTAAGGTTTTGCCCACCTTTGATTATGACGGAGCAATGGAACGAGTGTGGGAGAGTAAGATAAATGAGAGAGATAAATCAGTGGTGCTAGATTGAGGGAAATTTCCCTTTTTGAGGGATATTTTACTGCAAAATTTTTATAGAGGGAAAAAAGGGACATTTTGTTGTAGTCCATATAAAAAAAAGGGATTTTTTGGTTGCAGAACTGTTTACATACCTACATATATATAATTTATAGTATAAATTAAAATAAGCACATACCACACTGAAAAACTCCCATTCAGTGTATGAATACAAAATACATACATACAGGCGAAACTAATAAAAGCGTATTAATAATCGCCACTCTTAGGTAATTTATTTTTCATTGTGCACTGTATTGTTAATAATCGAAAGAATTTTGGAGAATTGGGAGCCACTTAAAAGCTATTTTCGCTTGGCCTCATTTGAAGATAAGCGTAAAAAAGCAGAAACTATTTATGAAGAATTGGAAAGAATTCAAAACAAGGCTTATTTTAGATTTTTAAAGTACGTATACACCGACTAGGGCAGGAAGCTAAGACACTTGTGTTTAAAATTGCAAGAAATTTCTTAAAACCCGACTTTTTTACAATTCCGTGTGAATTACAGTTAAATGTTTTGGAACTTCCAACTCCATATTTACTTGATGTGCATAACGTTTACGTTGGTTATGAATGCGAAGCTATTTTGCCAAATTTTAATTTGGAGGAAAAGATGGTATTCAAAAAAAAAGTGTTTGCACTTTTATGAACCTTCTATTTTTCAGATAATATCACGTTTTCCATTTGATGGTGTTTTCGAAGAATTGCAGTTTTTAAATCCCGATATTGTTTTTGATTTCTCTAAAAAAAATCTTGTATCACTTCTTGCTCTAACTAAAAAATTAAATCTTAATCCTGATCTCACAGAAACGGAATATAAAAGTATTTGTATAGTTTTAACCGAAACACAAAAAGACGATTTAAAAAAATAATAAAATTTTAAAACTATAATGACAATTTTTCGTTTCATAATCCTAAGCAATTGGTTGAAATTTTACTCACGTTACCCCATTCAAACGCTGAATCAGAAAGAATATTTTCAATTGTAATGGATGTTAAATGTAAAAATCGAAACAAACTATCTAGTGATATGTTAAATAGTACAAGTAAAGTAAGAGTTGCCTTTCAATCCAAAAATATCAATTGCTTCAACTTTAAAATCAACAAAAATCATATCCACTAGCACAATGCAAACAATTTGTACAACTGATACTATTAAAAAACTGTATTTGCCTGTTGTATATTCTTATATTACTGAAATAAATGCTTTAAATTCGGTGGGAATTTTGTGGGATTTTTTAATTTAAAATGTGGGAAATTAGGGATTTTTTTCCAATTTCTGTGGGAATTTTAGCGGAGACTATCTGGCATCACTGAGATAAATTAGCAGGGAGAAGGAGAGCTAAATGGAAATACAAAAATTTTACATTATTCCAATAAATCAATGGTTGGACAGAGCAACATCTGTCGGCGTTTCTAGTCTACAATATAAAACTACACATCGAACGTGAATTTGCACCAGCGACTCCCAATCAGTAAATGTCAGAAAACCCTCCAAAAACCAATTATATTAGCAGATGCCGTTTAAATGCGACACAAGAACAGATAATACTATTGCTATTTTTTCTAAATAAGTATTTTTAATCGCTTGTTTTCATTATTTTACATGCAAGTGGGGCATTCTCTTATTTCCATAAATTACTAGTACCTGGGTGGTCGGGCTCAGACGTGATTCTTTGCCCTAGAAAGTATTCTAGTTCACCATATAGAAATATACAAACATCTAACCAAGTAAGTAAATGAGCCAACTCAGTCAAACCGTTTTCGCGACAGTTTACAAAGGAATTAATAAAATTAGATTATGTAGAATCTCACTGAGCAATATCTTAATTGAAATACGTCGTAAAATACCATTCATTTGATGCCCATATTAGCACATCTAATTTTTTTAGTTCCAAAAAGGTGGCAGCATTGGAAAAACATCCCCATGGGCAGCACGTGGATAGAATATCTTAAAATTAGGCATACTATGTATAAAACGAATTCCATCCAAATCTGTGCAGCCGTTCCCGAGATAGTAGTGGATATAGAAATTTATATATAAACTAATATACATACAAATATACACACAAGAAAAACTCGTTTAAGGTTATAAGATAATCCAAACATAATCATGGTACCTTGGCTACATTACGCTTACAATCCCCTTCATATTCTATTTTAAATTTCAATATAAATAGTACATAAAATTACTTGCTAGCTATATTCAAAATATTTTTTATATGGGCGATACGATAAATTCGAGCTCAAGAAAAAAGTGTGGATTGTCCCTTACGATAAAAAGTAAAGCCAATTTTTGGCACAACTATAAGGATTTCAGCTATAATATCACTGCTCTACAGCCAAAAAATACTCTGAACGCAACCATCCTTTCTATATGTAAAATCGGTCGCTGATTCCGAAAATCGGGTTCATTTTTAATTCTATGGAAAGGTTTTTGAGATATCGGCAATTTACCGTTATTTGGCCAATGTGTCCACTTAATCCTGTATATCTCTTTAACACAGTGAGTTATATTCCTTAGGGTGACACCAAACGAAAGAAAATTAAATTTCCTTTTCACGGCTCCTATAACATTTTTCTCTAACTCTTATAGTTTCTGAAATATTGACGATTAAATTTTAATTTTTTCGATTTTTTACGATTTTTTGAAGAAAAAATTGACTTTGTCAGGCAATATCTTTAAAACCAATATTTTTACCTTCGGTTTTACTCCTTTTCATGAAGCTCCATTCTATTACCAAAAAAATAAGCTATCAACGATGAAAATCCATTGTAAAATGGAAAAGTTATAGGCGATCAAGTAAATACAGCCAGGTCGCGCAATGCCTCTGCACGCGTACATTCTATGCATATTGTACCAATACCTACACATCTGCAGTAGCAGCACATTGGCAGCGCAGTAGATACAAGCCCATTTACGGGTATAACATGCATAAAATATACCCGTGTAGAGGCATTGTGCGACTTGGCTGTATTTACTTGATCGCCTATAACTTTTCCATTTTACCATGGATTTTCTTCGTTGATAGCTTATTTTTTTGCTAATGGAATGGAGCTTCCGTAAAAGATTAAAACCGAAGGTGAAGACATTGGTTTTAAAGATATTGTCTGACAAAGTCAATTTTTTCTTCAAAAAATCGTAAAAAATCGAAAAAATTAAAATTTAATCGTCAATATTTCAGAAACTATAAGAGTTAGAGAAAAATGTTATAGGAGCCATGAAAAGGAAATTTAATTTTCTTTCGTTTGGTGTCACCCTAAGGAATATAACTCACTGTGTTAAAGAGTTATACTGGATTAAGTGTACCCATTGGCCAAATAACGGTAAATTTCCGATATCTCAAAAACCTTCCCATAGAATTAAAAATGAACCCGATTTTCGGAATCAGCGACCGATTTTACATATAGATAGGATAGTCACGTCCAAAGTACAGACAAAAAATTTCATTTTGTGATCCAGTGTATTTTACCAGGTGATGCGCTGACGGATGTAGATTAAACTTGCATCAAAAAGTGAAATTCCAGAAAATGACCGTTACGATAAAATCGCGCAAAGGGGTCGATATAATGCATACTCAAAACTTACAATTTTTTTAAATTTATTTATTGAGATTTTTTTTACAAAAGTAAAACATTATATAATCTTTATTTAAATATGCATGAACATTTACAATTTTTTAAAGATTGTTATTAAAAATTGCCTTGGCTAACGACTTGGAAAAATCTACATTTGTACACGTTGGGGATGAAAGCGATTAATCTACATTTGTACCCGTTCGGTACGAAAGCGATTGATCTACACAAGGTTGATACATAAGGTTGTCTTGGTAGAAACAGCTGACTATTTTTTTTCATTACCTAAATTGTCAAACTTTATGTGTTTGTTGCTTTTCTTGTATGTATGTGTTGCTTTTCTTGTATGCATGTGTTGCTTGGCCAATTGAAAATGGCCGTTTGACAATTGAGATAGCTAAATGGGCAACAACAAAATGTATTGCAGGGTTGCTTTTCCGTACTGCATTAACCTTATCTATCAACCTTGGATCTACATTTGTACCCGTTCGGTATGAAAGCGATTGATCTACATTTGTACCCGTTCGGGATGAAAGCGATTAATCTACATTGGTACCCGTTCGGGTATACAAGTTGAACAATTAGTCTCTTCATAGGACATGCTCGAACAAATGCGATCAATTCGCTCCATACAAAGGGATGTAAAATTGTATTAGTCGCATGCTCCCTTGCGATTGATCCCGGACACGTCTCGGATTAATCGCATTTTTTGCAGG
This sequence comes from Urophora cardui, assembly GCA_960531455.1. Lineage (NCBI taxonomy): Eukaryota > Metazoa > Arthropoda > Insecta > Diptera > Tephritidae > Urophora > Urophora cardui. The sequence goes on from OY482672.1 coordinate 316,234, forward strand.
GCAGTGACTGAAATTCTGCTTTTAAATACGCCCCGATAACTTCAGTTGACATGGAAAGATCTTTTTCTACGTTTAAAAACTTACCGCGACAATCAACATACACGGAACGAAAAACGTACATAAATCTAATGTATTTCGACATTAACATTAATGAAAAAAATAATTGATTTTGAACCAACTAACGTGTTAATTAAAATTAATGAAAGGCGTTCATAAGCTCGAGATTTTAATGAACGAGGTTTATGAATATGAACGAAACAATGAACGTGTTCATAACAATTTTATGAACGAGTTTATAAAATATTATGAATTTGTTCATAGATTTTATGAAATTATTTGTTATAGTTGAGGACAAGTACAGTTTAAGTGCAGCATTTGACATGCTCAATAGAAGTAGTGTGATGGCACAGTGGTAAGGCGTCCGGCTTGGAATCGAGCAGGTCGCAGGTTCAAATCCTGTGAATGTCAAAACGACTGATTTTTTTTTTATAATTTAATTTTTTTTTATAAAAATTTAAAAAATAAAACAAATAAATAAAAAGGCCGGAGGGATTGGAAAAACAGAATTAGTCAACTAATACTTCCCTAGAAATTATTCAGACAAAGGGGGAACATTTCATTTCATATAAGTGAAGATGCAAATAATAAACTCTTTATACCAAGTGCTTTATTAATCATTTGAGAATTGCAGAAATGTGCAAAGCTATCGGAAAATTAACGAACGAAGGTAACACATCGAATTTGTCTTTTTCATACCAATTGAACAACAATGAATGCTATGAATAGCATTCATAAATATTTGTCATAAGCCATAAAAACTGTTAAAATTTTGAATTTTGTTCTACGCCAAGTACATGAATTTTCATTCATTAACTTTATGAACGCCTTCATTAAATTTTATGAAATTCTTGATTAAATTTATGAAAAATTCATTAAAATCAATGAATTTGTTCATAAAACTCACTACAGAAAATTTATGAACGCCGTTCATTAAAAATTAATGAAATATTTTTATCCGTGTACATAGTTTTCTATTTGAAAATTTTGTAGTTTACAGCAATAGCAATTTGAATAAATAAGTATGCAAGTTTTGCACTGGAATTTTGATTGCCATCAACACATAAAATTTTAAATTTGTGAATTTATATACATATGTATATATGTATTTTCGTAAGTAAAAATACTTGTTTTTTTTTGTAACGAAGATGTGTTTCGCAAATGTGAATTTTTTTATTTCGTCTTTTGTACCTATAAAATGTACCTTTAATAAAAATATTTTTTATTACAAAAAGTGTTCTAATTTTATTTAAAACTAATTTTTGACATTTGTCCAGGCCAGGGTTTGAACCTGGAACCTCTTGCATGAAAGGTGAGCACACAACCTACCATGCCGTATATCTTTTTATTAAGTATATACAAAAAAAATTTAAGGGCATATTTTCAGTGCTTAAACCAAGTTTTAAGAGCATATTTTTAGCGCTTAAACCATATTTTTATGGACATATTTTTAGCGCTAAAAACGAATTTTTTAGGGCATATTTTCTGTTGCCCTAGTAATAAGTATTAAAATTTTTAATCACAAAATAACTGGTCTGCATCATGATGATGATAATGATGATGATGACCATCATCATAATAATGATGATGATGGTGATGATGATAATGATAATGATGAGGATGACGATGCTGATGATGACGATGATGATTTTATTGTTGTTGTTTATTTTCGTTGTTCTAATGTTTGGCCGCTAGAGTCTTGGATCTCCGACAATTCTTCCAACAATAAAATTACGATATACACCAATTGTTTTCATATTAAAAAATGTGCGGAAAAAATTTTGTTTTAATATAAAAACATTGGGTGAGTTTCTAAGACAAAGCTGCTCCGCAACTGTTGAGCTCAACAGTTGCCAACAGTTGTGTAGCAGTTGAGTTAAACAGTTACGTCTTAGAAACGGCTTGATGAATTTATCAGCTGTTTGGCTTTACACAACATGTTGAGCTCAAGTAGCGAACAAAATTTGTGATGGAAAAAATGGCGAAAAGTTGCCAACTGTTGAGCTGAGCGGTATTACTCAACAGTGCGTTTCTAAGACAAACACTCAACAGTTGCACAACAGCTCTGGCTTAGAAACTCACACATTATCATAAGTATTTTAAAATATTCTCTAATTGATAAGTAGCTTTCAGAGATTCACACAGCCAATTTCCAGTTCGACTACACTTCCGAATCATCTTCGTCTTCCTCCAAGCGACGCCTGCGATTTGCTAGACCATTTCTGCCACTACGATTCCAACAACAATTCAATAGACACTCATCCTCACGCATAAATGTATATAATTGCAGTAACAATAAGAAAAATACCAATAACAATATTACGACAGTCAGCACATCACGCGTTGTCCAATAGGGATGGATGGCAGGCGGCGAGTTAGTACATGGAGTGGTTGATGCTGCTGATGCAGCATTTGAGGATTGATCGAATGCATTCATGGCATCCATAGCAGTGGCAGCGTAACGATGATGGACAATCTTCTCGGCTGAATTTATCGCCGAACCAAGAATGCTGCCAGCACCAACACCAACACCACCACCACCACCATTGTTATTGTTGCTATTATAGTTATTTGCTGTGAAACGCACCGGCAATTGAATGCCATTCTCTTGCAAAAATTGCGACATTTTGCGCATAAAACGGAATTCCCAGTAATTCTCAAACATGCCAAACTCCTTCAAATACAGATGTGCCGCCACCAAACGCTCATAATCGAACGCATGCAACGCATTGCCCTCAATGTATAGCTTCTCCAAATTAACTAACGGTTCGAAGAGATGTTGATCCAAGCGTTGCAAATTATTGAAAGCCAAATCGAGATGTGTCAACTTCGGCAGCAACAGGAATGTCTCCAATGTCAAATTCTTCAGCTGATTCGAGGCCAAATTCAAATGCACCAAATTGGGCAGCGGCAGATAGAGCGGCGAATGTGAAGTGCGCAACGATTGCAGCTCATTTCGTGACACATCCAAACGTTGCAAATTCAACATGCCCACCAAATCCTCCAGCGTTTCCAGTCGATTACCATGCAAATCCAATTCACGCACACTCAACTTATCGCCAATGGTCAAGCTAGTCAGCTGATTATTGCCGGCATGCACTTTGACGGCGCTGCCAGCGATCGCGATCGCCTGCAACGTGCTGCCCGACAACAGCAGCGTTTCCACCGATTGCACGTGCAACTCATCCACTTGGCTATTGCTCACATCTAACAGATGCAGACGCGGCAAATGATCCAGCGCATTCGCTTCAAAATGTGAGAATTTGTTGTCGCCCAAAAGCAACGTTTGCAATTTTGTATTGTGAGCAAAAGTTTCGCCATCGATACGCTCAATGTTATTGCTGCTCAAATCGATGTGCTGCAAATTGTTGAGATTATCGAAAATCGATCGCGGCAGCTCGTGTATATCGTTTTGCTGCAGATCAAGGTAACGCAGCTGCTTCAGTCCATCGAATGCACGCCGATGTACCATATGAATCATATTGCGTCCGAGCTGTAGCTCCTCCAAACCATAAATCGAGATGAAAGCCTTTTCGGGCACATTGGAAAAGCGATTCTTTTGCAATACCAGCGAGCGTAGCGGGTGGCCGGTGGGGAAGTCGTAGGCACCCAAACGATTCAATCCACAATTATACATTAGAAGCGAACGTAAAGCCGGCGCTTCGGCGAGGAGGAGGGGCGGTATGCGTGCAATCACCGAATCGCGTATCACCAACTCGTACAGCTGTGGTGCGGTGGCATTCGCCGTTACGTTCAGCGGATCGCTAAGTGTAGCGGTGATGTTGGTCAATGTGCAAAAGAAGATTTGGGTGTGGGCACAACTTTCGGTCAAGTTCAAATTGACCGCCGCGACGGCGTGCGGGCGCAAGTGGCTGCCGCCGTAGCCAATTAGTATTAGAAAAAATTTAATGAAATTGTATTTTAACATTTTTCCACACTTCCTTTTCAATAAGCGTTACGTTTGCTTGTGTTTTTTTCCTCTCTACTTATTCACTTTACTACGAATTTTCGCAAAATTTGACGCATTTACTTGTCACTGCTCTACTCTAAGTAAATATTAAGATCACTTTGTAATGAAATATCAATTTGCGATCTAACTTTTTAACATTTGCTCTGCTTTTTGAGTCGCGTTTTGGTTTGATTTTTTAATCACCTACTTTTTCATCATGCAATTCGAAAAATATTAAAGAGATTTGTTTACTTCTTTAAGTCTGAATTACAGCTGTGTTGCCGTCTTATCATCATTTTTAGCATGAATGTTTAAGTAGCTTTTGCTGATAAGACGCTTATATTGTGCGGTTTATAGTCACTTTTACACAAACAAAGTTCTTGTCATGAATAATAATGATTGCAAGTATAGAGAGCCAGAGAGAGCAAGAGAGCTATAAAGAGAGTGAGAAAGTGCTTTAAGCTTGACACATAAATACAGTATGAAGCATTGCCGTTCGGGCCACTAAAGTGTCAATTGGACCCTTTTAAAGTGCCAGGTCACCAGAACCCAACTTTTTGAAAATATGCGATATTTGAACCTTTTTAAAAACTAGTCGGATCTTTATTTCACATTGGACTATTTTGACATATTTAGGCTGTTCGTTGAGATAATGAAAATGCACGGAACAGCCTACACACAGCTTATTCCAATTCCGGGGCTTTCTCTGCATCAGTAGAAAGATTATCTTCAAAACTTTTAACTATTTAAGAACAAGGTCAGAAGCCATTTGCCATTGATACGTGCAATTCAATGATCTCAGCGCTCTGAAAAAGTTTTCGATTCCGGGATACCGGAAGTAAATCCAGTAACCAAATATCTGAGAACTAAATTTTAAATCTATTAAATTATTACATGTTTGTATTAAATATACACTAAATGTATGTTTGATTTAGTTTTAATAAAACAATATTCCTTAATCTGTGAATTGCTTTCAGCATTAAATAACTCGCTAAAACTTTTACCTACAAATGTATTTCTAGCTAACAAAAAATGGGGGACCCTTATTTTCTGTCGGGACCCTTTTTGCGAAAACCTTTTGAAATTTTTCAGCGGCAACGCTGTCAGTATGTTACAGAGAAAAAGCGCATAAACATGTTCTTAAACATCTGTATTCAGTGTATACAGTATATGTGTGTACTATATGATGAGCTTTAAGCTCGTAACCGTGCCGATTTTTCAAATAAGAAAATATTACCAATTATTTAGTATTTTGTTAAAGAGGTCAGGGGACGCTTAGTATATGATAATTTCGGTTGCTTCATCACAAATAAAGAATTGTCAAAGTTTTTATACATACATATGTACATACATACATATATTTTAGCCATTCATGTAGAGCTTTTCCTTGGTCCTAATGTAACAGTTTTTACACCCCAAAGGCGCTCTTTATTTTTATTGTTCTATTGTAATCTTGTGAAAGCCGTCTTCTGGGCCTTTTCCATGAGATTTCGTTGCTTTCACAGAGCTTTTTGATCAAGATCATTTGGTTATGCGTTTCATTAGTTGCTGAACTTATCAAACATACTATATTTTCGCGGAAAGTTTGCTGAAAGCTTTTAAACTTACCGGTAAATATTTTGAGCTTAATTTCACTAATCTTGGGAAATCCTTTCGTAATTCTATTGTCATTTTATATCCTTTCTTGAGCTTTTTCTATGAGATTTCGTTACTTTTCCAGAGGTTTTTGATCGAGTGTTCCATTTTACTATTGCTAATAGATGATGCGGAAAATAAGCCAACCCATGCGCAGAAAATATCCGTGGGGGTGGAGTTTCAAACTCAAGTTACGTAATCTATGAAAAAAGAAATATACACTAAAAAAAAATGTATGCTGAAATATCCCCAATAGGGAGGGAGGGAGGGGGGGGGAGGAAGGGTATTGGTCACGGGCCTTCGCCAACCGTACTATATTTCTCCCCGCCATCTTTCACTCAAGCCTGATGTCATTAGATGACAAACATACAGCCCTTTTCGATGAAAATAAAAACAACAAGTAAGGAAGCCTAAGTTCGAGTGGAATCGAACATTAGATACTCAGCTGTATGCTTTCATTGTTTGTTTGCGTTTGTTCGATATAGGGTGTATTTTATATGAAACGAGTGCTGCATAAACAGGGCGCAGCCACGCCCATTTTCAAAATTTGTATCAATCATCCAAATAAGCATATAAATATTATTGTTAGTGCAAAATTGCATCCCTCTATGACTTTTAGTTACAAAGACTTCACGTTACAAATTCCAAAAGGGTGTTCCAGAAATATCTTTGTTAAAAAGTAGGCGTGGTCATAAACCGATTTCAATAAATTTTTGCGTGTCTATTAACACAAGTTATAAAAGTGTATAAACTAAGTTTCGTCATAATATCTCAGTTATTTGTCGAGTAATAGGCTCATAGATTTCTTTGTATAAAAAGAGGCGGTGCCACGCCCATTTTATAAAATTTTTTTTTTTTGTGTTTCCAGTCTATTGTAGAACTCATGTCACAAAATTTCAATGAATTATCTTTATATTTCACAGAGATATCGCTAAAAATGATTTTATTAGGTCACTTTATAATACCCATATATAAAAGTGGGCGTGGTCGTATACCGATTTTGGTAATTTTTCGTCCACACATTTGGCTAAGTAAATATATCACGCGTACCAAATTTCATCGACATATCTTTAACGGTTTCTGAGTTATGGCTTATAAAACTTTCAATATTTGCCCCTTAATAAGTGGGCGTGGCACCGCCCATTTTCCAAAATTTTTATATGTTTTGTTTTACGTCCGTAGGTGGACTCGTGCCACAAAATTTCAGTGATAGATCTTTATATTTGACAGAGATATCGCTTAAAATGTTTTTATTAGGCCCCTTTATAGTTCCCATATATAAAAGTGGGCGTGGCCGTCAACCGATTTTTATAATTTTTCGCCAAAACATTTGTCTAAGTAAGCAAATTACGCGTACCAAATTTCATCGATATATCTTCAACGGTTTCTGAGTTATGACATATAAAACTTTCAATGTTTGACCCTTAATAAGTGGGCGTGGCACCGCCCATTTTCCAAAACTTCATCAAATTTCTTCATAAGGGCCTGAGCTCAATACGTGGGTAAAATTTTAGCACTCTAGCTATATTAGTGGCTGAGATACAAAATTTCCGATTTTTACTATATAGGGGAAGTGGGCGTGGTCATGGTCCGATTTCGCCCATTTTCAATACCAACCGTCCCAGTCTCGATACCAACTTGCATTTCAAATTTCATCAAAATATCTCAATTTTTACGCGAGTTATCGTGCGTACGGACGGACGGACGGACGGACGGACGGACGGACGGACGGACGGACGGACGGACGGACATGGCTCAATCGATTTCTCTTTTCACCCTGATCATTTTGATATACATAAGTCCATATCTATCTCGATTATTTCATTATGTTACAATCCACCGTTATGAAATCAAAATTATAATACTCTGTGTACTAGTACAGCTGAGTATAAAAACATAATGAACTAGCAATTCCAGACAACTCGAAAGCTCCGAAGTCGTAGTAAATAATAATCTCTCAAATATTTGTCAGAGAAGTCATGTCCATTGCATTTAAACAAGTGAACTTGTTGCTTGTGGCACGTTGCCACTTTTCACTAAAAAAAAAATTCACACTGATTAAGGCATAATTTCATGAATACCAACTCAAATGCTACAACTCGGAATGAGAATTACTAGATCGCGTCGATGTAGATTTCAAATAATTCCATGAATAATTCGCCATCAGACAACAGCGGCGAACAACACGAAGATGTGGATAAGATGCGAGCAGAGCTAAAGGAGTGAGAATCAGAATCAGTGCCCAATTGGACAGCAACAGCAACAAAAAATAAATAAAAAATGTAACAACAAAAAACTAACAAAACTAAAAAATAACAAACAACAAAAGCAACAACAGCAAATTTCATTAGATATAGCGCGACACAATCGGAATATTTAATGATTTAATCAGTGGCAACACATCGCACACAGCATCAGAAAAAATAGCAGCAACAAAAAACAATAAACAGCAACAACAGCAAAACCACACAAACTAATGCTAGCCACACACCTTGCAATTTCTTATACAACTTGAGCAAGTTGCGTTGGAAATCGCAACGTTTTTGGGGCTGTTGTATGAAGTTGTGTATCGGTTGTACGAAAAATCAAAATTTTTTGATTTTTTGGCAAGTTGTACAACTTGGTTGCTTCATTTAGGGGCATGTTGTTCAACATTTCATTTTATGAGAATTCTTGAAGTGAACACATCAAATTAAAATAAGTAAAAATAAGGGAATTCAGTACAAAAAACATAAATATTTTTAGAATAAATAACGCAAAATGGAAAGCTCGCAGGAATCACTTTTTTGCAATTTTTTTTCTTTTAATTAATCGTACTTTTGCTGTACGTTCTTCTTCTTCCTACAAGCGCAATATTATCCCATTCCATCTTCATTCAAAATAATTTTTTACAAAATGAGATTGTACAACAGGGTTGTACAATAAATTGCACCGTATGTAGGCAAACAGCCCAACCCGATTGCAACCGAGTTGGGTCAACGGTCGCACCGTGTATGGCTACGGTAAGACTAAACTGTCTGTGAGTAGAAAGAAAAAAACAAAACACATATGTACATACATACATACATAAAAATGTAGCAATTGTTTATTGCGCTGATAGATAACACCGGCCAGACGACAAGTTCACAGATTCCTGTCACACTTTTTTCTACGCTTGTTTAACTTTTTTTACTTTTCGTCCAATTTAAGTGTATAAATGGCCTTTATGCCTTGAACTTCTTTACTTTTTTGTATTTTTATACCCCGATGCTGAGCAAAGCACATAATTCCTCTCCTTCTATTTATACTTCGAAGGATTTCAGCAACTCAAACCAAATGAATGCTTAGAAACACATCAAAGTAAACTAATACCTGCTTCAACTTATCTTTTCCACACTCTCTGGGGACTCCCTTGACGCTTTTCGGGTATCGAATCGATCGACTATCTACTGTTTCAAACATGTGAAAATTGGATTTCTACTGATGACCAGACGAGTCCGAAAAGTCCTAGTTTTCCTATAACTCCGCCAAAAGACACAACTTGGTATATATCTGAAATTTCAACTTCGCCTACACTTACCTTCATTTACTTTTTTCAGTACATTTTTTTCAATACCTTAAACTTAAGAATCTTATAGTTTCAGCAGCCAAGAATAAAAAAACAGCAACAGTCCAAGAACGCGAATGAAGTCGAAACATGCGAATTGGTGGCGCGAGTCTCGTGTTTACAGCAAACCTTTTTACATACATGTGTATATTTTGCAAGCTAAGTTTTTCTCTTGTAGGTGTGTTTACTTATTGGAAACTATTTTTTTTATTTCCAGTGCTTCTTCCATGCTAAAGCTTAACAAACTGCTCCCCTTGGCGATGCGCGGACAATGCTGGCAAGCCACCTTCTCTTATGGAAATTGTCCAGTTCTCGCAATGCCAAGCTGCTGCTGCTGTATGCAAAGCAAAAGTTCTAATTAAACAATTCGTAGAATTTTGTGTTAATTGCAAGGGAACGAACGAACGAGCGAGTAAACGTATGGTGGTGAACTATATGGCACTGACAATATGGCTTTTACTAGGACTCTGACTCTGGCTCTGGCTCTGACTGCATGCAGCACATGAATGCCTGGGAATAGGTGGACTTCAGAAGCAAAATAAATTAAGCAAATAAAACAGAAAGTGAAATGTATGGGGGAATAAATAAGAATTATAATGGGGTACCTTGGCGCTCACTTGGCGACATTCATGCAATATGGAAATTGTGTGATGGAAACAGATTTCAGCACGATTTCGAGGGAAATAAGTGATGTGATACGAAGAAACCATGAATGGATTAAAAAATGGCGAAACAATTTATTAGCAGAATTACATTTTGAGTTATGTACCTCTTTTCGAAGAGGAGGACTCTTGTAAATACCATATTCTGTGACCTTGGAACTGGATAATGTTGTTGTTGTTGAAAATTATTAATTATCATGATGATTGATTCTGCTGGTGATGATGATGATGATGATGATGGTGACGCTGATAATGAAAATTATTGATTATGATGATGATGATTATCATAATGATTGATGGTAATGATGATGAAAATAGTTGAGGATAATGTAGCTGATGATGATGATGATAAAGAAAATGATTCATGATGATGTGCCTGATGATTACGATGATGATGATGATGAAAATATGTAATTGATGATGATGATGATGATGAAAATAATTAATGATGATAATGTAGCCGATGACTGGTGATGATGATGACGATTTAGTTGATGATTGATGATTATGATGACGATGATGATATCGAAAAGAGATTAAGTCTATTTTCGTTGTAACTGTGATATACCCAAAAATGTTTTGAGGATTGCAGTCGATTATCTTATTGGGGATACAAACCATTGCGACAATTAAAAAAAATTGGATGCAGAAAGGAATTGACCTCAGATAACAAGCTAAATGACTCTCTTGATCTTCGTCAATCATAATTAACTTGCTCAAAAAATTCGAAATACACATGGAACTCGATAAAACCTCAGCTGTCAAGTACCTACTAAAACCAGCGCACTATGGCGCCTCTGCCGAAAAAACGTGGCAAAAATCAAAAATTTCGTGAAATTGTTTTATAAATGCAATATATGTATCTAATAGAGAATTTTCCAGCGAACACGAATATGTAACTCTTATTAAATAGAAAATTTTAGTTTAGGAGGTAGAGCCGCTCAAAGTTGACAAGTTTCCAATACAGAAAAAAATGTGTTATTTTTGTTATTTTTTTTTGCATTTAACATTATTTTCTTCTTCTTCTTCTTGATTGGCGCTTAACCGTCTAGACGATTCTGGCCGAGTCCAACAGAGCGCGCCAATTGCTTCTGTTTCGTGCAGCATGGCGCCATTTGGGAACACCTAGGGAGGCAGCATCGCTGTCCACCTGATTTTCTCAACGCAGTGGAGGTCTCCCCTTTCTTTTGCGTTCAGCGGGTTTCGATAGAAATACTTTCTTGGCCGGAGAGCCTTCATCCATTCTCACGACATGACCTGCCCAACGCAGCCGCTGGATCTTTATTCGCTGAACAATGTCGATGTCTGTGTAAAGCTCATCGTTAAATCTCCGTCGATACTCGCCCACGCCAACACGCAAAGGTTCATAAATCTTCCGAAAAACTTTTCTCTCGAATACTCCAAGTGCCATCTCATCTGATTTTGAAATTGTCCATGCTTCTTCGCCGTGCATGGGGACTGGAACGATGAGCGTCCTGTAGAGTGTGATTTTTGTTTGTCGAGAGAGGACTTTACTTTTCAGTTGCCTACTTAGTCCAAAGTAGCATTTATTGGCAAGCGTGATTCTTCGTTGGATCTCCGTGCTGACATCATTCTTGGTGTTAATGCTGGTTCCCAAATAGATGAAGTCCTTAACAGTTTCGAATTTGTAGCTGTCAACAATGACGTGGCTGCCAAGGCGTGCTGTTTCTTTGTGTGATGGCAGGAGGTACTTCGGCTTGTCCTCGTTAACCGCCAAACCCATTTTCTTAGCCTCTTTATCCAGCTTGGAGAAGGCAGAATATGCGGCGCGAGTGTTAGTGCCAATGATGTCGATATCATCGGCGTACTCCAGCAGTTGTACACTCTTGTGGTATAAAATGCTTCCTGTATGGTTAAGTTCTGCAGCTCGTATTATCTTTTCCAGCATCAAATTGAAGAAGTCACATGAAAGGGAGTCACCTTGTCTGAAACCTCGTTTGGTCTCGAACGGTTCGGAGAGGTCCTTCCCAATTCTGACGGAGCTGGTGGTGTTAGTCAACGTCATTTGGCATAGCCGTATAAGTTTTGCAGGGAAACCAAATTCAGACATTGCGGCATATAGGCAATTCCTATTCTTGCTATCAAAAGCGGCTTTAAAATCGACAAAGAGATGGTGTGTGTCGGTTCCTTTTTCATGGGTTTTTTCCAGGATTTGGCGTATTGTGAAGATCTGGTCGATTTTAGATTTACCAGGTCTGAAGCCACACTGATAAGGTCCAATCAGATTGTTGACGATGGGCTTCAGTCTTTCGCACAATACACTTGCTAAGACCTTATATGCGATATTCAGGAGGCTTATCCCACGATAATTGGCGCATACTGTGGAGTCTCCTTTTTTGTGGATTGGGCAGAGCACACTTAAGTTCCAATCGTCGGGCATGCGCTCGTCCGACTATATTCTGCATAGGAGTTGATGCATGCTCCTTATCAACTCTTCGCCACCATGTTTGAATAGCTCGGCTGGCAAGCCGTCAGTGCCCGGTGCTTTATTATTCTTAAGCCGAGATACTGCTATTCGCACCTCATCTGCTATTGGGGATTCGGGTCGTACATCTTCTCCTTCAGTAATTTCACTGTTGCCATTATCTAACAAGAAGGAGAAGTGATCCCTCCACAACTTAAGTACACTCTGGACATCAGTTACTAGATCGCCGTTATCATTCCGGCAGGAATTTGCCCCGGGGTCTTGAAACCTTCAGTCATCCGCCTGATTTTTTGATAGAATTTTCGAGCATCGTTCCTACCCGCCAGCATCTCTTCACACTCGCGTCTTTCAGCCCCCCTTTTCTTCTTTCGAAAAAGGCGCCTCTCTTCCTTCCTCGCCGTTCGATAACGCTCCCATACGCTTCGCGTTGCGCCCGCACACAATGTGGCCCTGTAGGCGGCGTTCTTTCTTTCTGAGGCATCGCAACATTCCTTGTCGTACCAGGTGTTTTTACGGGCTCGCTTGTATCCTATAGATTCCTCAGCGGCGATACGAAGTGAACGAGCGATGTGTTCCCATTCCTCAGATACATCGTTTGGTGAAGGATTGCTCTCAGAGAGCAAGAGTGAGAGCCGTTATTTTGCCTGTAGGTAAAGCGGCCGGTTGCTATTTAATTGTAATGCGATGAAAGGTAATTCAATTCTAAGTTTAAACAAAAAAACAAATTTCTTGGACTCTGGTAAAAGTTGTCGGATATACCTGTTTTTCGAAAAGCCTATTTTGAGGCCCTTTTTCAAACTTTGATGGAAAAAAAGGTCAAAAAAGGTATTTGCGACATTAACAGTGGTTATTTGTGGAATATTCCTTTACCAGAATTCATAAAGTTTACCTGCGTCCAGCTGCGATTTTACTTTTTACATCAAATAAAGTAAAACAACCATGGGTACAAATACGCGTCTGGGCAGTAGCCATGGGTAATGGCGCAATTTTTTTGGCGCTGATACAATAACACCAGCGCCAACCGTGGCGCCGCGCACGGTTCTGGCGCAATAACACCTTTAGCGCAATTGCCATGGAATAATCGATAAATAACACTTGTTCGCTTCTTACTGTCTAGTATCCCCGTTTTATTTCTTTTGGCGCAATTCTGCTTACATACACGCGGGCACAATAATTGTGCCACAATTAAATTTAATTTTAAAAATCATTTGCGTATATTTGTGAAAATATGCTGGCATCTCGTTTTGCTACATCTTCATTATGGAATACGAGGGTCGGCTCCACCCTACTAAAAAAAAAATATTCCGGGTCCGGGCGCATTATATAGAAATATTTTATTTAATTTATTTTGTATTATATTTTTCTCTCCTATTCACAGATAATGTCAATTTTGTCTTCTTTCTTTGTGAAAGTAAAATATCAATACCCTTTCGTATTAGCGATGGTTCGGTATTGGTGTTAACATACATAATTGTGACGGTGTTATTCATATACGCTGTGCTGTAATTGGCTTTGTGGTGGTGCCATTTTACACTAGCGCTATATTGGTGCTGGTGTTAGCGCACAAAATTGAGTCAGTGATATATTTCAATAGCGCAACATTGAGTTGGCGCTACATTGAGTTGGCGCTATATTGAGTTGGCGCTATACTGAGTTGGCGCTATATTGAGTTGGCGCATTTTCCAAATCGGAGTTAGCGCAATAACACCAGGGTTGGCGCCAGCGCAATTGCGCGGCGCAGCGCAGTGTTACCCATGCCACTGGGCAGGTACAGATATGGATATGTCAGTCACTAATATAGCTGGAGTGATGAAATTTCACCCACGTATTGAGCTCAGGCCCTTATGAAGAAATATGGTGAAATTTTGGAAAATGGGCGGTGCCACGCCCACTTATTAAGGGGCAAACATTGAAAGTTTTATATGTCATAACTCAGAAACCGCAGCAGATATATCGATAAAATTTGGTACGCGTGATCTACTTACTTAAGCAAATATTTGGACGAAAAATTGCCAAATCGGTTGACGATTACGCCCACTTTTATATATGGGTATTATACAGGGGTGTAACTAAAACATTTTAAGCGATATATTTATTTGTCAAATATAAAGATAATTCACTGAAATTTTTTACCATGAGTCCAACTATAGCAGGGGCGAACGCAGGGGGGGTTTTGGGGTGTTAAAACCCCCCCCCCCAAAATTTGACAACACCACAAAAAAAATAATTTTATAAAAGATGGTACATGCACAAATATTTGTGTAAATACATGTTGTAAAATCTATGAATATTCGTGGATGTACATTGCCAATGTTTGTCAACAACTATTGATTATGTTTATAAACAAGCAGTGTGGAGACATTTCCCTAAAAGTATGCTGTGGATATTAGCTGAGGTTTGTTATACTCAGCTGTACCAGTACACAGAGTATTATAATTTTAATCACATAACGGTGGATTGTAACAGAATGAAATAATCGAGATAGATATGGGCAAATCCTGGGCGTTTCGGACCGAATACTTGCACGGTTTTTTTGAACTTTTGAGGCAGAAATATCGCGAAATATTGTATCGTTTTATGATAAAAGGAAAGATTTAGGCCACAGCTAATGATTAAAGTATGTTAGCGGCAGAAATTTAGTTTAATGCCTCTGTTTTAGCCACTTAAACTAAATTTATGTCGCTAACATACTTTAATCATTAGCTGTGGCCTAAATCATTCCTTTTATCATAAAACGATACAATATTTCGCGATATTTCTGCCTCAAAAGTTCAAAAAAACCGTGCAAGTATTCGGTCCGAAACGCCCAGGAAATGCCCATATAGACTTATATATGTATAACAAAATGATCAGGGTGAAAAGAGAAATCGATTGAGCCATGTCCGTCCGTCCGTCCGTCTGTAAAGACTCTAACTCGCGCAAAAATTGAGATATTTTGATGAAATTTGGAATGCAAGTTGGTATCGAGACTGGGACGGTTGGTATTGAAAATGGGCGAAATCGGACCATGACCACGCCCGCTTTTCCTATATAGAAAAAATCGGAAGTTTGGTATCTCAGTCACTAATATAGCTGGAGCGATGAAATTTTACCCACGTGTTGAGCTCAGGCCCCTTTGAAGAAATTTGATGAAATTTTGGAAAATGGGCGGTGCCTCGCCCACTTATTAAGGGGCAAACATTGAAAGGTTTATAAGCCATAACTCATAAATGTTTGGGCGAAAAATTGACAAAATCGGTTGACGACCACGCCCAAATTTATATATGGGAACTATTAAGAGGCCTAATAAAAACATTTTAAGAGATATCTTTGTCAAATATAAAGATATGTCATTGAAATTTTGTGTCATGAGTCCAACTATAGACATAAAACAAAAAATAGAAAAATGTTGGAAAATGGGCGTAGCCCCGCCCGCTTTTCAAACAAAGGAATCTACGAGATTTCGGAACCCATAACTCTATAAATAATAACTACTTTTTTTAACAAAGATATTTCTGGAAAACCCTTTGGGAATTTGTAACGTGACATCTTTGTAATTAGAAGTCATAAAGGGTTGCAAATTTGCACTAACAATAATATTTATATGCTTAGTTGGATGATTGATAAAAAAATTTTAAATGGGCGTGACTGCGCCCACTTTATGCGGTTCTCGATTCATATAAAATACACAATAATCGAACAAAGGCAAACATACAATGAAAGCATACAGCTGAGTATCTAATGTTCCATTCTACTCGAATTTAGGCTTCCTTACTTGTGAGTTTTAGTTTAGATACAGAGAAAATGCAATGAATTGAGATTTAAAAGGTGCCTTTGTTTAATGTGTGCATACGTATGCAGGTCCACTCCCCACAGATAAATTTAAGTAAAAATTGTCTGGACGAGTTTTAAGTATTATTTTTTTAATTTTCCGTTGGATATTGAAAACCCCCCCAAAATATTTTTCTGGGTGCGCCACTGAACTATAGACATAAGACTAAAAACACAAACATTTTTGAAAATGGGCGTGGCAACTTCTCCTTTTAGAAGCAGGAATATACGACATTTCGGAGCCCAAAACTCGACAAATAATTTATATACGATGACGAAACTTATGCCGTTTTCTTTTCTCGAAAAAATGTTGCCCTGTTTGATTTTCTTAGCCATTTTGTAAGCTTGTGTGGTGATTTCAACGAATGTTGTCCTCTGACTAAGTAAGAGGGCACCATTAACTACAAATTCAGAAATTTTATAGAAAGTCATGTTACGTAATTCGATAATTGAGATATTAAAGGGCAACATTTTTTGTCAGAAAAGAAAACCCCATTAGTGTGTACACTTTTATGACTTGTGGTAATACGTGCTTAAAATTTTAGCAAAATCGGTTGACGACCACGCCCAATTTTATATATGAAAATTATAAAGGGGCCTAATAAAAATATTTTAAGCGATATCGTTGTCAAATAGAAAGATAATTTAGGGATGCTCGATGTTTAACGATGCATCGGAAACATCGATGTTTTCAATTCGATACATCAAATAAAAGTCGATGCATCAAATAATACGATATTTATCGATGCATCGATGTATTTTTTCGATGTTCCGTGAATTTACCATGGCTAATTTTTCGAATTGGCGTCATTGTAAAACCGACACTTCAACTTAAACTTCATTTAGAGGAATAATTTGAAATGTTCACAAGCAGCATTCCTCGAAATGAACTCAATGAAAACAAATTTAATTTAATAAACCTTCGCTTGTAAAATTGTATTTGTGTTGGTTACACTAAAATGGCTGTTAGGGGTCAATATGTGATCAAACGCATAAATATAGTTGTCAATCTTAGAGGTTATAGGTATTTAATATTTTTTGCATTGCAATACTTTTTTTAAGTGAATTTGTTTTTTTTGTTTACATTAAAAATGTGAAAATAAAATAAGGTTGTTTGTTCTTTTAATTTGGTTGTTTTTCTTTCACAGATTTTGGTTGGTTATTTTTTTACAAGTGAAAGCCGCGATTCCACTCAAAATTGATACGATGCATCGAAAACATCGATGTTCTTAGACGATGCATCGCAAAACATCGATGTGAGTTCACGATGCATTGCATCGGAAAAAACATCGATGTATTTTTTTCATGAGCATCCCTAAGATAATTCAGTGAAATTTTGTGGCAGGAGTCCCACAATAGACCGGAAGCAAAAAACAGAAAAATTTTCGAAAATGGGTGTGGCACCGCCCCTTTTTGGACAAAGGAATCTACGAGATTTCGGAGCCCATAACTCGAAAAATAATTGATACTAGTAAACCCGGCCATGCGATGCTGTGGCTTTCGATTACACTGTGCGACAATTTGAGGGTGGAAGACCACTTATTGCCACATTTAAAAATTTTTTGATATACCTTCATAGCTACTGGTTATTTTTATTTTCTGTGGACCTAGATTTTTTATACAAAGATTTTGACCAAGGAGCCCCATAGTGAAGTTTTGTGCCGAATATTTTTCTAGACTATGGTAACCCAGTGTCAGCAACCGTACAATAATTATTGTACACGTACAATAATTTCATGACTTTTTCAATCCTCAATCCTACGCGTACAATATCGATAAAAGTACAATAATTTCAACGATATTCATTTTATAAAAATTTTTATAAGATTCAAGTATTGTACCACAGAAATTAAGTTTATTATTCACTTAACGTGTTGCTTACACATCACTGATTTAAAATTCTTGTAACTCTGGACAACAAACAAAACAAAAATTCGATTGCAGAATTGCTTGACATACTTTATCCGCCATTTTTTTTAATTAAAAGGCTGTTAATATTAACTCGTAGTAAAATCGGATGCGATTGATTTAATACTAAATATCATTGTCCGAATTTACACACTTTAAAATCACGGCACACTTGGCCGGCATCAATTGCAATTGTTGGTGAGCACAGTGGATAAAAGTATGTGTTTAAATATTTTAGTATTTTTGGTATTTTTTTAAATGTTGTTTTTATAAAATTTTCATTCATCGACCATAAAGCTGTGCATATCAAAGCTAAGGAAATTCAAGCACCTATATAACAGCGTGAAGGTTTTCGAAATCGCTGGCAAAAAGTTCGAAATATACTACTTAAAACATTTTTTTCGGGCATTTTCTCCTTTAAAGTGTTTTTTCATCAAATTTTTATTTAAGAAAGGATAAAGGTGAGCATATCAAAAGAAAGGGAATTCAATCACCTTTACAACGCTATGAAGGTTTTCGAAATCGGTTAGAAAAAAATGGAAATATTCGACTTTTAATTTTTTCGAAGATCTGACCTTTGACCCCTTATAACATTTGCTACATAAGCTTTCAAAAAACAAAATGTATACCAGTTGAGTTCGAAAATAAGGCGGATCACACACACATTTTTGATTTTTCAATTTTTTAAACATTGCAATCAAATTAGGGAGGGTCGAATTTCGAAATTCGAGAGCCTATTACTAAACTTTGGAGGCTAACTTCGAAAAATGGCGTATACATATTTTTTTCTTATGTCTCAATCTCTTCGAAAAAATTGGTTTGGTCCAATACCCAGCCGGGTGCTGTACAGTGTTATTATACATTCTTGTTATATTATTTTAATTAGTCAAAACAAAAAAAAAACCTCAACACCTGATTTACATAATCTGGGTTATTAGATCTGTCTGTTTCGAACTTCTCAAATGAGTATGTATTTACAAAATGCGGCAGCTTTTCGAAAAGCTATCTTCGAAAATGCAAAATGTTGCATTTCAAATCCAGCCACAGGCGTAATTTTGAAATGTACGATAATTTTGTTCAAAATACAATAATTTGACGGCTCTGGTACAATAATTTTTCTTCACCGAGTTGCCAACCCTGTGGTAACCTTAAAGCGACCTCTAAAAGGCCATTTGGCGCGCTCCTCCTTTTCTTTCTAGTTCTCTTTCTCTTCCCCTTTCCCCTTTATTTGCGCTTTCTTTTCCCTTTATCCATTTATTTTTCATATTTCCTCTTTCGCTTCCTGTAAAAATAAACTGTAGCGTAAAAATGGATAATTGAACGGTGGCACCCTTTTTTAAAAATTTTAATAAATTACTCATTTCCATGCCAAGTCCTTTCATATGACACCTCAAATTTAAAAATCAAACAAACTATAGCGTAAAACTGAATTTTTGAACAGGTGGCAACCCTTTTTGTAAAATTTTTATAAAATTACTCAATATCAGGTCAAGCCCCTTCATATGGTACCAAAAATTTTAAAATCAAACAAACTATACAGTAAAATTAAATTTTCAAACATCTGGCAACCCTTTTCAAAAAAATTAAACCTTCCTGCACATCTACAGGTCAAGCCCTTTCATCTGACACCACATTTTCGAAAATCGGTATAACAGTGTAAAAGTTATGGTGCTTACAAAAAATCTGGAACAGTAGCTTAAGTGTACTTGAGGAAAAAATTAGTTAGTTTCCAAAAAGTTGAAATAATGCATCTTAGGGAGTACTTTCTGCAGTTTCTCTTTAAACTCTTTCTCGGGCTTTCAACCAGCTTCAGTCTCAATGATTTTACTTAATAATCCTGTGAGGGGAACTGCTCGAAAATTACACAAATTGACGTGTATCTTGAAAATTTGCCTTTCGACATAAGCTACTGTTCGATATGAACACAGATATTATGACGAAACTTAGTGTTTACACTTTTATTACTTGTGCTAATATATGTTAAAAAATTTAGCGAAATCGGTTTATAACCACGCCTACTTTTTTACAAAAACATTTCTAAAATGGCCTTGTGAAATTTTTGACGTGACATCTTTGTAACTAAAAGTCATAAAGGAATGAAATTTTGCACTAACAATAATATGTATACGCTTAGTCGGATAATTGATACAAATTTTGAAAATGGGCGTGGCTACGCCCGCTCTAAGTGGTATCCGCATTATATAAAATACACCGTGTTTCCGTCAAACGTAAACAAGTAATGAGAGCATCCCTTTGCCAAAATAGTTGACTTATCTGGTCTAACGCTCAAATGAAACTTTATAAACCAAATTTCATTATTTGTTTCATTAATTTTGAAATTACAAAATCTTGTTTTTGCATTTTTATAAAAATTTTAAATTTTGACGAATTATTTTGCTATTGTGGGCCTATGCATGTTCTACCACAAAAAGTTCAAATAATTATCTTTCAGATGCAGTTTAAATCTTTGAAATATCTCTATTGGTTCAAAAGTTATGATTTTTGCAACGAAAAAAGCCAAAAGCCGCTATAGTCAGCGTCTAGACGCGTCTGCTTGATATCGGTACGGTGACCATAAATTTGTATTAAAAAACATAACATTTTTTTATTAATAGGAAACAAAAATATTCACAAACATGAATCACATTTCACTGGCTTTGTTTTCAATCAAGTATTAGGTACATAACCAATTAATAAATACATATATCAAATTACATAAATTTGTTTAAGTACATTTTCCTCATTTTGTAAGTACATAATTCTTAAATTCTAAACAATTAAAATCATAGTTACATCTACACCATTTCCAGGTGGATTTTAGAAAGCATCAACTGTATTTTAGAAAGAGTCAATTGGATTTTGGAAAATTTAAATTGTTTTTCCAATCAACTTTTCTAAAATCCAATTTTTACTTTTTAAGATCCAGTTGACGTTTTCTAAAATCCATCTGGAAATGGTGTAGTTATTAAAATAGATTTCACAGTCTCAATTTGAATTTTTGATTTTTTATCAGTCCATATCGACGGCTGAGAATAAGATCGCCTATTTCAAAAATTGTTTCAAAAACGCCCTATTCCAAAAAATGTTTGAATAACGTCCTATTTCAGATTTTGCTTCAAAAACGCCCTATTTCAGAATTTGTTTCAATAACGTCCCATTTCAGACAAATATTCAAAAACGCCCTATTTCAGAGAAATATATATGGAATTTTCTCTGAAATAGGGCGTTTTTGAAGCAAAATCTGAAATAGGACGTTATTAAAACAATTTTTCAAATAGGACGTTATTGAAACAATTTTTCAAATAGGGCGTTTTTGAAATAATTTTTGAATTAGGGCGATCTTATTCTCAGCCGTCGATATATTGTTTAAAATTGAAAATATCCTTTCAGTGGGGGCATTTGAACCCGGTAAACATAAATTGAATTCTACTATTTTTAAAAGGTATAGCATTTTGCTTAAAATCTGTGGGAATTTGCATTAATCGCTTAAGTCGAAAAATATGATTTCGAGATAAATTGATTTTTATATTCGAAGGCGTTTCTTAACAAATCATAAAAGTCGATTAAAACCTATGGACGCAAAATCAGTGAGCCATCCACAATGTTACGATCAAATTTTGTAAATAAAATAAAATGTCATGAAGAAATTTGATTAAGTATATACATCTACTTTGGCTGTTATAGCAACTTTAATATACCTCTATTGTAAGTTAAGCCTAAATATTTTTATATATATCTTTTGATTGAATTAAGTTATAAGCATGGGGGTTTTACAGAAATATAGATTTTTAAAAGGAGAATAACGTGGTATATATAACTCGAAATCTTATTAAGTCGACTTAAGCGGTTATTGCTTGTGGCCACAGAAATTTTGAAATATTTCAACCCATTTCATATCGACTAGATTTCCCCCTTTCACCCATTCCTTTAGTTTGTTTGGAGTCACATAATTCTTAATACATGTCAACTCATCAAATAATTCGCTGTCATTAATTTTAGTCTGGGTTCTCTTTTCCGAAATATAAATCAAATTTCTTTCAACATCATGCCAAGATGGAACTGTACGCAAAAGTACCCATTCCATCACTTCGACCTCTTTATACGCTTGGTCCCAGAGATTTAAATAATCAGCGCAATTAATGTAAAAACGTTTTGCATGATCTTTTATTTTACTTAAATCTACACTGAGAGAAAAAAAATATATGGAGGGGTCAAAGAAATTGTCTACCTATTTTGAACACTACTTTTTTTGTTTTGAGTAAATTTTCCTTAAAACATGTTAAAAGGTTTATAAAATATTGTTGTTACATGCGTTACCATGGTTTCATATACTTGTTTTGAAAAAATTCATACATTAAAATAATGAAAAATTCTTTAAGCGCCATTCCATTCCCAACTTTCCTTGTTTTGAAGACTTGATTTCTTTAATTTTGAGAAATTAAATTCCCATACAAATTCCCATGGCAACGAATTTGTTTGAATGTTTTTTTATGTTTTTTCCACATTTTTGAGAAAATTTACACAAAACAAAGAAAATTTTGTATTGGGACGCGTGTTCAAAATAAGGAAAATTATGTCTTTGATCGAGAGAAATTTTTTTTTTGAGTGTACAGTTCCTGATTTTTCCAACTCTAAAACTATTTTCTTCATCATTAGCGGTAAAAAAATGCCATCTCTTCGTTCTGCGATTTTTAATTTAAGGTCTTTTATTAGTAAAGCAACTTCTACCATACAAATATTTTGCAATTCAATTTGTGTAATGTAATTATGAAAAAGAGATGCTTGGCAGTGGGTAAACAGAAGCCACATTTCTTATGTTGAATTTGTCTGTAATTTATGCCGACAATACAAAAACTACTAAACTTACGTCAATGTGAACATGTTTCTTAACCAGCTGATTAATAGTGATTGCTAAGTGATATCGATAGGAACAATACATTTTGATCAGAAAATGGTTGCCGCTGTAAAACAATTTTTGATTTGCATAGTGGATAAAAACAGAACAAAAAACATAACATTTAAAAAAAACGGAACAATTTGTTGGTTTTCAGAGAAAAAAAATAAATACGCAGAACAAGCGCCTGAAAACAGAACTGTTCTGCTAAAAACAGAACGGATGGCCACTAAGCCGTATCACGTTATATGGACAAAAAAAGTTTAGTGTGTGTCAGTTTTATTTGAACACTTATGTCGAAAAAATATTTTTGGTGTAAATTTTTTTTTTTTAGGTCCGCGTTAAAAACAGCTAAATCGCGTTTTTTGTAATAACTTCCTTATTTGATGTCGGATCTCTATCATCTTAATGTCGCTGAAAAGGTCTCGCCCAGCACTATATTTGGCCCATATAAAGTTTCGACCTCAAAGGTTGTTCTGATTTTTACCTTTAAAAATTTTGAAGTTACTATCCCTATATTTTTTCTTTTTAACCACTAATACAAAGCTCTTCAAAAACGGTATTTTGGGAATGACAAGGATATGCTGTGAAAAAGATCAGTGAAAATGCCGATAAAAGAGAAACAAAGAAAAATTAATGGTCCATATGGGTACAAAATTTCAAAGTTTCATGCCCTTAGCTGTCTAAATGGAGATGTTATACCCCAAAATGTCCATATCTGAACCATCGGTTGTTTGGCAGCTATATGTTATAGTGGTCCGATCTTGACAAATTTCAGTGACATTATTTATGTCCATATGGGTACAAGTACTTCAAAGTTTCATGTCCTTAGCTGTTTAAATGGAGAAGTTATACCCCAAAATGTCCATATCTGAACAATCGGTTGTATGGCAGCTATATGTTATAGTGGTCCGATTCGGCCGATTCCGACAAATGATTAGTTTCTCCTAAAAATACACTCACATTCCAAATTTCAAGCAGATATCTCAAAAACTGAGGGACTAGTTTGCGTTCAAGCAGACGGACAGACGGACATGGCTTAATCGACTCAGCTCATGATTCTGATCATATCGGTATATATTTTGGTGGGTCTGTCACGCCTCCTTCTGGTACTTTCAAGATTTGTATTTCGGTGTAAAGTTATAATACCATTTCATTCTCATGAAAGGTATAATAAGGCATCTAATGTATGGCTTTAGACTAAAAATAAATTGTGTTATATTTCTGGTTCTGCTGATTGAATGTAAATACTTTTTTCGCAAAAGATTTATGATTTTTTACGGTCTTCAATTAACTGACATTAGGTTGTTACATTAGGGTGGTAGAAACTGAGATATGGTGGGTAGGTACCACAACGGAGCGCCTGAGATCAATGAGCTTTTTTTGGGAAAAACCCACTCCTTGAGACAAAAAAATTGGTGTATCACAATTTAAAATCCGACAATAAATGCCGAAGATATGAAGAAAAATGCAATTGGGCGACATCTAGCGTTGCCAGAAAAAAAAAATTTTTTTTAAATGTTTTTCAAAAACATTTCATATGAGGGGAGGTACGGCCGACTTTTTTTTTGCCTGTAAGGCGAGACGCTCTAATGTACATATGTACATATCGTCGTACCATACGAAAACTAACATATTTAAAATTTCTGGCGAAAGCTATCAATAAAAAAATTCTGTACGAAAAGTAGAACATTTGACTTTTGGCCGACGAAAAGTAATAAAATCGAGTTTTGGCTGACGAAAAGTAATAAAATCGACTTTTGGCTGACGAAAAGTATCAGTAATTATATACTGTTTTTACATTAAAATTGTTGTTGTTTAAACGAAATTGATAGTTTTCGTCAGCCAAAAGTGGATTTTATTACTTTTCGTCAGCCAAAACTCGATTTTATTACTTTTCGTCGGCCAAAACTTGAACTTTTTACTTTTCGTCAGCCACAAAAAATCTGATGTTAGTTTTCGTATGGTACGACGATATATACAATGTGGTACAAAATTTCATATACAACTTTCTTTTACAATAACCTTTTCATCAAAGAAGTAGCCTTCTGGATTTGTTTTTGATAAAATGTTCTATGACATGATCAGGATCAACAGCAATATCCCAGTGAATGGAGATCATAGCGAGTGAACTCAATCTTTCATCACCCATTACACTCCGAGGTAAAGTTTTGATTCTTTTCATGGTAGAAAATGATCTTTCCAAAAAATGATCTTGAACGCAAAGTTGAGTATTACTCATCAACACAGTTTGGAGACTTTTTTCCATCATACATTTTTTACGCTCACTTCAGACAACATGTTGAGCTTGCGATTTTGACTTATGTACAAAAATATAAACAGTATTTATGAGGTCCGTACAGCTGGACCCCGCATTCCACGAATTTCAAAAAAAAATATCTCATTAATTTGTGCTTAATATGTGCTTAATAGGTGTCCAAATAAAAAAATTTGTGCAGGTGAACGTTCCGCTAGACCCCGCACTCGTTTAGACTTACACCCGTATTGCGAGTGTCGATTGTGATAGATAATCGATGATTGATCGACCAAAGAGCATGTAAATATAATGCTCCTGGTACGATCAACAGTCGATTATCTATCACAGTCGACACTCGCAATAGGGGTGTTAGCCTAGGAAAATTTTAAGTATGCAGTTAATTTGTGCTTAATATGTGCTCAAAACCTGTGAAAAAAAATTTGCGAAAAAAGTGCAGAGATGGGCATCGATACACACATGTATGTATATATGGAGGTGGGGTATATAACACGAAGCCCACTGTGCAATTTGAAATTTGACTATCTCATTAATTTGTGCTCAATATGTGCTTAGTTTTTCCACAAATAAAAAAATGTGTGCTCAAATTTTAAGGGCTTTTTTTTTTTTTTAAAAAACAAGAGTGCGGGGTCCAGGTGAACGTTCCGCTGGACACCGCACTCATTTAGGCACATATTGAGCACAAATTAATGAGATAGTCAAATTTCAAATTGCGCAGTGGGCTTCGTCTTATATACCCCCCTCCATATATACATACATGTATGTATCGATGCCCATCTCTGCACTTTTATCGCAAATTTTTTTTCACAGGTTTTGAGCACATATTAAGCACAAATTAACTGCATACTTAAAATTTTTCTAGGCCAAGTCTAAATGAGTGCGGGGTCCAGCGGAACGTTCACCTGGACCCCGCGCTTTTGTTTTTAAAAAAAAGCCCTTAAAATTTGAGCACAAATTTTTTTATTTGGGGACCTATTAAGCACATATTAAGCACAAATTAATGAGATAGTTTTTTTTGAAATTCGTGGAATGCGGGGTCCAGCTGTATGGACCTGTATTTATGAACTTTTGAATGTAATATAAATTTTTCAAAGCCGCGAAATTATTGGCGATTACCTACGTTGGGGATAATTTTAATAATAATTTGTTTACTTAATGCATCAGCTCGTTCAGAAGCGCAAATTGTATCACTTTCGGATTAGTGATATCTACACAAAAGTTGTGCTCAACCGTTGGTTGAGCCTCCCTCCCCCCCTCCCTCCCTGGCTACGTGCTTGGTATTGAAGTAAGTACCTATGCCAGTTATGATAAAAATGCTAATTGTCATGAAGCTCTGCTTCTTGTTCTCTATTAAATCGAATTACTTAAAAAAACGTTTCCAAGTAGCTCTTTCACGATAAGGGCATTTAATTGTATTTTAAAATTATCCACAAGCTTAGTTTTGAAGTACCACCTTTATAGGAAAGCTTATATCTCTTATCTATCATATCACAGATTACGATAAACTTCTGACTGCGCGAACTTCCGCCATGCAATTCTTAAAGCTATGCATTCCCCCACTTTAACTCCAGCTGTGTGCATTTCCTGCACTCGTGAGATCGATCCTGCTGCCGGTCTGCCTACAACTTGCAAATAGTTTTTAAATATGTAGTTTGTTCAAATTTCTATTTTACACTCAATATGCAATAATAATAATATCCTGATTATGGTTATTAAAGTGCCTCATTGGCCAATAATAATCCGTTGCTATCCCCCAGCTACACCAAATGCTTATTCGCGTACATATTCAACTACATTTATACATACATATGTATGTACTTATTAGGGATTCCAATTTTCGAGATTTTTACGATCCCGGGATTTTCGAGATTTATTTTTATAATCCCGGGATTCGTCTCGGGATTTGGACATTAATTATTTTTCGGCATTTTGGGTTGAAAAAATTCAATATATTTTTCGAGGAACGCTACAACTTTAAAATGTAAAACAAAACATCGATTTTTAATGCCATTTTTTATTTAAAACAAAAATTACTTCATTAGTAACAAAATAAAACACCTACTCGTAGGAATGTAAATTCTTGCGTATTATTTAATAACACTTAAGAGTTACATTAAAAAATACAACCAGCAAAGGAAAATTGCATACATTTGGTGAACAAAACATTTTCATTACAGTTGGTACTTTTAAGATATTAACAAGAAGGCTTGTGATCATTTGATAATTTCTAATAAAAATTTGTATAATTTAATGACACACTACGTTGAAATCAACCCAAATTCATTCATATGGTAATGGTAAGTGAACAGCTGACTTCTTCTTCTCGTTTTTAACTCGATGTGTACAGAAAAATGTCATACAAAGAAATATTTGGCTTTGAGTTTGACATTCTAATGGACAAAAACTTGAAGCGAATCGGGGCGAATATTGCCGAATTCGTCCTGCCATTACCGTAATGAATTTGCCTTGGTTGAAATGAATATTTCCAAGCTTGCCGAAAAATTCTGAAAATTAATACGACTCTCGAAAAAATTTAAGAATCGAAGACATAAATTTTGAGAACTGTATCGAGTATGCAGGCACAGCAGACTTAATTTTAGTATAATAATATGCAACTCTTAATTCTCTTTAAAAATTTTCCCTGATCTTTAGTAATTTATTTTCTTGATAGTGTTTGCATTTTCCTCCATTCTTTAATACACAGTAAAAAATGATAGTTTATTTCTAATATCATTTGGTACTTAATTTAATGATTCTTGGTATTAAATTTGAATTTTAATGCCAAAAAGTCTTATTTTTAAATTATTAGAAGTTTTACAATTATATTTATTCCAAAGTAGTTTCAAAATGAAGTCCTGAAAAGTATTAAAATTCTCTCTAAAGGAATTTAATCATTTATGGTTTAAATACAAATCCTGAAAAGTACAAAAAACTTTCTCTTTCTCAATTATATTACCATCAAAGTATTTTTGGTTTGAAATCAAAACCAAAAAAAGTATCAAGTAAGTAATGTAGGAGATTAATTAAATATCATGAGTGTAAATTTCGCTTTATTTTTTCAGTCATAAGGCAGTTGAGGGTCCCTCCATCACTGCAAGAACCGCGACGGTGCCGAAGTTTCCCTGGACATCTCCAAAATATTAGTATAAAACTGACAATATGTATATATCGAGCCCTAACCGCCATAAAAGTGTATCCAACAAAATCATCGATTTCAGCTTTTTTATGGCAATCAACAATTTATTATCACATGCATCAACTCCCAAAATTTCATAGCTGT
Organism: Urophora cardui; assembly: GCA_960531455.1. NCBI lineage: Eukaryota > Metazoa > Arthropoda > Insecta > Diptera > Tephritidae > Urophora > Urophora cardui. Next base: position 344,736 of record OY482672.1, read on the forward strand.
GAAATGTGCAGTTTCGAAGTTAGAGGCTAAATAAGTTTCAAGGTTGCATACAAACTGTATGCAAAACAAATTAAAAAAACTGTGTCCTGTACAATTTACTTTTTGTTGGATACACTTTTATGGGGATTAGGGCTCGATATATAAGGTACTTTAGTGTTTCCTACTACTGTTTTGGATTTTTATGTAAATAAACTAGCTCCAAGACTGTATGGATTACCAAAAATACATAAAGAAAATACACCACTCAGACCTATTTCCTCATCGACTAACATACCTTGCCTCCAACTATCAAAATATATTGGACAATTACTTAAGCCCCTAATTTCGGATAACTATAACATTAAAAATTCGTTACAACTAAAAGAGAAGTTAAAAGACTTGACACTAGAAAAAGACGAAATCCTTATATCCTTCGACGTAATCTCGTTATTTACTAACATCCCAGTGAATTTAGCAATTCGGACAATTATGCAGAAATGGACATCTCTTCAGAATGACGTCAACCTCAGTAGAAAACAGTTTTTGGACATTTTAGATTTCTGCATAAGAGATAACAATTATCTTATTTATGACGAAACGGTATACCAACAAATTCATGGTATGCCGATGGGTAATCCCTTATCCCCAACGATAGCTGATATCGTACTTGACAAAATCCTTGACGACGCTATAGCCGAACTGAAATCCAAGGACATATGTATCAAATACATAACTAAATATGTAGATGATATATTCGCGATTATAAATATTAAGGACGTGGAAGACATATTGACTAAACAGACAACATAAAAAGATTCAATTTACAGCTGAAAAAGAAAAGGATAATAAGTTAGTCTTCCTAGACATGGAAATATACAAAAACAATGACCAAATTTTGACGAATTGGTATGCAAAACCAATAGCATCTTCAAGAATTATTAACTACCACTCTAACCATCCCTGGACCCAAAAACATAACACCGTCACTAACTTTATAAATAAAAATCTACGCGCTGAGCGACCAGGCGTTCAGAAAAGACAACGAAAGGAAAATAAGAATGATCTTGACAAAAAATGCATATCCAACAAAAACTATAGATAGGTGGTTAATAACAACAAAAAACAAACAAAAAGCATGCAAAACAAATGTAAATATGACGGACAAAAACAAGAACAAAATATACAGGGGGGTTACATATATAGAAGGGTTAACGGATAACAAAACTTTACAAAAATGTATAAAAAAAGATAACTTAATATTTGCACACAAACCAAATCATACCCTTAACAAAATATTTAGCAAGACGAAAGACAAAATTAGCAAAGAACAACAACACAACGTAGTTTATGAAATTAGATGTAAAGGTTAAAGACGAGAATTGTAATAAAACTTATATCGGAACTACCAAACGAGCATTAGGCACAAGACTAGGCGAACATAAAGCAGACGTAAGAAACAAAAAGACGTCAACAGCATTAGCACAGCATTTGACGAACAGTGGACATGCAGCAGACTTTGACAATGCAAAATATTAGATATAGAGAGACGAACAAAAACAAGATTGACACTAGAAAGTCTGCGCATACAGGAAAGAATAAAAGACGCAATAAACTTTAAGGAAGACGTGGACAATATAAGTTGCGCTTACAGAACAGCATTAAAAAAGAAAAAAATAACGAATGACAAGAAGTAGGGAAAATGGCAATATATTTGTATATGTATGTTTTTAGGTCTCTATGTCATTTTATATGTATCTAGATGTTTTGTGGAAGTGAAGTGTTTTGTTGAAAAGTTTAATGTAAGTAATCAGTTTTTTCCAACAGTTTCTAAAAGTAATTTTAGGTTTAATTATGTATAATAATATTACCATCTTGTTTTCGTTACCTAGTCTTAATCATATAATAATGTGTTGTGTATCTTTTTTTTTTTCAATTATTCCAATAAAACAGACTCCCTGAGGAAGGCGGAAAAGACGCCGAAACGCGTAGGAGAATATAAGAAAATTTTATTTTTGCTTATAAATCTCACCGGCCTAAAAGCTCTAAAAAAAGCATTCATTATAAATTGAATATATTTGGCCTAAATCCTATAATACGTAAATAAACTATGTTAACGTTATTCAATTTCTTATTAATCTTTGGGATAATGGGTTGTTTGCAGTATATCCACTGGAAATTTGATGGGGGTTTATTTTTAAATCCAAAAAAGTATACAATTTATTCCAATTTTCGGATAGATCTAATACCATTTAAACTAACTATTTTTATTACCAAAAATATTATAAAAATAATCAAAATTTGGTTTTGATTTAATTCCACATAAGTATAGAATTTATTCCAATTTTGGATTGATCTTATACCATTTCAGTTATTTTTAATGCCAGAAATATTCTAAAAATAATGAAAATTTGGTTTTGATTTAATTCCAAGAAAGTATTAATTTGACACCAAGAATAATTTCTGTCTCTCAATATTCTCTTATTTTTTTTAAACCAGAATGGTTTTAATTTTATGCTTTTTGGAATTGTTATATATAAATACCAAAATGGAATTAAAGGTAAACTAAAATTTTTACTGTGTATGCATGGGAGAAAATTCCAAAAACCCTTGAGATAAAAATTGCCAAAAATCAGGAAATAGAAGTTATCAAATGAATTTCACCACAAGAATTCTAAAAAATACGTTTCCTTACAACAAATTGAATTAAGGTGGAAACACTCCCCCACGGCAGCCCGTAGACTGTGTCAGCTTACACGATCTATCTTATGGGAATGCCATGTAAACGCAAACTCACCGACATTGAATTTCACCGTTTACGGAAAACTGTAGGTACGTAGAAATTAAAATCGTTTTGATTTTTTTTGTGAAAACGTTTAAGCTGACTACTCTATTTGAAGTCAGTATTGCCGTCTGAGCCTTTTGTATCAATGAGATATTTTTTATTTTGTAAATATAAAATTATTCTTAAAAAAACTAATAATATTAAAAGAAAATTATTGATTGTGAAAAAGTGAACTATGGTTAGTTGTTTACTTCTAGTTTTGTTAACAAATTTAAAAAAAAAAAAATTGTAATCTATTATATAAAAATAAGTCGCATTTTCCTCCCTGATGATTTAACTCGAGAACGGCTGGACTGAATTAAATGAAATTTTGCACGTAGTTTTCGATTGAGCCCGACATGGTTTATGGCCAAAAAAAGTATAAGAATCCGGGAAGGTTTTGGAGATATTCCACAAAATGTGGACCAGGGTAACCCTATAACGGGTTCGTACGATATGGGTATCAAATGAAAGCTGTTGACGAGTGCTTGAACAGGGTGTAGTTATTGGTCCCATATAAGACCCCGTATTCGAGGTATTTCCTGAAATATGAACCAGGTGTGACCCCAAACGGATTTTCTACAAAATGGGTATCAAATAAAAGGTGTTGGTGAGTATTTAAAAACGAGGTGATTTTCAAGACCCTATGCGACCCGTTTTCCGAGATATCGACCAAAATGTGGACCAGGGGTGACCCTAGAAAGTCTGGAGGGATAGAATAGGCATAGGGATAGGGATAGGGATAGGGTAGGGATAGGGATAGGAATAGGGATAAGGGATAAGGGTAGGGATAGGAATAGGGATAGGGTTAGGGATAGGGATAGGGTTAGGGATAGCGATAGGGATAGGGATAGGGATAAGGATAGGGATAGGGATAGGTATATGGATAGGGATTAGGGATTAGGGATTAGGGATAGGAATAGGGATAGGGATAGGGATAGGTATAGGGATAGGGATGGGGATGGGGATAGGGATAGGTTTTTGGATAGGGATTAGGGATTAGGGATTAGGGATTAGGGATTAGGGATTAGGGATAGGAATAGGGATAGGGATAGGGATAGGTATATGGATAGGGATTAGGGATTAGGGATTAGGGATTAGGGATAGGAATAGGGATAGGTATAGAGATAGGGATAGGGATGGGGATAGGGATAGGGATAGGGATAGGGATAGGAATAGGGATAGGGATAGGGGTAGGGATACGGATAGGAATAGGAATAGGAATAGCAATAGGGATAGGGTTAGCGATAGGGATAGGAATAGGGATAGGTATAAGGATAGGGATAGGGATTAGAGACTTTTCCTTTAGGCTTTATAGGAATAAATTTTAGGCAGAACAACGTCTGGCGGGTCAGCTAGTGGAATAATAAAAGCTTGCTAAAGAAATTGAAATGACAAAATGGCAACATTGTATCCATGTAAACGAACAAAATAAACAAACTGATTGCAACGTTTCTATGTTTATAAGTAGCGTTTCTTCAAAAAGGGCTAAAGGCCTGGGATCCCGGGATTTGAATCCTAGTACTTACATACATATATACAAATGTCTGTTATTAATTCCCCAGGGAGGCAGATAGCGGCGAGTCAGGACAAGTGGTGGTACCACCACACAATAACTCGTGACAATTTTCATATTCATATTCAATGCAATGCAAATACGAGTTTACAGCATAACATAGAGAGAGCATGTGAAATAAAATTATGGATGTACATATGTACATATATATGTATGTATATAGAAGCAACAAAAGAGGAACGATTATGTGATGATGGTTATATGATGGTTGCAACTAAATATGCACAACAATGGGCACATAGGGCGCAAGCAAAAAAACAAAAAAAAAGAATGAAGAACGAGAGGGTCACAACTGAAATTATCAACGAGAAACGATCGACAGATGTTTGGTGAAAAGTTTAGCACTTTTTTGATTGTTGTAGATTGTTTGGCGTATTATTTTATGCATACATACATATGTACATATGTATGTAGGTATTTAAATAAGACAGCAAAAAATAAAAAGTACTTACATATGTAGGTACGTATATCCATAAAAACTTTAGCTTTAGTTGCCGCAGAGGTCAAGCGCATCGCTGAAAAACTCCTTTCTTTCAGGGCTGGACATCATCGTGGTAACCCGAAGCGAAAAGAAATAACTGGTTATCAGTAACGCCCTTAATATTTGTTTTAAATACTTGTTAGCAATATTTTTTTTATTGGTTTTTATTTTTTTGCTAAAATTGTTTGCAAAAAACACCTCTATCCGTTGGATCAATAAACGAAAGTTTTCAAAAATATTTGACGCATTTGCCAAAAAAAAATTTGATGAGACTAAGGTAAAATGAAGAGAAATAAATGCACTGAAACCTTAGGGTGCATCAAATTGTAACACAAATAAAAACAAAGGAGGAATAATTAAAAAATTCGAGTGAATTCGAACATTAAATAACCGGTGACGAGTTTCACGGAAGGAAATACTTAGAAGCTTCAGGCCAACGAAAACGAAATAAAAATTTCGAAGCTGACTTTTGTGTTTTAGAATTGTTCGCTTATTTCGAAATAAAGCCATAGATAATATCAAAACCTCTTCTAACTTATCGCTTGCTAAAAAAAATCGTCTTAGTCGGCGCGTAAGGTGAAATGAGTTTTTCAGTGTAATCGAAATGACACTTGGACTTCTACCTACATACGTGGAAACATGCAAGTTGATATCAAAACTTATCAAGTTGATTGACAAATCTTGACTTATTTTACTGGTACATCTCTATAAAAATAACGCCGACTAAGCTCTAGCACACAATAAATGCTATAGACCTATAGTCACTAGACAATGAAATTAAGAACTAGCCTGGAAAGGGTGAGCGCGATTAATCTGCAAGCTACCTTAAATGTTTTAAAGCTCCTATCACTGTGTGGATAAATACATAAAAGTCGGCAGTTCTCCAATGCGTCCTGATACATACCTACATTACATTATTTATTACTATGGAGATTCGTTGATTCTGTGGTGCCAAAATGTCAGACAGAATTTGACTCATCCCTAACTCCACCCCTATTCGAAACTGCATTTGACAAAGCAATGTCGCTGAATATAGTACCTTCCCATAGCAGACAGCTGAGTATAAAAAAACCAACGTGAAAAAGCAGAATGATCAACAAAAATTTGTTGAAGCTTTAAAAAAGGAAGACATCGAGAACAGAAAAATCAAAAACTATCGCAAATTCCTGACCGAAAAACTTCAAAATCCGTGTTACAACAACAAAAATTAAAAAAAAAAATTAAAAAAAAAACATTAATAACAACAAAAAGTCTACACACAATGAAAGAGGAATCACCTTCCTCAATGCCTGCAAACGAGCCAAAATCAAACGGATCCAGCAACCAACCAAAGAACCAACCTAACTAACGACAACCGTTGCTGCCTGGCTGCCCGGTGGTGATGATGGCTCTTCAAACTGCCACTCTCTGTGGCTGCTCATCGCCGGCTGCGCATGCGTCCTATCAGCGGCGATTAATCTGCATCGCATTTACTGATAAGCAAAGGAAAGGTACCCGAGCGGGCAGCAAGCAAGGATAAACTAATACACACAAACATACAGCTTTGTTTATAAGCAAATGCATTTGTTCACAAAAGTATGTACATACATACATACATATGAGGCATTAATGCTCAGTCAACTAAGGTATAAAAGGCAGTTAGGCATACATACTGACATACATACAAACATAATTAAGTATGTACATTAGGGATGGGACTATTCGAATAAAAATCCTTTTATTCGAAAGGTATTCGTAATTCGAATAATATTTATTCGAATAATTTATTCGTATATTCGAATAAATACTATTCGAATAGTACTATTCGAATATCACCATTCGAATACCACTATTTGCGAATAGCTATTGAATGTATGTATGTATGCTTTTGCTTGTGTACATATATATATATATACCCAAATTATGCATGTACATACATACTACAATTCAAATAGTATTATTCGAATAGTGTTATTCGAATAGTATTATTCGAATAATACTATTCGAATAGTACTATTCGAATTTTTTCTCTCGAATATTATTATTCGTTTATTCGAATAATATTTATTCGAATATTATTCGAAAAAAGTCCCACTACTAATGTACATGCGTGTATTTTGTATGATTATATTTTGAAGTGGCGCACACTGGGTGATAACGGCCAAAAATAAAATCGAAATTAAAGTATTAGCAAATCAAATTTTTTTGAAAGTGATTGACAGATATAACAATTTGTAAAAAAAAGCTTATATAAAATTTTTTGAGTCTCGTTTTGTTTAGCCGTACAGGGTGTTAAAAACTGATCAAAAAATAGGTCCTTTTATTTCTCAACAATTACACCTTATACAAAATGCTGTAACTCATTCAATTATTAACGTATGTAATCGAGTGATACATCATTACATAGATATTGATTTGGCCTTTTAGAAACAATAAGCCTTTTGTAACCAGCGGTAACTCTTAGATTTATATGAACTTTCAAATATTGACAAAAAAAGTCGTAAAAAAAAATTTTGCTCAAATTTAAACAAAAAAATAAAAAAAATAAAAAATATGACCTCCCCAATTTTTTCATATGTTTTGAAATGATATATTTTTAATCAAACTGCATTTTAATTCTTGAAATCCACCTGCGCTTTTCGCTTAAATAATCTTTTTCCCATTTGACTAAAAGTGCCTTTTTCAAAACGCAATAATTAGGCTACTTTTGACATTATGAAAAATCTTATTCTTAGGCGACTAATCGAATAGTTTGTTCACCGTGTTGTAGGCAATGGTTCACAATTTCAAATTATGAAAGAATTTTTTTTATCAGCCTTATCATTATTTTTTTGCAGCCTTTTTCTTTTCGAACAGAAAAAAAAATTGTGTAAAAATTGGAAAATTTCAACATGAAATAAAAAAAAAATACAAAATATGACCTCTCCAAATTTTTAATATTTGGTGCTAGTGAACGTGCTTTATAAACAGGTGAAGAAATCTTAAAAATTCGTTTGCGCTTTTTTGTTTTATGAACTTTTTTATGGAGTGAGTTTTTCTAAGTTTTCATACATTTTTCCCATACAAAATCCCCAAAAGTATGCTTCAAAAAGTATTAATATATTTGTATGGGGAAAATTTGCCAAGTTAATGAAACTTAAACAACAATTTCTCCAATTCTAATAAAGATATCTGAAAAATTTAAACGCCATATTCAGGGGGATGCTTTATGCTTTCTAACGGTGTATTTGATTTTGAATAAAAAAATATTACATACAAGATATTAAGCAGGGAATATAGTCAAAAACGTGTTTTTTTGCCTAATTGGACATGAGTATCTCAAAAACTAGAACCAATTTGTAAATTCTGACTTCAGATTCAGATTCAGCGCACTGAAATCCTTTAGAAAAGTATAGTTTCATTTGTGGTATAAAAATTTTTTTAAATGTGATTTTTTTGAAGGAAAATTTTATGATGAATGCTTATAAAATGCTCAAAAGTGCATATATTTTTAATTTGAAAACCATGGAATACTTTGCGCTTTTTCCAAAATGATTACTGTATATTATTTATATTTAAAAAATGTGTGCTCTTATTAAAATTGAGCATTTTAGCTATAATAGTTAACAAAATATTGAAATTTCAAAAATACCGTTATATGGGAGGGGGGTGTATTTGTGGGCCGATTTTGTTCAAATTTTCACAGTTTACTATCTTCAATCAAGAAAGCTTAAGTTCCGAGTTTAAAGTTTCTAGCTCAATTATTACTATTTTTGGCCGCGTTTGTATGGAGGTGCCCCCACTGTGTGGCGGCGCGAATACCATTTGTTCTCATGCTGACATAATAGCTAACACGCATAAAAACCAATCAAAGAACAACAACAACAACTAAAGAAACAAATATACATATATGTATGTATGAATAGCACTAAACCAAAAGGCAACGTCATCGCCATTTTAATCGTCATGATCATCATCAATGTCATCATTACAATCGGAGGCGCTTTTGTGTTGTTCAAAGTACAACTAAAACCTTCTACTCGTCCCAGCGCTCAATACGGTGGCACTAACATCGACAGCAGCAACAGCAACAGCCAACAAACGTCAACACTTCACTTTTTTAAATTATGATGGCTGCATTTCAGCACTTAACACATGAAACGCCCTTACGTAATGCGTTCTACAAACAAAAACACATGCATTTGGTATTCTTTTTCATGCTCTCGCCTTAATTCTTGCTTGGCTATTTTGAAGAGATCTTAACCCTTTTTTGCTGTGGGAAGCACAAGATCCTTAAATTTGTTCGACATTTTCTGAAAGTATGAGTATTATCATGAGGTGGATTTGTATCAGGGCCGTAGCTAGACTTAAATTTAAGGTAGGGCAGCGTTGGTTTAAGGTAGGGCAGAAGTAAATAATGTATCACAATTAATCTGACATCGAGGCATGGCTTCCAAAGTCAATCAGCATGTACATATATCACTTTTCTCTAGGCCAGTGACGTACATTTAATATCTACTTGTTGACACATAATTATTGTGAGAGTACATAAGCAATACTCATTGAGAATAAGCCAACAAGATGGTTCAGCTTCCAGATTTAGATGTGGAGATCCACGTCTAAGTGCGAGTGAGTACTGGGTGGGCGATACGAGTAAATAGATACGACCAAAAGTACCATTTAAGTTTATTGTTTCTGCAAACTTATTCTAATAATAACAAGTAAGGAATCCTAAGTTCGAGTGGAATCGAACATTGGATACTCAGCTGTATGCTTTCATTGTTTGTTTGCCTTTGACGGAAACACGGTGTAGGTACTTTATATAAAGCGAGTGCTGCATAAAGTGGGCGTGGCCACGCCCGTTTTCAAAATTTGTATCAGTCATCCAACTAAGCATATGAATTATTCTTTGTGCAAAATTTCATTCCTTTAAGACTTCTAGTTACAAAGATGTCACGTTACAAATTCCCAAAGGGTGTTCCAGAAATATCTTTGTTAAAAAGTAGGCGTGGTCATAAACCAATTCCAATTAATTTTTGCGTGTCTATTAACACAAGTTATAAAAGTGTATAAACCAAGTTTCGTCATAATATCTCAATTATTTGTCGAGTTATGGGCTCCGAAATATCGTAGATTCTTTTGTCTAAAAAGAGGCGGTGCTACGCCCATTTTCCAAAATTTTTCTATTTTTTGTTTCCGGTCTATTGTAGAACTCATGCCACAAAATTTCAATGAATTATCTTTATGGTTGGGGTAAGTGGAAAAAAATTCAACAACTATTTACAGCGAAGGTTGAGTGTATAGCTATTTCACGAAAAACCATTTTCGATCATCAGCACTCTTTTCGGAAGTGGAAGTGGATTCACCGGGGATTGAACCCGAGTCCATTCCATCTTCAGCCGCAATGACCCAACGCTTAACACACTCGGCCATTGAGACTCTGTGCAAGCTGTTGGATTTTCCCCACTTTTGCCTTTTTCATTTTCAACATTTAACGTTAGTGTGTATATGCTTTTGCAAATATTCTACCACAACGCACAGTGGTTCAGCCGCGGAAAAAATTCATTTTTTTCATTTCATTTCATTTCATTTCATTTTATTAGTCTTGTGTAACAAATTCACTTACAGACTATGACAAGAATTTATACTTAACCTAATAGGAGACAAATTAAAAATAATTCATAATAACATGACTTTTAAAGTTACAAGATTTCATGCAAAACCCGAACAAAATTTGATTTGGATGAGAACAGCTCAAGTGCTGAAGAGTTTAAGAGATAATTAAGTTCTTTTAAAGCTCTGTAAATGGGCGCATTCGCCGCATAATTAGAACACACATGTGACAGAGAAAAAAGCTCGTAGTTTCTAAGACAGCGTTGTGGAATATTGAAACAAATAGACTCAAGAAGAAAAGGACAATCAATAGCACTATTTAGGATATCAAAGACAAAAGAGAGTGAGAGAGTAACTCTTCTAACATTTAAGGATTTGAGATTAAGTAATTGACATCGGGCACTATAACTGGGTAATGGGTCAGCAAAATTTAGTGAACGAAGAGCAAATCTCAGAAACACTTTTTGGACGCGCTCCAAACGTTTTATATGACAGTCAAAATAGGGTCTCCAGATGAAAACCGCATATTCAAGCTTGGAGCGAACTAGCGACGTGTAAAGAAATTTAAGTGTATAAGGGTCACTAAAGTCTTGACTAAAGCGGCGAATGAAGCCAAGCATGGCATAAGATTTAGCAATTGTGCTGTTGATGTGGCTTAAGAATGAAAACTTAGAATCAAAAATGATGCCCAAGTCGGTAATCTCAGACAGGGTAGAAAGACGAGAAGCACAAATATAGTAAGAGGTAGGGATAGGAGAACGACGTTTAGAGAAAGATACATGGAAACATTTACTGATGTTCAGATTCAAGCCATTACGTTCACACCACAGGGATACGTTGTTAATATCACTCTGCAACTTAATTGAATCAGATTGATTCTGAACAGTGGAGAAAATCTTAAGATCATCAGCATATAACAGAAAGTTAGATTGGGAGAAGCAATCACAAATATCATTAATGAAGATATTAAAGAGTAGGGGACCCAGAATGCTACCTTGAGGTACACCAGAGGTGGCTACAAACGAGTAAGAAGAAGTGTTATCAACAACAACAACACATTTACGAAAGGAAAGGTACGTTTTCAACCAGGAAAGAAAAGTAGAGTGAAAACCAAAGGAAGAGAGTTTAGAGATTAGTAGCTTGTGACTGACCTTGTCAAAAGCTTTGGAGAAGTCGGTGTATACAGTGTCGACTTGCAGAAGATTATTGAAAGCTGAGGTACAGAATTGAGAAAAGACAGCAAGATTGGATACAGTGGAGCGCCCAGACATGAATCCATGCTGGTTATTAGAAATCAGGCGATTGACGGAAAAATAGATCTTCTGTTTGACTATGGATTCAAAGAGCTTAGAAACGGTTGACAGCTTTGCAATGGGCCTATAATTGGAAACATCATGTTTATTACCCTTTTTGAACACTGGGGTGACTGAAGTGACCTTCCAGGCATCAATAAATACACCTGCTTCCAAGGATTTATTGAATATTATAAGCATTGGATAAGCCAATGCATGACAATTTTTAAATAAGACAGAAGATAGTCCATCAACATCAGTTTGCATAGACGATTTGATTTGTACAATACCAGACAAAACATCTTCAATCGACAACACAAGCGCACCGAAATTAATTGGCGTAACAGCGGGGGATGAATGATTAGAGGGTACAGAAGACACATCAAAATTAGAGCTGAAAAAGTCAGCAAATAGATTAGCAGTATCCTGAGAGGTTGAAGCTTGAGTTCCATTGAGAAAGACTTCAGAGGGGAAACTAGAGCATTTTTTCTTTGCCTTAACAAAACGCCAAAAAGCCTTAGGATTAACTTTTATGTCAGATTCATATTTACGTATATAATTCCGCTGCAGGGCTTTACTTAAAGATTTAAACTCTTTACAATAACGGAGATATTCGGCCTTGTGAAATAAAGAGTTGGAAAGCTTGAACTTTTTATGAAATTTGTTTCTCAAATTCTTAAGCCTCTTGAGTTCTCTAGTATACCAAGGAATTTTGTGGCATTTGCTCCTCATTACTGGTATATGATTCATACATATTGATCTAACATTATTTTTGAAAATTTCAAAACAATTATCAATATTGGAATTGGCAAACAAAGAGTCCCAATCTAAAATAGAAAAGGCATTATTAACTACATCAAAATTACATCGTTGATAGCAGAAATTTGTGTCCTTCGTGACTACAGCAAGGCTTCTAAAGTTATAAAACTCTAATTCAAGTGAGAGTGGAACATGATGTAAGCTAGCTTTAGAAAGGGGATCAAGACATTCGAACAGATTAAAATTAATGTTTTCACTCACATTATCCCGACGAAATTGTAGTAACAGAAACATATGCTGCTGTTAATTTGCAAAGTTTACTTGATCACACAACAAGAAGACTTATTGATACTTTCTCAGCATAAAAGTTGAACTCCTTATCATGTTCTGAGTTAACCCTTACTAGTAAATGGGGCTTATGATTTCTAGGCTTATGTTTTCTAGAAAAAGTGATAGAATTTCTACCAATACAAATGTTATTAATCGATTACTGGCAAGTTCTGATCATTATATAAAGTCCATAAGACGACAACCAAACAAAAAGTGTGTGGAATTGGATCCTGTTGTCAAGGATATGCTAAATCATTAAACATTTTTCTTATATTTGTTTTTTTTTTTCTTTCCATATATACATACATAGTTATATTTTCGATTATATGTATTATAAATATAATCATTAAGTACATCAAATTTTTACAAGGGCTCCTTTAAGTTACTGAAAATGTATATCTTCATTTGTTTTTGAATAAGAGGTGTAGGAAAAGTGGGCGTGGTTGTTTGCCAATCACGCCTATATTTGGTATTGTCGATATCTTTCATGACAGTAGCTTATGCGCCAAGTTTCGTGAAGATATCTTAATTTTTTGAGCTGAAATTAAAATTTTTCTTTAAAAATGTTTACTATAGGTCCAGGGGAGATACCCCTAGGGAGTGGCCGATTTCAACAATTTTTGGTGCTGTCAATGCCTTTAATGACGGTAACTCATGTACCAAGTTTCGTGAAGATATCTTAATTTTTTTTTAGCTGAAACTAAAATTTGTATTTAAATCATTTTTTATAGGTCCAAGGGAGGTACCCCTAGGGGTTGACCGATTTCAACCATTTTTTTTTTAATTTCTTAATTAGCTCACATATAACCTCTGTGCAAAATTTCAATGGCCTAGGACCACTCCTTCTATTTTTTTCCGCAAAATGTATGGAGCCGAACCACTGTGCAACGTGCTGAATTTTTTTGTTGGCAGTTCGCAATGAACATTTGTTGTTGGTATGTATTTTTTATATACCAACAACGTTAACAATTTTACTTGAAAGAGTTTTTAGAGCTTAGCACGTGATTTTTATTTTAATTCAATTTTTAATTGTTGGGGTAAGTGGAAAAAAATTCAACAACTATTTACAGCGAAGGTTGAGTGTATAGCTATTTCACGAAAAACCATTTTCGATCATCAGCACTCTTTTCGGAAGTGGAAATGGATTCACCGGGGATTGAACCCGAGTCCATTCCATCTTCAGCCGCAATGACCCAACCGTTTTAACGACCCAATTATCTTTATATTTGACAAGGATATCGCTTAAAATGTTTTTATTAGGCCACTTTATAGTTCCCATATATAAAAGTGGGCGTGGTCGTCAACCGATTTCGCTAAACTTTTGAACATGTATTACTACAAGTAGTAAAAGTGTATACACCAAGTTTCGTCATAATATCTCAATTATTTGTCGAGTTATAGGCTAAGAAATCTCGTATATTCCTGCTTCTAAAAGGAGGCGGTGCCACGTCCATTTTCCAAAATTTTTGTTTCTTGTCTTATGTTCATAGTTGGACTCCTTCCATAAAATTTCAATGATATATCTTTATATTTGACAGAGATATCGCTTAAATGTTTTTATTAGGTCATTTTATAATACACATGTATAAAAGTGGGCGTCAACCGATTTTGGCAATTTTGCGTCCAAACATTTGCCTAAGTAAGTATATCACGCGTACCAATTTTCATCGACATATCTTCAACGGTTTCTGAGTTATGACTCATAAAACTTTCAATGTTTGCCCCTTAATAAGTGGGCGTGGCACCGCCCATTTTCCAAAATTTCACCATATTTCTTCATAAGGGGCTGAGCTCAATACGTGGGTGAAATTTTATCACTCCAGCTCTATTAGTGACTGAGATACAAAATTTCCGATTTTTACTATATGGGGAAAGTGGGCGTAGTCATGGTCCGATTCCGCCCATTTTCAATACCAACCGTCCCCGTCTTGATACCAACTTGCATTCCAAATTTCATCAAAATATCTCAATTTTTGCGCGAGTTATCGTGCGTACAGACGGACGGACATGGCTCAATCGATTTCTCTTTTCTCCTGATTATTTTGATATACATATATCTATCTCGATTATTTCATTCTGTTACAATCCACCGTTATGAAATCAAAATTATAATACTCTAGTGTACTAGTACAGCTGAGTATAAAAATTAAATGCAACAGAAAAATAATTTTTTAAATTTTTAATTTTAATTTAATTTCCTTCGATTATGCCATACCTAAGAGAGCTATGATCTTTAAATTTGGTATGTGGGTCGCCTGTAGGTATGCACGCAAGTCGAAGTGAGAAAAAACTCTCGAAAATGATTAAACGATAACTATAGAAAATTTAGACACCTCATTTTTCCATCGAGTAAAATGTTTTAGATTAGCACACAGCCTTAGAAATCAATTCCGCGCTTTTGGTGTTTTTCGCTCACAGTTAGATTAGTTTTTGTCAGAAAAGTGCTGGAATGAACCATTCCTTTAACCAAACTACAAAAATTCGATGGTCTTATTTAATTATATGTGTGATGCAGGGTGGATTCTCCATATCATACATTGCAACCGCAATAATTTTTTATCTCAAAGTATGACAAAAAAAATTAATTATAATAATTCATCTCACTTGTTGGCCTTTTTAAGGTAGGGCATTCTAATTTTAAGGTAGGGCATTGCCCCACAATGCCCCCCCTAGCTACGGGCCTGATTTGTATGTTTAACGAAAGCCTGCGGCTTTATCTTGGCCGCTGTGGTGCAGTGGGTAGAGTGCTCGCCTGCTTTGCCAGAGGTCTCGGGTTCAATCCCCAGTCCGAGCAAACACCAAAAAAAATTTTCTAATTAGTAAAAATACAATTATTGGGGTTTTTCAGAGCAGCGGTCACCTCTCGGCAGTGGGCGGCATCCCTCCGAGTGTATTTCTGCTTCTCACAAAAAATGGATTCGCCGTTCGGAGCCGGCATAAAACTGTAGGTCCACTCAATTAGTAGGAAAAACAAAAGGAGCACACCTCGAATTGGGAGAGAAGCTCGGCCATAAAACTCGTCAGAGTTATAATAGAGCCATTGTATTATTATATTACTGCGGCTTTATCTACTTTTCTACCTTGAAGAAGAAAGAAGATATTTTTTACCCAAATAAGTAGTTTAAAATAACCTTGACAGCCGTACAGGTTTATTTCGATTCATTTACGCTTTGTCCAAGGAACCGTAAAGTTTGCATGATAGAACTTGTTGGGTTATAGGTCTCTGCCATAACAATGATAACACTACAGATAGAGGCATCTATGATAATTGAGATTATCTAAAGAGTCTTCTAGGCCAGACCATAGTGCCGAAAAGATTATTGCTTTTATTTCTTTAAGTTATCGAAATTTCGAAAAATTTAAAATATTCTCATAAATATTAAGCGATAATCATAACGTTGTCTAACAAATACATACATATGTAGATAGTTCTCAAATCGAGGATAGTTCTCGAATCAAAATTTAATGTGGTTATATAATGAGATTTTCAATTAAATTCTAGCGTAGTTTTCTACCTAGGCTTTCGATTAGAAAGAACAGTTAGAGAATTACTATCCAATGTAGCCTCCACGAATTCTCCAACTTTTGAGATTAAGTTTGCACGGCTTCAACGCAGAGCTCTTTTCACTGTTATGCCCAAGAACGAGAATGCCTAGTACATAAGTTTCAAATACGCAGATTCCGATTTATTATAGGACCTCTAGGACTGCATTCGGTCTCAGAAGGGCTAAATAAGTGAGAGCAGTTGAAAAAAGGCAAGATTTTTCTTCAGACTCGAGGTGTAAGTGGCCTGTCATCTTATCTTCTTTATCAAAGGATCATCGTATGCTGCTGTACCAGATACCCAGTTTTTGCATGTAGCTTTTAAATATACACTGGACTATGAGAAATCAAGCTATTCTTCTCAGCTTTTTTGAACTTACCGTTGTGTTAAAAGCATATCATCTTTATGCAAGAATAAATACCTCAACGAACTTGAGCTTATAGAAAGGAATTGCAATAGGAATTGGGAATGCAGCAAATTCTTTTTCGGAATTTCGAATTCAAATCAGAATTTCCCATTCCGGAATTGCAAAAAGGAATTGCATTACTCTGGGCTCAATTCCGAGGAGTTATAACTCCGAAAGAATTGTATGCATTACTTAAAAACTGTGATATATACATTAAGGTGGAGTGAAATCATATGGAGATTTTTTTTGTTATTTTTTTGAACGTACCAGCAATGAAAAGTTGCCTTTATACGAGTTAATGAACCCCACAAAATTTTATGGCGATAGGATGATGTTTTGAACTGCCCCCAGCCCCGCAAATTTCAAAGCAATAAGCACGATCTGGTACAAATATGAAATTTTGAAAATTATAAGATCAAAAAACGAAGTATGGGGATTGATAAAGATGGCTAAGCTGAGTATTAAAGTGATTTTTTTTTTTTTTTGGAAGCAACAACAAAAGTTTTTAAAGGTCAAAGATTATATTATGCATTTTTTAAATTGCAATTACTTAAAAAATACTGAACCGATTTCGAACATTTTTATACCATTCGATAGGTATTCTGATTCCCTTTAATTTGATATACATTTTATATATGAAAAGTAAGGGGGGTAAAAGGGGGGTATTATGGAACCCACATAAAATGTATATCAAATCAAAGGGAATCAAAATACCTATCGAATGGTATAAAATATTCGAAATCGCTTCAGTAGTTTTTAAGTAATTGCAATTTAAAAAATGCACAATATAAACTTTGACCTTTAACAACTTTTGTTGTTGTTGCTTCCAAAAAAAAAAATTCACTTTAATACTCAGCTTAGCCATCTTTATCAATCCTCATACTTCGTTTTTTGATTTAATAATTTTAGAAATTTCACATTTATACCAGATCGTGGTATTTTTTCAACTTTGTGGGGCTGGGGGCACCTCTAAACATGCGAGTAGGTCAATCAAATTTTACGGGCTTATTACTGGGCTAGAAAGGTGCCGTTCTGGCTTTGGAACAAATTGAATTTCCAAAAAAAATGTTTCACTCCACCTTAATATACATACATACTTATGTACATACACATAGTAAAACGCATTCATAGTCGTACGTACAGATATTTATGAAAAAATTTAATTCAAACAAAAAACATTATCATAATTTCAATGAGTTTATCTTGATCGGAGATAAATCACAGAGCAAATGGTATGAATTTTGAAGTAGGGCATCAAGCGGCGCAGTAAAAAAAAACAAGTCAAAGAAAAAGAGTCGAGGAATTCCAAAAACCAACTGAAAAACACACACTCGGCAAAGAATTTTTTCGAAAAAGACAGTTACAAACATACATACATAGTACATACAAGCTTCCAACTGAAATTAAAATATGTACACATAAAGAAATGGAAAGAATTACTGTGGGAAAATGCAGTGGCATCAAAAGTGACAGAAGCAGATGTCACCCACAAGAATGAGAATGGGCATGAAGGAATAAAACATAAACGATGAAAACAAAGAAAAAAAAATTTTGAAAAAATTAATCCCGATAGAGATTTGTCCCGGATTGATCTCTTTCGGGAACAATCGGTCCACAATTAGTCCCCGATTGTCCCGTACGGGTATAAATGTATATGTCTCACTTTCATCCCGAACGGGTATCAATCTAGAATGATTAAATGTATAAATTTTACAAAAATATTCAATGTATTAAAAAAGAATTTATAATAATAGGTAAAACTAATTGAACACCATTTCTTTTAATAACAATGATGAATAATAATTTTAACAAAATGTTACCAAAAATATCCATTGAAAAATCAATTATGCACTCAAAACTGACTATGTAAAAAATTTTAATTTATTGAATAGATTTTTTTTACAAAAGTAAAACTTATTGTATAATCTTTATATAAATAGGCATGAGCATTTATAATTTTTAAGGATTTTTATAAGAAATAGCCTTGGCTAACAACTTTGAAAAATTCCTCACATATCTTTTACACTCGCATAATGCATTCTCAAAACTTAAATTATTTGGAGAAAATACTTAATTTTTTTAAAAGATTTGACTACAAGATGAAACTAATCGAATAAACCTTCTTCTAATATATATAACAATTTATAATTTTTAGACATTTTCATGAAAAATAGCCTTGGCCTACAACTTTGGGTGAAAGCGATTAATCTACATTTGTACCCGTTCGAGATAAAAGCGATTGATCCACATTTGTACCCGTTCGGGTGTACAAATTGAACAATTAGTCTCTTCATAGGACATGCTCGAACAAATGTGATCAATTCGCCCCATATAAAGGGATGTAAAATTGTATTAGTCGCATGCTCCCTTGCGATTGATCCCGAACACGTCCCGGATTAATCGCAGTTTTTGCAGGATATATACATATGTATGCTGAATTATTATTATTATGATTATTACATAAATAAATACACATTGCCTGAGCTTTTTGTTTGTTTTTTTTTGGCTTTTGTATCTGCTTCTGTATTTATGCCATTACCCTGCAGTAAATTTATTTCACTGCTGAATGATCATTGATGATTCCTTGTTGAATATTGATCACTGTCGTCATAACTGAGTACAATTTTTATTTTTTTGTTTTTTTTTTCTGAGGAAAGCAAACCATTTATATCAAAAATTCAGCAGTCTTTATATGAAAGTATTCACTGATGCCTCCTCGTCATAAGTGAATTGCATCAGTGATTCATTAAGGATTCATTGTGGATTTTTACTGCAGGGTATGTGCTTATGTTCGTAAATGTGATATGTTTGTATGTAAATAAGCATTTACATATATAATTTTTTCAAACCGCATACATATGTACATATGTAAGTAATTTGTCAAATCGTAAGTAATTCACATAATTATGATCTCAATTTCAAAATGCGGCTATTGTCTTCAGTAAAGCGAGCAGCTGTTGGGTGGCCGAACTGGGCGTATGAATGAATGGTTGGTTGCTTAGTGGTTTAGTTCTTTGGCTGGCTGACTTACAAACAAAACGATTTGGCTTTTGCGATAATCAAAGTAGCGCCACGAACCGTCAAGCAGCGACAACAGATAAAAGAAAATGAATAGCAAAATGATTAAGTCAGAAGCAAAAATAAGAACAACCACAAAAACAACACCAAAAACAACAGCAAAAGTGGAATTATTACGGTGAACCCATCATCTTCAGACTAAGTAAAAGGGGAAAGGCGACAGGTGGACATGAGAGCATGGATGGATGGATGAGCCATTGGGCGGGTATTTTTTGAAACGCTTTGCTGTGTTCATAAAGCGATTTTGTGATATGATTATGATTATCACTGCTAGCAACACTGTATTAACATATAATCAAGCATTGGGCAGGAATTCAGTGGCTACTGCTTTGTTGCTGGCATTCCTTGCAAAGGCGAATAAGGTAGCAACTTTTTTAAGGAAAGTAAGATTTTTTGAATTAAAGGTTTGAAGAAAATAGATACTAAAAAATTGTACAAACGGGATTGAAAAGAGCGAGAATAATTGAATTGAATTACCATCAATCTAATCTAATCTAATCTAATCTGCAAAAAATCATTCATTCAATAGCGTCTGTATGTAAAGACAACCCTGCAGCAGCGTCAGCAACCGTACGATAATAGCTCTGTTCAATAACGAAAAAATTTTACGAATTTTTCCAAAAATATGTCATTTTTATATGGAGAGCTGTCATTTTTTATGAAAAATTCGTAACAATTTTTCGTTATTGAACAGAGCTAATTATTGTACACGTACAATAATTTCATGACTTTTTCAATCCTCAATCCTACGCGTACAATATCGATAAAAGTACAATAATTTCAACGATATTCATTTTATAAAAAATTTTATAAGATTCAAGTATTGTACCACAGAAATTAAGTTTATTATTCACTCAACGTGTTGTTTACACATCACTGACTTAAAATTATTGTAACTCTGGCAACTCTCCATATGTTTTTATTCTTGTGTGTTTGTTGCATTTTTCTCTTTTTGCTTTTTCTAAGATATTTGACATAATACAAACTTCAACGACTTCAGTTCTGCATTTTGAACGTAAATGCTAAACACAACCCTGCAATCTCCGAAAAAATTGCCATTCTTATGGAAAAGAGTGCCAACACTCTGGCAATACAAGAACGAAATACCTAGAATATTACGCATATAGAGCAGCAATGGGCACACGAGCTCCATGATGACGTCACTCTACATGTTATTAACGAAAGTAAACAAAACAAAGAGATCAAAATTGATACCAAAGCGGTTCGTACGTTTGGTTTGCAAAATTAGTGTATATCATTGTAAATTCTTGTTATATTTTTTTAATTAGTCAAAACAAAAAAACCTCAACACCTGATATACGTAATCTGGGTTATTAGATCCGTTTGTTTCGAATTTCTCAAATGCATATTTACAAAATGCGGCAGCTTTTCGAAAAGCTATCTTCGAAAATGCAAAATGTTGCATTTCAAGTCCAGCATGAACATAGTATTAGGCTGCAGGCGTAATTTTGAAATGTACAATAATTTTGTTCAGAATACAATAATTTGACGGCTCTGGTACAATAATTTTTCTTCTCCGAGTTGCCAACCCTGCCCTGCAGTGAAAATATTATCGATCATACTATCGACCAAGGCCGTAGCCGGATTTTTTTTTTCGAGGGAGGTTCCGTTATATAGAAATATGCTCAAATTTTAGAAAATGTGCGATGATTAACTGCTTTATTCCGGAGTTGTAACATAATTTGATTTATAAGTGATATGTCGTTCGAAGCGTATTTTAATTATCTTTCGAATGAACTAGATACGGCTTGCGGTTATCGCATTTGTAACTTCAGCGAAAATAATTTTTGATTGAAGTTGTAACAAAAAAACCCAAAATTACCGTTATCTCAAACCCCTAACCATAAAAAAATGGTTTCGACCTCAGCAGGTTCATGACAACCCTCCCCTATACCTGAAATTCTTGGTATTTTTTCAAATTAATTATTTGTAAACTGGTGTTTTCAACCTATGGCTTTGAATATGATAGAAGTAAAATTTAACTACCAGAATTTCGAGGGGGCTCAAACACCCAAAACTCCCGCAACCCTCCCCCCCCTAAATACGGCCTTGCTATCGACTATTCCATAGTCCCATTGCGATACCACGTACATACATATAATAGTACGAATTACTTCTGTGAGAATTTGGCTGGTGCGCCCCCAGCCGATAGCCTAAATCCTCTCGAGACAGTAAAAGCGTGGAGCGGACGTACATATGCATTCCCGCTAAAAAATGTATCCGCCATCTCGTTACCGAGTAGGTATGTTACAAAAAACAAAAGCTAAACTATCGTTACTATCGATAATTTGAAACCACCTTTTCTTGGCTGACAATTGAGTATGAGTAAGTTGGTAGTAATTGGATGTTTACATACCAAAAATTCAAAAACTCACATATCAATGATGAAAATTCTTACTTCCGCAAAAAACTAATAAATTTCAAAACAATTCATGAAAATAAGCAAACAATTAATAAAAGACAATGGCACAATTTTCGCCATTTATGGACGCGCTCGGTAACCGGAATTAAAATCAGTTTATGATTGTGTGTTTAGAATGTCAAGAGATAACACCAGAGACTCGCACCTTTTTCGAATTGTTTCTGTTAACAAAAAGCAATTGGCAACGTTCGCGTCAAATGACAAATAAATAACAACAACTAATATGAATATAAAACAGACATGTATGAGATATGAAAAGAAGATGATGCCAAATGTAACAAAATGAATAAAATCACAGCCGATCAATAAGAGTTGATAAGCGCACACAAGAGAGAGGTGATAGATGTGAAAACGTTGCTTGTACACTGGTGTGATCAAAAAGCAACATTAGCTGAAATGATTTGTGCACGGGCTGCTCCTGGACTACACACAATAATACATCAGGGATGCCACTTTTGGGCTTTTCCTACCAAAACTGGTAGGTTTTATTCCTTTTGGTAGGTTGGTAGGACGATTTGAATTTTGGTAGGTTTTTACCTTCGTTCAACTAAATGTCATTAAAAAAAACATTAAAAAACACGATTTCACGCTAAAAAGTAAGCATCAACAATGCAAACAAGCGCGCAAAACGCTTTGAAACTGTTTTTCTCGCACTCATCGGCTTTGCTCTCTGCTCTTGTCGGCGATCACTGTGTGATGCACGAGCTTATTTGTATTGACTTGTATGTGACCAGTTTTATCGCACTGACAATCTTTATCGCATTGACAATCTCTGCTCGGCTTTCAGCGCCCACTCTGTTCGCAGCCTTATATGTATACTAGCTGACCCGGCAGACGTTGTTCTGCTAAAATTTATTCTTATGAAGCCTAAAGAAAAGTCTTTGATTACCGTATTGCTAACCATTATCTTAGAGTCCATCTTAATTACTGCGAATAATAAAAAAAAATTGTCTAATCTCTGAATAAAAGTTATAGTTATATTCGCCGTGACAAACCTACTGCCCCCGATCCCTATCTCTATCTCAATCCCTATCTCTATTTCAATCTCAATCTTAATCTCCATCTCAATCTCAATCTCAATCTATATCTCAATCCCTATCTCTATTTCAATCTCAATCTTAATCTCCATCTCAATCTCAATCTCAATCTATATCTCAATCCCTATCCCTATCCTTATCCCTATACCTATCTACCTTTACCTTACCGGAACCGTCCATCACCATCCGGGCCCACTACTTTAACCATCTCTGGGAAACAGCCTTAGAAATTACAATGAAAATAGCTGTATGTGGAAGCCTTGCTCAACGCCTTTCAATATCGCCTACCAATATCGCTCGAAAACATTCAGAGGTTATCCGGGTCCACGCTTTGACCCAAATCTTGGAACCCAGCCTAGGCATCACTATTTAAAGAGCTCTTCGTTGAAGTCCTCCTCAACAGCTTTTATTTGATACCAATATCGCTCAGAAACTTTCCAGGGTCACTCGGTCCCACGTTTTGACCCATATCTGGAGATCGAGCCTAGGCATCGCAATGAAAATAACTTTATGTTGAAGGCCTGTTCAACACCTTTCATTTGATACCAATTTTGCTCGAAGACTTTTTGGGTCGATCTGGGTCCACATTTAGGAATGTATTCCGGGAAATTTCGAAATTCTATATACCCTATTATACGAATACGAACAGCTAACAACAAATTTTACAGAAATCGGCCCAGCCGTTCTCATCTGATGAGGTTAGTAACATTTTTTACACCATTTTTATATATATAGATATGTAGATATACATAGCTCGTTGTTTGTTTTGTAATTTTGGTGGCATACTACTGATGCGCATTATTGTAATTTCTGCCAATTTTATTGCCACACTTTCACATGCATTGCATAGTGCAAATGTGCGTTTATTGGCCATTTGGGTGTGTGTGTGGCAACCACGAGACATTTTTCTTCGCTTCTCTGTGGCTTCTACGCTAGATACGATTGCTGCTGCATCTGCATCTGCAGCACACTTTTTCTTCATCCATGAGTTGATTATGTAGAGATTTGTTGTTGATTAAATGTGATTTATTGCTATGTTTATGCAGTTGAAGTTGTTGTAGAAAATAGGAGAAAATAATAAATTAAGGGCTGCAAGAGCAAATGCTTTTGAAGATATTTTCCTCCATGTAGCAAAGCTGTTCTAAGTCAAATATTATAAATGTGCAGAATATGCATTCTAAATATGCTTGTAGATTGTTCCAGCGTGTTTTCGTAAATTCAATTAGTCTAAAAGTAACGTTTGTTGTTTTATTTTTCAATGCTACTTTACATAAATTCACACAGTATGGAGTGTGTACTTATCAATATGCATCATCATCAACATCTTCCTGCTTCTCGCTTCTGGGTGTGTCTCTGTGTCGCATTTGTAATGCGTGAATTCCATAGAATTTTGATTTGATTAAATCGATAAAAGTAAATACATATGTATGTACATATGTACGTATTTTTTAAGAGTAATTTGTTTTGATTTTTGGTAGCAATTTATTCATGGAAAGCATTTTGCGTTTTGTGGAAATTAATTTTGTCATTTTTCATTCACATGTACATAAATACATCACAACGTATTCGACATGAGTTGGCTTTGTTGTGGTTTTTGTAAGGCAAAAATACTCTCCAGAACTTCTCAGCAGTACAACAGGAGTAACTGTTCTTGATCGAATATGAAACCACTTTGTTTCGGTACTTGGACCCGTCTGTCAGTTGTGGTAATGAATCGGCCTTGTTTTCAAAGGTGAGTAATTTCTATTTAGGTGGGAAACTGAAGCTTGGATAAGTTCTAAGAGGAGTAAATCCATCGTGATAAACTTTCGGAAATGAACTTCGAATTTCGAATGAATTTCAAACGAGAAAAATATCACTTTTAAACTGCCGTCGATTATTTTATTATCTTCCCATCTTGTTGTAAATTATTGACCAGGTTTATTTTTATGGAGGAAGGTGTAACATATGAGGAGAAGTGATGATGGTGGTGTAAAAATTACCCCACGTCAAGGGTAAAGTAATTTTTCTTCGAATGCAAATTTTTGAAATTTATTTATTAATTATAATTATTTTAGAATTTTCTCATTTTATCGTAATTATCGATCAGTATTGTTTTTGTGGTGGAAGGTCTGAAATAAGCGGTGAAATTATGATATCGGGGTAAAAATTACCACACCTCAAGGTTAACGTAACTTTTTCTTCGAAAGTAATTTATTTATTTTATGCGCTAACATGTGTATATCGTCGCAAATTGAAAAAGCAGTAGCTTCTTTTCAGTACAAATATTTTACAAAACTTGATTTTTAGAGAGATTTTTAAGTAAAAGACTATGTTATTGGAGAAACAACGTTGGTTTTCAATCGAATAACAACTTATCGATGCGAATGTCAACGTGACTACACAAATCTTAGAATTTTCTTGAATTCCATTGTAACTAGATTTCCTATATCCCTGACTGGACATTCACACAGTATTTGTTTTACCTACTGTTTGCCGCTACTCTTCGTCCCCACAATCCATGCATGCTTCACTAGCATAATATGGCCTATTATTAGGCCCATCATCAGTGCCAGCTCGGTTCTACCGAGTGCGCGAGCAAACTCTTTGTCCCTATGCCACTTCAACTTGGCCAAATGAGCTTTGTATGCTTGCAAGTGCTACCCAGATTTCTCCATTTGTCACTTGCTTCCAGCCATTCCATTTAGAGGTTTGCCCCGCAGTTTTCTACCGTTCTGGATTTCCATATGTTCATCTGTCAATCCCTAGCGCTTTCAGTATTACCTACAGCTTGGCTATCTGAGCAGATGTTAACGCCTTTAAGTTAGCTTGCCATTGTTTTCAAGGATTTAGCCGAATTGTTAGACAAGCGCAATGTTTATTGTTACAACTCGAATGAGTATTTTTATTGCGTCACCAAAAACAAAACCTAAAGCTGCTTACTACCAGTGTTGCCAGAACTTTTCCAGAGTTCCAGCTAGATTCTCAAAAAAAAAAGCTAGAAAAAGCTAAAAAAAAAAATGTTTCACACATCAAAAAAAATGTAAAGCTAAAAAAAAGCTAAAAATTTACGAAATTACCCAGTAAAACTTGGAGCGAGATCTCCCCAAGCGAGAGCAGAAGAGTACTATATTTGATATCCTTTCCGAGCAATATCAACATTTTTTCAGTTTTGTTTTTTTTTTTGTTTGTGTTTATTACTTCCTTTCCTAAGATATACAATGTTAAAAGCGAGTATACAAAATTATATGCTTATACACGAAGTATAGGGATTAATAGAGTATCTATTGACAAGTACTCGCGGATTAATAAAACGATGATCCCAAGTCCTACTGCGTATTTTAATGCTTTATTAATAGGTGATTTCCCGTGGCAGTGATCCGGACAAAAAATTTGCAAGCAACTGCAACAACAATTTTTGATCCTGATGTTTATCTGGTTAAAAAAAATCTGCAGTAAAACCCGCTTTAGTACCTCCCCGCTTTAGCACCTAACCCGTTTTATACCCAACATCTGCAGACACTATGGCTTTTGTAAAAAATATCGAACAAATTTACCCTTTTAAGTACCTCCCCGCTTAAATACTCAACCCGCCTAAGTACCATAATTTGTTGTGCATTATATAAAATTTTACGTACGTTTTCCCCCGGTTAAGTACCTTTCTGAATACAATTGCTTTTTTCAAGCGGCAACTAACATTCAGCTCACGGGCGAATGATGGATAAACTCATAGAATGAAGAATTTGACGAATTGTAAACACGAATGCATGTATAGGATATGCAGAAGTAAACAAATTGGATAGCTGTCGAAGAAGAACAAGAAGTCAGCTGATCTGAAGAACCTACGTGTTTAGTGGAGCCTGCATTAGTTATTTATTTTCATATACTATATGTAAATTTGTACCTCAGTGTCAATAAAAATAACGAAATTTTAAGAAAAATGTTTTATAGGGTCTATACACAGTGCGTCTGACTCGCGAGTCTCAGTGTACGTGTTGACTCGCCGTCATTAAAATTTGACAGGCGAGTCACAGAAAAATATCAAACTAATTTTGATTTTCTTGAGTCATGCCAGAGTCAAGCACATTTTCACCAATACACCTAAACTGACTCTTGAATCAGACGCATCGTGTATAGACCCTATTACGTTGAAATAATGGTACCTATGATGACTGTATGTATGTATGTATATGAGCAGTGAGCAACGCTCATTTTTTGGGAAGTTTTAGCAAATAAAAAAGCTAAAAAAAAGCCAAAGCTAAATCAGAATTTTTGCAGCTAAAAGACAAGAAAAAAAGCTAAATCTAGCTTGAAAAAGCTAGAATGGCAACGCTGCTAACTACACTGCTCTTCAGCCAAAAAATATTCCAAACGCGACGATCATATCTATATGTATGTAGAATCGGTCTCTGATTCCGAAAATCGGTTTCATTTTTAATTCTATGGCAAGGTTTTTGAGATATCGGCAATTTACCGTTATTTGGCCAATGGCTCCACTTAATTCTGTATGTCTCTTTAACACAGTGAGCTATCTTCCTTGGGGTAACACCAAACGAAAGAAAATTAAATTTCTTTTTCATGGCTCCTATAACATTTTTCCCTAGCTCTTACAGTTTCTGAAATATTGACGGTTCAATTTGAAATTTTTCGATTTTTTGAAGAAAAAATTGACTTTGTCAGGCAATATATTTAAAACCAATGTTTTACCTTCGGTTTTACTCCTTTACGTGAAGCTGCCTTCCATTAGCAAAAAAATAAGCTATCAACGAAGAAAATCCATGGTAAAATGGAAAAGTTATAGGCGATCAAGTAAATACAGCCAAGTCGCGCAATGCCTCTGCACACTTACATTCTATGCATATTAATATATATAATACTAGCTGACCCGGCAGACGTTGTTCCGCTAAAATTGATTCCTATGAAGCCTAAAGAAAAGTCTTTGATTACCGTATTGCTAACCATTATCTTAGAGTCCATCTTAATGAATGCGAATAATAAAAAATTGTCTATTCTCTGAATAAAAGTTATAGTTATATTCGCCGCGACAAACCTACTTCCCCCGTTCCCTATCTCTATCTCAATCCCTATCTCTATTTCAGTCTCAATCTCAATCTCAATCTTTCCCTATCCCTATCCCTATCCCTATCCCTATCCCTATCCCTATCCCTATCCCTATCCCTATCCCTATCCCTATCCCTATCCCTATCCCTATCCCTATCCCTATCCCTATCCCTATCCCTATCCCTATCCCTATCCCTATCCCTATCCCTATCCCTATCCCTATCCCTATCCCTATCCCTATCCCTATCCCTATCCCTATCCCTATCCCTATCCCTATCCCTATCCCTATCCCTATCCCTATCCCTATCCCTATCCCTATCCCTATCCCTATCCCTATCCCTATCCCTATCCCTATCCCTATCCCTATCCCTATCCCTATCCCTATCACTATCGCTATCCCTATCCCTATCCCTATCCCTATCCCTATCCCTATCCCTATCCCTATCCCTATCCCTATCCCTATCCCTATCCCTATCCCTATCCCTGTCCCTATCCCTATCCCTATCCCTATCACTATCCCTATCCCTATCCCTATCCCTATCCCTATCCCTATCCCTATCCTTATCCCTATCCCTATTCCTATCCCTATCCCCATTCCTATCCCTATTCTTATCCCTATCTCTATCCCTATCCCTATCCATATCCCTATAGCTACCTACCTTTACCTTACCGGGACCGTCCATCACCATCCGGGCCCACTACTTTAGCCATCTCTGGAAAAAAGCCTTAGAAATCACAATGAAAAAAGCTGTATGTGGAAGCCTGCTCAACGCTTTTCATTTGCTACCAATATCGCTTGAAAACATTCAGGGGTTATCCGGGTCCACGCTTTTACACAAATCTTGGAACCCGGCCTAGATATCACTATTTAAAAAGCTCTTTGTTGAAGTCATCCTCAACAGCTTTCATTTGATACCAATAACGCTCAGAAACTTTCCAGGGTCACTCGGTCCTACGTTTTAACCCATATCTGGGAACCCGGCCTAGGTATCGCAATGAAAATAACTTTATGTTGAAGGCCTGTTCAACACCTTTCATTTGATACCAATATTGCTCGAAGACTTGCTGGATCGATCTGGGTCCTCATTTAGGCCTGTATTCCGGGAAGCTTCCACTTTTTCGAAATTCTAATACCCTACTATATGCACTAACACCACATGAATCTACTGTGAAAATTTCATAAAGAACGGTTGGTTACTTTGGGAGTTTATAAAGGACACACATCCACAGATGCCCACATACACACATACACATCGATTTTTCCAATTTTCGGACTTTTCCGGAGGGATTTTCCAAAATTTTCTTCCCTACGAACCATCTCCTAGAGAATACTAACCACTGACGAAAAATTTTACAGAAATCGGTCCAGCCGTTCTCATCTGATGAGGTTAGTAACATTTTTTACACCATTTTTATATACCCTGTAAAAAAGTGTGCGACGAGTCTCTAAAAAGATTTGTCCGGGAGCGCTCTCTTTCGGGTACAATTAGTCTACAATTGTTCCCAATTGTACCCGAACGGGTACATATGTATACTAATTGTAGACGAATTGTACCCGAAAGGGTATCAAACGGGTACAATTAGTCGCACAAATGGATGTGTCGCATTTGCTACCTGTTCGGGTACAAAACGGGTACAATTGTGCGCTTTTGCTACCCGTTCGGGTACAAACTGGGTACAATTAGTCTCTTCATAGGACATGCTCAAACAAAAGAGAACACTTCAACCCATATAAAGAGATACAAATGGGTAGTAATCGCATGCTCCCTTGCGAGTTGTCCCGGATGTATCCCGGAGTGATCGCATTTTTTGCAGGGTATATAGATTATACCAATACCTACACATCTGCAGTAGCAGCACATTGGCAGCGCAGTAGATACAAGCCCATTTACGAGTATAACATGCATAGAATATACCCGTGCAGAGGCATTGCGCTACTTGGCTGTATTTACTTGATCGCCTATAACTTTTCCATTTTACCATGGATTTTCATCGTTGATAGCTTATCTCTTTCCCAATAGAATAGAGCTTCACGTAAAGGAGTAAAACCGAAGGTAAAAAGATTGGTTTTAAAGATATTTCCTGACAAAGTCAATTTTTTCTTAAAAAAATCGTAAAAAATCGAAAAATTTTAAATTGAATCGTCAATATTTCAGAAACTGTAAGAGTTAGAGAAAAATGTTATAGGAGCCATGAAAAGAAAATTTAATTTTCTTTCTTTACGTTTGTTTTTATATGGCCGTTTTAATTCTAATAATTATTTTATGTGAATTTAAATGAGCTATTGGCCAGTTTTTAATGAAGAAAAATTTAAAAATTTTTTTTTTGGTAGAAGTTATGGATCCATTTCGGAGACCACCACAACCCCTCATCAGACTTCTTCAAGCGGCCTCAACCGAGGATCGAACTTAAGTCGTTCGATTGGTAGTCCAATGTCTATCCCATTGAGCTACCACCGCCGTCAGCTTTGTTTCGCTTAAATTTCAATTTTCCTTTTATTACAATCCACATACCAACAACAGTAGCTTAATAACACTCTACCAAAAAAATTTTTTCAATTTTTCTTCATTAAAAACTGGCCAATAGCTCATGTTAATTTTCTTTCGTTTAGTGCCACCCCAAGGAAGATAGCTCACTGCGTTAAAGAGACATAAAGGGTTAAGTGGAGCCATTGGTCAAATAACGGTAAATTGCCGATATCTCAAAAACCTTCCCATAAATTAAATTAAAAATGAACCCGATTTTCGGAATCAGCGACCAATTTTACATATATGTAGATAGGATGGTCACGTCCAAAGTACAGACAATAAATTTCATTTTGTGATCCAGTGCCATCAAAGGGTTAAGCTACAAAACATACATACGTTCGCTTGCCATTATTCGTTGTCAATTTCGCCTTATCAAAAAGTAAAAATCGCCAAACATGCAAACAAAGGGCAAAAAATCAGCACACTTTATACAGGAGAATTTTCATTAGAAATGCATGTCGGAAATTAAAACGCCAAGATATGAGTGCATATGGAGGGAAAAAAAGGGAAGTGTTTGGTATACATTCACGCAAGACATATTTATAACAGAGTGGCTGCACAACATTTGTAAGCCGTCAAAAAACATGCGTATAACACATTTAATAGATATGAATCAAGGCGAGATTTCTGCGGTTTGATAATTTTGGTTTTATTTGTATTTTAATTTTTTTTTTCTGTTAAAACTACATTGTACATTTTTAGAGCACCTTGACCACTTGGAAAAGAGCACTCCACATGGTTATTATTTTAGGCAAATATTTTGCTTTTCTTTTTTTCTTTGTTTTTTTTTTTTGATATGAAAGATATCAGCATAAGAAAATCAACATTTAAACGCTTCCAATTCAAACAGTCAGTCAGCCTTACTAACAAACAAACCAACCAACAAACATAAGTACATAAGTAAATAGTAGATTATCTTAAAGAGATAAGATTCATGTTGTTGAAGCATTTCAGAAGTTAAGAATTGATATTTATGTTTAACTCCTTTTGACTTTTTCTCACTCACTGACAGGGTACAACAGAACTGAAGCGCTGATTTGGGAGGCACAGTGCATAGACATTTTCGACAAAAAAAAAATGTTGGTATTTTTCTGAGGCCGCTGTTTTACTATTTGGTGTTTTTATACCTTTCATGAACATAAAATTGTTGTATAATTTTGATTCAAAACACAAACAAATTTATATCAATCTGATCAGAATCATGAACAGAGTCGTTGAAGCCATGTCCGTCTCTCGAGTCGTGATCGAGAAAAGACCTCTGGAGTATTCCAATTAGAATGAACAAATTGGATCAGCAACAGTGAAAGTGAATATACATATTTTCAAGTCTAATTAGAATGGCCTTGGCCCAACATAAAAAGTATTTGATTATTTCTCTTTGGAAATAAATGCACAAATGTAAAGAGAGTGCAAAACGCGTAAAACGCAAAATTAATTCAATGTAATATACCGGCGAACATATAATCATAACCACGCGGTTTTGTCAATTTATGAAAATTGGCGTGAACAATATTTTTTCCAATAAATAAGGATTAAATGGACATAACCACAGATAGCAAAGAATCGGCGGAACATTTTTAATCAAAACCATTGATGGATGCGGATATGATGAGCAGATTGTAATGACCACATGTGGCGACAACATGCGAATTTATATACCCATATAATTATTTGGTGAATTTAAGCATACATCGTCTTCAGTATAAGCATCAAAAGCATAAATCTGAGTTTAATATTGGCATCTCCTCATAACTATTGAGTTAAATTATTGCTTAATATCTGAACGTAATCTTCCATTCCACCTCATGGATGAGATAATAGGGGTATTCGCTATCCATAGCATAACCCTAGCACGTAGCACGGATTGCACGGATTGCAAAGTTTTACAACGCACAACAACAAAATACAGGCGCACAAAAATATGCTAGACCTCAAAAATATGCTACACCAAAACCTATGTATATTTATTTGCTATGAAGTGTAGGAAATTAATTGCGACCCTGCGTCAGCTAACATTTGCCAATTGCTAATTTCAATTTCAATTTGAGCATTCGAATTTTGCTTAAAATGTTATTTTTTATGTACATACATTTATTAAATTTAGTAAAATAAAATGATTTATTTATTGAAAAGTGAGTGATAAACGCGTTCCTTTGGCTAAACAGAGAAGCTGCTTCTTAAAATTTCCTACGACTGTGAAATGGGGTGCTCTCGATGTGTAGCATATTTTGGTCTAGGATATTTGCAATCCGTGCTATCTTGCTAGGGATAGCGAATACCCCTAATATGAAACGAAAATATGCCCAAATAACTTCCAAGAGCGTCCCAAACGAAGAGCAGGAGAAAAGAATTTGTTTTGTTTTATACATAACCTAATTTCATATATTGGCTTAATTCCAATTATACCATTTCTAAATATTCTCTTAAGAATAGAAAATGTATATTTATTTGATATAGATGGACATACTTACTTATATTGATATGAATTAATACAACAATAAGTATTAAACTTGGGAGAATAATTGTACCTATGTAGATGCTTCATCACAGGAATTGAGAATCAAAGATATATATATGTACTTTGAGAGTGTCGCTTTACATATATAGAAATACTTATGTGCTTTATGTATGTATGTCTGATTTTCTTTTGAGTAACAGCAAAGAAAGAAGAATAGCCAATATTTCATATATGTACATACATAGGTTTAAAAGTAAATAGCAGGTAGAATTGACTACCAACAACGCGAGCCAAACTCTTGAAGGCCTTCTGGAGCAGCGCAGCAACGCCCAAAAGAAAACACAACAACATGTAAGTAAAAGCCCGTCTCCACATAACTTGTTTCACCAACAAAACATCTAGCGAAACATCTCGCTAAATAACCCGTCTCCACGTGGCTGATCGTGATTCAGTTTAACATTTCTCTTTCTTGCTCTACTTAAATGTTTGTATGTTTGCTTATATTTTGCGTTCTTGTTTTGGTCTGTGTGAGATTTCGATAGATTTTCGATACAAAATTAGAGAAGACATCGATATCATCGAGGTTGGCAAGATGATTCAGAATGAAACAGTGTTTCAATCTTCACTCGCTCGTATGGAAATTGGGGAGTTTTGGCACTGGTTTCCGTGTCGAAACAAGATTGAGAGAGAAAATCAGCGTTGCCATTCTAGCTTTTTTCAAGCTAGATTTAGCTTTTTTTCTTGTCTTTTAGCTGGAAAAATTCTGATTTAGCTTTGGCTTTTTTTTCTAGCTTTTTGATTTGCTAAAACTCCCCAAAAAATGAGCGTTGCTTGCTGCTCATATACATACATACAGTCATCATAGTTACCATTATTTGAATGTAAAACATTTTTTTAACATTTCGTTATTTTTATTGACACTGAAGTACAAATTTGCATATACATAGTATATGAAAATAAATAACTTATGCAGGCTCCACTAAACAGGTCGGTTCTTCAGATCGGCTGACTTCTTGTTCTTCTTCAACACCTATCCAATTTGTTTACTTCTGCATATTCTTTACATGCATTCGTGTTTACAATTCGTCAAATTCTTCATTCTCTGAGTTTATCCATCATTCGCCCGTGAGCTGAATGTCAAATAATTTCGTCTTCCTTATAGTTTTGACATCTCGGTCACGAGAGTTCGACATTAAGGTCACGGCGTGTATGTGTGTATGTATCTTGAACCGACCTGTTAAATTGGCCTTGAATTTATGTGTGTGGCGAGTTCCCCTCCAGATCCGCATAAAAATTTTGCGTGCAAATTGAACAACAATTTTGTGATACTGATGTTTATCTACACCATTTCCAGATGGATTTTAGAAAGCGTTAACTGGATTTTAGAAACGACAATTGGATTTTAGAAAGAGATAATTGGATTTTAGAAATGTCAATTGGATTTTGGAAAGGGGAAATTGGATTTTAGAAAGGTCAATTGGATTTTAGAAAAGGGAAATTGGATTTTAGAAATGTCAATTGGATTTTAGAAAGGGGAAATTGGATTTTAGAAATGTCAGTTGGATTTTCGAAAGCGTGAATTGGATTTCAGAATGTGCGTGTAAAATAAATTTTACACAGAATTTTTCCAATAGAAATTCTTTATTGCGTATGAAATTATAATGTACATATACGTAATTATATAAATTTTCGAAAATCCAATTTACGGTTTCTAAAGTCCAATTTCCCTTTTCTAAAATCCAATTGGCATTTCTAAAATCCAATTTTCCCTTTCTAAAATCCAATTGACATTTCTAAAATCCAATTTCCCCTTTCTAAAATGCAATTGACATTTCCAAAATCGAATTTCCCCTTTCTAAAATCCAATTGACAATTCTAAAATCCAATTTCCCCTTTCTAAAATCCAGTTGACGCTTTCTAAAATCCATCTGGAAATGGTGTAGATCCATTTCGGGTCCGTATAGATTGTAATAGATTTTTTGATCCAGATAAACATCAGGATCAAAAAATTGTTGTTGCAGTGGCTTGCAAATTTTTTGTCCGGATCACTGCCACGGGGAATCACCTATTAATAAAGCATTAAAATACGCAGTAGGACTTGGGATCATCGTTTTAATAATCCGGGAGTACTTGTCAATAGATACTCCATTACTCCCTATTGTAACTATGTACTAGGAAGAGAAGTAATAAACACAAACAAAATAAAACAAAACTGAAACAATTTTGATATTGCTCGGAAAGGATATCAAATAGAGTACTCTTCTGCTCTCGCTTGGGGAGATCTCGCTCCAAGTTCTACTGGGTAATTTCGTATTTTTTTTTAGCTTCTTTTTTTAGCTTTAAATGTTTTTTTTATGTGTGAAACAATTTTTTTTAGCTTTTTCTAGCTTTTTTTTTTTGAAAATCTAGCTGGAACTCTGGAAAAGTTCTGGCAACACTGGAGAAAATGCAGAAAAAAAGAGCGAAACACGTTATGTGGAGACATGATATAAGTAAGCTCTCTTCTTCTTTCTTTACATTTGTTTATGAATTATTTTACATACATATATTTAGTATATACATATATATATAATTCCAAAAATTAGAGAGAAAACGAATATATTAGATAGTTTCTTTTTGTTTCTCGATTACTGGGTGTTCCGATAAGAACCACTTCTTGAATGTAAAGCAAAATTACTTAACATAATGGTATACACTTATTAACATTTTGGCGATATTTTATTTTGAATAGAAGTGCCAATGCATCTAAAAATAGCATTAATCAATAATTTTAGTGTATTTTTCTTTGTTAAATGAATTTTGAATAATAATATGGATTGTTAAATATTGACATAATTTGAAATCCTAAAGGAATAGTTGGTGGGATAAATGGGGTTTTTCATGGCAGAGACGGGAGAAAGCGCGGAAAACCAAGGAAGGGAAGGCAACAAGCGACCAACTACATCTCAGGTTTGCTTGGCATTTATTTCTTTTGGATAACAGGTTTTTTTTTGTTGCTTTATTAGTATGTCGGTTTGTGTCCAGTTGGATTTTTCTTTTCCGTTTCTCTCAGTGTGCAAATATTTTTTTTTTTTGAATGATTTGTTGTTGATTCTTGTCGAAGGTACATCATATACCCCATTCTCAATGCCACGAATTCTTCGAACTCACGCTACTGAAGCTGCCGGATTTTCGCCAGTGCACACTATATGGCAATGTGGATGGCTCACTAATAGAAGAAGTCTAGGGATTGGTGTCGATCCCAAGGTGAAGGTACAAGAGTCAAGGAGGGATCATAACAATTTCTGTGGTACAGTACTTGAATCTTATAATATTTTTTTTGGTATACAGGTTCCTATCCAGACTGGGACGGCTGAAAATGGACGAAATCGGAGCATGACCACGCCCACTTTTATATATGGGTATTACAAAGGGGCCCAATAAAAACATTTTGAGCGATATCTTCGTCAATTATAAAGAGAATTCAATGAAATTTTGTGGCATAAGTACCACGATAGATAGGAAACCAAAAACGGAAATATATTCGAAAATGGGCGTGGTACCGCCTCTTGTTAGACAAAGGAATCCACGAGATTTCGGAGCCCATAACTCAAAAAATTAAGATATTATGACGAAAATTGGTGACTTATTTCTACCACTTTCGGTAGTAGTTAGGTATATGTGCAAAATTTTAGCGAAATCGGTTTATAACCACGCCTACTTTTTAATAAAAATATTTCTAGCATGCCCTTCAGAAATGTGTAACGTGATATCTCTGCAACTAAAAGTCACAAAGGGATGAAATTTTATACTAACAAGAATATTTATACGTTTAGTCGGATTATTGATACGAATTATCAAAATGGGCGTGGCTGCGCCCACTTTATGCGGCAAGGGCTTTATATAAAATACACCGTGTTTCCACCAAACTTAAAAAAACTATAAAACATACAATATTTGGTTCCACTCGAACTTAGGCTTTCTTTCTTCTTTTGTCTTTAAATTTTTGATACCTTTAGTCATAATTTGGTTCAGAAATTGTAAAGATTGTAGCAAAAAAACGTAGTCTCAGAGCTTACATATTAGCAACTTCATTTAATTTGTTTAAAATAATATCGTTTCGCTATTTACCTGACATTATTTGTTGAAGGGTCAGAATTTTTCAAATCAGCACAAAAAAATTTTTTTTCTTTGATTTTTATGATTCGTGTCTTAATCGATAGGTCTCCGTGTCAAGAATTAGTTCCCGAAATATTTTTGCAAAATGAACATTTTTGCAATAGTTATTCGCCAAGAAAGTTAGTTTTCGAGATAACGGTAAATTTTTGCAGTTTTGGGTATCACTACATTCAAACCTATTTTTCGCTAAGGTTTCAAGTGCGATAACCGCAAGCAGTACCTTGTTAGAAACATAATTAAAATACGCTTCTAACGACATGCAACTTGCAGTGATTGAACAAACCCTTGCTCGTCAAAATCAGAATTTTGTTGGATTTTCTGATTCATTTTTTTATTCAAATATTTATCGTTTTTATAAAAAGGATTATGCACAGTATACAAGTTTTGGCAACGGTTGGTATGAACGAGTGGTACGATCGAGTTCCAACTATGGTCACAGTTGATAGTAAGTAGATCGTAAAAGGATAAATGAAAAAAGTGAGCCAGAAAATGTAAAAAAGTGGTAGGTAATTAAATGCTCACTAGAGGAGCATAAATCGAAAAGAATGCTTTAAGCACTCGTTTCCAGTAAACCATGACTCCATCGTACCACTCGTTCATACCAACCGTTGCCAAAACTTTGTAATGTAGAGAATCTACTGTGTATACTGTGCATAATCCTTTTTATAAAAACGATAAATATTTGAATAAAAAAATGAATCAGAAAAACCAACAAAATTCTGACTTTGACGAGCAAGAGTTTGTTCAATCCCTGCAAGTTGCATGTCGTTAGAAGCGTATTTTAATTATCTTTCTAACAAGGTACTGCTTGCGGTTATCGCACTTGCAACCTTAGCGAAAAATAGGTTTGAATGTAGTGATACCCAAAACTGCAAAAATTTACCGTTATCTCGAAAACTAACCATACAAAATATAAAGAAAACAATTTTTGAGATCAGGAAGACCGGACCAACTCCCCTATACCTGAATCTCTTGGAATTATTTCAAATTAATAATTTTAGAGTAGTGTAATGTTACTAAGCTGAAGAGGGGAATCGTTCAATCGCATTTTGCATTTAAACGGTAAGAGTCCCCATCTTTTTTTCTTCGGAATTCAGCTTACGATGCATCATTACATCTACAATATTTTTTCCGAATTTTTCCTAGGCGGAGAACATTGATAACAACAATTATCCTTAAAAAGGATACAGAAAATTTTTTTTTTAATTTTTTTCAAAAACTATTTTAAAATATACATAATTACCTACCATTTGACGTAGTTCGCGTTAAATTTAATTGTACCGTCGATTAACAATAATTTTTTTTAAAGAAGTTGATGTAAAACTTTCTTGGCGAATAACTATTGCAAAAATGTTCATTTTGCAAAAATATTTCGGGAACTAATTCTTGACACGGAGACCTATCGATTAAGACACGAATCATAAAAATCAAAGAAAAAAAATTTTTTTGTGCTGATTTGAAAAATTCTGACCCTGAAATAAGTTAACTTTTGCTCCCTTTCATATAAATTCGCCATTTAATTTATTAACATATAACTTCGCTTGTATGAGTGAACCGAAATCATACGCGGTAACGCTGCCAAATTTTAACAATACTCTTCATAAGCGATTATGCAATTTACTGTTATTATGCGTTTTTGTTGTTAGAATTGCAAAGTTTTGGTATGGATCGATAGAGCTGAGCGTCAGGAGCTCAGGGTTGGAAAATTTCAATTTTGGAAAAAATGTCCCTTACGCGAAAATGCAAATGTCTCTTACGCGAAAATGCACTTTAAACGACGATAGTTCTCAATTCAAGCAATGTATAATTTTCAAATCGAGAACTTATATAGTTCTCTAATGAGATTTCTTCTACCAAAAGCTCTATTACAATCACGTATTCGATCCCTTAATTGATACGAGCGCACTGTACTAACTGAATGAACTACTACTGAAGGTGTGTACAAAGTAAGTAGTAAATATAGTAATAAGTAGTTTGCTTCTAATAAATTTTGCTTACACAGTGGGTGTTGTTATAGTGAGGTGAGGTTAGACAGATTGGCCAGTGATGGCGCCACATACATACATATGTACATAGATTAAGTAAGTTCGTAGTGTTAACAGAACAGTTCGTGATAGGTGAATACATCTAAATTAAACGGCTGTACCTAAACTCAAAATTAACCCGTCTCTTTGGCAAATACCAAAAGTTTCTTTAGCGCTATTTTGTTTACTGATTCGAGATCAATGATAAATCTGTTCCTAGTATAGCCGAAGCAGTAACCGTAGAAAAGGCACGAAACGAGCAGAGCACATCCTCTACCGACTCTTCATGCAATGCGCATATCTCTGCATCCACTGTCAACTACCTAGTCTCATTTTGTACGCATGTGAGGCTAAAGGGCGCAGTGAAATAACTCCCATGAAATAAGTCCTAACTAAAAGAAATGAAGTAACTCCCAAAGAAGGAAATGAAATAAGTCCCAATAAAACAACAAGTTCTAAAAAAATTAAATAACTACCAACTGAAATTTTCAAATGCTATTTATTTAGTATATGGTCAAAATGTTTGGCTGCCACGTTACAATCGTAAACTGTGTAACCTCATATCTCCGAAACCATATTTTTAAAATGATATTTTGTAAGCGCGTATCGTGAGTCTCCATAGAGGCATCATATTGTATATCGCCATTTCTTTGTACTTTTCGTAACCAAAATTTAAGCCAAATTTTGTTGAATGTATTCCGATGTTACTGTACATTAAGCGAAAAATCTGCGAATATACCCAACAAATCTTTTTGCTTTTCTTATATGTTCCATATAAGAGGTAAATCCATCGTCAGAGTTGTTCTGTTAAAAAATATATTTTAAGACGATTTATGAACAATAAGTTGAGGACTGCCACGTTACAAGAAATGTCTGCCACGTTACACGTACGAATTTTTGATACATTGTATGAACAAAGCAGTAAATAACAAGTAAGGAAGCCTAAGTTCGAGTGGAATCGAACATTAGATACTCAGCTGTATGCTTTCATTGTTTGTTTGCGTTTGTTCGATATAGGGTCTATTTTATATGAAACGAGTGCTGCATAAACAGGGCACAGCCACGCCCATTTTCAAAATTTGTATCAATCATCCAAATAAGCATATAAATATTATTGTTAGTGCAAAATTGCATCCCTCTATGACTTTTAGTTACAAAGACTTCACGTTACAAATTCCAAAAGGGTGTTCCAGAAATATCTTTGTTAAAAAGTAGGCGTGGTCATAAACCGATTTCAATACATTTTTGCGTGTCTATTAACACATGTTATAAAAGTGTATAAACCAAGTTTCGTCATAATATCTCAGTTATTTGTCGAGTAATAGGCTCGTAGATTCCTTTGTATAAAAAGAGGCGGTGCCACGCCCATTTTCCAAACTTTTTTTATTTTTTGTTTGCGGTCTATTGTAGAACTCATGTCACAAAATTTCAATGAATTATCTTTATATTTCACAGAGATATCGCTTAAAATGTTTTTATTAGGTCACTTTATAATACCCATATATAAAAGTGGGCGTGGTCGTCAACCGATTTTGGTAATTTTTCGTCCACACATTTGGCTAAGTAAATATATCACGCGTACCAAATTTCATCGATATATCTTTAACGGTTTCTGAGTTATGGCTTATAAAACTTTCAATATTTGCCCCTTAATAAGTGGGCGTGGCACCGCCCATTTTCCAAAATTTTTGTATTTTTTGTTTTATGTCCGTAGTTGGACTCCTGCCACAAAATTTCAGTGATAAATCTTTATATTTGACAGAGATATCGCTTAAAATGGTTTTATTATGTCACTTTATAATACCCATATATAAAAGTGGGCGTGGCCGTCAACCGATTTTGATAATTTTTCGCCAAAACATTTGTCTAAGTAAGCAAATTACGCATACCAAATTTCATCGATATATCTTCAACGGTTTCTGAGTTATGACATATAAAACTTTCAATATTTGCCCCTTAATAAGTGGGCGTGGCACCACCCATTTTCCAAAATTTTTGTATTTTTTGTTTTATGTCCGTAGTTGGACTCCTGCCACAAAATTCCAGTGATAAATCTTTATATTTGACAGAGATATCGCTTAAAATGGTTTTATTATGTCACTTTATAATACCCATATATAAAAGTGGGCGTGGCCGTCAACCGATTTTGATAATTTTTCGCCAAAACATTTGCCTAAGTAAGCAAACTACGCATACCAAATTTCATCGATATATCTTCAATGGTTTCGGAGTTATGACATATAAAACTTTCAAGGTTTGACCCTTAATAAGTGGGCGTGGCACCGCCCATTTTCCAAAATTTCATCAAATTTCTTCCTAGGGGCCTGAGCTCAACACGTGGGTAAAATTTCATCGCTCCAGCTATATTAGTGACTGAGATACCAAATTTCCGATTTTTTCTATATAGGAAAAGTGGGCGTGGTCATGGTCCGATTTCGCCCATTTTCAATACCAACCGTCCCAGTCTCGATACCAACTTGCATTTCAAATTTCATCAAAATATCTCAATTTTTGCGCGAGTTAGAGTGTTTACAGACGGACGGACATACGGACAGACGGACGGACGGACAGACGGACGGACGGACGGACGGACATGGCTCAATCGATTTCTCTTTTCACCCTGATCATTTTGATATATATAAGTCTATATCTATCTCGATTATTTCATTCTGTTACAATCCACCGTTATGTGATTAAAACTATAATACTCTGTGTACTAGTACAGCTGAGTATAAAAACACAAATTATTAGAAAAAGCCTTAAATCCCAATGTGTTTTAAGTCTTTATTTAAAAGTCCTTAAATCTGAATTTTAAGGATAATACCATATACATACATAAATGTAAAAATTTATAGCTGTAAAGGAGTTACAAATATCCTTGCGTGGATGTAGGAAAAGTAAAATTTTTATATTAATCGTTTGCATTTGGTGTGCACTGGATATATTCCGTTACTGACTTTGTTTTTGAGAACAGCTCAACAACCTTCAACTCAGCGTTAATACTATCATTTTTTTTTTTTCAGTAATTTCCTCAACAGAAATTTTAGATGCAGCCATATGAACTGAATGTACGAAGTCACGTGCGTTATTTACAATAACATCATGTGCCTTATATGCTTTCGAACAACAGTTTTCACAGTGGCACTTATTCCACCCACACATCCTTTGTCATTTGATGTTGCAGAATAGTTCCAAACAATTTTGATTCCGAATACCTCATCTAATTCAAGGATTAGTCCTGCAATAAAGTTGTTTTTGAATGGCGAATATGGACCGTCACCCCAAATTTTTCAAATTCTTAAAGTACTGGATACATTTTTTAACAAAACAAACAATAGTGTCTTCTGTATGTGATAAGTTATTGGATGCGGATACTTTTGCTTGAAATGTTTCGTTGTAATATAATCCACTTGTGAAAAGTGAAAGTTGCCGCTGATTCCAATGGGCGCTGTGCAATATTACACTAATATATGTATAATACAATGGCGCCATTATAACTCTGACGAGTTTTATGGCCGAGCTTATCTGCCAATTCGAAGTGTGCTCCTTTTTGTTTTTCCTACTTAATTGGGTGGACCTACAGTTTTATGCCGGCTCCGAACGGCGAATGCATTTTTTGTGAGAAGCCTTTTCATGGCAGAAATACACTCGGAGGGTATGCCGCCCACTGCCGAGAGGTGACCGCTGCTCTTAAAAAACCCAATAATTGGATTTTTACTAATTAGAAAATTCTTTTTGGTGTTTTGTCGGACTGTGGTTTGAACCCGAGACCTCTGGCATAGCAGGCGAGCACTCTACTCACTGCACCACAGCGGCCACAATATTACATTGAATTGTATAAATGCATTCCACTAAAAAAAATAAAAATATGTATTTTTGACTGGAACGTTACACAAAATTTGCTATCCTAATCTTTTCAACCAAACATACAAACCTAAGACATTTCGCTCCTTATCTGGTGCGATTTAAATAATAACAATCATTTCCTAGGCCTCAAAGTGGATATAATACTAAATAAACCAACGGACATAATTTTATTGCCATTTTCACTGAAGATGAATTCCTTAAATTTTTTTAAATTCTGAGATAAATTTACAAAGATGAAGAAATGCCACATGAGAACATCTTTAACTTCCTGAAATTTACCATGTATTTTACAGAATAACGTTTTATATTCAACATAATAATAATAATATAATACAATGGCGCTATTATAACTCTGACGAGTTTTATGGCCGAGCTTCTCTCCCAATTAGAGGTGTGCTCCTTTTTGTTTTTCCTACTAATTGGGTGGACCTACAGTTTTATGCCGGCTCCGAACGGCGAATGCATTTTTTGTGAGAAGCTTTTTCATGGCAGAAATATTCTCGGAGGGTATGCCGCCCACTGCCGAGAGGTGACCGCTGCTCTTAAAAAAACCCAATAATTGGATTTTTACTAATTAGAAAAAAATTTCTTTTTGGTGTTTTTGCTCGGACTGTGATTTGAACCCGAGACCTCTGGCATAGCAGGCGAGCACTCTACCCACTGCACCACAGCGGCCACATTCAACATACATTTTATATAATATTTTGACACAAAAATTTTTTTTCTGGTTACATTTTTGGCGATTTCGACCATATGTAAATTTATACATAAGCCTACACGAATATAATATACTGTATATAGTAAAGTAACATGACTGTTTTTTATTATAAAAGAAAAGCGCGGCAGGCGAAAATTTGGAATAAAAAATTGCAAAAACAGGGGGGGGGGGTCACAGCCAAAGTAAAAAATTTACTAAAATTAAAAGAAAAATTACCAAAAAACTGCAATTTTAAATATATAATAATAA
The DNA here is from genome assembly GCA_960531455.1 of Urophora cardui. Classification (NCBI taxonomy): domain Eukaryota; kingdom Metazoa; phylum Arthropoda; class Insecta; order Diptera; family Tephritidae; genus Urophora; species Urophora cardui. The sequence continues at coordinate 389,095 of OY482672.1, forward strand.
AAATTTAATTTTTTCAGACTATACATTTTAGTACACAAATATCGCTTATTATACATATATCAAATCTTAAGGCCCTTGGCCACTTAAAATCTGGACTTTCAAGCAGTGTATAGTATGTGTGAGTGTCGGTGATTGACGCAAATATCTAAAAGTTTTGACTCTCATCAACGCGAGCCCGACAACAAGAACGTGTAGCACGACGACTGCCGATTGCACTAACACACACAAAAAAACTCACACATACACACTGCTTGACATGCCAGATTGTCAGTTGCCAAGGGCCTTTAACTATACTTCAAAAGTAAGTCACATATTCTCTTCTGGAAATCCACGGTTATAAATAATAATTTTCTTATATAATTTAGTTTTCTAATATTCCATTTTGACAGACATTAAATAAAATCTCAAGTTCAGATACTCTTATACATTGCATATTTATTCCCATTGTAGTTTATACTAACATTATTTGATTAAGATAAGTAATTGAAAGAAAACTTGAAATTTGAAAAATTGTATGTTAGGAAAAATAATTACATTAAATTCTATTAATTAATATAATTGAATTTATTGAAATCGCAGATTGATTTGTTATATTTTGTGCCAATCTGTAAATAACTTCTTCCACTGTGATATCGATATTTCTGTTAATACTCATTAGGGCAAGTCCGTTCAGCCTATCTTCACCAGTTGAATTTCTTATCCAATTTTTTATTGACATTTTTGGCGTTACTTTTCTGTAATAGGATGTTAATAACAGCAATACCGTATAATAACACTACTCGACACAAAAAATCACCAAGAATAAAATAATACTTTTCTAAAGCAAAATTTTACGCTGATTCCGAATATCATCTCCATATTTTTGTGGCAGACCCAGTTTTTGAGATATTGGTAAAAATGTGGAAAAATCCATATATGCAAGACATTGCATCACATAAGTGCATCAAAAAGTTTTATTCGACAACGCGGCGATTTGACTTCTAGAAAGAGCTGGTGGAGAGAGCTCCAACAAACATTTTTTGCCTTGACACTCAGAAATTGGTCAAGTAGTTTGGTTATAATGGCAAAAATAATGAAAAAAATCTGAAAAAAAAAATCGAATTTTTTCCAGAAATTTCAGATTCGACTGTCCTAAAATCTGAAATATTGTATGGGGGTTAAAAAGTTAGCCCCCTTGTCCTATAGAGAATTTGATTGTGAACATTTAAGACTAATTGTGCAATAATCGGATGTATCATTCTTTATATTTACCTATTTTTATTGAAAGTCCTTAACCAAAAATTTTTCGGAAGAGTAAAATTTCAGCAACTAAATTGGGTTTATTCATAAAACTTTATTAAGGAGTAATACTTAAGATTATTTCATTCCATTTATTACGTATTTTGAAGTGCACGCTACTACGCCACTGTAATGTACTTGTACCTTCCAAACATCTTTATTTGGTTAAGGGCTTTATAATTTTAAAAGAAACGAAATAATTGCCAACAAAAATGAAGAAATGCAATGCAAACAAAATGAAATAAGCCACAAAATGAAATAAGCCACAAAATTTGTGGGAACCCCCGATAATCAGCCTACACTCATATCTCTACTTAGTCGGCAGTCATTTACATAGTCAGCTTCAGATTGTGCGATTTACACATAGTTTTGAAAACATCACTGTCCTGTGCCTCCTTCCACGCCAATTTGCATCTATTCCAATTTCAAAATTGCAATTTGGCGGTTACAAAATTTCGATTATGTATCAAAATACTTTCCATTTTTCCATTTCCCAATTGCAGATCCGTAGGCGCCACACGCACACCGATGAAAAATGAGGTTTCCTTGAAGAATAAACAAATTCGATTGACCCGTTTCTTTGGCTAAAACGAATTGTTTTTCGGACGCATGACAACGAATTGATTTCCAAGATAAAACGCAGATAAACTAATGCTACATTTATTCTCTATTTCTATTTTCCATTAAACAAATCAATCGACTACAAATAAAAACACACACAAATAATTTTCTTCACCTTTCACCATTTCACTTCAACAACATTCCATCAATCAATTCAACACTTTGTTTTGTGCCACATTTGAGTTAACTAGATATGTACATATGTATGTGACTTAACATTTAAATTGAGGACGTATAGGAAATACAGCATGCCGAGAACTTAATAACTCAATACATAAATTCGATTGGCATGGTAAATAATGGGGCCACCCGCCTTGAATGCGCAGCAACAAACGTCCGGCTAGCCTAGGCCGTGTGATGATTGAAGTTTACCTTCTTTAATGATTAAATCGAGTAAGTCTTTTTCTCATTTATTGTAGGCGTCACTTTGTTTGTATGCCACAAGCAAAGGACATTTTGTGTGACACAAACCCACTAGACATACATACATATATGTACATACATTGATATATGTATGTATGTACTAATGAAGAAGAAGAAAAAAAACTATCTGCACACATACATACATTTGTTGTGAAATACCGCAATTAGATGCAGAAGGTTCATATTTTTACTCAACAATATCATGCGATGCGTTCCGATAATCCTTACAAAACCCTCGATTGTCCTTTTTTTGCTGTTGAATTCTTTGTCATTTGTTTTTTTCATTTTCATTGTTAGCACTTTGCAATTGCTGTTTGATTCGATCAGCGGGGTTTCGCCCAAGGTTTAGCCCACAGGCATTGGTGACGCCATAGCACAGCGTAATACTGGCTGACTGGCGCGTCGGTGGTGGTACACATTCGCACGCCTCTTGAGTTGAGTGGCGCGCTGCCCTTTTTGCGGTAGCTAAGAGACATTTGTCGCCGCCGCCACTACCAACAACAAAACCCACACAAATATTTCACAATCGTTACTAAAACTGGCTTACAAATTATTGATTATTTGTTCCTTGAATTTCCATCGAAATGCCATTGAATTTATTGTATTTTATTGTGTGCCTTCTTGGCAGTAACTAGTGTGTATTTTATTGTAAGTTGCATTGAACGTAAAATTGTATAATTTTTATTTGATTTCAGTTGTCTCTTACACATAGGTACATACATTGGTATTTAAACACGAGACATTTTTGTTTTACGCCGGTGTGTGAATGTCACAGCTGGCATGACTTGACCGTTGTTTGTCTGGACGAATTTTACCTACATATGTATCATCACAAAAAACAGGCAAACACCTTTGTGGCCCAGTTCCTTTCGTTATCTGCTAAAAAAAAAAAAACACTAATAAGTATTCGTTTAAGCAACAGTACAAGTGTACATATGGAAAAGTGTGATTCTTTTTTGTGGCTCGTATGGCATTTGGTCATATTCCCGTGCCGACAACAAATATTGTCACAGATCTTTCATTGTCTAAATTTGCTTTGATAAGTGCGTAAAACATTGGATTGAAAATATGTAGTATAAATGACAATATTAAGTATAATACTATTTATGCCGCTTTACTCTTTTTACAAGCTTTTATTTAACTACACTTTTTTAGTTATACAAATTTTACTGCTAATATAGAAAACATATCGACGCTTCCAAACAAAACTGTAATAAGTCTGAAAACTGTGTTTTGCAGGAGAAGCTCTCAAAGTTTAAACTCGATATGAAACTTCAGTTGTATGCTAAGTATATTTTCACTTGTAACTTCTGTTTGGATTGAACGATCGACACCAAAACTCGACAATATCAAAGTTAGGGTACGCTTTATATAAAACCGTAAGAAAAAATAAAAATTTGCTACGTGGTTTTTCATGGCAAGCTTTCAAAGTTTTCATTCTGTAAAAATCTCGAGTTGTATTATATGTACACTTTTGCTCATAACTTTTGATTGGATTGTCCGATTGATACCAAAATTAGACAGCATCTAAATTAAGACACGTAATACTCGAAATCGCCAAAAAACGGGAAAATGTACTAAGTCGACTTAGTACAGTATTATTTGGAAGCGTCGATATGTATATGTATGTATTTATGTATGTATGTAGATTTAATGATATCAAACCGGCATGGCACACCGAAAACATAGGAGCGTGAAGTGAGTTACTCATAATTAGGGCCCAGATTTCTATGCATTTGCATATTTTTTTTGGTAAGTCATAGGAACTTAAAGAGTAAACAATTTTCCGAATCAAAAAATTACTGTAAAAATGGCATTGATTTGTTAGTGCATATTTTGCATATTTTGTCTTTAATGCATATATTTGCATATTTTTTCATAAAGGTATATTTTGTCGCATATTTTTTAGTATTTGGTGAATTTCAGTTAAATACATTTCAAGATTAGTTGGCAACCTTATACTATGTTCATTTCGAGTTAACCACTTAACTCTACTCTTAACTCTGAGTTAACCATACAAATTATTTTGATAAAATCGTCTTTAACTCCAATTAACTCTACTTTCATTTGGATTTAATGGAATGCAACCCTGTTTTTTGCCCAAATTTGATAGCACTTTTGAAACATTGGGTGAGTTTCTAAGACAAAGCTGCTCCGCAACTGTTGAGTGTTTGTCTTAGAAACGTCACTGTTGAGTAGTTCCGCCCAGCTCAACAGTTGGCAACTTTTCGCCATTTTTTCCATCACAAATTTTGTTCGCTACTTGAGCTCAACATGTTGTGTAAAGCCAAACAGCTGATAAATTCATCAAGCTGTTTCTAACACGTAGCTGTTTAACTCAACTGTTACCCAACTGTTGGCAACTGTTGAGCTCAACAGTTGCGGAGCAGCTTTGTCTTAGAAACTTACCCATTGGCATTAATTGAACAGCTAGGTGGTCGCAATAGACTAGAGCTGATGATACCCGTGTACCCGGGTATGTATGTACATATATTTTATTAATTTGGAGTCTTTCACACTAAGAGTACAATATATGCTTACGTTAATTAACATCTTAAAAAAAAGTAAAAACTAATAAAAAAATAAAATAAAAAAATCTAAAAAGTGTTTTTGCATATTCTTTATGTTTTTAGTGCATGTTTTTGATTTTTAGGTCATATTATATGCGCATATTTTCCAGTTTTTAGTGCATATTTTTGATTTTTTAGGTCATATTATATGCGCATATTTTCCAGTTTTTAGTGCATGAAAATCCGGGCCCTACTCATAATATAATTGATTTGTTGAGCTTCTTCATTATAGCATTAAGGGTAGATTATTGCAGAACTACCTAGCACCTATTCTTCAGTTCACAAGACGATAGTTGGGAATGGGAAAGCTGATGAGCTTATGAGCTGATAAAGAAGGGTGCGAACCTCGAAGTGAACACTCGATGAACGTTCCGATTTCACTCAATGAAATTAAGAATATGTACATATGTATGCACAGAAGCAGGCGCAGTGCTTTAGATTCTAAAGTTTAGAATGTCCAATAGTGCTGGAAGCGATATCGATATAATATCGATTCATCGATGTTTTTGAACTTTTTCGATATATCGATATTTTTTCCCGATATTCGATATATCGACGGTCATGGATCCATCACTGATAAACGCGAAAAGAAGCTGGTAAAAGGCAGCATTGCCGTTTTGTGGGTAATTCCCCAAATTTGAAGATTTTTTTTAAATTTGATTCCTGTGTAGAAATTCCTGTGTTTAAAAGTAATGTAAATACGAACATTTTTTTTTAAATGTTCATTGTAGAATTGCAAAATCAAGAAAAAACATTTTAAATTTAAAAATTTTTATTTCTATTTTAAGCACTATGAGATTTTGAACCAAAAACTTATGTTTTTTTCATTCATTTTTATTTTTAATTTAAACATTTTCTTTTTAAATCCCAAATACATTTTAATTCCAAAAATTTCATTTTTTATTTAAAAAATTTCATTTTTAAAATAAAATGACTTGGTTGAAAACGTTATTATAAAAATAAAAATTTTATTTTTGATTTATTTTCTCTGAGTGTAAAAGGTATTTAGAATGCGTTATTAATTTGTCTATTTCAAATCTTTTAGTCTTTAGCATAGTTTTTTAAATAACTTAAATGCGAAATATTTCAGTGAACCACTGTAATTCATACCTACTCTTTCTGGCTGGAACAGAATTTACCTTTTTTGTTTTTTTTTTTTGATTATTGAATTCCCTTTTCAAAAAAGATTTCTGTTGATAATAAATTGAAATATTTAGTTTAAATGTTTATTTAGTTAATTTTTAGAGTAATATAAATGACTGTCACTCTCGTTCAATTCAGGGCACAATAATGAATGCAGACATTTCGAAAAATAAAGCTGTTATATATAGATATGTTAAATTAAGGTTTATACAAAGTAGAGCTCTCGATTTTTTTTGAACATTTTCGAGTAGCCCGAACAAATGCTGTTCAAATTCTCGAACACTTGTTTGTTTGTTTATTACCCGTATGTTTGCACGGGCATTTGAACAATGCGGGCATTTGAAGTTTGTATTTTTCGTTTGTTTATTTTTTTTGTTGTCTTCATATGTACATATTTTTTTTATTCTTGTTTTCCTGATACAAATTTTTTTGTCTGTAAGCTCGAATGCTCGAATGTTTGTACGGGCATTTGAACAACAAACGAGCCTCAGACAAATTCGATCTTTTCGAATTGTTCGATACCCGGGTATCTAGAGCTCTAATATAAAGGTCGATATATCGATAATATCGATGTTTTTTCTCAAAAATATCGAAAATATCGATACTCGTAAACATCGATGTTTTTCCAGAACTAATGTCCAAAACTATGTGTAAATTATACAGTCTGAAAATGTGTATATGACTGTTGCCCCTGAGGAGGAGATGCGTATAAATAGACTCACACTGGACACTCTCTTTTAGCATCGCTTGCATCCAAAATCAGACTAGTTGGTGACAGTGGACGGGCGCATTGCATGAAGAGTCGGTGGAGCATGTGCTCTATTCGTTTCCTACGTTTTCTACGACTACGGCTTGTGCGGCTACTAGCGACAATTTTATTTGGTGATTTTGAATCAATAAACAAAATAGGGGTAAAGAAACTTTTGGTATTTACCAAATTGGCGGGATTATTTTTTAGTTTAAATCCAGGAATCTAATTTGGAGGTGTTCACCTATCACATACTTTTCTGGTAACAATACGAGGTTTTCTTAGTCTTAAACTTCATTCTCTTCTCTTTCTTTTTTGCTCTTGTTACTATAATAACTCATGGTTCTCATTTTTTTAACCTATTTCCAGTGTATTTCCTATCAACTTTTGGGAAACTAAGATGTGGTATAAGTTCTTTCTCAGTTCAATACTCATTTGTATTAAATAACGAAGGTCATTTTGGAACGTTCATCACAATACGTTTATGGGGCATACCAATGTACATCTACATACATACATACATAAGTATTTCCACAATCTGTGGCGATAAAATGTTACAAAATTAATTATCTATCAAAAGCGATTAAGCGTCTATGGCATGGTATTGTTTTTTGTAGATCTCCAATCAACTATTTATGTATCTATGAGCAAGGTAAACGATATCACACGCTTGGCACGAATAGCTACTGAACTGTGTTCATGGAACTGTTGAAATGATTGGTAAGCATATACCAAAAAAAAACAAGTAAGGAAGCCTAAGTTCGAGTGGAATCGAACATTAGATACTCAGCTTTATGCATTCATTGTTCGTTAGCATGTGATGGAAACACGGTGTAATTTATGTAAAGCGAGTGCCGCATTTTCAAAATTTTTATCAATCATCCAACTAAGCATATAAATATTATTGTTAGTGCAAAATTTCATTCCTTTACACTTGCTTTCGATATCGTGTGTGTTAGGTACATATTACACAAAATAACAAGATTTTCTCTGATTTTCTATGTTTTTCTATTTCTTTATCTGTAAACGCACTCAAGTCAATTTAGGTTCAACGCATATGAAAAATTTGCGTGCGTGCGTTAATTGACGACTTGCGTTTTTATTAGGTTACACAGTTACCTAGGTAGTAAATGTGTTTGCTGTACCAAGAGGAAACAATGTGCGCTATTTCCCTCGACAAATCTTCTTACGTTTCCTTCAGGATCAGTTGCTTGCCCTAATTATTCCTTAAATGTTATTCCACAAAATGTAAATCCTGATCTCCTCCGTACTGGACGAGCGGTGGCAGTCACTAATACCCAATCCAACCTTGTCCGAATACCATTTTAAACCAACGCAAGTTTTAGTTTATCTGGAAACTGCTGTTTCCTCCTCTTTTCCTTCACATTTTTATCACTCATTCTAAAATTAATTGAAATTTGTACAAATAATATTAAATTTAATACTAAAGTTTTCAAAATAAAAAAATACAGTTTATTTTATTTTAAGCGGTAAAAAAACAAAAGTGTCCGGTTACTGCAGCGTGGTCGGTTACTGGCACAGTTACCCTAAATGAATTTGTTGAATATGGTTAAATCTCACATTAAAAAAAAAAAAATTGGTAGGCTCGAAGCCATTCTGGTAGTTTTTTGGTAGGAAAAAAATTTTCTTAGTGGCATCCCTGCTCATTATGTGTGTAAGGGCCTTATTTTGCAAAACGCAACGCGACGCAACGAGTCACCCAGAGTCACTTATTGTCGTGTTCGTAGTTTGTATCTCTTTAGGTGACTGAAAGTGACTGTAAGTGACTCGAAGTGAATGTGTTACGTTTTTTGGTGAGTATGTTGCGTTTTTGGTATTTTATAAAACGCAAAGTGACGAAAACGGTCACTTTAACTGTCAAAAGACTCACTTCCTTTTGTTCGAGTGAGCATTCGATATAGTTTAATTTGCAACAGCTAAAATTAGCCAATTTAAAAAAAAAACGGGGTATCAAACGACGCGAACCCGAATATGATGCTGAACTAATTTTTTCTTTGATTTAAATAAAAATTTATTAATAAAAACGTTTTAACTTTTGTCTTGCTTCTTGCACACACAGGAACACACAGATGCATCTTATTTTTTAACATTGGATAACACGTACATACATATCTGTGGCCACAAGCAATAATCGCTTAAGTCGACTTAGGAAGATTTCGAGTTATATATACCACGTTATTCTCCTTTTAAAAATCTATATTTCTGTAAAACCCCCATGCTTATAACTTAATTCAATCAAAAGATATAAATAAAAACATTTAGGCTTAACTTACAATAGAGGTATATTAAACTTGCTATAACAGCCAAAGTAGACGTATATACTTAATCAAATTCCTTCATGACATTTTGTTTTATTTACAAAATTTGATCGTAACATTGTGGATGGCTGACTGATTTTGCGTGCATAGTTTTTAATCGACTTTTATGATTTGTTAAGCACCGCTTTCGAATATAAAAATCAAGGATGCATCGTAACGTTAATATTATCGTTTACCGAAAAAAAGCAATCGTTTCCGTTGAAACTATTCAGGTTTTTACCGTTTACGCAATTATCAAAATAATTTATAGTCGCAAAATAACGTTAATGAAATTATCGAAATAATACCATTCTGTTGATTAGCGAAAAGAAATTATCAAAATAATTTCATTTCGTTGATTAGCGTTTTGCAAATTTCCATCAGCGTTCCTTGTTTTACTTGAGCAGTCTTTTAACGGTTGAAATGATGATGGTTGAAAATGATTGTGTGTAATAATGATTCTGTATATTTTACTCTTATTTTATTTGTTTGTGGCTTTTTGTGAAGTTACACCAAATTTAATAGAAACATAGTTTGTTTCTCATATGGGTGCATGCATATTAAAAAATATATTAACATACTCATGTAACTGTACAAAGGGCACCGGCAAAATTCACCCGCACGGGTAAATGAAAAGCATCACATCAGATTACAAATATGTAATACATATGTACATCTATTTATTCCATTCCATTTCTGCGCTCATAACAAAAACTCACTGTCCCTAAATTTTTCTGTACTCTAGAGTACAAATATGTAATACATACATACATCTATTGATTGCATTCCATTTCGTACCACCTTTGAAATTGGTTTGAGAAAATGAAATTTATCAAATTGAGAATCAGCCCAAAATCCCATACTAAAAATGTGCCTTTTTGTTTGAGAACGCTATCAAGAAAAATTTGAGGTGCATTTGATAACTAACGTTTGATATCATCATCATTTTGATATATATAAATCAATATCTATCTCGATTATTTTATGGTGTTACAATCCACCGTTATGTGATTAAAACTATAATACTCTGTGTAGGTACTAGTACAGCTGAGTATAAAAAACATAAATTGAAATTGAAAAGCAGTTAAATGAAGAAAAAAAAACAAAGAAAACAAACCATAGTAATAGAAAGAGATATAAACAATTTAAGGAAGGCATTCGAAATCACAAGACGATAAGAATTATAATTTACCTACATACATACATACATACATACTATTTTCATCGTTGTCTACATATATGTTTGCATGTTTGTAGCTTATTTGGTTGTTGTATATCAGTCGCGGCTATCGCGCCACTCAAACGCCAGATGATTTGTTATTATTGTTGTTGCTTGAACTATAATGCCAATATCACGAACACCGAAAGAACTACCGAAACGCCGAAAGTCACGGTACCGAACACGTCGAAAATCGTATCAGCTACCCCGTCGGTTCGAAGTTGAGTGTTGCCAACTATATGAACTATATTCGAATCAGCGTTACCAAAAGCTGATGCGAAATTGAGCGGGGTTTTCTCAGGTTTCTTATCTTTTTGATAAAACCAAACACATTTTTACTGTATTTTACTAAAAACAATTTATTTAAATAATAAAATAATGGATTCTATTGCAATAGCAGCTTTATTAGTAGAGGAAGAGGAGCAAAGGATTTCTCTGAACGAAAGAAAGTTTTTGAGAGATCACAGCAATCCTTTTACTTTAAGTAAACAAGCGTCAATTTAATTAGAGGCTGAAGATAAAAAAAATAAATAGTTTTAATTTTGCGTGAAAGAAATCTTTACCTTGTCCTTTTTTTGTTTTTCATAGAATTATTTTGAACTACATAAAAGCAAATTGTATACAACAAGTAAGGAAGCCTAAGTTCGAGTGCAATCGAACATTACATACTCAGCTGTATGCTTTCATTGTTTGTTTGCGTTTGTTCGATATAGGGTGTATTTTATATGAAACGAGTGCTGCATAAACAGGGCGCAGCCACGCCCATTTTCAAAATTTATATCAATCATCCAAATAAGCATACAGATATTATTGTTATTGCAAAATTTCATCCCTCTATGACTTTTAGTTACAAAGACTTCACGTTACAAATTCCAAAAGGGTGTTCCAGAAATATCTTTGTTAAAAAGTAGGCGTGGTCATAAACCGATTTCAATACATTTTTGCGTGTCTATTAACACATGTTATAAAAGTGTATAAACCAAGTTTCGTCATAATATCTCAATTATTTGTCGAGTTAAAGGCTAAGAAATCTCATATATTCCTTTGTCTAAAAAGAGGCGGTGCCACGCCCATTTTCCAAACTTTTTTATTTTTTGTTTCCGGTCTATTGTAAAACTCATGTCACAAAATTTCAATGAATTATCTTTATATTTCACAGAGATATCGCTTAAAATGGTTTTATTAGGTCACTTTATAATACACACTAGCAAATACCCGTTGCTTCGCAATGAGGAATATAGTTAAACAAAGTCAAGTCAAGTCAACTCAAGTCAATTCAAGTCAACTCAAGACAATTCAACTCAAGTCAATTCAAGTCAAGTCAAGTCAAGTCAAGTCAAGTCAAGTCAAGTCAAGTCAAATCAATTCAAGTCAATTCAAGTCAAGTCAAGTCAAGTCAAGTCAATTCAAGTCAATTCAAGTCAAGTCAAGTCAAGTCAAATCAATTCAAGTCAATTCAAGTCAAGTCAAGTCAAGTCAATTCAAGTCAATTCAAACCAAGTCAATTCAAACCAAGTCACGTCAAGTCAAGTCAAGTCAAATCAAGTTAAGTCAAGTCAAGTCAATTGAAGTCAAATCAAGTCAAGTCAAGTCAATTCAAGTAAATTCAAATCAAGTCAATTCAAGTCAACTCAAGTCAAGTCAAGTAAATTAAAATCAAGGCAAGTCAAGTCAAATCAAATCAAGTCAATTCAAGTCAAGTCAAGTCAAGTCAAATCAATTCAAGTCAAGTCAAGTCAAGTCAAGTCAAGTCAAGTCAAGCCAAGTCAATTCAAGTCAAGTCAAGTCAATTCAAGTCAATTCAAGTCAATTCAAATCAAGTCAAGTCAAGTCAAGTCAATTCAAGTCAATTCAAACCAAGTCAAGTCAAGTCAATTCAAGTCAAATCAAATCAAGTCAAGTATAATCAAGTCAAGTCAATTCAAGTCAATTCAAATCAAGTCAAGTCAAGTCATGTCAAGTCAAGTCAAGTCAAGTCAAGTCAAGTCAAGTCAAGTCAAAACAATTCAAGTCAATTCAAATCAAGCCAATTTAATTTAAGTTAAGTTAAGTTAAGTTATTCCGGGGTTATCTGGGTCCACTTGATGACCTTGTCTAGCCATCACTACAGCTCTATGTTGAAACCGTTCCCAACACTTTTCATCTGATACCAATATCGCTCAAAAAGATCCGGGTCCGCATTTTGACCCATATCTGGGACCCGGTCTAGGAATCATTATGAATAGAACTCCATGTAAAAGCCTTGTTCAAAAGCTTTCATTTCATACTAATATTGCTCCGAATCATTCCGGGTTAATCCGGGGTCACATTTTGACCCATATTTGGGGACCCGGCCCAGGTATCACAAATAACATAATTCTACGTCGAAGTCCTCATCAAGGCCTTTTATTTGGTAGCAATATCGCTCAGAAATATTCGAGGGTCATCCGGTCCACCTGTTGGCCCTTATCTGGAGACCCGGCCTAGGCATCACTATTAAAATAGCTCTATATCGAAGTCCAGATCAAGACCTTTCATTCGATATCAATATCGCTCAGATACATCCCGACGTCATCCAGAGCCACCTTTTGACCCATATCAGGAGACCCGGCATGGAAATCATAATGAAAATTGGTCTGTATTAAAGCCCTGCTCAATACCTTTAATTCCATACCAATATCGTTCAAAAACATTTCGGAGTCATCTGGGTCCACATTCTTACCCAGACTGGGGAGGATGTCTAGGCATCACAATGAAAATAACTCTATGTTGAAGTCCTGTTCAACACCTTTCATTTGATGCCAATATCGCACGTGTAGGTGCAGGCGTTCTTGAGTTATAGCATAGTATGCATGCATAAACAGGTTTTTTATTGTCAGCGAGACAAACAACAAACCGTGCAAAAACAAACATATGAGTCGCCTGCACTGCGCTGCCTAGCACGACTGCGACGCCTCCACTGAACACGGCAAATGACCAAACGAATCTGTCTATGCTTGCGCTTTTTTGAGTTTTTCGAAATTTAAAACCGGGAAAAAGGTATTAAAGTCTTAGAAATGCGCAAACAAAAGTACATGGTTCTCGAGAATTTACCATTCGTGACATTTTAAAAAAAGAATTATTAAAATCGGTCCAGTACTTTTTGAGTTATCGCGTTACATACATTTTCCATACAATCAATTTTATATAATTAGTATAGAAGTATAGATATATAAAATTGGGCGCGGTCGTCAACCGATTTTGGTAATTTTTCGTCCACACATTTGGCTAAGTAAATATATCACGCGTACCAGATTTCATCGATATATCTTTAACGGTTTCTGATTTATGGCTTATTAAACTTTCAATATTCGCCCCTTAATAAGTGGGCGTGGCACCGCCCATTTTCCAAAACTTCATCAAATTTCTTCATAAGAGCCTGAGCTCAATACGTGGGTAAAATTTTATCACTCTAGCTATATTAGTGGCTGAGATACCAAATTTCCGATTTTTTCTATATAGGAAAAGTGGGCGTGGTCATGGTCCGATTTCGCCCATTTTCAATACCAACCGTCCCATTCTCGATACCAACTTGCATTCCAAATTTCATCAAAATATCTCAATTTTTGCGCGAGTTAGAGTGTTTACAGACGGACGGACGGACGGACGGACGGACGGACGGACGGACGGACATGGCTCAATCGATTTCTCTTTTCACCCTGATCATTTTGATATATATAAGTCTATATCTATCTCGATTATTTCATTCTGTTACAATCCACCGTTATGTGATTAAAACTATAATACTCTGTGTACTAGTACAGCTGAGTATAAAAACAGGGGCACCGGAATTTTTCGTTTCTTTTTTTTTTGGCGATATAAGTATCACTAAAATGCAAACGAAATCTTGCGGAAACTTATAATTCATTAATAACACAATATTTTTGCGTAGAGCACTCTTATGCACTGCGCCGCGCTTTGAAAAGTAACCCTCAGCCGACAGAACTCCCTTTCTGGAGTTAGATCTGGAGAGATTTACAGTAATTTTGCGTAGTCGGGAGTGTTATAACTAGTAAAATTATCATTCACAGAACTTTTCCTGAGGGATTCATTGAAACATTCTTAGTGGTTTGAAAATAAATATGGCGGGCGCACTGAAGCCAACCTTCCACCACCTGCAATATTTATTTGAATGCGTCTTTATTGAGACGAAAGTTTTTACTGAAATGGTATGTATTACCAACAAATACACATTCATAATTCGTTAGTTGCTTTTTATAGTAGTCAAACAATAATTATCAACTTCAGAAAATTCATTATTATTCTTGGGTGAAAATATATTTTAATTTCAAAAATCTACATACACACGTATTTAAATCACTGTTATTATCATTATTCCACATTTTTTTCTCTGAAGCTTTTCTTTGCATATAACAGCAATTCAATCTCGGTTGAAAATGCAATGGACCCACGCCATGTTTGTGGCTTCTCGCGACCGGTTGATTAATATATTTACATATATTCACACTTATTAACACTTATTCCAACTTAATACATGCATTTAAACAATTTACTTAAACTTTTATTGTAATTTTTTGATATTTTGTTAATATCGCCGCAACCAAATACTTTCGGCAAATTTCGGCATGAAAAACTGTCAAAATGTTCGTTCATTCGGTGTTCATAATGCCGATTTACCGAACTTCGAAAAATGCGGCGCGCCGTCGGTTGTCATACTGCCGATTTGCCGAAAACGTCATTTCGGTACCGCCGAAGGTGTTCGTGATAGTGGCAATAAATTGTCAGCTCGGTTTTTGCCTGATAGTAATAGAGCTGCAAAACTATCGATAGTATCGATAGTTTTTTTTGGCGATATATCTATTTTTTTTGCGATAGTCGATAGTTTCGATAGTGTCACTGCTTTGAAAATTTGTGATCTTTATAATAGCCGTGTTTTTATTCAAGCGCATATACATATGCGCTTAAATTTTGTATGGACAACTAAGCGCGGATAGAGATGTGCGCTTAGAAATCCATACAAAATTTAAGCGCAGATGTAGGTATATGCGCTTAAATAAAAACAGGGCTAATATTAACTGACGCTGTGATCTGAGGTTATGTAATTTTTTTAGAATTTAACGCTCAAATTGCAATATTTGTAATTTTTTACTTAAGTATTATTTCGCATAAAAGGCGTATGTGTGTGCATAAATAACACAAGCGTCTTTGATCCTTGTTATTTTATGCAAATATGTATGCACATACATATATGTATATTAAGCACATTTTTTTCGGAGTTGAAGTTCCTCTACATTTAAAATACGATAGTATACGATAGTTTCGAAACTATCGATAGTATTTTTCGAGCTATCGAAAATATCGAATGGCGTCACTATCGATAGTTTTGCAGCTCTAGAGAGTAACAGTGTGATGGAAATGTTAGCTAATAGATTTCCTTCCCGCAAATATAGGGGACAATCACGCAAAGCGATAACCTCGTACTAGAGAGCGGGGCAGCTGGTACAAATATTTGTATCAACAAATTGCGTTCTAAACTATATTAAATTTTTAAATACATACATACATACATATACATATGTAGAATAATTTCAGCTACACGGACCGTAGTTCTTTCAATTAGCAGCACCTATCGTGTCCCTTAAGCTTTAATTAGTAAATTTTACAAAATTATACTAATATACACGTACAAAATTTCCACAATAAAGAGGAATTTTTTCTAAAATCAACTAAACTTGTTTGCCTAAACGAGTCATAGTGGTGTAACTGAAAAAAAAACAAACAAAAATACTTCAAATTAAAATTTCCCATAAAGGGATATTTTTTTTTAAATTAAATTAAATTATTTCTCCTAAGCTTTACTGACTAAAAAGGGATTTTTTTTTTAAATACATATATCAAAATGGTTTTCCTTAAACATCCATGAGTCATAATCATTAATTTTACCCAATTTTACAAATTCCAAAATTTTCCCAAAAAGGAAAATTTTATAAAATTGAACAAATGTAAAAGAATGATTTCAAAATTTAAAATATATCCGAACTACAAATTTTTAAAGCACCACAGAACTCCCCATATTAAAGACAGTTCATAACGCATTCTAGTGTTCTGCAGAGGGAAGCAATTATCACTTCGTAGTACATCACCTTGTTAAAAAAAAGACAGTTGAAAGAGTTGCGTTGGGATAGATCGAGAACCAACCCTGTCTCTACACGTAATTAGCCCTGTGCTAGCTTTGAACTAGTGCGATTTGCTGTAGGGTTTGGTATCTGCGTATATACATATGAGTGTGCAGGTGTGTTTTGTTTTTTCGTTTTTTTTTTGATAGCGCTAACGAAAAAAATCTAATCAAGCAATTTTAAAATTATTATTTTTTGGTAGCGGAAACGAATCTAATCGGTCGCACTACTGAATAATGTTTTCATATCTAAGAAGATTGCATTTAATTTTATCGATTGTTTTTTTTTTCAACAATTATTTTCAAGTACTTGAAAATTAATAGATAGGTATACATGTACGTACATGCATACATACATATGTGTATGTGGTTTTTAGTGTGATATTTTTTTAATTTTTAACTCTTAAGGTATTTTTCGTGCAAATAACAAGTCTTTTATAGATGTTTATAAATATTTTATATGAGTTAATTTTACTAGATCTTATGTATTAACTTCACGTTTATGTTATTTATATTTATTTGTGTTTTTGTCGTTGAGCTAGACACTAGGAATTTGGAGTGTTGATATGCTAAGTCACGGGTACTAGGTACCAGAGTTGGGCAAAATTTATTCGAATAACGCGTAATAGATGAATAAATTTTTTTATCTTTATTTTAATAATAAATAATTTCGTTTATTCAAACAAAAAATTTTTCGAATAAGAGATATGTAATTTTCATTTACATATCGTCGTACCATACGAAAATTAGCATACGTTTTTTTGTGGCTGACGAAATGTAACAAGTTCAACTTTTGGCTGACGAAAACTATCAATTTCGTTTAAACAACAACAATTTTAATGTAAAAACAGTATATAATTACTGATACTTTTCGTCAGCCAAAAGTCGACTTTTGGCCGACGAAAAGCAACAAGTTCGACTTTTGGCCGACGAAAAGTAACAAGTTCAACTTTTGGCTGACGAAAACTATCAATTTCGTTTAAACAACAACAATTTTAATGTAAAAACAGTATATAATTACTGATACTTTTCGTCAGCCAAAAGTCGGTTTTGTTAATTTTCGTCGGCCAAAAGTCAAATGTTCTACTTTTCGTACAGAATTTTTTTATTGATAGCTTTCGCCAGAAATTTTAAATATGCTAGTTTTCGTATGGTACGACGATATGTAAGAACAAACAAAAAAAATAAACAAAATTTTTTTTTTACTATTGCTCAGTTTTTTTTTTTTTTTACCTTAGTTATTAGCCGCTTTCGATTCACAATTTCTCTGCTGGCTATAAATTTCCTTCTGTCAAATTTATATGTGAATGCTAGCGAGCAGAGGAAAATTTTTATCGACCAGTTAGCGAGTATGGCTACTACTCATTATGGGTTCAAACATTTTTGTTCGATCCGACCTCGCTTGTGTGATGGCGAATCGAAAACGACAATTATTTATTATTTGAAATAACGAGTAAAACTCAGAATAATTTATTCGTAGGGAACTTATCTGAATAAAATTTGAAAAATAAATTTTTATTCGAATAACTATCTAAATAAAAAATTATTCGAATAATGTCCAAGTCTGCTAGGTACATATGTACATATATATGTATGTAAGTACTAGCTGTACCCGGCCAAGCTGTGCTTTGGCCCACTTCCTATTATAGGCATTAGAAGCGAGAAACGGCACACTTTAAAATAAGTTGGAAGTATCCAGAAACCGAACTCAGACCTCAGCAAAAGTCAGATAAGTTTAAAAAAAGTGAAGGAAAAAATTGATATTTTGAAAAGTTTGCCCTTTTCATGTCCTTATCCCTTTTTTGTTCGTATTAATCTCCCACTTCATTTCCCTCTACTATTCCCTTTCTCTTTCCCTTTCCCTTTCTATTTATCTTTCCCTTTCCTTTCATTTCCGTTTTCTTTTTCCTTTCCCATTACATTTCCGCTTCCCTTTCCCTTTCTCTACCGCTCCCTCTTACCTCTCCTTTTCTATCTTTCTCCCTTTCATTTCCCTTCTTATTCCTTCCCTGATTCCCTGTCTTGCTGTCTCTCTCTCCCCGTCCTCTTCATTTTCATTATATTCTCCCTCTCCTTTTCCACCCCTTTGCCTTTCCCATTCTCATTACCTCAGGTAATGAGGCCTACGGAACCAGGTTTAACGTAACATAGCCCTGCATTCCACTTCTCATTTCATACCATCTTTGCCTACGGAAACAGGTTTAACGTAACATAGCTAGGGATGGCAAAAAAATGAAATAACCGATTAACCGTTTTTTAGGTTAATCGAAAGCGTTCGATTATTAATCGCGAATAATTGTGGGGAACTAACCGATTATAACCGTTTTTCAATTACAATTATTCCTTAAAAAATATATATAATAAACGAAAAAATCATCATTTATTAGGAAAAATCGTCAAAATGACGATAAAATCGTCTATTTGGGAACTGGAGGGAACATTTATTGCGGTTTTTTGGATATACTCACAAAACCCTAGGTAACCGAATTCATACTCGGATCAAAAGGGCGGAAATTCTCAACTTCGATTATTTCCTTTCGATTATTTTCGACTTGAGAGGAAAAAGGTTAATCGAAAAAATAATAAAAAGGATAAAACCGATACATTTTAACCGTTAACCGAAAGAAATTAACCGATTATAATCGTTTTTCCGGTTATTGTTGCCATCCCTAAACATAGCCCTGCATTCCACTTCTCATTTCAGCGCTAGAAAAATTTTATTATTTTATTTTTATTAAAGGAAAGCTTACTTATGTATGTATATAATGCTAATAATCAAATTGAATTGGCAGTCTTTCAAATCTGTTCATAGATTATTAAATTTCATTAATTTTAGTACCTACTCCTTGAATTAATCCCATGTAGGTACTCCTTGGATTAGGTACTCGGGTGTCATGCGGAAATGGGAGTATGTGATCCCTGCCTAGGACATCACCATGTTAAATGGACCATATTTTTTATATGAAATGTGGCAGGTTGAGGAGTACTCGGTTGGTCCATAGCGAGTACTCTATACACGCGTGCATGGAGTACTCGGCTTTTTGCAGGGTAGGCTTGATTTTTAACACGCTGTTATTAGTTTCACCTGTATGTATGCATGTATGTATGTACGTATGTATGTATGTATGTATGTAATTTCTAGCTGCTGTCTAAATATATGCCACATATTCACTAATGAGATTAAGTTATAACCACCGCTATGTTCCAGCAGATGGCGCGCGTGTATTTATATTTTTAAAATATTCACTTATTATATATGTATATATGATTACAACATTATACATAATTATTTTTCATGTAGTGTTATGTATGTATGTATGTACATATGTAAATCTAAGAGGCTTCACACGTGCCATAAGCAAGTTATAGACTGAGAGTTCAAAGTGGAGTGTCAGCCCGGTGAAGAGTCTCGTTTTATGTTACTTAAACGTTTATGTTAGGCGTGACACTTTTCATGCCACTACAAGTGCTACACTTACTCAAAGAAAAAAGTTCTTTCATACCCAGCAGGAAAAAGTAAAAAATAATTAATTGTATATTTAACGAGTACAGGCCCAGGTTATATTTTATTTTTTTTTTTTTTTAACGAAAAAAAATGTTAAGCACATTAGATCCCTCTAAGACTCGTCGGGTTACTTCTGCTTCGGCCAAGAATTGAACTTGTGCCCTTTGCAAAATAAAAATAATTAAGTTAGTGAGTTCACAGAAGGTAGTTTTTTATATACTTTATACACATTTTAGAAGAAAACTGTCGCGAATAATGAAAGTAAATTATGTATCAACAAAACAAAAAGTCTCTGATTGCAACCTTCAAAAAAGGCCTTACATGAAAAAGCATTAGCAACCTACATATGTACATACATATATCGCAAGAAGCAAATTTCAGAAGTTCCGAGATTTCCTATAAACTGCCTTGTTGTTGTTTTTTTGCTTTTAAGTATTACAACAGAGCACTCGAGCACACACTTATTAAACGCTTATATTAATTTAGGTTATAAACCGTTATTGTTTTAATAACACAAAACTCTGTCCCAACCCATGGAGCACCGGTGGTGTGGTTTTGCTGCATTTCCAATACTTTAAAGCATTCCTTTGCAGTTTCAGAAGAAAAAAAAAAACAAAAGAAACACAAAACTGAAACAAAAACAAAAGCTTAAAAAGCCCACCAGCGTAGACTTATTCTTCTTTAGAAAAATGTTTCAATATTTGCTTGCATTTTTTTATAAGTGTCCTTTCCTTTCTGCATTATTTGGAAGAAGAGGGTTGATTGTTTATAAAAAAAAAATAAATTCCGCAACTGTTGGCGTTTGTGGCACGCGCATGTGCAGAGCACTTGAAGCACATTTCAATGCATCAATGCACTTTAAAAATCCACTCAGCTTCTGTTGCACGAAAGTTACATACACTTTGCTCTGTATATTATAAAGCTTGTTATATTAAATATAATTAAAACAAGTAAGGAAGCCTAAGTTCGAGTGGAATCGAACATTAGATACTCAGCTGTATGCTTTTATTGTTTGTTTGCGTTTAATGGAAACACGTTGTACTTTATATAAAGTGAGTGCTGCATAAAGTGGGCGTAGCCACGCCCATTTTCCAAAATTTTTATCAGTTATCCAACTAAGTATATGAATATTATTATTTGTGCAAAATTTCATTCCTTTACGAGTTCTAGTTACAAAGATTTCACGTTAAAAATTCCCAAAGGGTGTTTCAGAAATATCTTTGTTAAAAAGTAGGCGTGGTCATAAATCGATTTCAATAAATTTTTGCGTGTCTATTACCACAAGTGATAAAAGTGTACACACCAAGTTTCGTCATAATATCTCAATTATTTGTCGAGTTATGGGCTAAGAAATCTCGTATATTCCTGCTTCTAAAAGGAGGCGGTGCCACGCCATTTTCCAAAATTTTTGTGTTTTTTGTTTTATGTCCATAGTTGGACTCCTGCCATAAAATTTCAATGATATATCTTTATATTTGACAGAGATATCGCTTAAAATGTTTTTATTAGGCCACTTTATAATACCCATATATAAAAGTGGGCGTGGTCGTCAAACGATTTTGGCAATTTTTCGTCCAAACATTTGCCTAAGTAAGTATATCACGCCTACCAAATTTCATCGATATGTCTTCAACGGTTTCTGAGTTATGACTCATAAAACTTTCAATGTTTGCCCTTAATAAGTGGGCGTGGCACCGCCCATTTTCCAAAATTTCACCATATTTCTTCATAAGGGCCTGAGCTCAATACGTGGGTAAAATTTCATCACTCCAGCTCTATTAGTTACTGAGATACAAAATTTCGGATTTTTACTATATAGGGGAGGTGGGCGTGGTCATGGTCCGATTTCGCCCATTTTCAATACCATCCGTTCTCGTCTTGATACCAACTTGCATTCCAAATTTCATCAAAATATTTCAATTTTTGCGCGAGTTATCGTGCTCACAGACGGACGGACAGACGGACAGACGGACGGACATGGCTCAATCGATTTCTCTTTTCGCCCTGATCATTTTTATATATATAAGTCTATATCTATCTCGATTATTTCATTCTGTTACAATCCACCGTTAGGAAATCAAAACTATAATACTCTGTGTACTAGTACAGCTGAGTATAAAAATGCATAATAAGTTAGGAGGAAATTTGATATTAATGAGGGTGCTTATTAAAATGTTGAATGCTTCCATAACTGTGTATGCATACCATAACGGATTATTTAGCATTTAGCGTCTTTCCTCGCTTGATCGTGATTTGATTTACATACATACATACATATGTACATACATACATACGTATAAGGATAATGTAAAGCACGTGGCTAAGGTTTAAATTGCTATTGTTTGCTTTTTTGTGCCACACGTGGTGCCGTATATACATTGCGGCAACTGCAATTTCCTTGATTTTACTTCCTTATTGTAGTTTTGGAGTTTCAGTTCTGCGGTTTTTCCTTCGACCTTTAGTTCTATCAAAAGAAGAATGTCTTCAAAACTTTCATATTGGATATTATCTAAAGGCTGTATTATCAACTAAAATGCCGTAAGGCCAATTAAAATGAACCTGTCATTGGAAATATATATAAAAACTTTTTTCCACTTACCCCAACAATTAAAAATTGAATTAAAACAAGTAAGGAAGCCTAAGTTCGAGTGCAATCGAACATTACATACTCAGCTGTATGCTTTCATTGTTTGTTTGCGTTTGTTCGATATAGGGTGTATTTTATATGAAACGAGTGCTGCATAAACAGGGCGCAGCCACGCCCATTTTCAAAATTTATATCAATCATCCAAATAAGCATACAGATATTATTGTTATTGCAAAATTTCATCCCTCTATGACTTTTAGTTACAAAGACTTCACGTTACAAATTCCAAAAGGGTGTTCCAGAAATATCTTTGTTAAAAAGTAGGCGTGGTCATAAACCGATTTCAATACATTTTTGCGTGTCTATTAACACATGTTATAAAAGTGTATAAACCAAGTTTCGTCATAATATCTCAATTATTTGTCGAGTTAAAGGCTAAGAAATCTCATATATCCCTTTGTCTAAAAAGAGGCGGTGCCACGCCCATTTTCCAAACTTTTTTATTTTTTGTTTCCGGTCTATTGTAAAACTCATGTCACAAAATTTCAATGAATTATCTTTATATTTCACAGAGATATCGCTTAAAATGGTTTTATTAGGTCACTTTATAATACACATATATAAAATTGGGCGCGGTCGTCAACCGATTTTGGTAATTTTTCGTCCACACATTTGGCTAAGTAAATATATCACGCGTACCAGATTTCATCGATATATCTTTAACGGTTTCTGATTTATGGCTTATTAAACTTTCAATATTCGCCCCTTAATAAGTGGGCGTGGCACCGCCCATTTTCCAAAATTTTTGTAGTTTTTGTTTTATGTCCATAGTTGGACTCCTGCCACAAAATCTCAGTGATAGATCTTTATATTTGACAGAGATATCGCTTAAAATGTTTTTATTAGGCCCCCTTATATTTCCTATATATAAAAGTAGGCGTGGCCGTCAACCGATTTTGATAATTTTTCGCCAAAACATTTGCCTAAGTAAGCAAATTACGTGTACCAAATTTCATCGATATATCTTCAACGGTTTCTGAGTTATGACATATAAAACTTTCATTGTTTGCCCCTTAATAAGTGGGCGTGGCACCGCCTATTTTCCAAAATTTTTGTACTTTTTGTTTTATGTCCGTAGTTGGACTCCTGCCACAAAATTTCAGTGATAGATCTTTATATTTGACAGAGATATCGCTTAAAATGGTTTTATTAGGTCACTTTATAATACACATATATAAAAGTGGGCGTGGCCGTAAACCGATTTTGATAATTTTTCGTCAAAACATTTGTCTATGTAAGCAAATTACGTATACCTAATTTCATCGATATATCTTCAACGGTTTCTGAGTTATGACATATAAAACTTTCAATGTTTGCCCCTTAATAAGTGGGCGTGGCTCCGCCCATTTTCCAAAATTTTTTTGGTTTTCGTTTTATGTTCATAGTTGGACTCATGCCGCAAAATTTCAGTGATAGATCTTTATATTTGACAGAGATATCGCTTAAAATGGTTTTATTAGGTCACTTTATAATACACATATATAAAAGTGGGCGTGGCTGTAAACCGATTTTGATAATTTTTCGTCAAAACATTTGTCTATGTAAGCAAATTACGCGTACCAAATTTCATCGATATATCTTCAACGGTTTCTGAGTTATGACATATAAAACTTTCAATGTTTGACCCTTAATAAGTGGGCGTGGCACCGCCCATTTTCCAAAACTTCATCAAATTTCTTCATAAGAGCCTGAGCTCAATACGTGGGTAAAATTTTATCACTCTAGCTATATTAGTGGCTGAGATACCAAATTTCCGATTTTTTCTATATAGGAAAAGTGGGCGTGGTCATGGTCCGATTTCGCCCATTTTCAATACCAACCGTCCCAGTCTCGATACCAACTTGCATTCCAAATTTCATCAAAATATCTCAATTTTTGCGCGAGTTAGAGTGTTTACAGACTGACGGACGGACGGACGGACGGACGGACGGACAGACGGACGGACGGACGGACGGACGGACGGACGGACGGACGGACGGACGGACATGGCTCAATCGATTTCTCTTTTCACCCTGATCATTTTGATATATATAAGTCTATATCTATCTCGATTATTTCATTCTGTTACAATCCACCGTTATGTGATTAAAACTATAATACTCTGTGTACTAGTACAGCTGAGTATAATAAAAATTTCGTGCTAAGCACTAAAAAACTCTTTCAAATATATAAAAACATTTTAAAGTTCACAAGAAGCAAGAGCTTTTATTAATGCTATGGATTAAACGGTGTTAAATCTGCATTCGCTGTCACTTTTACTCTTTCTTAAGTCCTCGTTGAGGGACCTCTCGAATCGAATAACAACCCCTATCCTTATACATTGAAGAAGGTGAAAGAGTTTTGTGTTTCAATCGTTTACGATTGTTCTAAAAGTAAAGGGTCACGTTTTCCCAACTGGGCCACCTAAAATCGATTTTTATACTCAGCTGTACTCTCCTTACTTGTGCTATATTGTATGATTTATGGATCAATTTTGTAAGCTAATACACATTGTAATATGGTCACAAAAGCGTTTTTGATTTTTCAGCGAGTTATTCGCGCTCAAAGTTTTCTTTCTAGTTTTATATTTTATTGAATAACGGGAACCAAAGGATATTTTATGGACGAATAACGCGGTTAGACAACTATGTTAAAACGAAAAAATTTGTAAAAGTCCACCACTAAATTTGAAGCTTATGGTTGAGGGGATTAAGGGACAAATTTTGTTTGTTTTACCACGCGAAATACCGCAGAAATACATAGTTTTTTTTTATTGATAGCTGTAAAGTAAAAAAAGAATATAGAAAAATTACTTTTAACGCCCAACCAGCCTTCACCAAAAACGTTGTAACTTATTTTGGTACGGGGTTACAGTAGACGCTCATAAATTAGAACCACTTTGTTTTTAGGGTGATTCTAATTTCTGAAAAATACTAATTCCTGAACGTTTTTTATTTCAATAAAACCTTAAAATTTAGGTCAATTTGCATTGAAAAACTACAATGAAATTTTGTATTATTCAATTTTATTCATAAAAACGAGAAAACATAAGGTAACAATCCAATATATTTACATATATGTATTTATGCGCTAAATCAAAAAAGGTCGAAAAAGCAAAAACTCCAATTATCGAATTCAAACAAAAACTAACAAAAAGTGTACAGATAGCGACGAAAATCCAACGACTACCGAGCGTAATATGAATAAATTGGGGATTCCCTTTTTTATATCTATTTTGCAACAAAAAAAAACAAAATACGAAATTAGAATTTTCGCTTCTAATTTCGGAGCGTGTAATGTATTCAAAAAGTTGATTCTAATTTCTGGAAATTGTAATTACTGAGAGTTCTAATTTGTGAGCGTCTACTGTACCAATATTTGTTTTCATGAAAATGAAGCCTGATATTAAGCGCATAGGGCGAGTTTACGCCGAAATCAAAATGGTCAAGCACGCTTTTTCTCTCATTTTTCGATTTATACTCTCTTTGACTGATGGGGTGTTACTTTCTGCGTAATCATCAGAGGGCTTCTTCCAAAAGTTTGTATTTTATTGTTACATTTTCATTCCTTTTTTGCAGTTTGGACATCAAATGAAGGGAATAAGTAGTTCTGCCTCTTATGCACAAAATTCCAATCACCGGTAATTAGCCGCTGCAAAAGCTATCTAAAAGAAGACGGCATACATTAAAAAAAAAATTTACTCAGATTATGGAAAAGTGGGAATGATTCGGCGCTAAAGACAATTTTCGTTGTTTTGATGTACAATTTTCTTCAAATCAAGGAATAAAAACCACGTTTTAAAGAAAATTGTACATCAAAACAATGAAAATTGTCTTTAGCGCCGAATCATTCCCACTTTTCCATAATCTGAGTAAATTTTTTTTTGAGTGTAGCAAACACAAACTGTTCTAGTTGGGTTTCAGAATGCTTAGGAATGACCTTAGAACCTTACAAACTGTAATTCTCCATTCTAGATTCTCTTGCACATGCCCACTTTGAATGTGTTCTCACCAGATTCTTATCATTAAGAATTTCATTTTCTTTTTGTTTTCTAAAGAATTTCATACGTCTCTTCGCGCTCTATTTTCACATTCTTACAGCTGTTTTCTAAGAAAATGTATTATTAAGGAAAACGAAAGCAATGTATTATATTTGCACAATAGATACCGTCAGCAACAAATAACAAATGTGCGAGCATTATCAAGCTGTCCACTACTAATCTTCATATCTGATCAAATCTGTCATTGTACATACATATGCGATTCCTATCAAGCTATCAAGTTCAAACATTATAGATTACAAAAAAATAACTTTCCTTGCAAATGTATAGATATGTAAATGCATTCAAGTATTTTCAAAAATATATTTAAAATTTTGAATTTCCAGAAATCCTTAACCTGATCGTATCTGGATTATGTACAAAACACATCATGATATGCATCTTTCTTGGACTAGTTTCTTTACTATCTTTTAATCCTTCTGCAAGATCACAGCTCAACAATATTATTTTCCACAAATACATACTACATATGTAAATACATACATATGTGCATATAAATACAAGTATGTGGTAGGTTTGTTTGTCGTCGAACCACTCAAACCACTACAAAGGAACTATCGGATTTATGCTAATGATCGCTGTGATCATAAACTGGACAATAGATAATAATGGCAAAAAAGGTGCAACAATGGAAAGTAAATGGGAAATCAAGTAATCGTACTCGAAATATTGACAACACATTGTGCACGAAATTGTTTTTCACAAAAAAATAAAATAAACGAAAATGTTTAATATATATCTAAGCGCATCCATATGTATGTGCATACAAATATACATACATAAGTACCTATGTAAGTAGTTTTATGTCTAAATATTGCAAATCCTTATTTTGCTATGCCTACTCATCTTACTGCACCACTTGATTTTTCTTTGTTTCATTCGCAAATAATGTAAGCAAGTAAGAGGTGTTTTTGTATAGATTCTCCTTGAGTACCGTCTGGAATCGGATTGTTGTTGCATTGTGTGAGTCAGTGAAAATCTTCTAATCGGCATTGGCGACACTATTCAGAGACTTTTAAACAAAAAAACATGCCACGCATACACACCCAGAAAAGGTAAATGGAAATTACAACGAGACAAAGCAGCACTTGATGCACTCGCAAATAGGACGGTGGACATCAGACTACACCAGTTACCAGTTTAAGATAAAAAAAAAAAACCTTATAAATACCCAAAAACATTTGCCTTGATAAAAAATACGAAAACGATTGGATAACGCATCACTTTTTCGAGTCCCACCTTCGATAAAGAATGTGGAAAAGATTGTTGATCTGGTTCGATATCTAAGATATTCTTCAGCGAACGGAATCTTCGTTATGCGTTATATTTTCCCTTTGTTATGAATGCAAAATTCGATCCGTTCTCGAAAGGAAATTTTAATTGTCTAAATACGAGAATGGTACACTGAGAAAAAAAAATTTACTCAGATTATGGAAAAGTGGGAATGATTCGGCGCTAAATACATATTTTCATTGTTTTGATGTACAATTTTCTGCAAATCAAGGAATAAAAACCACGTTTTAAAGAAAATTGTATTCAGAACAATGAAAATAGGTTTTTAGCGCCGAATCATTCCCATTTTTCCATAATCTGAGAAATCTTTTTTGAGTGTACACCTTATTTTGACACAGCCTAATGCAGCCAAACATGCAACATTCACCTACACACACACACAATCAAACGCACCCGCGCATCCATCCATCCTTCCAGCAAGCCATGAACAGGTCGGTCGGCCTGCTTTTTTAATTTTTTTCTCCCAAACAATAGCGCGCTGGAGGCACTTGAAACATGACAATATCAATTTGTACCAACAATAGTCTAATCTGATAATCAGTGCAAACATGTCCTTTGTGCCCATTGTGCGTGGAACAATGCGACTGGAATAGTTTTGCGCCAGGATTAAGTGTGCCAAAAACACACTGGCGTAAATGCCAGAAACAGTTTGTATGTACTTTTGTAAGATTAACATGAGTTGCTAACTTGTGCAGGCGGCAGTTAACAGCAAAGCTGGGGCCAATGAAGCTTTTTAGTTGTTGGCATAAAATACTGGTAGCCAGCAGCAAAGAACATAATAAGGACGAAAAGGGCTGAATGCTGACTATTGATGACAACTTCAGCAACAGCAGCTTCAGTTACAGCTCCAAAATATAAGTACATATTCTGATGGAACAAAGGAGCGGTCGATCTGGCTAGTAATATAAAGCGAATTATATTTTCCAGCCTAATTGAATTAATAACGATCTTATAACAAACCTTACTTAAGGTACTGCCAAACGATGCAATTAAAGTGCTTTCAGATAGTGAAAAAGTCAAATTTTCTCGTGTAACCACTAAAAAAGTACTTTCTGAAAGTGTTTTCCGAAATTTCAGCAATTACTTTCTTACCAAAAACTTTCATCGTCTAGCTGCGAGAAAAATACTTTTCAGAAATACTTTTCACTTTCAATTGTAGACATATACGCCGACAGTGATTCCGGCGGCGGCGGCGTCATTCCAAAAAAATTTCGGCGGCGGCGGCGATGCCGGCGTGCTTTTTCGCGCCGGCGCGCCTGCCCTCAATCTACAAATCACAATCCTTATTCAAATCTTAATTTTATTTAGTTACCTTAATAGCGCTGGCTGAATGGAATAAATAAACTAATTTCCACCTTAAATTGTTGAAACTTTTTTATTCACAGCAAAAAACAATTGTTACATACATAAACTAAAATCTATTATATAAAAATGAATGTGTGTGTGTATGTGTGTGTGTGTGTGTGTGTGTTATTTATGGACTCCCAAAGTAATCAACCGATCTTTATGAAATTTTCACAGTAGATTCATATGGTATATGCGCTGGTGATAGGGTATAAAGACTTTCGGAAAAGTGGGAACTTCCCGGAATATAGGCCAAAATGTGGACCCAGAGTGACCCACCAAGTCTTTGAGCAATATTGGTATCAAATGAAAGGTGCTGAGCAGGCCTTCAACATAGAGTTATTTTCATTGGGATGCCTACACCGGGTCTCGAGATATGGGTCAAAACGTGGACCCGGATGACCCCTGAATATTTCCGAGCGATATTGGTATCAAATGAAAGGTGTCGAGCAGGGCTTCAACATACAGATATTTTTATTGTTATTGGTAAAGGTAAAAGTAAAGGTAAAGGTAAAGGTAAAGGAAAGGTAAAGGTAAAGGTAAAGGTAAAGGTAAAGGTTAAGGTTAAGGTAAAGGTAAAGGTAAAGGTAAAGGTAAAGGTAAAGGTAAAGGTAAAGGTAAAGGTAAAGGTAAAGGTAAAGGTAAAGGTAAAGGTAAAGGTAAAGGTAAAGGTAAAGGTAAAGGTAAAGGTAAAGGTAAAGGTAAAGGTAAAGGTAAAGGTAAAGGTAAAGGTAAAGGTAAAGGTAAAGGTAAAGGTAAAGGTAAAGGTAAAGGTAAAGGTAAAGGTAAAGGTAAAGGTAAAGGTAAAGGTAAAGGTAAAGGTAAAGGTAAAGGTAAAGGTAAAGGTATAGGTAAAGGTAAAGGTAAAGGTAAAGGTAAAGGTAAAGGTAAAGGTAAAGGTAAAGGTAAAGGTAAAGGTAAAGGTAAAGGTAAAGGTAAAGGTAAAGGTAAAGGTAAAGGTAAAGGTAAAGGTAAAGGTAAAGGTAAAGGTAAAGGTAAAGGTAAAGGTAAAGGTAAAGGTAAAGGTAAAGGTAAAGGTAAAGGTAAAAGTAAAAGTAAAGGGAAATGGGAAAAACTTTTTTCGTCGCTGCGAAGCGGGAAGGGTATTTGCTAGTATAAAATAAAGAAAATAAATATTAAAGAATATACACAAATCCATATGTAAGGGTAAATTTAAATTCATTTGCTTATTTTGTATGATAATAAACATGCATACATATATTTACATACATATTTATATATATATATAAGGCACTTTAAAATGAATACATATATGTATATACAGTGTTGGAAAAAATAATTAACATTTTGCAATTCTCCATTTATTTCATTTTAAGCCCAAATAATAATTACCATATATTGATGCTTACACGGAGAGGACATGCTTCAATGATTCTGGGGTGGTTTTTGTATAATAATTTAATTTTTATGAATAAAAATAATGAAATGTATAATTTAAGTTGGAAAAAATAATAGGGACAAACTTTAAATTCGATTGTTTTTTCAAATAATCTACAATATTACTGCTGCAGCTAGATTTAAACTAATGTTTAGTTGAAGCTCCTTTATTTTTTATAACTTCCTTACTTCTTCGTGGCATAGGGTTGACCAAATCAGCGCAATTTGCAACTGGTATTAAGTACCAAGCTTCTTTAATTTTTTTTAAATAACTCTGGCTTATTTTTCAATTTTTGATCCCCCATCGTCTTCTTTAATATTCCCTATAGGGCTGAGGCTCGACAACTGTGAGGGCTACTCAAAAACAGCAACTTTCTTACGTTCAAACTATGAGTTTTCGATTCAGCTGATTCCACATAAAACTTTTTTCGCGTTGCGTTACGCCGCTTTCTATGTCAAAAAACGCAAAACTGAAAAACTATGCCACAATGAACATTGTAACATCACTCAAAAAATATTTATTTTGTTATTCTCCGTTTTATTTACAAAAAAATAAATAAGAGAATAAAAATCTATTAAATTATTTTCTAATTGTGTGAAATTTAAATTTGTTTATTTACATTTTAAGTAAAGGGAAACTGAAAAAAAATTTCAACGCGCCAAAAAGTTGAGATTTGGGTAACTTTGTGCTTTACGTAACTTCGGCGTTGCGTTACTTTTTGTTATATGAGAAACCTCATATAGGTTCATGTATTTTATCCCAGCTGTCACGCAGAAAGTGTCACGTAGCGCAACACAAAGTTCTATGTGGCATCAGCTTTCCGAAGGCATGTTTGGGATCATTTTCATGCATAAATCGCCATCTAATGATATCAAGGAGGGTTTAAATGGTGCAGTTTTGAGTAGAACAATTAGCAACAGACCTCGAGAAGTAGGACTAAATGGAAGAGATCTCAGAAAATTTCCGTATCTGAGAAAAAATTATGTAAGCCAACGAACTGAAATTTTCCAGTAGCTTAAATTCTTTAGGACTGAGGCTAGTAAAGTAGGGAACAGCCAAAATTTTTGTTAATAAATTTTAACGGGCAAAAAATAAAACATTTCCGCATTCAGCTTCGTGTTCCTGAGGTCAAAACACGTCGATTGGTTCCTTTTTTTTAATTTTGAAGAACTTTAGCAGTTAGCAAAACTAGGAAAATATGTACACATCTCGCTCCATACGGTATGGCGCGCCAGCGCACGCCGCCGCGCCGATACGCCGATTTCACGGATTATGGCGGCGGCGGCCGATTATGACGGTAATCGGCGCGGCGGCGGCGGCGTCAATCGGCGGCGTATATGTCTATTCAATTGTTACATCTGAAAGTGTTTTACTTTCTGAAAATTGCTAGCTGATAGAGTGTTGTCTAAATGATCGAACCGGCATGTAAATATGTTTTCTTTATAAAAATACATATGTATGTATGTATAAATAAAATACAATTATTAAAATAATTAATTATCACGTTATATTTTTCATATGAACACAAAAAACACAAAAGCAAAGACACAAAACAAGTTATCTATGCACAAAAGTCACCACCATCACCATCCACGCACAGCTGTTTGCTCTCACACAACAAGCTGTTTGCTCTCCTATATCTGTCTTGCTCTCACAGCTGTCTGAATGTAATTTGACAGCTGCCAGAAAGTACTTTTAAAAACTCATTTCCCTTTCACCGTGTGGACAAATTGAAAGTAATTTCTGAAAGTTTGCGGAAAGTGGAAGTAAAAAGTGCTTTCTGAAAGCACTTTCATTGCGTCGTTTGGATACTCATGAAAGTTCTTTTAATGATTCGACACTTTCGGAAAGCACTTTCATTGCATCGTCTGGCAGGACCTTTACGTATTTATATACATACATACGTGTTAAATTCCCATCAAAATTAATAATGATTAATATATTTGGATTTTTAATTTTGATAATTACTTTCATTGTCTTCATTAACCCGGTAATCAATAACACTAGTTTACAGCCAAAAATACCAATAAATTCAGGTATTTTTTATATGGTTAGGGTTTTGAGATAACGGTAATTGTATGTGTTTTGGTTATCACTTCATTCAAAAATTATTTTCGAAGATACAAATGCGATAACGCAAACAGTACCTAAGAGGTAGTACATATCTGTGGCAATTTGCAATAATCGCTTAAGTCGAAAAATATGATTTCGAGATAAATTGATTTTTATACTCGAAGGCGTTTTTTAACAAATCGTAAAAGTCGATTAAAAACTATGGACGCAAAATCAGTGAGCCATCCACAATGTTACGATCAAATTTTGTAAATAAAACAAAATGTCATGAAGAAATTTGATTAAATATATGCATCTACTTTGGCTCTTATAGCAAGTTTAATATACCTCTATTGTAAGTTAAGCCTAAATGTTTTTATTTATATCTTTTGGTTGAATTAAGTTATAAGGATGGGAGTTTCACAGAAATATAGAGTTTTAAAAGGAGAATAACGTGGTATATATAACTCGAAATCTTCCTAAGTCGACTTAAGCGGTTATTGCTCGTGGCCACAGATATATCTAATATAGAATTTTAGGGTACAACTTAGACCTCCTTCACAAAAATAACTACTGCCATAAAAACTGCTGGTTAAAACTTAGAATGAGTTCTCAAATCTTGGCTTCATTAAAATAACGACACAAGATCTCTATAACTGATCTTAAGCAAGGCAAGATGTACATCATTCCATGGTATAAAAATTCAGAAGGTAATTTCACTTCAAACTTTTTGACGGCTATTGAATTTTTCTGAAGTATCTTTTTTGTACACATTATGAGTGAGGCTGCCATATTGTACAAATATAAAAATGGAGATTTTTTTAAAAAATTTTGGTAATTTTAGTTTTAGTTGAAGAAAGTTCAGAAATTATCAAAGAAAGTCATATATTATTAAAAGGGATGTGAAAAGTGGGAAGTATTTGGCTCGAATATTTAATACAAAGCCTTAAAGCCCGTCTCCACATAACTTGTTTCACCAAAAAAATATCTAGCAAAACATCTCGCTCAATAACCCGTCTCCACGTGGCTGATCGTGATTCAGTTTAACATTTCTCTTTCTTGCTCTTCTTAAATGTTTGTATGTTTGCTTAGTTTTGCGTTTTTGTTTTGGTCTGTGTGCGATTTCGATAGATTTTCGATACAAAATTAGAGAAGACATCGATATCATCGAGGTTGGCAAGATGATTCAGAATGAAACAGTGTTTCAATCTTCACTCGCTCTCAGAAATTTTGTATGGAAATTGGCGAGTTTCGGCACTGGTTTCCGTGTTAAAACAAGATTGAGAGAGAAAATGCAGAAAAAAAGAGCGAAACACGTTATGTGGAGACATGGTATTATACCTTTCTGTTACGTACGGGTCGTGGAGGTGCATGGCACAAACGTCACAGCGTGCCACACCCCAGTGTTGCATGCCTCAAGTCCCGCGCAGGTATGCTTGCTTCATTGCACGTACTAGCTCGCCGGACTATGGGGTGGATTTGGCGGCTTGAGACACGCTACCGCACCATACAGAAAAATTCATACCTGCATACTTCAATATAAGTCTCAAGGATTCTTGTTCCGGTTTCTTCCCCATGTCATCACCCACACCCCCTTACAGTCCGCCCCATACTTCCGGGCCAATTTCCATACAAAATTTCTGAGAGCGAGTGAAGATTGAAACACTGTTTCATTCTGAATCATGTTGCCAACCTCGATGATATCGATGTCTTCTCTAATTTTGTATCGAAAATCTATCAGAATCTCACACAGACCAAAACAAAAACGCAAACACAAGCAAACATTTAAGAAGAGCAAGAAAGAGAAATGTTAAACTGAATCACGATCAGCCATGCAGCGTTGCCACTTTGGTTATTTTTAACCAAAATTGGTAATTTTTTTTCTCTAAAACCGATTTTGGTAATTTGGTAATTTTTTCCCCGGTTTGGTAATTTTTCCATTCCTTGGGCTAATATACCATTATATGAGAGGTATCTACCAATCCACTTTGTCCGATATCGACGATGTTTACACATTTAGTATATACTTATTTCCTATTTTTCATTGCTCTAACACAAATGGTTTAAGAGATATACAACGTGAAAATCGCAGTTTTCAAACGAAGAATCACCCCCTCTTTACAGGCACCTCCATCATCGCATCGGCATGAAAAAAGATTCTATGGAAGGATTCCTTTCATATGATATATGCATGTATTTTTTCCGACACGATGACATTAACAGCCAGTTTCACGAAAGAATTTAAGTTTAATTTAATTATTCTGATTTGAATTTTATATGAAATCTGAAGTCAGAATTTTCAAATTGGTTCTAGTTTCTGAGATATTCATGTCCAAAGCGTGTTTTTGGCTATATTTCCTGCTTAATATCTTTTATATCATATTTTTTTGTTCAAAACCAAGTACACCGTTAGATAGCACTGTCCATACCATTGAGCGTTTAAGTTTTTCAGAAATCTTTATTAGAATTGGAAATATTGTTGTTTAATGCTAGAGACACACATCGTAGTATAGTAGAAATATTGCGATCTATGCCACATATGTGTCACTCTCATATTGTAGTTTAATTGAAAATTTTCACAGTAACTAAAGCCAAATCATAGTATTGATATTATAATATTCATACCACATGTGTGTCTGAGGCATAAGTTTCATTAATTTGGCAAATTTTCCCCATACAAAAAATGAAGACTTTTTGAAGCATACTTTTGGGCATTTTGTATGGGAAAAATGTATGAAAACTTAAAAAAAAACTCACTGCATAAAAAAGTTCATACATAAAACAAAAAAGCGGAAACGAATTTTTAAGATTTCTTCACCTATTTATAAAGCACATTCACCAGCACTAAATATTAAAAATTTGGGGAGGTTATTATTATTATTTTTGTTTTTATTTCATGTTAAAGTTTTCCAATTTTTACAGAATTTTTTTTTGAAAAGAAAAAAGCTGCAAAAAAATAATACTAACGCTGATAAAAAAAAATTATTTAATAATTTGAAAGTATGAACTATTGTCTACAACATAGTGAAGAAATATATTCTATTAGTCGCCTAAAAATAAGATTTTTCATAATGTCAAAAGTAGCCTAATTATTGAGTTTTGAAAAAAAAAAAAAAACACTTAGTCAAATGGGAGAAAGATTATTCAAGCGAAAGGCGCAGGTGGATTTCAAAAATTAAAATGCAGTTTGATTAAAAATATATAATTTCAAAACAAATAAAAAAATTTGGGGAGAAAATATTTTTTATTTTCTTATTTAAAGTTGAGGAAAATTTTGTTTTCTTCGACTTTTTTTGTCAATATTTGAAAGTTCATATAAATCCAAGAGTGATCGCTGTTTACAAAAGGCTTATCGTTTCTGAAAGGCCTAATCAATCTGTGTAATGATGTATCACACGCTTACGTACGTTAATAATTGGATGAGATAATGCATTTTGTATAAGGTGTAATTGTTGAGAAATAAAAGGGCCTATTTTTTGCTCAGTTTTGGGTACCCTGTACGGATAAACAAAACGAGACTCAAAAAATTTTATATAAGCTTTTTTTTACCAATTGTTATGTCTATCAATCGCTTTTAAAAAAATTTTTTTTGCTAATATGTACTTTAATTTCGATTTTATTTTTGGCCGCTATCACCCAGTGTGCGGCGTGTATGTATCTTGGACCGACCTGTATAAGTGGATCTCTTCTTCAGACTACTTTTTTTCTGGGCGTCCGCCCAAATTCGAACTTCAGATTTTTCAGCTGGTAAGCTAATGGCATAAATATTAGGCTATCGCCGCCTTGATTAATTTTTTTTGTTTTTCCTTTTTACAACCAACCATCTAGCATCAGCGAATTTGCCGACTTTTGTGACCTATATGTTGGTGGGGTTGTATGCTTTTGTTTTATTATTATTATTTGTATCCGTAGGTTTCCAGAAGAAAATGTGAAACTTTTACTTTTGAAGTCAGTTAAAGAGTTTGATATATAATATACGATATTTGTATACTTAAATTAAAACTTATGTATAGTCAGAGATATGATTTTTGTTATTTATATAAAAAATGGTAATTTTTTGGTAATTTTTTTTTTAATTTTTGGTAAATTTTTGATTTTGGCTGTGGCAACGCTGCAGCCATGTGTGACGGGTTATTGAGCGAGATGTTTTTCTACAGGTTTCTCTGGTGAATCAAGTTATGTGGAGACGGGCTTTTACGCAATACAGCAGACAGAGCATTTAACAAAGAAGTAAGGCTGGAGTCATCGTTATGTCCGAACAAATTTTTTGTTTACTTTTTGCTCGTTCCTTTTCACTTCTATCCAGTGGCGTAGATAAGGGGGGATATGGGGGATCAATCCCCCCCCATGGGAAATTGAAAATATATTTTTTTTTCGTTGACATCCTCGTATAGAGGACCATTTTGGATTTTTTTTTAACTTTTTCAAAATTTTCAAATAATAATATTTTTCTTTTAAGATTACTTCAAACTATATTTTGAGGTAGTTTTTTTAGTTAAAACTGTTTCAACTGGAGCAGGATAATATCGCATTTTTAAAACTTACCATTTCCCACACTTTGCACACTAAACAAAAAATTTAAAGATGCTAAAATTCAAAAACCAGGCTAAACTACACTCTTGCGAATCTCAAAATCTTTCATTTAAAAAAAATGTTGTTCAAATCGGCTGAAAAATAAAGGCTGTACTGAATTATGAACAGTAAATTTCAATTATTGACCTTTGTAGGCCTGCCTTATTTTAAGCCGGAATCGGCGCAAACTAACCCAGTACGATATCCACTAAAATCTTAAGCGTAAAATGTTGATTTTGTTTAAACAAATATCTTTACTTCGCTATTTGCTAGCTGTTTCGACCATGCCAAAAAATTATTAGCATACTGGAGTTATTGTCCTTTATCTTATGAAATACAGTGAAATTCCCCAAGACTGACAGTCCTTATAACCGGACAGCTCCAACAACCGGACAAATTTTGTGTACAAAGTTTTTTCAATAATTTTTTCTTACAGATATCATTCTAATACACGGACGCTCTAATAACCGTGCGCGGGCACTGTATTTCAAGCCATTTCCATGAAAAAATTTCTCATAAACGGACAAAATTCAAAAACATCGCAAGCAAACTTTGTTGTTCGTTATAAAAATTAAATAGGGGATTCCCCTTTTAACATGTATGCCAGACATAGACAGGCCATACCATAAATCTTGACATTGAGATCAAGCACAAAAGAATAGCGAGTAGACAAAAACATCGGGAAAATCCTGAAATGCAAAGTACAAAAGATTATTTTCGCGTAACAGTATTCAATCCTTTCCTAGATTCTTACATCATGGATCTTGGAGAAAGATTCACTAAACATGAAAATATACTAGAAGGATTTTCGGCTCTTTTCAAGCATGATTTGTATGAAATTGAGAAAGTAGCTGATAAATTCATCAAGACAGTCGAATTTTATCAGGAATTTCTCACTGCTGGGCCACCTGCTGTTCTTACCGAATTAGAAGTGTGGAAAAGATATTTGATTCGTAGAGGCAATATCAAACTTGGAAACTCTTTGGATGCGCTTGATCTTTGTCCAGAAGAAAATTTTCCGAATATCAACGTATTGCTGAGAATATTAGCTACTTTACCGGTATCGACATCAACGGCGGAACGCACTTTCTCAAGTTTGAAACGGATAAAGACGATTCTGAGAAACATGACAAAAGGAGTAAGTAACTATATCTATGCATTTTATTCTAAAAATAAAAATAAATGTTTACCTCATTTTTTTATTGTAGAACCGCTTGAATGGATTGGCTGCTCTGGCTATTCATCATGACATTGGAATTACAGCTGACGAAGTCATAGATAAATTATCGAAAAAATCCCGAAAACTTGATTTCATTCTTTAATTACTGAAATACTTTTTCGCATATTGGGACACCAAGTAAAAAATGTATCCCTATTTTTTGTTTGTTTTTATACAATGTACCTAATATGTGAATCTCATGATTATAAAAAAGAACCAATAAAAATAACTTGAAAGTAAAAAAAATTGTCAAATTATATCCCCCCATCACAAAAAGCTATCTACGCCACTGCTTCTATCTTACAGAAAGGGAAGAGAAGGAGTAAAATACAAGCAAAAATTTAGTGGAACAGAAATGCAGAATTCAGATTAAATGAAACAAGAAGGTATATTTTAAAGTTCTTTATTAAACTAATTTAAGTCGTAATTTTTTTTTTAATTTTTTTGTTTTTGTAATCTTTTTTTCTTCTTTCATTTTCCTATTTAAGTGCCATATACGGAAACATGTTCTGCCTAGGAAAAACCGTTTAACAATTTTTATGTCATAATTAAATTTAGATATTTTCAATTAAATTTTTTTTATAAAGCACTTACGTGTCTACAGCCTCGAGATTTTTGTTCACAAAGCTTTCCACTAATTGCACTCTAAAAAATACATATTTTATTAAGATTTATGCACATTTTAATTATTGCGTCCATACTTTGCTTTCGCATTATAACTTGTCACTGCATTTTTCGATAATAACGTTTTGTTGTTTACTAATACTCGTATCGCTAGCACCGAAACTTACTGAGCACATCAACGGGTTCTTTGGAAGATCAACTTCCTCTATTTGGCACGCTTGTAGCCATTGATTCCTTATAAACGGAATTGCTGGAAACCTAAAAAACTTCACCGCTGAGCCATTGCAAAAGTGCACGGTATTTTCTCATCCCCTGAAGAGGCAGCTCATTTTTCAAAAATTACGCGTATGAAAGTAAATTTATTTATTAATTTATTTTCACAAACTTCAGATTTCGGCTCAAAAAAACATATGCTGCTGTTTACTCTGGTAGCATGATTTGAATGAAATGTCGTAAATTCAATAAAAGTCAAATGGCTAAGATGGCTGCCTACGTCAATAAGTGATTTTACCTCTATTTTTCTACCATGCATCATTCTGTATATAATAATTTTATTTAAAAGCCTATTCAGATTGCATTTGAAATTACGTTGATTAGCCGAAATTACTTTCCCAAATCACGCGCGTTCACACACGTTTTTGAGTAATTTCATTTAGTCAACTAAATGAAAATATCATTAATAAAATACTCCCACCAAATTAATTTTTTTTATAATTAAAGAATCGCTTATGCAATACCTATACAATGAGAATATATCTAAGAAACCGTCGTGAAACAAATTTAATAGCCGTGTTTTTATGTTAGCGCAATTGTATATGCGCTAAAATAAAACACAGCTAATGTGAAATATTAGAGATTGGTAAAGATGTTTTCGATTATAATCGATGAAATCAGGGTTTGAAAAACTGCCAGCAAAACAGCAACAGTCTCAAAAAATAAGCTGCTCCTGTTCTGCGAAAGTTGTCATTATTTTTTTAGAACTTTTGAATTTTGATTTCCTTTGAAAATATCTACATTCGAAGCAGAGAGTATTTGAATCATTTTTTTTTGTTTCTCTGTGCTGTTGCTTTGCTGTGTAATTTCAAACAGTTCAGTTAACAGCAAAACACAGATAAACAAAAATTTCAATTTTCAGTACGGCTTTTTGAAATTTGTTTTTTTTTTACCTTATAATTTCGATTGTGTTCACATAAAAAAAAACAACAAAATTCCTGTAAAAAAAAAATTATGTTTGCATTTGTTGTTGTTTTACTGTGCTGTAAAAATTTCCACAGTACAGCAACAGTCGACAGTAATTTTTGGAAATTGAAGGCTGAATAGTTACAGTACAGTAGAATTTTTTATTTTTTTACTTTTGTTGCGCTGTTCATTTTTTAATTTTGAAATGAAAATGAAATTCAAAGTAAATGAAAACAAAAGTTGAAAGTAATTTCAAACCCTGGATGAAATTTAGAGAAGAGACCGATTCCAGAGTAATTTCGTGAGTATTTTCGGCGAAATGCGCATTTCAAGGGTAATTTCGGCCGGCATTTTTGTATGGCGAAACAACGTTATTTAAGGGTAATCAATGCCGAAACCACGACTTTTGCCTAAATAACCCTTAAATCATGCCAATGTGAAGAGGCTATGGCCCGGTTTCACCAACGTGACTAAAGCTAAAACTAAGTTTTGACTTAGTTTAGCCCAGATTTGAGGCTAACTTACTTTTGGGTTTCACCAAATAGTCTAAGAAAATAGCTTTGTAACCAACCTTTTATGGCGAATACTGCGTTTTTTGGTTGTTTTGGTTGCTGTATTTGCTCATTTTTTTGTCAAATTCGCTCTGTTGGTAGTTGAATTTGCTAAAGCGACTCAAATTCTTAGTTTAGTTTTAGTCAAGGCAAAAGCTGACTAACTTGTGACTTAGCTTAGTTGCATGGTGAAACTGAAAACGTAAAAAAATCGGCTTAACTAAGTTGAGACCGGTTGGTGAAACCGGGCCTATAAGTTTTCTGCAAATTGCATTCGAAAGACAAAATTAGCCATAATATTATTATATTATGTACATACATAAGTATGTAAGGAAAATGTGAAAAGACGATATCGACGTAGCACAGCGAGCAGAAAGAAAGCGAAATGTGATGCTGAATGAGTTCTCTCTTAGCGCACAGTTGGTGTCATTTGATTGAGTGCTGGACAAATATCTTTTATACATACATACATAAGTACTTACCTACCTGTTACATGATTTTACAAATTTAAAAAATTTAAGAAAGGTATTCGTC
This sequence comes from Urophora cardui, assembly GCA_960531455.1. Taxonomy (NCBI): domain Eukaryota; kingdom Metazoa; phylum Arthropoda; class Insecta; order Diptera; family Tephritidae; genus Urophora; species Urophora cardui. The sequence continues at coordinate 430,527 of OY482672.1, forward strand.
CTTTAATGTGGTTGTAAATATATGTAAGAGTGCTTAACTTCTATCCGAATTTGCCGTAATATTAAAATATTTAAAGAATTTTGTATGCCTAAATGCTGGCGCCAGACAGAGCTGATGCCGATTATGACAGTCTGAGGACAAACTGAAAGACAATGGGATAGCAAAGATGCGCAAACACACACACAAAAACATATATAATTTCCCTGCAAAAAATGTGCGATTAATCCCGAAAGAGATTTGTCCCGGATGATCTCTTTCGAGAACAATCGGTCCATAATTAGTCCCCGATTGTTCCCGTACGGGTATAAATGTAGACAAATTGTTCCCGAACGGGTATAAATGTAGATTAATCGCTTTCATTCCGAACGGGTACAAATCTAGATTCCTTAAACAAAAATATGCAATGTATATAAAAAAATAGAAGAAGAACCGGTAAAACGAATTGAACACCCTTTCTTTTAATAACTATGATGTATAATAATTTTAACAAAATGTTGCCTAAAATATCCTATGAAAAAATCGTTTACATTACGCTCGTATAATGTATACTCAAAACACACTTTTTTTTTATTTATTTATTGAGATTTTTTTTCAAAAGTAAAAAAATTATATAATCTTTATTTAAATATGCATGAACATTTACAATTTTTTTTTAAAGATTGTTATTAAAAATTGCGTTAGCGAAGGAAAACTCTACATTTGTACCCGTTGGGGATGAAAGCGATTGACCTACATTTGTACCCGTTGGGGATGAAAGCGATTAATCTACATTTGTACCCGTTGGGGATTAAAGCGATTGATCTACATTCGTACCCGTTCGGGATGAAAGCGATTGATCTACATTGGTACCCGTTCGGGTATACAAGTTGAACAATTAGTCTCTTCATAGGACATGCTCGAACAAATGCGATCAATTCACTCCATATAAAGGGATGTAAAATTGTATTAGTCGCATGCTCCCTGGCGATTGATCCCGGACACGCCCCGGATTAATCCCATTTTTTTGCAGGGTTAATAAACATATACACATAGAAACATACACACAATCTAAAAGAAATGTCCCTGTAGGATATCCGAGTAGACTAAGTTTACTACGTAAATTAAATGGTTCGATATTTGGTCCAACCCCATGTAAAATTTTATTTACATTTAACATTGCATGTCTTAAGCTAGGACAAATTGTCCCTGTCTGCAATACATTCGAACCAGCTTTAGGTCGATTGGATATTTGTGCATTTTTCTATATACATATGTACACTAGATGCATTTTTATACTCAGCTGTACTAGTACACAGAGTATTATAATTTTGATTTCATAACGGTGGATTGTAACATAATGAAATAATCGAGATAGATATGGACTTATATATATCAAAATGATCAGTGTGAAAAGAGAAATCGATTGAGCCATGTCCGTCCGTCCGTCCGTCCGTCCGTCCGTCCGTACGCACTCTAACTCGCGTAAAAATTGAGATATTTTGATGAAATTTGAAATGCAAGTTGGTATCGAGACTGGGACGGTTGGTATTGAAAATGGGCGAAATCGTACCATGATCACGCCCACTTTTCCTATATAGAAAAAATCGGAAATTTGGTATCTCAGTCACTATTATAGCTAGAGTGATAAAATTTTACCCACTTATTGAGCTCAGGCCCTTATGAAGAAATTTGATGAAGTTTTGGAAAATGAGCGGTGCCACGCCCACTTATTAAGGGTCAAACATTGAAAGTTTTATATGTCATAACTCAGAAACCGTTGAAGATATATCGATGAAATTTGGTATGCGTAATTTGCTTACATAGACAAATGTTTTGACGAAAAATTATCAAAATCGGTTTACGGCCACGCCCACTTTTATATATGGGTATTATAAAGTGACCTAATAAAATCATTTTAAGCGATATCTCTGTCAAATATCAAGATCTATCAGTAAAATTTTGTGGCAGGAGTCCAACTACGGACATAAAACAAAAAGTACAAAAATTTTGGAAAATGGGCGGTGCCACGCCCACTTATTGGGGGGCAAACATTGAAAGTTTTATATGTCATAACTCAGAAACCGTTGAAGATATATCGATGAAATTTGGTACGCGTAATTTGCTTACTCAGGCAAATGTTTTGGCGAAAAATTATCAAAATCGGTTGACGGCCACGCCCACTTTTATATATGGGAACTATAAAGGGGCCTAATAAAAACATTTTAAGCGATATCTCTGTCAAATAAAAAGATCTATCACTAAGATTTTGTGGCAGGAGTCCAACTACGGACATAAAACAAAAAATACAAAAATTTTGGAAAATGGGCGGTGCCACGCCCACTTATTAAGGGGCAAATATTGAAAGTTTAATAAGCCATAACTCAGAAACCGTTAAAGATATATCGATGAAATTTGGTATGCGTGATATATTTACTTAGCCAAATGTGTGGACGAAAAATTACCAAAATCGGTTGACGACCACGCCCACTTTTATATATGGGTATTATAAAGTGACCTAATAGAACCATTTTAAGCGATATCTCTGTGAAATATAAAGATAATTCATTGAAATTTTGTGACATGAGTTTTACAATAGACCGGAAACAAAAAATAAAAAAGTTTGGAAAATGGGCGTGGCACCGCCTGTTTTTATACAAAGGAATCTACGTGCCTATTACTCGACGAATAACTGAGATATTATGACGAAACTTGGTTTATACACTTTTATAACATGTGCTAATAGACAAGCAAAAATTTATTGAAATCGATTTATGACCACGCCTACTTTTTAACAAAGATATTTCTGGAATACCCTTTTGGAATTTGTAACGTGAAGTCTTTGTAACTAAAAGTCATAGAGGGATGAAATTTTGCACTAACAATAATATTTATATGCTTATTTGTATGATTGATATAAATTTTGAAAGGGGCGTGGCTGCGCCCTGTTTATGCAGCACTCGTTTCATATAAAATACACCCTATATCGAACAAACGCAAACAAACAATGAAAGCATACAGCTGAGTATCTAATGTTCGATTCCACTCGAACTTGGGCTTCCTTACTTGTTTGTTTTTTATTTTTAATTCTGTGGTTTTTTTCATATACACTGTTATAAATATTGGAATATTTTTTAAACTTTGATTTGGTTTGGAAGAAATTTAAAACTTTTTTTGGGTTAAATTTTGAACCTTCGATAGTTTAAAAGTTTCTTATTCCTTTTTGGTTTAAAATTCAAACTTATAAAAGTTCAAATATTTCAAAGTATTTTTTGGAATAAATTTCATACTTTTTTGGTTTAAATCTTACACTTTTCTTCATTTAAAGTTTTAAGGTTTAAATTTTAAACTTTCAAGAAAATTTTAATTTTTGATTTGAAATTCCAACTTGCTTTTTCGAAAAAGCTCATTTATAGTTATTAGACAATTTGAATGAACGATTGTGTGGCGTTGTTTGAATGGAGACAAACACAAAATAATTATGGAAACAGATAAAATGAAGAAGGAAGAAAAGGAGAAGAAGAGGATAGGAAAAAGATACAATATGGAGAAGGATGTTTGGGGGGAGAATAATATGGAAGGAAATGAGAAAAAGATGATGGGAAAGAAGACACAAAAGGGAAAAGCATGAAGAGGATTTGGGAGCAGACATTTTTTTGTAATTTAAACCAAAAAAGGTTTAAATTTTAAACTTTTCAAAGTCTTAAAATAAATTTCAATTTGGAATAAAATCTAAACCTTAAAAGTTTAAAAATCTTTTAAACTTTTCAAAGTTTAAATTTTAATTGTATGAATCTAAACCAGGGACTTGTAACAAAACTCGTAACGAAACGAAACTCTCGTTTCTGTTCCAAGAAACATTAAAGGATAGAAACTAAATTCGAAACCAAAAGATTGTAACGTTTCAATAAGTAACAAAACCTGTAACGAAACTAAATTAATTTTGTTCCTTGTAACAGAAACAGAAACAGAAACAAAACTCCTTTGTAACAAAAGTCGTAACAAAACTCCGAAACGTTTCCAGCAGAAACAAAACCTGTAACGAAACTAAATTAATTTTGTTCCTTGTAACAAAATCCGTAACGAAACTAAATCCGTAACGAAACACTCAGTATCAGAAACAAAATTAATTTTGTTCCTTGCAACAAAAACAAAGCCAGAAACGAAATTAATTTTGTTTCTCAGTGGCAAAACTATAAACATTTTTATAATACTATTTGCCGTACATTAGGATGGACTTATTATTTTTGGGTATATAATATATATATGTATACCTGTGGCATTTTGATGTGTTAACACCTTTGCTGTAGCTACGAGTAATTTCGAAAAACAGGTAAAGTTTACGCGTATCTAATGAAAAGTTTTGGGCACCGGATGATCTTGTGTGTTTCTGAGCAAAACAAAACAAATCAAAATCAGAAATCAAACACCAAAACAAACAAAAACAACAAAATGTAGCAGTGACAATGGCAACAAAAAATTATAAAAACAATAGTCGCGTTTTAATCGATAGAAAACCAGTGAAAAAAGGAATAAGGGAAAGGGAATAAAAGTCCTATTTCGAAATTGATTACACATCAATGTTCATGAGTACTCCTTACTCAGGTTTCGTTTTTTTTTAACTCAACTGGAGTTAGGAAAATATGCGAAAATTTACTAAGGCGAAATTAAAAAAAGCCCTTATAATTTGCTTTATTAACTAATACCTATTAGAAACTTGTTTCGGACTATAATTGGCTGCGAGAAATGATAGATTGACAGAAATGTAATAAAGCTTGATTAATTAAGCAAATACACAAAAAAAAAAAAACGCAAGTCGGATATCCCATTATCCATACGAAACGATATTACACCCGCCAAAGCATCCTGTACTGCTTCGACGTCTTATAAAAATCATGATGATGAAGAAATTGCACTACAAAGTAGTCTGAATGAGCTATTATTAGAAAATTAAATATTTCTTGATAACAAAATTATGTATACTTTTCACAATCCGTAGTTCTATGCATATGAAGCGTTTTTATATATCATTTAAAAAAATTAAAAAAGACAACTCTAATAGTCACCCAGTTATATTTTTCTTCATATCGACCCCTTTGTGCGACTTTATCGTAAGGGACAAAAGCAAATTTTACAGGAGAGCATTTTTTTTTCACTGTTTTTTACTGGTATATTTAAATGAAATTGAACACGCGTTTAGATGGTTAATTAATATATTGAACCTGATATCTTTTTTCTTGAAAAAATTTGCAGTTTGCGAAAAAATAATAATTTTGTCCCTTACGATAATTTCGCTCTCAATGTTTTATAAGCGTATTTGAATAAATGTCTCTTACGATAATATTTAAAAAATATAAGTGTCTTATTCCATACTTTAGTTGGTTGCCACAGACATACATACCTATATATGTATGTATATTATATACCTAAAAATAACTAGTCCATCCTAATGTTCTGCAAATATAGTTTTTCTACTGAGAAACAAAATTAATTTTGTTTCTGGTTTTGTTTTTGTTGCAAGGAACAAAATTAATTTTGTTTCTGATACTGAGAAACAAAATTAATTTAGTTTCGTTACGGATTTTGTTACAAGGAACAAAATTAATTTAGTTTCGTTACAGGTTTTGTTTCTGCTGGAAACGTTTCGGAGTTTTGTTACGACTTTTGTTACAAAGGAGTTTTGTTTCTGTTTCTGTTACAAGGAACAAAATTAATTTAGTTTCGTTACAGGTTTTGTTTCTGCTGGAAACGTTTCGGAGTTTTGTTACGACTTTTGTTACAAAGGAGTTTTGTTTCTGTTTCTGTTTCGTTACTTAGCTGTGTAACAGAAACCGAAACCGAAACGCGTTACAAGTCCCTGATCTAAACCTATCATGGAATTTAAAAAAAAAAATCGCTGTTTTTGGAAAATCAGCTTAGTTATCCTACAACATTCTATTTTCATATTCTGTGGCCGGAGGGAAGATCTGAGACACTTTGCCAAAAAAAAAAACGCATCTAATGTACATACATTGAAACCATTTCTCGTCACTTAATTTTTTAAACGATTAAAATTAAACGAGTGTGCATTATATCCAAAAGTTAATTAAATAAATTCATATTGTAAAGAAATAAATATGTACATAAATACATGCAGGAAATAAATTACACATTATACATACATACATATATTTTATTTTTGTGACCTATGCACGCATCAGCTATATTTTTCCCGATGTGCTTTAATGATTGATCTAGTTCAAGCGCTTCTATAAGAATAAAGATAGCGTTAATTTCAATATATTTTGTAATCTAGCTACATTGATTTCACAATACCTTCCTCCAACTGTTAAGATGTAATAATAAATAAATTAAGTCGTTAATAAATAATGGGAAAATTAATTTTTAAATAACACTGGATCACAAAATGAAATTTTTTGTCTGTACTTTGGACGTGACTATCCTATCTACATATATGTAAAATCGGTCGCTGATTCCGAAAATCGGGTTAATTTTTAATTCTATGGGAAGGTTTTTGAGATATCGGCAATTTATCGTTATTTGGCCAATGGCTCCACTTAATCCTGTATATCTCTTTAACGCAGTGAGCTATCTTCCTTGGGGTGGCACGAATGGTATAACATGCATAAAATATACCCGTGTAGTAGCATTGCGAGACTTGGCTGTATTTACTTGATCGCCTATAACTTTTCCATTTTACCATGGATTTTCTTCGTTGATAGCTGATTTTTTTGCTAATGGAATGGAGCTTCACGTAAAGGAGTAAAACCGAAGGTGAAAACATTGGTTTTAAAGATATTGCCTGACAAAGTCAATTTTCTTTCAAAAAATCGTAAAAAATCGAAAAAATTCAAATTGAATCATCATCAATATTTCGGAAACTATAAGGAAAAGGAAATTTAATTTTCTTTCGGTTGGTGTCACCACAAGGAAGATAGCTTACTGCGTTAATGAGATATACAGGATTAAGTGGAGCCATTGGCCAAATAAATGAACCCGATTTTCGGAATCAGCGACCGATTTTACATATAGATAGGATGGTCGCGTTTAGAGTATTTTTTGGCTGTAGAGCAGTGTAATCAACAATTTTCAGTAAAAAAAAATTACCATGGTTAACGTATAACAAAGAATGCACAATGTGCATTAAATTCGGACCGATTTAAGTACAATTGCCTTTCCCCACATTACATTTGGACCATCTTCGAAACAATTGACCTGCTTAGCAAATTCATCGTTCCTTCAGGGTTATTACAACACATTCAACCTGTCACACTAACGACTTCTGCGAACACAACTTGGTCTACGAGTACATAGTTCTCGTAGAAGATAAAGGTACACAAGCAAGTCAAAGGAATGCATGGACTTATACGCTTACATATAAATACATACATATGTATGTACATAAATTACAACAAATATTAAACTAAAATAGAAAGAACAACAAAAAATTCATATGAGGCAAAGTGTTGCACTACTTTTAAACCAAAAACAAATGCATCAACAGAACATTAAAATAGCACAAACCAAGAGAGCTGAGGTTGAGGGAGTCGGCACTCGACTTACGGCTAGTTAGAAGGTTTGCTCGGTTGGTGGGCGTTAACATGTCCTGCTGCTTTGCATTTTATTACGCATCTGTGTACGGAATTTATTTGTCCTTTGGCGCGTTTGAGTTTGTGCAAGTATGTCAGAAACATTTGTATTACCTCAACCTAGATTTATGCAACTAATTGCCAAATGTTGTATAGAAGTTAAGCAGTTTACATACATATGTACATATATTTTACGTAAATTGCAGGTAGAAGAAAGGTTAGGAAACAGCAAGACAAACATGTAGAAAACTAATTGGGAATAGGTAACAAGTGTAAAGGTGACCATCATTTTTGATATACATACGTACATACATATATAGAAAGTGAAAAATTTACGTCATGTAAAGTTTTAACTGCGAATATTCTCAGTGGTAACCAAAATGGGTGTACATATATCGATAACTCTCATTCCAAAACATTGCACTTTCCAATAAAAGATAGTCCTAACTAATTAGTCTCAATTGAGAACAATAAAACAGATGATAATTGCCGTTACAACAACAGTACAATCTAAACGATGATTTAAAAATTGGCCGCTTATTTTATCGAACTTATGCATTGTTTAGGTTTCGAGAAATAAGTTTTGAGAGTTAATATTATACACACATATGACTCAAAACAAAATTACATATGTATGACTTGATGGCACACTCACAGAAATATTAATTTAAAACATGGATAAAAATATGAATTTCATAACGATTGTAAAACGAATCACTTTTTCAAGTCTCACCTTGGACAAGAAAAGTGTGCAGAGCTTGTTATTCTATGAGAGAACTAGTTGCTTCTCCAGCAAAATGGGACGTTCACTATCCAATGTATTTTCGCTTCGTTATGAAGTCGAATTTCGACTTAATAGCCTCTGCAGGCTGCATTTGAAATTACGTTGATTAGCCGAAATTACTTTCCGAAATAACGCGCATTCACACACGTTTTTGAGTAATTTCATTTAATCGTGTTTCAGTTACGCTGTTCCTGCGCCAAATAAAAATTTTTACATGGTCAATGAAAATATTATTAATAAAATACTCCCACCAAATTAAATTTTTTATAATTAAAGAATCACTAACGTAATATACAATGAGAATATATCTAAGAAACCGTCGCAAACAAATTTAATAGCCGTGTTTTTATTTTAGCGCAGATGTATATGCGCTAAAATAAAAACACGGCTATTAAATTTGTTTGCGACGGTTTCTTAGATATATTCTCATTGTATATTACGTTTTCGATTATAATCGATAAAATTTAGAGAAGAGACCGATTCCAGAGTAATTTCGTGAGTTATTTAGCCGAAATGCGCATTTCAAGGGTAATTTCAGCTGGCATTTTTGTATGGCGAAATAACGTTATTTAAGGGTAATTAACGCCGAAACAACGATTTTTGCCTAAATTACCCTTAAATCATGCCAATGTGCAGAGGCTATAAAGCAATAAGACATTTTAAAGAGCTAACTAAGGTTGTTGATAAATTCATACTCAGTACTTTCCGAATGTTTGCGACAATTTGAATTGGTATCTTTCATGAAAGACACAAAAACTTCTGTCCTAAAGATACAAACCTTGCCAGCTAATAAATCAAATATTTCTTCGAATTTAAATTGGAATTATTTTAATAGGCATGCATATGAACTAACAGGCAGACATAATTTGAAAATATTTACTAATAAAGCATGAAAGTACGAGAAAAGCAAGCAAGCAAATAAAAAATAAAACAATCAAAACCAAAAATATTTATTAGCTCAATTCCAATGAAAAAGGGAAGACAGACAGTTGGTTAAAACATAAATGTTAAGAAATAAAGGTAGTATGTATTAACGATAAATATGTACATACATATGTATTTATGTAGTAAGTTAAGTGAATTGGATTTATTGCAAGTCACGTGGCAGTAGAGAAATCAAACTGCATTTACTTACATTCATACATATGTACATACCTACATATGTATAGCAACTTCAACTGAAAAGGGCCACTTTTTGTGTTTACTTTAAAATACCTACGCCCATTTTCTTTAATTTTTTTTAATGAAGTGAACTGGGTTAGACGAAATTCGGCCAACCTGTCGAATGACAATGTCATCTTCAATTGGCCTTTTCTTTGTATTCATAATTTTGAAAAGAAAATATTGTGTAAAGGTACTTCACCTAACAAAAAAAAAATGGGAGCGTCAGGCTATTTGGGGTTTTAGAGAAAAAACAAATGTGTACGAAAAATAAAGATGTATTACACTGGATCACAAAATGAAATTTGTTGTCTGTACTTTGGACGTGACTATCCTATCTATATGTAAAATCGGTCTCTGATTCCGAAAATCGGGTTCATTTTTAATTCTACCGGAAGGTTTTTGAGATATCGGCAATTTACCGTTATTTGGCCAATGGCTCCACTTAATCCTGTATATCTCTTTAACTCAGTGAGCTATCTTCTTGGGGTGACACCAAACGAAAGAAAATTAAATTTCCTTTTCATCGCTCCAAAACATTTTTCTCTAGCTCTTATAGTTTCTGAAATATTGACGATTCAATTTAAATTTTTTCGATTTTTTACGATTTTTTGAAGAAAAAATTTACTTTGTCAGGCAATATCTTTAAAACCGATGTCTTCACCTTCGGTTTTACTTTTTTACGTGAAGTCCCATTCTATTGGGAAAAAGATAAGCTATCAACGATGAAAATCCATGGAAAAATGGAAAAGTTATACCTCGGCGATCAAGTAAATACAGCCAAGTCGCGCAATGCTACTACATGGGTATATTTTATGCATGTTATACCTACCCGTAAATGGGCTTGCATCTACTGCGCTGCCAATACGCTGCTACTGCAGATGTGTAGGTAGCTCACTGAGTTAAAGAGATATACAGGATTAAGTGGAGCCATTGGCCAAATAACGGTAAATTGCCGATACCTCAAAAACCTTCCCATAGAATTAAAAATTAACCCGATTTTCGGAATCAGCGACCGATTTTACATATAGATAGGATAGTCGCGTTTAGAGTATTTTTTGGCTGTAGAGCAGTGTTATTATTTCTTAAAAAAACAAGAAGTAGAGCAATGCTTACAAGTTGAAAAGTCATGCTAATTAAATGACAGCATTTTGCCGCTTACCGCTTTGAATGACTATGAATTGCAACTTTTTATGAACACATGTATGTATGTATGTCCATTAGGATGGCCATTAAAAGAAAATTAGCGATTTTCTTCGGTCTCGCCCCCTAAATCGGTAACAGCAGAGACAAAGATGTCACATATAAATTTTCGTCCCGATCGCAGATGGTTCCGGTGTCGCACAGGGCTCAATGTTCAGAAAACTCTAGAGATTAAAAAAATTAAATTAATTTTTTTTATATCTAACAATAATATAATATATATTAATTTCTTTTATATCTAATGCCCAAATTCGATAGTCCTTCACTTAAGGATACCGATCGGAGGCGGTTAAGGGGTGTCGCACAAGGGTCCGATATGGCAAAATGAACTTTGATTCCTTTGCGACACCCCTTAACCGTCTCCGATCTGGACCAAAAATTTATATACGTTTGGGGACCACCCTAATGTACATATGTATACATATATACGTATGTGTGCGCTCAGTGGCGCACACAGAAAAATATTTTGGGGGGGAATTTTCAATATCCAACGGAAAATTAAAAAAAAAATACTTAAAACTCGTCCAGACAATTTTTACTCAAATTTATGTTTGGGGAGTGGACCTACGTATGCACAAATTAAACAAAGGCACCTTTTAAATCTCAATTCATTGCATTTTCTCTGTATTTAAACTAAAACTAACAAGTAAGGAAGCCTAAGTTAGAGTGGAATCGAACATTAGATACTCAGCTGTATGCTTACATTGTTTGTTCGATTAGGGTGTATTTTATATGAATATGAGCTCTGCATAAAGTGGGCGCAGCCACGCCTATTTTCAAAATTTTTATCAATCATCCAACTAAGCATATAAATATTATTATTAGTGCAAATTTGCAACTTCTAATAACGCTACAAATTCCCAAAGGGTTTTCCAGAAATATTTTTGTTAAAAAGTAGGCGTGGTCATAAACCGATTTCGCTAAATTTTTGAGCATGTATTACCACAAGTTATTAAAGTGTACAAACTGATTTTCGTCATAATATATATAAATTATTTGTCGAGTTATAGGCTGAGAAATCTCGTATATTCCTGCTTCGAAAAAGAGGCAGTGCCACGCCCATTTTCCAAAATTTTCCTGTTTTTTGTTTTATGTCCATAGTTGGACTCATGCCACAAAATTTCAGTGATAGATCTTTATATTTGACAGAGATATCGCTTAAAATGTTTTTATTAGGTCACTTTATAAGACCCATATATAAAAGTGGGCGTGGCAGTCAACCGATTTTAACAATTTTTCGTCCAAACATTTGCCTAATTAAGTATATCACGCGTACCAAATTTCATCGATATATCTTCAATGGTTTCTGAGTTATGGTTTTTAAAACCCTCAATGTTTGACCCTTAATAAGTGGGCGTGGCACCGCCCATTTTCCAAAATTTCACCAAATTTCTTCATAAAGGCCTGAGCTCAATACCTTGGTGAAATTTTGTCACTCCAGCTCTGTTAGTGACTGAGATACCAAATATCCGATTTTTTCTATATAGGAAAAGTGGGCGTGGTCATGGTACGATTCCGCCCATTTTCAATACCAACCGCCCCAGTCTCGATACCAACTTGCATTCCAAAATTCATTAAATTTCTCAATTTTTGCGCGAGTTAGAGTGTTTACAGACGGACGGACGGACGGACATGGCTCAATCGATTTATTTTTTCACCCTGATCATTTTGATATGTATAAGTCTATATCTATCTCGATTATTTCATTCTGTTACAATCCACCGTTATGTTATTAAAACTATAATACTCTGTGTACTGGTACAGCTGAGTATAACAAACCTCAGCTAATATCCACAGCATACTTTTAGGGAAATGTCTCCACACTGCTTGTTTATAAACATAATCAGTAGTTGTTGACAAACATTGGCAATGTACATCCACGAATATTCATATTCTTATTCATGTATTTACACAAATATTTGTGCATGTACCATCTATTATAAAATTATTTTTTGTATGATGTTGTAAAATTTTGGGGGGGGTTTTAACCCCAAAACCCCCCTTGAGTGCGCCAATGTGTGCGCTTGACAGCCAATCGCATTCATGTGAAAGAGTGCCTCTTTGTATGCAATATTTTAATTCTTTGAATATTTTTCCAATATGTACTTCTTGTAACCAAATTCGTAGTAAACTGAGAGCTTAAACATTTTGTAAAAATATCGCGGTTACGCTTTAAGATTTTGTAATTTTTGCGCAAAAGTGAGTGCGGTAGTCCATCTACAAAATCAAATTGTCTACAATTTGTCGACTGAGTGAATTAACAAGCAAAATCAGATGCATTATACAGGCACGTGAAATAATGAAACAACCCACGCAAAAATGACAGATTAAAAGAGCGTAGACAAATATGAATAACTATTAAAAATGAAATCGATCATGTACATATGTACATATCTACACACATATATACATACATATTTTATCCATAATACGGCACAAGCCGAAATGAGAAACACAAAAAGCGAACAATAAAAGCCCGTCTCCACATAACTTGATTCGCCAGAGAAACATCTAGCGAAACATCTCGCTAAATAACCTGTCTCCATGTCCACGTGGCTGACAGTGTTGCCAGAACTTTTCCAGAGTTCCAGCTAGATTCGCAAAAAAAAAAGCTAGAAAAAGCTAAAAAACATTGTTTCACACACCAAAAAAAAAAATTTAAAGATAAAACAAGTAAGAGCGCAGCTGTCTTCGGCCGTACCGAAGACTTCATACCTTTCATGAACGGGTCTGATTTAGTTAGCTTACCCATATTTTGACCTTGAAAGTTCATAATAACATCGTTTAGGTCCATATGGGTACGAACACAGCAAAGTTTCATGTCCTTATCAGTTTAAATGGAGAAGTTATACCCAAAAATGTCCATATCTGAACAATCGGTTGTATGAAAGCTATATATTATAATGCTCCGATCTTGACAAATTTCAGTGTCATTATTTACGTCCATATGAGTAAAAATACTTCAAAGTTGCATGTCCTTATCAGTTTAAATGGAGAAGTTATACCCAAAAATGTCCATATCTGAACAATCGGTTGTATGAGAGCTATATGTAATAGTGGTCCGATCTTGACAAATTTCGGAGACATTATTTAGATCTATATTGGTACAAATACCTCAAAGTTTCATGCCCTTAGCTCTTTAAATGGAGAAGTTATACCCAAAAATGTCCATATCTGAACAATCGGTTGTATGGCAGCCATATGTTATAGTGGTCCGATCTTGACAAATTTCGGAGACATTACTTAGGTCTATATGGGTACAAATACTTCAAAGTTTCATGCCCTTAGCTGTTTAAATGGAGAAGTTATACCCAAAAATGTCCATATCTGAACAATCGGTTGTATGGGAGCTATATGTTATACTGGTCCGATTCGGCCGATTCCGACAAATGATCAGCTTCTCCCAAAAATACACTCACATTTCGAATTTCATGCAGATATCTCGAAAACTGAGGGACTAGTTTGCGATCAAACAGACAGACAGACAGACAGACAGACAGACAGACAGACAGACAGACAGACAGACAGACAGACAGACGGACGGACATGGCTTAATCGACTCAGCTCATGATCCTGATCATATTGGTATATATTTTGGTAGGTCTGCCACGCCTCCTTCTGGTACTTTCACCATTCGTGTTTCGGCACAAAGTTATAATACCATTTCATTCCCATGAAAGGTATAAAAAGAAGGTAAAAAAATTACGAAATTACCCAGTAGAACTTGGAGCGAGATCTCCCCAAGCGAGAGTAGAAGAGTACTCTATTTGATATCCTTTCCGAGCAATATATAAAATTTTTTCAGTTTTGTTTTATTTTGTTTGTGTTCATTACTTTCCTTACTAGGACATACAATGTTAAAAGCGAGTATACACAATTGTATGCTTAAACCCGAAATATAGGGAGTAATGGAGTATCTATTGACGGTGGGGTGTCACAAAGCCATGGTAAGTAAAGCCATAATGGCCTTGGGCCGCGCTTATAAAAAATAACTCTGGGCTATGCCATCCAATTCCGGTCCTGTGTCATAACCGTGGCTACCGCTACGGTGATGTCATACTGCGTAGTACACCCTTCAGCGATTTTTCATTCCAATTATATACAAAATCGGAAATATATATACAAAATCGGAAATATATAAGAAATAAATACGTCATGTAATGAATGTATGTAATAAAAATGAAGAAGTCATAGGAATAGTGGTTGGTTAATTCAAGTGCAAATTTTGGCAAAACTGTTAATATTTAAGTGAAAAATTAAATATATATTTGTTTATCAGGCCTCCCTGAAATTCCCGGTATTATAGAAGTTACAATAATGAGTCGGTAAAAGAAAGCTTAGCCTAAATGTTTGTCATTTAAGTGTTTCTGTATGCAAGATAAAAATAGTGATTGCAAAATCTTCAGTGCCTGAAATTTTCTATTTTCTGCTGTTTCTGTTGTTTGGCAACACTGCAAGAATCTTCCAATAACACATATGTATTTAAAAATTTAAAATATCTTACAAACAGTGATGTCATTTTCACTTCGATCGAAGTATTTCACTTCACTTTTATGCCCGTCACTTCGACACTTCCTCTTTCCCCAAATCACTTCGATTTTGACCAATCAGAATTAACTTACTTTTATAATTTAATCTTACAAATTCTAATAAAAGTTGCATATGCAAGTATGCAAGAGGTAAATCTTTATACAATCATAACATATGGCATCCCTCATTGAGATGAACAATCGATTTTTTAAAAGCTTCTCTTATCTCTAGGGTTTTATCGCTTTTTTTAAGAGTTTGACACAGGGCCCCGGAGCGGAGTTCAAAGCAAAAAAAATTGGCAAATAATAGCTCGTCCACAATTCACTTTAAAGCAAAGCGAAATTCCAGATGCTTGCTACAATTAAGACTTTGACAATTTCCACTTAACTTTTTTGCTTTGATTTATAACACTGATTTTGTGCAAAATATTTGGTGAATCGACTTTTTTCTGCTTATTTCAAATTATATTTTTTACTCTTTATTGTTCATTTTACGTAGTTGCGCGAAATCGCTAATATAAATGTAGATAAACAAAGAATACACACACGCATATGAATTAATGTATAACATTTTATTTCTTTAAATTTTCAAAATAGAAATAATGAATATGAAAAAAAATAACCCTTAACAGCCAAAAATAGCATTTAAATAACTATTTGCTAATTTTTACCATTTTTCCGTTTCTTGATTTCCTCTTCGTATTGCGAAATTCATTTTTTCTTTTCCTTTCACTTGAAACAAGCCTAAAATGTTGAACTGAACAAGTTGTGCTGAACAAGTTTTGAAAGTTTATTTTCTTCTGCAAATTTTTTTTTAAATAAAGCATTAACTTTGTCATCCTCAAGCTATCCGAAAAGGTATACCAATCGAAAAAATCGAAAACATGAAATATATAAAATCGCGCTTTTCTCAAAAAGTTACCATTGGGCGATTTAGGGTTTGACAGATACTTGTTAGTGAAGCATTGAACTTTGATATTCTGCAATGGTCTGCCCTTCGTATTAAAATTTGTTCTACCCTACCGTGTGGTATTTTAAGTATAAGTTTAATTTTTTTTACATTGTATGAATTATAACCAGTACCTGTTATACTTAAATAAAATATAATTTTACAAGTACATACTTAAGTAACCTTTTTTGTTGTTTGCTTCTCCGACAGGGTAGGATTGCGATGTATTGCGGAACGAATTTCCGTCATCCCTTCTCTGAGAACGAAACAAGATACTGAAGATGGCACATAGCCGAAACCGGTTTATAGCCAAATCAAAATTGACAAGGGATGACGGAAATTCGTTCCGCAATACATATGAATAACCATTTAGCGGCGCTTCACTTCACTTTAAAATTTGGCGGTGACAACACTGCTTACAAACATATCGCGCTCTAAATCATAAATTGACACAACTCAAAATTTTTCGCAATCGGGTTTCTTTCATAAATCGGTACACATAATATATCTCTAGCGACTGCCATAAAATCTTTTCCACCAGAGTCTTTTTTAACTGAAAAATAGCTACATATTATACGTGGCCTTTTCCCATAGCATTGCCTATAAAAAAGAAAAAGTTTTTTGGCTTTCCGAAATTTTTTGAATTTTGAGTTGTGTAACTTTATGATTTAAGGTGCGATATGTAAAATTTAGAAAAAATTAAATAAGACAGTTACAAAAACTATATCTACATGTCTTATCCCGCGGCGTGGGGGGACAGCGCCTCGCGGCCCGACGCGGCGCGGTTAACTTACTAAACAGCTGATTATTAAATTTTTTCTACTATAATTATCCCTTTTAAAGAGTGTTGACTTCTGTAAAATAAATCTTTATTATCGAACCATGTTGCCAACAACATTTTGACAGACAAATCCATTTTTGTTGTCATAAAAGAGGGCGACATGAAACAATAATGGATTTTTACATGAAATAGGGTGACATGCGATCATTATCAAAAATATGGCTTTATGTCTCATTTTCGGGAAAAAATTTATGACACATTATATTGAGATTTAAAGGCATATGGCCTTGTGACACCCTACCTCTATTGACATGTACTCCCGGATTAATAAAACGATGATCCCAAGTCCTACTGCGTATTTCAATGCTTTATTAATAGGTGATTTCCCGTGGCAATGATCCGGACAAAAAATTTGCTAGCAACTGCAACAACAAATTTTTTATCCTGATGTTTATCTGGATCAAAAACATCTATTACAATCTATACGGACCCGAAATGGATCCAGATAAACATCAGGATCACAAAATTGTTGTTCCATTTGCATGCAAAATTTTTGTGCTGTTCTGGATCACAGCCAGGGGAACTCGCCTAATGTGTTTTCAAAACATACATAAATTCAAGGTCAATTTAACAGGTCGGTTCAAGATGCATACACACATACACGCCGTGAGCTTAATGTCGAACTCTCGTGACCGAGTTGTCAAAACTGTAAGGAAGACGAAATAATTTGACATTCAACTCACGGGCGAATGATGGATAAACTCAGAAAATGAAGAATTTGACGAATTGAAAACACGAATGCCTGTATAGAATATGCAGAAGGAAACAAATAGGATAGATGTCGAAGAAGAACAAGAAGTCAGCTGATCTGAAGAACCGACATATTTAATGGAGCCTGCATAAGTTATTTATTTTCATTTACTATATGTAAATTTGTACTTCAGTGTCAATAAAAATAACGAAATGTTAAAAAAAAATCTTTTACATACATTCAAATAATGGTAACTATGATGACTGTATGGATGTATATGAGCAGTGAGCAGCGCTCATTTTTTTGGGAGTTTTAGCAAATAAGAAAGCTAAAAAAAGCCAAAGCTAAATCAGAATTTTTGCAGATAAAAGACAAGATATCAGCGCGTTTGGCAAGAGGATTGAGAACGAAAGAAGTGTTTCATTCTTCACTCGCTCTCAGAAATTTGTATGGAAATTAGCGAGTTTCGGCACTGGTTTCCGTGTCGAACCAAGATTGAGAGAGCGAATGCAGAAAAGAGGGCGAAACACGTTATGTGGAGACATGGTATAATCCGCGCAAAATAATTGCTTTTGTCATTGAGTAAACACCATCGATCGAGTTACGTTACGCCTTAACTTTCCACAGACAACAAAATGCCGGCCGTAGATCGTCAAGTTGATCATGCAGTTACACACATGTACATTAGAGTGGCCCTTATTTTCGAAAGTCGGAAATTTGCAGGTGTTACCCGCTGATATGTTTTTGTTTAATAAAAAAATAATACCCTGAAAATTTTGGCCCGATTGAACAACTCAACCCCGTGCCATGACCAGTCGAAGTTGAAAAATTGGCAACATCACTTTTAGTAAGCGCTGCTTTTGGCTATGCCTTGATAAATATATGTATGTGCGTAGGTATACCCGAAAACCCAACTGTGAGATGTTTAGAAGTTTAAACTTGCATAAAATTAATCAAAATACTTTTGTTATTTTACCGTTACAATTGCTTGAGTAGCAAGAATCGTAGAAGATGTATGTATGTACGTATGTAGATGACATTAAATTTTGGTTCCTAGGTATAAAGTAACATATTACAACAAAAAAATCAAACATTTCACTTAAGAATTATGTACTAATTTAAAATCGTAGTCTATATTATTTTCTTCCAATGCAATAATTTTAAAACGTGCAACTGGGGAAGTCAGTTAACTGAAGCACATGCCACACATAGGTACCTTTTTTTAGCACATGTGAGACAAATTAGTTTTTTACAAATATAGCAAAAGTGAGTACCTGTCGGCATTGGGAAAGTTTGTGTCCATATTATGGTCACTTTATGCATAGTCAGCGTAACTACCGTTTGAAAATACTTCACAAATATAATATCGAGACGGTCCAGCACTATTCATGATAGAGTCCCTCGACTCATTTTGTAAGAATTTCATACGAGGAGGCACTTAGAATATTAAAAGTTTCCAATTTTCTACATTGCACACCATTTTAGTTGAATTCTGATATAAAAAAAAATTAAGAAAAGTCCCAAGTTGTTACAAAAATCACCTCCGTAAGGTCCCTGGACTGTGGTATTTAGGTTCTTTTGTCTGTAGATACCTAGTAAAATTCTATGTCGAACAATTTTCTATAACTATTTAACCCTCTAACGACCTTCGAAATAATATTTTTGCGGACTTTCTAAAAAGGAGTAAAAGCGACCTCATCGTCGGGGTGTTAGAGGTTAAAGTATCCTACAAAGTTACAGCTATTGCAATTGTTTGGAGGTTTACTATGTGGATATTGGTATTTCATTATGTGTGAGAATTAGCTTGCTCAAAAGTGTTGTTGCAAAGTGTTATAGAAAAAAATTACTAAATTGTCAGCATCAAACGCTGGCGTAGTGAAATAACTCCCAAATAAAGTAACTCCAAAAAAATGGAAAAACTGCAAATATTTTCATACAAAATAGGACTTATTTCGTTATGAAATAACCCGCAGTGTGTTGGAACTTATTTCATTTCCTTCTTTGGGAGTTATTTAATTCCTTTTATGTGGGAGTTA
This sequence comes from Urophora cardui, assembly GCA_960531455.1. NCBI lineage: Eukaryota > Metazoa > Arthropoda > Insecta > Diptera > Tephritidae > Urophora > Urophora cardui. The sequence goes on from OY482672.1 coordinate 450,286, forward strand.
TTTCACTGCTCCGCTAATGCTTTCAATGGACTTTCCAGAGAATTAAAGTTCTGAATTGTATTTCTTATTTGTGTATGCATGTACGAGAATATACAATTATGTACACTAATAGAGGGCACTTATTTTTAAAATTTCCCATATAAATATGTATGTTCGAGTATATGAAAAATATACATTAAAAATTTCAATTTTCTCAAATTGTTTGTATACATATGTATATGAGTAAATAAGGATCCATGATATTTTAGTACTTCAATATACAGAATATCAGTATCTTTTGTTTACAAATCATTTATTTCTGGAGTCTAATAAATATGTAACAACCTTGTAATCTACTAATATTCAAAAATATAAGAGAATTCGATTATAATCGTCTACCGAACCATATAACCTTTGGTTCATTATTTCAACACATTGTGGCACGGGTTAACGTTGACCAATCGAGCAAATATTAAACGGGGAATATTTTCTTCGTACATGAAACCATTTCAGGGGGTAACGTCTCAAAAAAGTAGAAAAAATTTTTTTCCATAGGCGTAAGGGCTACTCTAATGTACATACATACATATGTACATAGATCGTTAACACGATAATGCTTAGCCGCCCTAAAATATCCACTACCAATAAGTAACTAATAAGCACATTAAAAACCATAAAATCAAAGCAAAATCAAAAACATAAGCCAAATCAGCTTTTCATTGAAATGAACGCGTGCGCCAACAAACTTCATTGAATGATCGAAGGCGAGAAATTTCGCCTTGTAAGCGATCCCGTCATGATGCATACTCCTATACATAAGCACACCTTGTCAACTGAGTACATATAAACGTATTTACAAAGCCAAACTTAAGTGGCTGATTGATCGTTGACGAAGCCACACAGTGTGTTGACTTATTCCCTGTTGGGTTTTGAAAATGATCATAGATATCGTCTTTTTTATGAAAAGGATAAATAAGTAGAAGGAATGAAAGAAAATGGAAAATTGTCGCCTGCGATCGATGTTTAGTTTTTTGTCGTTTTTTATCTAAAAAACAAGGTGTTCGAACATATGCATATTTTAATTATTAATTCTTAAGGATAGCAAATAGAGTTTCCAAGTTAGAAAAATATTGAAATACAGGCACTCAAATCACATTAAAATGTACCCTTGAGCTTGAAGGTGGAAAGAAAGAGAGAAGGACCCATTAATCGGTTCCAGAACCATAACTATCTTCTGAACCCCGTTTTCTTTCCCTCTTTTACCTTACTTGCGCCAATTTATAACCACCACGGCTATAAATTTCTCAACCTTCAGAGGCGATCCTCATCCTCGTGATCTGAAATAGAAATAAAACAACCTCGCAACCAACTCCATGAGCTCAATTCCACGAAGTCGAAGGTATTGCTTATTACTCGCCAGCACAAGAGCAACAACCCCAGTTTTTTCTATCTACATAAGTGATTTTCTTTTCTTACCGATCTTGGAAAAAACGTTCCAACTTGCTAAACAACTACTTGCTTGCTTATTTGCAACCCTGTTTTCAGATATCAAAATTAAATCTTGGCCGCTGTGGTGCAATGGGGTAGAGTGTTCGCCTGCTATACCAGAGGTCTCGGCTTCTAACCCCAGTCCAGACAAACATCAAAAAAATGTTTCTAATAAATTAAAACCCAATTATTGGGTTTTTAGAAATAGCGGTCACCTGTCGGCAGTGGGCGGCATACTCTCCGAGTGTATTTCTGCCATGAAAAGGCTTCTTACAAAAAATGCATTCGCCGTTCGGAGCCCGCATAAAACCCAATTAGTAGGAAAAACAAAAGGAGCACACCTCGGATTGGGAGAGAAGCTCGGCCATAAAACTCGTCAGAGTTATAATAGCGCCAGTGTTTTATTATATTATTGTCAGATATCAAAATTAAATCTTTCAACGAGAAAAATAAACGAATATATTAATAAATTTTACATAAACGAAACGAAATGAACATTCAATTATTCACTTTCAATTGCTATTCACAATATTTTTATTCTTTTACTTTGCAACAATGCTGTTCAAGTCGACTAACAGCTAAACACTTTCAGCTCAACTCGCTTAACCGAGCTAACTAGCTTAGTTTTTGTCGTTTCTTTCCATGTTATTCGCCAAGCTAGCTAGTGTTTTTTTTCAACTTGCTTACAAGAAAAAGCGACTATACATCCTGATGTGGCACTTCGACGACAGCGTCGCAGTCGTTGGCGCATGCGTTTGAGGCATGCAACCGAAATGACAAGCGGATCTATACATACCAACTACTACATACTAATCGAACTTACATATCTAAGAGTAATTACAAATGTCACTGGCAATCGAAACAAGTCATAAATCAAATCGATCGAAATCAAAATATCAAAATCACATTTAAACTATATAAGCACACGCAAATGGCACTTTGACTGGGAATTTATGGGCAGACATACATATGTACATACATATGTATGTACATATGTATATTCGTATACGTTGATGTTTTTTGAAGTGTCTTTAAGTAAGTAAGTAATATGTGCATTTTTTGGTTTGTTAATAGGTTTATGGCTTTGTACTCCAAAATTATTATTACTTATGAGTTCTTCTTATTATTTAGAATTTCAAAATAGTTGCGAGTTATGCAGATGATAATGTTGAAATTGTCAACTTGAAAAAAAGGAAATTTGTTTTTAAAAGCAAATAAAATTGTTTGCAGTAAGTCTAAGCGAGTCATAGTGGAAAAATAAAAAAAAAATTGCTCAAATAGAAATTTCCCAAATTGGGAATTTTTTTAAAAGAAGATAAAATCCTTTCCCTTAAGCTTTGCTGAATCAAAATGATGAATTTCACACAATTTTACTAATTTCTAAAATTTACCAAAAAGGGAATTTTTTTTTTAAAATAGTTCCTTCAAAGTTCAGTGCGTCATAATCATACATTTTGCACAATTACAATAATATGAACAATTTCTTAAAATGGGAAATTTTATAAAACTAAATAAATACACCAAAAACATATCATAAAAACCATCTCAAACTGTTATGTAGCTATACACTATTCATCATTTACTGTCAGTTACTTATGTTTTCTCTAAAATGATTATTTTGGGTGCGTCTTAAAGGTTAATGTTTAGCTGAAAGTTTCTCAAAAAGTTTTATTAGACATCGTGGCGATTTGATATCTACAAATATTTTTTGCCTTCACACTTAAAAATTGGCCAAGTAGTTTGGTTACAATGTTAAAAATAATGAAAAAAAATGGAAGAAAAATCGAATTTTTTTTTAAAGAAATTTCAGATTCGACGCTCCTAAAATTAGAAAATTTGTATAGGGGAAGACTTACGTACATAGCTAGGGTGGTCATTAAAAATCGCTAACATAATTTGCTGAGATTTATAGGCGATAAATTTAAATAAATGTTCACACACTAACAAATATGACTTTTGCTCTTTTCAAATTTATTTTAAATCCCCGAAAAGGAAATACCAAGCACCAAATTATATCCTGCGCGCTGCGAAGAGGAGCAACCGCCATCATTTCCTTAACCCTATTTTGTATACATACATACATATGTACGTACATACATACATATATCCCCAAAAAAACATTTTTCTTTATTCTCAATTTGAGATGCATTTGAGAATAAACCCTTTTCTCAAACCTCAAACGCTTATTTCAAATGCATCTCAAATTTCTCTTGATATCGTTCTCGAACTAAAAGGCACATTTTTAATATGGGATTTTGAGAAATTGCATTTTCTCAAACGCCTTTCAAAGATAAATTTTTTCTCAAATGCTTCTCAAATTGAAAAACAAGGTTTGAGAAACATTTGAAAGTATGTTTATTTTCAAATAATATATCGCACACTAAATCAAAAAGCGTTACAACTCAAAATTTTTCGAAATCGGGTTTCTTTCATAAATCGGTTCACAGAAAATATCTCTAGCGACTGACAAAAAATCTTTACCATCAGAGCCTTTTGTAACTGAAAAATAACTATTATACGTGGCCTTTTCCCATATCATTGCCTATAAAAAAGAAAATGTTTTTTGGCTCTCCTGAAAATTTTTCAATTTTGAGTTGTTACGCTTTTTGATTTAGTGTGCGATATGTGCTGATTCTCAAATTGAGAAGCAATATTTTCTCGAACGTTTGAGAATTTCTTTTTCAGTGTTTAATGGGTCTATCCATATGTAAGTATACTTGTATGTAGCAGAAAGTGAAAAGGATAAAATGGTTACGCTGGGAATATTAACAAAAAACAGCCTGCGCAAGCAGTGGACAAAGTTTAGCCGCGAAAACAAGTCAGTCGCCAGCGCTTATATGTACGTGTATGAGAGCCATTTATGGCTAAAAGCATGTTCAGATTGGCGTAATTTAAGGGTTATTAACGCAAAAATCGTTGTTTAAGCGTTAATTACCCTTAAATAACGTAGTTTCGCCATACAAAAATGCCAGCCGAAATTACCCTTGAAATGCGCATTTCGGCTAAATTACTCCCGATATTACTCTGCAGTCGGTCTCTTCTCTAAATTTTATCGATTATATACGAAAAACATCTTACCAATCGCTAATAGTAGGGTTAAATTGGTTCGCGGCGGCTTCTTAAGTATATTCTCTTTGCATGTTGCATTAGCGATTTTTTAATAATAAAAAATTTAATTTTGTGGGAGTATTTTGTAAATGTTATTTTCATTTAAGTTGAAAATCTTTTCATCATACAAAAAGCAATAATAAAAAAATTTAATTGATATAAATTTCATTATTAGTGTTTAAATTCCAAATATGTATAAATTTTCTGTTGTTGCATTCGCATGTAAAATTTTTTATCTGGCACAGGATCGGCTTAATTGAAACACGGCTAAAATAAATTACTCGAAAACGTGTGTGAACGCACGTAATTTCGGCTAATCAACGTAATTTAAAATGTAGTCTGAATTTTGCAATTAAATGGATTTCATTTCGTTTATTGTTCCACAAATACAAGCATAAGCACCAGAGAGGAGAAGCACACAGAAGCCATCAGATAAACATATTTTTATTTTATTTTTCATTTTATTCATTCCTTTCTATATCATTTTTAGACGTGAAATATTTGCAAACACCAGCCTCAAATAGCGTATGGCAAGTGGCAGTTGCCTCGTTTTGGAAAGAAGAGATGATCAAGAAGTAACCGTAAACGAGAATATAATACAATAAAATAAATAGAAAGGTTTTTGCATGAATTAAAAATAAAACAAAGCACCAGCATAGCAAAGTGTATGGTAATCCCTGCAAAAAAGCCGAGTACTCCATGCACGCGTGTATAGAGTACTCGCTATGGACCAACCGAGTACTCCTCAACCTGCCACATTTCATATAAAAAATATGGTCCATTTAACATGGCGATGTCCTAGGCAGGGATCACATAGTCCCATTTCCGCATGACACCCGAGTAATCCAAGGAGTACCTACATGGGATTAATCCATGGAGTAGGTACTAAAATTAATGAAATTTAATAATCGCTGAACATTGATTATTAGCATTATATACATACATAAGTAAGATTTTCTTTAATAAAAATAAAATAATAAAATTTTTCTAGCGCAATCACCAGCATGTTGTGTCGCGTTCAATGTCCCTTTATTACTGAATCGTGCACGTTCAAACGAGCATTCGTATGTACATACAAATGTACGCACTTGCTTCGTTGTTATCACGATATACATTCGGTTTTCGTAGCAAGGTTCGGCTAACTACGAGCCGATGCAGATAAACGAGTCGCTCGCTTGGGTCTATGTTTATGATCACTTTGAAAGTACTCCTACCTACCACAAAATGGATCATATAATCCTATGATTTTTACAGGGAATAAAAATCTTTGCCGAAAGAAGGATATTTGTTTCATGGACACACATGCAATCATACCTGTTAAGTCTTGATTACTAATCGTAATTATTAGTAATCTGATTACTTTGTATTGATAGTGAAATAATTTATTACATTACGATTATCTTGGTCCCAACTAGATAACGTAATGACTACGATTACAAATAATCAAAAAATAATCAGGATTACTCTAGATTACTGAAAATAATCAAAAAGAATCAAAAATAATCAAAAGAAAGAATTGATTCTTATTAGCGATTCTTTTGACTATTTTTGATTATTTTGAATCCAAAACCCCAAACACCCTTTCTCGTTTTGCTTTTTTTAATTTTTAATAAATTCTTTGTTCAATTTTGTATAACAAGACATTATACATAACTAAATGTAACACCAAAAAATTAACAAAATTCATTTCTTCTTCTTCTTGATTGGCGCTTAACCGTCTAGACGATTCTGGCCGAGTCCAACAGAGCGCGCCAATTGCTTCTGTTTCGTGCAGCATGGCGCCACTTGGGAACACCTAGGGAGGCAGCATCGCTGTCCACCTGATTTTCCCAACGCAGTGGAGGTCTCCCTTTTCTTTTGCGTTCAGCGGGTTTCGATAGAAATGCTTTCTTGGCCGGAGCGCCTTCGTCCATTCTCACGACATGACCTGCCCAACGCAGCCGCTGGATCTTTATTCGCTGAACAATGTCGATGTCTGTGTAAAGCTCGTACAGCTCATCGTTAAATCTCCGTCGATACTCGCCCACGCCAACGCGCAAAGGTCCATAAATCTTACGAAGAACTTTTCTCTCGAATACTCCAAGTGCCATCTCATCTGATTTTGAAATTGTCCATGCTTCTGCGCCGTACATGAGGACTGGAACGATGAGCGTCCTGTAGAGTGTGATTTTTGTTTGTCGAGAGAGGACTTTACTTTTCAGTTGCCTACTTAGTCCGAAGTAGAATTTATTGGCAAGCGTAATTCTTCGTTGGATCTCCGTGCTGACATCATTCTTGGTGTTAATGCTGGTTCCCGATAGACAAAATTCATTTACTTATAACAAAATAACAACAAAAATATACACTAAATCCATTTCGAATTTGCTTTCAATAACACCAATTTCTCAAATGATAAGTCCGTCATTGACTGGCACCTTGGACTGTTCAATGACGATCAGAACTGCGATCCTTTTTGATTCTTTTCAGTAATTTAGAAAAGTTGTTTGGGGTTTTGAATTGAAAAGAATCAAAAAGAATCGCCGAAAAGAATCAATTGTCTATTTTGATTATTTTTGATTCTTTTCAGTAATCTAGAGTAATCCTGATTACTTTTTGATGCTTTATAATCGTAATCATACGTAATCCCAATATTTCAAACGCACAATTAAATAATCATTACGATTCTTTTTAAAAACTAATCTAACCGATTACTAATCTTAATCATAATTTAACAACTATGCATACAATACATATGTATGTACATATGTATGTATGTATGTTCATATGTACCCAGCAGCGAAAATAACCAGTTGCTTACTAGAATTATACCAGTATACCGTAAACAGTCAACTACTTGCCCGAGTGTACATTTCCCATGTAAACATCTGGTATTTTTCGTGTTAATGTCCTACGAAATGGCAATTGTCTTCCCCTGCATAAGCTCATACCAGTTAAATACCAGTCGAACACATACCAAAACAAGTAAGGAAGCCTAAGTTCGAGTGCAATCGAACATTAGATACTCAGCTGTATGCTTTCATTGTTTGTTTGCGTTTGTTCGATATAGGGTGTATTTTATATGAAACGAGTGCTGCATAAACAGGGCGCAGCCACGCCCATTTTCAAAATTTATATCAATCATCCAAATAAGCATACAAATATTATTGTTAGTGCAAAATTTCATCCCTCTATGACTTTTAGTTACAAAGACTTCACGTTACAAATTCCAAAAGGGTGTTCCAGAAATATCTTTGTTAAAAAGTAGGCGTGGTCATAAACCGATTTCAATACATTTTTGCGTGTCTATTAACACATGTTATAAAAGTGTATAAACCAAGTTTCGTCATAATATCTCAATTATTTGTCGAGTTAAAGGCTAAGAAATCTCATATATCCCTTTGTCTAAAAAGAGGCGGTGCCACGCCCATTTTCCAAACTTTTTTATTTTTTGTTTCCGGTCTATTGTAAAACTCATGTCACAAAATTTCAATGAATTATCTTTATATTTCACATAGATATCGCTTAAAATGGTTTTATTAGGTCACTTTATAATACACATATATAAAAGTGGGCGCGGTCGTCAACCGATTTTGGTAATTTTTCGTCCACACATTTGGCTAAGTAAATATATCACGCGTACCAGATTTCATCGATATATCTTTAACGGTTTCTGAGTTATGGCTTATTAAACTTTCAATATTCGCTCCTTAATAAGTGGGCGTGGCACCGCCCATTTTCCAAAATTTTTGTAGTTTTTGTTTTATGTCCATAGTTGGACTCCTGCCACAAAATCTCAGTGATTGATCTTTATATTTGACAGAGATATCGCTTAAAATGTTTTTATTAGGCCCCCTTATATTTCCTATATATAAAAGTGGGCGTGGCCGTCAACCGATTTTGATAATTTTTCGCCAAAACATTTGACTAAGTAATTATATTACGCGTACCGAATTTCATCGATATATCTTCAACGGTTTCTGAGTTATGACTCATAAAACTTTCAATGTCTGCCCCTTAATAAGTGGGCGTGGCACCGCCCATATTCCAAAATTTTTGTGTTTTTTGTTTTATGTCCATAGTTGGACTCATGCGACAAAATTTCAATGATAGATCTTTATATTTGACAGAGATATCGCTTAAAATGGTTTTATTAGGTCACTTTATAATACACATATATAAAAGTGGGCGTGGCCGTAAACCGATTTTGATAATTTTTCGTCAAAACATTTGTCTATGTAAGCAAATTACGCGTACCAAATTTCATCGATATATCTTCAACGGTTTCTGAGTTATGACATATAAAACTTTCAATGTTTGACCCTTAATAAGTGGGCGTGGCACCGCCCATTTTCCAAAACTTCATCAAATTTCTTCATAAGGGCCCGAGCTCAATACGTGGGTAAAATTTTAAAACTCTAGCTATATTAGTGGCTGAGATACCAAATTTCCGATTTTTTCTATATAGGAAAAGTGGGCGTGGTCATGGTCCGATTTCGCCCATTTTCAATACCAACCGTCCCAGTCTCGATACCAACTTGCGTTCCAAATTTCATCAAAATATCTCAATTTTTGCGCGAGTTAGAGTGTTTACAGACGGACGGACGGACGGACGGACGGACAGACGGACGGACGGACGGACGGACGGACGGACGGACGGACGGACGGACATGGCTCAATCGATTTCTCTTTTCACCCTGATCATTTTGATATATATAAGTCTATATCTATCTCGATTATTTCATTCTGTTACAATCCACCGTTATGTGATTAAAACTATAATACTCTGTGTACTAGTACAGCTGAGTATAAAAAAGTTAGTTCACATATACATTTGAAGTGCAGCTTTTGACATGCTCAACACAAGTGGTGCGATGGCGCGTTGGTAGGGCGTCTAGCTTCGAATCGAGCAGGTCGCGAGTTCAAATCTCGCCGGAGTCAGGTGACTAAAGTTTTTTTTTTTAATTTAATTTTTTTTTTTTTTATAAAAATGTAAAAAAATATTTAATACGTAAAATAAATAAATAAAAATGAAAAAACCTGAGGAATCGGAAAACATAAGTAGTCAACTAGTATTTTCCTAGGACTTATTCAGACAAAGGGCAACATTTAATTTCATATAAGTGAAGATGAACATAATAAACTCTTTATACCAAGTGCTTGACTAATCGTATGAGAATTGTAGAAGTATGTAGGGATGGCAACAATAACCGGAAAAACGATTATAATCGGTTAATTTCTTTCGGTTAACGGTTAAAATGTATCGGTTTTTTCCTTTTGATTATTTTTTCGATTAACCTTTTTCCTCTCAAGTCGAAAATAATCGAAAGGAAATAATCGAAGTTGAGAATTTCCACCTTTTCATCCGAGTCCGAATTCGGTTACCTACGGTTTTGTGAGTATATCCAAAAAAAACGCAATAAATGTTCCCTCCAGTTCCCGAATAGACGATTTTATCGTCATTTTGACGATTTTTCCTAATAAATGATGATTTTTTCGTTTATTATATATATTTTTTTTTAAGGAATAATTGTAATCGAAAAACGGTTATAATCGGTTAGTTCCCCACAATTATGCGCGATTAATAATCGAACGCTTTCGATTAACCAAAAAAACTGTTAATCGGTTATTTCTTTTTTTTTGCCATCCCTAGAAGTATGTAAAGCCGTAGTGAAATCGACGAACGGAGGAAACACATCGAATTTGTCTTTTGCATACCAGCTGAACAACTAATAGAAAGCAAACTGGTATGTTTTTTCCGTCTCCTACCAGTTGATCAACTAGTTTACTTGCATACCAGTTCACGTTTTCGCTGCAGGGTAGGGTCTCAATCTCTCGGCATTTTCGTTTTTGTTTGTCACATAAAAGTAGCGAAAACAAATTAAATGTTTCAAAGGAAAATGCCGCTAACGGTTTTGTTATACATATACATACATATATGCACATATGCATATATGTACATATGTACATATGTATGTACTATGACTACCAAAGCGCTGCAGCCTTTTCTATGCTATATAGCAATTGTTAGTTAAATTGAATGATTTTAAAGGAAATTTTTTATACATATGTATGCACATACATATGTACATTAGGCATATAACAAATGTTGACGAAAAATTTTGAATACGACCACGTGGTGGCAAATATTGTACAAGTAATGAATATCACTTTTTTAGGTGATTTCGGTTCAAAAACGTTCCGCGCACAGCTGTGTTATTATTATATTGAATCAGAATTTTCTGAAGAAAAATTAGTTTGGGGTGGGTGGGGCACTTCCCTTAGGTCCATTAAAAGGCGTTTGGAATAATAGGAAGATTAAATAAATATCTATTATTATGAAGAAAAACGTGTACACTGTACAAAACTTTTATGTTTTTTTTCAGCAGTTCTGATAAAAAAGTAATTTCGTTTTGCGCGGAAACTTTTTTGCAATTTCGCAAAAAAAAAAAAATAATGGGGTTCATACTTTTTTATGCTCTATTCGACTATGGTATGCCGTTTTTCGTATTTGCAAAAATTGTAAAAAGTTATATGCCTAATGTACATATGAGTCTTTCTTTTACAAATCGGACACCTATTTTAACCTTACACCTCCGATTTGCTTGAAACTCGGTTTATAGGTTCTCCACCTAAAATAAGCTTACACGTATCCGGGGATTTAATCTTGAAATTTTTTTTTTTCGGAGATATGATCTGTCAAACTATTGATTTTTTCATGAATTAGGTAAATCACGTACATATTCAAACCCCAATATTCGGGTTGTAGTCATCGTAGAGACATCATCTTGGCACCGTTTGAAAGCTGAAGAAACGGGCTATTATTTGTTTTATATAAGATTACTTTCATCGCCTTAAAGTTTTATTAATTGCAAGCAGGTAATTTTTTGGGCCCGATTTACTTCGTGAATACCAGTAAAATAAGGATTTAAAATTATACCACCATAATCCTTGTTAAATTATCTATAAAACCAATGTTTCAACAGAATGGGTCATTTACAATAACTATTTTTAAAATATTTTTTTGTATGATGACCTGCTATATTTTATATGAAAAAAAAATTTTATTTTTTTTTGAAAAGGTACGTCCGATTTGTAAAAGAATGACTCATATATGAGCGTAGTAAAGTATAATCCGGAACTATTTACAATTCCTGAAACAATGTTTAGTATAATTTACTTTTCGAACAATAGTAAACGATTGGAACACAAACTCTTTCTCAGCGCTCATCTTCGACCATGAATGAGATAAAAGTTGTTATTCTATTCGAGAACTATGTACCTATATACAGCAAAATGGAACTTTCGTTATCCAATGTAATTTCCTTTCGTTTTGAATTCAAAATCCGCCTATTCTCTTATAAAAATTTAAATAAGAGAGAGAGGATAAAATTCGTCACCTCTTTTCTTATTATGTACCACAGTACTTAAGGTATGATTTTCATTATGTTTTGAAACCATTTCGGGGGTGTTTTAAACAGATGTATTAAGTTCCCTTAAACATTTTAATGCTTATTTTGTTTTGTTTTTTCGAATTTTAACGATTATTTTAATTGTCTTACATTAACGTTGGAAAAAAATATAAAAATAACTAGCTGTACCCGGCCAAGCTTTGCTTTGGCCCACTTCCTATTATAGGTACTTGGAACGAAAAACGGCACACTTTAAAATATGTTGGAAGTATCTAGAAACCGAAATTACCTCGGGCTGCAGAGCTCAGCAGAATTCAGATAAGTTTAAAAAAAGTGAAGGAAAAAATTGATATTTTCAAAAGTTTGCCCTCTTCATGTTCTTATCCCATTTTTCTTCGTATTAGTCTCGAAATGCCTTTCCCTCTACTTTTCTCTTTATCTTTCTCTTTCCCTTTCCATTTATCTTTCCTTTCATTTCCGTTTCCTTTTTCCTTTCCCATCACATTTCCGCTTCCCTTTCTCTACCGCTCTTCTTACCTCTCCTTTTCTGTCTTTCTCCTTTTTATTCCCCCCTCTTATTCCTTCTCTAATTCCCTGTCTTACTGTCTCTCTCCCCATCCTCTTCATTCCATTTTTATTATATTCTCCCTCTCCTTTTTCGTCCCTTTTCTCAGTCTCATTACTCTTCCCCTTTCTCTAGGGAACTGGGTTTAGCATAACATACCCTGCATTTCACTTCTCATTTGATACCATCATTGCTTAAAAACATTCCGTGGCGTCCGAATCGTCTCTTTTACCTATAATTGGGTATCGGGACTAAGAATCACTATGAAAATATTTCTATATAGCAGACCCGGTCAACACTTTCATTTTATATCAGTATTGCTCAGAAGCATGCCGGGCTCATCCGGGTCCACTTATTGACCCACATCTGGGAAATTGACCTAGGAACCATAATGGGTACGTTATCTGGAGACTTGACCAAGAAATCGTAATGGGTATGTAAAAGCCCCGCCTTTCAGTTGACACCAATATCGTTCAGAAATTTTCCGGGGCCATCCCGGTCCACGTTTTGACCCACATTTAGGGACCAGACCTAGGAATCATAATCAGTTCATCTCTGTATAAAGGCCCTGCTCAGCACTTTTCATTTGGTACGAATATCCCTGAGAAATATCCCGGTGTTGTCCGGGTCCGCGTGTTGACCCACACCTTGGGACCCGACCTAGGGATCGTAGTGAGTTCATTTCTATGTAAAATCCCTACTCAAAACCCTCCATTTGATACCAATATCACTGAGAAATGTTCCGGGGTCATCCGGGTCCACGTTTTGACCCATATTTGGGGACCCGTCCTAAGCATCACAAATAAAATAGTTCTATGTTGAAGTCCTGATCGAGACCTTTCATTTGCTACCAATATCGCTCAAAAACATCCGAGGGTCATCCGGGTCCACGTTGCGACCTATATCTGGAGACCCGGGCTAGGCATCACAATTATAATAGTTCTGTGCTGAAGTCCTCATCAAGACTTTTCATTTGATACCAATATTGCTCAGAAATATTCGAGGGTCACCCGGTTCACGTTTTGACCCATATCTGGTGATCCGATCTAGGAATCACAATGAGTACTATTCTATGTAAATTCTCTGCTCAATACCTTTCATTTGATACCAATATCGCTCAGAAACATTCGAGGGTCATCCGGGTCCACGTTTGACCCATATCTGGAGACCCGACCTAGGAATCACAATGAGTACTATTCTAGGTAAACTCTCTGCTCAATACTCGAGGGTCATCCGGGTCCACGGTTTGACCCATATCTGGAGACCCGACTTAGGAACACAATGAGTACTATTCTATGTAAATTCTCTGCTCAATACCTTTCATTTGATACCAATATCGCTCAGAAACATTCGAGGGTCATCCGGGTCCACGTTTTGACCCATATCTGGAGACCCGACTTAGGAATCACAATGAGTACTATTCTAGGTAAACTCTCTGCTCAATACTCGAGGGTCATCCGGGTCCACGGTTTGACCCATATCTGGAGACCCGACTTAGGAATCACAATGAGTACTATTCTATGTAAATTCTCTGCTCTATACCTTTCATTTGATACCAATATCGCTCAGAAACATTCGAGGGTCACCCGGTCCACGTTTGACCCATATCTGGAGACCCGACCTAGGAATCATAATGCGTGCTATTCTATGTAAATTCTCTGCTCAATACCTTTCATTTGATACCAATATCGCTCAGAAATACTCGAGGGTCATCCGGGTCCACGGTTTGACCCATATCTGGAGACCCTACCTAGAAATCACAATGAGTACTATTCTAGGTAAACTCTCTGCTCAATACTCGAGGGTCATCCGGGTCCACGGTTTGACCCATATCTGGAGACCCGACCTAGAAATCACAATGAGTTCATTTGATACCAATATCGCTCAGAAACATTCGAGAGTCATCCGGGTCCACGTTTTGACCTATATCTGGAGACCCGACTTAGGAATCACAATGAGTACTATTCTATGTAAATTCTCTGCTCAATACCTTTCATTTGATACCAATATCGCTCAGAAACATTCGAGGGTCATCCGTGTCCACGTTTTGACCCATATCTGGAGACCCGACCTAGGAATCGCAATGAGTACTATTCTATGTAAATTCTCTGCTCAATACCTTTCATTTGATACCAATATCGTCCAAAAATATTCAGGGAAAAGCCGGATCCACGTTTTGACCTTTTGACCTATATCTCGGGAACCGGCTTCCGGATTTGAAAAAAAATATGTATATAAACCATCTAGGGCAAGGTTCTAAGCTGGTGTGTAAATTTGGTCAAAATCCCTCCACGCGTTTGGGCGAAAGCCGGCGACAAAGAAATGGGCTTGATTTTTATATATATATAGATAATGATTAATAGTCATTAAAGAAATAAACAGATATAATCTTATAATCAAAACTAATAAAATTATTTTTGTAATTGTCTGATATTTTTAATTGTATAAATGTTTTAAATTGTTTGATTTCTTTTAATCGCTTGATGATTTTCCACTAAACAGTTATTTCTTTTTGTGATAATATTTAATTATTTTTGAAAATAGTTGAAGCGTTACAATTGCATTATTCACAAACTGAAATGAAACATAATTTGAAAGAAAAAAGATCCAAAAATTAATTAACCATGTAACTAAGAAAAAAAATTAGAAATAATTGAAAATATTCAAATTGTATTCATCACGCTGTAAAAAATGCAGAAATAATTAAAGAAATTCAAAATATTCATGCAATTAAAATTAATCGATCGATTAATTACTATAATTTTTTAATTTTATTAGCCACTAGCTGACCCGCCAGACGTTGTTCTGCCTAAAATTTATTCTTATAAAGCCCTAGATTACCGTATTGCTCACCATTATATCCCTATCCCTATCCTTAAACCTATCGCTATCTCTATCCCTATCCCTATTCCTATCCCTATCCCTATCCCCATCCCCATCCCTGTCCTTATCCCTATCTCTATCCCTATCCCTTTTAACAGTCACCCTGGGTTCACATTTAGGTCAATAAATTAGGAACCGGGTAAGATATCGCGGTGGTCACATTTTTCCCACATTTTGGTCAATAACTCGGGAACTGGAAGAGATATCCAAATGATAGAATGGTGAAAGTTTCATGCAATTCTATTCAGTAGTTTTTGCGTGATGCGTGAACAATCATACAGACGGACAGACAGACAGACAGACAGACAAAAATTCTAAAAATTGTAGATTTGGGTTCCGCTGGTCCAATAAACCTCTCCTATCAGTTTTTCTTGAATATCTTCAATGTACAGACATCGACCTGTTACAATTTTATTATATGTATAGATTAAAGGGTAAAAGTAATCCTATTTAATCATTACAGAGTTACAAAAACAAAACGTGCTTTAATTAATAATCATTTACATTTTTAATCATTAAATAACAAGTCTGGATTTCAAAATACTATACACTATGATAACAAAAGATTGATTATATGTAAGGTCGTTCTCAGTTCAATATTCTACATACATATATTGGATATCGAGGATCGTTTTCAAGCGAACGCTCAATTTGTTTTGGGTATTCTAAGAATACTATTCTTAAAACATTTTTGAAAATCGTTTATAAATGCACATAAATTCATTCAAAATGAAACATTTCTCAACTTTTATTTTTATTACTATTGCTTTTTTATGACCCAACCAACTAACCACCCACCCACAAGCATCACAATAAAGGATATTATAAAAAGGATTAATGTTTTTTTTAATTACATAAAAGAACAAAACATCGCAACAGGCATAAAAAGCTGTTGTGCATAGTGGAAAAACAAAGAAAGGTAACATTCAAAAACAAAATAATTTGGCACAAAAAATGAATAAAATATTTGCCATAAAAATGTCAACCGCAGTTGAATTATTACACTGTCGTGATTTGTAGCGTAAAAAAAACAGAGAGGCAAGCAATGTGTATAATAAAACTCTGCACCCCACACCTCTCCTCACTGAAAAAAAAAAAAACGGGTATCCATGGCTAAGCTGCTGATAATTTATACATAAAAGGTTTTTTTTTAACATTTGGATTACAAAAAAAGTATTGTTAATTTAGCAAGTACATAAATAAATGTAAAAAAGGATATAAAATAAAAAAATCTAAAATCTAAAATTATAATAAAAATATTATTACCTCACATATATGTAAATGTAAGTACCTACATTTATGAAAAAAAAGAAAAGAAAATTGCTCCAATGAGAGCAACTAAATTTATGTCATTCTTAGCAGCAGATTGTAGGCGTGTTTCACCCTCTTCTCCTGCCTACTGGCGTTCTTATTAATTTATTGCACTTTCATACTCCTTACATACATATGTATGTATGAACATATTTTTACAGATTACTTACATATTTTGCATACTAACCGTCAGCTATTTTTCGCTTTAACTATATGGTCTCTAGCATCATTTGTCTTTTGCTGACCGACCACCTTTGCAAAGCTTTGGAACACTTCTCTGCGAACTCCAGTAGCAAATTTCTGTCCACAAGCCCATTGCAAGATTTCGAATTGCATCTTTAAAATGCAACTGCCAGCTTCCAACTACAAGTCGCCAGCTGCGCGCTGCTGGTTGCATCGTTGCATCGTTTATTACATTGACGTTTTTTATTCTTCTTACAAACAAATTTATTCGCCTTCTTTTTACAAGCTTTTTTGCCCTCGTCTTGTTTTACATGGCGCGCACTCATATTTAATTAATTTCACTGTCACATTTTGCATTGTGTAATAATTAATTTTGACTGCCATTTTTGCCTTTTTTTGTCAATGTCAGTGACAAATTTCAGTTTTTAATTGAATCTGAATTATTTTTGAATGCTTTCTTAGCACTTGAGGTGAGGTAGGGAAGTTATAAAGCTGCGGCAATCAGTTATAGTTGGGCCGGTCTCTAATAGCATGTCTACATGAGATGTAATTCGCTCTCTCCCAATAGCTATTCATCCCCCAATCACGCTGAATTCTATAAAATGTTTTGAGAACGAACCCTCTACTGCGTGACTCTTAGCAGTGCCTGATGACGGTTCTTGTGGGGCGCCTTTCCTGGGATAGCTTACATAAAATAGCAGATATCGACGTAAAGGATTTGAAGAGCTTCATTTACCGTTTAAATTAGTTCAGAAAGCAGGCAGTTAATTTGTGCTGGTGTTATCATAATGTTCTTTCATACTGGCCTAAATCTTTTAGTTTAAAAGTCCACTCCAACCTAAATTATGTCACTACTAACATCAATCGCTCACTAAAATCTGAAGGCTATAAAAATCTAACAGATGCAATGTTATGCAATAATGAAAAAGGAAGAACAAAAATTAGAGCTGAACAACTTACAACTATATAGACTGATCAGATCACGAATCATTTATCGAAATAATTACGTGCCGTGTAAACATGTGATAACATCATCATTCAATCAGTTTCTTTTACAAAGGGATTTTACTTGAATTAACTATCGAAAAAGAAATGAGATGTTCCCATAATAACTTCATTCCAATTTTTCCTCGAAATTTATAGGTAATACAAATACATATGTACATTGTACATACATATTTCCTGTTATTATTTGCATACATACATACATAGTATGTGCATTCCCTGCAAAAAAATGTGCGATTAATCCCGAAAGAGATTTGTCCCGGATTGATCTCTTTCGAGAACAATCGGTCCACAATTAGTCCCCGATTGTTCCCGAACGGGTATAAATGTAGATTAATCGCTTTCATCTCGAATGGGTACAAATCTAGATTCCTTAGATCAGGGCTGCTCACCTCATAGGCACTCAAAGCACAATTGTTTTTGTTTTGTTCCGAATCATAGGCACAGATACATATTTTCACCTCAAATATGAAAATGAAATTTTCTTTGCACTCCCATAAGCACTCAGATATAAAAAAATTTTATATGTATGTGCCTATGATTCATATTGAATGTGCAGAGCAAAGGCACTTTGTATAGGAGCTCGAGCACTGCCGCACAGTGGGGGCACCTCCATACAAACGCGGCCAAAAATAGTAATAATTGAGCTAGAATCTTGGAACTCGGAACTTAAGCTTTTTTGGTTGAAATTAGTAAACTGTGAAAATTTCAACAAAATCCACCCACAAATACGCCCACCTCCCATATAACGGTATTTTTGAAATTTCAGCATTTTCCTAACTATTATAGCTAAAATTTGATTAGTGTATAAACTTTTGAAATATTAAAAAAATTTTCATATAAAAAATAAAAAAAATTTGTATGTATGTAATACTACCATTTGAAAATAAATTCTAAAATAATATTTCATTGGAATTCATAAAAAATTTAAATGAGCAAAAAAAATTTTCAGTGCATATACAAAATTTTTAGATGTATTGAGTTTTGTACTTTCAATACGAGAGCGTTGAGCAGGCCTGCCTTAGATTTATGTAGAAACTTTACAAAAATATGCAATGTATTTAAAAATTGTAGAACAACCAGTAATAGGAATTGAACACCATTTCTTTTAATAACAATGATGAATAATAATTTTAACAAAATGTTGCCTAAAATATCCTATGAAAAAATCATTTACATTACGCTCATATAATGCATACTCAAAACTTACTATTTCTTTTTTTTTTTTATTTAGATTTTTTTACAAAAGTAAACCATATACATATAATCTTTATTTAAATATGCATGAACATTTACAATTTTTTAAAGATTGTTATTAAAATTGCCTTGGCTAACAACTTGGAAAAATCTACATTTGTACCCGTTCGGGTATTCAAGATGAACAATTAGTCTCTTCATAGGACATGCTCGAACAAATGCGATCAATTCACTCCATATGTATGTACATATGTATGTACATCTACTCAAGTATAAAATGCCCAAAAACCCACAATAACAACAAAACCACCTTAATCAGATAACAAAAATGTGCACTAAACAACAAATCAAACTAAAACCCACAAATGAAAAAGAAACTGACGATAAAAGCAATAGAGAAACCGGTACATACATACAGTGGCGCACACAGAAAAATATTTTGGGGGGGGTTTTCAATATTCAACGGAAAATTAAAAAAAAAAAATACTTAAAACTCGTCCAGACAATTTTTACTTAAATTTATGTTTGGGGAGTGGACCTACGTATGCACACATTAAACAAAGGCACCTTTTAAATCTCAACTCATTGCATTTTCTCTGTATTTAAACTAAAACTAACAAGTAAGGAAGCCATACACACATCGTAGTATAGTAGAAATATTGCGATCTATACCACATATGTGTCACTCTCATATTGTAGTTTAATTGAAAATTTTCATAGTAAAGCCAAATCATAGTATTTATATTATAATATTCGTACCACATGTGAAGTGTACAAACTGATTTTCGTCATAACATCTCAATTATTTGTAGAGTTATGGGTTCCGAAATCTCGTAGATTCCTTTGTCTGAAAAGAGGCGATGCCACGCCCATTTTCCAACATTTTTCTATTTTTTGTTTTATGTCTATAGTTGGACTCATGACACAAAATTTCAATGAATTATCTTTATATTTGACAAATATATCGCTTAAAATGTTTTTATTAATAGTTCCCATATATAAATTTGGGCGTGGTCGTCAGCCGATTTTGGCAATTTTTCGTCCAAACATTTTCCTAAGTAAGTAAATTACGCGTACCAAATTTCATCTATATATCTGCTACGGTTTCTGAGTTATGGCTTATAAACCTTTCAATGTTTGCCCCTTAATAAGTGGGCGTGGCTCCGCCCATTTTCCAAAATTTCATCAAATTTCTCCATAGGGGCCTGAGCTCAATACGTGGGTAAAATTTTATCACTCTAGCTATATTAGTAGCTGAGATACCAAATTTCCGATTTTTTCTATATAAGAAAAGTGGGCGTGGTCATGGTCCGATTTCGCCCATTTTCAATACCAACCGTCCCAGTCTCGATACCAATTTGCATTTCAAATTTCATCAAAATATCTCAATTTTTGCGCGAGTTAGAGTGTTTACAGACGGACGGACGGACGGACATGGCCCAATCGATTTCTCTTTCACCCTGATCATTTTGATATATACAAGTCTATATCTATTATTTCATGCTGTTACAATCCACCGTTATGTGATTAAAACTATAATACTCTGTGTACTAGTACAGCTGAGTATAACAAACCTCAGCTAATATCCACAGCATACTTTTAGGGAAATGTCTCCACACTGCTTGTTTATAAACATAATCAGTAGTTGTTGACAAACATTGGCAATGTACATCCACGAATATTCATAGATTTTACAACATGTATTTACACAAATATTTGTACCATCTTTTATAAAATTATTTTTTGTATGGTGTTGTCAAATTTTGGTGGGGGTTTTAACCCCAAAATCACGCCCTTGTATGCGCCAATGCATACATATGTAATGCTATTGTGGAGTAGGAGGAGGGGGAGGAGGAGGGTGGAGGAGTGAGTTGATGTTGATGTTGAGGCGCTAGAAGTCAAACGTTCGAGGCTGTCTATTAACTACGTGGCACTAACAAAAAAGCAGTTAAAATGATCGACAACACGTCGAAGATGCAACGCATTCTGCGTGATAAAAATCAGAAGTAGCAAACATATGTACATACATATATACACACTAGGGATTCCAATTTTTCCGATTTTTACGATCCCGGGATTTTCGAGATTTTCTTTTATAATCCCGGGATCCCGGGATTTGGACCTTAATTACACAGGCCGACAAAATTTCCAAAAAATCTTCTAACTCAAATAAAATTCTACTTTTCTAAAGGATTTCGGTACGCTGATTCTGAATCTGAAGTCGGATTTTCGGTAATACGTGTAGGATTTGAGATATTTATGTCCAAGGAGGCGAAAAATGCGATTTTTTGCTATATTCACTGCGCAATCTGTTAAATTACTTACTTTCATTAAAAGATGATTGCAGCTATTGAAAGAACGATCATTTCTCTTGAAAACAGCGCTTTGCTTTCTCGGGTATCTTATTCAGATATCTACGTTGTCTTCAAAAGAAATGATCGTGCTTTCAATAGATGTAATCAGTTTTTAATGAAAGTGAGTAATTTTAAAAATATTGAGGAGTGAATATGGCCACAAACTGCGTTTTTCGCCTCTTTGGACATGAATATCTCAAAAACTACACCGAAATCCTTTTAAACCGTAGAATTTAATTTCTGTTACAAAAATTTTCCGACCAGTATTATTTTCCCACATTAGGGGTTGAAAAAAGTAAATACATTTTTAGAGAAACACTACAACTTTAAAATGCAAAGAAAAAATAGAGTTTCATTGCCATTTTTTATTATTTCATTAGTAACAAAATAAAATAGGAACGTAAAATCATGCGTATTATTTAATAATACCTAAGAGTTACTTTAAAAAGTACAACCAACAACGAAAATTACATACATTTGGTGAGCAAAACATTTGCCTTTACAGTTGATACTTTTAGGATAAAAAGGCTTGCAATCAGTTGATAATTTCAATAAAAATTTTTTTAGAATTTAACGATGCACTTTGTTTAAGCGAATATTTCCAAGCTTGCCGAAAAATTCAGAAAATTAATGCAACTTCTGAATAGAAAAATATTTTGATATGAATTCCGAGTATGCAGCTGCGTATTTCATTTTAGTACAGTGTTGTAAGACTAATATATAATACAATGGCGCTATTATAACTCTGACGAGTTTTATGGCCGAGCTTCTCTCCCAATTCAAGGTGTGCTCCTTTTTGTTTTTTTCCTACTAATTGGGTGGACCTACATTTTTATGCCGGCTCCGAACGGCGAATGCATTTTTTGTGAGAAGCTTTTTCATGGCAGAAATACACTCGGAGGGTATGCCACCCACTGCCGAGAAGTGACCGCTGCTCTTAAAAAACCCAATAATTGGATTTTTACTAATTAGAAATTTTTTTTGGTGTTGGTCGGACTGGGGTTTGAACCCGAGACCTCTGGCATAGCAGGCGAGCACTCCACCCACTGCACCACAGCGGCCACGCTGTCAAGTCTAATTAAAATTTTGTTTCCATTTTCTTCCATTATTTACTTTCCATGTTGGAAAATTCCAAAAAACATTTGAGGAATAAATGACCAAAAATCAGGAAATGGAAATTATCAAATGAATGCCACAAGCTAAAAGCTTTAGAAATACCTAACGTACGTTTCCTTACAACGCGTACTTCAACACAAAAAAATTTAATTATTAAAAAAAATCAAAAATTTTAATCCTTACTTTGACCAATGGACTTTTTTATTCTAGCAAAAATGTCGCACTTTCTTCCGGCTGTCACATTTTTTTGTTCTCTTCCACACAGACTCAACACTTTTTTAGGGCTGTTTGTTCCATTGACAAAATATAAAACTGGCCCGACTACGGGCAACATTTTCTGCTCTTAGCACAAGTAAAGGGTTGCATTATTTTTGTTTCATTCATCATATGAAAAATGCAACATTTTAATAGGGCACAGGACATATGTTGATAATGCTGCAATGTAATAATGGAACATTTTCACTCAGAATAGGAAATGCTATTAGTATACACAACTAGGTTAATATTACACTCCTAGGTTAAGATACATGCCATATGTGTATATGTAAAAAGACTGTTTGCCAATTTTATTATTTGTAGCATTGGCAACAAATAATTTATTGTATTAGTTTGTAAGATTTGCGAAATTATTGTTATTTTCTAAACAAGAAAGATTCAATAAAAACAAATATGAAGAAAAGAAAAAAAAATGTGGCAATAAGTGGTCTTCCACCCTCAAATTGTCGCACAGTGTAATTGAAAGCCACAGCATCGCGTGGCCGGGTTTACTAGTTTATTTTAGTGCTATAATTCAGCATGATAATAATAATAATACAATGGCGCTATTATAACTCTAACGTGTTTTATGGCCGAAATTCTCTCCCAATTCGAGGTGTGCTCCTTTTTGTTTTTCCTACTAATTGGGTGGACCTACAGTTTTATGCCGGCTCCGAACGGCGAATGCATTTTTTGTGAGAATGCTTTTTCATGGCAGAACTACTCTCGGAGGGTATGCCGCCCACTGCCGAGAGGTGACCGCTGCTCTTAAAAAACCCAATAATTGGATTTTTACTAGGTACTTAGAAAATAATTTTTTTTGGTGTTCTGCTCGGACTGTGTTTTGAACCCGAGACCTCGGCATAGCAGGCGAGCACTCTACCCACTGCAACACACAAATAGAAAGAATAATTTTTTTATTTGTATGATTAATATATATGTATATACATATATGTATGTATATACATACTTACATAAATATGAAACCCAATAAACATCAGGCCAAAAAATCTCAAACGTTTGGATACATTTATAGGCATGGTAACTCTTGTGACATTTTTGTTATTGCATCTATCTACATACATATGTGTGCCAATAGGGTACTAAGTCGACTTAGTACATTTTTCCCGTTTTTATCGTTTTCCAGTATTACGTGTCTTAATTTAGATCCTGTCTAATTTTGGTATCAATCGGACAATCCAATCAAAAGTGATGACCAAAAGTGTACATATAATACAACTCGACATTATATATATATATATATAAATCAAGTCCATTTCTTTGTCGCCGGCTTTCGCCCAAACGCGTGGAGGGATTTTGACCAAATTTACACACCGGCTTAGTACCTTGCCCTAGATGGTTTATATACATATTTTTTTCAAATCCGGAAGTCGGTTCCCGAGATATAGGTCAAAAGGTCAAAACGTGGATCCGGCTTTCCCCTGAATATTTTTGGACGATATTGGTATCAAAAGAAAGGTATTGAGCAGAGAATTTACATAGAATAGTACTCATTGTGATTCCTGGGTCGGGTCTCCAGATATGGGTCAAAACGTGGACCCGGATGACCCTCGAATGTTTCTGAGCGATATTGGTATCAAATGAAAGGTATTGAGTAGAGAATTTACATAGGATAGTACTCATTGTGATTCCTAGGTCGGGTCTCCAGATATGGGTCAAAACGTGGACCCGGATGACCCTCGAATGTTTCTGAGCGATATTGGTATCAAATGAAAGGTCTTGATGAGGACTTCAGCATAGAACTATTTTATTTGTGATGCCTAGGACGGGTCCCCAAATATGGGTCAAAGCGCGGACCCGGATGACCCCGGAAAATTTCTCAGTGATATTGGTATCAAATGAAGGGTTTTGATCAGGGATTTTACATATAAATGAACTCATTACGATACCTAGGTCGAGTCCCAAGGTGTGGGTCAACACGCGGACCCGGATAACACCGGGATATTTCTCAGGGATATTGGTACCAAATGAAAAGTGCTGAGCAGGGCCTTTACACAGAGATGAACTGATTATGATTCCTAGGTCTGGTCCCTAAATGTGGGTCAAAACGTGGACCGGGATGGCCCCGGCAAATTGCTGAACGATATTGGTGTCGACTGAAAGGCAGGGCTTTTACATAGAGATGAACTCATTATGATTCCTAGGTCAGCTCCCCAGATGTGGGTCAAAATGTGGATCCGGATGGCCCCGGATAATTTCTCAGCGATATTGTTATTTAATCACGGCGCATGACGATTCCTAGGTGGGATCCCAAGGTATGGGTCAATATGTGGACCCGGATAACACCGGGATATATCTTAGGGATGGTTAAGGGGTGTCGCATAGGGGTCAAAATTTAGAAAACTCTATGGGGATTCAAAAACTTCAATTAATTTTTTTTATATATCGCTAGCTTAGAGTGCAAACTGTGTAAGTCCACTTTTATGAAAAAGTGTATTTTTATGTAGAATGCTAGAAAAATCAAATACGCACCACGTTAAACAAATCAGTGATACCTGTGATATTTATTCTCGTTGTTATTCAGTGATACGCAAATTGTGTAAGTCCAAAAAGCGAAGAAAATTGTGTAAATCCAAAATATTTACATGAACAGAAATTTTTTTTTGATTTCGAAATTTTTTTATTTTTTGTTTTTTGTCTCTCCTACAAAGTTTGAAAAAAGGACTTACACAATTTGCACTCTAAGCTAGCGATATGTATAATGCCCGAAATCGATAGTCCTGCACTAAAAGATACTAAATATAAATTTTGGTCCCAATCGGAGACGGTTAAGGGCCGCACAGGGGTCAAAGTTCATATTACCATATAAAGGTCAAAAAATTACATAAAAATTTTTTTTATATCTAATGACCAAAATCAAACCAAATATACATTTTGGTACCGATCAGAGATGGTTAATAGGTGTCACACAGGGGCATACATGGCAATATGAATATTGTCCCCTATCCGGCACCCCTTAACCGTCCAAAATTTATAGTTAGTATCCTTGAGCGTATTAGATATACAAAAAATTAAATTTAATTTTTTGAGTCTCTATAGAGTTTTCTGAACTTTGACCCCTGTGCGATACCCCTTAACCGTCTCCGATCGGGATAAAAATTTATATGTGGTATCTTCGCCTATATTAGCATCGATATAGAGGTGAGGTTGAAGAAATATGATATACAATTTGACTACATACATTTGGGAACCACCCTAATGTATGTATATTCTATACGTACACATATATTAGACACGTATGCTCTAATTTTTAATGAGAAAAACAAAAATATTGCCTAATACGTTCAATTTTATAAAGGCAAATTGTAAGTGATCCTAGGATATCTTTATGCCAGTTTAATTGACATATTAGTGATTTAGGGACTTCCAAACTTGCTGTAGGACAATAGCCCTGGAGGGTCGAAAGTAGGGATTCCAATCCCGGGATCCCGGGATCCCGGGATCCCGCCCTTTTTGACACCCCGAAAATCCCGGGATTGCTAGATTTTTGATCCCGGGATTTTCGGGATAAAATAAAGACAGCATATTCCCCTATTATAGCAAAAAAAAGTATTTTATATAATTTTTATTGATCTCAGATCTGTATACTAATAGCGTTTCCTATTCTGAACGAAAATTTTGAATTATTACATGGCAGAATTATCAACATGTGCCCTGTGCCCTGTGAAAATGTTGCATTTTTCATATGATGCATAACAAAAGTAATGCAACGCAGAAGAGCAGAAATGTTTTCCCCGTAATCAGGCTAGTTTTATATTTTGTCAATAGAACAAAAACGCCAGAAAAAATTTTGGAATAGAGCAAAAAAATTTGAAAGCCCGAAGAAAATTCATAATAAGTGCAACATTTTTGCCAAAATTAAAAATGTCCATTAGTGAAAGTAAGAATTAATATTTTTTGATTTTTTTTTAATTAAATTTTTTTGTTGTGAAGTAAGGAAACGTACGTTAGGTACTTTTAAAATTTTTAATTCTTGTGGTAAAATTCTTTTGATAACTTCGATTTCCTGATTTTGGGCCATTTTATTCTCAACAGTTTTCGGAATTTTCTCCCATGAAAAGTAAATATTGGAAGAAAAAGCAAACAATAATCAAGAAATAAAATTACCAAAGACCAGGTAAAATTTTAATTAGACTTGAGAGTTTCACACTACAATGTCAAAGATTCAATTTTTTCATCTTTAATAATAGTTTTTATCTCGTTGAAAACAGTATTAACAGGAGATTGTTTCGAAATATGTAATTATATATATACACTGGTTAACAAATTATTCGAGAAATATGAAAAAATTATGGAAAAAAATTAATTTCGATAATATTTAAAAATCATGTTGATAGACGAAACAGACTGACTTACCCTATGAAAGAGGGGTTTTTGGCCCGTAACTCCAGATTTTGAGGGTGTATTGAAATTCTAAATATGCAGTCTTCGGATGTTTTGGTAAGGCCTACTCGTTTAACATATGTGAACCTCGAAAAAGTACTTTCAAATTTTTTATTTTGTCACACATTATTATCAAATGATCGCAAGCCTTCTTGTCAATATCTTAAAAGTACCAACTGTAAAGCAAATATTTCTTACACCAAATGTATGCCATTTTCTTTGTTGTTTGTATTTTTTAAAGTAACTCTTAAGTATTTTAAATAATACGCATGAATTTATTTATTTTTTTTAATTAAATAATTTTTGTTTTAAATAAAAAATAGCAATAAAAATCAATTACTTTCTTTGCATTTTAAAGTTGTAGCGTTCCACGAAAAATATATTCACTTTTTTCAACCCAAAATGTCGGAAAATAATTAATGGCAAAATCCCGGGACCAATCCCGGGATCCCGGGATTATAAAAAAAAATACCGAAAATCCCGGGATCGCAAAAATGGGAAAAATTGGAATCCCTAGTCGAAAGGGTTAAATAAGGCATAGAATTTTTGGAGGGTATGTATACATGATTGCTAAATCGCAATGAAAATGCGAATCACTAACACACAGTATAGCAGACAAAACAGCCAACAGTCAACAATAACTAAAACACCAATAACAATAACAAACAAATCACAATTATAATACTAGCACCAAATAATCCCTCACCAACAATCGCATTGAATATTGTACATATATATGTACATATGTAACATATTTTCACTTACAGTTGTCACATTAATTTTATTGCAGCAATTACTCTTGTCGCGAGCCATAGTCGCCGCAGTCAGTGAGTGCAACATTGGTGAACAGTGACACTGGTGAAGCCACACAAGAGGTGACCACAAAGCAAAAGGCTGCCTACACACTTGCCACGTAAGTACGTAAACAACCCTCCCTCCCAATAGTTTTAACTGCTGCTGTTGGGTGGTTTAAAGTAGATACATACATACATACATATGTACTTATATCAGAGAAGTTCTCTGCTTATATATAGGCATATGCGTATTGTTAAAGGATATTCAAACAAAAAGGAACAGAAATATAAACTTATTAAAGTGACCACAAATTAACTTGTTTGACAATTGAATTTAGCTGGTTGAAATAAACATACATATGTACAAACATACATATATATGCAAAAAATGTCATCCAGCCTCAAATTACCACTCTAATTGTGTAATAAAACCACATGTTCAAATCACTGCGCGACACGGCTCAAATTACAATTGTTGGTTGCTCTTCTTATTAACGATTTATTCCTCCACTGTTGTTGAATGCACTCACTGGCTCATTGTGTTGAATTCAAATCGCTGCTTTATTGCGTGATTGGACACTAAATTTATGCCAAAATTTTAATTGACTGGGATGGTGTAAATATACGGTGTAAATGCGTTTGGGAAAGCTGACGCTAAAACAAATGGCCTTACATACATACATACATACATGTGTATGTTTGTATGTATAGCATCTGCACCCAAGCAATATTTTAATGAAAAAAAAACAATGTGTTGAGTTAATTATTGCATTAGCATATGCCACAATTTTAATTTTGCAGTTTAGAGAAGTGTATACATACATACGTATGCTATATATTTGCAACCAATCTGACTGCTGATGATGCTACGACTGAGAAAATAACGCCGATATGTTCGTGAGATATCTATTAGTGACCCAGCATTTGATATGTTCCCTCGGCTGTACACGGCATACCCTCCGTGTTTAATTCGGCTATGAAAAGGTTACTCACAAAGAATGCATTCGCTCTTCGGAGTTGACATAAAACTGTAGATCAGGCACCGGCAAAAGTGGCGCGCATGGGGAAATGAGAAGTATCACACACCCTTTAACCAATTGCGCAAATCGTTCTGCGCTTACCAACAAAAACTCTCTCACAATTTTTCCTACAACATAGGAGGGCTAACTTTTTTTCGTCAATAGAATTTTTCCGATTTTAAAGTGGTTAAATCTGAAATTTTGTAAAAATTTCATTTTTTTTTTCAACATTTTTTGAAAGTTTTTTGGCATAGTGGCCAAACTACTGAAGATACTGAAAGGAGGTGAAGGCAAGAATTGTTTATGGGAATTAGTATAATGTATATGTAATTCAACAGTTTAAAACGAAAAAATTAAAACTACAAATTTTTGCCCAACCTATATGAAGTAGTGTTCTGCAAAAATGGGAATTTTCCGACCCGGGAAATGGGTTATTACGCGGCAAACCGTGTTATATGAATGCCAGGTATTGCTCGAATTACCCAGGCGCTTGCCTTTCATCAATCCCAATATATTCGTATAAAGTTATGAGGAAAGTGATTGCTATTGCAAGCCTTGCAATCAAATTTGATTTACGATGAAAATTTATTACAATACAATTATTGCTATTGTAATTTTTACAATGAAAATGATTTATGAGAAATGTTTATTGCAATGAAATTTTTGTAAATTATTGTATTGAAAATGTGTACAATCAAAAAATTTCAATAAATTTTATTGCAATCTATGGAACACAAATCAAAAAACTGCAATAAATTTTCATTTCAATAAAACTGGTAGAACAATCAATGCTTGCTGGGACGAATGATTGCAGCTTTTTACAGCTCTGGATGTATGAAAAAAAAATAAAGCAACCCCTTTAGTTATGTTAAGGGCAGAAAATGTTGCCCTGTGGTCGGGGAGAGTGTGAGATTTTTGGCAATAGAACAATAAACCTTGAAAAAATGTCTATTCACAATGGAATAAGAGTAGCTTGTAGTATACATATGTATGTATAAGTAGTAAGTACCGTTTTTTATGTACTAGTCAACCATCTTGAGAAATAAAGAATCATTCCATTTTGTACTTTTCGTTTGAGCGGTCGCGTTTTTATTTAACGGATAGCCACCTGACATTTCAGCTTGAAATATTACTCAATACTTATTGCTTGTCTTATATTTTTCCTTCGCACTTACCTTTTTTTTGCTGCCTACATATGTACATACATACATACATACATATGTATGTATATACACCATTATCTTCTAAACAAGCCAAATCATATCTAGCGATAACAGCTCTAAAGCTCAAGTAGCACTTGCATACACACAATACATACATATGTACTTAATAATTGAATGCTATTATTGTAAGTAAATCAGGATTTTCCTCCTACACCACCACCACCACACAGTGGGGCACCTCCATACAAACGCGGCCAAAAATAGTAATAATTAAGCTAGCATCTTGAAACTCGGAACTTAAGCTTTTTGGGTCGAAATTAGTAAACTGTGAAAATTTGAACAAAATCCACCCACAAATACGCCCACCTCCCATATAACGGTATTTTTGAAATTTCAGCATTTTCCTAACTATTATAGCTAAAATGCTCCATTTTGATTAGTGTAGACATTTTTGAAATATAAATCAAATGCAGTAATCATTTTGGAAAAGGGGAAAAGCACTTCACCGTTTTTTAATTAAAAATATATGCACTTTTAAGTATTTTATAAGTATTTATCATAAAATTTTCATACAAAAAAATCGCATTTCAAAAAAATTTTATACCAGAAATGAAATTACACTTTTCTAAAGGATTTCAGTATGCTAAACCTGAATCTGGAGTCAGATTTTCCAAATTGGTTCTAGTTTCTGAGATATTCATGCCCAAATAGGCAAAAAACACGTTTTTTGGCTCTATTCCCTGCTTAATATCTTTTATGTAATTACTTTCCACTCAAATTCGATTAAACCAGTTGAAAGCACAATAATTACCCCTGAAAACAGCGTTTAGTTTCTTCGAATATCTCAATTAGAATTGGAAATATCGATATTTAAGTTTCACCATTTTGACAAATATTCCCCATACAAAAAAATTTAAACTTTTTGAAGCATACTTCTGGGCATTTTGTATGGGAAAAATGTACGAAAACTTAAAAAACACCTTCCATAAAAAAGTTCATAAAACAAAATGGAGCAAACAAATTTTTACGATTTTTTCACTTGTTTATAAAAGACATTTAGGACTATGAAATATTAAAAAATTGAGGAGGTCATATTTTTTGTTTTTTTTTTTAATTTCATTTTAAAGTTTTACAATTTTTACACATTTTTTTTATATTCCAAAAGAAAAAAGCTCTCAAAGATATGAATTAACGCTGATAAAAAAAATTACCTCATAATTTGAAAGTATGCACCATTTACTGCAAGACGATAAAAAAAATATTCGATTATTCGCCTAAATATACATAAACGTTTTTCATAATGTCAAAACTAACATAATTAATGCGTTTAGAAAAATGCAGTTTTAGGCCAATGGGAAAAAAATTATAAAAGCAAATGGAGCAAGTGGATTTTTTAAATTAAAATGCAGTTTGATTAATAATACATATATTGTTTCAAAGCATAAAAAAAATTTGAGGAGGTCATGTTTTTTGTTTTTTTAATTTTTTTATTCAAAGTCGAGCAAAATTTTTTTCTTATCAACATTTTTGGTCAATATTTGAAAATTCATATAAATTCAATAGTGAAAGCTATTTACAACTACGTTATAATTTCTGAAAGAGAAAATCATTATCTATTTAGTGATGTATCACTCGAGTTCGTATGTTAACAATTAAATGAGATACAGCATTTTGTATGAGGTGTGTTCATTGAGAAAAAAAAGAACCTATTTTTTGCTCAACTTTGGGCACCCTGTACGGCTAAACGAAAAGAGACTCAAAAATTTTTATATAAGCTTTTTTATTACAATTTGATGTATCTGTCGATCTGTTTAAAAAAATTGTTTTACTCATACTTTAATTTTGAATTTATTTTTGGCCGCAATCACCCATTGTGCACCGCCTTGATTTGTTGTGTGTGTGCGTTGCGGTGAACGCGTTGATGAGATTTTTGTCTGCGTTGATTCGCTCTCGGATACATGTGTCATATCTAAAATCTTATCGCAATGCTGCAGTTTAATTCGTTTAGAGACGCACACGCGCGCGTGGGTGTACATACAAGTGTGTATTTAGTTATGTATAAGATACATATTTACATACCCACCAAAAAAGTCTAAGCCTTATTTAAGAAATAAAACCGCAGATTTAAAGGCTTAAGAAAAAGGCCTGAAAATTATAAGGGTAGTAAATTTGTATGGCGTAAGGCTTAAAATAAGGCTTATTTCCTGTGTTGATGTCATCAGGCCATAAGGAGTAGTCTCTCTCTGAGAGCACACCTTATTCCAAAGGCTTATCCGTCATGCGAAATAAGGCCTAGATAAGTACATATGAGAGAATTAGAAGCACACAGAATGAGTGCATAACAGAAGTAGAGCTGCCAGCGTACTCCTTTTTAACACGCTTTTATTAGTTTCACCTGTATGTATGTATGTATGTAATTTCTAGCTGCTGTCTAAATATATGCAACACATTTTACTAATGAGATTAGGTTATAACCACCGCTATGTTCCAACAGATGGCGCGCGTGTATTTATATTTTTAAAATATTCACTTATTTAGACCTGATTTGTTAACAATAATAACATTTTTTGCCGGGTATGCACAATGTACATATGTATCTTTGTTTCTTAGCTTCCACCGACAGTAAAATACTAACAACGCACAAAAACGACGAAGAATAAAATAGAGTGAAAGTAACAACCACATTTTTGATGCAATTTTTACGACAATTGCGATAAAAACATTTTTTTATTTCACCAATTTGATGGCTGGCACACTCGTACAAAAAGAAAATGGCAAGCGAAGCAGCAGCAGAAACCATAAAAATATGTACATACATATATGTATACCTTTGGCGTTGGTACGTAACTTTTGGTACATTTACTACTGCTATAATTTGATTTTAACTCCCCTCAAGTGGAACAATGGCGTAAACGCTTCGCTTTTAGTACATATCACGGAATCACACTGAAGTTCCCTTCCTCCGGCTGCTGTTGCCCATCAACGCTAACAAATGCGCACAAATACCGCAAATCCTTTGGATTTGTCCAAAAGCCAAATTGAAGCGAAGGGTGTTGCTGTCAGTTGTGTATTTTTGAATTTGTTGCAAATACACTGGTAATGTATGTTTGTATGAGAAGCGTTGTAACGCGTGTGTATGCGTACTTCTCAGCTTTAGTTTGACATGTTGTAATTCGCCTTTTTTCCTCCCTGTTATTTTTGTTTTTGTTTCGCATGTACATATTTATGCTCCTTACACCACCCATCCAACCTACTAGAATCGTAATGAATGCTGCTGACTTTCTGAGCTTAACCCAGAACATCACACATTACTTCAACCACCCACCCACCCATCTCCCATTTGGGATCATCTAAACAACAACCGTCCAAAAGTAGCTGACATTTGTTATGTATAATTTAGCGATAAGCAAATGTTAATTTTTCTCATTTAATTGGTGGCTTTAAACTTTTTTTATTTATTTGTTTGTTTGTCTGTGCTTTGTTCAGACACATTTGTATTTTTGTATGTAAAAAAGTTTGTCTTGTCTGTTTGTCTTGTTGTTTGGGGGTCGATAACTTTTAGCTTTTAGTGGTATAACTTTTATTTGTTCAACTATTATTAAATATTTAATTGTCTAAATGTTTCTCTTACAGCACTTTGACGAAGAGTTGAATGGCGGAAATATGTTAATACGTGGTCCCAAAATGTATGGAGTCAAATTGTATATCATATCTCTTCAACCTCACCCCCTAGGTCGATGCTTATATAGTCAAAGATAACAAACATCAATTTTTTTACCGATCGGAGAGGGTTAAAGGTGTCGTAGAGAGGTCAAAGTTCATATTACAATATGTGACCCTTGTGTGACACCCCTTAGATAACAGTCTCCGATCGGAACCAAAATGTATGTATATTTGGTATCCTCGAGCACAGAACTATCGATATAAAAAAATGTGATTTAATCTTTTGGCCTTTATATTGTAATATGAAATTTGACCTCTCTACGATAGCCCTTAATCGCCTCCGATCGGGACCAAAATTTGCATTTGGTTTTCTTGAATATAGGAAAATCGATTCTGGGTATTAGATATATAAAAAATTAAACTTAAAATTTTGAGTCGCCAAGAGTTTTCGGGACTTCGGCCCCTGTGCGACACCTCTTAACCGTTTCTGATCGGGACGAAAGATTATATGTGATATCTTCGACTATATTAGCATCAATCTAGGGGGTGAGGTTTAGGAAATATGCTATTAAATTTGTTTCCATACATTAGAGACCACTACATATGTATGTATTTATAAAACCTGAATGCTGAATTATAGCAATAAAATAAATATTAAGCTATTAACCTAGCTTTCGATTGAAGTTAGATGAAAGCTTGAAAGTCTAATAAGTGTACATACCCTGCAGCGAAACAGCTACCATACCAGTTTATTTTGTCTAGTATTATACCAGTTAAATGCAGTTGGACCACAAACTAGTTATCAAAATACTAGTTTATCAACAACAGCGGAAGTAGCCAGTTGCAAACTAGAATTATACCAGTTTGCAGTAAATAGTCAACTAACTACTTGCCCGAGTGTAAATTTCCCAAGTAAACAACTGGTATTTTTTATGTGTTAATGTCCTACGAAATAGCATTAGTCACCCTCTGCATAAGCTCATACCAGTCGAGCGACCTAGGTTCGAATCCTGTCAATGTCAAGGCAACTGATTTTTGTTTAATTTTATTTTTTTTTTTATAAAAATCAGAGAAATATTTAAAAAGTATAATAAATTAATAAAAAAGGAAAAAACCGAGGGATCGGAAAGAAATTATCAGTTAACTAGTATTTTCCTAGGACTTATTCAGACAAAGGGCAGCATTTCATTTCATATGTAGATATATGTAAGTGAAGATGCAAATGATAAACTCTTTATACCAAGTGCTTCACTAATCGTCTGAGAATTGTAGAAATATTCAAAGCCGTCGTAAAATTAACGAACGAAGGAAACATATCGAATTTGTATTTTTCATATCAGTTTAACAACTAATAGAAAGCACTTGTACTTGTTCTTTTTCCGTCTCCTACCAGTATATCAGCTAGTTCACTTTCATACCTGTTCACGTTTTCGCTGCAAGGTATATACCAAGGCTGCACAACGATATTAACAAAAATATTTTGTTTTGTTGAATATCAAATAAAAATTATTGAAATTATTTCGTTTCGTTGATTATCAAAAAAAAAAATTATCAAAATTATTTCGTTTCGTTGATTATCAAAAACAAAATAATAATAAAAAATTGTTTCGGGCTTACGGCTTCATTTTACTTTGAATTTTTATTAACGTTATTTTTTTTGATAATTTTTTTTGTTGGCTACCGAAACGAAATTTTTTCAATACATATTTGTTTTTTGATAATCAACAAAACGAAATTTTTTTTCATAATTTTTTATGATAATTATCAAAACAGTATTTTTTTGTTCAGCATTTAACGTTTAAATTTTTCAAAGTTGAATTGAAAACAAAATATTTTTTCGGTTATTGATAAAAAATAACGTTAATGTGCAGCCCTGGTATATACGTGCTAAATATAACTATAGTGCGGTTGCAAGGATACCAACCCTGCAAAAATCATTGGATTATATGCTCCATTTGTGGTAGGTTGGAGTACTTTCAAAGTGACCACTAAGATAGCCCCAAACGACCGATTCATGTATCTGCATCGGTTCGTAGTTAGCCGAACATAACAAAAACGAAATGTTTATCGCGACGACGACGATATATGTATACATATATACATAACTACATACATAAATATGTTTGAATACACGTCATTCGTCGTCGTCGTGATAAACATTTGTTTTTTTTATACTCAGCTGTACTAGTACACAGAGTATTATAGTTTTAATCACATAACGGTGGATTGTAACAGAATGAAATAATCGAGATAGATATAGACTTATATATATCAAAATGATCAGGGTGAAAAGAGAAATCGATTGAGCCATGTCCGTCCGTCCGTCCGTCCGTCCGTCCGTCCGTCCGTCCGTCCGTCTGTCCGTCCGTCCGTCCGTCCGTCCGTCTGTAAACACTCTAACTCGCGCAAAAATTGAGATATTTTGATGAAATTTGGAACGCAAGTTGGTATCGAGACTGGGACGGTTGGTATTGAAAATGGGCGAAATCGGACCATGACCACGCCCACTTTTCCTATATAGAAAAAATCGGAAATTTGGTATCTCAGCCACTAATATAGCTAGAGTTTTAAAATTTTACCCACGTATTGAGCTCGGGCCCTTATGAAGAAATTTGATGAAGTTTTGGAAAATGGGCGGTGCCACGCCCACTTATTAAGGGTCAAACATTGAAAGTTTTATATGTCATAACTCAGAAACCGTTGAAGATATATCGATGAAATTTGGTACGCGTAATTTGCTTACATAGACAAATGTTTTGACGAAAAATTATCAAAATCGGTTTACGGCCACGCCCACTTTTATATATGTGTATTATAAAGTGACCTAATAAAACCATTTTAAGCGATATCTCTGTCAAATATAAAGATCTATCATTGAAATTTTGTCGCATGAGTCCAACTATGGACATAAAACAAAAAACACAAAAATTTTGGAATATGGGCGGTGCCACGCCCACTTATTAAGGGGCAGACATTGAAAGTTTTATGAGTCATAACTCAGAAACCGTTGAAGATATATCGATGAAATTCGGTACGCGTAATATAATTACTTAGTCAAATGTTTTGGCGAAAAATTATCAAAATCGGTTGACGGCCACGCCCACTTTTATATATAGGAAATATAAGGGGGCCTAATAAAAACATTTTAAGCGATATCTCTGTCAAATATAAAGATCAATCACTGAGATTTTGTGGCAGGAGTCCAACTATGGACATAAAACAAAAACTACAAAAATTTTGGAAAATGGGCGGTGCCACGCCCACTTATTAAGGAGCGAATATTGAAAGTTTAATAAGCCATAACTCAGAAACCGTTAAAGATATATCGATGAAATCTGGTACGCGTGATATATTTACTTAGCCAAATGTGTGGACGAAAAATTACCAAAATCGGTTGACGACCGCGCCCACTTTTATATATGTGTATTATAAAGTGACCTAATAAAACCATTTTAAGCGATATCTATGTGAAATATAAAGATAATTCATTGAAATTTTGTGACATGAGTTTTACAATAGACCGGAAACAAAAAATAAAAAAGTTTGGAAAATGGGCGTGGCACCGCCTCTTTTTAGACAAAGGGATATATGAGATTTCTTAGCCTTTAACTCGACAAATAATTGAGATATTATGACGAAACTTGGTTTATACACTTTTATAACATGTGTTAATAGACACGCAAAAATGTATTGAAATCGGTTTATGACCACGCCTACTTTTTAACAAAGA
Organism: Urophora cardui; assembly: GCA_960531455.1. Taxonomy (NCBI): domain Eukaryota; kingdom Metazoa; phylum Arthropoda; class Insecta; order Diptera; family Tephritidae; genus Urophora; species Urophora cardui. Next base: position 487,891 of record OY482672.1, read on the forward strand.
TATTTCTGGAACACCCTTTTGGAATTTGTAACGTGAAGTCTTTGTAACTAAAAGTCATAGAGGGATGAAATTTTGCACTAACAATAATATTTGTATGCTTATTTGGATGATTGATATAAATTTTGAAAATGGGCGTGGCTGCGCCCTGTTTATGCAGCACTCGTTTCATATAAAATACACCCTATATCGAACAAACGCAAACAAACAATGAAAGCATACAGCTGAGTATCTAATGTTCGATTGCACTCGAACTTAGGCTTCCTTACTTGTTTATTCTACTTATTCCATCTATTTGTCCTTAATTTTCCTTCCTCTTTGAAATCCACACACCACTTGCAGTTAAGCAATTTCACAACTGCATTAAATTAAAGTAGTTAGAATGGACAGAGAAGATGGAACAAACTTTATGTTAGCGTATTAATAATATAGATTCTTGGATTTAGAGAGACTGTCGATTTACGCGGTCAGAGGATTAGAATGGTTGTGATTTTTATTGGTCAGATTATTATAATGGTTGTAATTTTTATTGACTTTTATTCTTTTCTTTGACTGACTTCTAATGCGATTTCACAATTCAAGATTAACCAGTGATCTATTCTTCTTAACTTAAAAATTTAAGCGTGACTATCCAAGCTGCTTGAAATGAAGCAAGATCCAAGTTTGATTTGTAAAATTCACGATAGATTTTTTAATAATTGATAATAGTTAAATTAATGATCCATTAAATTATAAAAGATAATCATGATTAATAGCCATTAAGATCAGTAAGCCAGAAATAATCTATATATATAAAAATTATTTGGTTTTTAATTGTAACGCTAAAACTTGAAAACGGCTGAACCAAATCAAATACAGTGCACTCGCGAAAACTCGAACTAATGAAAACCAACCCTGTCCGAGTTATCGAAATGTTCGAGTTTTCAAACGTTATGTATTTTTAATATATTTGTATATATGTATGTATTCGTTTTAACAGTTTTCATACCCTGTCCATTTTTATGGCATAGTTAATCAAAGAGATTCTCTGGTTTCATGTTTTGTAGTTCATTGCCAGTTTATTTAATAAAAAATGTTAGCAAATATGAATGTTGCTTACAAATTATTAGAAAAAAAAGCAGTGATCTTGGTTTGATGTTTCTTATTTTCTACCGCATTCAAAGAAAGTTGAGCCATTCTCGCTATATTTGGCATGTAACTCCTTAGCTTTCTCTTTCAAAATTAATCCATTTATAGGATAATTCTTGCTGCGTTGTAATAAAAACCACTTGTAAAGCTTTTTTTCCATTTTTGGCAATTCTGAAGCGCGAAGCGTTTTAGGTTTCCAGGGCCCGATAGCATGTTATTAACGCATTCCAAAATTTTGTTTTCATTTTTCACAATTCCACAAATTGGGGACTTGGTGGTGTTATATTTTTTGGATAGAGCTGTGATATTAACGCCATCTTGGCCTCGTTAATTATTTCAGCCTTTTTGGCTAAACTCAAAACATTTAGTTTTCGTCCCATTATAAAACGTAAATAAATTTGATCTTAACCGCGCAAAATCCCGTGTATCACTGATAAATATCAATCAATTTAAAAGAAAAGTTCCGTAATTAGCAAGAAACCTAGCCAGTGCGGCGCCTTAGAATGAAACAAAAGACGCACATAATGACAAAAATTTTGGTTTTTGGTTTTTGACTTTTAATTTTTTATTTTGTTTTGTATTGCTCAGAAACATGCAAGATCATCCGAGTCCTTGTTTGACCCATATCTGGCGACCCGGCCTAGGAATCATAAAGAGTAGAGCTCCGTGTAGAAGTCCCGCTCAACACCTTTCATTTGATACGGGGGCGTGGCACCTACCATACAATCTTAATTTTTAAAGCTGATTATCTCTAAAAGATTTCAAGGTAGTGAGCTGAAAATTGGTATAGAGAAAAGTGGGGGTTATCAGAAAAGAGGGCGTGGCACCTCCCACACAAACTTAATTTTTCATGCTGAATATCTCTAAAATTGTTTAAGGTAGGGACTTGGAAATTCGTGTGAAGATAAACGATAAGAATCCTATATTAACGCAAAATAATAGGAGTTATACGAAAAGGGGGCGTGGCACCTCCCATACAAACTTAATTTTTCATGCTGAATATCTCTAAAGGAGTTCAAGGTAGGGAGCTGAAAATTGGTATAGAGCTAAATGATATCAAAACCATTCCCACGCATAAAAGTGCGGGTTATTGGAAAAGGGGGCGTGGCACCTCCCATAAAAACTTAATTTTTGAAGCTGAATATCTACAAAAGCGTTTAAGGTTGGGACCTGAAAATTGATCAGGAAAATTGATTATGAAAAAAACAGTAATTTTGGGAAAAGGGGGCGTGGCACCTCCCATGCGTTCTTAATTTTTAAGGCTAAATATCCCTAAAATCGTTCATGGCATGTACATAGAAATCACTATGCAGATATACGATATATATACCATGTTCACCCAAAAAAAAAAAAGATTTATTGAAAGATGGGGCATTACACCTCCTATACGTACTAAACTTTTGAGGCTGAATATATCTAAAGGGTTGGAGGAGGGGCCTGAAAACCATTATGGAGGTATACTATATCAATACTCTTACTTAGTTAAAATAGCCAATACTCAGTGAAAATAAATTGGAGCATTGTAGGCGGTCATTCCATTTAAAATGAAATAAAAAAAATCTATTTTGGGCAGAACGAAGTTTGCCGGGTCAGCTAGTCGTATAATAAAAATTAATCAAATATTTTTTTTTTTAATTGTACAATTTCATTTAATTAGTTGCTTGATTGTTTTTAATTGCTTGATTGTTTTCAATTATACAATTATTTCTTGTTGTATATGATTATTTTTAACTATTCCCTTTGGGCTATAAATACATACATATTTGTATTTGTATTTATTTATTGAACAAGCATTAGTGTGATAAGATCTAAGATCTTTTATAGCACAACAGCAAAGAACACAATAACAATAATAATGATACAAATATGATAAAAACTATATATAATCTGCCATGGCAAAATTTATATTTAAATTTAAAACTAACCAATAGACTAAGGTAACTTACTAATTTAATTTCAATCGTCAGTCTATATATTTTGAGAGAAATAGTTGTGTATAATATTTCTGTAGTTGCTTTTGTTCATACTGCCTTATAGTGCTGGGTATCGAGTTCGATACATGAATAGTGTTCACAAAGAATAGTCTGGTAGAAGGGAGAGAGTTGAAGGTAGGAACAATTAGATCACTCAAGCGACAGATTTTGGAAAAGTAAGCTTGTTGTAGAGATAAGATGGTGTTTTCATAAGCAAGGGGCTATAATAATAAATAAAATATAGTCACTCAACTTGATGGGTGTAATGTTTCTGCAGTAGGATCTTAGGTGAAAAATATTTAATCGATTAATTAATTAATCACGCAATCAAAAAAAAAATCAAATGTAATTAAAATTAATCAAATAATTGTATTAATCATGCAATAAAAATTTGAAAAATAATTGAAAGAAATTAATCTTCTTCCCGTACAAAACAACAGTACACTATGGCGTATGAGCATCATTATAATATAATATAATATAATATAATATAATATAATATAATATAATATAATATAATATAATATAATATAATATAATATAATATAATATAATATAATATAATATAATATAATATAATATAATATAATATAATATAATATAATATAATACAATGGCGCTATTATAACTCTGACGAGTTTTATGGCCGAGCTTCTCTCCCGATTCGAGGTGTGCTCCTTCTTGTTTACCTACTAATTGAGTGGACCAACAGTTTTATGCCGGCTCCGAACGGCGAATGCATTTTTTGTGAGAAACTTTTTCATGGCAGAAATACACTCGGAGGGTATGCCGCCCACTGCCGAGAGGTGACCGCTGCTCTTAAAAAACCCAATAATTGGATTTTTACTAATTAGAAAAATTTTTTTGGAGTTTTCTCGGACTGGGGTTTGAACCCGAGACCTCTGGCATAGCAGGCGAGCACTCTACCCACTGCACCACAGCGGCCATAATCATTAAAATAAAGAATCAAAAGCAAAAATAAAGTAAAAACAATTAATCATTCAATTAAAAAATAATTGAAAATAATCAAATTGTATTAATCACACAACTAAAAGAATCGAAAAATAATTGTAGAAAACCAAAATAATAATGCAATTAGAATTAAATAATCGATGAATTAATGTACTTTTTTGTTTTAATTCACTACTAATCATTCAAAAGATTAAAGTAATCGTATTAAGTGTTACAAAAAAAGTTACATTCTTTAATTTACAATAATCAATAAAACTTTTAATCATTAATTAAAATTAATTATATGCAGATGTGAATGAAACATTGGAAAATTTTAAGATTTGCTCAATCGATTTGTTGGTTTGAGTAGCTGTGGAAATCTTCGTAGTATGTATCACAATGTCGCATTTTGACCTATTGCCTTGACAAATTTTAGTCTACAGAGCTTAGAATGGGGTAAGCATCATTAGGTTAATTGCTTGAAAATGCAGTAATGCTTGTTTAAAATTGAGGGAAATTTGTATCTATTTTCTTTGATTAATAAGTGCATATTATCTCTATTATTTATTTAAAAAAAGTACATCCATTAAATCATTGTGAAGTTCAATGCTGTTGATGAGAAATCACAACGATCATTTCCAAGTCTTGCCAAGTAAAACTGCATTTATTGGCAACTTAACCATAAGCACGTTTATCAATTTGAGTGAAAATCCTTTTTATACTCAGCTGTACTAGTACACAGAGTATTATAGTTTTAATCACATAAGGGTGGATTGTAACAGAATGAAATAATCGAGATAGATATAGACTTATATATGTATATCAAAATGATCAGGGTGAAAAGAGAAATCGATTGAGCCATGTCCGTCCGTCCGTCCGTCCGTCCGTCTGTAAACACTCTAACTCGCGCAAATTGAGATATTTTGATTAAATTTGGAATGCAAGTTGGTATCGAGACTGGGACGGTTGGTATTGAAAATGGGCGAAATCGGACCATGACCACGCCCACTTTTCCTATATAGAAAAAATCGGAAGTTTGGTATCTCAGCCACTAATATAGCTAGAGTGATAAAATTTTACCCACGTATTGAGCTCAGGCCCTTATGAAGAAGTTTGATGAAACTTTGGAAAATGGGCGGTGCCACGCCCACATTGAAAGTTTTATAAGCCATAACTCAGAAACCGTAGCAGATATATCGATGAAATTTGGTATGCATGATTTACTTACATAGGCAAACGTTTGGAGGGAAAATTGTCAAAATCGGTTGACGGCCACGCCCACTTTTATATATGTGTATTATAAAGTGACCTAATAAAAACATTTTAAGCGACATCTCTGTCAAACGTAAAGATCTATCACTGAAATTTTGTGGTAAAACAAAAAACACAAAAATTTTGGAAAATGGGCGGTGCCACGCTCACTTATTAAGGGGCAAACATTGAAAGTTTTATAAGCCATAACTCAGAAACCGTTGAAGATATATCGATGAAATTTGGCAAAATATTTGGACGAAAAATTGCCAAAATCGGTTGACGACCACGCCCACTTTTATATATGGGTATTATAAAATGACCTAATAAAAACATTTTAATCGATATCTTTGTCAAATATAAAATTTTATAACAGGAGTCCAACTATGGACAGAAAAACAAAAAACACAAAAATTTTGGAAAATGGACGTGGCACCGCCTCCTTTTAGACAAAAGGAATATACGAGATTTCTTAGACTATAACTCAACAAATAATTGAGATATTATGACGAAACTTGGTGTATACTTTTTTATTACTTGTAGTAATACATATTCAAAATTTTAGCGAAATCGGTTGACAAACACGCCCAATTTTATATATGTGTATTATAAAGTGACCTAATAAAAACATTTTAAACGATATCTTTGTCAAATATAAAGATAATTTATTGAAATTTTGTGGCATGAGTTCTATAATAGGCCGAAAACAAAAAATAGAAAAATTTTGCAAAATAGGCGTGGCACCCCCGTTTTTAGAGAAAGGAATCTACGAGATTTCGGAGCCCATAACTCGACAAATAATTGAGATATTATGACGAAACTTGGTTTATACACTTTTATAACTTGTGTTAATAGACACGCAAAAATTTATTGAAATCGGTTTATGACCACGCCAGTGGCGGACCTAGCATAAATTGTTTGAGCAAGCCCATGTATGTGTGAAGCATAAACATTAGCCATTTACGTAATTTTCTTTGCTGTATGTATTATCTAAAAGTCTGATTGCGTTCCGTCATTGACTTTGATCTAGAGCTCTCGATTTTTGTTTTTAACATTTTCGAGTAGCCCGAATAAATGCTTTTCAAATGCTCAAACACTCGTTTGTTTGCTTATTACCCGTATGTTTGTACGGGAATTTTTTATACTCAGCTGTACTAGTACACAGAGCATTATAGTTTTGATTTCCTAACGGTGGATTGTAACAGAATGAAATAATCGAGATAGATATAGACTTATATATATAAAAATGATCAGGGTGAAAAGAGAAATCGATTGAGCCATGTCCGTCCGTCTGTCCGTCTGTCCGTCCGTCCGTCTGTGAGCACGATAACTCGCGCAAAAATTGAAATATTTTGATGAAATTTGGAATGCAAGTTGGTATCAAGACGAGAACGGATGGTATTGAAAATGGGCGAAATCGGACCATGACCACGCCCACCTCCCCTATATGTATAGTAAAAATCCGAAATTTTGTATCTCAGTAACTAATAGAGCTGGAGTGATGAAATTTTACCCACGTATTGAGCTCAGGCCCTTATGAAGAAATATGGTGAAATTTTGGAAAATGGGCGGTGCCACGCCCACTTATTAAGGGGCAAACATTGAAAGTTTTATGAGTCATAACTCAGAAACCGTTGAAGACATATCGATGAAATTTGGTAGGCGTGATATACTTACTTAGGCAAATGTTTGGACGAAAAATTGCCAAAATCGTTTGACGACTACGCCCACTTTTATATATGGGTATTATAAAGTGGCCTAATAAAAACATTTTAAGCGATATCTCTGTCAAATATAAAGATATATCATTGAAATTTTATGGCAGGAGTCCAACTATGGACATAAAACAAAAAACACAAAAATTTTGGAAAATGGGCGTGGCACCGCCTCCTTTTAGAAGCAGGAATATACGAGATTTCTTAGCCTATAACTCGACAAATAATTGAGATATTATGACGAAACTTGGTGTGTACACTTTTATCACTTGTGGTAATAGACACGCAAAAATTTATTGAAATCGATTTATGACCACGCCTACTTTTTAACAAAGATATTTCTGAAACACCCTTCGGGAATTTTTAACGTGAAATCTTTGTAACTAGAACTCGTAAAGGAATGAAATTTTGCACAAATAATAATATTCATATACTTAGGTGGATAACTGATAAAAAATTTGGAAAATGGGCGTGGCTACGCCCACTTTATGCAGCACTCACTTTATATAAAGTACAACGTGTTTCCATCAAACGCAAACAAACTATGAAAACATACAGCTGAGTATCTAATGTTCGATTCCACTCGAACTTAGGCTTCCTTACTTGTTTTTTGTTATGTTCGGCTAACTGTTAGGTACTCCATATGTAGGTACTCCATGGATTAATTTGATTGTTATGCGGGACTGGAGTATATACTCCATTGCAATGACATGCAATGTTAAATATTTTGTATGAAATGTGGCAAGTTATGGAGTAATCGGTTGGTCCATAGCGAGTACTCCATGGATGAGCGAATGGAGTACTCGGAATTTTTACAGAGAACTGCTGCACACATACATGTATGAATTATGTATGTAGTACAAAAATATAAAACAAAAAAAAAGATGTATGATAACAACAATAACAGTAATAATAAAATGCTGAGATGAAACATAAAAATCTTACTAAAAATAAAACCGAAAATAAACAAGTAAGGAAGCTTAAGTTCGAGTGGAATCGAACATTAGATACTCAGCTGTATGCTTTCATTGTTTGTTTGCGTTTGATGGAATCACGGTGTATTTTATATAAAGGGAGTGCTGCATAAAGTGGGCGTAGCCACGCCCATTTTCAACATTTTTATCAGTCATCCAACTAAGCATATGATTATTATTCTTTGTGCGAAATTTCATTCCTTTATGACTTCTAGTTACTAAGATGTGACGTTACAAATTCCCAGATGGTGTTCCAGAAATATCTTTGTGAAAAAGTAGGCGTGGTCATAAACCGATTTTAATAAATTTTTGCGTGTCTATTAATACAAGTTATAAAAGTGTATAAACCAAGTTTCGTCATAATATCTCAATTATTTGCCGAGTTATGGGCTCCGAAATCTCGTATATTCCTTTGTCTAAAAAGAGGCGGTGCCACGCCCATTTTCCAAAATTTTTATATTTTTTGTTTCCGGTCTATTGTGGAACTCATGCCACAAAATTTCAATGAATTATCTTTATATTTGACAAAGATATCGCTTACAATGTTTTTATTAGGCCACTTTATAATACCCATATATAAAAGTGGGCGTGGTCGGCAACCGATTTCGATAAAATTTTTAACATATATTACCACAGGTAATAAAAGTGTACACACCAAGTTTCGTCGTTATATCTCAATTATTTGTCGAGTTATGGGCTCAGAAATCTCGTATATTCCTGCTTCTAAAAGTAGGCGGTGCCACGCCCATTTTCCAAAATTTTTGTATTTTTCGTTTTATGTCCGCAGTTGGACTCCTGCCATAAAATTTCAATGATATATCTTTATATTTGACAGAGATATGGCTTAAAATGTTTTTATTATGCCACTTTATAATACCCATATATAAAAGTGGGCGTGGTCGTCAACCGATCTTGGCAATTTTTAATCCAAACATTTGCCTAAGTAATTATATCACGCGTACCAAATTTCATCGATATATCTTCAACGGTTTCTGAGTTATGACTCATAAAACTTGAAATGTTTGCCCCTTAATAAGTGGGCGTGGCACCGCCCATTTTCCAAAATTTCACCATATTTCTTCATAAGGGCCTGAGCTCAATACGTGGGTAAAATTTTATCACTCCAGCTCTATTAGTGACTGAGATACAAAATTTCCGATTTTTACTATATAGGGGAGGTGGGCGTGGTCATGGTCCGATTTCGCCCATTTTCAATACCATCCGTTCCTGCCTTGATACCAACTTACATTTCAAATTTCATCAAAATATCTCAATTTTTGCGCGAGTTATCGTGCTCACAGACGGACAGACGGACAGACGGACAGACGGACAGACGGACAGACGGACAGACGGACGGACATGGCTCAATCGATTTCTCTTTTCACCCTGATCATTTTGATATATATAAGTCTATATCTATCTCGATTATTTCATTCTGTTACAATCCACCGTTAGGAAATCAAAACTATAATACTCTGTGTACTAGTACAGCTGAGTATAAAAATTGCCATAGAAATAAATTTTTGTGTGTTGAGTCAAGCTCTGATGGAACAACAGCAAAAACAAAGAAAGGAAAAGCTGGAAAAAATGTATAATGTTGCACAAAAGGAGTAGTCAAAGTAAAATGGAGATATTTTCACATTCATAGTTGAAAAGAAATAAAAATACAAGTAAGATGAAGAAAAAATGGCGTAAAGTTAAAGCTGCACACACACAGCCACATCAACAACATGAAAACAAATGAAAATGCCGAAAAGAAAAATAACTAATCATACATACCGACAAACACACATACATACAAATGTACCTGCATGTCTTCGCATGCACAACCCTGCAAAAATTCCGAGTACTCCATTCGCTAATCCATGGAGTGCTCGCTATGGACCAACCGATTACTCCATAACTTGCCACATTTCATACAAAAAATATGGTCCATTTAACATTGCATGTCATTGCAATAGAGTATATACTCCAGTCCCGCATAACAATCAAATTAATCCATGGAGTTCCTACATTGGATTAATTGATGGAGTACCTAACAGTTAGCCGAAAGTATCAACAAAAACCAAATGTTTAACGCGACGACGACGAATGACGTGTATACATTCAGACATATGTACATATAAATGTATGTAGTTATGTATGTATACAAATATCGTCGTCGTCGCGATAAACATTTGTTTTTGTTATGTTCGGCTAAATACGAACCGATGCAGATACATGAATCGGTCGTTTGGGCTCTGTTAGTGGTCACTTTGAAAGTACTCCAACCTACCACAAATGGACCATATCGACGCTTCCAAACAATACTGTACTAAGTCGACTTAGTACATTTTCCCGTTTTTGGCATTTTCAAGTAGACCGTGTCTTAATTTAGATCCTGTCTAATTTTGGTATCAATCGGACAATCCAATCAAAAGTTATGAGCAAAAGTGTACATATAACACAACTCGAGATTTTTACAGAATAAAAACTTTGAGAGCTCGGCATGAAAAACCACGTAGCAAATTTTTATTTCTTCTTACGGTTTTATATAAAGCGTACTCTGACTTTGATATTGTCGAGTTTTGGTGTTGATCGTTCAATCCAAACAGAAGTTACAAGTGAAAATATACTTAGCATACAACCGAAGTTTCATATCGAGTTTAAACTTTGAGAGCTTCTCCTGCAAAACACAGTTTTCAGACTTAGTACAGTTTTGTTTGGAAGCGTCGATATAATCCAATGATTTTTGCAGGGAATTCACCATTTTAGTACAAACACAAGCATTTACGTTTGTATGTACCCTGCAAAAAATGCGATCACTCCGGGATACATCCGGGACAACTCGTAAGGGAGCATGATTACTACCCATTTGTATCTCTTTATATGGGTTGAAGTGTTCTCTTTTGTTTGAGCATGCACTATGAAGAGACTAATTGTACCCATTTTGTACCCGAACGGGTAGCAAAAGCGAACAATTGTACCCGTTTTGTACCCGAACGGGTAGCAAATACGACACATCCATCCATCCGTTTGATACCTTTTCGGGTACAATTCGTCTACAATTAGTATACATACAGTGCCGTAGCGAGCTTTTTTGGCGCCCGAGGCAAGCTTGTTATTCCCGCGCCCCCTGTTCAAAATGCAGGACAACAAAACTTGTTCTATATAAGAACCAGAGATGCTTAACGAACGAACGGATTCTATTTCGTTTTGTTTATTCACAATGCTAAATTATCAAAATGGTTTTGTTTCGTTAATTCGCAACGCTAAATTATCAAAACCATTTCGTTTCGATAATTCACAAAACTAAATTATCAAAATGCAACCGGTAACGTTGAAACGAAGTAAATCAACAAAAAGATTGCCTGCACGAGGCGCTAGTAGTGGGACTTTTTTCGAATAATATTCGAATAAATGTTATTCGAATAAACGAATAATATTATTCGTGGGAAAAAATTCGAATAGTACTATTCGAATAGTATTATTCGAATAGTATTATTCGAATAGTAATTATTCGAATAGTAGTTATTCGAATAGTATTATTCGAATAGTAGTTTTCGAATAGTGTTATACATATATACATACATAGTATATGTACACACGTGCTCGCTTTTTGTGCATAGACATGTAGGTATACATACATATGTACATATGTGTTTGTATGTTATTATAAATATGTATGTGGAGACATATGTATGCACGTGTTAAGGGAAGTGGATGGTTTTTTGTTATTGTATGTACATACATATGTATGCTTTTGGTTTTTGTAGCGCCTAGTTAGTAAATTTTGAAGTGCACGCTGGTTTGTACGAGTGTACATATTTATATGCATAATTTGGGAATTCTCGTTAGTAGGTAGAACTTTCTTTATGTTTGTAGGTGCAAGGAATTCCATAAAGAGTGACAAAAAAAGCAAACACTATGTACCTACATACCTAGGTACCTACTAGGGATTCCAATCCCGGGATCCCGGGATCCCGGGATCCCGCCCTTTTTGACATCCCGAAAATCCCGGGATAGCTAGAATTTTATCCCGGGATTTTCGGGATAAGATAAAGAGAGAATATTCCGCTATTAAAGCAAAGAAAAGTTATATTTTATATAATTTTTATTGGTCTCAGATCTGTATACTAATAGCATTTCCTATTCTGAGTGAAAATCTTGCATTATTACATTGCAGCATTATCAACGTGTGTCCTGTGCCCTATTAAAATGTTGCATTATTCATGTGATGAATGAAACAAAAATAATGCAACCCTTTACTTGTGCTAAGAGCAGAAAATATTGCACGTAGTCGGGCCAGTTTTATATTTTGTCAATAGAACAAACAGCCCTAAAAAGTTTTGAGTCGGTATGGAAGAGAACAAAAAAATGTGACAGCCGGAAGAATGTGCGACATTTTTGCTAGAAGAAAAAAGTCCATTTGTCAAAGTAGGGATTAAAATTTTTGATTTTTTTTAATAATTAAATTTTTTTGTGTTGAAGTACGCGTTGTAAGGAAACGTATGTTATGTATTTTTAAAGCTTTTAGCTTGTGGCAAAATTCATTTGATAATTTCAATTTCCTGATTTTTGGTCATTTATTTCTCAAATGTTTTTTGGAATTTTCCCACATGGAAAGTAAATAGTGGAAGAAAATGGAAACAAAATTTTAATTAGACTTGATAGTCTTACAACACTGTACCAAAATTAAATACGCAGCTGCATACTCGGAATTCATATCAAAATTTGTGCCTCCGATATTTATCTATTCAGAAGTTGCATTAATTTTCTGAATTTTTCGGAAAGCTTATTCGCTTAAACAAAGTGCGTCGTTATTTTCTAAAAAAATTTTTATTGAAAATTATCAAATGATTGCAAGCCTTTTTATTAATATCCTAAAAGTACCAACTGCAAAGGAAAATGTTTTGTTCACCAAATGTATGTAATTTTCGTTGTTGGTTGTGCTTTTTAAAGTAACTCTTAGGTATTATTAAATAATACGCATGATTTTACATTCCTTTTTATTTTGTTACTAATGAAATAATAAAAAATGGCAATAAAAATCTATTTTTTCTTTGCATTTTAAAGTTGTAGCGTTCCTCGAAATATATATTTACTTTTTTCAACCCCAAATGTGGGAAAATAATACTGGTCGAAAAATTTTTTAACAGAAATAAAATTCTACGTTTCAAAAGGGTATTCGGTGTGTTTTTGAGATATTCATGTCCAAAGAGGCGAAAAACGCAGTTTGTGGCCATATTCACTCCTCAATATTTTTAAAATTACTCACTTTCATTAAAAACTGATTACATCTATTGAAAGCACGATCATTTCTTTTGAAGACAACGTAGATACATACCTCAATAAGATACCCAAAAAAGTAAGAGAAATGATCGTTCTTTCAATAGCTGCAATCATCTTTTAATGAAAGTAAGTAATTTAACAGATTGAGCAGTGAATATTGCAAGAAATCGCATTTTTCGCCTCTTTGGACATGAATATCTCAAAACCTACACGTAATACCGAAAATCCGACTTCAGATTCAGAATCAGCGCACCGAAATCCTTTAGAAAAGTAGAATTTTATTTGAGTTAGAAAATTTTTTGGAAATTTTGTCGGCCTGTGTAATTAAAGTCCGAATCCCGGGATAAATCCCGGGATCCCGGGATTATAAAAGAAAATACCGAAAATCCCGGGATCGTAAAAATCGGAAAAATTGGAATCCCTAGTAGCTACCTATTATTTATCTTAATTGTGGTTAGGGTAGAGGCATTCGTTTTGGGCTATAATACCATATTAAAACAAGTAAGGAAGCCTGAGTTCGAGTGGAATCGAACATTAGATACTCAGCTGTATGCTTTCATTGTTTGTTTGCGTTTGATGGAAACACGGTGTAGGTACTTTATATAAATCGAGTGCTGCATAAAGTGGGCGTAGCCACGCCCATTTTCTAAATTTTTATCAGTCATCCAACTAAGCTTATGAATATTATTCTTTGTGCAAAATTTCATCCCTTTATGAGTTACAAAGATGTCACGTTACAAATTCCCAAAGGGTGTTCCAGAAATATCTTTGTTAAAAAGTAGGCGTGGTCATAAACCGATTTCAATAAATTTTTGCGTGTCCATTAACACAAGTTATAAAAGTGTATAAACCAAGTTTCGTCATAATATCTCAATTATTTGTCGAGTTATGGGCTCCGAAATCTCGTTGATTCCTTTGTCTGAAAAGAGGCGGTGCCACGCCCATTTTCCGAAATTTTTCTATTTTTTGTTTCCCATCTATTGTAGAACTCATGCCACAAAATTTCAATGAATTATCTTTATATTTGACAAAGATATCGCTTAAAATGTTTTTATTAGGTCACTTTATAATACCCATATATATAAGTGGGCGTGGTCGTCAACCGATTTCGCTAAAATTTTGAACATGTATTACTACAAGTAGTGAAAGTGTATACACCAAGTTTCGTCATAATATATCGATCATTTGTCGAGTTATGGGCTCAGAAATCTCGTATATTCCTGCTTCTAAGAGGAGGCGGTGCCACGCCCATTTTCCAAAATTTTTGTATTTTTTGTTATATGTCCATAGTTGGACACCTTCCATAAAATTTCAATGATATATCTTTATATTTGACAGAGATATCGCTTAAAATGTTTTTATTAGGTCACTTTATAAGACCCATATATAAAAGTGGGCGTGGTCGTCAACCGATTTTGGCAATTTTTCGTCAAAACATTTGCCTAAGTAAGTATATCACGCGTACCAAAATTCATCGATATATCTTCAACGGTTTCTGAGTTATGACTCATAAAACTTTCAATGTTTGCCCCTTAATAAGTGGGCGTGGCACCGCCCATTTTCCAAAATTTCATCATATTTCTTCATAAGGGCCTGAGCTCAATATGTGTGTGAAATTTTATCACTCTAGCTCTATTAGTGACTGAGATACAAAATTTCCGATTTTTACTATATAGGGGAGGTGGGCGTGGTCATGGTCCGATTTCGCCCATTTTCAATACCATCCGTTCCTGTCTTGATACCAACTTACATTTCAAATTTCATCAAAATATCTCAATTTTTGCGCGAGTTATCGTGCGTACAGACGGACAGACGGACGGACATGGCTCAATCGATTTCTCTTTTCACCCTGATCATTTTGATATATATAAGTCTATATCTATCTCGATTATTTCATTCTGTTACAATCCACCGTTAGGAAATTAAAACTATAATACTCTGTGTACTAGTACAGCTGAGTATAAAAATTTTGGAAAGAATTCGAAGAAAAGCGGAATTTCTAAAGTTTTCTTAGAACAGGAATTATGCAAAATACTTCTGAGAGCCACTATATGTATGTAAATATGTATGCAAAAAACCTTAATGCTATTAAACGCATTTAATATAACCATTATTAAAAAAATTAACGGCTTACAACAGTATATGGGCAATTCCAGAATGTCGAACGTGACGTTCGCACATCTTTAAAGCTCAACGAAGTATGCATAGCGTTGAATATTTTTCCTCTGATTTTCATCTTTAGAAAGCACTTGAGCAGCACTATAATCGATGCAAATAAGAAGTAGTATCGGTTTCAAGCTTCTGAGATATTATCATTTAAAGAGTGATGGCGAACACTAGCACAAATAGTGAACATAAGTACAATAGTTAAGGGGAACGCGTAAAATCGCGGAAAAATGAAATTCTATATTGCTAAATATTTATTAATTTCCACTGTCAATTCGGAAATTTATGTGGATAAAGATTATTTAGAAAAGTTCTAGTAGATTAAATTTAGAGGCTATACCCCAAAAAAGCTATATCTGAACTATCGGTTTTATGGCAGCTATATGTTTTAGCGGTCCGATCCTGACAAATTTTGGTGACATTATTTAGGTCCATATGGGTACATCATGTTGGTCACCTTGCCGCGGGGATGGGGCTTAAATGGAGGCCAGAGGGACCATAGTCAGAGCTACCCGTGACCGCTCACTCGGCTGCTCGGATCTACCGGGAGACGGGTATGAAGGAGGGAACCCTGGCTACGAGTCATCTCTGTCCCCATGAACTAAGAAGGGATGCTCCGCATGTGTCCTGAGGGCGCGTGCCTCCCGCTCGAGCAGGGGCACGTATCCCACGGCACCCATGCGGAGATTACCGTACCAACAACAACCCCTAATCCAGGGTGTCACGCGGTCCGTGCCTATTGGATGGTTTGCAGTCAGGGGTATCCGACTGTATTTTAACGGAGCCTCCCGGATACCGGTCCACCTCCGGGAGTAAGCGGTGACTTGCTGCGGCAAGGGGCTCTGCCGTAGTCGACCGTTCCCCTTCCCCTTTATTACAAATTCGGTCACCGAAAGGCTTCGTCTAAGTAGGTGACCAACGAAACAGATGATGAACCAAAACAAAATCCGAGCCTCGGAACCCTGCACGGGTAAAAATGCCGCCGTTGGACTTGGCGCTAAAAAATTACCACCCCCCTCGGGAACCGCTGCGACGGCGCCGAGCGGACCTTCACGGTCCAAAAACCCCATTCGGCCACTGCTGCAGGGGCGTAAGGCTAAACCCCTCGAGGGCAAGCCAAAGCCCACCGGTGCTGGAGGATCTGGACCCCTAGAGGGCAAGACCACTTCAGCACTAGAAGCACGGGAGGCCTGTCTCAAGCCCTTAACGGGAAAACAAAAAGACCAGCCAGTTGGGGGAAGCTCAAAGCTTTCTACGAGCGAAGAGAGACCCTCAACTTCGGCTGCCGCAGGCGTGCCTAGTGAGTGCCCTGAGCACTCCAGGGCGAGTAAAAGGATCCCTCCTTCTGTCCGGAGTCAGCGGAATTATCGGAACGCCGTCAAAATTGTCGATCGGTTGGGCTCCCTATCCGAAGCAAGGTTGACGGTCGACCAGAGAGGTTCGCTGACTTGGGCCAGAGGGATCATTGCTAGGAAACAGGCAATGAGGACCGCAACACAGACCCTTTCTGACACCACTATTAACGCCAAAAGACCGAGGTCTCTTGAAAACACCATGAGTGATTCCAAGAAACATCGATCCTCGGCCCAACACCCTTCCCCACCAGCCAGAAGCTTCAGTGAGGCTGCCAGGAACAGCCTGACGGTGGCGGTCATAGACCGAGGCCACCCGGACGGTCACTTGACGCCCGAATACTGGAGGATCATCCTTGCACGGCTCATGAAGAAGTACAAGGAACTGATCCGAGAGTTTCCGGGTCCTGTCGTAAGCGTCCGTGATGCTGGCTGGTACCAGGGGAGAATAAAACTCGTCACCTGTGGAGATGAGCGTTCCTTGGATCTTTACAAGCGAGCCATATCTTCTCTGGAGGATCTATGGGCCGGGGCTAATCTGGACGTGGTCAGTCGGGAAGAAATTCCCAACAGACCTAGAGCCTGGGCCTGGGTACCATGTGATCCAGAGGAGCCAGAGGAAATCTTGGAGGCCATCGCGCTGAGTAACGACGGCATTCCTTCGAGCGATTGGAGGATTGTCCGAGTTAGCGAAGTGAGGGACTGGCAACGTCATGTCAGTTTTGTCATAAACGAGGCCTCAATCCCTTACATCGAAAGTTGTGATGGTATTCTGGGCTACGGCTTTTATTCCATCACGATGAAGGTGAAGCGGGATGACACCCAAGATGAATCTGCGGGCAACGCCACGAGCGAGCTTGTACCACCAGGGCCTGAGCCCACAACTCTGACGGAAGGCTACGCCACGAGCGGACCTACCGAAAAAACTTTAACTACTCTACTGACCGCATGCGACACCGTGAGTGGACATTCGGCATCTGAAGATGGGGCAGACAGTGACGCAACCTCTGTGTCCGGACTTGTAGGCCCCTTCTTCAAATCGTTTAACGAGGACGAGCTACTGTGTTCGGAACTGGAGGACGCCGATCTTGACTCCACGGTCATAGCGGCGTCCGAAAGGGCGGAACAGGTAGCCATGGACCTCGGGTCAAACGATGATATCGATGGTGCAGGTACTGCAAATTAACCTGCATCACTCTAAGGCGGCATCAGCTGCCCTTCTTTTGCGCCTAAGCAGTACTGCTGAGGCCCTGGTTCTGGTCCAGGAACCTTGGGTAGTTGCCAACAGGGTTTGCGGACTGCAAAGTGATGCCTATCAGGTGGTGACGTCGACAACGTCAGGTAGGATCAGGGCATGCATTTTAATCAATAGAACTCTTTCCTATTTTCTTCTACCTCTTTACAGCGATGGAGATACAGTAAGTGTCAGCCTCGAACTGGAGGATCAAAAACTTTGGATGATATCCGCCTATTTAGCTCACGACTGCCCCATATCAGAGCAAGCGAGACTTGCGGACGCCGTCATAGAGGCGCAACGGAAGGGTTTTCCGGTGCTGATTGGGGCCGACGCGAACGCACATCATCTAGCCTGGGGCTCCTCTAATACAAACAACAGAGGTGAGTCTCTCTTTAATTTTATTATTAACAATAATCTTAGTATATGCAACTCTGGGGATAAACCCACATTTGTTACCACAAACAGGTGCGAGGTTCTTGATATCACAATGGTCTCCCATTCCTTTTCCGATCTTGTCGGCGACTGGAGGGTTTCCGATGATAACTCCTTCTCTGACCATAGGTATATAACTTTTTCAGTTCTCTTACATACTCCGCCTGTAACAGCTTACAGAAACAGGAGACGCACAGACTGGGCCTTGTATAAAGAGGTCCTGGTCTCAAACCTCTTGAAAAACGCTTCTCACGGTAGACACAGCCTACCGTTACGAACTGATGAAGCGAGCCTTACTCGGTACAAGTTTGTTTCTCTCGGTGAGCTCGGCTCATCGCATCAAATTGATGAAGCGGTAGACTTTGTTACTACTTCTTGTAATGCTGCTCTCAGAGCTTCATGCCCGGAGATTACGACCAGAGGCAAGAAGAAGAAGCCATACTGGTGGAATCAGGAAATCTCCGGGCTCAGGAAAAACAGCAGAAAGCTCTTTAACCAGGCCAAGAAAACCGGTGATTGGCATGCCTATAAGGAAGCCTTAAAATCTTTTAAAAAGTCAATCCAGAGAGCCAAAAGGAACTCTTGGAAGGACTTCACAAATAATATCGAGGAAGTTTCTGAGGGAAACCGGCTAAGAAAAGTCCTCTCGAAAAACCCGACGGCCCCCAGCTGTATACGAATGCGGGGGGGCGGCTGGGCCACATCTAGCGAAGAAATTTTGGACACCCTGGTAACCACTCACTTCCCAGGATGCTCCGCAGAACCAGATCGTACTCTCTTTAATCCAAGGACAGACAGCTGCCTTGAGCACATTATAAACTGCAGCAGAATCTCTTGGGCGATCAAAACTTTCAAGCCCTTCAAATCACCAGGAATGGATGACATTTCTCCCGCCGAACTACAAGCAGCCACTGACATCATCAGTCCTCTGCTTGTTCCTTTATATAAAGCCTGTCTAACCCTGGCATATATTCCTAAGGAGTGGACTAAGGCTAAAGTAATTTTTATACCTAAAGCAGGTAAAACATCTCTTATCCATCCAAAGGACTTCAGACCAATAAGTCTGACCTCTTTCCTTCTTAAAATCTTAGAGAGGATATTAGACCGCCACATCAAAGTGACGGTGAGTCCGAACCTAATTTCACAAGATCAACATGCATATTCTAAAGGCAAGTCAGTAGAGACGGCCCTACACTCCATCACATCAAAGATAGAGAAAGGACTAGCCTTCAAAGAATTTACTTTAGGCATCTTTCTAGATATAGAGGGAGCCTTTAACAATGTTCTCCCGGAAGCCGTCACGGAAGCCCTGCGTAATGTGGGGGTGGAACGGCATCTGGTCAATTTCATCGAATCTTTACTTAAGAGAAGGACCATTCTAACGTCAATGGGGACGTCTTCTATCACAAAATTTGCCAGCAGGGGTACCCCGCAAGGGGGAGTTCTCTCTCCCTTACTGTGGAACCTTACAGTGAATACACTGCTTGTGCGACTGCGGCACACGGGATGCCAGGTCATTGCGTATGCTGACGATATTGCTTTGATCACGACAGGCAAGTATCTCCCGGTGCTTAGCGATTTGTTGCAAAATGCGATTAATGTTATAAACACCTGGTCTAAGGAAAGCGGGCTAAGCGTCAGCGCCGAGAAGACTGAAATGGTGCTATTTACACGAAAATATTCTATACCCGACTTTAATCCACCTCGTCTAAACGGGGTAAACATCAAACTCTCTACCGAGGTAAAATATCTCGGAGTTATTCTGGATAGGAGGCTTAACTGGAAGAGGAATGTAGAGGAAAGATCCAGGAAAGCCACTATGGCACTCTATGCATGCAAGTCCGCCATCGGTAAAAGATGGGGACTCAGGCCTAATATTGTACACTGGATTTACACAGCAGTAGTACGTCCAATTCTTTTCTACGCAGTCACCGTGTGGTGGCCTGCACTCGAGGTTGAATCAGTTAAAAACAAGACAACTAAGGTGCAGCGCCTAGCGATGATGCTCATAAGTGGGGCCCTCCCATCTACACCCACAAAAGCTCTAGAAACTATTCTTTTTCTTCTCCCAACTGATATTTTTGGCAAATACACTGCCAGTTGTAATGCGGCCAGACTAAACGCCGTGAAGCCCTGGAGGGACTGGAGATTTGGGCACACCCGAATACTAAAAACAGTCCCAGAAAACTACTTTGAGTTAGACTACACAACACCTGTTATATGTTGGAACAACAAGTTTTCCACTAGAATCCCTGAGAGGAGAGAGTGGGAAAACTTGATTGGGCCCTTACCCCACACTTCATCGATTTTTACGGACGGCTCTAAGCTAAATGGCAATGTAGGCAGCGGAATCTTCTCTAAGGATTTCAAACTGAACGCTAGCCTACGGCTGCCAGACCATTGCAGTGTCTTTCAGGCGGAGCTGGTTGCTATCTGGGAGGCAGCCCGCCTTCTAGGACAACTGCATTTAGGCAAAGCTGTCACAATCTTTTCCGATAGTCAAGCGGCTATAAAATCTCTACAGAGCAGTGACTCCACATCGCGGGTCACCATTAAATGCAGGGAGGCCCTAAACCAACTTGCAGAAAGGTGCAGCCTGAGCGTCGTTTGGGTCCCAGGACACAGTGATATCCCAGGAAACTGCGCCGCGGACGAGTTGGCAAGGGAAGGAACCCTCCTGGAAGCAACGATGGCCACCAGCTGGGTGGCACCTCCTCTTAATACATGTAAAAACTACCTTCGATCCTATTTTGTAAAACAAGCAAATGACAGATGGGCTGAAGAACCCACTTGTTTGATTTCCAGACAAATATGGCCAAAACTGGACCATGCAAGGTCTAGATCAGTAGCTCTTCTCAGTCGGCCCCACATCGGCCCTTTGGTCGGCATAATAACGGGTCACTGCCTCATGGGAATCCATGGTACTCGCATGGGTCTCCTTACTAACGACTTCTGCCGCAGCTGCAGGGATGAGGAGGAGGTAGAAAGTGTAGAACACTATCTATGCTCTTGTCCCGCGCTGTCTAACTCTAGGTACGCTTGCCTCCACAGACACTCCTTTGGGGGTCTGGAGGAGCTCGAAGACGTAAAGGTATCTGACATCTTACGCTATATGAAACGAACCAGGTGGTTCAGTTTTATAGGCGTCTAATCTCTCTAATAGGGGAATTTTAAAATCTAGAGTTCCACGTGGTATCACAACGGGCCGCCAGGCCTATGTGTGCCTCTGTTTTTCGGACGAACAGGGGCAGCCACTTTAACCTAACCTAACCTATGGGTACAAATACTCTAAAGTTTCAAGTTTCTCTAATACCTATATCTTGAGAAATACCTACACCTTGATTTTTAACTTTCAATTTTTTCCTCATTCTTACACAGATTCGACAATACATGGCGAGATCCCTTGTCCTTTGTCTTTATTTAACTACAATTTTAAATATTAGGTAGGTAGGTACATTGTGTTTGCTTTTTTTGCCACGCTTTATGAAATTCCTTCACTTATATGTATGTATGTACCTACAAACATAAAGGAAGATCTACCTACTAAAGAGAATTCCCAAATTTCTGGAACACTACGTACATATATGTATGTACATTGTACGCTCATATAAACCGCACTTCCAAATTTAGTAGCTAGCCAGAGTACGTACATACATATGTTTATACTTCCAAAAACAAAAGCATATATACGTACATGCATACATACATACACACAATAACAAAAAACTACCACTTCCCTTCACACGTATGTATGTATCCACATATTTATAATAACATAAAAACACGTATCTACATGTCTATGCACAAGCAGCGAGCACGTGTGTACATATGTATATATATGTATCACACTATTCGAATAATACTATTCGAATAATACTATTCGAATAGTAGTATTCGAATAATTATTCGAATATACGAATAAATTATTCGAATAATTATTATTCGAATTTCGAATACCTTTCGAATAAAAGGATTTTTTATTCGAATAATTTTTATTCGAATAGTCCCATGCCTACGAGGCGCATACATACACAGCTGTCACTCAAATCGTAGCAGTTCGTGTGCATATGCATATATGTATGTATATGAGTACTCGGCCGATTGTTCGCGACGGCATCGCGTAGCATTTCAACGTTACAAATTTGGTTATGATAACGCTAATCAACGAAATGAAATTATTTTGATAATTTATTTTCGCTAATCAACGAAATGAGATTATTTCGATAATTGCGTAAACGGTAAAAACCTGAATAGTTTCAACGGAAACGATTGCTTTTTTTCGGTAAACGATAATATTAACGTTACGATGCATCCTTGATAAGAACAAATGGCAAATTTTTTTGAACAAATTATTCATGCATATATATATTTGTTAATACTGTAGCATTTACCATATAATACTGTATTAAAAAAATGTTCTTCTAACATTTACAAGTGAATTTTTCTTGACTTAATAGAAGCGAATTCGTTAATAATATCGTCGAAATCAAATTTACTGGCAATTTCGTTTTCTATCGATAAAATAGCCAAGTTCGACACTCTTTCTTGGTCCATTGTTGATCTCAAATAATACTTAACGAGTTTGAGTTTGCTAAAGCTACGTTCACACGTAGCGATTGTTACAGGAATCGTCGAAAAAATTCTGAAAGCAGTTTCAACGTTTGGGTATGATGCTTTTAAACCATAATATTGAATAATTTGGAATAGTTCTCTAACAGTCGTGGATTCGAGACGATCAGGGATGATTGACAAAGCTGCGGGCATGAAATCTGAAATTTTCTCAATAAATTCTGCGCCATTGATGTCTTTTTCGTATTTGATTGCCAAATCCATCGCTGCTTTTTTCAATTCGGTGCTACTCATTTTTCAAAAACTCGCCAGACAAAAATCCGAAATCATTGGCCACATCCATTATCTTTTTATACCTCCAGTCGATTTCAACTATCAACCTATCAACTACCTCGTTGATGTCAATGCGAAACTTTTGATTATCCGGAATTTCGAGTGCGTCGTCTTCTCCTTCATAAATTCCAATTTTTTCTTCTTATTTGACCGCTTGCTGACATTGCTCGCTAGTAGACTAGTAGCTAATGCAGAAACACGCTTAAAATTTTCTTTGAATTCTGTGTCGCGAAGTTCTTGTAGTGAATTTTTCAAACCCTGAATCAAATGTGCAGCTTTTTCCAAAGTCCACCTTTCGTTCGCAAGGCTTTCGTAACGCGATCAACCCGACTTAATATCTGATCCCAGACGTCGAGGAAAAGAAGAAACCCTAAATCAATATTTTTAATCAGATTTTCGCCAGATGATTTGCTGTCAGGATTATTTGGATTGGCGATTATATCTTGAAGTACTCCAAGAACTGCCTCAATTTGGGAATTCAATGATTTTACGGCATTAGCTTTTGATGCCCATCGTGTGTCCAAGTGCCCTAATCAAAAGCAAGAGAATGAAAATTCGTGCAATTTTTTAAACACTGGTTACATTCCTAGCGACGCGAAAGGGTTGCGCAATCGACCAATCAGGTATGTAATTATTCTGACGTAAGTAGCTGGTTGTTGACAAACAGGTGTCGCCGCTATATGCATATGGGTGTTTCCGAAAATGGGTCAACCAAAGAGAAACATTTAAAAATGCACCTAGGCCAAACTTTTTGATAACATTATATAGGTACGTATTTCCTTTATCACGCCACAAAATTTTATGGACATTGTAGCACTGCTACATACAAAAATTACGTCGTTCAGACTACCATATAAAATTTTTTTTTAGCTAAGTGTATATGACTTCCGAAATACATCCGCGAATTCGCAATAAAAGCGCTGGTAGAAAAATGGCGTTTACGAGTACTTAGCCCAAGGTCAGACCTGGGAATATCAACATAGATACATTTACAAAATAGTTCAAATCTTGTATGAAGTGAATTCTAAAGTAGTGCTTTTTTTTCAAGCGTTCGGACGCAAAATATACTTTGCAGTAAAAAAACATACTTACCTTTGTGATATTTTTCAAATTTTTTTTGACAAAACACAGTTTTGGGTGCTCTTTCGGGCAGCGTTAATTCTATTCCCAAAATCAAGAG
This sequence comes from Urophora cardui, assembly GCA_960531455.1. Lineage (NCBI taxonomy): Eukaryota > Metazoa > Arthropoda > Insecta > Diptera > Tephritidae > Urophora > Urophora cardui. The sequence goes on from OY482672.1 coordinate 512,420, forward strand.
GATTCCTGAGTGTAAGTATATTAAACATTGGAACGTCCGAACGTCTTCAGATAATTTTTTTTTTTTGTTCCTTATAAAGCTATCTAGCAATGAATTCCGCTCAAAGGGCTATAAGGTGGAGGTTAAACCTCTTTTGGCCGCATAAAACTTGAAAAATACCTATATGCGATGGCTTAAAGTAAAACAAATACCAGCTCTTCAATCATTACACAGTTTCTCATGCGAAAATGGGCATCATATTACTGCCGGACCGACAGCGACATCTAAGCAACGCGATATTTAAAATACCTTTGTTTATTCTTATTAAATTTTGGTAGTACTTACATCAGTTTTTTTTATATTCATTGCCACTATACATTATTAAGTATCGTTTTAGTGCTCAGAATGTGCAAGTAATGTAAATTTTGAATTAATGAGTTAATTGCAATAAAATATGTGCTCAACACTTGTTTTGTTATGAAAAAGTTATGTTTTCCTTCATAGAAAATTTGAAACGTCCGAACGGGAACGTCCGAACAAAATTAAAACCGATATTTCTCCAATAAAAAACGTCTATAGAAATATAACTTTAATGCAGTGACAGTCCTTGTATATTCCTCTGTTAGTCGTATATACATCATTTTTTTGTAGCATCAACCAATTCGCAGAATTTTAACGAAATCAGATATAACCTCAAATACGAGGTACTTTTGGGGAACGTCCGAACGGCAACTTTAAATCCTTCTACAGTGGTAATGTGTCATCTCTAGAAAAAAAGTTTGATAGCGTTGGATAGAGGAGTACAAAGGCTACTTATGACAAAAAAATATTCTGATCCAAAGCCTACTATAGGTTTTATACTGAAAATAATGTGGCAGCATGGAACGTCCGTAACGCTGGAAACACCCATATAAAGTCGACTCCCTAATATTATCCTACATTAATGTTATAAGAAATGTTCTATTTATCGAGATTTCTTGCTCTTATTACATTACCTTGCCAGTTTTTGCAAATGTACGTACCTTTTTTTTTGTACATGCACGCATGAGCGCGCTTTATCGGTAATCACAACTTTCAAATAAATGTATGAATTAAACGACTATCATAAGCATTCTAATTTAAATATTCATTCAATTTCACTACATTAAAAATAAAGGGCGCCATATAAATACATACCTATTACTTTTGAAGAAATTTTACAAATCTGATGATCAATTGAGAACCTTGCGGGTTCCTGGCAAACGAACGCCTATTTTTTCATTATGTTTTTTCAAAATACTTCTGCGAAATTTTGTTTAATATTACCGAAATTCAGCGCCCCTCTCTATTGGCGCCCGAGGCAAATGCCTCGGTTGCCACACCCTCGCTACGGCTCTGTATACATATGTACCCGTTCAGGTACAATTGGGGGACAATTGTAGACCAATTATACCCGAAAGAGAGCGCTCCCGGACAAATCTTTTTAGAAACTCGTCGCACACTTTTTTGCAGGGTACACTGAGAGAAAAAAAAATATGGAGGGGTCAAAGAAATTGTTTACCTATTTTGAACACTACTTTCTTTGTTTTGAGTAAATTTTCCTTAAAACATGTTAAAAGGTTTATAAAATATTGTTGTTACATGCGTTACCATGGTTTCATATACTTGTTTTGAAAAAATTCATACATTAAAATAATGAAAAATTCTTTAAGCGCCATTCCATTCCCAACTTTCCTTGTTTTGAAGACTTGATTTCTTTAATTTTGAGAAATTAAATTCCCATACAAATCCCCATGGCAACGATGTTTTTTCCACATTTTTGAGAAAATTTACACAAAACAAAGAAAATTTTGTATTGGGACGCGTGTTCAAAATAAGGAAAATTATGGCTTTGATCTAGAGAAATTTTTTTTTTTGAGTGTAGATATGGGTGTTTCCATGAAATGGTCCACCGTGACTTAAAAAATCAAAACACTCGCAGAATTTTTATTGACACAGAAAATAGAAGAAAAATGTTGATATTTTACTATGCAAAAAAAAATTTCAGCCCTTTATAATTTTAAATTCCAAAAAATTGTATGCAAAACTTATAACTCTTTTATTCAATTTAAAAGCTGTATAATGTATTACTTTTAATTGCTTCTGACGAAATAAATATATATGTAATATCGAAGTTTGGTATATAAGTAATTGATACAACTATAAATGAATATAAAAATGAAAGAAGAGATCAAACTGTACATCAATAACGGTATTTTTTTCATTTCTATTTTGGCAACATTCGTATGTCACGTGCGTAATGCAAAAACACTACATAGTGCCATAATTAGCGCAGTATCAGTTTAAGTGTCTTATTGTTTTGTTTGTTAAGCAAATTTATTGTTTACTATAATATTATATTAATATAAATAGCCCTCTGCAAAAGTTAAATTTTTTTTTTACTTTTGAACTTTGTCACGTGCGTAATGGTAAGTACGAAAAATTTAATGCTCTTAATTAAAGTCCATTTGATAAATATTATTTTACTTTTACAATAAATATTATAGATGTCAAGTGATGCGAAAAATCAAAATCGGTGGAGGGAGAGGCTTAAGCAAGATGAAAACAAGCTGAAAGAATGTGTGAATATCGCAAAAGAAAGGCATGTGAGGCCAAAAATAATTCAAATATATTGAAAGAAAAAAGGAATAGAGATTGCGTTCGACAAAAAAAATGTAGAGCAACCAAGAAAAATTCAAATACCCAATTAAAAAGTGGTTACATGTGTAAACAAACACTATGCAAAGCTATAAAGAAGGTAGAGAGGGCGTTACCAAAGAACGCAATAAAGAAAGATGAAGTTCTACAAGCTTATTTTTTTGTAGTACCTTAATTTTTATTTTTTATTTTCCATTTTTGAATAAAAGTTTAATTTTTTGTCAAAAACTTCTGAAAATATATGTAAAATTACTAAAATATGTATGAAGGTAAAAAGTGTCACGTGCGTAATGTCACGTGAGTAATCAATAATTTTTTTTTTTTTAGCCAACCCATGATCAGTTGTTTTCCAAACAAACATGATTGTGAAGCTCCATTATTAACCTTTATAAAAAAAAAATTTACCGGAATAAAAATCTCCTACAATTCGCTTACTTTCGCATTTTTTCTCTCGGTTCTAAAAGCAACTTCCATTTTTGTCACGTGCGTAAGTCAACTTTGATTGACTGGAACTTGGGTATCCAGTGCTCAATTTTCCAATACTTATACTTTTTGGAAAAAACTCATCACATGCAATGCAGCGATCCTAAAAGATGTGACTTCTTCCCATTGTATTTCTATTTTTACATCATTCAAACGCAATTAAACGTGTACAAATGTCGCGTGCATAACCATGGAAACACCCATATGCATAAAATACATATACATAATTCAACGGAGAAAGCTCGTATATTATCATAAAGAAAGGGGATGCGCAAAGTCGGGTCGTAAATCTTTCTGATAACATTTTATGCGAAACATTTCTTTTTCCGTGGTTCCCGGGGGAAGTACATACATACATACATATGTATGTAGGTACACATGTATGTACATATGTATGTATGTATGTGTGGTAGGACAACGACGACGAACACGCTGTTGGGGGGAGGGAGGAAATTGTATGAGACTCGCGCAGCAGCCGGTACGGTTGATTTGGGGGTGGCGTGCATGTTCAGTAAACTCGCTATACGACGGTGGGGGAGTAGAGGGCAGTAAGTAAGTGGTGGCTGAGGTCGCGAGAGTGCCCGACCACAATGTATGTATGTATGTACATACCTCCAACTCGGACACCCTGCAAAAATTCCGAGTACTCCATTCGCTAATCCATGGAGTGCTCGCTATGGACCAACCGATTACTCCATAACTTGCCACATTTCATACAAAAAATATGGTCCATTTAACATTGCATGTCATTGCAATGGAGTATATACTCCAGTCCCGCATAACAATCACATTAATCCATGGAGTACCTACATTGGATTAATTGATGGAGTACCTAACAGTTAGCCGAACATAACAACAAAAACCAAATGTTTATCGCGACGACGACGAATGACGTGTATACATTCAAACATATGTATGTATGTAGCTATGTATGGATACACATATCGTCTTCGTCGCGATAAAAATTTGGTTTTTGTTATGTTCGGCTAACTACGAACCGATGCAGATACATGAATCGGTCGTTTGGGCTATGTTAGTGGTCACTTTGAAAGTACTCCAACTTACCACAAATGGAGCATATAATCCAATGATTTTTGCAGGGCAGTTGTGTGCACACAGTTGAGGCGCTTTGTTTCAAGTGGTACAACTCTGCCACCCCCCGCATTTTCCCATCGCCTTCCACTTAAACGCCTGATTTGGTACAGAGCAATTTTATTTACATATTTATTTTATTTTTCTTTTATTTACATTGGTTTTTGGCGTTGCTGTTGCCAAAAGTTTCCTTTGTATGTACATATGTATGCATGTAGTGGGCGGAAGGAAGTATGTGCGCGGTGAATTGCGTGTTCGCTATTGTTGTTGTTATGCGTTTGTGAGGGTGTGTGTACCATTTTGTGGCTAAGGATTTGGATTTTGAAGAATTTATGTGGCAGGCAGATGTACGAACATGAGGAGCATATCTTGCTTTTCTGCTTCTTTTCGCTATTGTGTGCCGTGGCGGGAGAAAAAGAAGATGTAGTGGCTGATTTAAAGTTAGAGATAAATGGCGCTTTGTTTGCGCTACTTAGCTTAAGTACAATTAAATAAATGTATTAAGTAGAATAAATCAAAATAAAATAAAATAAATTCAGAAGAAATATGTACCCCCAAATGTTTATATCCGAACAATCGGCTGTATGGCAGCTACATATGCATATGTGACAGCGCATAGAGAAAGGGGCCTAAGGGTAAAAAATCAATTTTTTTGGGACATGTGATCGGTCTCATTCGATGCTCAAGATGTTGTCCACATCAAAAACCGATTCCGACAACGAGAGCTAACCTAGAAAAATTAATAGCACCATCTTGCGCAGCGTTCCCGAATTATCTTTACTAGGTACATATGTATATACATATTTATATGTATGTATGTGTCCTCTCTGTTGAAAAAAGTTCATTTTTAGTTCACAGTGTTATTTTTAATCGTTTGATTCTTTCAATTATTTGATTGTTTAATTTGTTTGATTATTTTTCATTGCTTGATTGTTTTTAATTGTTTGATTATTTTTAATTATGTTATTTTTTTTTAAGTGAAGTGTTACAATCTGCAGGAATGAAATATAAATTAAAAAAAAAACCAAAATGAAAATAAATAATCGATTAACTACTTAATCATGCAATTAAAAAACTGGAAATAATTGAACTTAAGCAAATAACAAGTCTATGGAAAAAAATAAAAAGAAACTCAATTTTCTCGAAATAGTTTTTGATGGGCTTAGGCGACTTTGATATGTATCGACTCAAATAACAGGTGTAAAGGTATTAAAGTAAGAACTGAGAAAGCTTGTGTTTTAAAAGAATGATATCTCCAAAAAAATCTGATTAATTAAATTATCACTCAAAAACTAATTAATCGCTCTATTACTTAAGTCAACATCGGATGCGATACTAGGTACAGGAAGCGGTTAGACGAAGCGAGCAGATTCATTAGAAAATAGGGAAGGAGAGAGGAAAATTGCATTGCTATTATGATTTTTTTGCTTTGCTCTCATCATTCCCGACACTCTTAGGAAACTTTCAAGCTTACTTACATATGTAAATGCACCTATAGCGAATATAACTCTCCTTGCCCACCGTGCCCACACACACTTCAGTGAAAATATAATTTAATTACAGCTACCTAAGAATATTGAGTTAAGTAGCTTTGAATGAAATGCGGAGAAAGAAGAGAATAAATACCTATGGGCATTCCAAATCTTAGAGATCAATATGATAAGACATGAACTGTCGTCTATGCGAGGGGTATGTATGTACATACCAGACCTGAGCACCCTCAATTATATTTTGTAATTGATTTCACCTTCAATTACAATTACATGTAATTGTAATTGCCAATTGTAATTGAGATTTTTCAATTGCAATTACATGTAATTGGTAATTGAAAAATGGCAATTACAATTACATGTAATTGTAATTGAAGAATTTCAATTACAATTACTTGTAAATGTAGTTGAAAATTTCCAATTACAATTTAGTTATACAATCTGTTTTTTTCTATTCTTGTTCTTCTTTTGGCTATTGTTTTTGTGTTTGCTTTTTTTTTTGTTTTTGTTTTTTTTTTTGTGTTTGTTTTTTTATTTGTGTTTGTTTTTAGTTTTGTTTTTGTTTTTGGCTTTAGTTTTGTTTTTTTCCTCAGACAAAAACCAAAGCAAAAACAAAATAAAAAACAAAAACAAAAACAATAACAAAAAGAACAAGAATAAAAATAAAAACAAATTGTATAACTAAATTTTCTCAAACCAAAGAAAAATGTAATTGGTGTGATTCCATTACAATTACTTATAATAGGAGATTTTGAATTACATTTACAAGTGTGTAATTGTAATTGAAAATTTTCAATTACAATTACATATAATTGTAATTGAAAAATATCTATTACCAATTACATGTAATTGTAATTGAAAAAAAAAATGTAATTGAGGATGCCCAGGTCTGGTACATACATACATATGTACCTATGTACATACATATGTATGCTTGTACTTTGTTTCTTTGCATGTAATTTACTGTAGATATTATAGTTCGCATTCTCATGATGATGCCACAAAGTAACTAGAAATGGGAGACATGTACAAGTCCATAGACATGTACCTACATACATATGTACATATGTATGTATGTATGTGTATGGATAAATCTACATAAATACATATGTACATTAGGGCGGGTCAAATTTTTTGCATCAAACGCACATCGCGATTATGAAAATTGTAATTTCAAGCATTTTTGCCCAATAAACCATAGGTCTAAAATTAATTTCGAGCCAGGAGTTTTTAGTATAAATAAAAAAGTACGCAAACGCCCTGTGGTGGCCGTCAAAAAAATAAATTAATACCAGTCAAGTTTTCTCAAGTGGGCCACCTAAAATCGAGTTTTTGATATTGTATAATTTATGCATCAATTTTGAAAGCTAATACACATTGTAATTGGATCCAAAAGCGTTTTTGGTAGTTTTGATTTTTCAGCGAGTTATTCGCGGTCAAAGTTTCTTAGCGGTTTTAAATTTTTTTAAATAACTCGGTAACCAATACATCGATTCTTTTGATTTTTTCGGCATTACTTAGGAAACTTTATTTGGCAACAAGATGTGGTGGTCAGTTTTTGAAATTTAAAAAATGTCAAAACTCAAAAATTAATTTTTTTTTTTTTAAATAACCGCTGTTTTTAATTTTTATTATTTTCGGCCTTTGAATAGCCGTTTTTTCCACGTTCACATATGTTTAGAATGCGCATAATATCAGACTTTCTTTTCATTAAAAAAAATTAGTAACTGTGTAATAAAATAAAGTTAAAACGTTTTTAGTGAAGGTCAGTTGGATTTGAAAAGCATTTTTTATATTTTTATTTCTTTTACTTTACAGCTCAAAAGAGCATTAACGGAGAATACAGAGCATCCCATGACTAAAATAATGACACATAAATTTTGAATATCGGATGTAAAATAACAAAGTTACAATAAAAAAATATTTTCGCGGTATTCTTTTAATCACAGTGAAGCCTGATATTAAGCGGATAGACTGCTTATTAAGTTTTTTTCCTAAACAAATGTGAACGTGAAAAAACGGCGATTATTTCCAAAAATTAAACTTTTGAGTCATGTACATATGTCATTTTCGAAATTTCAAAAACTGACCAAATAACCTAACCAATGCCGAAAAAATCAAATGAATCGAAGCATTATAAAACAGTTGGAAGTAATAAAGATCGTAAAAAGCGCTGGCTCGAAATTCAATTTAGACATTTGGTTTCTTGGGCAAAAATGCTTAAAATTACCCAAATTTTAATAATCGCGATGTGCCCCTGTTAATTTTTTTTTTTGCCCCTTCTAATCGACCCGTCCTAATGTACACACTCTTAAACATGTTGAAAGATATTGAATTCTGCCCTAGGTGCTCACTTAATTATTGAACACTTTGCAAGAAGCATTGTTGTGAATTGATGCTAAAGATATGTAATTAATTTAAAGAAAAGACATATCAAAAAATCTGGTGGGAAGTCAAGGAAGAAATCAAATATATAGTAGGTATATGACATTTAAAAGAAATAATTTTGCACGAAAGTAGCCACCGTAGTAGCAACACTGAGGTTAGATATCGTTTTGATAATAACTGGAGAACTAGCGCTTTCTCAAATCACTATCATTAGACGACGACAAGAGAAACTGTCGAGAATTAAGTATAGCATTCTAAAAGAAAATGGAACGTAGTTCTCAAATCGAGAAAATTATAATTCTAGAATCGAAATCTAATGCGAGATTATAATAAAATTGGCAAATAGATACTTTCTCTAATCCGTTTACAATTGACTTCTAGCGTAGTGTTCTATATTCGCTTTCGATTAGGGAATAGTTGGAGAATTATATTATTTATCTAGTGTAGTCTTCACAAATTGTGTAAAGTTAGAGATTGCATTTTTGCTGGTATGTGTTGAACAGTACTATCGAGGTATTCAAACATGGAAATTGTATGGAAATAATTTTAATAGAACAGTTTTTCCCTTAAATTCGAAGAAATAAAAAAACTGAAAAAAATCATAAATTATATTTTTTAACGACAAAATTTGGATTTCAAAATTCTACGAAACTACGCCGAGATTTAGCATTATCCCCACAAACAAGCGTAAAAAGTTGGGTGTAAAAACAGTGGCGAATAACTGAATTGTCAAAAGACAAGGAATAAACCATTAAATTCGTTCCATCACAAATTGATTTGTATTTAATTGTGCGCAACAACACCACCACCAAATAGTCAATGAACGATGAAGCGCCGCAGAAGTTGGAGAGTGATTAAAGTGCGGCTCTCATTCAAAGTCAATTTGTCAGCAGTGTTGCCGCAGCCTCAAAAAATTTGGTATCAAAAATTGATACCTTCATGGTTTTTTTCGTACACCGAAATTTTTTTAGAAAAAAACACTTCAATTAATCAAGAAAGCTGTTTTCGAGCTTTTAACCCGTATAACAATTTGATACGTCCATTTTTTTTTCGTATCACCGAAAATTTGTTTACAAAAACCCTAGATTTCCTTGTATTTCGGGCAATGTGCATACATGAAGATGCGCGTTTTCGGCCGTCATGTGTGGCTATCTTTAGTAAGCCGTGCTCATTCCTTCCATGGGCAGTGATGCCTACTATAAAGTTTGATAAAATATTTCCCTTTTTTGTATTTTCAAAGACCTTCACAATACATGTTTTTCGTGGCATTCACAGGTTGTTAAAATTTTTAAGAAAATCTTGAAAATGAAAAAGAATCGGTTAATATTCTTTGATTTTGATTAAATTGTATCAAAATTATTTGATACGGATTAAAAATGTATCAAATTTGTTCTACGGCAAAATAAAAAGTATCTACGTATCTTCGGCTTAAAAAAGTATCACATTTGATACGATTGTATCAAAACGGCATCACTGTTTGTCAGATAGATATGTACATACATATGTATATACGGCGCATAACCATATTAGGGTGATGCTTCTTACTGCCAATTGCTTGTAAGCGTCTAAGGCATTTGCCACAGGGATGAGACCAGATGCTTTAAATTCCCATTAAAATGAGTATATAATTATAAATTTTTTTTTGGGTTTTTTACATTTTATAATTTTATTATTTTACTTGTTTTACATTATTCTGGCAATTAATACTTAATCAAAAAAATTAAAAAATTATAAAAAATAATCATGATTAAGAAAACATATCAGCTATCTTGTGTAAATGAGAATCCGAGCGATGGAGTGGAAGCCAAAGTCAGTAGAGGGTGAATGCTGAAGATATTTAGTATCTCTAGAAGGCGGCTCTGCGGACCGGGACTTATGTAAGTACATATGTATGTACATATGTACAACGCTCAAAGATCTGAATTCCAAGCAAGGTAAAATTAATTGCCTCCAAATTGCTATTAAAAATATTATAGAGCAATTGTTGATAATGTGGAAATCCGCTATCCTAAAGTTTCGAAACTCTATATGTCGACCACTGGCCTTACCCTTACCAAGCCGGAAGAAAAATTTCCTATTATAACTTCCCGAAATTCGGAATACATTTAAGGACCACCCTTCTGAGTTTATATATAAAGTTAGATTTATGTATTAGCGTATCGAATTGGTTGTAATTGTTGTTGCGGTCGTTTTGTAAATTAATTGAGGGTTCATACAGAATTTGGCTGTATTTAGACAGACACACAGTCATTTGCTGTTACACACAAGTACATGTTTTGATTGTTCATTTGATTTGTTGTGACAGTTTTGATGGTGGGAATGGTGGGAAACGAACGAACGCACTAAAGTTGCACCAGCCGCTAATGGCGCTATGCCGCATTTGTGAGCTGCTGCACTGTGTGCCGTTGAATTAAGGAAAATGTTGTTATGCAAAAATGAAGCGCATAATCTTATTGCAATTTTTATTTATGATTTTCCCACAATTCAGTGTTCGAGATAGGCTTTGCATGTAGTTGGAAAAGCAGCCAAGAATGTCGTAAATTAGACACTTGATGCGAATTTAATTGGCAAGCAGGAGGAAATAGTGTTTTGATTGTATAAGCATGAAAAATTGGTATGTGTGGGAAGCGGTGTAATAAGAATATATGCCTACAAAGAAAAAAATGCCATAACTGCATGAATAATTACTTACAAGAAAAGTGGTTTAAAATTGATTTTTTTTTGGTTTCAAAAATATTTCAATTAGCATATGAAATTAAAAAAACGCTTTTTATGTTCATATAAAAGTGTATGCCGCATTTTGAAGTCCTTTTTTGAGCACAATAGCAATTAAATGCTGAAATATTTCGCAGAAATACAATTTAATCTTTTCATAAACATTATGATAATTTCATTGAAAATCCTTTCATGTCTTTGTTTTTTTTTTTCTTGTGTTTAGAAACCCTTTCATCCAAGAGTTTTTTTTTCACCTGAGCAAAACGTTATCCATAATAGGTACAGTACAAATGAAAAGAAATTCGCTGACAAAAGCGCCAAAAAGAGTGTTCAAAGGGACCTCGGTTTTTTGGTTCTACGGAAAATCTCGGCATTTTTTCTGCTTTCATTTTCATTGCGAGGGATCCTATTCCATTCCGCGTGCTTGTGATATTGTGTACCCAACAAAATATTTAATATAAAACAACAACAAAGGGAAAATGCGAAACTGTCACATCATATCAAACAATTGGTATTGTTGTAGTTACATACATACTATTTACCTACACCCTTTTGTGTCATATTCATCTAATTCCATGTTTCGTAGGGATAGATACATACTTACATACATACATATGTACATATATATTTTTCTTTTGAAAATTGTATACCCAGTGTACTACAAATCTGTAGCAGTGTTGTTTTTTTTTTAAATCCACAGCATCATAGTTAAGACTACCTCACCAAGTCTGTTCATTGAAGTAATGAAAGAAACAATCCACGAAAAACCTAAAGAAGGAAAAAGAGAGCAGATACGTATGTATGTATGTACATACATATATATGAGAGAGAAAAATGTAACTCTCATCATTGCGAAACTTCAATAATTTGTGAAGAAAATTGTTGCTGTTTGATAAGTGTCAAAATCAGCTGACAGCGAGCTCGAAGAGGCAAACGAAGAATAAACGAAAAGTGAAATTCTTTCGTACTCCTTTACAGGAGCATTTTTTTTTTAGAAATCTGGTCCATTTACTGGGACGAACTGGATTTATACCCTGAAAAAGGCTGTCTGTCGACCCGTCTGCGCCTCTCACAACTTCTGGGGGCCGTTACAACAACAGCAAAAAAACTTGACTTTTTAAGGAACTTTTTTTTGCAAAGTCCCAACAAACACGGAGGTTAGATATCGATATGAGAATGACTCGAGAACTACCCCTTTTCTCAAATATCTAACACTAGAGAACGACTCAAGTAACTGTCGAGAATCTAGCGTTCCCAAACATAGTTCTCAAATTGAGAAAATTACAATTCTTGAATCGAAATCTAATGTAGTTCTCTAATGAGAATTCCCAAACACTTCTTTCTCTAGTCAGTTTCCAATTGAATTCTAGTGTAGTTTTCTACCTTCGCTTTCGATTAGAGCTTAGCTAGAGAATTACACTAGTTATCTAAAGTTAGAGATTGTGTTTGCTGGGGCTGAGTTTCAATCACTGATGGTGGCCTATTTTTATGAACTACAGATGTATAATATTCACAGAGTGGTATATGATAATCGAATCAAGACTGCACCTAAGCATCTTGTATTGTTCCTTTCATTTGCACCTTCATTTCAAGAGAACAAGTGAATTGATACCGCTTACAAACGCCCTCATTTTCCATTTGTTAAAATAGATAATATGCAAAACAACATAATAATAAAATAAAATTATTAAAATCGGTTAGGGTTTGTTTCCAAAGTGCAGCGCTCAATGTGATAGTTGTCCTTTCAATTCTTTGTTGCCGCGCCTACAACAACTTTGTTTCTGCGTGCGGTCACATTTCTTCACTTTGATCCTTTTATACATATGTATATATAAACATATGTATGTATGCACATCTATATGTACATACATATGTATATCCTTTTTATTATAATTTTGTTTTCAATTTTATTTCACCGCTTACATTTCAAGTGTGTTATCTACAGCTCTGCCGCCGTGACACAAATCACAAAACAGAAATGTTGCGTTGCGCGTGAAGGTGAGTTTTGAGTTGAGTTGAATTTTGTGTCTCCGATTTCGTTCGTTTTGTTTTTTTTCTTTGATTTTTCTAACGTTTCACGGCTTATTGTTATGTTCCTGTTTATTTATATAAACATTCAACGCAATTTCTGTATTGCATGCATGTCCTGTGAGTCCTGTGTTGACATAATCACAGGCGTCCGCATGGCACTGCCATATTTTCCATTATGTGTTTTGTTTTTTGTCTTTAATTTTTTATACCTTTGAAGTATCTGCTTTAGTAAATTTTGTTTCAGTTTTTGTTGTTGTTTTGCTTTTGTAGGTATCTAACAGAGCGTTGATGATGGTTTCTATCTGCCATAGATACAGAGATAATTGCTGCTGCTGTGCTTCAAGAATACATACAAACCAATATTATTTGTTGTTGTTGTTGTAGGTAGGTATGTACATGCATTTTGTTGACATTATGAAAAGTTCCTTTGTCGCGTAATAATTGATAATTGCTCTGGCTCTGTTTTCGTGCTTCAGTTGCTTCAGAAGAGGAGATTGCAATCTGAAATCGCTGCGAGTAGTTTCGTTTGGTTTCTCTTTTTGTTGTTGGGTTTTTTCTACTTTTTTTGGCTATCAAAGGCACTATTCCAATTTTACATGCGCATAATCTGTGAATGGTTTTTTTCATTTCTTTTTTTTTATGGATTGCACTGTTTTGTTGAAATCATTTTCATTTTTAGCCTTTGTCGGCTTTTTTTAGTCAACAGAGTAATTTGGCGCAAAAAGAAAACAAGGTACGCAACAGAAAGGGATCCCCCATTTAACCCGTAAAGCATAAAATTTGGGTTAAACAATCATGCAGCTTGATCCAGATTGATCAATGTGAACTGATTTTATAAATGATTTTCAACACTTATTACATTTTTAGCGATTCACACACGGTTTGAATGTTTCACAAATAGTGCAATAGTAATTGACTGGGAAACGTACTGCTTCTAAAACAAATGTTCATGCATCACTTAGCCTTAATTGTCATATTAGGTACAAAGTACTTATATTTCCACATTGAATCCTTCTAAAATTTCATATCGCTCATAAAGTAGGAACCAAAAAAATACTGAAGTTAGATATCGATTTTGGAGAGACTCAAGAACTTGCACTTTTGTCAAATCTTTAAAGTTAGAGGACGACACGGGAAACTGGCGAGAATCATAGCGTTCTCAAACAAAATGGGGTATAGTTCCCAATTCAAGAAAATAATAATTGGGAAGTAAAGTCTTCTCTCGACGAACAAAAATCACACTCTATAGTGTAGGGTCTACAGGACCAGGGCCGTGCGCACGGGAGGGTTTTGGGGGTTAAACCCCCCCCCATGACCAAATCTAAGTTGCAATGATTTTGCAAAAATTTTCAAAATACAGTTTATAAATTTTGCTTGAATCTTGACTCATAATTTTTGACAAAATTAGTTACAATAATTTTACGGAAGAAGAAATTGGTGAAAGTTGCAAAAAATAAGGTTGGCCAATAAATAAGTTCGGCACTTTGAATTGCACTTAGAGCTTTCCGAAATTACAAAGTTGTATAGCATATGTTCGTTTGGCATTTTTAAAAAAATTGTACTGATAACAAAAAATGTTCATTTTGTGAAAACAGTGAGCAGTTTCAATTAACAAGTACTGTAAACAGTACTATTCAGGACCTGGTTAACTAGGTTTTGATGAATCATAATGAGTTTCAGAAAAGTTAGAGAACATTTAAATTTATGGTGTATGGGTCTGGATATGAGTCTTTCTTTTACAAATCGGACACCTATTGTAACCTTACACCTCCGATTTGCTTGAAGCTCGGTTTATAGGTTCTCCACCCAAAATAAGCTTACACGTATCCGGGGATTTAATTTTGAAATTTTTTTTTTCGGAGATATGATCTGTCAAACTTTTGATTTTTTCATGAATTAGGTAAATGAGGTACATTTTCAAACCCCAATATCTCGAGTTGTAGTCATCGTAGAGACTTCATCTTGGCACCGTTTGAAAGCTGAAGAAACATACCATTATTTGTTTTATATAAGATCATTTTCATCGCCTTAACGTTTTATTAATTGCAAGCAGGTATATTTTTTGGGCCCGATTTACTTCGTGAATATCAGAAAAAAATGATTTAAAATTATACCATCATAATCCTTGTTAAATTATCTATAAAACCAATGTTTCAATAGAATGGGCGATTTAGAAGAACTATTTTTAAAATATTTTTTTGTATGACGACCTGCTATATTTTATATGAAAAAAAAAACAATTTTTTTTTTTTTTTTTGAAATAAGATGGAGTAGCTGGGTATGGTTGAAAGTGTATTTTGAAGGGAATGAATTTTAAGCGTTGTATCTTATGGCCTTTCATGCGCCGATCCTGAAAACGAGGTCCATTTTGCGACAAAAATTATTAACAATTTCAAGGCCCAATAAAATACACGGATCAAACGCATTTATACGAACAAATAAAATCAGAAATATGTCTTACCTGCATAGCGCGTTTAAGGTAAAACAAGAAATTTTATATTTTTTATATAATTATGTATACATACGTATATATTTTATTTCATCAGAAAAAAGGCTTTGCGGCTATTTTATTTCTTGACAGTGGAACTATACAGTGGAGTTTTAATAGCTAATGACTTTTTAAAACGATCTTCCAGTAATTTTTCTTCTATTTCGTATTCCTCGTTTGTAACAAAACAGCAAACAACAGCAAAAAACGGCAAAGACTCGTTTGCCCAGGAAAATAAATCTTTGGGAGTTTGAATCGGATTATTAATGCGTTGTAGGCTAGCTCTAGCTGTAACCTTTTCAGAGCTCGTTTTAAAAAGTCATTAGCTATTAAGGGTATATTAAAACTCCACTGTATAGTTCCACTGTCAAGAAATAAAATAGCCGCAAAGCCTTTTCTTTATATAAAAATAAAAAAAATTTTTTCATATAAAATATAGCAGGTCGTCATACAAAAAAATATTTTAAAAATAGTTCTTGTAAATCGCCCATTCTGTTGAAACATTGGTTTTATAGATAATTTAACAAGGATTATGATGGTATAATTTTAAATCATTTTTTTTTTCTGGTATTCACGAAGTAAATCGGGCCCAAAAAATATACCTGCTTGCAATTAATAAAACTTTAAGGCGATGAAAATAATCTTATATAAAACAAATAATAGCCTGTTTCTTCAGCTTTCAAACGGTGCCAAGATGAAGTCTCTACGATGACTACAACCCGAGATATTGGGGTTTGAATATGTACCTCATTTACCTCATTCATGAAAAAATCAAAAGTTTGACAGATCATATCTCCGAAAAAAAAAATTTCAAAATTAAATCCCCGGATACGTGTAAGCTTATTTTAGGTGGAGAACCTATAAACCGAGTTTCAAGCAAATCGGAGAGGTAACATTCATTTTTTCCCGAAATCCGTCCGATTTGTAAAATAATGACTCATATCTGTTTCAGCAAATATGTTTATCTTAGCGAAAAATGTATGCCAATGCAAACCAAAATTAAAAACCCCCCCAAGGCTAATTCCTGCGCACGGCCCTGTACAGGACGCTCATCGTTCCAGTCCGCATAATCAGATGAGATGGCACTTGGAGTACCTATTCGAGAGAAAAATTCTTCGGAAGATTTATGAACCTTTGGGCGAGTATCGACGGAGATTTAATGATGAGCTGTACGAGCTTTACGCAGCCATTGACATTGTTCAGTGAATAAGGCAGAAGACGCAGCTTCCCTAGGTATTTCCAAGTGGCGCCATGCTGCACCAAACAGAAACAACTGGCGCGCCTTATTGGACTCGGTCAAAATTGCGTAGACGGTTACGCGCCAATTAAGAAGAAGAAGCTAGCTATCTAATATAGTCGCCGCAAATTCTCTAACGTTAGTACTACCTATCAATGTTTTTGTGCCGAGAAGAGAATGTTTTTACGCAAGCTCATTAACCCTAAGTGCGCCAATGGAGTACTTACGACCAGTTGCACAGTTGCTAACAGCCTATTACATATATCTTTCTATTGGCAGCATATTAAAAGCCATCCAAAAATTGTTAAGCATTCGTGAAAAAAAGTATTTATGTAGGTAGATTAATTCAGTGAAAACCGAAATAAGGCACATTTCGCAAGCTGTTTGTTGGTCAACGACTATCTCATTTTCTAGTCAAGTTGTTTACTTTTGCTAGTCGTTGTCTAGTCAAGTTGCCAAAAAAAAACCAAACGACTAGCAACCAAATGAGCTAGTTGTTATTTCTGTTAAACGACCATGCGACTAGAATGCATAGTCGTATTTATGTTGCTTTGACTACTTGCTAGTCAGCAATTCAAACCCTGGTTGAAAGCATTAAAAATTAATAAAAGGAAGCAAACACTGGGATAAATGCATTTCTTCGTTGAATTTCACTCTTATCAATTTCATAATTCAATTATATTGGCATTGCTTTGTTCATTCACAAACCAAATCATCATGCAGAGGTCACATGTAGTTTTTTGTTTCTTTTTTTTTTTTTGTTTGAACACTTAAACGTGTTTGTTGGTTTTTTCAGCGCATCACTTTACTATCAATGCTATTTTTCGGCAGCTTCGATTTGAAAATACCAATCAACCACCCACCACCCATCGATGTTCCTTCAATTCATTATCAATGTCCGACTTTCTCCCTACAACAAACACACCACCCGCTCGCTTTTGTTGCTGGGCGCCCTTTCTTTTGTTGTGCGCTGTTCTCTTTGGCATGCAGATTATTTCGCTTTTATTGTTGTTGTTGTTATTGCGGCGCACGGTTTGCAATCAGTTTGACTCCAACAACGTTGGAGAACAATTGTTGTTGCATGAGTGCATCAGGTTGATTGAATTGTATTGTTTTAAGTCTAGCGCTTTTGTGTATATGACTGCCGCTGCTGCTGCTGCTCTATCACGTTCTTCTTCTTCTTTGTAGCGGTTGTGTGACGGCAATGATTGGATTGTTTGGCTTGTGTTGTGTTTGGGTGTTTGCGTGTGGCATTGACAGCTTTGCGCGCTGATTGTGGTTCAACATGATCTCTAAAGAACAAAAGTTTATAGTTTTAATGAAAATTGTCGCTTCGATTGTCAGCAGCCACACACACATAGTACCTACACTTATGTATGTATATGTATATATACCAAACAGCCAAATAACTCGTCCATGATCTGTGATTGGCTTGCGTTATTTGGCATTACAATTTTACATTTAAAACATGCATACATACATGCCCTGTGGGGAAAAACTCTAGTTCATACATGGTGCGCAGCTAGTTCATTTCTGTGGCAATTTGCAATAATCGCTTAAGTCGAAAAATATGATTTCGAGATAAATTGATTTTTATATTCGAAGGCGTTTTTTAACAAATCATAAAAATGGATTAAAAACTATGGACTCAAAATCAGTGAGCCAACCACAATGTTACGATCAAATTTTGTAAACAAAACAAAGTGTCATGAAGAAATTTTATTAAGTAAATACGTCTACTTTGGCTGTTATAGCAAGTTTAATATACCTCTATTATAAGTTAAGCCTACATGTTTTTATTTATACCTTTTTATTGAATTAAGTTATAAGAATGGGGGTTTCACAGAAATATAGAGTTATAAAAGGAGAATAATGTGGTATATGTAACTCAAAATCTTCCTAAGTCGACTTAAGCGGTTATTGCTTGTGGCCACAGATTTTTCGACACTACTAGTGCGAGCTCTCTTTTGCATATGAGCAACTGGAGAATTTAACGTGGCGATGGCATTGGCGGTGTCAATTATATATTCACCGCTGCATTACCTATTCGATAGTTCTGAACTAGTTAAAACTCGCTACAAATTCTAAAGTTTTACATCTGCCACTTAAGTGCAGCATTTGACACGCTTAAAGCGAGTGGCGCGATGGCACAGTGGTTAACGCGTGTGACTTTCAATCTGGCGAGCGCGAGGTCAAATCCGGTTGGCGTCAAGACGGATTAAATTTTTTTATTTATTTATTCTTATATTTTTTTTTATTTTTTTATTAAATAAAAATGTAAACAAATATTTAAAAAGTAATAAAATAAAAATAAGCGTGAGGGATCGGAAAAGCATAATTAGGGGAGCATTTCATTTCATTAAGTGAAAATGCAAACTGTAAATACTCTTTATATAATATGCTTCACTAACAATCTGAGAATTGCAGAAATCTACAAAACCGACGGCAAATGAACTGGTGCTTCTTTGACACCTTTTCGCTAGTTGTGTACCAGAAATAGAAATTGTGTTCACTAGTTATTGATTTCCCTGCAGGGTATGTATGTATCTATCTACTTATGTACGTGCATAGCCACTAGGCCCATTTGAAAGGTGATGCGATTGTTATTCATGTCAGAATACTTGCTTTTGTTAGGTATACAGCAGGTACTCGTAAAGTATGTTGACAGTCACGTACAAATTGAGCACAGATCAGTTCTCTTCTGACTAAAGTAGAAGTAAAGAAGAGTGAACCGAAACAGTAAATTTACACGAATGAAGTACATATCAAAGTTAAAAGGTAGGCAGCTGTACAATAATGCTACCATTCATGCTGAATACTTAACAAAAGTATAATAACGACCATATGAAAAAAGCATGCAGTTTGGAATATAAGTCCGAACGCTTACGAACAATTTTCACTTCACAGCTTTTTATACTCAGCTGTACTAGTACACAGAGTATTATAGTTTTAATCACATAACGGTGGATTGTAACACCATAAAATAATCGAGATAGATATTGACTTATATATATCAAATTGATCAGCGTGAAAAAAGAAATCGATTGAGCCATGTCCGTCCGTCTGTCCGTCTGTTCGTCTGTCTGTCTGTACGCACGATAACTCGCGCAAAAATTGAAATATTTTGATGAAATTTCGAATGCAAGTTGGTATCACGACTGGAACGGATGGTATTGAAAATGGGCGAAATCGGACCATGACCACGCCCACTTCCCCTATATAGTAAAAATCGGAAATTTTGTATCTCAGTCACTAATAGAGCTAGAGCGATAAAATTTCACCCACGTGTGGAGCTCAGGCCCTTATGAAGAAATTTGGTGAGATTTTGAAAAATGGGCGGTGCCACGCCCACTTATTAAGGGCCAAAAATTGAAAGTTTTATATGTCATAACTCAGAAACTGTTGAAGATATATCGATGAAATTTGGTAGGCGTGATATACTTACTTAGTCAAATGTTTGGACGAAAAATTGCCAAAATCGGTTAACGACCACGCCCACTTTTATATATGGGTATTATAAAGTGGCCTAATAAAAGCATTTTAAGCGATATCTCTGTCAAATATAAAGGTATGTCATTGAAATTTTATGGCAGGAGTCCAACTGCGGATATAAAACGAAAAGCATAAAAAAATTTGGAAAATGGGCGTGGCACCGCCTCTTTTTATATACAGGAATATACGAGATTTCTGAGCCCATAACTCGACAAATAATTTAAATATAATGACGAAACTTGGTGTGTACACTTTTTTTAGTTGTGGTAATACATGTTCAAAATTTTGGCGAAATCGGTTGGCGACCACGCCCACTTTTATATACGGGAACTATAAAGGGGCCTAATAAAAATATTTTAAGCGATATCTTTGTCAAATATAAAGATAATTCATTCAAATTTTGTGGCATGAGTTCCACAACAGACCGGAAACAAAAAATAGAAAAATTTGGAAAATGGGCGTGGCACCGCCTCTTTTTAGACAAAGGAATATACGAAATTTCGGAGCCCATAACTCGACAAATAATTGAGACATTAAGACGAAACTTGGTTTATACACTTTTATAACTTGTGCTAATAGACACGCAAAAATTTATTCAAAACGGTTTATGACCACGCCTACTTTTTGACAAAGATATTTCTGGAACACCCTTTGGGAATTTGTAACGTGATGTCTTTGTAACTAGAAGTCATAAAGGGATGAAATTTTGCACAAAGAATAATATTCATATGCTTAGTAGGATGACTGATAAAAATGTTGAAAATGGGCGTGGCTACGCCCACTTTATGCAGCACTCGCTTTATATAAAATACACCGTGTTTTCACCAAACGCAAACAAACAATGAAAGCATACAGCTGAGTATCTAATGTTCGATTCCACTCGAACTTAGGCTTCCTTACTTGTTTATTATACAAAGTCATTCATGCGAAGGCGGCCATCGCCGCGCGATAGTCATTGGGTATAGTCGTGGAAGTTTTTATTTTCCCTAAAGCAAATGTAAGGAGGAAAGTATTGATGCTTTGTACAAGTAGGTACATTTAGGCCTACTGGGTATCTACATTTGTATACGTAGATATATTGATAGTTTTATTTTTTAACATTTAGGTACCTATATTGTTCTCTTACTTCAATTAAATCATTGATTTTGGTTTTAATTAATAACTTGTGGCAAAATTCGCTTATCGCGCCCAACGTGCTTTTTGGTGTGGTTTGGATTGGATTTAATTTCATTGTGCCCTTTTTTAACCTTTTGTTTGTGACAATCGTACCTATTGATATTTCAATTGCCGGATGTAATGGATAATTAATATATGCTAAAGTATAATTTGGCGCGTTTGTTTCATAACTTTATTATTAATTTATATTTTTTTCAAATATTATCTATTTTTATTTTTGCTTAAGCTTGTTTTAATATTTGTTATCTACGATTTGCAAGCGTGTTGTATTATTACATGTTTGTGTTTGAGTTACATAGCTGATTACGAGGTCGATGCTTCGCGGAACGGGGAAAAGCCTGTCTCCACATACAGTGGCGTAGCTAGGTAACCAAGGGCCCTGGGGCAAATTAAAAAATGGGGCCCCACTACTATGTTAACTGATTAGGTTTTATCAAATAAAAATATGAAATATACAAATACCTTAAAAATGCTAAGCTACTTAAGCTCTTTTTTGTGCACTGCAGGGCACGTAATAAAAATATTAAACAGTAAAAACAT
Organism: Urophora cardui; assembly: GCA_960531455.1. NCBI lineage: Eukaryota > Metazoa > Arthropoda > Insecta > Diptera > Tephritidae > Urophora > Urophora cardui. The sequence goes on from OY482672.1 coordinate 534,207, forward strand.
AAATTAAAATTAATACTTGGTGTAGGTTTGGCTAATAAAACGAAATAGTTTTCGCAAAAGCATCAATGACTTCCGTTTAAATCCAGGCTTTATGCGGTTTTGCATTGAATTGCTATAAATGTCGGAGTCGAGTTTGGTCCATATTATTTCTTAAATATTTTTTAATTATTTTTAATTTGCTAAATAACCTTTCAGCTGCTGCAGAAGTGAATGAAATTTTAAAGAATAATAATATTGCTGTAAATACTTTCGTTAGGTCGCATTCTAGCACTCCATATTTGCTCATTATTTCCTTACATGATTGGTGAACAGTCCATTCTTGAGTTAGTTGACGTAAAACTAGGTGGTAAATATTAATAAATTGAAGTGAAAAACTAGGGCCTATTATATCTGAATATTTTCTTTGGAATTCGTCGCACTGTTGTAATAAAGTTGCTTCATCAATATATGTAATAAAAAGCTGATTGCTCCCCTGCAAAAATCATTGGATTATATGGTCCATTTGTGGTAGGTTGCAGTACTTTCAAAGTGATCATTAACATAGCCCAAACGACCGATTCATACATATATCTGCATCGGCTTGTAGTTAGCCGAACATAACAACGAAACCCAAATGTTTATCGCGATTACGGCGAAGCATGTGTATACATACATATTTATGTATTTGTGTTAGATACTCCATCAATTAATCCAGTGTAGGTACTCCATGGATTAATTTGATTGTTATGCGGGACTGGAGTATATAGATACTCCATTGCAATGTTAATTGGACCATATTTTTTTTATGAAATGTGGCAGGTTATGGAGTACTCGGTTGGTCCATAGCGAGCACTCCATGGATGATCGAATGGAGTACTCGGAGGTCTGCAGGGTCTCTTTGCAGCAGCGTTACCGAGCAATCATTTTGTAGTAGCTTGGTACTAAATTTTCAATATGCTCTTAAAGTACCTTAAAATAGTTCCCCCGTATGTTTGTACGGGCATTTGAACAATTCGGGTATTTTGAAGTTTGTTTTTTTCTTTTGTTTATTATGCCGGAATCGCAATTGGCGTTAGATCGGTGGCGCGTTGATCGTACCTCAAAGCCGCTTCACACTGAAATTCGATATTAGATGCTGGATTGTAAACATGTTCACTGCCACTAGTATATTTTGTTGAATTTTTTCATAAATTTCATAATTTTTCATCGAAAAAAAAACAATTTTAATTTACTTAATGTCAAACGCCCATCTTAGTAGGGAAATGTTCAACTCAGGCGTTATACATGGTTGCAATGAACATACGATATTACAAAAATTTTACGATCAAACGCTCGATGTCACAATGCGATTTGCTCCATATACCTATTTCCATACATTTCTACTCACTTACTGTTTGTAATCTCGAATGCTCGAATTTTTGTACGGGAATTTGAACAACAAACGGGCTTCAAACAAAAACGATCAGTTCGAATTTCTCGATACCCGGGTATCTAGAGCTCTAGTAGGTAGATTTATATTTTTTTATTCGTAGAAAAAAACTTAAATTGAAAAAAAAAATTATACCTCTTAACTATAAGTTCGATTATTGTAGACATACATACGTACATAGTATGAGTCTTTTATTTTTTTAAAACGCACACTTTTGAAACATACCCGTTTTCAAATGGCCTGAATAATGTTGTATGTGTTATTGTATTAAAATATTTAATACGTGTTTCTTAATTTTGCCGAAAAATTTTTGTTCTCCAAATATGGGTATTTTAAATTTTGATGATTTCTTCCATTTTTCGGACTGAAAATTGGATATCTCGAGTTGTGTCAATTAGAATAACGTCGGGGGTTTTTTTTTCATTTTGCAAGTAATGAAACAGATTTTAAAACATAACTTTTTTTAATCTTGAAATTTTTACTTTTCCAAAAACATGACGGCGCTCCAAGTGAAAACCTTTAAGACAAATACAGGATATTATATACCTGTTTCTTGATTTTTCCGGAATTCTTTTTTTTTCGAAATTACACGTTTCCGCTAAAAATTCGATATTTGCGGTTGTATAAATTGGATTCACGTCGCGCCTTTTCATTTTGCAAGTAATGAAACAGATTAAAAAAAGATAAAAAAAATTTTTTTGAAAATCTTGCAATTTAAATTTTTTCTATTTTTCGGACAAGTGTCAACTTCATCGAGTTGTATGAACTGTATTAAAAGTAAACAGATTCTAAAAAAAAGATAAAGAAATTTTTTTATTTGAAATTTCAATTTTTCCAAAAAAAACTAATGGCACTTCAAGTGAAAAATTTTATTACCTAAATACATTTTGCAAAAAGATGTTATCTTCTTCTATCTTAACTCGAATTCACAATAAAACGCACATCGATGAATAATAAAACCACATATCACTATCCGTCAAATTGACAACACTGCCAACCTACAGAAAGAATTTAGGGGAATTCCCTAGGCATATCTTTTGAATTTCTCTCAACTGAGTTGTCATGATTAAAGTAGGGTTGCAACCAGGGTTTGAATTTGCTTGCTGCAAAACAGCAATAGCCGATGTTTTTTGCTTATTGCTGAATTCAGCCGAGCCAAAAACGAAAACACGAATCATTCGCTTCAGTTTTCAGCTGAGTCGTGTTTGCTTGTATACAGTGATGCCGTTTTGATACAATCGTATCAAATGTGATACTTTTTTAAGCCGAAGATACGTAGATACTTTTTATTTTACCGTAGAACAAATTTGATACATTTTTAATCCGTATCAAATAATTTTGATACAATTTAATCAAAATCAAATAATATTAACCAATTCTTTTTCATTTTTAAGATTTTCTTAAAAATTTTAACAACCTGTGAATGCCACAGGGCATTATTTTATCAAACTTTATAGTAGGCATCACTGCCCATGGAAGGAATGAGCACGGCTCACTAAAGCTAGCCACACGTGACTGCAGAAAACGCGCGTCTTCATGTATGCACATTGCCCAAAATACAAGGAAATCGAGGGTTTTTGTAAAAAATTTTTCGGTGATACGAAAAAAAAATGGACGTATCAAATTGTTATACCTCGAAAACAGCTTTCTTGATTAATTGAAGTGTTTTTTCCAAAAAATTTTCGGTGATACGAAAAAAACCATGAAGGTATCAATTTTTGATACCAAATTTTTTGAGGCTGCGGCAACACTGCTTGTATAGTTAAGCCAAGCAACTCAATTTGAGAGGGTTGCTTTTACTTCCAGCAATTAGTTGAGTGGTAAATTTTTGATTACCGTTGCTTATTTTGCTGAAACTAGTTTTTAAGCAAAATTCAACATGAAAAGATGTTTACAAATGGACATGCATACATATTCAGTGTACATACATACATACATAAGTAAATATGTATAAAAAATCGAAATCGTTTCAGCAAAATAAGCAAAAGCAGAAAAAATGCAAATACACAACTAATTGCTGGAAGTAAAATGAACAGTGTTGCCGCAGCCTCAAAAAATTTGGTATCAAAAATTGATACCTTCATGGTTTTTTTCGTATCACCGAAAATTTTTTGGAAAAAACATTTCAATTAATCAAAAAAGCTGTTTTCGGGCTTTTAACCCGTATAACAATTTGATACGTCCATTTTTTTTTCGTATCACCAAAAAAATTTTTACATAAACCCTCGATTTCCTTGTATTTCGGGCAATGTGCATACATGAAGACGCACGTTTTCTGCTTTAGTGAGCCGTGCTCATTCCTTCCATGGGCAGTGATGCCTACTATAAAGTTTGATAAAATATTGCCCTTTCTTGTATTTTCAAAGACCTTCACCATACATGTTTTTCGTTACATTCACAGGTTGTTAAAATATTTAAGAAAATCTTAAAAATGAAAAAGAATCGGTTAATATTCTTTGATTTTGATTAAATTGTATCAAAATTATTTGATACGGATTAAAAATGTATCAAATTTGTTCTACGGCAAAATAAAAACAAACCTGTTAAATAATGATTGTTAATCGTAATGATTACCGGCTTGATTGATTATTTTTTCAACTGTCCATTTAATGATTGATTACCCATTGTTTTAAAATTTTAAGATTATTTTGCAATTACCATTAAAAAAAATAAAAAAAAAATCATAAAAAATCAAAAAAAAAAGAAAAATAATCATAAAAAATCAAAAATAATCAAAAATAATCAAAAAAAATTATTTTGATTGTTTTTGATTATTTATGATTTTTTTTTGATTTTTTATGATTTTTTTTTGATTTTTTTTGATTTTTTTTTAATTTTTATCAATATCGTTTTAAAGAAATATGCACATTTGTACGTATGCAGGTATGTATATAGCCTTTTAAGGCAGACTCCCGACGGTAGCTTGATGGTAGTACCGGGGGGTTCGGTACGATGAGCGTAGGTGGTTTAGTGCGGTTAAAGTCCCACACTAACAGGATAAAGGCTCTATATGCTTCCTCCTCGTATATTTGTGCAAAGAGGCATACACATTTATACATATCTTACAAGCTTGGAATTATTGTTAATTTGTCATTGACCGTACATGGTACGATGCACGTTTATATCAAATTATTTATCTTTATGAAAAATTTTTTAAAGTGGCCAAATCAAACATTTTAGTGTAACATTCGCTGTTGTACTAACTCATAAATTGGGCTTTAATACAGAAGTTATCGTAGTTAGGTATACAATGAAAAACAACTATTATTGCGGCTGTCTTCGACTGTATCGAAACTTTATAACATTCATGAATGAGGAAAAGAAGCGATACATAGTCTCATTTTCATTAATTTATACAGTGAATTATGTGTGTTATTTATGGAGATGTTATAGTCCAAAATATCTATATCTGAACAATCCGTTGTATGGGACCTATATGTTATAGTAGTCCAATTTCTCTTAAGAAGTCACCCAAGTACCAAATTTCAAGTAGATATCTCACAAAATGAGGGATTAGTTTGCGTTTATACAGACGGACTGATGGACATGGCTTAAACGACTCAGCTCATGATCCTCATCATAGCGGTTATATTTTGGTGGATCTGTCATGCCTCCTTCTGCATTTCCGCTCAAAGTTTTAACACCATTTCATATGAGTATAAAAAGAAGGGTATAAAAATAAAACTAGTATTTGCTATTTCTAAAAGCAAGAGGTATTGATCTGCAGCCAGTTATTCAATGTAAATTTCCTCCAAATGTTGCATAAATACTTCCATAAGGATAGCTGATGTGGGGCTACCCATGCCCAGTCCGTGAGTTTGTCTGTATATTTTATTGCCAAATTTGAAATAATTCTGGTCCAGGGTTATTTTCAGCGTATTTACGATCTCTGTTGCACTGTCTTTGTTCGTTTTCTCTGTCAGTATTTTAGTTAGAGCTTTTAGTATTTCTGTCGTTGGTATCGAGGGGTATAGATCCTTCACGTAAAATTATACCAGTTTTGAGTCCTTGGGTACGTTCAGAATTCTCAGTTTGTTGACTAGTTCCGTTGTGTTTTTGATTGCGTTTTTATTGGACAGGTCTAGTTTCTCGGCTAGTAGCATATTTAGATGTTTTGAAAGTCTATATCCTGGTGCCGATTTATGGTTTACTATTGGTCGCATAGGTGTTCCTGTTTTGTGGATTTTAGGTAGTGCGATCAGTGATGGGGCAGATGGATTCATTGCTGTGGGAGTGTAGGCTACTTTGCTGTCTCTTATATTTTTCGCTTCTTTTATTGCACGCTTTATTGCCATTTGGTATTCTTCCGTTGGGTCTTTTCTCATCACTCGGCAGCCCATTTCTTTGATTAGTTGACCTGTTTTTGCGGTGTATTCCTCTTCCTCCATTAGCACCGTTGTATTTCCTTTGTCTGTTTCACACTTCATCAATTTTTTCAAAAAAGGAAAAATTCTTAATTTCATATAAGTTGTATTTATTGTTCATCATACGCCATACCGTTTCAGCCCTAGTTATTGCCCTATTGTATTCTTTTATAAGGCAGAAATATTACGTACTTACGTTCCGACATACCCATTGTTCCTCAAATAGGATTATTTGGGAATTTGTATTCGTCTTCGCATGCCTACTACATAATAAAGCAGTAGACGATTTGCTATGCTGCTAATAGATTTACGTAAATATAATCTCTGTCATAATCAGAATTCTTTATTCGCTCTTCCCTGTCCTTATCCTGGATCTAGAAATGAGTCTTCCCCAGGTGTAGGAAGGGTTTGTATCCGTATCCAGTACGAAAAACTTCCAACGAGCCAAGGTCTATACAAATTTTGTACTTCTAAATTTGTCGACATTTTAATTAGTGCAGTTGTCGCTGTAGAATACACAATGACTTGGATACACCTGTCCCCATATTTACTGCAGGGTTATGTACTTTAATATGCGTTCACATACATTTGTACAAACAAACTTTATGCCTCTCTGACCAAACATGCATGCCTACCTGAATACTTATGTGCATGCATATCCAAATTTCTTTACAACAGTATTGAAAAAAATCAAACAAAATGAAAAAAAATCAAAAAAAAAATCATAAAAAATCAAAAAAAATCAAAAATAATCATAAAAAATCAAAAATAATCAAAAACAATCAAAAAAAATTATTTTGATTATTTTTGATTATTTTTGATTTTTTATGATTATTTTTGATTTTTTTTGATTTTTTTTGATTTTTTTTGGATTTTTTTTAATGGTAATCATTAAAATTACTTTTTTTCTGCAAAAGAATTAAAATAATGATTACCAATTAAAAAACAAAACAATTTAATTGATTACTAATCCTAATCGGAATTTAACAGGTCTGAATAAAAAGTATCTACGTATCTTCGACTTAAAAAAGTATCACATTTGATACGATTGTATCAAAACGGCATCACTGAAAATGAAATCCCCCAAATCGCGTTGCTTTGCTTAACTATACAAGCAAACACGGCTCAGCTGAAAACTGAAGCGAATGAATCGTGTTCTCGTTTTTTACTCGGCTGGCCGAGTTTGCTAATTTACTTTTCGTTAGCAAAAGCAAAAGCAAATGCAGCAAAAGTAGCTAAGCAATTTCAAACCCTGGTTGCAACCAGTCATATTTACATATTTTGAAATTGGAAATTTTTAATTGGAAATTTCCAAAAGTTCCGTTCGATCGAGATTTCTGGTAAGGATTCGAGGGCCCGCTGAGCTAGAAGGCCGCGGGGCACTGCCCCGCCTAGCCCCTAGGTAGCTACGCTCGTGTCCACATAACTTAATTCGCACTCAAACAATCTTACAAAGCTGTTCGCGGACTAAACCGTCTCCACGCAGCTATCGTTGTTCAGTTTGACATTTCTCATTCTTGTTCTTCTTCAATGCAGTTGAATTTATTTGCTATAAATAACTGAAAATGTATGATGTAGAAAAGTGTAGGTAAATTAAATTAAGATATAATTTTATTTACATACATACATATGTACATATGTATGTATGTAGGTAGGTACACTGAGGAAAAAATACGTAAATCCTACGAAAACGACGTCAACTCAACAAAACACAGTCCTGATAGTCAGCATACCTTGAAAATTGGTGCATCGACAATAATAATTGTTATTTTCAGATTTTACACATTCAGAGTTTGTGTGTTTGAATCTAAAAAAGTGTGATTCAACACGATAAATTACTCAACAATGAAAAATATAACATTGTCACCGTTCGGAGCTATTTTTACAAGTCTCCTTTTCCCTCAGTGTAGGTACCTACAACAGAAATTAGGTAGGTACTTGTTTATTTAATTTTTATTATTTCTGCTTATGTTTGCGCTTTTATATTGACCTGTTTGTCAGATTTCGAGAGATTTTTGATACAATATTCGAGGGGGCATTAGGGCCGTAGCTAGACTTAAATTTAAGGTAGGGCAGCGTTGGTTTAAGTTAGGGCGGAAGTAAATAATGTATCACAATTAATCTGACATCGAGGCATGGCTTCCAAAATCAATCAGCATGTAGTATATCACTTTTCTCTAGGTCAGTGACGTACATTTAATACCTATTTGTTGACACATAATTATTGTGACAGTACTTAAGCAATACTCATACATATATATAGTTTCGCACGCCTCAAAAGAAAATCTTTCACAGATCTTTACCTATAATGCAATATCCATCGTTGTCTTCTTTTTTGAGGTTGGATGACAGCTTCCTGTTTTTCTGCACTGGATTTCCAAATTATGCTTCTTTGTTCTTTTTCTTTTTTCAATCAAAAAATAAAGCCACAATCAAAAAATTTATTTATTTTCAGAAAAAAACAAGTGTCAAATTTCAATATTTTTAAATTTACGACAATCGTTTGACGTTAAAGGAGCCTTTTAATATTAGATATATTACACTCAAAAAAAAATTACTCAGATTATGGAAACATGGGAATGATTCGGCGCTAAAGACATATTTCCATATTTTGATGTACAATTTTCTTTAAAACGTGGTTTTTATTCCTTGATTTGAAGAAAATCGTACATCAAAATATGGAAATATGTCTTTAGCGCCGAATCATTCCCACTTTTCCATAATCTGAGTAAGTTGTTTTTTCAGTGTACATATTATGAAATCACTCCCACTTTAAAGAACATTTAAATGGCTCTTTAACTAAAAGGCTCCTTTAATTAAAGGAGCTTTAAGAATTTCATTATGAAATCGGCCCTAAATGCAACAGAAAATTTATTTTTTTAAATTTTTTATTTAAATTTAATATCCTTCGATTGTTCCATACCTAAGAGAGCTATGATCTTTAAATTAGTTATGTGGGTCGCCTGTAGGTATGCACGCAAGTCAAGGTGAGAAAAAAACTCTCGAAAATGATTAAACGATTACCATAGAAAATTTAGACACCTCATTTTTCCATCGAGTAAAATGTTTTAGATTAGCACACAGCCTTAGAAATCAATTCCGCGCTTTTGGTGTTGTTCGCTCACAATGAGATTAGTTTTTGTCAGAAAAGTGCCGGAATGAACCATTCCTTTAACCAAACTACAAAAATTCGATGGTCTTATTTAATTATATCTGTGCACAGATGATGCAGGGTCAAGGGCGTAGCCAGGATTTAATCCAGGGGGGAGGGGGGGGGGAAAGCCCATCAAATATTTGAAGCAGTCAAACATCAATCTGTTTGCGACTAAAATCAAGTGTTGCTGTTCCGCTCTTAACTGTCAAAAATAATACTAATTTGTGAGTGCGACTACAGCAACACTGCTAATATAAAAATGACAACAACAACTGTCAAACAAACTGGGTTGCGCAAAGTCAAAAGGTAGGAAAAAAAACTACTGAAATACTACTATGTATAAAACAGCTGATCGGGTTGTTGTGTGCAAAATTATTCAAGTCGCTCATTTGGTGAAACCCAAAAGTAAGTTAGCCCCAAATCTGGGCTAACTTAAGTCAAAACTTAGTTTTATACGTACTGTTTTCAGACAGAAAATTAATGTAGTGCATTACATTTATAACTTAACAATAAATTCTTGTGTTTCACACACACTCAATTAACAAGGAGATGTCACTTTTCATTAAATAATTTGTTATTATTGACAAGAATTGTTTAATAAATAATCCCAGTAAACATTCGGAGTCATAAAAAAATCAGAAAGGAATCCTAAACTGGAGCATTCACACTCATTATGAGCTCATTTTGGAGTCCGAAATGTATGTATTTCTGTTCTTAAGGTGGTCCCCTGATATGAGCCTAATTTCATACATTTTATGAGCCTGAATATGTAATAAAACCAAAAAAAATTTCTTTTGTGTTTGCATTTTCCTTCCCCTGACCCTATTCTCTTCATCCTCTCTCTCCATTCACCCCAGCTTATTCTCCTCTTCTCTCATTGGTTGCGTTCAGAAGTCGGAACTGTTGAGCAAAACTGTTGTGTAGATATCACTGAGCGGAAAGGGATATACATAATTTGCTCCTTCTGAACGAGCTGATACAGAAAATAAACAAACTATTATTATAATTACCTATCCACAACATAATCGGCAATAATTTCGCTACTTTGAAACATTTTTATTACATTCAAAAATTCATAAATATAGGTATTTACATATATATTTGTACATATGTCAAAGTGGCCGCTGTGGTGCAGTGGGTGGAGTGATCGCCTCAGGGCCGCCGAGAGAAAATCCGGGCCCGGGGTCAAAATAACTACGGGCCCCCATATTAAATGAACAAATTCTCAAAATCAAAATTCAATGAATATATAGTTACGAACTTTAATTTATCTATACATTAATACAGATCAAGTAAATATGTTTACATAGAAATATACATATTAGGGTGGGTCAAATGTAGTGTTCAAAAGGCACATCCAGTTTCCGAATCCATGGGACATACTGAGTAATATTGTCCATGGGACCATAGGTCTGAATGAATTTTATTGATTTATTTATTTATTTATTTACCGTCTATGAAATACAAATTTCTTACAGACTACCCAAGCAAGAGAGAATACATATGCTTAATAACTAAGTACAGCACATGCTAGTGCAAAGAATATTTCAGAATATATGCAAATTCAGTTTTTGAAAAGGAAAGATCAAAAGAGGCAGAATTCGAGAATCTGTTTAATTCCGAGATAGCACGAGCTAAAGGAGCATTAAGTGCATACTCAGTTTTCAGTATTTGCTCATGAAATGGTGGAGCAAAACGTAAGCACCGTCGCGGGACATTAAAATTAATATGACTTAGGAGCAGAGAAGAATCCACTTCACCACTGATAAGGCCAAAACCAAAACTTAAAGACAGCAGAGCACGTCTAGAATCTAATGTCTTTAGGTTTATCAACTGTAAGCGAGCATTGTAGGAAAGCAAATTTTGTTTAAATACATATTGCTTTATTTGTATGAAATAAATATCTTTAAATTGGAATACAAATATTTGTTGGTAGGAATTTGGTATATCAAAAGACTGATTCTGCTGAACGCTTTAGTGAAACAGCAATCGAATTCAACTGTACGAAGCACCAAAGCAAATTTAAGCTTCGCAAGCTTCGTTTGTTTTCGGCGTATCGCTGTTTACATACATACACGTACATATATGGGCATTTCCTGGGCGTTTCGGACGGTATGTTCGCACGATTTTTTGAACTTTTGAGGGAGAAATATCGCGAAATATTGTATCGTTTTATGATAAAGGGAAAGATTTAGGCCACGGCAAATGATTAAAGTATGGTAGCGACAGAAATTTAGTTTAATGCCTCTGTTTTAGCCACTTAAAAAAAATGGACGTGTTTTTGTAGCGTCCGGAACGCAGTTTTAGGGCCATTTTCACAGTGACGAGTTAACTGACATTCGATAGTTAACTATCAATTTTTTATTTTTTCTCTCTATAAAAAAAATAAAAAATTGATAGTTAACTATCGGATGCGAGTTAACTCATCACTGTGAAAATGGCCCTAAGTGGCTGAAACAGAGGCATTAAACTAAATTTCTGTCGCTAGCATACTTTAATCATTTGACGTGGCCTAAATCTTTCCTTTCATCATAAAATGATACAATATTTCGCGATATTTCTGCCTCAAAAGTTCAAAAAATCGTGCGAACAACCGTCCGAAACGCCCAGGAAATACCCATATCGCTGTATAAGAATTTGCATCATACCGAATTTTTCTGTTGCAACAGAAAACGAATTCAAATTTATGCTGCAAAGTCGACGCCAAAAACCAACAATTCCTTAAGTGGGGTGCAGACACGTTAAGAGATTTATAAAATTTGTTGAAATTTAAAATGATTGCTATCTACGAAAGGTGATTAAAGGTGTTGTTTGTTTATTTTCTGTAAGCAAAAACTTGGATATCATTTTGAGATTCCCGGGCCCTCTAAAGCCCGGGCCCGGGGCAATTGACCCCCTCAGCCCCCCCCCCCCCCCTCTCGTCGGGCCTGGATCGCCTGCTATGCCAGAGGTCTCGGGTTTAATCCTCAGTCCGAGCAAAACACCAAAAAAAATTTTCTAATTAGTAAAAATCCAATTATTGGGGGTTTTAAGAGCAGCGGTCACCTCTCGGCAGTGGGCGGCATACCCTCCGAGTAAAGCTTCTCACAAAAAATGCATTCGCCGTTCGGAGCCGGCATAAAACTGTAGGTCCACCCAATTAGTAGGAAAAACAGAAGGAGCACACCTCGAATTGGGAGAGAAGCTCGGCCATAAAACTCGCCAGAGTTATAATAGCGCCATTGTATTATATTATTATTACTAGGGCAACAGAAGATATGCAAATGCATATTTTTCTGTTCCAGTCCTATTTACATATGATAAATATATATCGGCGTTTTAGCTCAAGACGAAGAGAATAAGCCTAACTTGTTAGGGCATATTTTCGCATATTTAGGTCAAAAGGCTTATTTTTGCATATCTTGACTTATTTGCATATTTTTGGCATATTTTGCTATAAATTCATATTTTAGCATAGTATTTCGTCGTATTTTTCCATCTCGCTTGTAAAATTTTTTATATTTAAATTTTATACTCTGGCAACTTTGTTTTGTATATGCGCATACTATTTGCCATTCCTCTTTGTCTGACAAGTTCAAGGCGAATTTAATAATTTTCGCAATGCTTCATTCAAATGTGCTACACGAATCAGCTGTGTATCTACATACATAGGCATACGTCAGACGGTCAATATATCGTCGGTCTTCTGCCAGAAACACGAATGTGAAATTTTTTCTACGATGTCTGCTCTTTATCGGGTATATATTGATGTAATAACAATTAATATTGGTATAAATTCTTGTGTAAACATACATACATAATATATATGTACTTGTATGTACATAAGCATATATACAAATATTAATTGTTATTATATCAATATATACCCCATAAAGAGCAGACATCGCACTTAGAAAAAATTGCACATTCGTGTTTCTGGCGGGCGACCGACGATATGTTGATGAAATCCGTGGATCGCGATTCATATTGATAGTGTAGCGTCGAGTATTGATGGCTCGCGATTCTGGATCGCAAAATGTTTAGAAATTTTGAAATACGCGATCCGGATCGCAATATTGACAATACGGATTGACTGTGTAGCGAGAAAATTTTGCAATCCATCAAAATGCGTGTATATTTAGAAACTTTGAAATCCGCGATCCGGATCGCAATATTGGCAATAAACGAATTGAAAGTGAAAGTGCGAAAAGGACGGAAGTAAAATATCTTGAATCTCAGAGCGAGAAAAATATCGCAATATTCATATTGAACGTGTAGCACTACACGCTACACAGTGACTGAAATTCTTGCTTTTAAATACGCCCCGATACCTTCAGTTGACGTGGAAAGATCTTTTTCTACGTTTAAAAACTTACCGCGACAATCGACATAGTTTTCTATTTGAAAATTTCTCGCAAAATTTTGTAGTTTACAGCAATAGCAATTTGAATAAATAAGTATGCAATTTGATTATTTTTTACGGAAATACATTAATTTTCCAAACCCCTTCTTTAGAATTTCCCCCAATTATTTTATGTTACAACAGGTATATCTTAAAAGTTTGAAATAGCTAAGTGAAACGCCGAAACATGTAAACTTAATTTTTGCCTGTAGAATACAATGACGTATTCAGAATATACGTAATAAATTTTGATTTCGAGATATCTAGAAAATAAGTTTAAGATCTCTGATAGTGAATTCTTCGTCGTTTGTAAACTTTACCCAAATTGATTAAGTTTTGTGATAATGTGTCGGCCGACGGATGGGTTCAACTCAAATAAATCTCCAAATTTAATTTGAGGATCTTCAACTAATTTTTTTCAGGGTTTGAAATTACTTTGAACTTTTTCTTTCATTTACTTTGAATTTCATTTTCATTTCAAAATTAAAAAATGAACAGCGCAATAAAAGTAAAAAAAATAAAAAATTCTACTGTACTGTAACTATGCAGCCTTCAATTTCCAAAAATTACTGTCTACTGTTGCTGTACTGTGGAAATTTTTACAGCACAATAAAACAACAAAAAAATACAAACATATTTTTTTACAGGACTTTTGTTGTTTTTTTATTTATGTGAACACAATCGAAATTATAAGGTAAAAAAAAAACAAATTTCAAAAAGCCGTACTGAAAATTTAAATATTTGTTTATCTGAGCTTTGCTGTTAACTGAACTGTTTGAAATTACACAGCAAAGCAACAGCACAGAGAAACAAAAAAAAAATGATTCGAATGCTCTGCTTCGAATGTAGATATTTTCAAAGGAAATCAAAATTCAAAAGTTCTAAAAAAATAATGACAACTTTCGCAGAACAGGAGCAGCTTATTTTTTGAGACTGTTGCTGTTTTGCTGGCAGTTTTTCAAACCCTGATTTTTTTTAACAAATGTAAAAAAAAAATTTAGGGATGACTATCTAAAATCAAAATTGCGGAGGGTCAAACTTCATTTTGGAACTAGGCTCCTTTGGACTTTTTTGTTCAGAATTGACCAGAGAATGCAGCTGTGGCCGAAACAAAGTAGGTTTTTTCCCGTCGGTACAAATTGACCCGCCTTAATATATATGTATACATTTTCGTATGTAAAAATACTTGTTTTCTTTTGGTAACGAAGATGTGTTTCGGAAATGTGAATTTTTTTATTTCGTCTTTTGTACCTATAAAATGTACCTTTAATAAAAATAATTTTTTGTTACAAAAAGTATTATAATTTAATAAAATGAGAATTTTTTATTTCGCTGTTGTACCTATAAAAACAAATATGTACCTTTAATAAAAATATTTTTTATTACAAAAAGTGTTCTAATTTTATTTAAAACTAATTTTTGATATTTGTCCGGGCCAGGGTTTGAATCTGGAACCTCTTGCATGAAAGGGGAGACACAACCTACCATGCAGTATATCTTTTTATTAAGCACATGTAAAAAAAAAAATTTTAAGGGCATATTTTCAGTGCTTAAACCAAGTTTTAAGAGCATATTTTTAGCGCTTAAACTATATTTTTAAGGACATATTTTTAGCGCTAAAAACAAAGTTTTTAGGGCATATTTTCTGTTGCCCTAATTATTACATATGTCAAAATCGTAAGCACAACATGTTGTCCGAAGTGAGCATAAAAAATTTATGATGAAAAAAGTGTCCAAACTCACGTGTTAATCAGAAATACTCAACTTTGCGTTCAGAAGATAAAAGCACAACTGTTGCGCAACCGTTGGGATTCTGAACTGAACACAACCATTGTGGGACCTTCATTACTTGCTTTATAGTGTTGTCTATTTGTATTTTCCTCCGGGATAATAAATTCATGCCAAAACGAATTGACGGTTGACACTGAAAACTTCAAAATTAATAAAAACGAACTTACCTCCCAGAGTTGTATTGGATTTTTATTCGATTAAAAATTCAATTAATTAGTAATGGATCCATTAATAATTAAACTTCAGTATGGAAAATCGAGCTTCATTATCAACTTAATGAAGAAAATGTGGATAATTACTCCATTAACCGCCTGTGTGAAATCAGTATTAGCTTTAGTCACCCTGGTGAAACCGGGCCTTAGATTCTGCTTATCAATGCTAATGCTAAAATATTTAGTGAACTGTAGACACGAATTGAAACAAATCTCACTGTTTTATTTTGACAAGTAAATTTCTGTACTATTCTCTGATGCCATTATAATATTAAGCAGTAGCCATGGGGGGCAGCTGCCCCCCCCTGCCCCTACCTGCCTACGCCCCTGTGCAGGGTGGATTCTCCATATCATACATTACAACCGCAATAATTTTTTTCTCAAACTATGACAAAAAAAATTAATTATAGTAAAAATCTCACTTGTTGGCCTTTTCAAGGTAGGGCATTCTAATTTTATGGTAGGGCATTGCCCCACAATGCCCCCCTAGCTACGGGCCTGGGAGGCATCGATTTCACCAGGGTTGGCGAGATTGTTCAGAATGAACCACGTTGTTCAATCGTTGTTCCCTCTAAGAATTTTGTATGGACACCAGCATTGTTCGGCACTGGATTCGAGGTCGAACAAGACCAATCTATACAGGTCCTCTTATGTGAAGCAAAATAGGTGATTACAGTTAGATGGCGTCTTTCAAGAATGTCAAAAGCAGAGAAAACGCGAGCGAACACACAACCGAACACACAAACGCACAACTGAACACACAACCCAATAAACCAAAAGGCTTGAGAATAATATTATAACAAGCTTACAAATATAAGCGTTAAGCTTGAGGAATGCTTGTGTAAACTATTGTAAAAGACTTAAGAACAATTGTAGAAAAATCAAAACGGCACCCTTTTTATAAGCTTAGAAATGTAATTGTAGAAAAATATTACTTGTGAAAGCTTATTGTAAGCTTATAAATACAATTGTATGTATAAATAGTAGAAGAAAGAAAAAAATAAATTTTTATTTGCATTTTTCTTTTCATTTTCTTTCCTTCTTCACCTTTACTGCAAAGTTCTTTATTTTATATTCTCATCCTGTTTCGAACCAATGACATCAACCTGAAATTCACTCCAACGGTATCATATAGTGGGACATTCAACATTATATAGAATTTTATTGAGGCTTTTATGCTTCCCTTATACGAAAAAGGAATCAATGAATTATATGAATCATTGTAAAACCAAAATTTAAAAAAAATTTACAGCAAGCTTAAAACAATCTTATTATTAATAGTTTTTTAAGCTTTCATTGCAAGTGTAAAGTAAGCTTATTGTAATATTGTTTTCAAGCTTGTGTTCCTCAATTATTACAATCATGCTTGTGAATAAGCTTACAATTAAGCTTATAAAAACTGTATTGAAATAAGCTTACAATGGACAGTTGTTATAAGCTTCAAGCTTGTTCTCAAGTCCTATTACATTTCGCTTACTTCCTGGTCTATTGGGAAGCTATTTCCACGAAAAACACGTGCAAGAATGCAAAATCAAAACAAAAGACGACAGTTTGACATAAGCTGCAAATACGCTGAAGAAGAGCTACTCTCCCTTGCATGGACCTTCTATAGTTAGATTATGAGGTCGAACAACGAATGAGAGAGGGAACAACGATAAAACGAGCGAACGATATGCTTTAATAGGTTGGTAGGTATTCGTCAAAATGTCACAGAACCAAGCACATCTATCAGACAAACACGGACATCCTCTTTCTCCTCCTTTCTCTACTTTTCTTCAACATTTTGTTAGTTCTGCTAAAATACTACAAGATCAAAATTAACATCACTTGCAAGATCTGTAGCATCATTTAAGCGCGTACCTAAATATCAGTCGCCCTTTGACACAAACAACAACAGTACCAAACAGCATCCATCACACACACACATAGGCTACACAGCGACCAGCTCAGCGAAAGAACGAACGAACGGACGAACAACATGGTCGCTGTAAAACACAAAAGTGTTATGTAAAATGCAATTTGTTTTCGTATTTTACTTTACTTGACTTGACTTTAACATTAAGAATGCGGAGTGGCATTTTTTGTTTTACATACATATCTACTCACTGTTTTTGCCTTTTGTCTTTGCTTTTGCTTTTATTTCTTTTGCTTTTTCCAATTCTTTTTCTTCTGATTTTATTTTCTGCTTTTCGTTGCCATCAAGCTCTCTTCTGTCTTTTCCTATGCTCCCATGTGTACACAAAACTAAGAATTGGATTCAATATTAATTTTTTGTGCTGACCTTGTGTGTGTGTGAGCAGTACAGCTATAGTATCACGACAGCTAAAGCGCTTGTGCTGAGATGACTTTTTTTAAACAAGCGAGCGCCATTTTCATTTGAAGGCGGAGCTACAATGCCGCTCAGCAATTGGTTAATCCGCATGCGCAGAATAAACAGCATCATCAGGTGGCAGTCGGAGAGTAAATGAAGGAAAGGCATTTTGTTGTTGTTTTCACAGTTGTACATATTCTCATGCTTAATTTTTGATGCTACAAGCAAGCGAAGCAGGTGACAAGCACATCGAGCAATTCGCCAAAATGGCATATTTCTCTTTTCGAAGTGAGTTGTTGCTGTACAAAAAAGGAAAAATTTAATACACGTATGTATGTATGTACATTAGGCATATAACAAATATTGACGAAAAATTTGGCATACCACCACGTGGTGGCAATTATTGTATGTACAAGTAATGAATATCACTTTTTTAGGTGATTTCGGTTCAAAAACGTTCCGCGCACAGCTGTGTTATTATTATATTGAATCAGAATTTTCTGAAGAAAAATTAGTTTGGGGTGGGTGGGGCACTTCCCATAGGTCCATTAAAAGGCGTTTGGAATAATAGTAAGATTATTAGTAAAATAAATCTCTATTATTATGAAGAAAAACGTGTACACTGTACAAAATTTTTTTTGTTTTTTTCAGCAGTTCTGATAAAAAAGTAATTTCGTTTTGCGCGGAATGATAAAATTCACCAATGACTGAGGAGGCATCAGTGAATACTTTCATATAAGGACTGCTGAATTTTTCATATAAAAGGTTTGCTTTCCTCAGAAAAAAATAAAAATGTACTGAGTTATGACGAAAGTTATGAATATTCAAAAAAGAATCATCACTGATCCTGCAGCAGTGAAACAAATTTACTGCAGGGTATATATGTATGTACCATAGATGGGCATACTGAAGTAAAATTGTAATTCAGTAAAGCAAACAGTAAGCAGTAAAAGAATATTGCTTACTTAAAATTTTTTACAGTAATAAGTAACTCGTTACTTATTACTTAAAATTTTTTACAGTATTAAGTATCGCTTTACTTATTACTTAAAATTTTTTACAGTATTAAGTACCGCGTTACTTATTACTGTAAAAATTTTACAGTAATAAGTAGTCTTTACTTACTACTGTAAAAAGTTTACAGTATTTAAGTATTATTTACTGTTTACTGTAAGACTACTGAAGTAGCGAGGATACAGTAGTCTAAGAATTGCCATACACACACACGCACACTGATGAGCACAAACGCATGGGTTAACGAGCATCTGAGGTATGATGGCCAATAAACATAATAGAAAAAAATCTCGAACGTTGAAAAAACGTTTATACGCATTTCTAATTCCAGAGCATTTTGAAATTCACAATTAAACGTACCCATTCTCAAATTTTTCTCAAATATACCAAGGTAAGTACCCAGGTATGTATAAATTAAGGATATGAAAATAAAAACTATATTTTTACCACAATACTTGGTAAAACGTCGGGAAGCGAAAATTTACTTAAAAATCAATAGAAAATATAGAATTGCTTTTCATCCAAATGTTATTTGAAGCAGTGGCAGCAAATATCTTAATTGTATTCTAGGTTAAGATTTTATAAAAAAATTAAGTAAATTTTTGCTTCCCGGCGTTTTACCGAGCATTGTGGTAAAAATATAGTTTTTATTTTCATATCCTTAATTTATACATACTTGGGTACTTACCTTGGTATATTTGAGAAAAAATTGAGAATAGGTACGTTTAATTGTGAATTTCAAAATGCTCTGGAATTAGAAATGTGTATAAACGTTTTTTCAACGTTCGAGATTTTTTTCTATTATGTTTATTGGGTATCATACCTCAGATGCTCGTTAAACCATGCGTTTGTGCTCATCAATGTGCGTGTGTGTGTATGGCAATTCTTAGACTACTGTATCCTCGCTACTTCAGTAGTCTTACAGTAAACAGTAAATAATACTTAAATACTGTAAACTTTTTACAGTAGTAAGTAAAGACTACTTATTACTGTAAAATTTTTACAGTAATAAGTAGCGCGGTACTTAATACTGTAAAAAAATTTAAGTAATAAGTAAAGCGATACTTAATACTGTAAAAAATTTTAAGTAATAAGTAACGAGTTACTTATTACTGTAAAAAATTTTAAGTAAGCAGTAAAAAGGGTAAAAATAATGAATTACTACTGGTACTTAAAAGTGCCCATCTATGGTATGTACATATGTATGTATGTAATTTTGCTCTTATTTGCCTATCTATCTGTCTGCGCTCGGCCTTTCTATTATTTTTTTTTTTTGCTAAATTAAATCTTTGCAATCTGTACCTATTCAATTTTGCGGTTTTGTACCTACCTACCTACCTATAAAATTTGTTTGTAGGTACATACCTACCTACGCTTATTTTAAAATGAAATTATTTGTTATTGTTGTTGTTGGCTTTTGTCAGAGTTTTGTCACAGCTGTCAGGCAATGGAAAATGTCACTGACGCATGGCACACTAGACCATCTCGCATAAAAAATAGTTTGCTGTATTCCCATCATATATGTACCTAGGTACCTACTAGGGATTCCAATTTTTCCGATTTTTACGATCTCGGGATTTTCGAGATTTTTTTTATAATCCCGCGATCCCGGGATTTATCCCGGGATTTGGACATTAATTATACAGGCCGACAAAATTTCCAAAAAATTTTCTAACTCAAATAAAATTCTACTTTTCTAAAGGATTTCGGTGCCCTGAATCTGAATCTGAAGTCGGATTTTCGGTAATACGTGTAGGGTTTGAGATATTTATGTCAAATGGGCGAAAAAAGCGATTTTTTGCTATATTCACTGCTCAATCTGTTAAATTACTTACTTTCATTAAAAGATGATTGCAGCTATTGAAAGAACGATCAATTCTTTTGAAAACAGCGCTTTGCTTTCTCGTGTATCTTATTTATATATCTAGAAATACCTATATGTTTTTGTACAATAAGGTATTTGTCTTCGAAATCAACGGCAGTATTTGTAGCGCTGTTTTAATCGAAATCAAGTTTTGTAGCTGCTCTGCAGAACTATTTTTATTTCAGTATAGAAAATATATAGTAGGCCACTGATTGAGATTTTTGTTTCAGTCACGCAAAATTTAGTCGTATTTTCGATTTATTTTGTATGGAGAAAATTTTGCAAAACCAATGAAGCTTTATTTGCAATATTGCAAGTTACAAGCAAGATATCCGAAAAAGCAAAACGCTGTCTTCAAGAGAAATGATCGTGCTTTCAATAGATTTAATCAGTTTTTAATGAAAGTGAGTAATTTTAAAGATATTGAGGAGTGAATATGGCCAAAACCGCGTTTTTCGCCTCTTTGGACATGAATATCTCAAAAAGTGCACCGAAATCCTTTTGAAACCTAGAATTTTATTTCTGTTACAAAAATTTGTCGACCAGAATTATTTTCCCACATTTGGGGTTGAAAAATTAAATATATTTTCGAGAAACGCTACAACTTTAAAATGCAAAGAAAAAAATAGATTTTTATTGCCATTTTTTATTATTTCATTACTAACAAAATAAAATAGTTTACGTTCCTATCATGCGAGTTACTTTAAAAAACACAACCAGCAAAGAAAATTACATACATTTGGTGAACAAAACATTTTCCTTTACAGTTGGTACTTTAAGGATAAAAAGGTTTGCGATCATTTGATAATTTCCAATAAAAATTTGTAGAATTTAACGACACACTTCGTTTAAGCGAATATTTCCAAGCTTGCCGAAAAATTCTGAAAATTAATGCAACTTCCGAAAAAATTTAAAAATCGGAGGCACAAATTTTGACATGAATTCCGAATATGCAGCTGCGTATTTAATTTTAGTACAGTAATGTAAAACTATCAATTTTTAATTGTTGGGGTAAGTGGAAAAAAATTTCAACAACTATTTACAGCGAAGGTTGAGTGTATAGCTATTTCATATTTTTTTTCACTTACCCCAACAATTAAAAATTGATTTAAAATAAAAATTTCGTGCTAAGCACTAAAAAAACTCTTTCAAGTAAAACTATCAAGTCTAATTAAAGTTTTGTTTGCATTTTCTTCCATTATTTACTTTCCACATGGGAAAATTCCAAAAAACTTTTGGGAAATAAATGACCAAAAATCAGGAAATAGAAATTATCTACCACAAGAATTCTAAAGGCTTTAAAAATACCTAACGTACGTTTCTTTATAACGCGTACTTCACGACAAAAAAAAATTTGATTATTAAAAAAAAATCAAAAATATTAATTCTTACTTTGACTAATGGACTTTTTTATTCTGGCAAAAATGTCGCACTTTCTTCGGGCTGTCACATTTTTTTGTTCTCTTCCACACAGACTCAACACTTTCTTTAGGGCTGTTTGTTCTATTGACAAAATATAAAACTGGCCCGACTACGGGGCAACATCTTCTGCTCTTAGCATAAGTAAAGGGTTGCATTATTTTTGTTTCATTCATCACATGAAAAATTCAACATTTTAATAGGGCACAGGGCACATGTTGTTAATGCTGCAATGTAATAATGCAACATTTTCATGCAGAATAGGAAATGCTATTAGTAAAAAGATCTGAGACCAATAAAAATTATATAAAATACAACTTTTCTTTGCTATAATAGGGGAATATTCTGTCTTTATCTTATCCCAAAAATCCCGGGATAAAATTCTAGCTATCCGGGGATTTTCGGGGTGTCCAAAAGGGCGGAATCCTAGTGTG
The DNA here is from genome assembly GCA_960531455.1 of Urophora cardui. Classification (NCBI taxonomy): domain Eukaryota; kingdom Metazoa; phylum Arthropoda; class Insecta; order Diptera; family Tephritidae; genus Urophora; species Urophora cardui. The sequence goes on from OY482672.1 coordinate 556,559, forward strand.
TTTTTGAACCAGCACGGAAAAAATTCAATCTAAAGCTTCTAAGCGTTTTCCACTTAATTAGATCTCTTACTTCTTTACTAAATACCTACATATGGCATTTTTGTCTGTGACAACAACGACGAATGAATGATCTTTTTCACTGTATTGTGGAACGAATTTCCGAAACATAAAACTCAAAAAATATCTTTTATTTTCTAAGCGAAATATAAAACTTAAAAATTAACTTTTATTTTCTGATCGAAAAATAAAAATGAAAAAAATACTTTTATTTTATGAGCAAAAAAAAACTCGGAAAATAATTATTAAAAATCAACTTTTTGCATATAACCCATAACTGTTACAGTCCCTATGTAAAACTTCTTTACAATAATGACTTTTAACGCAAATTAACGTATCATAGCATCATTGGATTAAATCGTTTTTAGCAAAACTTTCCAGCAATAATTAAAGGTAAATAATACTAACTATATACATACATATGTATGTATGTGCCATTTTCTTACCAAAAATATATGCGAAATGCATATTAATAACGTATATACCCGGCAAAAAAGCTTTCCTTATTTTTGACAAATCAGGTCTAAAAGAGGAGTACGCTGGCGGATAAGCCTTTGGAATAAGGTGTGCTCTCAGAGAGGGAGTACTCCTTAGTGCCTGATGACATCAACACAGCGAAACCAGCCTTATTTTAAGCTTTACGCCATACAAATTTGCTACCCTTATAATTTTCAGGCCTTATTTCGAAAGCTTTTAAAGTTCAATATTCCATATAATGTTGAATGTTGAATGTCGCACTATACATATGATGCCGTTGGATTGAATGTCATTGATGTCATGGTTTGAAATCGGAGGAGAATATAAATAGAATATAAACAGAATATGGCAAGCAGTGAAGGCGAAAAAGGTGCCGCAATGGAAAACAAACGGAGATGGAGCTACATACATATGTATTTGTACTTGGAAAACGATCGGAAGGAGAATAAAGAGAAAAATGCAAACAAAAGATTTAAAAAACGTGCCGATAGCTCTAAAAATACACATTATAAAGTAATTGTTAGAAATAAAGGCCATGTGAAAACACAAAGGGATTTATTTTTAAGTTGCAAAATTTCAACTTCGGAAAGTTGTTGATTTAACAGCAAAAGTGTTTGGATTCACAGCGTTTTTTGTTTTCAGAGTAGTTAGTTCAACAATAAACTGTTAAAACAAAATAACGTTTGTCAATTTAACAGATAGGTATATCCTTTGGATGGGATGTGGAGTCTGTTGTTTTAACCCGTAATCCCGTTGATCTATCAGCATCTTTTCTCTCGGTGTAAATGTGCTTAAACTTTTACGGGTTTCTTCCGAAAACACACATTAAAATGTAATTTGTTCTAATTTATTTTCTTTTTAATTTCAGTCGTCAACGTAGATAATACCTACATTGGTAGTGTAGGAGTTAGAGTAGCAACCCGAGCCGGTTGTCCCGCGTTTTCTTTAATCGTAAAACATATTACTACAGTAGATATGTGCAAATGAACTCATTAAATGCATAAATTCGCTTATCAATTATCGATGAAAAAAAAAATGGCTTTCAATTCAAGCCGCAAAGACAAAACGGAGGAACTAAAAATAGGAATCTAGCAGAAAAACGCTAAGAAAAACAATAAAATTAAGTTTTAGCTAAAATGAGGCAATGAAGAAAGTTAAAGCTAATTTAAAGTTTAAGCCAATAAACCAAAAAGCAAAGATACAAAAGCAAGAATAAAAGTGGAAGATACCGACCAATAAAGGTTTCGTATTTGTGGCTCGTGGACGGAAAAAGAAAGAAGCAAATGACTTCTCGGAAAAACACATAAAATGACAAATTTAATTGACATCAGCAAACTGGAGCACACCGCTGTGGTGCAGTGGGTAGAGTGCTCGCCTACTATACCAGAGGTCTCGGGTCCAAACCCCAGTCCGGACAAACACCAAAAAAATTTTTTCTAATTAGTAAAAATCCAATTATTGGGTTTTTTAAGAGCAGCGGTCACCTCTCGGCAGTGGGCGGCATACCCTCCGAGAGTATTTCTGCCATGAAAAAGCTTCTCACAAAAATTGCATTCGCCGTTCGGAGCCGGCATAAAACTGTAGGTCCACCCAATTAGTAGGAAAAAACAAAAGGAGCATACCTCGAATTGGGAGAGAAGCTCGGCCATAAAACTCGTCAGAGTTATAATAGCGCCATTGTATTATTATAAACTGGAGCACACAGTACAGAGTATTTATAAACAGCAACAACAACAACAACAACAAAATAATCAAAGTATGATTGTGTAAGGCGGCAAGAGCGACAGCGCTGGCAGAGTTGTGAGTGGTTGTCGGCGTCCATTCAATCGGCTAATAAAATCATTTGTATGCACAAAGCGAATTGGATCGTTAAAGACGACCAAATTTAGTATGTACATACATATGTACATTCAAATGTACGTAATACAATTCAAGTCATAAAATGTAATTCCATTAAGGATCTGCACACAAAAACAAAAACAACTACAATAAAGCAGTAAGCATAAAACGCGTTTAAACGCTGAGAAAGTGCGTCAGCAGACGTTAAGTAACAATAACAATAAAACCTCATCCTAACAAGAAAATTACAATGAAATGAGAGCGCGCTTCCCAGTCAAATTTGAAAGGAGATAATAATACATATTATTAAATGATAAAAAAAGAGTGCTGAGACAGCATTCAAAGCGAACGCACAGCATTCTCCCACAAAAGGAATATTATGTGATTAGGTTGATAAAAGGTACGTAATCCCAAAAAACACTGAATTTAGATATCGATTTGAGAATGTTTCGGGAACTAGCTTTTTTCAAATCCCTATTGTCAGAGGACGAGACGAGATATTGTAGCGTTCTCAAAATCGAAAGTATTTAGGTATGTAGGTATATCTAATTCTCGTAATGAAACGTCAATGATGCTGGATGGTATGTAGGTTGTAAAAAGGAAAAACAAAAGAAAAATTAAAATTGAATTTATTTGCTGTAAACATTAAAACTGAAAATCTCCGATGCAGAAAAATTGTAAATTAAATAAAGATAGATATAATTTTCAGTATGTATCACTTGCTTATTTTCGCGTTTTTTTTTTCTTGGGCTATTTGTCACATTTCGATAGATTTTCGATAAAAAAATTAGAGAAGAAGAACGACGGAGAATTTGCAAATACTACTTGCTCTAGTTTCCAATTGAATTCTAGTGTAGGTAGGGAACACCTTCGCAATAGATTAGAGAATGATAGATTTTTTGCTGCGCTAAAATAAAAACACGGCTATTAGTTGTATAATGTAGTCTCCACAAATTCTTTAACATTTGAAATTGTGTTTACAGGGAAATTGATTGCTCGTGGTGTAATTAATAACAAACTCACTTCCATAAATTTTATGACTAATTCAATTAGTTAGTGTTATGTTTTGCTCAGAAACATGCAAGATCATTCGGGTCCACGTTTGTCCCATATCTCGGGGCTCCATGTAGAAGCCCTGCTCAAAACCTTTCATTTGATACCAATATTGCAGGTATCAAATGAAAGGTTTTGAGCAGGGCTTCTACATGGAGCCCCGAGATATGGGACAAACGTGGACCCGAATGATCTTGCATGTTTCTGAGCAAAACATAACAAATCAAAATCCAAAATCAAAAATTAAAAATTAAAAACCAAAACAAACAAAAACAACAAAATGTAGCAGTGACAATGACAACAAAAAATTATAAAAACAATAGTCGCATTTTAATCCATAGAAAACCAGGGAAAAAGGAATAAGGAAAAGGGAATAAAATCCGATTTCGAAACTGTTTACACATCAATGTTCATGAGTGCTCGTTACTCACGCTTTCTTTTTTTTTTTTTTAAATTACGATTACTGTAATCGTAGTCATCTTGTAATCGTAATCGTTGTCGCCCAGCTCTGATCCATATAAGCCTGCCAACAAGGTTTTTACTGAAAAATTTAAATACTTTTTACTTTTCAATTTTAAGAAAAAAAACAGCCAGTTTATAGGTACAGGTTGCTTAATTTTTATACATTTGTGGGATGTATAGTATGTATTAGATAGGGTCGAAAAAAAAAGTTGTAAAAGTCCGCCCCTAAATTTGAAGCTTATGTTGAGAGGGTTAAGGGCACAAAAAAATATTTTTTTTTGATCCCGCGAAATACCGCCGAAATGGTTTTTTCCTTGTAACTTTGTTATTTATCATCCGATTTTTAAAATTGATACGTCATTAGTTTCGTATTTTGAAGCTCTACACTTCCTTCTAATGTTCTTTTGAGCTCTGAAGTCGTTTTCACATAGTTTGGTCAGCTAACTTATTTGTATGTACATGAATTATCCTCTTTGTTTTTCCAAATGAAAGTGCTTCAAAATTCATGACAATGTTGCATTGAAACGGGTTTACTAAATTAATAAACAAAGAAGTTACGTCACGACGAATATTTAACGTAGCTATTAAATAACAAAGTTACAAGAAAAAACCATTTCGGCGGAATTTCGTGGGATCAGAAAAAAAAATAAAAATTTTGTCTATAATCCTCTCAATATAAGCTTCAAATTTACGGGTGGACTTTCACAACTTTACATATACGGAATTGCTTAAAAGAAATGAGTTAAATAATAGCTACATTAAATATTCGTAGTGACGTAACTTCTTTGTTTATTAATTTAGTAAAACCGTTTAAAGGCAATATTGTCATGAATTTTGAAGCACTTTCATTTGGCAAAACAAAGAGGATAATTCATGGACATACAAATAAGTTAGCTGACCCAAGTATGTGAAAACGACTTCAGAGCTCAAAAGGATATTAGAAGGAAGTGTAGAGCTTCAAAATACGAAAATAATGACGTATCAATTTTAAAAATCGGATGAAAAATAACAAAGTTACAATAAAAAAACGATTTCGGCGGTATTTCGCGGGTCAAAAAAAATTTTTTTTTTATGTCCCTTAACCCTCTCAACATAAGCTTCAAATTTAAGGGCGGACTTTTACAACTTTTTTTTTTCGTATGGGGACCAACCCTGATACGGTCCACTTTACAATGAAAATAAAAAAAAGCAGCAGTAACTACAAAATGAAACCAAAACAAAAACGTGTCAAATAAGAAGAGGAAAAAGGAAACATTCTAAAAAAGTACATATGTACATATCGTCGTTGAAGATGCATTTTTGCGTAAGAGGTATTTTCATTTTCGAGTAAGGGACATTTTTGTTTCCTTTTTTTTACACTAAGTTGATGTTTTAGCTAACAAACTGATCTTCGTAGCTATTTAAATTTAAGTTTGTACGCAGAAATAAGTAACGGTTTTGAAATTAAATAGTTTTTATGCTCTCCTGTAAAGTTCAACCAATGTCCGCTACGCGAAAATGAAAATACCTCTTACGCAAAAATGCATCTTCAACGACGATATGTATGTATGTAGGTACCTACATTGTAGGTCCTACTAAAGCAAACAAAAATACACCGAAAATGTAACATTTGACTGACGCTGACACTGCCGCCGTTACTGATGTTGCCGGTGAGATTGCAGATTCGAGCAAAAATTATGTCGATGATGACAAAACGTGCCGCCAGCATTAAGCAGTGAGTGGTGGTAAGACTGCCGCATCGCCGTTTTTGTGTGACACAATATGACATCAAATTACTTATTTATTCGTACTTTGCCTCCGCCTCCAAAATTTAATGCCAACGTCGGCGTCCATGCAACTGAGCCATTTGAGACGACCATCCCCATCATCATCATCGCCATCGCCGTGCGTAGGTACATACATATGTATATACATATGTATGTGTTTGTATATCTCACCGTTTGTTTGCTGCCGAACGCCTGAACTACATACATACATATGCACATTAGGCCGTCTCGCCTTATAGGGACGCAAAAATAAAGTTCGCCGTACGCCCCCGCATATGATGTCTTTTTGGAAAACATTTCCGGAAAATTTTTTTATTTTTTTATTTTTTTTGACGCCGCTAGATGTCGCTAAAATTTCAATATTTATTGAGCTTATTTATGGTCGGTGAAATAAAAACAAAAACCTTTGGTTTTCTTTTAATGCCTCCTACGCGTTTCGACTCATTATTGTGCCTTCTTCAGGGAGTCTGTTTATTTTTCAACAGGAAAACTTCATTAATATATGTATTATTACAATTAGTTACATTAAAAAACATACAAGTGAACATTAATCCTAAAATCCGAACATTATATCGCTAAAATTTATTTTTCTCATATCTTCGGTATTTATAGTCCGATCTCTAAGTTTAATACACCAATGTCTTTGGCTTGAAAAGGGCGCCTTATACTATGTAATATTATTAACCCTATTTCCGTCATTGGGGTCACTACCACCCAGTACTTAATTTATACCACCCTAATGCAATTTTTTATGCCTTCATGTTAAACGTAGTCTAAAATCATTAATCATTCGCAAAAGAAGTATTTCGATCGCTTCAGTAGAACCCGAAATAAAACACGTTCAACATTCCGTGGAATATAGATTTTTCGCTTCCTTTGGTCCTTTAGGTTCATTTTACAAAGATTTCTTCTGAGGAGACCCCTACTGAAATTTTATGGTGAATAATTTTCTAGAACACTTAACCCTCTAGCACCGCCAATAAAGGGTTATTTTGACCCCCTTTTTTTAGAAAAAATAAAAAATAGTATTTTTAAGATCGCTAGAGGGTTAAAATGTTCTAGAAAATTATTTGGCATACAATTTTACTAGGGGTCTCCTCAGAAAATTTTTCTGTAAAATTAACCTTAAACACCACGTGTGTTATTTCGGGTTCTTCTCAAGCGATCGAAATACTTATTTTGCAAGGGATTAATGATTTTTGACTACGTTTAACATGCAGACATAAAAAAGGTACATTAGGGTGGTATAAACTAAGTGCTGGGTGGTAGTGACCCCAATGGCGCACATAGGGTTAATAATATTCCACAGTATAAGCCACCCTTTCAAGCCAAAGACATTGGTGTATTAAACTTAGAGATCGGACTATAAACACCGAAGATATGAGAAAAATAAAATTTAGCGACATCTAGCGGCGTCAAAAAAAAAATTAAAAAATTTTCCGGAAATGTTTTCCAAAAAGACATCATATGCGGGGGCGTACGGCGAACTTTATTTTTTGCGATACGGTCTAATGACATGGCTGCCTGTTTGTCTGCCGAGCGCATTTTTCTTCGTTGTTTGCTTTTTGTATTTGCGTATCTTTTGGTCATATCGCGTCGTATCGCCTATCGCGCACATCGCATCACAACAAAACGTAGCTAAAATGTTGAATGCTGAAGCGTGCGCGCGCGTACATATGTACATATGTACACAGTTAAGCAGCAACAACAACACTACAACAAAACCAACAATGTATCTCGCATACGCATTTAAATGTTTTCACAGGAGCCGCGCGTTGCATCTGTTTGCAGGAGCGGGTGGCGGTAATCGGCATTGGCTTTGTCGTTTGTATGTACATATGTCGTTGTTTATTCGTAAAACACATTCATTTGACGTTGGGGCGGTGAGATTGCTTACCACAATCTCGCATCTAATCATTGCCAAAGTATCTAACATAGCCAACGCTGTCATCCCTGCAAAAAAGCCGAGTACTCCATGCACGCGTGTATAGAGTACTCGCTATGGACCAACCGAGTACTCCTCAACCTGCCACATTTCATATAAAAAATATGGTCCATTTAACATGGCGATGTCCTAGGCAGGGATCACATACTCCCATTTCCGCATGACACCCGAGTAATCCAAGGAGTACCTACATGGGAGTAATTAATGGAGTAGGTACTAAAATTAATGAAGTCTAATAATCTCTGAACAGATTTGAACGACTGCCAATTCAATTTGATTATTAGCATTACATACATACATAAGTAAGCTTTTCTTTAATAAAAATAAAATAATTAAATTTTTCTAGCGCAATCAACATGTTGTGTCGCGTTCAATGTCTCATTATTACTAAGGGTGAAAACAGAATCGGTACGTAACGACACGACATTGCGATAACGACAGTCTCTTGACGTAAAAATGTCGGTGCGAAGCCAGCGACTGAAACATAATATGTAAATGCAGCAACGACCGCCCCTACAGAAGGCTCGTTGCTGCCACATTACAGTTTTTCATTCACAGCTAAAAAGTTTTTTGTTCAGATCGTAATTTTTTAATGTAAAATAATAAATTAAATAGTTTAATTTATTAATTTAATGCTTTAAACTGTTATTACATTTGGTTGTGTATAAATACATACTTCCACTTTTTTTTGTAAAGTTTCGTTATATTTATTGAGTTGTCAAAATATTCATATTTCTTAATGCAGTGGCAACTCGTCGTCGTCACCAAAATTAGAAATCGGTCTAAGTTGGCGACAACGTAATTTTGTCGGTGGACGACGTCGTGCCGCGTCGTCTTTATTATAATTGCTTTCATAAGAACGCATGGGTTTTCATTTTGACAGACTGTCGTTGTCGCAACGTCGCACAATGGGAACGTTTCATACAAAAAACGGCCATAAATAGTAAAAATGGACCTAGAGTGCTCAAATTTGGAAAATAAGCTTTTTTTATGAATATTAGTACATGGTGTAAAAATCAACTTAATCTGATGACAAATTCTCCCACCCTCCATATAACGGGTGTCGCGAAAAACCATTAAATTGCAATTATTTTGGAAATTAATTAAGTTACAATGCTGAAATTCAGTATGTAAGCTTCTTTCATGAATATTGGTAAATGGTGTCAAAATGAACTTAATCTGATGACAAATTCTCCCACCCTCCATATAACGGGTGTCGCGAAAAACCATTAAATTGCAATTATTTTGGAAATTAATTAAGTTACAATGCTGAAATTCAGTATGTAAGCTTCTTTCATGAATATTGGTAAATGGTGTCAAAATGAACTTAATCTGATGACAAATTCTCCCACCCCCCATATAACGGGTGCCGCGAAAAACCATTAAAATGCATTTATTTTCGAAACTATTTGAGTTGGAATGCTGAGGGGCAATTATATATATAGGTATAAGCATATATTTGTAACTATTTCAAAAATATTTATTTAATTATCTATGTGACGTTTATGTATACTTATTTAAAATGTGTACTCTTAAGGCTTGGATCCCCACGTAAACTCCCATTTATAAGGTAACGGCACAGGTGGGAGACGAAATAGATAAATGCAAATATCAACAAGTTTATGCGTACCAAAGACTTTGTACCATTTATGAAGGATAGAAATTAAATTTTATCTGTTTAATTGAATAAGTTACAAATACTCAAATTTATCTTGTACATATGAACAATCCGTTGTATGGGAGCTATATTTTATACTGGATTTGGGCGATTCCGACAAATGATAAACTTTACATAAAAAGACATAGTATTTCGGCACAAAGTTATAACACTATTTCATGTTCATGGCTGGTATAAAAAGCAGCAAATGATAGTATATCGCTCATTTACTTCTATACTATCATACCTTAATAAGCTGATTTTACGAAAAATCCCTTTAAGTTTTCAGTAGCTATATATTTCAATAGGAAACCAAAGATAATTTTTTGATGTCAAACTGTCAATTTTCAATCTATCAGACCGAAATTTCGTCATATAATGCACATACATATACCTATACACACATGCATGCATACCCATACTTAGCTGAAAACTCGGGTTTTTGAGTTATGATACTTTTAAAGTAAATAGGCTAAAAGTAAGTATATATGTATATATTCTATATAAAATTACATTAATTAATATATTAGCGATTTTAAAGCATAAACAACTGTCAAAACTGCTCATCAATGCTTTTCTCTCTAGCTACACATGTATGCATATGTATGTACATCCATAGTGATAGCGCGCATATACACCTCGTCGAAAAATATGAATTAGTGAGAAGAGCGCGGGTGAATGGTGAAATTGACTATGGGGGGTTTTTAAGCACACCTGGGACCAACATATATTAAAAAATTGAGGATACGTTTTTTTTTATTTTTTTTTTATTTTGTTCTAAAGTTTCCCAATTTTTTTGATAATTTTTTTTTTTACCCTGCATAAAAAACAATATATAATAAAACTTGTGCAGCTAATTCAAAAGTGAGCTACTGTATTTCATAATATGAACTATTTTTTATATTACAGAGAAATATTGAGGGATAAATCTCGTATAAACATTTTTTTTTTAATGCCGAATATGTCATGATAAATGTAATTTCAAAAATGCACTTTTGGCCCATTAGGAGAATAATTAAAACTCGCGAGAGCGCGGGTGAAATTAATTTCTGTTAATGTGATATGATAAAGAATATGTTAGTTCATCACACAAAAAAAAATCCAGGATACGTTTTTTTTTGTTTTTTTTATTTTATTGCTTAAATTTGGCGAAGAAAAAATATTTTCGATATTTTTTTATCCTTATTTGAAAAATCATATAAAATCAGGTTTCGAAGATAATAAAAAAAGGATTACTTCCTGAAAAAGTAGAAGCCATTACCTATATTTAAGTGTCAAAACCAAGTATATGCGTTAATAAATGGCTTAGATAGAGCATTTCGTATCAAGTCATATAATTCATAATTCAAATGGCACATTTTTTGTTCAACTTTGGGCACCCTGTACGGCTAAACGAAACGAAACTCAGAAAATTTTACATGAGCTTTTTTTTTGTCCTATAAAATATCTGTCGATAGCTGGTAAAAAAAATGGATTTACGACTACTTTAATTTCGACTTTATTTTTGGACACGAATTCCCATTGTGCGTCGTGTCGTTACGCTTCGATTCTGTTTTCACCCTAAATCGTGCACGTTCAAACGAGCATGCATATGTACATACATACACACATACATAAAAATGTACGCACTTGCTTCGTCGTTATCGCGATATACATTCGGTTTTCGTAGCAATGTTCGGCTAACTACGAGCCGATGCAGATAAACGAGTCGCTCGCTTGGGTCTATGTTTATGATCATTGATCACCTTGAAAGTACTACTACCTACCACAAAATTGATCATATAATCCTATGATTTTTACAGGTACATAGGTACACTCAGGGAAAAAATCAAAAATTTTACTTTTAAGACTGATTTCGCTCTACTTAAGAACACTTGGTAGGTTTTCAAGAATAATTATTCTTAAATTAATATTGAGATTTCTCAAAACAAGAATACTATTTATGCCTAATTTAGAATTAATCATTTCGGTTTATGTTCTCACTACAATTGCTCTCTCTCTCCCACATATATTTTATGCCTCTAATACATAGATGGCCATCCCATAGGCACGCGTGCAAATTTTTTCTCTTCTGCTTTCACACGTACACAAGATAAGCTTCACTGCTAACGCACACATATAAGCATTTTGTATGAACCAGTGATGCCGACACTACGGTTTTGTTGTGATCGTGCTCATTCGACGCGCTACTTTCAAGTAATCAGGTTGCTGCGAAAAATGTTTAACTTAAATTGGGAAACAGATTTCTTAGTAATTAGCAATGGGGAAAAGGGGGCGAAATGTTTGGTGTGTTATAGTGATATCGCCCGGGCGACCAAATTTTTTGTCGGACCCCATTATAGGACAATTCATGCCAGGGATTATGATGGCGTATTAAATATGGATAGAGAAAGCTTGGTTTTGCGATTAAAAGGAGCGCTGAAAGCAGAACTTTCCAATACGATTACACTAAGCCGTTTAGCATTACGGTCGAAAAAATTTACTTATCGCACTATCTACATTATAAAAAGTCCCTTCTACTAAAATTCCCTTTTCCGCATAAATTGGAAATGTTGGCAACATTGTTTTGACGAGACGCGTGAGCGACTTATTCTCCTCATTCTCTCATCGCTTCATAAAATTGAAATGTTTGAATGTAATAGTTTTGGCCATCTATGTTTTACAGGGATTGACCGGACTTACATACTATGTATGTACGTATGTATATACATAGGTACACTCAGGAAAAAAATAAAAAATTTTACTTTTAAGACTGATTTCGCTCTACTTAAGAACACTTGGTAGGTTTTCAAGAATAATTATTCTTAAATTAATATTGAGATTTCTCAAAACAAGAATACTATTTATGACTAATTTAGAATTAATCATATCGGTTTATAGTCTCACTACAATTGCTCTCTCTCTCACACATATATTTTATGCTCCTAATATGACCTAAAAATAACTTTTTTCCAACTGCAGATATGCAGCTTCACCTCCGCTTGTTCTCCTCTTCTTCACCCATTGTGGCATCTTCTTCGCCTTCACTGCTTGCTATTGTTGTGCATTTTATATTATCCCCCGGAACCATGGCATCAAGCTGAAATTCAATCCAATGTCATCACATAGTGGGACATTAAACATTACTAGTATCGCCGGTGCTCGAAATTCGACCATGCAATTTATTTTTTCAACTTTGTATTGGTACAAAAATGATTCCTTTTCGCGGAGATAAGCAACACTTTCCAAATTCCAGTTGTACCGCAACACTGATTTACCCTTTTGATCACGGTCCGACGCGAATCATGGTCAAAATCAAGGCAGATCTAGGAAGGTAGGCCCGATGGCGAATTCAGAAATTTCCCATGTATTTTGTTATTGTAATTGGTAGAGTGTAATGTCAAAATGATATTTCGCCGTGGTTAAAATCTGAATTCGCTTGGGGCTCGTCCATTCCTATTGGCCATGATGTGAATTCGCTTTGATTTTGACATTACACTCTACCTTTGTAAATAAAAAAAGAAGTTTTTCAATTCGCCGCCGAGCCTACCGGTTAGATATGCCTTGGTCAAAATTAAAATTACTCAGTGTGCTCTCCCGCACTCTCTCACATTTTTCGCTTTAATGGAAAATCAATAGGAGATATTTGGCCGCGTTGATTTTGATCTGAGGGTAAACTGGGCCAATGCATATAAAATAGAGAGAGCGCTTTTAAATTAAAGCGACTCTTCAACTGTGTTTTCGATATTTGTAAACACGTTTACGATATCTATTTCTCTTAACTAAAAATTTTATTTATTAATTATAAACAAATTAAATAATTTATAGAAAAAATTATATGCCTATGCACTGCTCCTCAGTCATACGAACACATCCATATCAATTTTATGTGGATATGAGTATGTTAAATGTGCTAAACAGCCTGGCAATTGTTTGTATGGGAAAAATGTTAGCCTATTAATATATAGATATTGGACTTTAGTGATGCTTTTATACGTCCATTTTTCGAAAAAGAATCCGTGAATTGTTTTCATCATTGTAAAGAAACAAACCTAAAGAAAAACTGATTCACATTGTTTTTGTTGCTATATTCAATGTTATAGCTGAGAGTGCAGGCCACGAAACAAACTCGTGAGCGTCGTTGAATTGAAATTTAAGAATTATTATTCTTGTTTAAAGAATTTTCAATCTACCAATAACAATATCTAGAATATTCTTGATTTGAGCACAAATTGGGTTTGTTTTAAGAACATTTTTCTTAATTTAAGTACATTATTCTTATTTTAGATGTTTTTATACTCAGCTGTACTAGTACACAGAGTATTATAGTTTTAATCACATAACGGTGGATTGTAACAGAATGAAATAATCGAGATAGATATAGACTTATATATATCAAAATGATCAGGGTGAAAAGAGAAATCGATTGAGCCATGTCCGTCCGTCTGTCCGTCCGTCCGTCTGTAAACACTCTAACTCGCGCAAAAATTGAGATATTTTGATGAAATTTGGAATGCAAGTTGGTATCGAGACTGGGACGGTTGGTATTGGAAATGGGCGAAATCGTCATGGTCCGCCCACTTTTCCTATATAGAAAAAATCGGAAAATTGGTATCTCAGCGATAAAATTTTACCCACGTGTTGAGCTCAGGCCCCTATGAAGAAATTTTATGAAATTTTGGAAAATGGGCGGTGCCACGCCCACTTATTAAGGGTCAAACATTGAAAGTTTTATGAGTCATAACTCAGAAACCGTTGAAGATATATCGATGAAATTTGGTACGCGTGATTTACTTACTTAGGCAAATGTTTTGACGGAAAATTGTCAAAATCGGTTGACGGCCACGCCCACTTTTATATATGTGTATTATAAAGTGACCTAATAAAAACATTTTAAGCGATATCTCTGTCAAATATAAAGATCTATCACTGAAATGTTGTGGCATGAGTCCAACTATGAACATAAAACGAAAACCACAAAAATTTTGGAAAATGGGCGGAGCCACGCCCACTTATTAAGGGGCAAACATTGAAAGTTTTATGAGTCATAACTCAGAAACCGTTGAAGATATATACTTAGGCAAATGCTTGGACGGAAAATTGTCAAAATCGGTTGACGGCCACGCCCATTTTTATATATGTGTATTATAAAGTGACCTAATAAAAACATTTTAAGCGATATCTCTGTCAAATATGAAGATAATTCATTGAAATTTTGTAACATGGGTTCCACAATAGACCGGAAACATAAAATAGACAAATTTTGGAAAATGGGCGTGGCACCGCCTCCTTTTGGACAAAGGGATATACGAGATTTCTTAGCCTTTAACTCGACAAATAATTGAGATAATATGAAGAAACTTGGTTTATACACTTTTATAACTTGTGTTAATAGACACCCAAAAATTTATTGAAATCGGTTTATGACCACGCCTACTTTTTAACAGATATTTCTGGAATACCCTTTGGGAATTTGTAACGTGACATCTTTGTAACTAGAAGTCATAAAGAATTAATTTTTGCACAAAGAATAATATTGATATGCTTAGTTGGATGACTGATAAAAATTTAGAAAATGGGCGTGGCTACGCCCACTTTATGCAGCACTCGCTTTATATAAAGTACACCGTGTTTCCATCAAACGCAAACAAACAATGAAAGAATACAGCTGAGTATCTAATGTTCGATTCCACTCGAACTTAGGCTTCCTTACTTGTTCATCTTAATTTTGAAAACAAGAAGGGAAAATTCTTGTTCTTAGAAAATGTAAGAACGTATTATGTATTCTTAAAATTTTAAGAACGGAAAAGGATAAATTTTTTACCAGTCGGACTTAATTTTAGAACTAAATCTTTCTCTGAGTGTACATACATATGTTCGTATGCATGTCCAGCTCTCTCTACGCTGAGGGAAAAAACAACGTATATCCAACAAAAACGACGTCAACTCAACAAAAAACAGTCATGATAGTCAGCCTACCTTGAAAATTGTTGCATCGACTATAATAATTGTTATTTTCCCATTTTACAAATATTACAATGAAAACAACCGCATTTATATTTAATATGAGTGTGACGATTGCCAATTTAACATATCATGTGAGTGGATAATGCATGTGCGCACAATCCGTGGTCCCAATGGCGACTCCGACCACTATCTTGTAGCAGCCAAGGTACGCACCCGCCTCTGTGCAGCAAAGAATGTGCCAACAGGACAGCAAGGAAAGTTTGAAGTCGAAAGGCTGCACATGACGCAGACAGCCAATGAATACACCACTCGGCTCTCACTCCTGCTCTCTGAGAGCAACCCTTCACCAAACGATGTATCTGAGGAATGGGAACACATCGCTCGTTCACTTCGTATCCAGGCCCGCAGAGAGCCGAGCCGGGCCCCTGGGACAGTTCGCGTTTACGGGCCCCTCTAAAAAATAAACTCAATCTAATAAAAAATAACATTCAATTAAGAAAATACCTGTTTCAATAACAAAAAATTGTTACGAATTTTTCATAAAAACTGTTATTTTCATATAGAGAACTGTCATTTTTTACGAAAAATTCGTAAAAAATTTTTGTTATTGAACAGAGCTATTATGATGACCGAAAAAATGTTTTTTTTCGCCTACTTTAGTTTTTTATAAACATATTGGAGATGATCAGTGTCACTTACGTTTCATCAAGGCGTTACTTACGTTTCAAACGCCGTAAATTTGTTACAGAAATGAGGTTTTATTAGGTCTACAATGAGCCACATGGTATTTCAGTTAAAATTTCCAACAAATATCCATTAATAAGTTACTTACATATATTGAAAAATTCAGCATCTTCATACGCAAACACTTATATTTTTGAATATTGTATGAAAAGGTATATCTTTTTAGCTCTTCCTCTTTTCAAGCACAAATATAATACGTATTTCACTTTTGCCACCTCTTAACCCAGGAGGGCTTATTCTTTATACTGCTTCTGTGTTATATTGGGGTTTTGTTTGTTTTTGGCTTGAAATCCTCTCACGTTCGGTGTCCAGCATTATGCTTTCCCTTTATGTGGCTACTCGATCGTCAAAAAAATTAACACTATTTTTTCCTGGCGTCACTTACGTTTCACTTTTTAAATGGCAATAATTAAAAAAATGGCTTAAGTATAAAGTTTTAAATGATGCAGATTTGTTTGACAGGTAAATTTTAAAGAAACTAAGATATGAGCTAATTTGAAAGATCGGTTTTGAAATTAAGGTAACTTTTCTAGGTTTTTGCGTCACCTACGTTTCATTTTCCTATTTAGATTTTCAGCAAGAAATTATATGTATTACAGCTAAGCAGTAACTAAATCTTAGGTCCAGTTTATTTAATCCTTCCTGCACTTGTTCCTGGTAATAACGCCAGTATCTAACTATAAAGTCATGGAAATAATAGTAGATAAAAAATGGTACTGTTTTTAATAATTTTTTTAAATTCTTTATATCTTAACTCTTTGAAATCAATTTAAAAAGGGTTACCAACATTTTTCATTTAAAATGTAAATATTTCTGAGAAGCTTGGTTCACCACCTTACCAATCGCGGTACTTTGGAAACTCTAAATCTAAGTCGATTTTCCTCAATTTCAACTCACTTTTCTAGGATTTGCCCATGTATAAACAACAGAGCTGTAAAAAGCTGCAATCAGATTGTATTGCAATCATAAAAAGTGTATATTATTGTAAGCAGCTTTGATTGTAAATCATATTGCTAGTAAATTTTTTGATTGTAAAAATAAAAATTTCAAAAATTTAGAAGTATGTTATTGCAATCGACCTTCACCATCAATCATTTTGATTTCAGAAATTAGAATTGCAATAATTTACAAAAGTTTCATTGTAATCATCTTTGACCGTAAATCATTTTAAATGTAAAAATTACAATTACAATAATTTAAAACAATTTCATTGCAATAAACTTTTCTCGTAAATCATTTCATTACAATAATTTACAAAATTTTTCATTGCAATGAACTTCAAACCTGATGAGTCTTAGAGGGATCTAAGGTGAAACAGCTGTAGTTACATCCATGCTTAAAAAAAAAAGTTTTTTTCTAGTTTCTAAAAAATAAAAAATAAAATATAACCTGGGCCTGTGCTCGTTAAATTAAATAAATAAAAATAAAAAATTAAGTTCATTTGAACATCCCTACACTTTATTCGCTACTTATGTTTAATCATACAATAATATGTAAATATGTACATATGTATGTGCATAAGTTAGAAACGAATTATAGTAGGAAAGAAACTAGCAACAAATTTTCTATCAGATGTCGAAGGCAGGCAATAGCTCAGCGGTTAGAACTGTTGTTATTGTACTGCAAGGTGCGCAAGTTCGAGTCTTGGCAGAAGCAAAAGTAACCTGATGAGTCTTAGAGGGATCTAAGGTGAAACAGCTGTAGTTACATCCATGCTTAAAAAAAAAAGTTTTTTTCTAGTTTCTAAAAATAAAAAAAAAAAAAATAAAAAAAAAGTGAATCATTTTCATTGTAAAAATTACAATAGCAATAATTGTATTGTAATAAATTTTCATCATAAATCAAATTTGATTGAAAAATGTGTGATTGCAAGGCTGGCAATAGCAATCATTTTTATCACAACTTTATACGCATGCATTGGGACTGATGAAAGGCAAGCGCCTGGGTAATGCGAGTAATACCCGGCACTTATATCACACGCGTAGCCGCGTAATAACCCATGTCCTGGGTACATATGTACATATGTACGTAGTTATGTACATATTGGATGCTGCCGGTAACACGGTACTGGCAATATTTGCAGTCTTTAATATGTACATATACAGTCTGGATGATAAGATGATGAGAAAGAGGATGAGGGTGTGGATGGGGATAAGGATATACATATATTTATTTTTGTACCATTTTTTTTTCATTTACTCCCGGATACCTCAACCTCTTTCTCATCATCTTATAATCTAGACTTTATACAAATTGACGACTGCAAATATTACCAGTACCGTGTGCCAATATACACATTAGGGTACATATCATATTTTCTCAACCTCACCCCCTAGGTCGATGCTAATATAGTCTAAGATTACTTACTTACTTAATTGGCACGTAACCGTATAGACGATTCTGGCCGAGTTCAGTAAAGCGCGCCAGCTATTTCTGTTTCGTGCAGCATGGCGCCACTTAGGAATACCTAGGGAGTCAGCATCACTGTCCACCTGATCTTCCCAACGCAGTGGAGGCCTCCCTTTTCTTCTGCGTTCAACGGGTTTCGACAGAAATACTTTCTTGGCTGGAGCACCTTCGTCCATTCTCACGACATGACCTGCCCAGCGCAGCCGCTGGATCTTTATTCGCTGAACAATGTCGACATCTGCGTATAGCCGGTACAGCTCATTGTTAAATCTCCGTCGATGCTCGCCCTCGCCAACGCGCAAAGGTCCATAAATCCTCCGAGGTACTTTCCTCTCGAATACTCCAAGCGTCATCTCATCTGCTTTTGATATAGTCTATGCTTCTGCGCCATACATGAGGACTGGAACGATGAGTGTTCTGTAGAGTGTGATTTTGGTTCGTCGAGAGAAGACTTTACTTTTCAATTGCCTACTTAGTCCAAAGTAGCATTTATTGACAAGAGTGATTATTCGCTGGATTTCAGTGCTGACATTACTTTTGGTGTTAATGCTGGTTCCCAAATAGACGAAGTCCTTAACTGTTTCGAATTTTTAGCTATTTAACAGTGATGTGGCTGCCAAGGCGTGCTGTTTCTTTGTGTGTTGACAGGAGGTACTTCGTCTTGTCCTCGTTGACCGCCAAACCCATTTTCTTAGCCTCTTTATCCAGCTTGGAGAAGGCAGAACATACGGCGCGCGTGTTAGTGTCAATGATGTCGATGCCATCGGCGTACGCCAGCAGTTGCACACTCTTGTGATATAAGATGCTTCCTGTATGGTTAAGTTCTGCAGCTCGTATTATCTTTTCCAGCATCAAGTTGAAGAAGTCACACGAAAGAGAGTCACCTTGTCTGAAACCTCGTTTGGTCTCGAACGGCTCGGAGAGGTCCTTCCCAATTCTGATAGTCTAAGATACCACATATAAATCTTTGTCCCGATCGAAAACCGTTAAGGGGTGTCGCACAGGTGCCAATCTCCAGAAAACTCTATCGAGGCTCAAAAATTTAATTTTAAATTTTTGCATATCTAATGCGCAAATCGATTGTCCTGTACTCAAAAATACTAAATACAAATTTTGGTCCCGATCGGAGGTGGTTAAGGGTTGTCGCAGAGGGGTCCAGGTTCAGACTACCATATAAAGGCCAAAAAATTTAATTAATTTTTTTTATCTAATTGCCAAAGTCGATAGTCTTGTACTCAAGGATACCAAATATAAATTTTGGTCCTGATCGGAGAGGGTTAAAGGGTGTCGCCCGGGGTCCCATATGGTTATCTAAACTTTTACCCCTTTGCGACACCCCTTAACCGTCTCCGATGGGGACCAAAATTTATTTATGGCATCTTTGATCATGCTGTCAACGATGTAGGGGGTGAGATCGAAGAAAATCGCTTATCTGATTTTAAGGACACCCTAATACATACATACATATGTACCCGGGAAATGGGTTATTACGCGCAAACCGTGTTATATGAATGCCGGGTATTGCTCCAATTACCCAAGCGCTTGCCTTTCATCAGTCCCAATGCATGCGTATAAAGTTATGAGGAAATGATTGCTATTGCAAGCCTTGCAATCAAAAATTTTTCAATCAATTTGATTTACGATGAAAATTTATTACAATACAATTATCGCTATTGTAATTTTTACAATGAAAATGATTTATGAGAAATGCTTATTGCAATGAAATTTTTGTAAATTATTGTATTGAAAATTTGTACAATCAAAAAATTTCAATAAATTTTATTGCAATGAACTTGATCCCCAAAAATTTCAATAAACATTTATTGCAATAAATGGAAGGTAAATTATTGCTGATTGTAGTTATTTTACAATCAAAAATTTTATATAAATGTTTATTGCAATCTATGGAACACAAATTATTTCAAATTGCAATTTTGACAATCAAAAAACTGCAATAAATTTTCATTGCAATAAAATTGGAAGAACAATCAATGATTGCTGAGACGAATGATTGCAGCTTTTTGCAGCTCTGATAAACAAGGTAAATATTTGATTGGATGCATATAATTTTAGTTTGGTGATTTGGTTAAGTTAAACACTTCAATTTTAAAACAATTTCTTGTAGCAACAAAATACCTATGTATGTATCCATGAAATCCTAGTTCGAGTACTGTCAATACTGCTTTGCCTTTCCGGGCCCCCAAAAACCTTCCGGGCCCCAGGGCGATTGCCCTGGCTGCCCCCCCCTCTCCGCGGCCCTGTTCGTATTGCCGCTGAGGAATCTATAGGATACAAGCGAGCCCACAAAAACACCTGGTACGACAAGGAATGTCGCGATGCCTCGGAAAGAAAGAACGCCGCCTACAGGGCTACATTGTGTGCGGGCGCAACGCGAAGCGTATGGGAGCGTTATCGAACGGCGAAGAAGGAAGAGAGGCGCCTTTTTCGAAAGAAGAAAAGGGAGGCTGAAAGGCGCGAGTGTGAAGAGCTTGAGATGCTGGCGGGTAGGAACGATGCTCGAAAATTCTATCAAAAAATAAGGCGGATGACTGAAGGTTTCAAGACCGGGGCAAATTCCTGCCGGAATGATAACGGTGGTCTGGTAACTGATGTCCAGAGCATACTTAAGTTGTGGAGGGATCACTTCTCCTCCTTGCTGGATAATGGCAACAGTGAAAGTGCGGAAGGAGAAGATGTACGACCCGAATCCCCAATAGCAGATGATGGTAGGCATGTTCCACCGCCTGATCATGACGAAGTGCGAATAGCAGTATCTAGGCTTAAGAATAACAAGGACCCGGGCGCTGACGGCTTGCCAGCCGAGCTATTCAAACATGGTGGCGAAGAGTTGATAAGGAGCATGCATCAACTCCTATGCAGAATATGGTCGGACGAGCGCATGCCCGACGATTGGAACTTAAGTGTGCTCTGCCCAATCCACAAAAAAGGAGACTCCACAGTACGCGCCAATCATCGTGGGATAAGCCTCCTGAATATCGCATATAAGGTCTTAGCAAGTGTATTGTGCGAAAGACTGAAGCCTATCGTCAACAATCTGATTGGACCTTATCAGTGTGGCTTCAGACCTGGTAAATCTACCATCGACCAGATCTTCACAATACGCCAAATCCTGGAAAATCTCATGAAAAAGGAACCGACACACACCATATCTTTGTCGATTTTAGAGCCGCTTTTGATAGCACGAATAGGAATTGCCTGTATGCCGCAATGTCTGAATTTGGTTTCCCTGCTAAACTTATACGGCTATGCCTGACGTTGACTAACACCACCAGCACCGTCAGAATTGGGAAGGACCTCTCCGAGCCGTTCGAGACCAAACGAGGTTTCAGACAAGGTGACTCTCTTTCGTGCGACTTCTTCAATTTGATGCTGGAAAAGATAATACGAGCTGCAGAACTTAACCATACAGGAAGTATTTTATACCACAAGAGTGTACAACTGCTGGCGTACGCCAATGACATCATTGGCACTAACACTCGCGCCGTATGTTCTGCCTTCTCCAAGCTGGATAAAGAGGCTAAGAAAATGGGTTTGGCGGTCAACGAGGACAAGACGAAGTACCTCCTGTCATCACACAAAGAAACAGCACGCCTTGGCAGCCACGTCAATGTTGATAGCTACAAATTCGAAACTGTTAAGGACTTCGTATATCTGGGAACCAGAATGATGTCAGCACGGAGATCCAACGAAGAATCACGCTTGCCAAGAAATGCTACTTCGGACTAAGTAGGCAACTGAAAAGTAAAGTCCTCTCTCGACAAACAAAAATCACGCTCTACAGGACACTCATCGTTCCAGTCCTCATGTACGGCGCAGAAGCATGGACAATTTCAAAATCAGATGAGATGGCACTTGGAGTATTCGAGAGAAAAGTTCTTCGTAAGATTTATGGACCTTTGCGCGTTGGCGTGGGCGAGTATCGACGGAGATTTAACGATGAGCTGTACGAGCTGTACGCAGACATCGACATTGTTCAGCGAATAAAGATCCAGCGGCTGCGTTGGGCAGGTCATGTCGTGAGAATGGACGAAGGCGCTCCGGCCAAGAAAGCATTTCTATCGAAACCCGCTGAACGCAAAAGAAAAGGGAGACCTCCACTGCGTTGGGAAAATCAGGTGGACAGCGATGCTGCCTCCCTAGGTGTTCCCAAGTGGCGCCATGCTGCACGAAACAGAAGCAATTGGCGCGCTCTGTTGGACTCGGCCAGAATCGTCTAGACGGTTAAGCGCCAATCAAGAAGAAGAAGAAGGATAATGCATCAGGACATTGACAATTTAAACACATTCCATTATGAAAGAACAACTAAAATTTTAATTCAACGTTTTATTGGTCGATGCAAAGTAGCTATCGTAGTTATTTCAAAGTGAATAGTATTTGAAACAACATTAAAATGTCAATTTGAAATTGTTGTGATGTTAGGTAAAATCGCTTTTATTGTTGGGTTAACAATGATACGGTGATGCAACATAGGAATATTGGTTATTTTAAAGTGAAGATTCTTTGAAACAAAATTGAATTGTCAATTTGAAATTGTTAAAATGTTAGGTGAAAGCTCTTTTATTGATGGGTTAACAAACGGCATTGTTGACTAGGTTAATATGAAATATAAATCTATTTTCAATTTAAAAACGCAGTGTGTTTGTTGTAGAATTCATTGCTCTCTTTTATTTACATAAACACAAATGTGACGTACATTTTTTTTTTTATTTTAATAGATTACACAGTCAACATATTTACAAAAAATTCACTCAACACGAACAAACCGATAGTAATACATAATAGTTTGGCTCAGATTTCAATCTGCTTACCAAAAGGGCCGGCTTTACATTAACGAACCACGGTTCGAGAAAAACAAAAGTTTTACCTGCCGAACACTTATAGTTGAGGAGATATTCCTTGATAAAGTAATTTGTGTGTTGTAATTTTCCCGTTGGCGGCCTTTGGTTGTGCTTTAAAAAATAACCCTCAGCCGGTAATATCTATAGACCCATCCAACTACCAACAAATTACCAACAAATATCTCGTGAACTATAAGCAAAATTTTGATTTCGGTTTTGGTTTTGGTTCTTTAATGTAAAGCCGACCCTTTTGTTAGGCATTCTAGAATTCATTTAAAAAGCTCCACCAACGCATGCTCATTCACAGCAATCGCCAACACTTTAAATCCACCCAATAATATGCCACCAATCTGTATTAATATGCCTTTCAATTTTCCCTTGGCATCCGCCGCATGATTCTCCACCTCACTCATTGCCGGAACAAGATGGAAAATCCGAGGAAACTTTGTTATTTTGTAGAATATATAACACACACGATATCGAAAGGAAGTGCTTAATTTTTTGTAAACAATCTAAATTCCACTGTCACGCAAAACAAAAATTGGGAGTCGAGTTTGCTTTTTACGCACGCCGTTCAATTTCGACTACAAATTGTATACACGTTTGCATTTGAAATTTGTCAGATCAACAATGCCTACTATAAGTTGAAAATTTAGCCATATCGAATTAAAATTTCTCGACGTCAAATCGAGAATGCCCACTTTAAGCTGACAATGTAGCCACACCAGAGTAAAATTTCTGAACGTCAGATCAACAATGCCAACTTTAATTTGACAATGTAGCCATGCCAAATTGGAAATGTTGATGTTGCAATGAAATTGCTTATATTGTTAGATTATTTTTAACTACGAATTATTGCTAAATTGACTATTTTACATTTAAACTAGCAGAAAAATATTTACTTTAACTATAAAAAAGTGTGATTCAACAAGAAATTAGTCGACATTGAAAAATGTAACATTGTCACCGTTGGGAGTTATTTTTACAATTGCCTTTTTCCCTCAGTGTACCCACACTCACTAAACCAATTATCTATCTGCTTATTACTCATCGTTCCAATTCTTTCTAATTTTTGAATTTTTTATAATATTTTTTGTTTTTATTTTTGCATTCTTTTGGTATCTACCTAAAGCGAAATTTGAAATTTCTTAACGCCGAAACTCCACAAGACAAAATATTGGTAATGACAGTCTACCAATGTCTTTTCTAACAATCATATTTTCATGTCGGTGGGCACTTCATTTGATGACAGAATTATTTGCAAAATAGCGCCGAATAGAAATGCTGTGTGCATAGAAGCACTTACATAGGTATAAAGTTAAAAAAATAAGTAAGGAAGCCTAAGTTCGAGTGGAATCGAACATTAGATACTCAGCTGTATGCTTTGTTTGCTCGCGTTTGATGTAAACACGGTGTACTTTATATAAAGCGAGTGCTGCATAAAGTGGGCGTAGCCACGCCCATTTTCAAAATTTTTATCAGTCATCCAACTAAGCATATGAATATTATTCTTTGTGCAAAATTTCATTCCTTTATGACTTCTAGTTACAAGGATGCCACGTTACAAATTCCCAAAGGGTGTTCCAGAAATATCTTTCTTAAAAAGTAGGCGTGGTCAGAAACCGATTTGAATAAATTTTTGCATGTCTATTAACACAAGTTATAAAAGTGTATAAACCAAGTTTCGTCATAATATCTCAATTATTTGTCGAGTTATAGGCTAAGAAATCTCGTATATTCCTTTGTCTGAAAAGAGGCGGTGCCACGCCCATTTTCCAAAATTTTTATATTTTTTGTTTTCTGTCTATTGTGGAACTCGTGCCACAAAATTTCAATGAATTATCTTTATATTTGACAAAGATATCGCTTAAAATGTTTTTATTAGGCCCCTTTATAGTTCCCATATATAAAAGTGGGCGTGGCCGTCAACCGATTTTGACAATTTTCCGTCAAAACATTTGGCTAAGTAAGTAAATCACGCGTACCAAAATTTCATCGATATATCTTCAACGGTTTCTGAGTTATGACTCATAAAACTTTCAATGTTTGACCCTTAATAAGTGGGCGTGGCACCGCCCATTTTCCAAAATTTCATAAAATTTCTTCATAGGGGCCTGAGCTCCAGCTATATTAGGGACTGAGATACCAAATTTCCGATTTTTTCTATATAGGAAAAGTGGGCGGACCATGACGATTTCGCCCATTTCCAATACCAACCGTCCCAGTCTCGATACCAACTTGCATTCCAAATTTCATCAAAATATCTCAATTTTTGCGCGAGTTAGAGTGTTTACAGACGGACGGACGGACAGACGGACGGACATGGCTCAATCGATTTCTCTTTTCACCCTGATCATTTTGATATATATAAGTCTATATCTATCTCGATTATTTCATTCTGTTACAATCCACCGTTATGTGATTAAAACTATAATACTCTGTGTACTAGTACAGCTGAGTATAAAAACTGGTTTAAAATTAGAGTTGACGCTCACAAACTATATCTGTGGCAATTTACAATAATCGCTTAAGTCTTAAAAAATTATTTCTAGATAAATTGATTTTTATATTCGAAGGCGTTTTTTAACAAATCATAAAAGTCGATTAAAAACTATGGACGCAAAATCAGTGAGCCATCCACAATGTTACGAACAAAATGTCATGACGAAATTTGATTAAATATATACATCTACTTTGGCTGTTATAGCAAGTTTAATATACCTCTATTGTAAGTTAAGCCTAAATGTTTTTATTTATATCTTTTGATTGAATTAAGTTATAAGCATTATTTACAGAAATATAGAGTTTTAAAAGGAGAATAACATGGTATATATAACTCGAAATCTTCCTAAGTCGACTTAAGCGGTTATTGCTTGTGGCCACAGATATATTTGCACCTAATGTCCTCTTTATTTATTTTTTTAGCCGAAAATTCAAGCAAAATGGGCGTCGTGCGAAATTTCACATTCTCATTGTGGAGATGTTGCCACTGTGATTTTTTTTCGTTGAAATGAAAAATTAGCTGTCAAATCGGCAAACTGACAGCTTATGTTAAACCATTGATGTTAAATCAGTTGGTTTGACATCGATGTTATACCAGACGACAGAGGCGGTCTCCATTTGACATCTACAAATGTTAAACCAGCGCTGATTAAGCCAAAATTTGTGGAGACGCCGCACAGTGGGGAAGCTTCCATACCTTCAGCGGAAAAAAATAGAAGGAGTTGTCGTAGGGCTTTGAAATTTTGCAGACAGGTTATATATGAGCTAGTTAAGAAAATTTCCAAAAATGGTTGAAATCGGTCAACTCCTAGGGGTACCTCCCTTGGACCTATAGTAAAAAATTAAAAAAAAAAAAACATTTAAATACAAATTTTAATTTCAGCCGAAAAAAGTAAGATATCTTCACGAAACTTTGCATATCAGTTACCCTCATAAAGGGCATTGACGGTACAAAAAATAATTGAAATCGGCCACTCCCTAGGGGTACCTCCCTTGGACCTATAGTAAAAAATTAAAAAAAAAAATTAAATACAAATTTTAATTTCAGCTCAAAAAAGTAAGATATCTTTACGAAACTTCGCATATCAGTTACCCTCATAAAGGGCATTGACGGTATAAAAAACAATTGAAATCGGCCACTCCCTAGGGGTACCTCCCTTGGACCTATAGTAAAAAATAAAAATAATTTTTAATCGATACCTGTACTTAATTGTGAATAAAAGCGAAACGCGTTCATCGATTTTCTTGATTTATATATCATTTTGTTCATAGGTTATGCGACTTTACGTGAAAATAATAGGACTTTGAACTTTTTTACCGTTTTCGATTTTTTATGAATTAAAAAAAAAAAAAAATATTTTTAGGCAAAAAATATTTTTTTTTCTCCATACATTTATTTATAACTGGGAAACTGTTGCCTATATAGCGAAACGTTATATAAACAGATGAAAGTACTTGTAATTCTTGATTTTTATAAATTTGTTTAAACAAAATCCGACTAGTGGTTCTTGAGTTATGTTAAACAAAAGAGCCTTATCAGAATTGAGTCGCGAATCAATTAGCTGAAAAATGTTGTACTGTATAATACAATAAATTGAAAAGGGGCACCTGGGGGCACTTGAAATTGATTAAAAATGTAAAAACAGATATGAAACAATGTATTAGTAGTGATTTCCAACTGGAGGCAAGTGGTGCTAAAATTACAGGTCCAAATGTTTGGAGAAAAAAGGGATTTTTGTTATATGTTCATAAAAATAAACAAAAAAAAAAAACTTAAGTCTCTGCAGAGTTTATTTTTTCAATTTTAGTAGACTGAAATATCCTACTTTAAATAAAAAATAAAAAGAAAAAGGTTAGCTCACATAATAAAAGATTATTCGTTTTGAAATTCTTAGGTTTAAATTAAGTTGGTTCGGTAAAACATACAAGTACTGAGTTTGAGACGGCTATAAAAAAAAACTAGCAGTCAGATCGGAGTAATTCTTTTTGATTTGGTTGTACCATTTAGTCTAAATTCCAAAATATCACTGCATATTGCATGAAGAGTATGTTGACAATTTGACTTTTTTCCGCAAAATCCCCAGTGTGCGCCGGGTAAGCACGTGTTATGGTTTCCTAAATGTCTCATCTACATCAGTTTTATTGCCCATACAAATTAACATTTGCGTTTTTTCTTATTATTTTATGTAGGTGTTAAACGTTATTAAATGTTACTCATATACATATGTACATACTACATACTCGGTGCGTTTTTATACCTTTCATAAACCTCAAATGGTATTATAACTTTGTGCCAAAACAAGTTTCTCGCATTGGCAGCATTTTTATGAAAAATTGATCATTTGTCTGATTCGACCAAATATTTTTTACAACGATAACTATTTAAAACCTAAATATTTTTGAAAGATTTTGTACAAAAGACACAATTTTGAAAAAAAAAATCTCGTGAAATTTTTTTAAACAATATAAAATACGAGCTAATTTTAGAGATGATTTCCGAACTTTTTACTTGAAAATAATGCATATTACTCCATAAAGGGAAATTTTTAAAAAATTTTGTACAAATGTATACACTTTTTTGGTTTTAATCTCCAGTAAAACAGCTAAGAAATGAAACTTTTCTATCAGACTAGCCATGGGTAATGGCGCAATTTTTTAGGCGCTGATACAATAACACCAGCGCCAACCGTGGCGCCGCGCACTGTTCTGGGGCAATAACACCTTTAGCGCAATTGCCATGGAATAATCGATAAATAACGCTTGTTCGCTTCTTACTGTTTACCATCCCCGTTTTATTTCTTTTGGCGCAAAATTAATTTTAATTTTCATAATCATTTGGAAACATATTCCGTATATTTGTGAAAATATGCTGGAAATTAGAGTCACTTGGATCACTATCAAGCATACATAATTGTGACGGTGTCATATACGCTGTGCTGTTATTGGCTTTGTGGTGGTGCCATTTTACACTAGCGTTATATTGGTGCTGGTGTTAGCGCACGAAATTGAGTCGGATTTATATTGCAAAATTGAGTTGGCGCAATATTGAGTTGGCGCTATATTGGGTTGGCGCTATATTGAGTTGGCGCATTTCCCAAATCGGAGTTAGCGCAATAACGCCAGGGTTGGTGTTAGCGCAATTGCGCCGCGCAGCGCAGTGTTACCCATGCCTATATCAGACCTTGTAAAAACTTCATTCATGAAAGGCATGGAGTCTTGGACAAGGCCAGAAACAGTCGCGTTCTTACTAGTTCTTTTTAATGTTTGCCGAAATACGCGAAAATGCTTTGTTCTCAAGCCGAAAAATATTTAATTGTACTGTTTTTTAGAGCTTTACGAGTACTCGTATGTTATTTTATTAGGTATTCAGTTCATTGAGTTGGCGTTTTTTTTTTGTTTTTAGTTTTTTACTCTTCTTTTGGTTTGTATTGGTCACTCCTTTTACTGTTCCTAACTGATGTCGTACATTTCCGTATTCATCGTGCACACGGGTTTGTTCCCCTAGCAAACTAAAGTAAGCTACACTTTGGCTAACAAATCTATCAATTTTCGAAGCCGATTTTAACGAATATTATATCCAAAGGATTCTTTGATACCCCGTGGAAACAATAGAAAACATTTTTGCGACAATCCTTGAGCGACAGCAAAGCTTTGTACCACACACTCTCCTTCACCAAAGTAAATCAAGCTAAAGAAAAATAAAAGCATTGAATAGAAAAATGGATGAAGAACGAATAGAAGTAACGTACATACATATATAAATACATACATATGTACATAGATGGCAACTGCAAAGCTTAACTCAAACCGGGAAACACTCATAAGCGCATGGGTACTCAACGAACGAGAACGTTTGCTCCGTGTGTGTGTGCTTGGCTGTTCGCTACTTGGTGCTCCATCCACATGATGGGTAGAGTCCTTCTTTTTGTGTGCGCGCCACTCGTTGAGGGTAAAGCAGGACATTTGTATTCAAGGAAATCGTAAAATTATCCTTCTGGCAGACACATCGTAATTTTTCCAATAGACCAAAATGACATGGCCGACAGGTGGAGCATGTCTCTGTGATCATTGAAAGGGGGGCGAGTAAGGAAGAACGAGCACAACAAGGATACACAGTACAAAGTAAGAAAGTTCTGATGCCATTTTTGAGCTGCCAAAGCAAAGGAGAGCAAAGGCAAAGGCATAATCACATAATGCCTTGGTTAGGCTTGGTATGAACAACATACCCTCTACGTATTTACCATGTACACAGACTTTACTCCACTGTAAAGGTCGTAAGTAACCTTGACGCTTTTGCTAACAATCAATGTCTAAGCTTGCAACAACAATAAATATAAATTGCACGAAATTTGCATGCCACCCCCTTCAACTACTCGCCAGTTACATATGTATGTATGTATGTAAGGAAGTCCACTTTTACACATATTCGACTTTTATTGTTGTTGTAATTACTTTTGTTGTAGTTAGTGGCTTTGAAAAGCGGAAAACTCACATGAAAAATTGAACAAAGCAACATTTTTGCATTAAAGGAAACCAAAATGAAAAACATGGCAGGGAAAAATGAAAAATTGCAGCCAGGACTTTAACATATGTACTTATATGACATAGTTCATACATATTCATATGTACATACATACATATGTATACATCACACATGGGCGTAGTTAACTAACCCGTGTCACCACTACGCCATTAACTACCACTACCGTCGCGATAGTGGGGCTTCAAAATTTTCCAAACATCTAACGTGAGTGGAAGTTGAAACTTTTTCCACTACCACTAAAAATATTAGTGGTAGTGGATAGGGCTTCAAATCCCAGCTTAGTGGGATTGGGGCTTGAAAAATTTCCACTAATTTTTAATTAGTGACTGAAAACTTGTTCCCACTAAATCACGAAATAGTGGAAAAATCATTGATTCCACTATATGTGTAGAATCACTAAGTTTGTATATCGAAATACAAATACATACTTACATACATGTGAATAGTTCATTTTTGCTCTGAGAAGAAATATGTCTCATTTTGCTCGTCATATCTATGCATGTACATATGTATGTATGTGGGCATTTCCTGGGCGCAGGGCCGCCGAGAGAAAATCCGGGCCCGGGGTCAAAATAACTACGGGCCCCTATACTAAATGAAAAAATTCTCAAAATCAAAATTCAATGAATATATAGTTACGAACTTTAATTTATCTATACATTAATACAGATCAAGTAAATATGTTTACATACATAGAAATATACATATTAGTGTGGGTCAAATGTATTGTTCAAAAGGCATCCAGTTTCCGAATCCATGGGTCATACTGAGTAATATTGTCCATGGGACCATAGGTCTGAATGAATTCTGTTTACATACATATTGCTTTATTTGTATGAAATAAATTTCTTTAAATTGGAATACAAATATTTGTTGGTAGTAATTTGGTATATCAAAAGACTGATTCTGCTGTAGTGAGTTTCTGTAACTCATATCGATCAATGTTCTCTACTGAAATAGTCGATTTGACGTCATCATGACGTCATTCTCGATGCAAGCGTTTCTGTATGAAAATCGAGTCGAATGGATCGATACAACTGACAAATCAGCTGATATGTTCCATTCCAATTCAGTAGGAATGATCGATTAAAGTTGTTTCTGTAAGCAAAATAGTCGATATATTATCTATCAATATACTCGCCAACTTTTTAAACGGTGAGAAAGCTTTGACCGGTCGAAAAAATGGACAAAACAGCCGAATTCAGCCAGAGTGTAAGTATATTTTAATTAAAACAATTTATTTATGTATATATGTACATGCTATATATTAATGAATATACATTTAAATATATTTAATATATATTTAAAGGATTTGTAGAGTCTCTTAAGGAGCGTCTTTGTACTCCCAAAATGCACACATACACACGTTTCTGCCTGTACATGCGCATTGTCGCTTGTCAAATTAGAAATAGGTCTATATTTGCGGCGGCGACAAATGCAACCCTTCTGCCGTGAAGTCGTGCTGGCGTTAAAATGTGTGCGCCCATAAGAACGTGTGCATTTTACTTTTGACAGCTGGCTGCTTGTCGCTCGCCGGTTCGAATGTGCTTAGAGCATTACATTTATTTTGGCGTTTAAGTTCTCGATTGGCGTTTCATTTCCATCACTGTTCCGAATTTTATCGATTAATGCTTGTAGAAACACTCGCTATCGATCAATAGAGAAGTTTTGATAGAATCGACGTGACGTCATCAAAATAGACAAATCCACTCGATTTCTTACAGAAACTCACTACTGAACGCTTTAGTGAAACAGCAATCGAATTCAACTGTACGAAGCACCAAAGCAAATTTTAGCTTCGCAAGCTTTGTTTGTTTTCGGCGTATCGCTGTTTACATACATACATACACGTACATATGTATATGGGCATTTCCTGGGCGTTTCGGACGGTATGTTCGCACGATTTTTTGAACTTTTGAGGCAGAAATATCGCGAAATATTGTATCGTTTTATGATAAAGGGAAAGATTTACGCCACGGCAAATGATTAAAGTATGTTAGCGACAGAAATTTAGTTCAATGCCTCTGTTTTAGCTACTTAAAAAATATGGACGTGTTTTTGTAGCGTCCGGAACGCAGTTTAAGTGGCTAAAACAGAGGCATTAAACTAAATTTCTATCGCTAACATACCTTAATCATTCCTTTTATCATAAAACGATACAATATTTCGCGATATTTCTGCCTCAAAAGTTCAAAAAATCGTGCGAACATACCGTCCGAAACGCCCAGGAAATACCCATATCGCTGTATAAGAATTTGCATCATACCGAATTTTTCTGTTGCAACAGAAAACGAATTCAAATTTATGCTGCAAAGTCGACGCCAAAAACCAACAATTCCTTAAGTGGGATGCAGACACGTTAAGAGATTATAAAATTTGTTGAAATTTAAAATGATTGCTATCTACGAAAGGTGATTAAAGGTGTTGTTTGTTTATTTTCTGTAAGAAAAAACTTGGATATCATTTTGAGATTCCCGGGCCCTCTAAAGCCCGGGCCCGGGGCAATTGACCCCCTCAGCCCCCCCTCTCGTCGGGCCTGCCTGGGCGGTGCGGTATTACGTTCGCAAGATTTTTTGAATTTTTGAGGCAGAAATAACGCGAAATATTGTATCGTTTTATTATAAAGGGAAATATTTAGGACACACCTGATGATAAAAATATGTTCGCGATACAAATTTAGTTTAATACCTTTGTTTTAGCCACTTAAACTGCGTTGCGGACGTTACACTCAAAAAACAGAATCACTATTCCTCTGCTATTTACCATAGCAGCCGTGTTATTACTGCATACGCTAAATATTAAAGCCATTTCTAGTATGTATATAGCATGGTCAGTATTAATTATAGCCGTAGTAGCTTTATTTTTAAGCCAACATAAATCACTGTGGCAGCAAGTATTTATGGTATATAGTGCCGTTTGTATAGCACCAGCCGCTAATATAAACATCTGAAACTCATAGCATTGCCGGTAGCTGATGTAGCAATGTAACATAGCTGTGAGAGCTATGTGTTTAGCATTTATGGCTATGTTCGCTGCTGTTTCGGCTTTTTTATGCCAATTCACTCTCGATCAGCTGTCAAAATTGCATTTTTAAGTTGAAGTGCGACATTTCAAGTGCAACACAAAAGAAAAAGAATTTATAAATCAAAATGAATGAATATGTGGAGAAAAAACTTTTTGAGTGGGAATTGGTGTCGTTAATTGATGTTTTTAAAGGTAAGTACGTAATAAAAAGTGCAAAATGCAAATGTAAAATAAAATTTATTGAAACGCAAACCGGGCACGGTAGGCAGGAAGCGACGATAGGTTGCATGAAAATGTCGAGAAAAAAGGAAAGTGGGGTTGTGTTATGTGATGTTTATAGATGGAACATCCGTTGAAATTAAAATCCGAGCTGCTCCTTTTTCAAGGATATCCACATTTTTTGTTTTTTTTGAAAGGATCAAATATTGAGAAAATCGAAAATTCGCCACCGTCCAAATTTTTCCGATTTCAATACATTATTTGGTCGCTAAGGGATACAAAAAAAGGTATTAAAAAGAAAAATGGACACCTGTAGTGGAAAAATCCAATGTGAACAGGACCTAAAGGATAACCACTGAAATATAAAATAACACAAAAAGTACCCACTTTAATTTGCGTATAACTCCTAACATGTTAACTCTACGTGAAAATTCCTTATAATATGTTTCATTCAGAATAAATAAAGGAATATTTCTTTGATATACAATTTTGATGTACCTGCAGTGGTTAATGCACTTTGGTCCATCTAAAGTGAAAATTTCAAAAAAAAAGTACGTTTTTTTTATGGTGCTATTTTAAGTTCAAATATTTTTCTAGTTTATGTAAATATTTTAATCTAATGATCCAATTCTCATTCTTACATATCTATACGTTAATATTAAAAAGAATTAGAGCTGAAATACGCGCTAGCTGTGCACGGTGGGCGGTAAGCAACAATAGGTTGCATGAAAATATCGAAAAAACGATCGCCGGCTAAACACTTACGTAAAATGATATTCTAATATACTTCATAAACACACAGCAAGCGTGAATAAAATCTCCAACATTTTTCTTAAACGAAAATTAGTACCAGCACACAGCTAGGCACATATTCGTTGGGCCATCGTTTTTACGATATTCCCATGCAACCTATTGTTGCTTCCCGCCCACCGTGCACAGCTAGCGCGTATCTCAGCTCTAACTCTTTTTTAGTATTAACGTAGAGATATGTAGGAATGAGAGTTGGATCATTAGATTAAAATATTTACATAAACTAGAAAAATATTTGAACTTAAAGTAGCACCATAAAAAAAACGTACTTTTTTTGAAATTTTCACTTTAGATGCACAAAAGTACATTAAGCACTGCAGGTACATCAAAATTGTATATTAAAGAAATATTTCTTTATTTATTCTGAATGAAACATATAATAAGAAATTTTCACGTAGAGTTAACATTTTAGGAGTTATACGCAAATTAAAGTGGGTACTTTTTGTGTTATTTTATATTTCAGTGGTTATCCTTTAGGTCCTGTTCACATTGGATTTTTCCACTACAGGTGTCCTGTTTTCTTTTTAATACCTTTTTTTGTATCCCTTAGCGACCAAATAATGTATTGAAATCGGAAAAATTTGGACGGTGGCGAATATTCGATTTCCTCAATATTTGATCCTTTCAAAAAAAACAAAAAATGTGGATATCCTTGAAAAAGGAGCAGCTCGGATTTTAATTTCAACGGATGTTTCATCTATAAACATCACATAACACAACCCCACTTTCCTTTTTTCTCGACATTTTCATGCAACCTATCGTCGCTTCCTGCCTACCGTGCGGGGTTGCTAAAAGTGAAAATTGATTTATAACCAGTGTTGCCGCAGCCTCAAAAAATTTGGTATCAAAAATTGATACCTTCATGGTTTTTTTCGTATCACCGAAAACATTAAAACATACAATTTAATACACTTTAATTCCTTAAATATGATATTATAAGAGTAAATTAAGGAAAATATAAGATATATAAGTAGATTAAGGAAAATGTGAACTATTAATTAAAGCCTATAATTTAATAAAATGAAAATAAAACAATATACAACTGCAGTCAATGCATTTTTATTCATCGTCACTAGCCATTATTTTATTGGTACTTACAATTTTATCTAGCAAGTGAGGCAATGCCACATAGCAGTCGTTGCAATGCTAAATAGCCGTAGCTACAATTTTATCCAGCAAGTGAGGCAATGTACATAGGAAACCCAATGATAAACCATAGCGTGATCCACTATTTCTATTATTATAAAATATAGCAGCGACAGTAATAAACAGCCACTATCCCGATTTCTAGTAAGAACATAGCATCCAGCACCAGAAAACATAGCAGCCATAGCTATAATTTTTTTAAGTGTACACAAATGGAAGTGGTTTTTAGATTATTAACTAAATCAGCGATTTTCTTCGAATTTCGAATATAACTGAAAAAACTTAGTAGAGATAAATTGCAGAGAAAAGTCAATGGAACCGATTGCAAATACCATAAATTTTTTGCAGGGGGAAAAATTTATGTACTTTGGGTTTTTCATTGCTGCTCTTGTATCGTTAAAAATAAAATTAACGAAATTTCAAGAGGGTTTTGAATTACGAGACTTGACATCAGTTCGGACCGAACTTATAACATGCCTACACAAAAGATTACAAATATTTTTTGAAGGTAGTATGTTGTCGATTTAAAAGATAAAAAATAAATAGTAATTAATAAAATTATTTTAAGGAAATGAGGAAGCAAATTTGGCCATCATAGCGGCAATATCGTGGCCAGGTGTAAAGTTGCGTTTCTTGCAAGTTCTGCAGCGAACGGCACCGCACCTAACTACGGATTTCGCAAAAAAATTATTCATTGAATATGCTGCTCAGTTTGTTGTGAAAAGTGACAGCCAAAATTCAGATACAGAAAAATCCTCAGAACCAAGTGATCCATAAATTTTTGGAGTTCGACGAAGCAAATGGTAAGACTATTTCCTTAAGTTGAAATATAATTTTACCTTTTTTACAGTAGCAGCCCCTTAAATTATTGAACAGGATGAGGTCCGAAGGCAGCTTGATACGTATTTGCTTGATCCAAATAAGTCACTCAAAAGTCTAGAGAGCTATGGTATTGTGCGGAATTATACTATATATGTATATGTTTATGTATTTCGTGCACGATAAACACACATACATATGTATGTATATTTGCCCTGCAAAAATTCGGAGTACTCCATACGCTAATCCATGGAGTGCTCGCTATGGACCAGCCGATTACTCCATAACTTGCCACATTTCATACAAAAAATATGGTCCATTTAACATTGCATGTCATTGCAATTGAGTATGTATATACTCCAGTCCCGCATAACAATCAAATTAATCCATGGAGTACCTACATTGGATTAATTGATGGAGTACCCAACAGTTAGCCGAACATAACAACAAAAACCAAATGTTTATCGCGACGGCGCCGAATGACGCGTGTTCGGCTAACTACGAGCCGATGTAGATACATGAATCGGTCGTTTGGGCTATGTTAATGATCACTTTGAAAGTACTCCACCTACCACAAATGGAGCACATAATCCAATGATTTTTGCAAGGTAGGCGTCTATGAACGTATGACTAAATAAATGTGTACATATGTATGTAAAAATATTTACATTCCCGGAAAATATTTTATTGAAGATTACAGTTTTATTAGTGTTACTAACAGACATGCATATGTTAATATGGTTTAGTGGAAATAATTTACTCCCACTCAATTTGAGAAGATTGAGTTAAAAAAATTTCCACTACCACGAATGGCTTTTTTTTGAGTTGAAAATTTTTCCATTACCACGCTGTTAGTGGTAGTGGAAAAAAAAATTAATCCCACTACACGTAGTGGTACTTAGTTGAAAAATTTTAAAATCCACTAATGCCATATTAGTGGTACTTGACAGTTAGTTAACTACGCCTATGTATGGTATACATATATGAATAAGTGGGGAAAGTATTTGAATTTGTGGCAAACAATCTCTGCCAACAAATATTCAGCACGTTTGGGTAGAATATATGCAAAAGCATATACACACTAACGTTAATGTTGAAAATGAAAAAGGCAAAAGTGGGGAAAATCCAACAGCTTGCACAGAGTCTCAATGGCCGAGTGTGTTTATGCGTTGAGTCATTGCTGCTGAAGATGGAATGGACTCGGGTTCAATCCCCGGTGCATCCACTTCCGAAAAGAGTGCTGATGATCGCACTGTAAATACTAAGTAGTTGTTGAATTTTTTTCCACTTACCCCAACAATTAAAAATTGAATTAAAAATAAAAATTTCGTGCTAAACACTAAAAACTTTTTCAAAAAAAAAAATCTTGGGTCAATTTTGCGTCTGGCTACGTAATATCCATTTCTTAGATTTTAGACGTTACTAACATCTTTTTGAGAGATAAAAGCATTAAAAATTCTTTGGTTAGAAAAAATCATAAAACGGAACTTTGCTATCAAAATGTGTTTTTTCTTTCGCGTAAGCTTAATGAATTTGACAACCTTGAATATGTTGGCATCAAAAAAGGGCGGTAGCAACTGTGCAACTGGGACACATGTACCTCCCATTGTGCACTTAGGGTTAATGAGTTTCAGCAAAAAAAGTTATCTGCTCTAGGCGAAAGCCTGTTTTATTAAACTTTAAGATCCCGATTATATATAAATATCGAAGATATGAAGAAACATGCATGTAATTGGGCGACATCTAGGGGAAATTTTGTTTTCGAGTTTTCCAAGAATGTCTTCCATAAATGCGTTTTTCCTGCGCGAGACGGTCTAACGTATGTACATGTATAGGCGAGTTCCCGTGGCAGTGATCCAGATCCGGATAAGAAGTTTGCATGCAAATTCAACAAGAATTTGGTGATCCTGGTGTTAATCCGTATAAATTTTGGATCCGTATAGATTGTAATAAGTTGTTTTGATAAATACCAGGATCACGAAATTGTTGTTGTATTTGCTTGCAAAATTTGTATCCGGATCTGGATCACTGCCACGGGAACTCACCTTATATGTCACATGCCACTTTCCAAACAGTCTCTTTACAAGTATATTTTTACATGGTAGGTACATACCGTTACCTTAATTCACAAATGCCCTAACTGACAAAATAATTTTTTTACAGGAGATCCAAAAAGCGTGTTAAAATGAAAATAAAAGACTTTTGTGAGTTTGTAAAAATGCAGTTTCTGCACAAACAAGGCCCTGAAGTAGATCTTGAAGAAAAATTTTAGATACATTGGATTTTTGCAATTTTGTGTCAGATAGGGCCTTTTTACACTACGAATTTAGAAAAAAACTGTAGTTAGGGCTTTTTGTGGTTTGAATATTTATTCAGATTTTTAGCTGCAATTGATTCCAATAACTTCAAAGCGCATTATAAATAACATTTCAGACTGTAAATATATTGTATATCATATATCGTAAAATTAATACATATATTAATTTCAATACACATACATACATAATATAGGAAAATTTCATTAATTTTTAAAGGGCAAGTTTTCATAAAAAGAATGGCAATCTCTAGGTAATGATATTTTTAGATCCTATAGATTTTCCCATTTCTATTTAGAGATTGGAAGTTGTTGATTATGTAATGGGCTTTACTATTTCAAAATTTTTGCTGGCTCTCTGAGGTAGGTAAGAAAAAATAAAAACTTGCTACGTGGTTTTTCATGGCAAGCTCTCAAAGTTTTTATTCTGAAAAAATCACGAGTTGTATTATATGTACACTTTTGCTTATAACTTTTGATTGGATTGTCCGATTGATACCAAAATTAGACAGCATCTAAACTAAGACACGTAGTACTTGAAAACGCCAAAAACGGGAAAATGTACTAAGTCGACTTAGTACAGTATTGTTTGGAAGCGTCGATATTACATACCAGGTCGAATCGTTGAGTACATTTTCGGAATATTTTCAAAATTCAAAAAAAAAGCTATGCTCTAGGTGGTGAACTTGAAGTGGACTAGGATTTTTTCGAGCCTCGCGGATAAGTTGTAGATACAAGTTGAGATGGTAAGTTTATTTGTTTTTTAGAAATTATTCTTTCAATAAGAGAATGTGTAACCTCGCTTTCCATTTGTGTATGTCCTTTTTCTAAATATTTATGTTCTATAGTTACATTATTTTCCATACAAAAGTTTAGCAAAGCATTTGATAACACAGTGTTACGATTTTGGTAAAAACAACCATCTAAGCATACAAGGAGTCCAAAATGTATAACTCAAAGCCTGCCAAACACTTTCACCTTGTACTACTGCATATTGTAGCAAATGTAGTTCGGGCCTTTTAATTTATAGATTTTCATCATATGCAGATAGGGCTTTTTAAAAAGTGGTATAACTTCGTTACTTTTGTAACTATTGCTATCAAATTTTGTGGGAAGGTGTATTTTAATATATCCTACTACAATCTGCGAAAAACGCAGTTTCGAAAAAAGTGTCTATTAGGGCCTTTGTGAATTAAGGTAACGATACATACCCTCCAAAAAATCTACGCCTTTTTAAAGTTGATTCCAAAAGATTTAAATGCTTCCGAAATAATGCCTGAAAATTCTAAGCGAATAAAAGTTGTAGGGGCAAAGGCTTAAAATTAGGCTGATTTTCCTGTGTTGATGTCATCAGGCTGTAAGGACTACTCTCACTGGCTGAGAGGAAACCTTATTTCCAAGGCATATCCGCCATTTATTTACTTATTTAAGCCAATGAAGAACATAAAATTCTTAAAAGCTAAGTATACTCTTGATGGAAGAAAAAAGAATAAGGCTTATATAATTCCTGATTATGAGGCCTTATGTGGTGTCTATATATGTACCTTATAATAAGGTCTATTCGCCATGGGAAATAAGGCTAAGGTAATTACTCATAATAAGGCCTTTTTTGTACTTAAATGCCTTATAATAAGGAATAATAAAAAGGCGTGTATGTATTTACATATGTTCTCATACCTTTGTAAATAACTTTCTACGTATGCCTTCTAGATTATGTGAATGAAAATGAAAAACTCGTGCAGACGATAGGCAAACAATGACGAGTCTCCTTTTAGCCATGTTTGTTTGGTCTATTCGGTCTATGAATACATATGTAAGTATGTATGTACATTTGTATTTAGGTAGTTATGTATGTAACCGAATTCTGTTGAATCTATTGTGAGTGGTCACGCTCTGGTTAGATGACGTATACATATGTACATATGTTTGCATGTACTTACATACATACACTTTACATACTTTTTCTGTTGCCTTTTTTGTCGGTGTCGCTTGAGAGGACAATTAGAAATATGACACCGTGCGGAAAATTTCTACATACACACATACATATGTACATATTATTATTAGCAGGGCCGCGGAGAGGGGGGGGGGGCAGCCAGGGCAATCGCCCTGGGGCCCGGAAGGTTTTTGGGGCCCGGAAAGGCAAAGCAGTATTGACAGTACTCGAACTAGGATTTCATAGATACATACATATGTAGGTATTTTGTTGCTACAAGAAATTGTTTTTAAATTGAAGTGTTTAACTTAACCAAATCACCAAACTAAAATTATAAGCATCCAATCAAATATTTACCTTGTTTATACATGGGCAAATCCTAGAAAAGTGAGTTGAAATTGAGCAAAATCGACTTTGATTTAGAGTTTCCAAAGTACCGCGATTGGTAAGGTGGCGAACCAAGCTTCTCAGAAATATTTACATTTTAAATGAAAAATGTTGGTAACCCTGTTTAAATTGATTTCAAAGAGTTAAGGTATAAAGAATTTAAAAATTATTAAAAACAGTACCATTTTTTATCTACTATTATTTCCATGATTTTATAGTTAGGTACTGGAGTTATTACAAGGAACAAGTGCAAGAAGGATTAAATAAACTGTACCTAAGATTTAGTTACTGCTTAGCTGTAATACATATAATTTCTTGCTGAAAATCTAAATAGGAAAATGAAACGTAAGTGGCGCAAAAACCTAGAAAAGTTACCTTAATTTCAAAACCGATCTTTCAAATTAGCTCATATCTTGAAGTTTCTTTAAAATTTACCTGTGAAACAAATCTGCATCATTTAAAACTTTATACTTAAGCCATTTTTTTATTTATTGCCATTTCAAAAGTGAAACGTAAGTGACGCCAGGTAAAAATAGTGTTAATTTTTTTGACGATCGAGTAGCCACATAAAGGGAAAGCATAATGCTGGACACCGAACGTGAGAGGATCTTCAAGGCAAAAACACACAAAACCCCAATATAACACAGAAGCAGTATAAAGAATAAGCCCTCTCTGGGTTAAGAGGTGGGAAAAGTGAAATACGTATTATGTTTGTGCTTGAAAAGAGGAAGAGGTAAAAAGATACACCTTTTCATACAATATTGAAAAATATAAGTGTTTGCGTAAGAAGATGCTGAATTTTTCAATATATGTAATTATATTAATGGATATTTGTTGGAAAATTTAACTGAAATACCATGTGGCTCATTGTAGACCTAATAAAACCTCATTTCTGTAACAAAATTACGGTGTTTGAAACGTAAGTAACGCCTTGATGAAACGTAAGTGACACTGATCATCTCCAATATGTTTATAAAAAACTAAAGTAGGCGAAAAAAACATTTTTTCGGTCATCATAATAGCTCTGTTCAATAACAAAAAATTTTTACGAATTTTTCTATTCGTATGAGAATAACAGTTTCTCTATATGAAAATAACAGTTTTTATCAAAAATTTGTAAAATTTTTTTGTTACTGAAACAGGTATTTTCTTAAATGAATGTTATTTTTTTATTAGATTGAGTTTATTTTTTAGGGGGGCCCGTAAACGCGAACTGTCCCAGGGGCCCGGCTCGGCTCTCTGCGGGCCTGATTATAGGTACATTCCTACATATGTATTTTGATTAAAATAAGTACATACATACATACATATGTATGGCATACTGCATTGAAAATGAAAGCATCAATATTGATATAAGAATTTAAATTATAACTTTGCTAGAATTGGTGCAAAGTTTACAAAAAAGTAGTAATTTCACTTTGGTTGAATGCTTTAATTTCCCACACCTTGAGCACTGCTATAAGCCGCCAGGATTTGTACATTTTAGGATGAATCAGTCTGTTTGCTCAAAAAAAGGAACAGATCTTAAAAA
Source organism: Urophora cardui (assembly GCA_960531455.1). Taxonomy (NCBI): domain Eukaryota; kingdom Metazoa; phylum Arthropoda; class Insecta; order Diptera; family Tephritidae; genus Urophora; species Urophora cardui. Next base: position 599,004 of record OY482672.1, read on the forward strand.
AACTAACCCAAATTTTTCTATGTGGTTCTGTGTGATAATCCAGCAACGGGTTCTCGAGTTTTGACAACATCTTAACTAATCGTTTAAGTTACTTAAATTATGGTTATTAAAATACGATTATGAATGAGGGAGTGTTCTACGTGCCGAAACACTTTTCATGGAGACCAAGGCCGTAGCCAGGATTTCATTTTGGGGGGGATTAACTAAAAAAAAAAAACATTTCAAATTCAAATTACAAACATATCTGCCCCGTTTGCTATGCTATGTGCATGAATGATTAGGTTTCGTTTACACAGAGCCAAAAAGTTCACCTACAATCAAAGAGACTGCCACCTAAAAAAGCTATTTGGCCGAGGAGAGGGAGAGGGGACAAAATTGAAGAAATTTTTGCTAGAAATTCTTCTGGATTTTAGCTTGAATTTCTTCTTAAATTTATTTAAAAGGATATCGTCTGAAAACGAGGAGATAACTTCTTGTTTATAAATTTTTTATGTCATTTTGTAAAAAAAATTAAATTGTTAGAAGAAATCTGCTTGTTTTTAGGAGAAAATTTTTATAAAGCAAATCAATAAGGACATCCTCTAATTTTTACTTGAACCTTTTTGAATTTATTAAAAAGGAAAACTTTTTATTTTTAAAAGAGCCCTTATTAATTCAAATTTTGTTTTAAACGTCTTAACATACGTACATACATACATATGTACATATATAATCGTACATACTAGAAGTATGCATAACAGTTATTGCATCAGCCACGTTTTATGCGTGCAATTACATGTTCAAGAAATTAAAAGGGAGAACTTTTTATTTTTAAAAGAGCTCTTATGTATTTCCTCCATTCGCCAATTTCACTACGGCTTTGCACATTTCTACAATTCTCAAACGATTAGTGAAGCACTTGGTATAAAGAGTTTATTATGTCCATCTGCACTTATATGAAATGAAATGTTGCCCTTTGTCTGAATAAGTCCTAGGAAAATACTAGTTGACTAATTATGTTTTCCGATGAAAATCAAGATTCTCTTCTTAATAATATTAAACAGGGTTTCTTCTTAATTTTACAGGTTATCTGCTAAATTTATGTGAAAAGGTTTCCATAATTATTCTAGGAGTCATCTTCTAAATTTTATTTAATAGGTTTTCATCTTAAATCCACGGGTCATCTTCTTAATTATATTGAAAAGGGTTTCATATTAGTTTTACAGATTATCTACTTAGTTTTATTAAAATGAAATATCCAGTAATAATAAGACGGGCATCTTATTGGAGAGAAAGCATAGAGAAATCCGCTAAACTTTGTTCTAATTTATAGGGCATTTTAGGTGGTATTTTGGCTCTGTGTATCACCCATATTTAATTGTTATTGCAAAATCCAATTAATTTCACCAAATTTATCTGTCAAATAAAATTTTCGTCAGCTGATTTTCAGTGCAACCAGCTACCCTGTCAAAGCTTCAGAGGGTAAAAAGTGTGAGTTTTTTACACCACTGAAGTGTACATTTTTAGGAAACGAAAACAGGGTAGCAAGTGAAAAACTTATGTAGTTTTTTTACACTAAATTACCACTAGATCCAATAGCTTAATAAAACCACTAAAAAAAGAAGACATATTCTGTTTGACGTTTTACCTTCATTTTGCAAACGAAAACGGAAAATTGAAGAGTGTAACAAAAATGCGCATTTTTTTGATGAAACGAAATCACCGTTAATTTCAATGGTAAAATTTTAAATTAAGCTCTTACCCAATTAAGTTAATTATAAGTTTATGATTTTGTTAAACAATTTCTTAGACATGCCAAAAGCAAAACCGCAGTTATCCATATCTTCTGGAAACAGGCGCCAAATTAGGTTCAGAAGAAACGGGACAGTCGCTGAACATACAAATCGTTTAGAGAACTCACGGTTGCGTGGAATGCAGAGGAGACATGTGGCGATTCATACGAAATCAGCATTTAACTACAGACCGGATTTAAACTATATGGAATATTCTTCCCTTTTCATGGGTCGTATGAGTTTTTTTTTAAGTCCCAAGGGCAAACATTTAGCTATATTGGGGTAGACCTTCGCAACTAGGTGTTTTCTTACGGTCAAATGTATGTCGCTCTGTCGCGAACTGGTTCACCACAAAACCAGAGTTTTCTTATACCTGGAAATGGCAACAAAACAAACAATGTTGTGTTCACGGAAGTTTTTAATTAATGAACAAGATGTACCTTATTTTATGAACTAATTTGCCCACTAATGTACACAGAGCCAAATAATCCTCATAAAAATAAGAGGATTATCTCTTTGAACAGCTTCGTGGCCCAAAAAGAGGACAGTAGTCAGAGACGAAGATATTTCCATAGAGATTTCTTCTTATTTTTGGGAGGTAAATCTTTTTAATTTTATTTAAAAGTATACCTTCTTACAATAAATAGAAACCTTCTTTCTTCTTATTTTTGGGAGGTAAATCTTTTTTATTTTATTTAAAAGTATACCTTCTTACAATAAATAGAAAACTTCTTACTCAATTTTTCGAAGATATTTCCATAGAGATTTCTTTTTAATTTTATTTAAAAGCTTACCTTCTCACAATAAATAGAAAACTTCTTACTCAATTTTTCGAAGATATTTCCATAGAGATTTCTTCTTATTTTTGGGAGGTAAATCTTTTTAATTTTATTTAAAAGTATAGCTTCTTACAATAAATAAAAAACTTTCTGCTCAACTTTTCTTTGCGCATTATTGTTGTCGACTGTGGACCGCTAACTCAGTTTACATATGTATGTATATAAGACTAACTTTATAATAAATTTAATTAGATAACCTAATAAAAATAAGAAGAACGCCCTCTTTATTAATTCAAGGAGATATCCACATATATATTCGAAGATTTCTTCTTGATTTTATTAAAACGACTATCCCATTAAAAGTAAGTAGGGACTCTTCTTATAGAAAAACTATAGAGATATCTTCTTACTTTTGTTCTATTTTATTAGGTGGTTTTCGCTCTGTGTAGGTACCAAACGTTGTTTGAATTATTATAACTTTGAGTTTTTTGTTGTTAATAAATGTATTGTTTATAACGTTGTTTAATTTTAAAGTGTTTGCATTTCATCTAAAGGAGGGTGGTATATTACATTCCTTGCAGAAAACAAGCACAAAATATGAATGTGTAACCCATTCTTACACTCTACTCAAAGTTAAACATCAGTATATTTAATTTTTGCGGCGCAACGAAGTAAGCCGGGTACTTGCTAGTACATATGTACATAGATACAAATAATAATTGAGACTAACTTTTTACATGATTTCTATGCTTCTAAAAAATACAATTAAGCATATTTATATTATAAAAAAAATTTAATCGCATTAATTTCGGGGGGGGATTGATCCCTGCCATACCCCCCCCCCCCCCTAGATACGGCCTTGATGGAAACAATACCTCAAAGCTTTGTCGCCATCTGTAATCCAATTATACATACATACCTAGTTCCTACATAACTAAAAAGGAAGCATAAAGTTTTGTAAAGTTAAAAGCTCTCAAACAGACTTGAATAGTTAAGTCACAGGAATAAGCTTAATAATTTCATATATGTACATACATATATGTATGTAAGTACCTATTCACGTACTATAAACCGACGGAATACCCGCACATATTCAAACAAAAAACAATGCCAATGGGGAGCACATGCAAATGGTTAATTTGCATAATTGGCCACCAACAACGTACAAAACGACGAGCACGACGCAACACACAGTTTGTGGACTGGATAGACTGTACTCAAAAAAAAAAAATTATCTCGTCCCAATACAAAATTTTCTTTGTTTTGATTAATTTTCTCATAAATGCAGAAAAAAAATTAAAAAACATGCAAACAAATTCGTTACCATGGGGATTTGTATGGGAATTCAATTTCTTAAAATTAAAGAAATCAAATCTTCAAAACAAGGGCAAGTTGATTTTTTTTAAAACAAGTATATGAAACCATGGCAACGCATGTAAACAACAATATTTTATAATACTTTTAACATGCTTTAGAGAAAATTTATTCAAAACAAAGAAAGTAGTGTTCAAAATAGGGAAACAATTTCTTTGACCCCTCCATATATTATTTTTCTCTCAGTGTGGCTGGCCACTAAAATCACAGGCACACACAACAAATTTGAAGTCAGTTAAAGCTGAGTTTTGGTTTCCATTTGAATGGCAAGAGCAGAAGGAACAGTGAATTGGCGATGGAGAGTCAGAAAAAGGACACCAAATTTTGAATAACAATTGTAATATAACTTTAGGTAGGACTACCCATTTGCACACTGGCAAATTTTAAATTTTAGTTTCCTCGCCTACAGACCTGACGCGTTAGTTGAAATTTATGCACAACAAATATGTACTGTATATGTATATGTATTTATATGATTTATGTATATACAGAAAATGGTAATGTCGTATAAAAGTATGCAAAGTATTGCCATTTTAGCGATGCTCATTTCAAGTTTAAAGGACTTGCACTACCGGTGCGAAATAATTTTACTCTATCGGAGGTAAGCGTAAGTATATTGCGAATGAATTTAGGACATGCATACAAAAACAAAGTCATAGCAAATAAGCTTTTGGGTGTTTATGGAATCATTTTCGTTAACAAGGACATGATTCGACGCTGCTTATGACGGCTGTAAGCAGAGGTGAGCATATGCGAGCAAATATGAAATATGTACATATGTAGGTATTATGTGAACATGAATTTCCTATGTAATCTATTATATAAAAATAAGTCGCATTTTCCTCCCTGATGATTTAACTCCAGAGCGGCTGGACTGAATTAAATGAAATTTTGCACGTAGTTTTCGATTGAGCCCGACATGGTTTATAGGCAAAAAAAGTATAAGAATCCGGGAAGGTTTTGGAGATATTCCACAAAATGTGGACCAGGGTCACCCTATAACGGGTTCGTACGATATGGGTATCAAATGAAAGGTGTTGACGAGTGCTTGAACAAGGTGTAGTTATTGGTCCCATATAAAACCCCGTATTCGAGGTATTTCCTGAAATATGAACCAGGTGTGATCCCAAACGGGGTTTCTACAAAATGGGTATCAAATAAAAGGTGTTGGTGAGTATTTAAAAAAGAGGTGATTTTCAAGACCCTATGCGACCCTTTTTCCGAGATATCGACCAAAATGTGGATCAGGGATGACCCTCGAAAGTCTGGAGGGATAGAATAGGCATAGGGATAGGGCTAGAGGGATAGGGATAGGGATATAGATAGGGATAGGGATACAAATAGGGATAGGGATAGGGATATGGATAGGGATAGGGATAGGGATAGGGATCGGGATAGGGATAGGGATAGGGATAGGGATCGGGATAGGGATATGGATAGGGATAGGGATAGGGATAGGGATAGGGATAGGGATAGGGATAGGGATAGGGATAGGGATAGGGATAGGGATAGGGATAGGGATAGGGATAGGGATAGGGATAGGGATAGGGATAGGGATAGGGATAGGGATAGGGATAGGGATAAGGATAAGGATAGGGATAGGGATAGGGATAGGGATAGGGATAGGGATAGGGATAGGGATAGGGATAGGGATAGGGATAGGGATAGGGATAGGGATAGGGATAGGGATAGGGATGGGGATAGGGATAGGGATAGGGATAGGGATAGGGATAGGGATAGGGATAGGGATAGGGATAGGGATAGGGATAGGGATAGGGATAGGGATAGGGATAGGGATAGGGATAGGGATAGGGATAGGGATAGGGATAAGGATAAGGATAGGGATAGGGATAGGGATAGGGATAGGGATAGGGATAGGGATAGGGATAGGGATAGGGATAGGGATAGGGATAGGGATAGGGATAGGGATAGGGATAGGGATAGGGATAGGGATAGAGATAGGGATAGGGATAGGGATAGGGATAGGGATAGGGATAGGGATAGGGATAGGGATAGGGATAGGGATAGGGATAGGGATAGGGATAGGGATAGGGATAGGGATAGGGATAGGGATAGGGATAGGGATAGGGATAGGGATAGGGATAGGGATAGGGATAGGGATAGGGATAGGGATAGGGATAGGGATAGGGATAGGGATAGGGATAGGGATAGGGATAGGGATAGGGATAGGGATAGGGATAGGGATAGGGATAGGGATAGGGATAGGGATAGGGGTAGGGATAGGGATAGGGATTGGGATAGACATTAGGGATTAGGGATAGGGATAGGGATACGGCAACACGGTAATCTAGGAATTTTCCTTTATGCTTTATAGGAATAAATTTTAGGCAGAACAACGTCTGGCGGGTCAGTTAGTATGATATGTATTTTTTATTTTTTATTTTTTTTTTACATTAATTTCGTAGATTTTTACGGAGCGCAGATAAAGCGGCCCGTTTCTCAATTTTTTCCATGCTAAGTCGAGTATCTATAAAGGCGGATTTATCATTTAGGTTCAGAACTTTTCTGCCATGTGGATATTGTTGTTGTGTTTTCGGAGTGTGACAGGAATTAACTTTAGTTTAGGATTAAAACGACGAATCCGCCTTAACCCCAGCTTTAGAGAGTTGCCAAAAAAAAAACAAACACTGGTATAAAAGCAAGTGAACACGAAATGTGCGTTCGTTGAAGTAAGGGAATTGGAAAAAGTGTGTGTATCTATTTCTTCCTCTTCTCCATTGCGACACTATCCACGAACTTTGAAACGATTTTACTTATTCACAATAGAAAAAATTGGCATAACCAGTTACGACCATACTCAATTATTTTTGTTTCTGCAAATATAGTTTTGCTACTGAGAAACAAAATTAATTTTGTTTCTACTTCTGTTCTTGTTACAAGGAACAAAATTAATTTAGTTTCGTTACAGGTTTTGTTTCTGCTGGAAACGTTTCGGAGTTTTGTTACGACTTTTGTTACAAAGGAGTTTTGTTTCTGTTTCAGTTTCGTTACTTAGCTATGTAACAGAAACCGAAACCGAAACGCGTTACAAGTCCCTGAAAAAAGTGTCCCCCAATTTTTTGTTTAGCTAGAAACACATTTTTATATAATTTTGTGGTTTATTTAATGCATTGTTTTACTGCTGATGCACTGCTATGAGGCACAGCTAATATATTTGTAACAAATTCACAACAAGTTCTCATTTAAGTTGTTTTTTATATTCCCCACGCTGTGCCAAAACTCTTCTATTTCGGTTTGTTCAAAAAATTTTCTTGCATTCTAAAAATTTGTACTCCTAAATAACTCTTCGCCAATGAAAAGTGAAAAGGTAACAAAGAGGCTTTTTTTATATTTAAAAAAAAAACTAAAAAATATTTATTACATTAAAGTTTTGAAAGTAAATAAAAATAGGTAAAAAAACTTTTTAAGTTAAACGGTTTTATGTTATACATACATTGCAATGTTTAAGGCAGTGATCTCCACAAAGCCCTTATGGACGCGCGAGCAACGGTACATTGACATAAAAACATGGCCGACAATAAGAGCAAAAAAATTGCGTCCGCCCACTTCCTCCATTTTTAAAATTACACCCGAAAAATTTCGAAAATTTATAAATTGATAATTGTTTGAGAGGGGTAGATAAAGAGAATAAATTTATTTCTGGGTATTTTTTTTTAAATATTTTAAATATTTTTTAATTTTATTTTAATTTTTTAAATTTTATTTTTGGTCCTGAAAAAAACCGAATAAATTTTATATAATTCAGGGACTGGTAATAGTGATCGAAATCGAAAATGTTCAAACAATTATTACTAAATTTTTGCTTCGATTTTTAACATAGCTGCGCATTCTTTAGTTTTTTATATTCTATCGATTTCTTCTGCAGACGGAGCTGGTGTTGTGCGTTTTTATATTTTTCATTATCAGCGCACGCTTTAATAATTAAAGTTTAATTTATAGCTAAAACAGCGAAATTACCCATATGCATACAGGTGAAGCTAATAAAAGGGTGTTAAAAAATCTACATAGGTATATAAGTACATACATACATATCATAGATGGGCACTTTTAAGTACCAGTAGTAATTCATTATTTTTACCCTTTTTACTGCTTACTTAAAATTTTTTACAGTAATAAGTAACGCGTTACTTATTACTTAAAATTTTTTACATTATTAAGTATCGCTTTACTTATTACTTAAAATTTTTTACAGTATTAAGTACCGCGTTACTTATTACTGTAAAAATTTTACAGTAATAAGTAGTCTTTACTTACTACTGTAAAAAGTTTACAGTATTTCAGTATTATTTACTGTTTACTGTAAGACTACTGAAGTAGCGAGGATACAGTAGTCTAAGAATTGGCATACACACACACGCTCACTGGTGAGCACAAGCGCATGCGTTAACGAGCATCTGAGGTATGATGCCCAATAAACATAATAGAAAAAAATCTCGACCGTTGAAAAAACGTTTATACACATTTCTAATTCCAGAGCATTTTGAAATTCACAATTCACAATTAAACGTACTTATTCTCAATTTTTTCTCAAATATACCAAGGTAAGTACCCAGGTATGTATAAATTAAGGATATGAAAATAAAAACTATATTTTTACCACAATGCTCGGTAAAACGTCAGGAAGCAAAAATTTACTTAATTTTTTTTTTATAAAATCTTAACCTAGAATACGATAAGAATAAGATATTTGTTGCCACTGCTTCAAATAACATTTGGATGAAAAGCAATTTTATTTTTTCAATTGATTTTTAAGTAAATTTTTGCTTCCCGACGTTTTACCGAGCATTGTGGTAAAAATATAGTTTTTATTTTTATATCCTTAATTTATACATACCTGGGTACTTACCTTGGTATATTTGAGAAAAAATTGAGAATAAGTACGTTTAATTGTGAATTTCAAAATGCTCTGGAATTAGAAATGTGTATAAACGTTTTTTCAACGTTCGAGATTTTTTTCTATTATGTTTATTGGGCATCATACCTCAGATGCTCGTTAACGCATGCGCTTGTGCTCATCAGTGAGCGTGTGTGTGTATGCCAATTCTTAGACTACTGTATCCTCGCTACTTCAGTAGTCTTACAGTAAACAGTAAATAATACTGAAATACTGTAAACTTTTTACAGTAGTAAGTAAAGACTACTTATTACTGTAAAATTTTTACAGTAATAAGTAACGCGGTACTTAATACTGTAAAAAATTTTAAGTAATAAGTAAAGCGATACTTAATACTGTAAAAAAAAATTAAAGCGTGAATAACGAGTATTCATGAACATTGATGTGTAAACAGTTTCGAAATCGGATATTTATTCCCTTTTCCTTATTCCTTTTTTTCCTGGTTTTCTATGGATTAAAATGCGACTATAGTTTTTGTAATTTTTGTTGTCATTGTGACTGCTACTATTTTGTTGTTTTTGTTTGTTTTGGTTTTTGGTTTTTAAATTTTGTTTTTTTATTTCTTTTGTTTTGTATTACTCAGAAACATGCAAGATCATCAGAGTCCACGTTCGACCCATATCTGGAGACCCGGCCTAGGAATCATAAAGAGTAGAGCTCCGTATAGAAGTCCTGCTCAACACTTTTCATTTGATACCAATATTGCTCAGAAACATTTCGGGTTAATCCGGGGTCACATTTTAACCCATATTTGGGGACCCGACCTAGGACTCATAAAATGAATAGAGCTCTATGTGACAGCCCTGCTCAACACCTTTTATTTGATACCAATATTGCTCAGAAACATTCAAGGATCATCCGGTCCTCATTATGGCCCATATCTCGGGACCCGACCTAGACATCATAAATTTGATACCAATTTTGCTTAGAAAAATTCAAGGATCATCCGGGTCCTCGTTTTAACCCATATCTGGAGACCCGGTCTAGAGGTCACAATGAAAATAGCTTCATAGCGAAGTCCTGCTCAAAACCTTTCATTTGATACCAATTTTGCTCAGAAACATTTCAGGTTCATCAGGGTCATCGTTTTGACCCATATCTCGGAACCCGACATAGGAATCATAAAGAGTAGAGCTCCGTATAGAATCTCTGCTCAGAACCTTTCATTTCATACCAATTTTGCTCAGAAACATTCAAGGATCATCCGGGTCCTCGTTTTGACCCATATCTGGAGACTCGGTCTAGAGGTCACAATGAAAATAGCTTCATAGCGAAGTCCTGCTCAAAACCTTTCATTTGATACCAATTTTGCTCAGAAACATTCCAGGATCATCAGGGTCATCGTTTTGACCCATATCTCGGAACCCGACATAGGAATCATAAAGAGTAGAGCTCCGTATAGAATCCCTGCTCAGAACCTTTCATTTCACACCAATTTTGCTCAGAAACATTCAAGGATCATCCGGGTCCTCGTTTTGACCCATATCTGGAGACCCGGCCTAGGGGTCACAATTAAAAGAGCTTCATATCGAAGTCCTGCTTAAAACCTTTCATCTGATACAAATATTGTTCAGAGACATTCAAGGATCATCCGGGTCCTAGTTTTGGCCCATATCTCGGAACCCGAACTAGGAATCATAAAGAGTAGAGCTCCCTGTAGAATCCCTGCTCAGAACCTTTCATTTCATACCAATTTTGTTCAGAAACATTCAAGGATCATCCGGGTCCTCGTTTTGACCCATATCTGGAGAACCGGCCTAGGAGTCACAATGAAAGGAGCTTCATATCGAAGTCCTGCTCAAAACCTTTCATTTGATACCAATATTGCTCAGATGCATATCCATACATGTTTAAACAGGTTGGCCCTTTTTATTTTGCCTATTTGTCGTATTGTTGCAGAAAACAACAACAACAACAACTTCGCTTCGCTTCGTTGCTGTTGTTGCTGATATTTGCATTTGCACGACTATGCAGGCAAGCATTTGTAAGTACATGCCTAGCTACCTACCTAACCACTGACAATGCCAAGGTCATTTACGGTTTACGCATTTACATGTTTACTCGTTTACGCATTTACATGTTTACGCGTAAACTTTACCTGTTTTTCGAAATTACTCGTAGCTACAGCAAAGATGTTTACACATCAAAATTTAAGTAATAAGTAACGCGTTACTTATTACTGTAAAAAATTTTAAGTAAGCAATATTCTTTTACTGCTTACTGTTTGCTGTACTGAATTACAATTTTACTTCAGTATGCCCATCTATGATACATATGTACATATGAACATACACATATCACTATCTAATTCCGTATCAAATCTTAATTTTCAAATAAAAGATGTAATACATTTTTCTCAGAGCGTGGGCGTTACTTCGCTTTCGTAAGCTTCTGCAGAAAATAAAAAAGAAAAATGGCAGCCAAAAATGGCGTGTACACAAACCCAGTCGGAATTGATTGCTTTCAAAATTCAGGTTTCTTTGAATACTTTTAAAAGTATTGTCTTCCAGGTCTGATAGTGAAAAAATAGTTTAGACCAAAAACAATTCCAAAATTATTCCTTTATAGGTAATTTTACATAAATTAATAGTAATTTTGCGCTGCCGTTCCTAATGGGTATAACATTAAACTTCGTTTGTAGGCGAGAGGATAGCATGCGCGGTAGGGATGGGCAAATTGGAAAAATATATCGATATATATTGTATCGATATTTAAAAAAACATCGATTTATGCCGTGTAAAAACATCGATATATCAATATATCGAAAGGGCTGGCTCTCACAGATCTCAAAACCGGAATCCAAACTTGCCGCAGACTTATAGTTTACTAGATATTTGTTGTTAAAGTTGGATGGATCTACAGATATTCTACGAATCCTGAAGTATAAACATAAAAATCATTAAGAATTGCTTGAAGAAGAAAGTAATGTAAATTCAAGCACCCGGACATTATGGTTATACCACTTCTTAAAAAATGTTCTGCTGTTAAATTCGAAGCGAATCAGAAATGTATGAAAAATATCGAATTTGGCTCGAAAGGGCAAAAAATTATCGATTATCGATGCACGGTAGTTCAAAATATCGTCGATATTATCGGCTGTACTATTTTAAAAATATCGATATATTGATATATCGATATATATCGCCCAACCCTAATGCGCGGTCGCGGTGATTTTCGGCGCGCTTGCCTATGCTTAAGCGCGGCACAAAAACAAAAAGCGCGGAAGCTCGTAGGCAGTGGAGACCCTTGGTTTAAGGTAAATGTACTAAAAACCAAAAAAAAATAATATAGATCCAGTCGTGGGAATTATAAACATTTGCATAGACTAGACTAAAATAAAACCGTGGGGCACGTCAATTGTCTACAATCGTTGATTAAAATGTTTGTTTTGTAATGTTACACTATAATTAGGCAGTTGTTCAACCGACAACGATGGACGTGTGATAAGTAGGGCTAGAATGTGGAAAAAAGCTAGCAAGCTCGATTATAAGCGAGTTTTAGGGTTTCATAGTGGTGAGCGAGTAGTACTTTTATCATATGTTTTGCCGATTAAAGACAAACTATGAGCAGTGAAACGATTCCTCGTGTGAATGTCCAACGATAAACTAGTTGAAACATCTCTTTTATTAACATGGAGTGTATAACTATTGGAATTTCCATGAGCAAGAAAATAGTAAGTAATTTCCTCACCGTCTGCGGGCCAACTGCCTAACGACGAATTAAAGGATTCTTCTATCGCACATTAAGTCGATAATTTGTAGACAATTGACGTGCCCCCCGGTTTTATTTTAGTCTAGTCTATGCAAATGTTTATAATTCCCACGACTGTATCTATTTTATTATTTTTTGGTTTTTAGTACATTTACCTTAAACATTGCAATGTATGTATAACATAAAACCGTTTAACTTAAAAAGTTTTTTTACCTATTTTTATTTTCTAGTTTTTAGTTTTTATTTCGCATAAATGCGATTTTTGTAAATCCGACCCACGCGCCACCTATCGGAAGTTTTTTTTTGGAAAATATTTCCTTTCAAGGTAGTAATACATGTTCCGAATTTCAGCCAAATCGGACCATAAATGCGATTTTTGTAAATATAGCGACCCACGCGCCACCTAGCGGAATTTTTTTTTTAGAAAATATTTCTTTTCAAGGTAGTAATACATGTTCCGAATTTCAGCCAAATCGGACCATAAATGCGATTTTTGTAAATATAGCGACCCACGCGCCACCTAGCGGAATTTTTTTTTAAAGAAAATATTTCTTTTCAAGGTAGTAATACATGTTCCGAATTTCAGCCAAATCGGACCATATATGCGATTTTTGTAAATATAGCGACCCACGCGCCACCTATCGGAATTTTTTTTTTTCATAATATTGCATTGTCATCGGGGTTATACATGCGTACAAAATTTCAGATTAATCGGTTGACAGGAAGAGGGTGAAATTTGAATTACTAAATTTGACCCAAGAATAAATAAAACAAACGGGGTGAGCTAAATAAAACCGTTTAAAAAGGACCAAAAGTGGTCCGAATTTTTAAAAAGGTTCAAATATTGCATATTTTCAAAAAGTTGGCTTCCGGTGGCCTGGCTCTTAAAAAGGTTCAAATTGCCACTTTAGTGCCCCCAGCGGCAACGCTACGTAGCAATGTTCGGCTAACTACGAGCCGATGCAGATAAACGAGTCGCTACCTTGGAGCTATGTTTATGATCACTTTGAGGGTGCTCCAACCTGCCACAAAATGGATCATATAATCCAATGATGCTTACAGGGTATATGTACCTACTACTCCTTATTTAATTACATACGTACATATGTACACACATACATAGACCTACATCTAATGCGTTCCCTGAAGGAAAGATGGGGCCAATTGTCTTAAAATTATATCCCAAGGTATAGTTGCATTGTAACTAGACCAAATACACTTCAAAAAATTAATGCGATGTAATGCTAAGCAGGTCAATTGTCTTGAAAATGGGCCAAATGTAATGCGGGGTAGGTCAATTGTACTTAAATTGGTCCGAATGTAATGCACATTGTGCATTGTTATCAACTTTGTATTTTATAATATTTTTAATCATGTTAACTTTTCTTGCTGAAAATTTTTGATTATTAAAAAATATGTAATTTTTTCGTTATTTCAAAATGTTTGAGAATTTTCAAGATATTGATAATGATTTAACTAGTTAATTGTAACCGTAATTGTAATTGTGGCCGCTGTGGTGCAGTGGGTAGAGTGCTCGCCTGCTATGCCAGAGGTCTCGGGTTCAAACCACGGTCCGAGCCAAACAAATTTTTCTAATTAGTAAAAATCCAATTATTGGGTTTTTTAAGAGCAGCGGTCACCTCTCGGCAGTGGGCGGCATACCCTCCGATAGTATTTCTGCCATGAAAAAGCTTCTCACAAAAAATGCATTCGCCGTTCGGAGCCGGCATAAAACTGTAGGTCCACCCAATTAGTAGGAAAAACAAAAAGGAGCACACCTCGAATTGGGAGAGAAGCTCGGCCATAAAACTCGTCAGAGTTATAATAGCGCCATTGTATTATTATTATTATTAATTGTAACATCTTAACTGTTGGAAAAAGGTATTGTGAAATCAACGTAGCTAGATTTTAAAATATATTTGAAATTAACACATTCTTTATTCTTATAGAAGCGCTTGAACCAGATCAATTATTAAGGGACATGGAGAAAAATAAAGCTAATGCGTACATTGAGTCACAAAAACAATAATATACATAAATATGTACATATGTATAGTTTGTAACTTATTTCTTGCAACATGTATTTATTTACTTCTTCCAATATGAATTTATTTAATTAACTTTAAAATATATTAAGATACCTACACATGTATGTTAATATAATAAATAAATTAAATATGGAGAAATTGTTTAAAGAAATAAAAGACGAGAAATGGTTTCTATATATGTATGTATGTATATAGCATAAGTATACTCCGATTGTAATGAGAAAAGGTCTAGACCAATGTATATAGAAAAAGTATATTCCGATTGTAATGCACAAATGTCCAATCGACCTAAAGCTGGTCCGAATGTAATCCAGCCAGGGACAATTGGTCCTAGCCTAGGACATGCAGTGTTAAATGTAAATAGAATTTTATATGGGATTGGACCAAATTTTGGACCAGTTACAATCCACTACAGTCTAGTTTATGGAGTATACTAAGTCTACTCCGAAATCCTACAGGGTTGTTATCTTTTCACTTCCTATGGTTTTTAGTTACCCTGACAAACAAATGCTAAACACTGTTTATATTTCTTTTTGTTTTTGCATTACTAAAATCGAATTATTTACTGCCAAGATCACGAACACCGAACGAATTACCGAAACGCCGAAAGCCACGGTGCCGAACTCGTCGAAAATGGTATCAGCTACCCCGTCGGTTCGAAGTTAAGTGTTGCCAACTATATGAATTATGTTCGAATCAGAGTTACCAAGTGTTGATGCGAAATTGAGCGGGTTTTTCTCAGGTTTCTTATCTTTTTGATAAAACCCAATATATTTTTACTTTATTTTACTAAAAAAAATTTATTTAAATAATAAAATAATGGATTCTATTCCGATAGCAGCAGGAAGAGGAGCAAAGGATTTCTCTGAACGAAAGAAAGTTGTTGAGAGATCATAGCAAGCGTAAATTTAATTAGAGGCTGAAAATAAAAAAATAGTCTTAACTTTGCGTGAAAGAAATCTTTACCTTGTCCTTTTTTCTGTTTTCATAGAATTATTTTGAACTACATAAAAGCAAATTGTATACAAAACAGGGGAAAATTTCAATAGCAATGTGCCCGGCACCGGAATTTTTCGTTTCTTTTTTTGGCGATAGATCACTTAAATGCAAACGAAACCTTGCGGAAATTTATAATTCATTAATAACACAGTATTTTTGCGTAGAGTACCCTTATGCATTGCGAAGGCCGCCGCGCTCTGAAAAGTAACCCTCAGCCGACAGAACTCCTTTTCTGGAGTTAGATCTGGAGAGATTTACAGTAATTTTGTGTAGTCGGGAGTGTTATAACTAGTAAAAATTATCATTCACAGAACTTTACCTGAAGGATTCATTGAAACATTCTTAGTGGTTTGAAAATAAATACGGCGGGCGCATTATACTGAAGCCGACCTTCCACCACCTGCGATATTTATTTGAACGCGTCTTTATTGAGACGGAAGTTTTTACTGAAATGGTAAATTGTTGGTAATACACATTCATAATTCGTTAGTTGCTTTTTTATAGTAGTCAAATAATAATTATCAACTTCAGAAAATGCATTATTATTCTTGGGTGAAAATATATTTTAATTTCCAGAACCTACATACACACGTAAATCACTCTTCTTATTATTATTTCACAATTTTTTCTTTTAAGTTTTTCTTTGCATATAACAGCAATTCAATCGCGGTGAAAAATACAATGGACCCACGCCATGTTTGTGGCTTCTCGCGACCGGTTGATTAATGTATTTACATATATTCACACTCATTAACACTTATTACAACTTCATACATGCATTTACATAATTTACTTAAACTTTTATTGTAATTTTTGATATTTTGTTAATATCGCCGCAACCAAATTTCGGCACGAAAAACTGTCAAAATGTTCGTTCATTCGGTGTTGATAATGCCGATTTACCGAACTTCGAAAGATTCGGCGCGCCGTCGGTTGTCATAATGCCGATTTGCCGAAAACGTCATTTCGGTACCGCCGACGGTGTTCGTGATAGTGGCATACATTGTTCTGATTTTGACATAAAGATAAAAAACATGGTGTGAAATGCTTAAAGTCAAAATAGCTGCATTGCGTTTATAAAATAAATAGTGGCGCGCCTTTTTTATGTTACCAAAAACTTTTAGCTCATTCGCTCGGCTTAAAAACTTAAAATGCAAACTAAAAACCGTGTTAAATTACAATTATGTAAAAGCAAGAAAAACTTGCATTGCGTGTCGCAGATGAATATAAACTTCGAAATATTTGTTTCAAATGAACATAATATCCCAATAAATATTGTGGCGAATGTTCGAAAATGAAATTCAATATATCGAATATGAATATCAAACCAATGTTTTGGAATTCTTACCGAGTATGGATCGGTTAACAAGGATTTCGTTTTTCTGGAAAATTCTACATAGTCTCGAATCGAATAACAGCCTCTTGCATAAAATAGGTATTTTAGGCCTAGATGTTTTAAAGAAGATTTCGAAATTGAACTTCATATATGTATGTAAGTATGTCGTAAAGTTCATTGCAATTATATATATATCGACGGCTGAGAATAAGATCGCGCTATTTCAAAAATTGTTTCTAAAACGCCCTATTCCAAAAATTGTTTGAATAACGTCCTATTTCGGATTTTGCTTCAAAAACGCCCTATTTCAGAATTTGTTTCAATAACGTTCTATTTCAGACAATTATTCAAAAACGCCCTATTTAAGAGAAATATATATGGAATTTTCTATGAAATAGTGCGTTTTTGAAGCAAAATCTGAAATAGGGCGATCTTATTCTCAGCCGTCGATATGTACATATCGACCTCTAACCGCCATAAAATTGTAAAATCAAGAGAAAACATTTTAAATTTAAAAATGTTTATTTTTATTAGCCGCTTTCGATTCACAATTCCCTCTGTCAAATTTATATGAGAATGTTAGCGAGCAGAGGGAAATTTTTATCGACCAGCTAGCGAGTATAGCTACTACTCATTATGGGTTCGATCATTTTTGTTCGACCCGACCTCGCTTGTTCGATGGCGAATCGAAAACGCCAATTTTAAGCTGTATGAGATTTTGAACCTAAAACTTTCGTTTTTATTCCATTCATTTTCATTTTTAATTTAAATATAATTCTTTTTATACCCAAAATAAATTTTTATTTCAAAAATTTAATTTTTACTTAAAAATTTTAATTTTTAAAATAAAAATGATCTGGTTTAAAACGTGAAACTTAATCGAACAGGAGCAGCAGCATCACTAGCAGCATAGAATTACAACAAAAACAAAAAAATCACAGATTCCAGCGACAGCAGCAACAGTCAAAGAAAATTGCTTGTAAAACGGCATCAGATAGCAAGCGAGCGAGCGGGGAAACGAAACATAACCAAAAATTAAAAAAAAAAAAACAAGAGCGCGGCTGTCTTCGGCCGTACAGAAGACTTCATACCTTTCATGAATGGGGTTATTAATCGAAAGATTTTTTAGAAAAAATAGTGTTATGATCTTAGCTATTTAAATAGAGAAGTTATACCCTAAAATATCTACATATATTTGAACAATCGGTTGTATGGCAGTTATATGTTATAGTGGTCCGATTAGGGCAGATTCCGCCAAATGGCCAGCTTCTCCTAAAAATACACTCACATTCTGAATTTCAAGCAGATATCTCAAAAACTGAGGGACTAGTTTGCGTTCAAACAGACGGACAGACGGCTCAGCTCATGATCCTGATCATGTTGGTATTTATGTATGTATTTTGGTTGGTCTGTCACGCCTCCTTCTGGTACTTTCAAGATTCGTATTTAGGCACAAAGTTTTAATACGTTTTTATTCTCATGAAAGGTATAAAAAGCGCTTTAGTGTCAGAGGCGCATTGCCAACAACTAATAAGTCAAGCCAACATTGTCAACGATTGATTGTGTTTGTACGATTGTGCGTTTGCGCGTGCAGCGAGCAACGAGCAACATGCAACGCTGTCAACAAAAACACACACATACATTGTCATACATACAAACCTACACCAACAAATTCGAAGAAAAAAAAATATTGAACATGATTTTTTCTAAATAATTTAATATCAGATAATTTAAAAGGGAATGGGAAAATGATTTCCATGGAAATTATGAACATGTAAGTGACAGCAGCACAGCGGTAACGAATTTCAGTTAACTTAAGATTAAAGGCTGTTGAGACTGTTGATATTACAAGTGATCTCTGTTAGTCTGGAATTAGCAAGGTAGACCGTTGAAATAACAAACAGGCCCGTGCGCAGGGGGCAGGGGTTTGGGGGTTGAAACCCCTCCCCCCCCCCCCCCTATTGGGAACATTTCAGCATACATTTATATTAACTACTAGCTGATGGCCGCGACTTTGTCTGCGGAACTTAATATCTCAATGCAGGGGGTTCGTTTTTTGTACCCGAGTTCTCCATTACATAACAAACACACGTTACAAAAATTAACAAAACGGACCATAAATACGGTATTTCTAAATATCTGGACTCCACCGCTACCTAGCGGGTTATTTTTTTGTAACAGAGTTTTTGATTACATAACGAACATACGAGCCAGAAACGAACAGAATGTGATCAAAAATAGGGATTTTGCGAATATAGAGACCCCAGCGCCACTAGCGTTGGAGAATATAGCCTATGTCGAGCGGACTTATCCCAAGAATAAACTGTCAAAGTTTGGCAAAAATCCGTCCAGTAGTTTTTGAGCCATTTCCCGATAAAAAAAAAAACTCCTACAATTTTATATACTTATGTATATATAGGGGATTCACAACCTGTCATATTGGGTCATATCGTCATAAGTCATAATATTTTGTGGTTGCATTCTATGCTATATGTGTACTAAATAAATACAACTCTGCACGATATGTTTTTGGGTCGTCGTATTTGATCATCTGTTTTTGTTTACTTCTTCACAGGGCTTCGAAAAAGTATTTTATAACTATTTTCGTACAATATTTTAATATGACATATGACTTTATGACACTTTGTGAATCACCTAATAGATTACAGCCCAAATTCCATTAAATTTACGCTGTCCTGAAGATTTGTACTTTGTTGCTAATTTTTGTTTTAACTGAGTCAGTTTACCTTAAATTATCCTACATTTTTCGCCAAATTTCTTTTTATACCTTTCATGGGAATGAAATGATATTATAACTTTGTGCCGAAACACGAATGGTGAAAGTACCAGAAGGAGGCGTGGCAGACCTACCAAAATATATACCAATATGATCAGGATCATGAGCTGAGTCGATTAAGCCATGTCCGTCTGTCTGTCTGTCTGTTTGATCGCAAACTAGTCCCTCAGTTTTCGAGATATCTGCATGAAATTCGAAATGTTAGTGTATTTTTGGGAGAAGCTGATCATTTGTCGGAATCGGCCGAATCGGACCACTATAACATATAGCTTCCATACAACCGATTGTTCCGATATGGACATTTTTGGGTATAACTTCTCCATTTAAACTGATAAGGACATGAAACTTTGAAGTATTTTTACTCATATGGACCTAAATAGTGACACTGAAATTTGTCAAGATCGTACCATTATAATATATAATATATATAAACGATGTTACTATGAACTTTCAAGGTCAAAATATGGGTAAGCTAAACTAAATCAGACCCGTTAATGAAAGGTATGAAGTCTTCGGTACGGCCGAAGACAGCCGCGCTCCTACTTGTTTTAATTTGAGTTTCTATTTACCCATGAATATCCTCACGACCGATTTCACTGGAGAGGGAATTTCTAATCTCTTCCGGACTGCATTGCACGCATTTGTTCGGGCAAGGGTATGACGGTGCGATAGCGGTTAGAGGAGCTCAAAGAAACTTATCCACTTGCGCTCTACTTCCATTGTGCTCTTCATAGCAATTTGGCGGTAAGCTCTGCATGCAATATAACGGTTATCAAAAATTGTCTGGGAATTTTATAGAATATTCCTACCTTTTTCATCTATCCGAAGCGCCAAAATGCCCTTCAAGATGCGATCAATGAAAATCTGGGGACTTGACCTAGGAATCATACTGAGTACGGTAATGGGCAGAGCCGTAGCGAGGGTGTGGCAACCGAGGCATTTGCCTCGGGCGCCAATAGAGAGGGGCGCTGAATTTCGGTAATATTAAACAAAATTTCGGAGAAGTATTTTGAAAAAACATAATGAAAAAATAGGCGTTCGTTTGCCAGGAACCCGCAAGGTTCTCACTTGATCATCAGATTTGTAAAATTTTTTCAAAAGTAATAGGTATGTATGTATATGGGTGCAGTTTATTTTTAAAGTAGTGAAATTGAATGAATATTTAAATTAGAATGCTTATGATAGTCGTTTAATTCATACATTTATTTGAAAGTTGTGATTACCGATAAAGCGCGCTCATGCGTGCATGTACAAAAAAAAGGTACGTACATTTGCAAAAACTGGCAAGGTAATGTAATAAGAGCAAGAAATCTCGATAAATAGAACATTTCTTATAACATTAATGTAGGATAATATTAGGGAGTCGACTGTATATGCATATAGTGGCGACACCTGTTTGTCAACAACCAGCTACTTACGTCCGAATAATTACATAGCTGATTGGTCGATTGCGCAACCCTTTCGCGTCGCTAGGAATGTAACCAGTGTTTAAAAAATTGCACGAATTTTCATTCTCTTGCTTTTGATTAGGGCACTCGGACACACGATGGGCATCAAAAGCTAATGCCGTAAAATCATTGAATTCCCAAATTGAGGCAGTTCTTGGAGTACTTCAAGATATAATCGCCAATCCAAATAATCCTGACAACAAATCATCTGGCGAAAATCTGACGTCTGGGATCAGATATTAAGTCGGGTTGATCGCGTTACGAAAGCCTTGCGAACGAAAAGTTTGACTTTGGAAAAAGCTGCATATTTGATTCAGGGTTTGAAAAATTCACTACAAGAACTTCGCGACACAGAATTCAAAGAAAATTTTAAGCGTGTTTCTGCATTAGCTACTAGTCTACTAGCGAGCAATGTCAGTAAGCGATCAAGGAAGAAGAAAAAATTGGAATTTATGAAGGAGAAGACGGCGCACCCGAAATTCCGTATAATGAAAAGTTTCGCATTGACATCAACGAGGCAGTTGATAGGTTCATAGTTGAAATCGACTGGAGGTATAAAAATATAACACAGGCCGACAAAATGAGACCGATTTTTTTGACCATAAACCAGACCATACTTTCCTAAAGGTTTTCGATGCGCTGAATTCAAATCTGGACGCAGAATTTCTCTATCACGTCAGGATTTTGAGATATCCTAACCTAAATTTTTTTTAAAAGCGCATACAGCATCTTAAAGAAGAAGTCTTTCTCTTACGAATGGCGTTGAGTTTTAATGTTTATAAATGCTTAAACCCCACAAGCCCACAAAACACAATCCCACAAACTATTAACACATAAACTTTAGGTTAGGATATCTGAAAATCCTGACGTGATGGAGCAATTCTGCGTCCAGATTTGAATTCAGCGCATCGAAAACCTTTAGGAAAGTATGGTCTGGTTTATGGTCAAATTTCTTGTCGGCCTGTGTAATGGATGTGGCCAATGATTTCGGATTTTTGTCTGGCGAGTTTTTGAAAAATGAGTAGCACCGAAGTGAAAAAAGCAGCGATGGATTTGGCAATCAAATACGAAAAAGACATCAATGGCGCAGAATTTATTGAGAAAATTTCATATTTCAAGCACGCAGCTTGTCAATCATCCCTGATCGTCTCGAATCCACGACTGTTATAGAACTACTCCAAACTATTCAAGATTATGGTTTAAAAGCATCATACCCAAACGTTGAAACTGCTTTCAGAATTTTTTCGACGATTCCTGTAACAATCGCTACGTGTGAACGTAGCTTTAGCAAACTCAAACTCGTTAAGTATTATTTGAGATCAACAATGGGCCAAGAAAGAGTGTCGAACTTGGCTATTTTATCGATAGAAAACGAAATTGCCGGTAAAATTGATTTCGACGATATTATTAACGAATTCGCTTCTATTAAGTCAAGAAAAATTCACTTGAAAATGTTAGAAGAACATTTTTTTAACACAGTATTATATGGTGAATGCTACAGTATTAACAAATATATATGTATATGCATGGATAATTTGTTCAAAAAAAAAGAAAGCGTGAGTAACGAGTACTCATGAACATTGATGTGTAAACAGTTTCGAAATCGGATTTTTATACCCTTTCCCTTATTCCTTTTTTCCCTGGTTTTCTATGGATTAAAATGCGACTATCGTTTTTATAATTTTTTGTTGTCAGTGTCTGCTACATTTTGTTGTTTTTGTTTGTTTTGTTGTTTGGTTTTTGATTTTTGATTTTTAATTTTTGATTTCTGATTTTGATTTGTATTTGTTTTGCTCAGAAACATGCAAGATCATTCGGGTCCACGTTTGACCCATATCTTGGGACTCCGTGTTGAAGGCCAGCTCAAAATCTTTCATTAGATACCAATATTGCTCAGAAACATGCAAGAATATCCGGATCCCCGTTTTGACCCATATCTCCGAACCCGACCTAGGAACCATAAAGAATAGAGCTCCATGTAGAAGGCTTCCTCAAAACCTTTCATTTGATACCAATATTTCTCAGAAAATTAGAGAGGTATGCATATCCATACATTTGCGTACATGTTCAAGCAGGTTGGTCCCTTTTATTTTGCCTATTTGTCGCATTGTTGCATTTGCACGGCTATGCATGCAAGCATTTGTAAGTACATGTACATATATCTACCTACCTACCACTGACAATGCCAAGCGATTCACACGGACGCAGCAGCGTACTAACACAAAGGTCATTTACGGTGTACGCATTTACACATTTACGAGTAAACTTTACCTTTTTTGAAATTACTCGTAGCTACAGCAAAGATGTTTACACATCAAAAATTTGCCATTTATTCTTATATAGAACAAGTTTTGTTGTCCTGCATTTTGAACAGGGGGCGCGGGAATAACAAGCTTGCCTCGGGCGCCAAAAAAGCTCGCTACGGCACTGGTAATGGGTACGACTCTACATAAGAGTCCTGCTCAACACCTTTAATTTGGTACCAATATCCCTGAGAAATATCCCGGTGTTATCTGCGTCCACATATTGACCCACATCTTGGGATCCCACCTAGGAATCGTAATGAGTTAATTTCTATATAACATCCCTGCTCAACACCCTTCATTTGCAATGTATATGTATGTATGTATGTAAATTTCTGTGTTTGTTTTCTTGAGAAAAAATTTATTGCGATGGGAAATGTGCGCAGGTGTAATTTTAATGCAATATGCCCGCGAAGTAAAAGTCTTGAAAAGATTTTAAATTTAAATTAGATAGAAGGTACCCACATAATTTAACTTATAACCTTTACGTTGGCAAGAATAAAAATAAAAACAAAAAAAAAAAAAAACACCGATGCCCGTTGGTGGTGGTGCAGCGTTCGCGCAGTAGCTAAAACATCAAATAACGTATTCAAGATGAGAGCGATATGGAAACTGGTGCATGCAACATAGGGAATATCTGAGTACATATGTATGTATATGGCTGCATTTTTTTACATACATAGTTAATGTGAAAATTAATACAGTGCTGTGTAAGACAAATAAGAATATATTCTTCTGGTTCTCTTTTTCCAACTGAAAAAAAGCAAAATGTGTTTTATTTGGAATTTTGCTGAATTAAACGAAATACTTCTTTACTGATTATTTTCCACGGCCTCCTTTAATAGGTTGGCATCAAAAAAGTACATTAGGGCGTCAATTACCCCGGGCCCGGGCTTTAGAGGGCCCGGGAATCTCAAAATGATATCCAAGCTTTTTGCTTACAGAAAATAAACAACACCTTTAATCACCTTTCGTACATATATAGCAATCATTTTAAATTTCAACAAATTTTATAAATCTCTTAACGTGTCTACACCCCACTTAAGGAATTGTTGGTTTTTGGCGTCGGCTTTGCAGCATAAATTTGAATTCATTTTCTGTTGCAACAGAAAAATTCGGTATGATGCAAATTCTTATACAGCGATATATGTACTTGCATGTGTGTATGTAAACAGCGATACGCCGAAAATAAACGAAGCTTGCGAAATTTGCTTTGGTGCTTCGTACAGTTGAATTCGATTGCTGTTGCACTAAACTTTAGTGACTAAAGCGTTCAGCAGAATCAGTCGGGCAATACTTTGAAACTACTGGCAGCTAAGTAGACTGTGGGTGTTTGTATGCGTTACAAAAAACTCGACGAGTGCGGCAAAATAGAATTTGCTCTAAATTAAAGTTCGTAACTATATATTCATTGAATTTTTATTTTGAGAATTTGTTCATTTAGTATGGGGGCCCGTAGGTTTTTGACCCCGGGCCCGGATTTTCTCTCGGCGGCCCTGCATTAGGGTGGTAGCAACTGTACATGTGGGTCTTAAATACCCCACTGGTGCACCTAGGGTTAATGAGCTGCCGTAAGAAAAATTCTTAGCTTGAAACAAAAATATAGATGTACTAGACTTTAAGATGCGACCCTACATAAATCAAAATATGTTTTCCAAAATGTTTTATTTTTTGCACGACAGTCTAATGTAAATATGTATTTGCATACATCCTGACGCATCTAGCTAAATACATACATATGTATGCAAGTACAAAGCCCCTATAAAGATGCGTAAAAGCATCTGTCGCACATTTCAACGTACTACATACATACTCCCCATACAAGTACAATCTATAAGTAACGAAGTACTCGTACCAGCAACTAAAGCCAACTTAAACACGCATGCAAGCACTGCTTTTTCTGCTACGCGTGAGTGTCGTTGTATGGCTTTGTGTTGCATGCAACATACTCGTAGTAGGCACTTGTGCACAATCAGGCGTTTTCGTTGGAACATGGGAAAAAGACAACTTAAATACACTGTTTTTTTTTTTTTTTGCTTACCTTTACTTATTGTTCTTTTACTTCACTGCAATTTCCCATACAAAAGGATCGAAGTACTTAAAAGCACAAAGTGGAGAGTAATGACGTAAAGGTGTACCTAGAAGAAATAAATACATATGTATGTACATATGTGATATGTTAAAAGAGAAGAAGTAGAAAAATAAGATGTAGAAGAAGAAGAAGAAGAAGAAGAGGGGGTTATAAACATTGCAGATGCAGTATATTTTAACCGCAATGCGCTACAGCGGAACGGCAGATAATTTTCTGAAGAAAGAAAAAAAGTACTCCAACCTACCACAAATGGACCATATAATCCAGTGATTTTTGCAGGGCGGTGCGCCGAAGTAGCCCGTATCCAGATACATCTGTATATATGTATGTATGTACATTAGGGTACCTACATTGGATTAATTGATGGAGTACCTAACAGTTAGCCGAAACTAGCAACAAAAACCAAATGTTTATCGCGAAGACGACGAATGACGTGTATGCAGTCAAACATATATGTATATATCAGTATTGCCACAGACAAAATAAAAAATTTACCAAAAATTAAAAAAGAAATTAAAAAAAAATTACCAAAAAATTACCATTTTCTTTATAAATAATAAAAATCACATCTCTGACTATAAGTTTTCATTTTAGTACACAAATATCGCATATTATATATCAAACTCTTTAACTAACTTATAATAATAATACACTGGCGCGTTTATAACTCTGGCGAGTTTATAGACCGAGCTTCTCTCCCAATTCGAGGCGTGTTGCTTAACTTTTGTTTTTTCCTACAAATTAGGTGGACCTACAGTTTTATTCCGGCTCCGAACGGCGAATGTATTTTTTGTGAGAAGCCTTTTCATGGCAGAAAAACACTCTGAGGTTATTCCGCCCACTGCCGAGAGGTGACCGCTATTTTTAAAAACCCAATAATTGGGTTTTAATTAATTAGAAAAATTTGTTTGGGGGTTAGAACCCGAGACCTCTGGTATAGAAGGCGAGCACTCTACCCACTACACCACAGCGGCCACTAAATTACTTACTTCAAAAGTTACACGTTTTCTTCTGGTTACAAAAACACACAACCCCACCAACATACTGGTGACAATCGTCGAAAACGTCGGCAAATTCACTAACGCTGGATAGTAGGTTTTAACATGAAAAAACAAAAGAAAAATTAATCCAAGCAAAATGCAAGGTGGCGGTAGCCTAATCAGCCAATAATAACTTTTATTTGTATTGATTTTTTTATAGTTGGTAAAATAAAATCTTAATTTCACCTTATATTATAAACATGGGAAAGGAAGAAACCAAATAACATATACATATACATATACATACATACATATCTACATATTAAAAATGTTAATTTCATATGGCTATAAAATATCTTTTAAGAGCCTTTCTATTATACGTTTTTAGGGGGCAATCCCTTTTTAATTTCCAGCAATAATCCGCCATCTTATTATTGTTATTAATAAACCGCCATCATGTTGCAATCCCATCGACCCTGATATCGCTCCTCCATTACTTTTAGATCCTGGTGGAACCGAATGCTTTTTTTTATGGCAATACGAAATTAACATTTTTAGTATGTAGATATGTATGTATGTATATATGTTATGTATTTGGTTTCTTCTTCTCCCATGTTTATAATATAAAATGAAATAAAGATTTTACTTTACCAACTATAAAAAATCAATACAAATAAAAGTTATTATTGGCTGATTTTGAATACAGCTTTGGCGGTTTTCGATTTTTCGTAGCATATGTATGTCCATATTTATCTAATCTTTTCCTTGCTTTTTTTTTGTGGAAATCGGTTTTGTGATTTAAGTTTTTCAATAACAAACACAAAAAAATTACAGGAAATATACAAAGAAAAAATTTAGTGTCATATGAACATTACATAACTAAGCAATTTTGGTATGCATATTTTCCCGTTTTTTGATTAAACTGGAATATCCTAGGAACGCGTGCTTGGATATTGACAAATTATGTTTCGTTGAAAAGAGAAATAAATAGAGATCGTTTCAAAATAGTTTATATATACACTACTTAACAAATTATTGGAGTAAAACGTAACTGAAAGTTAGATTTTTTTATAATTTTTTTTTTACATTATTTTGACAATATCTCGGACATTTATCAAGATGCGTTAACAACTTGTATGCGTGGTTGAAGCGGTGAAATCACATGTTTTCAACGACACCAACATCAAGTTGATAGGACAAACAGAAGAAAAGTTATGGACCAATATATGCCCCAACCTATGGAAAAGGGGTTTTTGACCCCTATTTTAAAAACTAGAGGACTTCCAGGAATTTCTTGAATGCAGTCTTTATTTGGGTACCCCAAGGCATAAGAATTTGCAAAAATACCCAGGGCAAAAAAATTTTTTAATTTTTTGTAGAGCTTTGTTATCAAATTACCAAAATCGGTTTTAGAGAAAAAAAAAATACCAATTTTGGTTAAAAATAACCAAAGTGGCAACGCTGATGTATATACATATGTATGTAGTTATGTATGTATACAAATATCGTCGTCGTCGCGATAAACATTTTGTTTTTGTTATGTTCGGCTAAATACGAACCAATGCAGATATGTACATGAATCGGTCGTTTGGGCTATGTTAGTGGTCACTTTGAAAGTATTCGAACGTACCACAAATGGAGCATATAATCCAATGATTTTTGCAGGGGTATGTATGTATGTACATACATATATGTTTTGCGAATTTTCATTTTAGTGTACTGCATTCAATTTAAATGAATATAAAGTGCAGTCTGTATTGATTTTTTTATTTTATGAAATTCATCGTCATTGCTTTGTGTATACTTTTCATAGGGTCAGTTTTTAGCTAAAACAATCGCTATCGTTAGAAAGGTTGGGAAGTTTAGATATGTATGTATGCACGTACATAACTACTTAGTGTTATTCTCTAATTATACCCTCTAGTCGAAAGCGAAGGTAGAAAACTACACTCAGGGAAAAACAGCATTTTAAAATCAAAAATAAAATTTTTGTTTTCATAACGCACGTTTTAAACCAAACTATTTTTATTTTAACAATGAAAATTTATAAATTAAAAATGAAACTTTTGAATTAAGAATGAAATTTTTGAAGTAGAAATGCATTTTGGATTCAAAAAGAAACATACTTAAATTAAAAATGAAAATGAATGTTTATTCAAAAACTCGCTCCTTGTTCAAAATTTTTTTGTGAGCAAATATTTTTTTGTGAGAAATCCAGCAAAAACAATAATGAGAATCGATTTTTTTTAATTTTGGTTTTACAATGATTCAAATAATTCATGGATTCTTTTTTAGGAAAGGGAAGTATAAATAGGTTACTACAATTCAATATAATGTTTAATGTTCCACTATGTGATGGCGTTGGATTGAATTTCAGGTTGATGTCATGGTTCGAAGCCGGAGGAGAATATAAAATAAAGAAGAAAAAGCAGAATAAGGAGAAGAAGAAATAAGCAAACAGTTGAGGCGTAGTAAAAAAGAAGAGGAGAACAAGCGGAGGCTATATTTTTATAGTTGGGACTCGGATTGAGGGAAAATGAAGAGAATGCCATTGGATACAATTTCGAATCCGGAAGAGAAAATGATATAGAGAACACTGCAGCATTTTTTTTCTCATTGTTCTTAAAATAAAAATAAACATTTTTAAATTTAAAATGTTTTTTCTTGATTTAAGAATTTTACAATGAACATTTTTAAAATAAAAATGTTGGTATTTACATCACTTTTAAATACGTTTTTGCCTATTTTAAGCACGTTTTCATATGTTTTTATATTTTTTTTTCCCTGAGTGTACACTAAAATTCAATGGAAACTGATTAGAGAAAGAAGTACATATTTGCAAATTCCCACCGGAATCTCATCAGAGAACTACATTAAATTTTGATTCGAGAATTATAATTTTCCCGATTTGAGAACTGTGTCATATTTTCTTTGAGAGCGTTATGATTCTCGACAGTTTCTCGTAACTGTAACTTTAGAAATCTGAGAAAAGGGCTAGTTCTCGAGTCATTCTCAAATCGAGATCCAGTACTTAAATGTCACTGTCTTTCAAGCTGAGCAGAGATTCATGAAATGAAGCGGATTATCAATGAGAAGTTGGTATCAATGTTATTTTGGGGAGACAGACAGCTTGAAGGATTCCACTGTTCTAAAGATTAGATCAGAACTTGTAGACGAATATCTGACAATTCCGGCGATATTGCGCGGAGTGTTACAAACGAAGGCTGAATTAATTTTTCGGCATTTAAATTTAAAATAGTTTTGCAAACAAAACCACTTTAATTTCATATGTACATATGTATGTACATACATATGTACATATATATGTAAGAATTAAAACAGCAGATTTAAAGGCTTACGAAATAAGGCCTGAAAATTATAAGGGTTGCAAATTTGTATGGCGTAAGGCTTAAAATAAGGCTGATTTTCCTGTGTTGATGTCATCAGGTCATAAGGAGTACCTACTCTCTCTGTGAGAGCACACCTTATTCCAAAGGCTTATAGTGCAACTCTAATGATGCGTATGCAGATGCGTATGCGTGTGCGTGTCACTGACAGCCGTGTTGCATACCTGTGTTTAAATGAGGCAAACTCCAGTGGCACGGATGTAAATGCACCACACGCATAGAAAATTCGAAGATGATTTCGAACACGCATTCGAACGCAGCTAAGTTGCAAATTTTCTACTTCTATGCGTGTCGCAGCCGATATTAGGTTGGTTGCTACATCGGTATACATATTTTTTGGTAAAAACTTCGTTAAATTGAGTTAAAGTGAAGTAGTGAAAATGTGTTTGCCAGCAGAAATGTTAATTAAAAGGGGTTTTAAATATATTTAGAGATGGTTAATATTAATTATATGTTAATTACTACCTGCATACCCATGTACATAGTACATGAATTTAAATTACATATACATATGTAGTTACCCGTGTGTAAATACATAATTGAAACTTAAATAAGTTTGACTGTAAAAAAATAATTAAGTGAAGTGAGTATTCTTTTGAATAGGGAGTTTTCGCCTTGGTATAACAGAACACCAGATTTCAGAGGTTGTGCATATACATATTTGTATTATTGTCTTATATTTTAGGGCAAAGAAACTGTAATTCTTACAATAAATAAAAATCAACGGATAGCAATTTGCACTATGGCCGCTGTGGTGCAATGGGTAGAGTGCTCGTCTGCTATACCAGAGGTCTCGGGTTCTAACCCCAGTCCAGACAAACTCCAAAAAAAATTTTTTTTAAATTAATTAAAACCCAATTATTGGGTTTTTAGAAATAGCGGTCACCTTTCGGCAGTGGGCGGCATACCCTTCGAGTGTATTTCTGCTATAAAAAAGCTTCTCACAAAAAATGCATTCGCCGTTCGCAGCCGGCATAAAACTGTAGGTCCACCCAATTAGGAAAAACAAAAGGAGCACTTCTTGAATTGGGAGAGAAGCTCGGTCATTAAACTCGTCAGAGTTATAATAGCGCAAGTGTATTATTATTATTATATTATTATTAATTTGGAATTGATCCGTACCCGAATGGTACGTTTTTTTTTTAATAATTTTAACGTATTCCGTATATACGGCAATAACGCTTCCTATCATAATTAATATCAATTCTAAATCCTTATTCATTATACATTTTATTGAATCTTTCGCGAATTGGTAATACCTATATGTATTTTCAAAAATAACAACGGCGGAAATTGTATATATGTATGTATGTAGTGTAACCCTGAAAAAATCATTGGATTATATGCTCCATTTGTGGTAGGTTGGAGTACTTTCAAAGTGACCACTAACATAGCCCAAACGACCGATTCATGTACATATCTGCATTGGTTCGTATTTAGCCGAACATAACAAAAACCAAATTTTTATCGCGACGACGACGATATGTGTATAACTACATACATACATATGTTTGTGTGTATACACGTCATTCGTCGTCGTCGCGATAAACATTTGTTTTTGTTGTTATGTTCGGCTAACTGTTAGGTACTCCATCAATTAATCCAATGTAGCTACTCCATGGATTAATTTGTTTGTTATGCGGGGCTGGAGTATATACTCCATTGCAATGACATGCAATGTTAAATGGACCATATTTTTTGTATGAAATGTGGCAAGTTATGGAGTAATCGGTTGGTCCATAGCGAACACTCCATGGATTAGCGACTGGAGTACTCGGAATTTTTGCAGGGAATTGACAGACGCAACCATACGCATACATAGTCCAACTCTAATGCACCGTATGCGAATGCGTGTGCGTATGCGCATCTAAACGTTTTCTTGCGTGCGGCCCTGGCTGCTCCAGTGTATGCGTATGGTTGCGTCTGTCAAGTACACTACATACATACATATACAATTTCCGCCGTTGTTATTTTTGAAAATACATATTTTACCAATTCGCGAAAGATTCAATAAAATGTATAATGAATGAGGATTTAGAATTGATATTAATTATGATAGGAAGTGTTATTACCGTATATAAGGAATACGTTAAAATTATTAAAAAAAAAACGTACCATTCGGGAACGTGATTTGTATTTGGAAAGGGAAGTAAGTTTTTTTTTAATTTGTTGAAAACCCGTAAAGTGGATCAATTCCAAATTAATAATAATATAATAATAATAATACACTGGCGTTATTATAACTCTGACGAGTTTAATGACCGAACTTCTCTCCCTATTCAAGAAGTGCTCCTTTTGTTTTTCCTAATTGGGTGGACCTGCAGTTTTATGCCGGCTGCGAACGGCGAATGCATTTTTTGTGAGAAGCTTTTTCATAGCAGAAATACACTCGGAGGGTATGCCGCCCACTGCCGAGAGTGACCGCTATTTCTAAAAACCAAATAATTGGGTTTTACTTAATTAGAAAAAATTTTTTTTGGAGTTTGTCTGGACTGGGGTTAGAACCCGAGACCTCTGGTATAGCAGACGAGCACTCTACCCATTGCACTACAGCGGCCATATTACCAAATTGCTATCCGTTGATTTTTATGTATTGTAAGAATTACAGTTTCTTTGCCTTAAAATATAAGATATAAATAAATATAATATATAATTTTGGTTAATACAAATATGTATGTATATGCACGACCTCTGAAATCTGGTGTTCTGTTATACCAAGGCGAAAACTCCCTATTCAAAAGAATACTCACTTCACTTAATTATTTTTTTTCTGTTAAACTTATTTACACACGGGTAACTACATATTTATTTATTCATTTATTTATTTATTCATTAATCCGTCTAATAACAAAAGTTAATACAGACATTCGCTTAAAAGATATATATATTAATATTTAGACTAGAGCTAAACTAAACTAGTCACCGATTTTCTATATTACATTATTACACAGCAGATGACTTCTTAATGCACAATGAAAAATATGCTTAGCTCCAAAGAAATCTAGATCTAAACAATTTGAGAAACCATTCAATTCAGATAAGGTTCTGATAACTGGAGCATATGTATATGTAATTTAAATTCATGTACTATGTACATGGGTATGCAGATAGTAATTAACATATAATTAATATTAACCATCTCTAAATATATTTAAAACCCCTTTTAATTAACATTTCTGCTGGCAAACACATTTTCACTACTTCACTTTAAATCAATTTAACGAAGTTTTTACCAAAAAATATGTATACCGATGTAGCAACCAACCTAATATTAGCTGCAACACGCATAGAAAACGCATAGAAGTAGGAAATTTTCAACTTAGCTGCGTTCGAATGCGTGTTCGAAATCATCTTCGAATTTTCTATGCGTGTGGTGCATTTACATCCGTGCCACTGGAGTTTGCCTCATTTAAACACAGGTATGCAACACGGCTGTCAGTGACACGCACACGCATACGCATCTGCATACGGTTCATTAGAGTTGCACTATTAGAGTTGGACTATTATCCGCCATGCGAAATAAGGCCTCAGAGAGTTAAGAGCAGACAGAGTGAGTGCATAACAGAAGCAGAGCTGCTAGTGTACTCCTTGTTTAGACCTGATTTGTCAACAATAAGCAAAACTTTTTTATACATACATACATACATAACTTGAGAACAAAATAATTTTATTGTAAAGCAAATAAATAGTTACATAATAAAATATGTATCCGAAAAGGGACACTCGGAAATACAATAAATACGATTAAGAAAACACCAACAACAAATAACAACAAAATCATTGCAAAATGAACAAAACACTCAACGCACCACAACTAAAATGCCATAATTTGAGAGGCCAAAACAATTTAAAGTATGAAATGTGAGGAATGTTGACAACACAAACAGTAAAGCAGACAAAACAAGTAAAAACAAAAACATCAAACAGCAAAGAAATAAACAAACAAGCAAACAACATCAACAAAAGCAAAACTAAAAAAAACGCCAACACACACTTCCTTAAAAAACGAAAGGGAAAAATGCCAAAAAAAAAAAATTAAAATGACCAAAGGTAACTTCTAAAAAAACGACAAACAGCAACAGCAAAAGCTATAGATGAATAATTCAGGGTAACTCTGGCAGTGGCATTAAAACATTTAACCGCAAAAGTCTGCTTTGCAGACAATTTATAGTGAGTATGTGTGTGTGTAGTAGAGCGGAAGCAGACCTGGGTAATATCAAGTACCATTACGACTTGTGACAAGTACATTTTAAAAGAATTGTACTGGTACTGGTACTTGCATTCCCAAAATTTCAAGTACTAGTACAAGTACAAGTACAAGGAATTGAAAAAGAATTGAAGTTTTAGCAAATACTTCAAAGTAATCTAAAAGAATTGAAAGTACTTGAAAAGAATTGAAAAATTTACTTGAATCAATTTATCAATTATTTTCAAGTACTTTCAATTACTTACAATCTTGAAACCAATATTTAAAAAAAAATATAAAAATAAACGATATTGTATATTTTTTACATGTCGCTTGTAGTCCATATTATGTTTATTTAACAAAATGAATTTGAAATTTAACATAAATAAATAATTAAATTTAATTTAAAACAAAAAAAAAATAATTCAACTTAAATAAAATTATAAGAAAAAATATAACGTATCTTAATCCTAAATATCTAGAAAATCTGTCGCAATTCGACAGTAGGCGCACTCTAGTTTTTTTTTAAATATTGGTTTCAGCTTGACGTTCCGTCGTCGATTGTAAGTAATTGAAAGTACCTGAAAATAACTGAAAAATCGATTCAAGTACATTTTTAAATTCTTTTCAAGTACTTTCAATTCTTTTCAATTACTTTGAAGTATTTGCTAAAACTTCAATTCTTTTTCAATTCCTTGTACTTGTACTTGTACTAGTACTTGAATATTCTGAAAGTACTTAGTACGGACTCATTACTTCAAGATCAAAATATAAAGTATTTAAGTACGTAATAGTCCAATTACTACTCAGTATTACCCAGGTATGAGCGGAAGGCAGTTCTAGAGCTATTTTGACACTAGAGAGAAACGCCGGCATTGCAGCACAGCAGGAAGGAAGGAAGAAATGCTTCACAGTGCGGTTGGCTTGGTAAAGCTCTAGTGGCTGTTGGATGTTGTTGTACATATGTATGTACATACATACATATGTATGTGTGTGTTGCTAGCCTGATTGTTGACGGCTGATGGGGAAAAGTCCACCAAAAAGGATGAGCGTTGCAAAAATGATGGCGACAATGGTGGCGAGCGAGCGATGATAACAATGGCGGTCTCGTGTAAAATAAATGGACGAGCAAAAAAAAGAAGTATTTGAGTACATACCTACTATGTACATATGTATGTATGTATGAAGATATGGATGTTCATCACTGTAGACCTGTAGGCAAGGTTAGGTGAAAAAGCAAAGAATGATTGTACTTTCTGGAGGTGAATATAGCGGACATTACAGCACACCACAGAGTTGCATATCAGTTGCTCTAAAAAACTTTAGAACTTGAAAACAAAAAAAAAAACAAGAAAACTGTCGTATTTGTAATAAAGTAGTGAGGTCAAGGAGCATTTTCTAATTATGCAAATGAATACACATATGTTTTTTTCTATATTATTAAAATATACCACCATTCTACCATGACCTTAAAATATTTATCTCACATATTTTCGCTGTGCTGGCAACCCTCTTCTGTCGATGTTCATTTGGGAGGTGAATTTCCCAAAATCCCATCTCAAAGCTTGCCTACAGTTCTACAGTGATGTTCATCACACATATTCAAGATGAGTACCCAACAAACACTCAGGTTAGATAACGATTTGAATCGAGAACTTCTAGCCCTTTGCTCAAATCCAGAGACATAACTGTTATAAGAAATATTCAAAAAAAATGCCTCATAACAGTTAAAAAATTCAAAAAGCTTTTTCTTTCAGCCGTAACTATTATGTTTGAAAATATTTTTTTCTGTTGCTCATAACGATATTTCCGTTGCTCGTAACTTTTATTTTAAAATTTTTATTTTTTCCGTTGTCTCATAACTTCTATTTCAAATTTTTTATTTTTTTCGTTATATTGTGAGCAGTGGTGCCGAAATGGGGCTTTTCGGACCAAATCTGGTCCGATAAATTTATTTGGGCTGTTGGGCGGCTAAAATCAATTTCGGTCCGATTTGTAATATGAATATTTTTAGTGGAGACAATTTCTCTGACGCTAAACATTTTATCTTTCCCGAGTAAAGTTCTTTTATTGTTAGTGAATGAATGCGGTCGTTTATAAAACCGACAAGCATGCGTACATATGTATAAGTAATTATGCTTTTACATATATATGTAAATATGCGCAAACAAGCGATATTCACCCACGATGTTGCTACCAGCGTTGCCACTTTGGTTACTTTTTACCAAAATTGGTTACCATTTTTTCGTTTGGTTACGTGGTTACTTTCGGCCGATTTTGGTTACCATCAAGGTCCATGAATTGAGTGAGTACACCATGGTTACATTCAACTTTTAGGAATACGCTTTTAATTTTTCCAAACTATAAAATATGTTTTTTCCAAATTGTCTTGTTGTATTTTTTTTTACCAAATTCCAAATAATTTAATGTTTGGGGGTAAATGGAAAAAATTAGCTGTTTCACGAAAATCAATATGGCAAAAGTGGGAAAAATTCAACAGCTTTGACAGAGTTTGAGTGGTTGAGCTTGTAAAAGCTTTCGCATATTGCGGCTGAAGATGGAATGTATCACGGGTTCGATCCCCGTGAGGAGCATCCACTTCCGAAAAGGGTGCTAATGATTGACCATGGTTTTTCGTGAAATAGCTATACTCAACCTTCGCTTTTTGGACTTACACAATTTGCGTATCACTGAATAACAACGAGTAGAAATATAACAAGTGTCACAGACTTGTTTAGCGTGGTGCGTATTTGATTTTTCTATCATTCTACATAAAAATACACTTTTTTATAAAAGTGGACTTACACAGTTTGCACTCTAAGCTAGCGATATGCCTATATTATTAATTTTGGTTACCTGTTTCTAGTTTTGGTTACTTTTATTTTGTATTTTGGTAAATTTAAAATTTTTTAAGTGGCAACGCTGGTTGCTACGACACTTGCAGGGCGACGACTAAATCGTTTACAAAACAAAGAGCATAACGTGTCTGTGTGATTTGAGCGCGATCAATTGATCTTTGAAACGCCTATCACTGCACTAGAATCTAGTGTAAAAATGTAACGGTCCCAAATATATCAACATGCTAGCAAATACTCGTACACCTAAGCATGAGATGAATATCTAATAAGAAATATATGTACAACAACAACATAAACAAAAATTCGAAAACGTAAAAAATGTCCATCCGAAAAAACAATGTCAAATATTCGCGGCGACAACATACATATGTATGTAAGTCCCTTGGATCAACAACAACACAAACAAATATACATACATACATATGTACACATGTACTTGCCGTGGCCGTTGGCTAGGCCAACATACCAAGCCCAGCAAACTGCTTAATGGAATCAGCAGCAGCAGGAGCAATGGTGAAGGAAGGAAGCTGGATTGAAGCCATCTCGCTCGCACATTAGTTTATTGGATATGAGAAAGACGCTTGCATTAATAAGAACAACAAATAAAAACATTAAAATAAAATAAATGCAAAAACAAAAGCGAAGTAGATACAACAAAAGACAAATCTGCACATGTTAGGGCAATAAATAAACCGAATAATCGCCGAACGGAACGATCGATTGTTGCCGCTGCTATTCATGACAGCGTGAATATGCATATGAGAGTTGTAAGCAGGCAGTTTGTGTGTGCGTATAAGTATCAAACGTTGCAGATGAGAACTACCGTAACAGCAACGCATTGAATGACGCACTGATGCGTGCTAAAACGTCCACAAATGAAAGAGCACAAGCGCGCCATCATAGCAAAAGCAAACTAACAACACCGCCGAATCAGTGTTGCCGCAGCCTCAAAAAATTTGGTATCAAAAATTGATACTTTCATGGTTTTTTTCGTATCACCGAAAATTTTTTGGAAAAAAAACTTAGATTAATCAAAAAAGCTGTTTTTGGGCTATTAACCCGTAAAACAAATTGATACGGCAATTTTTTTTTTCGTATCACTGAAAAATTTTTGAAAAAAATTAAAATTAATAAAATAAGCTGCTTTCGTGATTTTAACATGACATCGTTTTTTTATTATTTTTACCAATATAAATATATAAAGATTATGAATAGTTAGGTATCATTTTAGATTTTTCGAATTCAATTTAATTCAAGAAAATCATAAAGGCTATTAAAATAATGGTTAACATAAAACATAACGCTCTTTGCTCATGCCTGCCATGGGCAGTGATGCCTACTATACAGTTTGATAAAATGTTGCCCATTTTTGGTATTTTCAAGACTTTCACAAAACATATTTTTAGCGGCAAACACAGGTTGTTACAATTTTTAGAAAATCTTAAAAATGAAAAAGAATAGGTTAATATTCTTTGATTTTGATTAAATCGTATCAAAATTATTTGATGCTGATTAAAAAGGTATCAAATTTGTTCTACGTCAAATTAAAAAGTATCTACGTATCTTGGGCTTAAAAAAGTATCACATTTGATACGAGTGTATCAAAACGGCATCACTGCGCCCAATTTGAGTGCAATAAAAATGGCAAGAAACAAAAAAAAACACAAATAAACTGACTAGATTTTACTTCCAAATGAGTCGGTCAATGAGTAAAGTAAAATTGTAAAAATAATAAAGGCGGAAAGAGGCAAACTATCTAGTTGATTTAATAAATTGAGGCACTATGAATGTTGATGAGAAAGTGAGCGATATAGTTAGGGCGATTGCGCAGAGAGTTGTAGCGCGTAAAAAGTTAGACTGAGCGCGGAGCTTTCATAGATCGAGCAAAAAAAAAAAACATAAGCAAAAACAAAGTGCAATATGTAGGAAATACTACGTGGGCACCTGTAGGAGGAAGTATGAACAGTGCAGCGAAATACTATTTTTTCACCTCAAAATACAAAAAATTGAGCATCAGTATAAGGCCCGTATACATATACAGTGGCGGACAAAAGTCTACATACACCCCCTATTTTTGCTATATCACGGAACCAACAGCAATAAAAGAAAAAGTAAAAATGCAGTTTTATTTCAAACCTTTTCTTAACTACAATAAATAAAAGAAAACTCTATTTTAATAAGAAATTAAAAAAATACTGGCGAAATTCACAAAATCAGTGCTGACAAAAGTGTACATACAGTACAAAACAAAGCTTTTCTCAGAGAGAAAACTTATCTTAATTCCCTATTTTATTATTATTTAATATTTAGTAAGTCCTTCCTTTGCATTAATAACTGCTTGAAGTCGTCGTGGCATTGAGGCTACTAAATTTGTCAACTCCGAAGAGGTTATACTGTTCCAAGCCTCTGTTATTCGATCTTTGAGTACTGCTGCGCTAGAAATCTGGTGTTTTCTAATTTTTCGGTCCAAAATCTCCCACACATGCTCTATTACATTTAAATCTGGACTTTGTGGTGGTGTGTGTAATTGCCTTGGCGCATAATATAGTAACCAGTCCTTGACAACTTGGGCCGTGTGCTTTGGATCGTTATCTTGTTGGAAGATCCAACCAGCACCAAGTTCCAAATCATCCACCGAAGGCTTCAAATTTTCTTCCAACAATGATTTATATTAATAACGATCCATAATACCTTCGATAAATGCTAATTTTCCAACTCCAGATGCCGCAACTGCTCCCCAAACCATTACGCTGCCGCCACCATGTTTGACGGTTGATACCAAATTTTTCTGATTCATTTCAGTATTTTGTTTCCTCCAAACTTTTGTCCTCCCATCACTTCCAAATATATTGAACTTCGACTCATCTGTGAACAAAACCTTTTGCCAAAAGTCCATTCCCTTTTCCTTATGTTTATTAGCAAATTCTAAGCGCAGTTTGCGATTTTTTTCACTAAT
Organism: Urophora cardui; assembly: GCA_960531455.1. Taxonomy (NCBI): domain Eukaryota; kingdom Metazoa; phylum Arthropoda; class Insecta; order Diptera; family Tephritidae; genus Urophora; species Urophora cardui. Next base: position 638,965 of record OY482672.1, read on the forward strand.
AAGAGGTTTTTTGCGTGGTGTTCTACTACGAAAACCGTTATAGTTCAGATATCTTCCTATTGTGCGTGCATGTACACACTTTGTGTCATGTTTTCTAAGTGTTCGACCAATTTCGGAGCAGTGACTTTTGGATTTATGTTCACTTCTTTGAGTATAACGCTTACATCTCTGCGGGATAGTTACTTCGGTCGGCCAGAACGCGGTTTATTTTCGGTACAACCATTATTTTTGTCGTTTCTAACTATCGTTTGTACTGTTGCGCGGCTCAACTTTAATAGTTTTGCTATTTCACCATATGATTTGTTTTCCGATTTGTGTTTTATAACTAAATTTCTGACATCAACTGAAATTTCTTTTCGCGGAGCCATTGTTAATAGTATAACGTGCAAAAAAAAACTGATTGATATAACTGAATAGTTGCAAAAATAACAAAATCGATCGAAGAAACAAATAACGGTATTTTACCGTTATCACAACGCAGCGTAGAAGTGTGCACGACAGTAACCTCATGCTGTATGTACACTTTTGTCAGCATTGATTTTGCGAAATTCGCCAATATTTTTTTAATTTCTTATTAAAAAAGAGTTTCATTTTGTTTATTGTAGTTAAGAAAAGGTGTGAAATAAAACTGCATTTTTACTTTTTCTTTTATTGCTGTTGGTTCCGTGGTATAGCATAAATAGGGGGTGTATGTAGACTTTTGTCCGCCACTGTATGTACATATAATACTAATATATAATCTACATACATACTACATATGTACACTCAGAGAAAAGTTGCGGGCTAAAATCAAGCTTTGTCGTACTTGTTTTAAGAACTACTGAAATTAAGGAAAAATATATAAAATTTAAGTTTCTCCAATCTTGAAACCGGAATTGCATTCTTGAAGCAAGATAAAAATCTTTTTTAAGAATAACATTCTCGATTTAAGAATGAAATTCTTAATTTAAGAATACTAGTCGTTGCTTTTTTTGTACAAAAGAAAATTTTTTTTTTAACAAGAAAAAAAGAAAAATTTACATACAATGTACGAGATGGAAAATAAAAAACATCAATTTACACTGCTTGGAAGTGGCGCTCATTGCAGTAGCGGGGACTCCAAAGCTATCACCTCCTAAGAGGATTTGCAGTTTTGTGACGCCAAATTTTGGGTGCATGGCTCCAATGGTCATGGCAGCTTAAATCGTGCACCAGACAAATAAATCTTCGAAGTATCAATGGTTTATATGTATTCTTGTACTGCGCCTGTTGCTATTATTGCCATCTTCTGGGATCCCTTTAAGGGTTCATAATCGGCACAAGAACTATCGGGCATGGGGCTATTATCGGCCAATTTCCATCAAATGAAGAAACCAAAACAAAAATTGCTCATTCCGTTATGGTTTTCATTCAGGCATTTATTTGGAGCCGATTGCACACAGGCCTTCGTGTCATGCGCATTGGGCATCAATCAAGTTGGTGTGTTTGGTTCTGTGATGAAATTTGGACGCCTTTCAAGTATCATACTCGGCGCTGTTGTGAATTTCTCGTGAATCACTATCGAGCTGTTCGGGCGGCCGAGTCCAAAGATTCCCGTCATCTTCTATGCGATGTCTGGATTATGGGCGTTGGTGATGCTGTGTGGCAAACACAAATCAATGGGTTGTATGGTGTGTTGTTCAGACACAAAAAAGAAGCGGCATTCTCATGAGAAATCTTTTGAATTTGTTTTTAGATTTATGTACATATATAAATCCTCCAAAATTGTTGTAGTTACTTGAATCATCAATTTCGGAAATGGCACATCTCGGATTTTTTAGGAATTTGGGTTCATCAAATCGACATCAAATATGTGTATTATATGTGTATAACAAAGTTAACATCCTAATATTTTTATATCTTTCGATTGCTAATAAGCTCCTAAATGTAACTCAATAATATTTTTTTTTGCATTAGTTTACTTAAGTAGTTAAGAAATAAGTTTTTTTTTCATTTCCTGTAAAGTTTCAATGTTCAGAGATGTGCCCTTTTCGAAATTGCCGATTCAATTATAACATTACCTGTTTTGCATAAATATGTACATATGTATTTCTAGTTTTATAATGTGTGCGGAATATATATATGGATATGTAAAGTATATGTATGTAAAAAATGAATTGTATATTATATATATACGTATGTCCATTTCTGAAAATGAAACAAAATAAAATACGATTCATTGAAATAACCACTTTTATTTTTTTTTTATTTTGTGAGGTGGGTTAAATGATTTCGAATTATGAATTTCGAAAAAGTGGAAAACAAAGAATATAAATTCTTAAAACAAAGTTGAACATTCTTCAAATAAGATTTTACATTCTCAAATCAATCATGGGCTATGCTGAAAATAAGTTTGTATAAGTTTGTTATTCTCAAAAAATGACGCCCTAAAAATAAGAATATATTCTTGATTTTAGCATTTTCGAGCTTAACAGACTTTCATAACGTTTTCGGCTTGATTCAAGCCCGCTATACTGAAATTTAGCTTGCTTTTTTTCTGAGTGTATGTATATTGCTAACAATCTTCATATCTGTTCAATTGTAATTGTTAAGGCAAATTTATAAAAAAAAGGGCAACCAAAAAATTGCTTGAAAAATGCCTTTTTGCCGCCTAAAAATTGCCGTTAAATTAGCTTTAAAAATTTTTTATTTCAGTTAAGTTTCTTAAAACAAAAAATAAAAATAAAAAAATATATGTAAATTCTTAGGTAAGTACATGTTTTAAAACATAAAGGCAATTAAAACTAAATTAATTAAAATTTTAGTTCATATTGTTGTTGCAGTATACAACAAACATTTCCGCTAAACTCTCGAAAAGAAATCCGTGTATTTTGCGATGGTAAATAGCTTTGTACATCGGGAATGTTCCTTCAACGTCTAAGGACGTTACGAGCGCATATTTGAAGGCAAACACTTCGGAAATTGTGTTTGGAATGGGGACTTGTAGGTTTACCCTACAATTTGGTCAGCAATGCTTTTTATGTCAATAGCTGAGTTCCCGTGGCAGTGATCCAGATCCGGATACGAATTTTGCAAGCAAACGCAACAACAATTTTGTGATCCTGATATTTACCTAGATCAAAAATATCTATTACAATCTATACGGATCCGAAATTGATCCAGATAAATATCAGGATCACAAAATTGTTTTGTGCATTTGAATACAAAATTTTTATCCGGATCTGGATCACTGCCACGGCATCTCACCTAATATAACCTTTGTTCTTCGACAACAATGAACAGAGCTTTTCTTACCTTAATTAGAATTTGCTTAAATGCCGAAGCAGCTCGAAAAATTTAAAATCAAAATAGACTTTTTGATAGATGATTGAATAGCACAGAGTTACAGCTGGCACCGTCATAAACAGTGTTGGGAAGATTAATTGAAATATGTATACCTACATACATATATGTACCTATCAGGGTTAGATGTGCAATGTCTATGCAATGTCTTGCAGCGATTAGCCAATTAGAGAGCAGAGAGTCCGTAGTATTGTAAGGGAATATTTTTTCCGTTTTTTTTTTTTTAATTTTTAGTTAAAGCCTAGTACTGAGTTCACCGCTGTGAAATTTCGCCAGCAACATGCATTTATTTTGCCGTGAAATGTTTCAAGAAATATTTTTTGTCAAATGAGAATAAATGCCAAAACGAATACTGAGCAAATGTAAAAAAAAAATAATTTGGAGCATCGCCTCAGAACCAACTTTCAAATTTTGGCCAATAAAAAAATTTTATACAAAATAAAAATTCCATTTTCAACAAATGTCACTTTTCACTCGAAAATAAATGGCATTGTATAATTAATTTGGCGTGAAAAAATGTTGCTGGCATGTTGCGCAACGTTTTCACGGCAGGAACTCAGTACAACTTTGTCGTGAAATATCTGTGAAATTTCACACATGTTTCACAACCGGTTTTTTGTATGGATTTTGACAGCAGTTTCACGTGAAACTCGAACTCAGTACTATGCTTAATAATGAAATTAGCATATATTTATGTACATATGTATTAGAATTTATTACGGATTTGGCAATTTTTCTTTCTATTAAAAGTGGGTCAAATGTATAATTTTTGTTAAAAACTATCCTAAATCAAGCATTATGTGATAGCTGCCATAGTAAAAAACTTGCTTGTGCTAGTTTTGGCTTGCCCTAGTTATTACCTACAGACAGCTTTTCGATCGATTCGGATGGAAATCTGGAATATGTATTATTATTATTAATTTTGTATTTTTAAGGAAGGGTTTTTAAGGAAAATTTAAAATTAATGTTTTAGTGTAAGTTATACATATGTACATATATGTATTTTGGTACATCACCAAAACTCCCCATCAGACTTATTTTCGCTAGACCGCCTCACCGGCCTTATTATTATTGCTACCATCACCCTACAAATAGGTTTTAGAATAATGTACCCAAAACACGTTAAAGGTCAGATAAGTTACGAGTAAGTAGGAAGACATAAAAAAACACGAAAGGAAACCCGCCTAACTAAAATTCACATTTTTCGGAGCAATACGCTAAGAAATGAGCTCTTTTTGGAGCTCTAAACTTGGATAAAAATCGTTCAACGCGGGCACCCCACAAATAGTCATATAAAGTGATCCAAAATGACACGGAATCTGATTTATAAAAAGTTTTTACGGTTTTTGAGGTTTGCGATGCAAGACTCCAAAAGGTTAATTTTAGGAACTCGTTCCCTTTTTCCTCATTTTTTCCTATAGGCTCTGACGTCAAAACGGTACATTCCACAGGTCTTAAATTTTGATTATATTACCATAATTCTGTAATAATATATAAAATAAGTACTCTTATGCACATACGTTGTCCATAACCTTCTAACGCAATTTGAATTAAACATTTTACGTCACTGAACTGAATTGTCAAGCTTGACGACGGCCGTAGTTCTGTTGTTAGTCGTCACACTGTGATGGGAGGGAGTGCTTGCAAATTAGAAGGCTGCACGAATGGATTCGAAACGGCCAACAAAATATTCGCGGCCGTCCAATTACAGTACCTACTTGTTTCTGTCGTTTTAGAATAAACGCAAGTAGAGCACAACCATAAACAGAACCAATACAATTACTTATTCGTAGCGACAATTACATGACCTTAAAAAGGTTCTGCAAATAGTGTACACTACTTGCGAATACTTTGAATATAATCGAAATATATGTATGTACATACATATTTTCATAAACACACATCCAGACGTTGTGTTCAGCAAAATTACGCTGCTAGTGTGAGTGTGTGTATGTGCATATGCATACACACTAGGGCGGGTCGATGGTTAGGGGCCAAAAAAAAAATTAACAGGGACACATCGCAATTATAAAAATTTGGGTGATTTCAAGCTTTTTTGCCCAAGAAACCATATGTATAAAATAAATTTCGAACCAGAGCTTTTTACGATCTACATATTTCCAACTGTTCTATATATTTTAAAATAACTCGGTAACCAGTACTTCGATTCTTTTGATTTTTTCGGCATTAGTTAGGAAACTTATTTGGCATATTAAGGTGGTTTTATGAAGGAAATAAAGTTCTCCCGAAATTCGCGGAACAACCCGATTTTCATGCGAATATAATACGGAAATCTATACCTAAAATTTTTCCTTAATATATTAAAATTTAGAGGTCGTGAAAATGCCTCCAAATTTCTTTCTCCTTTTATATCAGTGATGATACATAATTTTTTTCAAAGTCCTTAATGAACAAGAAAAACATTTCTTATCTTTAAAAAATTTAACATATGTTTGTTGGGCTTTTATTTTTTGGTCCACCTTAATGCCATATGCACATTAAATAAACAAACAAACCAAAGAAGCAACAAGGTTTTGCGAATACTTCATAACATGGTTATTATTATGTTATATTCTATCGTGGCGAATAGTGTACACTAGATAATCGCTCCAACAGAGCAAATAGAAATAGTATTTGTATTCCAAATGAAAAGTATGGGTTATATTCGTATCTGCATTGAAATTGTGCTGTGACTAATTGTACAATGCATAGAGTATTCGCAAATATAGCAGAGGCAAATGGTATTGCGCAGAGGTCTATTGCAAATGCATTCCTACACAGTTTATTGAAACCATTAAGCTTTCCGATTTCCAAAAAAAAAAAAGAACAAAATTAAAACTTGAACCATAGCGCTCAATATATGTACTTTAAACCATAGCATTGCCAACATAGAAAAATAATTGCCACATACATATGTACATACATCATTCTACTCCAACCGGATTTTTACTCAAACACGAACTTACGTGCACGCCCCGTCAGATTTCCATAAGCGTAAGTGGGATAGCAAGACTTACATTTTATATGCACCTCACACGTCCATATGTGTAAATGTATGCGGCGCTCAAATTACAGTTACGGTGTATGGAGGCGCTCTTTGGTAAACAGAGCGTAACTTGTTATGATATTCCAATTAGCGATAGTTGCCATCTCTTTCACATAACAGTTAATAGCGACCATTTTAAAGTGTGTGATCAGCTGTCAGAAAAAGCTCTCACAAGCAACACAACAAAAAGGAGAACGGCACAAATGCACAGCGAGTTACCGAAAACTCAACCCAACCCACCACTGGCTGCCACCTTGAATTCATATCCACATATATGTATGCGTGTCGTTTTCCTTTTTTGTTTTCTGCTTCTGTTGTTGTTGGTTGTTGTGGCTGTCATTCAGCCTACGTCCACACTCCATTCTTTACAGACGCACCATTTCTTATTGTTCTCGCTCGTTCACTTCCACTCACATACATACAATATACAATTACTTTATTTTATTGCCGTTTCACATGAACTTACATGGTTATACGTGTGTTTGCTTGTTAGAGCTAGTTTTCCTGTGGTTTTGTTTGTTATCTCTTTCGTGTGCCGTTTCGTGTATGATTTTGCTGAATTCAGTTGGTCTGCGACCGTTGACGTGTTTACTAGTGTTTTTTGTGAGTGAGAGTTGAGTTGTGCAAGGTGGCGGCGTGTGTGTGTTTTTTAAACGTTTTTTGCGTCGTCGTCTGCTACGGTTTCGTTCAGCTCGTGAGTGAGGTGCGTGCGTGCGTGCGTTACTTTTTACAACGCGTATTTTACACGCTAACAAAGCGATTAAAAGCTTTTTTGCCATTCAATGAATATTTCGTATAGCAATGCTAGCGCTTAGCGGCAAAGTGTTACAAACATACCGCCATAAACAAATTTATGAAACTACGTAACATAATAATATTAAATCTTAAATGGTTTTATCTACTTTTTGTCCAAATGCGTCGGCAGAAAATCTACTGTAATGTTAGTCAGTAGATAGTAAAAACCGACCAACGACGGTATTTGGAAAGCTAAGAATTGTACGGGATTGGCTATGTATGTATGTATGTACATACGAGTATTTTGCAATTCTCAACGCATTCGCGACTAAATTTGGTAATATTTTTGTGTTTATGATCTATTTATAACTATGTACTTATGTAGGTACGTATGTATGAAAAGACGAACGGTTTTTATTCGCTGATTATATTTGGTATTTTTACCATATTTGCACTGCGTTGTGTGCTTACGCTTGCTTATAGAACGGCGGCAATAACGCAGTAAAATCGGCTTATTAGGTATTCAATCGCAAACCAACAAACACTGAGTTTAGATGTCGATTTGAGAATGATTCGAGAACTAGCCTCATTCTCAAACCTCTAACGTTAAAGGACGACTCGAAAATCTATCGAGAATCATAGCGTTCTCAAACAAAAGGGAACATACCTAATTCTCAAATCGAGAAAATTATAATTCTCGAATCGAATTCTAATGTAGTTCTCTAATGAGATTCTAATCAGAATTTGCAAATACATAGATACTTCCAATTGAAATGAAAAACAAAGCTTTGTCTCCTTTTACATGATTTTTTCATTGTTTAGATTTTATTAACGCAATATGTACCTAAATTGCATATGATTATATACATATATTCACATGTATGTACATATATGTTTACCACATTTATAAGAACTGAAATTTAAACTAAATTCAGTCTTATTATTTAAATTAAAGGTAGGTACCTACTTCTTGTACTTTTTAATGGAAAACATTGTACTACGGTAATATTAACTTTACCATTTTTTAGTAGGTATCTAATTTCAATATACCTATGTACACATGTATATTCAATATATCGCAGAAATATATTGAGAACTGATAAAAGGCGTGAGATTTGGCTCCTTCTCTAATCACTCGCTAATCGATTTCTAGTGTAATTTTCAACCCTAGTTATCGATTTGAGAATATATAGAGAATTACACTACACCATATCCAGATGGATTTTAGAAAACGTCAACTGGATTTTAGAAAGTGAAAATTGGATTTTAGAAAAGTTGATTGGAAAAACAATTTAAATTTTCCAAAATCCAATCTAAATCTAAAATCCAGTTGATGCTTTCTAAAATCCACCTGGAAATGGTGTAGTTATCTAAGGTAATCTCGACAAAATTTCTAACGCTAGAGACCGTGTTTGCTGGGATAGTAGGTACCTACTACATAGGTATGTATCTATATTCGGTACACTTACAACACATCTGCAGCGATCGATAGAGCAAAGAAACCACAAATAACGAAACCAAAATTTTTAAGAACAAACGAAAAAAATGCATTTGCAAAAACATAGTTACCTCCTTTGGCACCAAGTGTTACAGAAATGCGCAAGAGTGTGTTTTAAACAGAATTTAATGTGATTAACCAAAAATATATCAAGGCAGCTGTATTTATCAGCAAAAGCTATTTTGAGTGTTGAAGTGCCTGTAAAAAAATAGAACAAAACAGGCATAAAACTGAATACCAATTTATGACAAATAGAATTAAAAAAATGTTTTATTATGCCTTTAAAGCACAGTAATTGGAAAGAGTTGACAAAAATAGTGATAAATTGAGTGTACATGCACCGTCGCAGAACAAACAACAACTGTAACAAGGATAAAAATGTGTTTTTTAAACTTGAGTGGGCTAGTTTAAAACAAACTTAGCTGTATATAAAAACATAAACAAACCAAAACAATAAAAAATAAACATATAGGCTCCTACCTAAACTATTAAAAAAAAATTATGTAGTAAAATAATAAATAAAAATAAATAAATCAATAAAAAATAACAAACAAATATGTACATTTGCACCACCATAAATTATATTAACAAACGTTGCTTTACGTACAATTTGATAAGACAGACAGACAGAGCAGCGGTAGCATAGTAGTTTTTGAGCGGGTGCCTACCTACCTACAGATTTTATTTTCAGTTTAACGAGTTTCAAAGGGTTTCGATATTTTGTGGCATTTTCCGATAAAAAATTTCTTTCAGAAACTTATGTCAACTAAACCCAATAAATCTTAGGCTGTATTAAAAATTTGAAAAGGTTTGTGCAACGAATCTCTTTACGAATTCTCAGCTACGATAATGAATGTGGAAAGGTTTGTTATTTGATGCGAGACTAGTTCATTCAGCAGCAAAAGCGATTCATTTTATTATTTGTATGGTTCTCATAATTTTCGAATCTATTTCGTGTGTTCCTATTTCAAATATATTGTATGTATGTATGTATGTACTAGGATCTTAATAAAAGTTCGTTTATTGGTTAATTTACTTTAGTGGGATTAATCGTGACACTCTTCTACAACAGTGCATTGCTATTTCAATTCCTATCGTTTTATTTCATAACATTTTAGTGCCTATAAAATTGTTTTGTGTAAAACTAGAATGTAACCACATTTGCATTAGAGTTTCTCGTGGCTAGCACGAAATTTATTTTTATCAATTTTAATATTGATTTGGTTAAGTGCAAAATTAACTGAAAACTATTAAACGCGAAGCTGGATTACCTATACTTATACCTAGCTATTTCCAAAAGGGCTTAATCTTTTCTCATCAGTACTCCTTTCGGGAGTTTGGAGTTTGGACCAAGCAAGATTCAAGTTTAGTATTCGAAAATTTATCTAGTTTTACAAACAAACAAAAAACCCAAAATTAGTTGAATCGAAAATGTCAATTGATAAGCAAACTTTACATTTCACAGACGTCTTGATAAATCGACTAGGTACCTACCTACCTACAATGTGACATAAAAACATACATACACCTTTGTATATATGTATGTATTTATGTATATGTGTACATATGCCTAACTAAATGGTAAGGTCGTTTTAGGTACATACCTAGTTGCTCCGAAAACGTAAATTTCAATTCAGCTCAGAACACTGTTGTTTGTGCATACTTGGGTGTTTGGGCTGCCTACGCCCTACAACATTTCCAAATTAAAAATTTCTACATTGACACAATGAAAACAAAAAAATCAAAAAAAAAATAAATAAAATAATTTTTTATCAAAACCCTTGTAGTGTCAACAAACACTTGGTGTGTACATTTTGACAAACGTGATAAGAGTGTTACACATACATATCTGCATTTCTATGTACAAAGTGTCACCATAGAAAAACAACAAACCAGCGTGAAAGAAATCAATTTTCAACGGCAAATGCAAACAAATCAACGCAATATTTCTACATATGTATGTAGATACACTTTTTAACATTTGTATACCTTTCATGAACATGAAATGGTATTACATATAACATGTGCCGAAACCCAAATCTTGAAAGTACCAGAAGGAGGCGTGACAGACCCACCAAAATACATACATATATGCCGATATGATCAGGATCATGAGCTGATTGGATTAAGCCATATCCCTCTGTCTCTCTGTGTGAACGCAAACATGTCCCTCAGTTTTTGAGATATCCGCTTGAAATTCGGTAACCAAGTCTCTTTTTTGAGAGAAGCTGATCATGCGTCGGAATCGAACCACTAGAACATATAGCTGACATATACTTGATTGTTCAGATATAGACAATTTGGGGCATAACTTCTGCATTTAAACAGCTATACTGATACTATTTTCTTTAGTAAATCTCTGCATAATAACCCACAGAAGTGAAGGTATAATCCAGTGATCTCCACAAAGCCCTTATGGAAGCGCGGGCACCGGTACTTTGAAATAAAAATCATGGCCGACAATTAGAGCAAAAAAATTGCGGCCGCCCACTTCCTCCATTATTAAAATTACACCCGAAAAATTTCGAAAATTTATAAATTGATAATTGTTTGGTAGATAAAGAGAATAAATATATTTCTGTGTATTTTTTGAAATATTTTACATATTTTTTAATTTTCTTTTAATTTTTAATTTTTTTTTTAATTTTTTTACTTTCTTCTCGGTCTTAAAAAAAAGAATAAATTTCACATAATTCAGGGACTGGTAATAGTGATCGAAATCGAAAATGTTCAAACAATTATTACTCAATTTTTCCTTCGATTTTTATCATAGCAGCGCATTTAATTTTTTATATTCTATCGACTTCTTCTGCAGATCGTGTCTTCCAGGTCTGATAGTGAAAAAATTGTTTAGACCAAAAACAATTTCAAAATTATTCTTTTATAGGTAATTTTACATGATTCAATAGTAAATTTGCGCTGCTGTTCCTAATGGGTATAGCATTAAACTTCGTTTGTAGGCGAGAGGATAGAATGCGCGGTCGCGGTGATTTTCGGCGCGCTTGCCTATGCTTAAGCGCGGCACAAAAACAAAAAGCGCGGAAGCTCGGTGGCATTGAAGACCCATGGTATAATCTAAGGAAAACAGACTACATATGTATCGTTTTATTTTCCCATTCATTAAAAGTATGAAGTCTTCGGTACGGCCGAAGAAAGCCGCGCTTTTACTTGGTTTTTTTTTTTTTTTTTTTTTTTTCCTCAAATAATATAATATAATATACTGGCGCGTTTATAACTCTGACGAGTTTTATGGCCGAGCTTCTACCCAATTCGAGGCGTGCTCCTTAACTTTTGTTTTTCCTACCAATTGGGTGGACCTATGCCGGCTCCGAACGGTGAATGCATTTTTTGTGAGAAGTTGTTTCATGACAGAATTAGACTCGGAGGGTATGCCGGCCACTGCCGAGAGGTGACCGCCGGTTTTTTTTTTAAACTCCAAAATTGGATTTTTACTAATTAGAAATTTTTTTTGGTGTTTGCTCGGACTGGCTATGGCAGGCGAACACTCTACCGACTACACCACAGTGGCCACAGTTTTCCTCAAATAGGTAATAAAAAATACGAGTGAGTTTTTAAGGCACTTGTAAATAATCAAATCAAAAATTTTTTTTTTACAATTCTACTTATGATTTCTTCCACTTTAACGCAATTCGTTTCGTTGTTTATTTATTATGTGACACTTATATATGTACCTATATATAGATATGTACATAAACATACATAAGTACCTTGACTTTGTTTTTGTTGTTAACAGTTTTTATCAGCGCCACATCAGGCTACCTGTTCTAGAATCAATCAATTTTTTGATAGATACACAAGCAGATAGTTAGACTATGCTTCCACTTTGTGAAATGATTTTAAAGATACTTATGAACTGTCTTTACTATTAATAATTTCATGCTTATTTTTGTTGAGAGATGCTTTTTTTCTTCAGAAATGATAAGATATTTCAAAGCAGATATTGTATGTACATATGTGTTAGAATTGTGTTATAAATTCAAGTGAAAGTTGTTGGTTTATTATTTAATTTTGGTTCTAAATTAAATAGATTGCCTTTATATCGCTTTGTTTTTTTAAATTCTTATCTTTTAATTTAAATTTTAAATCTAATCTCAGAAAAAAGCTTAAATGCTTTTGGCTGTGACAGTATAACTTAATAAACAACAACGGAAATGCCATCCCAACAAAAACCGAGGTTATATATCGATTTAAGAATAACTCGGGAGCAAGCACTTTTCTCCAATTTGTAACGTCAGAGGACAATACGAGAAACTCTTAAGAATTAAAATTAAGCAGTGGGTAGAGTGCTCGCCTGCTATGCCAGAGGTCTCGGGATCAAACCACGGTCCGAGCCAAAGACCAAAACAATTTTTCTAATTAGTAAAAATCCAATTATTGGGTTTTTTAAGAGCAGCGGTCACCTCTCGGCAGTGGGCGGCATACCCTCCGAGTGTTTTTCTGCCATGAAAAAGCTTCTCACAAAAAATGCATTCGCCGTTCGGAGTCGGCATAAAACTGTAGGTCCACCCAATTAGTAGGAAAAACAAAAAGGAGCACACCTCGAATTGGGAGAGAAGCTCGGCCATAAAACTCGCCAGAGTTATAATAGCGCCATTGTATTATTATTATTATTATATTATTATTAAACAAAATCTATATATATAAAAATGGTGTAAAAAATGTTACTAACCTCATCAGATGAGAACGGCTGGGCCGATTTCTGTAAAATTTTTTGTCAGTTGTTCGTATTCTCGAGGAGATGGTTCGTACGGAAGAAAATTTTGGAAAATCCCTCCGGAAAAGTCTGAAAATTGGAAAAATCTGTGTGTATGTGTGCATCTATGGATGTGTTTCCTTTATAAACTCCCAAAGTAACCAACCGTTCTTAATGAAATTTTCACAGTAGATTCATGTGGGTTCAGTGCACATAGTAGGGTATATAGAATTTCTAAAAAGTGGAAGCTTCCCGGATGTCAGGCCTAAATGAGGACCCAGATCGATCCAGCAAGTCTTCGAGCAATATTGGTATCAAATGAAAGGCGTTGAACAGGCCTTCAACATAAAGTTATTTTCATTGCGATAGCTAGGCCGGGTTCCCAGATATGGGTTAAAACGTGGGACCGAGTGACCCTGGAAAGTTTCTGAGCGATATTGGTAACAAATGAAAGCTGTTGAGGAGGACTTCAGAAAAGAGCTTTTTAAATAGTGATGCCTAGGCCGGGTTCCAAGATTTGGGTCAAAGCGTGGACCCGGATAACCCCTGAATGTTTTCGAGCGATATTTGTAGCAAATGAAAAGCGTTGAGCAGGCTTCCACATACAGCTATTTTCATTGTGATTTCTAAGGCTGTTTCCCAGAGATGGCTAAAGTAGTGGACCCGGATGGTGATGGACGATCCCGGTAAGGTAAAGGTAGGTAGATATAGGGATAGGGATAGGGATAGGCATAGGGATAGGGATAGAGAAAGAGATAGAGATAGGGATAGGGATAGGGATAGGGATAGGGATAGTGATAGTGATAGTGATAGTGATAGTGATAGTGATAGTGATAGGGATAGGGATAGGGATAGTGATAAGGATAAGGATAAGGATAAGGATAGGGATAGGGATAGGGATAGGGATAGGGATAGGGATAGTGATAGGGATAGGGATAGGGATAGGGATAGGTATAGGGATAGGGATAGGGATAGTGATAGGGATAGGGATTGGGATAGGGATAGGGATAGGGATAGGGATAGGGATAGGGATAGGGATAGGGATAGGGATAGGGATAGGGATAGGGATAGGGATAGGGATAGGGATAGGGATAGGGATAGGGATAGGGATAGGGATAGGGATAGGGATAGGGATAGGGATAGGGATAGGGATAGGGATAGGGATAGGGATAGGGATAGGGATAGGGATAGGGATAGGGATAGGGATAGGGATAGGGATAGGGATAGGGATAGGGATAGGGATAGGGATAGGGATAGGGATAGGGATAGGGATAGGGATAGGGATAGGGATAGGGATAGGGATAGGGATAGGGATAGGGATAGGGATAGGGATAGGGATAGGGATAGGGATAGGGATGGGGATAGGGATAAAGATTGAGATTGAGACTGAAATAGAGATAGGGATTGAGATAGAGATAGGGATCGGGGGAAGTAGGTTTGTCGCGGCGAATATAACTATAACTTTAATTCAGAGAATATACAATTTTTCATTATTCGCCGTCATTAAGATGGACTCTAAGATAATGGTTAGCAATACGGTAATCAAAGACTTTTCTTTAGGCTTCATAGGAATAAATTTTCGCAGAACAACGTCTGCCGGGTCAGCTAGTGTTATATACATATGTAGTTCTCAAGTTGAGAATGTTCTAATTCTTCAATCGAAATGTAATATAACTATGTAGTTCTCTAATGTGATTCTAACACTGCTATTCCGAGCGTTACCGGAAAATTACTTTACTGGTAATTTATGTTGCTGAAAATTGTTACCATCTTTTCATTTGGTATTCTGGCACAAATGGTAACGCTGTCAAAGCATTTCCATACGAACGGAATAGAATCGGGCTGAAAATGGTAACAAAATATTACCACGTATTGAGGTGGTAACTTAATTTTCTGCTGCCAGAATACGAAAAGAGTGTTTAAAGTACCAGATTCTTTATTTCACCAGTAAAGTAAATTATGTTACCACACCGGAATAAGGCCGTAATGAGAATTTTCAAATACTTCTTTTTCTAATCATTTGATGTAATACTGGTGTTTACATAAGATATTGGAATTGCATGCCAAGCAAGGTATACATATGTAAATGCTTTCAAATCCGAAAATCTTAGTTTTGACCAAATGTAGCATAACCTAACCTAACTTTAATTTTCGTTACTTAATCTCAATTATTGCCTTTCAATGAACTAACGCTGAATCAAAGACTTCGTAAAAATGTCCGTGTATTTCTTTATTTGGATGGAAATCTTTATAACAACAATAATTTGAGCTTCTCTAATCGTTTTTCAAATGATAACACACTGTTCTTTTTGTGTGTCTAGCAGAAAGATGTTTCAACAGTAATATCTCCATTTACTATTGTTTGCACTTATTAAATCCTAACACATTTTGTTGTAACTCTAAATGTTACAAATGATAAAAAATTTGCATAGAGGAAATTTGTAAGGTATCTATCAACCACCAACAATTAAAGCTAATTAGAATACCTAGAACGTAGTGAACATAATTTAAAATGTATTAAGACAATAAGTGTATAGTTAACAGAAGCCGATGGCTGTTTTATTGTTTCATATTTAGACAGCTGCTTAATTTCGTAGCATGTACCTACTTTAGAGGAAAATTTACATATTTTTTCACCTAACAAGCATTGTGGCGAACGTTCAAAAAATACCTTCGATCTCTAAGATAAAGTCAAAATTATTATAGAAAATTTTGGAAAAAAGTGGCCTAGATCTAGCACTTTTCTTAAATCTCTTACGTAATTCTCGTAACAAAATCTAATGTAGTTTCACGAATGGGGTACTAATGAGAATTTCCGTTACAATTGAAAATATTCTTTCTGATTCAGCGTTTGAATGGGGTAACGTGAGTACAATTTCAACCAATTGCTTAAGATTATGAAACAAAAAATTGTCATTATAGTTTTTAAAGTGTATCATTCTACTCCACATTACATCAACAGGTAAATTTTTAAATCGCCTTTTTGTGTTTCGGTTAAAACTATACAAATACTTTTGTATTCCGATTCTGTGAGATCAGGTCCTGATCATCACACTGAGAGAAAAAAAATATATGGAGGGGTCAAAGAAATTGTTTACCTATTTTGAACACTACTTTCTTTGTTTTGAGTAAATTTTCCTTAAAACATGTTAAAAGGTTTATAAAATATTGTTGTTACATGCGTTACCATGGTTTCATATACTTGTTTTGAAAAAATTCATACATTAAAATAATGAAAAATTCTTTAAGCGCCATTCCATTCCCAACTTTCCTTGTTTTGAAGACTTGATTTCTTTAATTTTGAGAAATTAAATTCCCATGGCAACAAATCCCCATGGCAACGAATTTGTTTGAAAGTTTTTTTATGTTTTTTCCACATTTTTGAGAAAATTTACACAAAAGAAAGAAAATTTTGTATTGGGACGCGTGTTCAAAATAAGGAAAATTATGTCTTTGATCGAGAGAATTTTTTTTTTGAGTGCAGGATTAAGATTTAATTTTTTAGTTAGAGCAAGAAGTGATACACGATTGTTTTTAAAGAAATCAAAAACAATATCGGGATCTAAAAACTGCAATTATTCGAAAACACCGTCAAATGGAAAACATGATATTATCTGAAAAGTAGAAGCTTCTTAAAAGCGCAAACACTTTTTTGAATACAATCTTTTCCTCCAAATTTAAATTTGACAAAATATCTTCGCATTCATAACCAACGTAAACTTTATGCACGTCAAGTAAATATGGAGTTGGAAGTTCCAAAGCTTTTAGCTATAATTCCCACGGAATTGTAAAAAATTCGGGTTTTAAGAAATTTCGTACATTTTTCAACACAAGTGTCTTAGCTTCTTGCCCTAGTCGGTGTATAAGTACATTTCGGCTTTAGAACAATGCGTTGAATTCATTGAAAAAGTTATGCCGGAATCGCAATTTGGCGTTTGGTCGGTCGCGCTTCTGACAAGTGAGTAGAAATGTATGGAAATATATGGAGCAAATCGCATTGTGACCTCAAGCGTTTGATCGTAAAATTTTTGTAATATCGTATGTTTATTGCAACCCTGTATAACGCCTGAGTTGAACATTTCTCTACTAGGTCGGGCGTTTGATATAAAATAAATTCGAATTGATTTCTTTCGATGAAAAATTAGAAATTTATGAAAAAATTCAAGAAAATATGTTAGTGGCAGTGAACATGTTTGCAATCCAATATCTAATATCGAATGTCAGTGTGAAGCGGCTTTGAGGTACGATCAACGCGCGACCGACCTAACGCCAAATTGCGATTCGGGCATTAAGAACGTACTTCAAAAATCTAAAATAAGCCTTGTTTTGAATTCTTTCCAATTCCTCATAAATAGTTTCTGCTTTTTACGCTTATCTTCAAATGACGCCAGGCGAAAATAGCTTTTAAGTGGCTCCCAATTCTCCAAAATTCTTTCGATTATTAACAACACAGTACGAATGTGCACAATGAAAAATCCCTGCAAAAAATGCGATTAATCCGGGACGTATCCGGGATCAATCGCAAGGGAGCATGCGACTAATACAATTTTACATCCCTTTATATGGAGTGAATTTATCGCATTTGTTGGAGCATGTCCTATGAAGAGACTAATTGTTCAACTTGTATACCCGAACGGGTACCAATGTAGATTAATCACTAACATACCGAACGGGTAAAAATGTAGATCAATCGCTTTCAGCACGAACGGGTACAAATGTAGAATTTTCCAAGTTGTTAGCCAAGGCAATTTTTAATAACAATCTTTAAAAAACTGTAAATGTTCATGCATATTTAAATAAAGATTATATAATGGGTCATATTAATAAAAGACAAGCATTTGCTTTTGCTTAAGATTTCAGACCTTTTACTCAAATTTTGAAATTTGGTTCATACAAATTAATGTCAATTTACCGAAATCGTGAGTAAAAGCATTTGCTTTGTTTTTATTAATACGACCCATTGCTTTACTTTTGTAAAAAAATCTCAATAAATAAATAAAAAAATTGTAAGTTTTGAGTATGCATTATATGAGCGTAATGTAAAAGATTTTTTTCATAGGATATTTTAGGCAACATTTTGTTAAAATTATTATTCATCATTGTTATTAAAAGAAAGGGTGTTCAATTCGTTTTACCGACTGTTCTACAATTTTTTAAATACATTGCATGTTTTTGTAAAATTTCTACATTTAAGGAATCTAGACTTGTACCCGTTCGGAATGAAAGCGATTAATCTACATTTATACCCGTTCGGGAACACTTGGTCTACAATTAGTCTACATTTATACCCGTACGAGAACAATCGGGGACTAATTGTGGACCGATTGTTCTCGAAAGAGATAAATCCGGGACAAGTCTTTTTCGGGATTAATCGCACATTTTTTTGCAGGGATAAATTACCTAAGAGTGGCGATTATTAACACGCTTTTATTAGTTGCAGCTGTATGTATGTGTTTATGTGTTTATGTAAACAAGATACGCATACGCAGCGTAGTTCACTGTATGTTTACTTGTACGCTTGTATGTAACCGACTCCTTTTTGCATTGCATAAGTTAACGCGAAAGCGTGTGTGGGAGGTTTTCAGTGTGAGATGTGCTTATTTTAAGTTGTACTATAAATTATACATATGTAGGTATGTAAACAGTTCTGAAACCAAAAATCCTTTTTTTATATGGACGACAACAAAATGTCCCTTTTTCCCCCTTTAAAAATTTTGCAGTGAAATATCCCTCAAAAAGGGAAATTTTCCTCAATCTGGCACCACTGCGTAGAATCCACAAATTCTCTAACGGTAGTGATTCTGTTAGCTGGGATTTTACTATGGGAACAACTTAATTCATTATTGAAGTTGAGATTGCAAAGGTGATTCTTTCCTCAAAAAAGTAAAATAAAAATTAAATCGTGAGTAACGAGTATTCATGAACATTGATGTGTAAACAGTTTCGAAATCAGATTTTTATTCCCTTTTCCTTATTCCCTTTTCCCTGGTTTTCTTTGGATTAAAATGCGACTATCGTTTCATAATTTTTTGTTGTCATTGTCACTGCTACTATTTTGTTGTTTTTGTTTGTTTTTGGTTTGTTTTTTGATTTTTGACCCGACCTAGGAATCATAAAGAATAGACCTCCATGTAGAAGCCCAGTTCAAAACCTTTCATTTGATACCAATATTGCGGGTACTCTTTTTGACCCATATCTCGGGACCCGACCTAGGAATCATAAAGAATAGAGCTCCGTGTATAAGCCCTGCTCAAAACCTTTCATTTGATACCAATATTGCTCAGAAACATGCAAGATCCTTTTTATCTTGCCTATTTGTCGTATTGTTGCAGAAAACAACTACAACTTCGCTTCGCTTCGTTGCTGTTGTTGATATTTGCATTTGCACGGCTACGCATGCAAGCATTTATAAGTACGTGCGTACCTACCACTGACATTGCAATGCCAAGCGATACACACGGACACAGCAGCGCACTAACACAAAGGTCGTTTACGGTTTACGCGTTTTTCGAAATCACTCGTAGCTACAGCAAAGATGTTTATACATCAAAGGCGATAAGAAGTGAAAGAGCTGCATGTTTCACGTTAAAGAAGTAAATTTTTAAACAACAAACACTAGCAAATCAAAGCAATAAAACTTGAGAGCGTAACTACAAGAAAAGTAAAAAATAAGGAACTATGTACAAGCTTCAAGATAGTTATGGTCTATGACGTGAGCATTTTTCTATTTTCAATATGTGTATGTAGGTATGCACAATTTTTATTATACAAATTTGCGGTTATTTGCACCTACACAGTTAAATTTACTTCATAAAAATCTATAACTCTGATAAGATCGTTTATACTGAACAGAACGCAAAGCAGAAAGAAATACGCTATAGCCCTGCAAATAGCTATTCGATTTTCTAACGCACACTTTTACCAAATTGCCAACAAGTAAGAACGAACGAACTGACGGACTGTTTCTCTTATCAAATTGTGCAGTGCAGCCATAATTTTGGCAATAAATGTTTCTAAAGTAATTACAAATACTTATCTAATACTTCTTCTACAGCATAAATCAATCAATCAAGAAATAATTAAAGCGAAGCCAACGAAAAATAAACAGCAATTTTTTTTAGTACATAAAGTCAAACAAATATTCATAAATGAAATTTTAGTGCTAAATAAATGCATAAAAGAAATCTATTAAATTAAAAAGACAAAAGAAAACAAAACAATAATTCGAAAAAGTGTTGAAAATAAAACAAGCAAATGTAATTCCATTACAAAAAAAATATTAACGATAACAAAAAACAAAAAGTAAAAAAGAAAAGCGAAATTCTGCATGTGTTGGTCATAGGCTCGGCTCCTACTAGGCTAAAGAGCGCCACAACACATAGAAGAAAAAAAAAAAAAAAAAAAATAGAAAACAACTTACCTTTCGCCCTCAACCGTTTTATAAAAAAACCATCAAAATTATTCTCGAAATGGATATGACTTCAACAGCGGAAGCTGCCGCCCGCAGCTGGTATGACAATCCGCGTTTGGGCAGCTCACCGCAAGCGAATGGCCTGGGAGGCGCTGGTGGCGTCGGTTTGGGACATCATGCGCTCACAGCCGCTGGCACATCGGCAATGGCGATGGGCAGTGGTGTTGGTTTGGGCGGAGGCGGCGGCATAGGCGGTGGTGGAGGTGGAGGTGGTGGTGGCGGCGTTGGTGGTCTAGGCGGTTTAGATACAACAGATATGAGCGCTTTTTATGCGTTGGAAAGTAATAGCCATCACAGACGCTACTATCCGAGTTATCATCAGCACAGTAAGTAGATAGAGAAATTTTGATAACTTTTGTGTTTTCTTTTGTTTTCGAGAATTTAATTTTATGTCTGTTCTCCTCGAAAATTTAAATATGCCTTTATTTGATATTTAGTATGAAATAAGAAAACCTCTAAAAGCTTATTTTAGTGTAGCGTAAACCATTTTCATTTCTTGCAAAGCTATGCAGTGCAATAAATTTGCTTACACTCATACAAAAACAGCATTTTAAAATCAAAAACAATGTTTTTATTTTCATAATGCACGTTTTAACAATGACAATTTTTAAATTAATAATGAAATTTTTGAAGTAAAAATGCATTTGGTAAAAAGAAACATACTTAAATTAAAAATGAAAATTAATGTTGATTCAAAAACTCGCTCACTTTTAAAAATTTTTTGGTGAGAAAATATTTTTTGTGGGAAATCCAACAAAAACAATAATGATAATCAATTTTTTTTTTAATTTTGTTTTTACAATGTTTCATATAATTCATAGATTCTTTTTAGGAAAAGGGAAGTATAAATAGGTTACTACAATTCAATATAATGTTTACTGTTCCACTATGTGATCCCGTTGGATTGAATTTCAGGTTGATGTCATGGTTCGAATCCGGAGGAGAATATAAAATAGAGAAGAAAAAGGAGAATAAGAAATAAAGATAACAAACAGCGAAGGCGAAGAAGGAAAGAAGAGAACAAGCGGTGGCTGCATTTTTGTAGTTGAGACTCGAATGGAATCCGGAAGAGTATATAAAATAGAGGACGCTGCAGTGAAGCAGCATTTTTTTCTCATAGTGCTTAAAATAAAAATAAACATTTTTAAATTTAAAATGCTTTTTCTTGATTTAAAAATTTTACAATGACCATTTTTAAAATAAAAATTTTGGTATTTACATCACTTTTAAATACGTTTTTGCCCATTTTAAGCACGTTTTCATATGTTTTTATAATTTTTTTTTCCTGAGTGTACTTACATGTCAATGAACGAACAGAAGGGCTCCAAGTTTGTACTGATATGGAAAGGAAAGTCGAAAACGCTTCAAAAGTCTAACCCCATTTGTAATTAGTTAAAGCTCATTTCGTCCAAAAAGCACATTACGGCGAATGTTCAAAAGTTAACTTCGATATTCCATCGGACAACAAACTTTTAAACAAACTTGGTTTTCAAACGTTCATAGCATAGTTTACAGCTAAAAAATACCAGGAAATTCAGGTATGGGGGAGGATAGGCATGGACCTGCTGATCTCTGAACTATTTTTTTTTTTTAATTTTTGTATAGTTAGGTTTTCGAGATAACGGTAATTTTGTGTTTTCTGGTTATCACTTCATTCAAAAGATATTTTCGATGAAGATACAAATGCAATGAAGATACAGCACAATCTCTAACGTTAGAATATTCGTGGATACTACATTAGATAACTACTATTCTTTAAACAAGAGTGAAGGTAGAAAACTACGTTAGGATTCAATTGAAAAATGATTAGAATCTAATCATTAGAGCAAGAAGTATTTGGAAACTGTCATTAGAGAACTACATTAGTCGTTACGAGAATTATAATTTTCTCGATTTGAGAACTAAATAGGTATGTCCCATTTTGTTTGACAATGCTCTGATTCTCTATAGCTTCTCTAGTCGTTCTCTGGTGTTACAGATTTGTGAAAAAGGGCTAGTTCTTGAGTCATTCTCAAAATGATATCTAACCTCCGTGTTTGTTGGATTGTCAACATAACAACTAGATAAAAAGTGGCACGATTTAAGAATATGTACTACTTACATTCTTTCTCAATACAACTTCGAAGGGAAGATGTCTCTGAAAGTTCTTATAGAAATTATTTAGTTCGACGTTCTGTTATTTTTTCCGACTAACACAGTCTATTTACTCCTATAAAGAGCCACTAACTATGCACTGTTTATTGAATCATTTAAATTTTATTGAGTAGCAGAAAATGAGCAGAAGAAGAAGAAAATATTATAGTACTTAACAACAACTTTGAAGAACATCAAAAATATTGCAACAACACAGATGTTTTTTTGTGTGTTTAATACTTGAAGGTGCATTATTCAAAAAAAAACTGAAAATTAAAATAAAAGTAAAAAATTAATTCAAGGTGAACATTTCATTTCACCTAATTTCTGCTTTGTCATGTAATAAAGGCAACCCAAGTGCTACAAGATGTATGTATTTAAGTACATATCTACATACATAATATGTATCTATGTGCATACATATGTACAAAGATGCATCAGTAAAAGGTGCTTTAGTTTGAAGATATATATGTAGTATGTACATATGTAAATGGGGCGGATCCAGGATTTTTTTCTGAGGGGGCACAGAGGCGAACAAGCAAAAAAATCAACAACAACTATAGAAATAAAAGCAGTAAGTAGATGTCATATTTCAAGTCAAGTCAAAGTAATAGCAAAATTAAATACTTACACCCAGAAAAAAAAACATCAACACTATTCATGTAAAATTAACACGAACGATCTTTACACATAGAACAGCAACAATTTATTCAAATTACACGATGTTTGAAACATGATTTTGGCTTTGTAAATGTCATCTGAAAATTTGGTAAATTCAACCAAAATTTATGGTTGATACAATATGAAGCAATTTTAAAATATACAAGATGGTTCAAATATAAAATTTTATTTCTAAATGTCATTTGGAATTGGGTTTATTTAATATGATGATAGTGCCATACCAGAGGTCTCCGGTTCTAACCCCAGTCCGAGAAAACACCAACAAATTTTTCTAATTATTAAAAACCCAATTATTATTGGGTTAAAAAAAAAAACAGCGGTCACCTCTTGTCAGTGGGCGGCATATCCTCCGAGTGTAATTCAGAAATGATCCATGAAAAAGCTTCTCACAAAAAATGCATTCGCCGTTCGGAGCCGGCATGAAACTGTAGGTCCATTCAATTTGTAGGAAAAACAAAAGTTAAGGAGCACACCTCGAATTGGGAGAGAAGATGGGCCATAAAACTCGTCAGAGTTATAATAGCGCCAGTGTACATATGTAGTATGTATGTACATGCATAATTTGGGAATTCCACGCCTTCGTATTTAAGCGGGGAGGTACTTAAAAGGGTAAATTTGTTCGATATTTTTTACAAAAGCCATAGTGTTTGCAGATGTTGGGTACTAAAACGGGTTAGGTGCTAAAGCGGGTTTTACTGCGGGTTTGGTTATGATGTACGTAAGTGTGAACCCAATGTAATGTTGACTAGGTTTTGCTATAAGTGTTATTCCATGTAATGGTCATTGTGAATAGTTCCTTAATTGTAAGTAAATTAGCCAATAAGAATTGATATAAAAACTCTTTGTAAATACTTGATTTGAGAAAGAAAATATAAGAACGACAAGATTTATTCAATATTGCACGCTCAAGGCAAATAAAAGTGTTTTCTTTAGTTGATTTTCCCTCGGTCCGAATACAATCTGATAATTACAAATGTTCAATATTTTCTTTTTCCTCTTGTTTGCAATATTTATCACGAGGAGGTGTTTTAGCGAACGGGGGTTTTCGCGCAGCATGCGGTGCATATCGCCCATGTATAAACTGTCGCCGGTACATTTGTGTTCGTATGAGAAGGAGGCTTTCAATTTGGTAGGCCGTATTCGGCGAAGGTTTAGAGTCCTATTTTCGATTATGTACCCCCAGAGCTTGTAAGTGCTTTTGTGGTCGTCCCATATCGAGCGATACCGAAGCAGCTGCTTTATTGATCTGATGATTATACACTTTATGTTTTATGTTTTTTTTTATTTATAAAAATAATTTGTAAAATCAACAAGACTTTCTAGTTAATTTAACAATAAATTTAAGGTAAAATCAAAAAGATGTTACTGTTAATTCAACACGACCATTTCGTGGAAAACTCAATAATTTTTAGTGTTAATTCTGCAGTTATCATCCTGTTACACTAACACTTTACAGTAGTGTTCAATTTACCGTTTACAGGATGGCATACTTTAAACATCGTGTTGAAAAAATTAACCATAAAATTTTTTGATTTTTGGTTGATTTCATACGATTTTTTTTCTAGGTGTAATAATAACAGTTTTATTTTCAAATAAGTCATTTTGAGTCGACTTGCTGATATAAGAAGCGTTTTACCACACGTGTTTAAGTGCTCGTGCAGTATCTCATCTCCAGCGTCGATTCGGTACCTTAACAACGCTTTGAAGTTTTCTTCTGCATGTTTGTAGGAACTTTCCGTTTCAAAAATACCGTCGTCTCGGTGACCTCTTAACGGAATTTTTTGATTTCCACATAATACTAACGTTTTTATGATGGGTAGGTATAAGTCTTTAACGATTTTTTTTTCGATAATGCTGAAAATGGCTGTCAGCGGGTCTAGCTTATAGGTTTTTGTATCATGGTATGTACTGTACTGTAGTGTACAAAAATACCGTCTGGAGGATGGGACACGGGCCCGAAAAAGTTTCTCAATTCAATAATTTTTAGTCTCTTTGGACGAAATATGTACTCAGGGTTCGGATTTGCCTCATTTTGCCTCCACGCTCACACATGCCCCACTCATGAGCAGGGATGCCACTTTTGGGCTTTTCCTACCAAAACTGGTAGGTTTTATACCTTTTGGTAGGTTGGTAGGACGATTTGAATTTTGGTAGGTTTTTGCCTTCGTTCAACTAAAATCATTGATTTGCCACAACACTGTTGAGAAAACGTGTCTTTTCAGTAGAGCTTTGTCACAAAACTCTGCTAAATAGAAACGTTTTCTTAGAGCTTCTATACTTTCCGGATACTCATTGACTTTGTCCGAATATACATACATATCTCTTCTCAGCCGTCCCCACATTGGCCTCTAGCTGGCATAACAACAGACCACTGCCTCATGAGCATCCATGGAACGCGCACAAACAATTTCTGTCGCATCTGCAGGGATGATGAAGTATAATGCGTAGGGCACTACCTATACTCTTGTCCCGCGCTGTCCAACTCCAGGCACGCTTGCCTCCACAAACACAGCTGGAGGAGATTGAAAACAGAAAGGCATCTGATATTTTACGCTATGCGAAGCAAACCAGGCTGTTCGTATACATGGTGTGTAATGAATAGCTCCACGTGGTATCACAACAAGTCATCAGACCTACGTAGGTAGTAAATGTGTTTGCTGTACCAAGTGGAAACAATGCCCGCTATTTCCTTCGATAAATCTTCTAACATTTCCTTGAGGATCAGTTGCTTGCCCTCATTATTTCTCAAATGTTATTCCACAAAATGTAAATCCTGATTTCCTCCAACCTGTCCGAGTACGGCTTTGTTCAGAAACTCAGTTTGAAGCGCAACCTGCATTTGTTGTACAAGCATAAAAGTAAATTTTTTCAAAAAAAAAAAAAATAATAAACTTTTTTTATTTTAAGCGGTAAAAAAACAAGTGTCCGGTTACTGCGGGGTGGTCGGTTACTGGCACAGTTTCCCTAGATGAATTTGTTGAATATGGTTAAATCTCATATTTAAAAAAAAAAAATAAAAATTGGTAGGCTCGACGTCATTTTTGTAGGTTTTTGGTAGGAAAAAAAATTTCTTAGTGGCATCCCTGCTCATGAGGATCCTGTGAGTGTGCAAACAACGGAGGCCACACAATAGCGTGAGCGCTCCGCATGAGTGGCAACAGAGTGCGCAGCCAATAGGAGGCAAAAATGAAGCGTTGGCTCTCCTCCGCTGCGCCTCCATATTTTACTCCGGAGTGAGTGAGCATGAGCGAGGTCTCACAGCTTGGCGATGAAGCAGCCAAACGTCTGTAGTGTGTAGTAAGCAGCTGCATGAATGCTACAAATTTGTTTATCCTCTACAGTGTGCACAGCTCATTCTGCAAGCTAAACAACAAGCGGGACACGTTATTAAGCAGTCATTGTGCAACAGAAACTATGCAAGTAAACTTAAAGCAAAAGTTGGAGAATCTGGCATATGTTCAAAGAGTTCCTTGTGAAGTAGATATTCTGAATTACTGGAAATCCCGTTTATTAAATGATCAGGACTTAGGAAACCTGATTCAAGTAGTATTAGCGGTTCCATCGACTCAAGTGTCTGTTGAGAGGGCGTTTAGTGCTCTGGCTACAATTTTAACAAAACTGCGCACGAGGCTTTCAAAAGAAACCTTGAATAATATCTATATATTAATAGGCTAACATTTTTCCCATACAAACAATTGCCAGGCTGTTTAGCACATTTAACATACTCATATCTACATAAAATTGATATGGATGTGTTCGTATGAGTGAGGGCAGTGCATAGGCATATAATTTTTTCTATAAATTATTTAATTTCTTTATAATTAATAAATAAAATTTTTAGTTAAGAGAAATAGATATCGTAAACGTGTTTACAAATATCGTAAACACAGTTTAAGAGTTGCTTTAATTTCAAAGCGCTCTCTCTATTTTATATGTATTGGCCCAGTTTACGCTCAGATCAAAATCAACGCGGCCAAATATCTCCTATTGCTTTTCCGTTAGAGCGAAAAATGACAAGAGGGTAGGAGAGCACACTGAGTAATTTTAATTTTGACCAAGGCATATCTAATAGGTAGGCTCGCGGCGAATTGAAAAACTTCTTTTTTTATTTACAAATGTAGAGTGTAATGTCAAAATCAAAGCGAATTCTCATCATGGCCAATAGGAATGGACGAGCCCCAAGCGAATTCAGATTTTAACCACGGCGAAATATCATTTTGGCATTACACTCTACCAATTACAATAACAAAATACATGGGAAATTTCTGAATTCGCCACCGGGCCTACCTTCCTAGATCTGCCTTGATTTTGACCATGATTTCGCGTCGGACCGTGATGAAAAGGGCAAATCAGTGTTGCGGTACAACTGGAATTTGGAAAATGTTGCTTATCTCCGCCAAAAGGAATACTTTTTGTACCAATACACAGTTGAAAAAATAAATTGCATGGTCGAATTTCGAGCACCGGCGATACTAGTATTGATTGTTAAGCTAAATAATGATATTCTCGGCAAAGTTTCTTATTTTGATTAAGTACCTAAGTGTTAAGAATAGTTAATAAATATGTATGTACATACATACATATCTGTGTTCATATCGAACAGTAGCTTATGTCGAAAGGAAAATTTTAAAGTGCAGTTTCCCGCATAATATTATTACATGAGTAAAATCATTGAGACTGAAGTTGGTTGAAGGCCTAAGAAAGAGTTAAAAAAAAAACTGCAGAATGTACTCTCTGGGATGCATTACTTCTGCTTTTTCCAAACTGACTCAATTTTTCCTTAAGTACACTTAAGCTACTGTTCCATACGAACACAGATATACATATACTGTGAGTTATGACTTCTATTATGAAGTAATAAATATTTCGTTTATGCAAAAAAAAATATGATTCTAATGACGAATAAATAGTTTTTTGCGTTAATCGCATAATAAATAAAAACTAAACAAGTAGGTAGGTACCTACATACATATGTACAACGAATAATGCACATTCTTGAAAATAATTTTCCTTTTACCTACCTACCTATATACGTACATATGTAAATGTGTATCCGTAATTGCATCTGGTGAATTACCCTGCAAAAAATGCGATCACTCCGGGATACATCCGGGACAACTCGCAAGGGAGCATGCGATTACTACCCATTTGTATCTCTTTATATGGGTTGAAGTGTTCTCTTTTGTTTGAGCATGTCCTATGAAGAGACTAATTGTACCCAGTTTGTACCCGAACGGGTAGCAAAAGCGCACAATTGTACCCGTTTTGTACCCGAACAGGTAGCAAATGCGACACATACATTTGTGCGACTAATTGTACCCGTTTGATACCCTTTCGGGTACAATTCGTCTACAATTAGTATACATATGTACCCGTTCGGGTACAATTGGGAACAATTGTAGACTAATTGTACCCGAAAGAGAGCGCTCCCGGACAAATCTTTTTAGAGACTCGTCGCACACTTTTTTACAGGGTAAATACATATTTACATATGTATCTACACATGTACACAGATGAAAAACAACAAAAAACAAGTTTAGGTAGAAAGATGGATTTTACATACTTACCTACTCAATCGCCTGAAACGGGCATAAATACGAAAAAAAGGCAAAAAACAAGCATACATGCTATTTAGCAGAAAAACCATGGCACTAAATTGCACACTGCAACATACATATGTATGTATGTGTATGTATGCATTTTTATGCAGCGTCATTACGCATTCCTCACTCACACGCTCCCACAGATTACACCGTGAGAAGAGGAAACCTACGGCGGCTCACTCCACACACAGCGTGAGCGGCTCCTTCGAACCTCACTCCAACCGCACACGTAGTGTGAGCGGCTCCTTCGAAACTCACTCCAACCAAAGGAGCGGAGAAACAAAAAAAAATACTCACTCCGCGTTCTAGAGGAGTGTGAAACGCAAACGGCCACTCCACAGCACGCCGTGAGGAGGAGTTTCCTCACTCACTCACACATACTCCGAGTTTCTTCCTACCCTGTATGTACTGTGATGGAATTTCCACAGTACAAAAAAAATACCGTCTGGGGGGGCACGTGTCTCCGCCCCCTGGATCTGCCTATGTACATATACATATGTATGTATGTATGTATGTGTATATACACATGAGTATATACATATGTAAATATGTACATATATTTTTAAATAAAATTATACGGCGCTCCTATTAAAGCGCAACCGTTCCCATGCATTTATTATGTGATTACATACATAATATGTATATATCTATTATATAAAAATGAATGTGTGTGTTTGTGTGTGTGTGTGTCCTTTATGGACTCCCAAAGTAATCAACCGATCTTTTTGAAATTTTCACAGTAGATTCACGTGGTACTAGCGCACATAATAGGGTATATAGAATTTGGAAAAAGTGGGAACTTCCCGGAATATAGGCCCAAATGTGGACCCAGAGTGACCCAGCATGTGTTTGAGCAATATGGGTATCAAACGAAAGGTGCTGAGCAGGCCTTCAACATAGAGTTATTTTCATTGCGATGCCTAGGCCGGGTCTCCAGATATGGGTCAAAACGTGGACCCGAATGACCCTCGAATGCTTCTAGGCGATATTGGTATCAAATGAAAGGTGTCGAGCAGGGCTTCAACATACAGATATTTTCATAGTTATTTTTTGAGTCGATTTCCCAGAAATGGTTCAAGTAGTGAGCTCGGATGGTGATGGGTGGTCCCGATAAAGGTAAAGGTAAAGGTAAAGGTAAAGGTAAAGGTAAAGGTAAAGGTAAAGGTAAAGGTAAAGGTAAAGGTAAAGGTAAAGGTAAAGGTAAAGGTAAAGGTAAAGGTAAAGGTAAAGGTAAAGGTAAAGGTAAAGGTAAAGGAAAAGGTAAAGGTAAAGGTAAAGGTAAAGGTAAAGGTAAAGGTAAAGGTAAAGGTAAAGGTAAAGGTAAAGGTAAAGGTAAAGGTAAATGTAAAGGCAAAGGTAAAATAAAGGTAAAGGTAAAGGTAAAGGTAAAGGTAAAGGTAAAGGTAAAGGTAAATGTAAAGGTAAAGGTAAAGGTAAAGGTAAAGGTAAAGGTAAAGGTAAAGGAAAAGGTAAAGGTAAAGGTAAAGGTAAAGGTAAAGGTAAAGGTAAAGGTAAAGGTAAAGGTAAAGGTAAAGGTAAAGGTAAAGGTAAAGGTAAAGGTAAAGGTAAAGGTAAATGTAATGGTAAAGGGAGAGACCCATTATAACATAAAAGCTTTTGTTTGTCGCTGCGAAGCGGGACGGGTATTTGCTAGTTTTCCATAAATAAAATAAATAATAGCTTAAAAAAACTAAAAAACACGCTTTAATCTTAAAAATCGTACTAAAAATTGAGAAATAATTTAATTAGAAACAAAATGATGAACAACAAGTAAGGAAGCCTAAGTTCGAGTGGAATCGAACATTAGATACTCAGCTGTATGCTTTCATTGTTTGTTTGCGTTTGTTCGATATAGGGTGTATTTTAAATGACACGAGTGCTGCATAAACAGGGCGCAGCCACGTCCATTTTCAAAATTTGTATCAATCATCCAAATAAGCATATAAATATTATTGTTAGTGCAAAATGACTTAGTTACAAAAACTTCACGTTACAAATTCCAAAAGGGTGTTCCAGAAATCTCTTTGTTAAAAAGTAGGCGTGGTCATAAACCGATTTCAATAAATTTTTGCGTGTCTATTAACACATGTTATAAAAGTGTATAAACCAAGTTTCGTCATAATATCTCAGTTATTTGTCGAGTAATAGGCACGTAGATTCCTTTGTATAAAAAGAAGCGGTGCCACGCCCATTTTCCAAACTTTTTTTATTTTTTGTTTCCGGTCTATTGTAGAACTCATGTCACAAAATTTCAGTGATAGATCTTTATATTTGACAGAGATATCGCTTAAAATGTTTTTATTAGGTCACTTTATAATACCCATATATAAAAGTGGGCGTGGTCGTCAACCGATTTTGGTAATCTTTCGTCCACACATTTGGCTAAGTAAATATATCACGCGTACCAAATTTCATCGATATATCTTTAACGGTTTCTGAGTTATGGCTTATAAAACTTTCAATATTTGCCCCTTAATAAGTGGGCGTGGCACCGCCCATTTTCCAAAATTTTTATATTTTTTGTTTTTGTGTCCCCAGTTGGACTCCTGCCACAAAATTTCAGTGATAGATCTTTATATTTGACAGAGATATCGCTTAAAATGTTTTTATTAGGCCCCTTTATAGTTCCCATATATAAAAGTGGGCGTGGCCGTCAACCGATTTTGATAATTTTTCGCCAAACCATTTGTCTAAGTAAGCAAATTACGCATACCAAATTTCATCGATATATCTTCAACGGTATCTGAGTTATGACATATAAAACTTTCAATGTTTGCCCCTTAATAAGTGGGCGTGGCACCGCCCATTTTCCAAAATATTTGTAGTTTTTGTTTTATGTCCGTAGTTGGACTCCTGCCACAAAACTTCAGTGACAGATCTTTATATTTGACAGAGATATCGCTTAAAATGTTTTTATTAGGCCCCTTTATAGTTCCCATATATAAAAGTGGGCGTGGCCGTCAACCGATTTTGATAATTTTTCGCCAAAACATTTGTCTAAGTAAGCACATTACGCGTACCAAATTCCATCGATATATCTTCAACGGTTTCTGAGTTATGACATATAAAACTTTCAATGTTTGACCCTTAATAAGTGGGCGTGGCACCGCCCATTTTCCAAAACTTCATCAAATTTCTTCATAAGGGCCTGAGCTCAATACGTGGGTAAAATTTTGTCACTCTAGCTATATTAGTGGCTGAGATACCAGATTTCCGATTTTTTCTATATAGGAAAAGTGGGCGTGGTCATGGTCCGATTTCGGCCATTTTCAAAACCAACCGTCCCAGTCTCGATACCAACTTGCATTTCAAATTTCATCAAAATATCTCAATTTTTGCGCGAGTTATCCTGCGTACGGACGGACGGACGGACGGACGGACATGGCTCAATCGATTTCTCTTTTCACCCTGATCATTTTGATACATATAAGTCCATATCTATCTCGATTATTTCATTATGTTACAATCCACCGTTATGAAATCAAAATTATAATACTCTGTGTACTAGTACAGCTGAGTATAAAAATATAAGTATTTAAGGAAAAGCGTGGGGTGCTCAGTATGTCAAAAAATATTTAAAATCGGTGTTTTTTTACTAATAATTTTATTTTGACTTTTTTGAGATTTCATATATCGTACTCTTTAATTTCGCAACTAGGTATATTTTTGTACTAGTTGTACGAATCGAATATTTTCATGTTCAAATATTATTGAGCACCCCCACGCTTTTCCTTAAATACTTATATTTTTGTTCATCATTTTGTTTCTAATTAAATTATTTCTCAATTTTTAGTACGATTTTTAAGATTAAAGCGTGTTTTTTAGTTTTTTTAAGCTATTATTTATTTTTAACTTTTTAGTGAAATTTTTCATTAAAGGATGTTTTATGCGGACGCAAGAATAAAAGTAAAAAGAAGTCTGATGGGATGTGGTGTTCTCCGAAATAGATCTACATACATATGTATTTATAACTTCTACCAAAAATCCCAATATGCAGTGAAGTAAACTAGCTTATTATGCAATATTTTCCAAACCCTTTTATTCAAGGTTTTCCAAACTAGTTTGGAAATACAAAATTTCCCAAACGTTTTGTTAAGTTTTACAATCAGAAGGTGAAGAGAAGTTGAGGTGAAGCATTTGAGCGTTAGCATTTGAAGAGAACAAAAAAAAAGAAACCTGATTGAATAAATTCGAATTTAGACAACAAAATTTCGAATACGATTGTAGCGTAATGGTGAGGTATTCTGCCTACGGACCAAGAAGCTCAGGTTCGAGTCCCGAGTAGCGCATTTTTTTTTTGTTTTTTTTTTTTAGAGAAATTTTTTTCACCCCACGTTTACAAAACATTGTATAAAAATGTTTATTAAGAATTGCTTTCCAAACGTGAAATGCAATTATTGAATTAGGGTTCCTTTTCGTTCATTCAGCACTTACTATTAAATGAATTACAAACAAAACCAGTTCTTGCTTTGCATACGTATGTATGTACATGCGGCTGATTTCATTGCAAATACAACAAACCCAAAACAGAAAGCTTCAAGCTTCATTTTTGAGTGAATTTATGCATTGAGTTTATCGCCATCGCTATGAGCGATCGCTGGCTGTTGTGCGTTAGTTCGCTCGCTATTTGAGTGGTTATACGTTTTTCTTTGAACATTTGTTTGTGATTTGAGAAGAATGTATTTTTGAGCGTTCGTGAGTGAGTTTTTCCGTACCCTGAAAGCTTGTTACTGGCTTGTATACGGGAGTGAATTGAAATTCATAGAGGCTATTTTGAGGAAAGGTAACTTAAAAGCCGCAATGAAGCATAAGGTATAATATTGAATGTCCTACTATATGATGCCGTTGGGATGTTGATGTCATGTTTCGAATCCGGAGGAGAATAGAAATAATAGAGAGAACACAACAAAAGTGAATGTTTGAAAGATATAATAAAATAATTTAGTTAAATGTTGCAACTTTTAGGATGGGATGAAGTTACATACATACATACATACATACAGGTGAAGCTAATAAAAGCGTGTTAAAAAGTAGAACCTCATTTATGCGCGCAATCCTAATGAGTTTTTAATGGCTTCGTTGACGGTGTTGGCGACTCTGTATATGTACATTAGGGTGCGTTTAATTTGTATGAAAAATTTAAAAGTTCATAAAAAGATTGTATCGCCCCCTCAATCTGTAGTAACATGGTCAAAGATATCACACATAAATTTTGGTCCCGATTGGTGGCGGTTAAGGCGTGGCGCATTGAGGTCAAAGTTCAGAAAACTATATGAAGGGTCGAAAAATCAAAATATTTTTTTTAATTATCTAATACCCAAAATTAATACTTCTATACCCAATGATAACAAATATAAATTTTGGTCCCGATTGATGACGGTTTACTGGTGTTTCAAGGGGGTCAAAGTTCAGATTAACATATGCGACACTAAAAATGTAAGTCTTCTATGGCAATATGAACATTGACCCCCTCAAAACACCACTAAGCCGTCATCAATCGGAACCAAAATTTATACTTGTTATCATTGGGTATAGAAGTATTAATTTTGGGTATTAGTTAACTAAAAAAAAATATTTTGATTTTTTGACCCTTCATAGAGTTTTCTGAACTTTGACCTCAATGCGCCACGCCTTAACCACCACCAATCGGGACCAAAATTTATGTGTGATATCTTTGACCATGTTACTACAGATTGAGGGGGGGGGGGCGATACAGTAAAATATCGTTAATTTGAATTTTAAACGCACTCTAATGTACATATACGGATATATACGTATGTAGATACGTACGTACATATGTATGTAGGTATGTATAACATATGTTTGTACATAGATGTATAAATATATAAGTACATATGTATATATTTTGATGAGCCGCCCAACTCCATTCCATATGCGACACTAAAAATGTAAGTCTTCTATGGCAATATGAACATTGACCCCCTCAAAACACCACTAAGCCGTCATCAATCGGAACCAAAATTTATACTTGTTATCATTGGGTATAGAAGTATTAATTTTGGGTATTAGTTAACTAAAAAAAAATATTTTGATTTTTTGACCCTTCATAGAGTTTTCTGAACTTTGACCTCAATGCGCCACGCCTTAACCACCACCAATCGGGACCAAAATTTATGTGTGATATCTTTGACCATGTTACTACAGATTGAGGGGGGGGGGGGCGATACAGTAAAATATCGTTAATTTGAATTTTAAACGCACTCTAATGTACATATACGGATATATACGTATGTAGATACGTACGTACATATGTATGTAGGTATGTATAACATATGTTTGTACATAGATGTATAAATATATAAGTACATATGTATATATTTTGATGAGCCGCCCAACTCCATTCCAACTTTCCTGCAAAAATGAGGCGCATTGTAACCCTGCAGAAAACGGCACTAGTCCATACATGCATGTACAAACCAGCCGCTTGTGGCAATCAACTAGCCCAAAACCTGCCACATTTCATATAAAAATATTGGTCCAATTAACATTGCAATGTCCTAGCACAGGACCACATGGTCCATCGCTCGATAGCATCAAACTAGTTTAAAAACTATCTTGCCGTAGCTGCTTTGCAAACCACCTACAAGAGGTTACTTTTTAAACTAGCTACGGCAAGTTACTTTTTAAGCTACTCTAAAGAGTTAGTCCACAAACCAGATACGGAAAACTGCTTTTAAAACTACCCCGAAGGATTACTTTATAGAGCACCTATGCCAAATTACTTTCGAAAGTAGTTACGGGAGAATAAAGCCGGAATTACAAGAAACACACTTTTGCTCATGCACACATCAGAAAGACATACAATTTACATATCTAAATATATGTATAATTTTTTTCTTTATTCATATTTTTTTGTTCATTTTTTCTTAAATAGGTACTTATTTCTCATTTCTTATTGTGTAGTAGATACATACATATGTAAATTGTAATTAATAAATTCCCAAACGCGAGGATGATATCGCGGCGAATTCGAGGCGAGTTCGCGAAAGCAGATTTTCGCGAATGTAATTTCACGGACTCGCCCCGAGTTCGCGGCAAGTTCGAGTAAATCAATTTTCGCGATATCATTTTTTTCTATTTTTTTAAGTTGTTTTGCACTAAAAAAATCATTATAGTTCTTATAAAAATATTTTAAATGCTTCGTATTATTTTATGCGGATTTAACCCATTGCCAGTAAACCAAATTCTGAACTTTTAATTTTTCGAAACGCCATTTATAAAAAAATCTCGAATCGCTAATGAACAAATTTTCGAATCGCCAACGATCAGAGAAATTAAAAATTCTCGAATCGCTAATGATAAAAAATTCGAATGATAGGTGACATGCCTACGAATTCGGATTCGCCGATCTATCGCCGCGAACTATTGCCGCGATAATATAATCAGAGAAAGCGAATCCGACGCGAATTCGAGGCGAATCCCTTGTGTTTATTGGGTTCTATTTCACTTCCGCTGTGGTGCAGTGGGTAGAGTGCTCGCCTGTTATGCCAGAGGTCTCGGGTTCAAACCACGGTCCGAGCCAAACACCAAAACAATTTTTCTAATTAGTAAAAATCCAATTATTGGGTTTTTTAAGAGCAGCGGTCACCTCTCGGCAGTGGGCGGCATACCCTCCGAGAGTATTTCTGCCATGAAAAAGCTTCTCACATAAAATGCATTCGCCGTTCGGAGCCGGCATAAAACAGTAGGTCCACCCAATTAGTAGGAAAAACAAAAAGGAGCACACCTCGAATTGGGAGAGAAGCTCGGCCATAAAACTCGTCAGAGTTATAATAGCGCCATTGTATTATATTATTATATTTCACTTCAAACAAAACAAATCGAATTTCAATAGTTTTCACTTCGTTATAAATATCGAAACTCTTTTTGAACGGCGAATTTGACTGACTCAATGCGAGTTCACAAATAGCTTAAACAGAATCAGCGTCGGACGAATTTTCGTCGGTCGCAGCGTTCTGTCAAACGATTAAGATACACGGCAGTATACGAGAATGAACAGAACGCAAACGCTGGCGAAAATTCGTCAGAATAGACTTATTTCCAATTTGGACGCTATCGACTGTCAAATAAATTATTTGGAACTTGATAAAAACATGTAATAAAACAAAAATATACGTTTTTTGGTACGGAAAAAATTTATTTAAAATATTTACAGAAGAGAGGAGTCAAAGGAAGAATTAAGGAAACATCGTAATTATAAAAATATGCATATGACAATTTCGCCTTGATTCTGTTTTACTGGGCGATATTCGCAAACAAATGTCATCGCCACACCACGCGAAAACACGTCCGGCGATTGGTTCTCTTTAAAGCTAAAAGCATAAATTCGAGGTTGCTGGGGCGAACATTTTACCAAAGTAAGTATACAGATGTATGCAACAGCTGATTTCAACCAATTGGTTGTGTGTTTACCTGACGTCAAACTGCTTAAGATTCTGACTGAGGCTTTAAACAGAATCAATCGCTGGGCGATTTTTCGCCTGGCGTTCCGATGATATTTGGCTGAGAATATCTCTCAGTTAATTAGAATCAAGCCATATGCATATTTTTATAATCACGATGCTTCCTTATTCTTAAATTGACTTCTTTTCTGTCCATATTTTTAATCTTTTTTGAAACTAAAATTTTTATATTTTTCTTTTGATATATTTTTATCAAATTTAAAATAATCAAACACGAATCTACATACATACATACTATACGTAAACTGGCCCAATGATTGGCTGCATGTGACAAGTTCGTATCTAGTTGACTGTGGCACAAATGTACCAAGTGGTCCAACAATTTTTGCAGGGAAATAGCATATACATACACATGTACATACATACATATCGTTGGCTTCGTGAGCAAATGTGCTAAGTCCATTTATGGTAACTTTTCAGGAGAGGCAAAAAACCTCCTAACTTTTTTTGTTGTTACTATTTTAAAAATCTGAAAATGCAGTTTACTTCCTCAGATGGTCGTGCTAAAATACCAGTAATCGGCACATTTTAATATAAAGCTTGTACAAAGTTATGAGCTTCTTTAGGACTTAGCACATTTGCTTTCTATGATTTTGTTTTTTTTAGGTGGACTTAGCACATTTTCTCACAAATTATTATACTCAACTTTACGTAGTAAAATTGAAATATTTTGATGAAATTTGGTACAGAGGCTCCTAACTAGACAGGGAAGGTTGGTATTGAAAATAGGCGAAATTGGATGATAACCACGCCCACTTTCCCTATATAGTATATATCGAAAAACACGCAAAAAGTGATAATGGATGAAATTCCATCCATGCAATGAGCTTACGCCGTTATAAAGAAATAAATTGAAATTCTCGAAAATGGGCGGTGCCACACCCACTTATGAAAGGATAAATTGTAAAAGTTTTATAAGTGATAAATAACTCAGAAACCGTAGTATATATATAGATGAAATGTGGAAGGCGTAATTTACTTGCTAGGGCAAATGTTTGGACGAAAAATTGTCCAAATCGACCACGCCCACTTGTATATATGGGAACTATAAATGGAACTAATAAAAACATTTTAAGCGACGTCTTTGTCAAATATGAAGATAATTCATTGAAAGTTTTTGGCATGAGTCCAACTATGGACAAAAAAAGAAACCATAAATATTTTTGAAAATGGGCGTGGCATCGTGAATCTAAGACATTTCGGAGCCCATAACTCGACAAATAATTGAGATATTACGGGGGAACTTGGTGTAGGTACATGTGTACTTTTATGACTTGTAGTAAAATTTTAGCAAAATCGGTTTGTAACCACGCCTACTGAAAAAAATATTGTAAAACTCCCTTTAAAAGCTTGTGACGTGGCATTATGCTGTACCCTCTCTATATAACAAAGGTGCACCGCCTTTCCATCAAATGCATACAATTATGTATAATAAAAATGTAAGAAGTACCGCAAACTAGTTTGCATATCAAATTGGTGGGAAAGCTAGCCACTCCCGCAAATTATTAACGTTTATAGTCCAAGCCATGCCTATTAAAGCAATATAGTAATAATTCTATATCATTCTACAAAATAAATTAAAAAAAAAACAATAATTTCTTATTTTCACCTGGACTTAGCACGTTGATTTTTGAAAAAAAAAAATTTTTTGTGGACTTAGCACATTTGCATAACACTGCATTACACCATGAAAAACAGACATTATGGCAACTTCTTTTTGGCAGACGATGTATTTTTAGTTGTACTATCTTACTGCATTAAAATCTCAGTTTTGATAAAAATTGGACTTAGCACATTTGCTCACGAAGCCAACGATATGTATGTATGTATGTCTGTACATCTCCCTGCAAAAATTCGGAGTTCTCCATTCGCTAATCCATGGAGTGCTCGCTATGGACCAACCGATTACTTCATAACTTGCCACATTTCATACAAAAAGTATGGTCCATTTAACATTGCATGTCATTGCAATGGAGTATATACCCCAGTCCCGCATAACAATCAAATTAATCCATGGAGTACCTACATTGGATGAATTGATGGAGTACCTAACAGTTAGCCGAACATAACAACAAAAACCAAATGTTTATCGCGACGACGACGAATGACGTGTATACATTCAAACATATGTATGTATGTAGTTATGTATACCCTACAGAGAACGGAACTAGCCCATACATGCATGTACAAACCTGCCGCTTGTGGCAATCAACTAGCCCAAAACCTGCCACATTCCATATAAAAATATTGGTCCAATTAACATTGCAATGTCCTAGCACAGGACCACATGGTCCATCGCTCGATCGCATCAAACTAGTTTAAAAACTAACTTGCCGTAGCTACTTTGCAAACCACCTACAAGAGGTTACTTTTTAAACTAGCTACGGCAAGTTACTTTTTAAACTACTCTAAGGAGTTAAAAATGTGATATATTTCCATAACTACTTCATTCTTGAGCTCTCAAGACCAATTTTTTTTTTTTAAATATTTAGATTAATGCTTCTTTGCAACACTGTTAGTAAACATCGTGCAGCGGTGACGATCGTTAAAACCGATCTTGAAACACGAATCTACATACATACATATATATGAACTGGCCCAGTGATTGGCTACATGTGACAAGTTCGTAGCTAGTTGACTGTGGCACAAATGTACCAAGTAGTCCAACAATTTTTGCATATCGTCGTCGTCGCGATAAACATTTGGTTTTTGTTATGTTCGGCTAACTACGAACCGATGCAGATACATGGATCGGTCGTTTGGGCTATGTTAGTGGTCACTTTGAAAGTACTCCAACCTACCACAAATGAAGCATATAATCCAATGATTTTTGCAGGGCTGTATATGTACATATGTATATGCATATATGCATACACTCAGTAGCGGACTAAATTCAAGCTGTGTCGTACTTGACTCAAGAATTACAGAAATGAATGAAAAATAAATTTAATTTAAGTTTTCCCAAGCTTGAACCAAGATAAAAATCTGAAAAAATTTGATTTAAGTATAAAATTCTTGATTCAAGAATGAAATTCTCAACATAAGCATTCTTAAAATAAGATTGGACAGGCTAGAATCAGTCATGGGGTGTGCTTACAATAAGTTTACACAAGCTTGTCTCAAAACTCCACACTCTTAATATAATATTTATAAAAAATATCGTTCTAAAAATAAGAATACATTCTTGATTTTAGCATTTTCAAGGTTAGCAGACTTTCATGATATTTTCGGCTTGTTTCTATCCCGTTAGACTTAAATTTAGCTTGTTTTTTCCCTGAGTGTATATATACATATATGATTTATGATACAAAGGACCGTGTTAAAATTGCCAAAAAGTTAATTAATCTATTTTATGTTATTAAAAGCAGCTTCAACGCCGCCAATTTAAACCTACATACATACATCTTACATCTTTACCTACTCAAAAATAATTTTACACTTCCCGATCATGGCAAAATGATGAAAACAAAGAAAAATTAAAACGATTTGACGCTAAGGACATTTTTTTATTGTTTTGATGTAAAATTTTGTCTAAACCAAGGCAAAAATTGAATTTGATTTTTTTGAAAAATTTATTGAAATTTGTTTTTGGTTTGTGCAAATCTTGAAAATAATGCGCATTTCAAAAATTCCAAAGAGGAAACCTTTTTTAATCCAAATAAAATGGTAGCTAAGACCAATTTTAAGGTGGTTGCTGATCTTTCTTCTTGAAAATTATTGCGCATTACCTACAAAAAGTCCTAAAAAGGGAAATTATTTAATCTCATAAAGATGGAAGCTCCAACCATTATAGAAATGCTTTTCGACCAATTCACTTGTTTTCATTCACCGTCTCTTACAGTCACCTTATTATTTATTTATTATTTCTATAAATTCTGCATTTACCTGTGCCCACTAACAAATAAATTTTTATGTTTTTCATTTCAACATTCACACACGAAACCAAAGAACTTCACTAACAGGAAAAAAGCTTATTGTTAAACCTGAGTACCTAACTGTGTGTGTGTGAATTGGTGCATGTGCGTGGCATAACAAAAGAAAAAAATCAGTAGCTGCCTTTTCCATAACATAACAACAAAAATATTAGCCGTGTTTCACATACGGTGATCCTAACCCAGATAAAAATTTTTGCACGTAAATGCAACAACAAAGATTTCAACTCGATTAAACCAGATAAATTGCTGGTTCAATTTTTGATCCGCCCTGTTCGATTTGTTTTTTCCGTGCTGATTTGGCAGCACAGTGCTTTTTTGATTTGGCAGAACTGAAAAGTGACATTTGTGTATGTATACATATATATAGATATACCCTGCAGTAAATTTGTTTCACTGCTAAATGATCATTGATGATTCTTTGTTGAATATTCATCACTATCGTTTTGCGTTGGTGCAAGCGAGCAAGCTATATTGAAAAAACCAAACGAAATACCATCTAGGCGGTTAAAAACCAACGAGCCAGCTTGTATTTCGGTAGGTTTTTTGACATTCGGCAGCTTTTCTGACAAAGTTTTCAATTTGACAACTATAAAACAAATTATATTTAAAATAAAAAATATATGGAAATACAAATTTCAAATTTGCCTCTTGTAAGCTTCTGCTTTGGCCGTAAGGGGAAAGAACAAGTCCGGAAGAAAAGTTATACTGCGCACTGGCTTCTCCTTATGACATGGAATACATAGCTATCCCGCCATTTGAGTTTCATAATTTATTTCAGTAATTTAAATTCAAATTTCCAAAAAGATAATTTTTGAAATCGTTATTTTCATTTAGTTTGAAGTTTAAAGCAGGAACCGATTTTAATCGTTATTTTCATTTCTTCGGATGAAAAAATCATTATGAAAACTTCGTTAACAATAAAATGCAAGTATGCCGATACAATGATTTTAGCACATTCTACCCAAATATGAGCTCATATTTATTCTAAAGATTTTTATTTTTTAAATTTTTAAATAACCATTATTTACGATTTTTATTTTTTCGATCAAAAATAATTTTTATTATTGGATTTAAATTTTTCCGATGAAACTTGATCGATATTTTATGATTTTTATTTTTTCGATCAAAAATAATTGTTATAATTGGATTTAAATTTTTCCGATCAACTTTAATCAATATTTTTTTATTTTTTCTCCGATCATAGTAAACTTTTTCAAACGTTAGTGAATCCTATATTTGATGGCTTGAAGTTGACGATTGTGCCAACATTGGCGCAGTTCTATTTGAGAACAAAATTTGCAAAAAAAACAAGTTTTTAGAGTTTATTATGATTGGAAAAATTTAAATCCAATAATAAAAATTATTTTTGATCGAAAAAATAAAAATCATAAAATATCGATCAAATTTCATCGAAAAAATAAAAATCAAATTATAACGATTAAAAATGATTTTTTTTATAAAAATGATAATCGTTACGGTCCCTGGTTTAAAGTCAATAAAATTGTTTTTGAGGGAGTATTTGTCTCTTTTCAATGTACAGAAGAATTGTTTTTGCGCTATTATAACTGACGAATTTTATGGCCGAGCTTCTCTCCCAATTCGAGTGTGCTCCTTTTGTTTTTCCTACCATTGGACAGTTTTATGCCGGCTCCGAACGGAGTCATATAGGCACGAGGAAAGCAAACCATTTATTTGAAAAAATTCAGCAGCCTTTATATGAAAGTATTCACTGATGCCTCCTCATGATAAATTTCATCAGTGATTCATAAAGGATTCATTTCAGATTTTTACTGCTGGGTATATGTTGTATATGTTTCTTCTTCTTTTTAGTTTTTTTCAAGTGCAGCCAATTTTCATTATGAGCCGGATTGTTTCAGTAAAAATTTATCTTAACCCAGACCCAGATGTAATAACTGAAATGCCCCTATTATCTTTATTTTCTTATTGTTATTTATGTATGTACATACCCACCAAAAAATCTAGGCTTTATGTAAAAATTAAAACAGCAGATTTAAAGGCTTACGAAATAAAGCCTGAAAATTATAAGGGTAGCAAATTTGTATGGCGTAAGGCTTAAAATAAGGCTGATTTTCCTGTGTTGATGTCATCAGGCCATAAGGAGTACTCTCTCTCTGAGAGCACACCTTATTCCAAAGGCTTATACGCCATGCGAAATAAGACCTAGATAATTATTAGAAAGTTAGGGGCAGACAGAGTGAGTGCATAACAGATGCAGAGCTGCCAGCGTACTGCTTTTTTAGACCTCATTTGTCAACAATAAGCAACACTTTTTTGCAGGGTATGTATGTTTGTAAATACATATGTATATTTCGTTCGTTTCCCATTTTTAATGGCATTTGTTATTGTTGTTTTCTTTTCTGCTTTTTTGTAGCATAAGCATTTCAGCAATTGATTGTCAGCAACCACTACAAAAGCGTTTCCTTTTTTTCTTTTCGTTGTTGGTTCTATGTCTAAATATCGTTTTCGTTGTTTTTGATTTTGTTATTGTTATTGCTGTTGACGCCATCATTGTGTGGCATTAGGCGCATGCTAGTAAAATATGAAAAATATATATGAAAATGTATTTAAAGTGTCTTCCAATAAGCGCCATTGCTTTCAAATATGTACCAACAATTACATACATATGCACTTGCGTAAGTTTTTTCGCTGAGCGAAAGACAGTGAGGATGCCTCCGAAATCAACTTTCACGAACCGAGTATTTGCCCAGAAAGTCTGAATATTTTAGTGGGTGCGTTAAGGTTTAAAAACTATGGCCGCAAGTGCAATTACTTTATCGAAAATTTCTTATATAAAACAATTACACATGAAATTTTTGACCACGGATTTCTTTAGCAGAATTTAACAAGCAAATTTTTCGTATAGACTTAAACCCTCTAACGCCCACGTAAATGGTTATTTTTAAACCTTCCTCAGAAAACTTGAAAGAAAAGTTATTAAAAAATGCAGTTAGAGGTTTTGAATGTTCTACGAAATTTTTAAAGGGGTCGTCAAAGATAAAAAACTTTTACGGGTTAAGACAAGTTCGTAAGAGAGCTTAAACCAAGCTAACGATTCCGACAGGATAGGCACATGATGTATTGTGGAAGGATTTTCCGTCATTTCTTGTCAAGCTTGGTTTGGAGACAAACCGGTTTCGGTGTTGTACATATTAGCCATATTGTTGGTGGTCAAACAGCATAATTATAATAAATACTAGATATAATTGTAATAAA
The DNA here is from genome assembly GCA_960531455.1 of Urophora cardui. Taxonomy (NCBI): domain Eukaryota; kingdom Metazoa; phylum Arthropoda; class Insecta; order Diptera; family Tephritidae; genus Urophora; species Urophora cardui. The sequence continues at coordinate 683,819 of OY482672.1, forward strand.
TAAATAAATAAATAAATAAATAAATAAATAAATAAATAAATAAATAAATAAATAAATAAACAAATAAATAAATAAATAAATAAATAAATAAATAAATAAATAAATAAATAAATAAATAAATAAATAAATAAATAAACAAATAAATAAATAAATAAATAAATAAATAAATACATAAATAAATAAATAAATAAAGATAGTTGTGTGCTTTTAATTGCTGGGAAGGAAATATTTAACAGTAACATTTAGAGAGATTTATCATTTTTTATTATCTGAAGTAGGAAGGGATGACGGAAAATCGTTCCACAATACATCATATATGTAAAATTGCCTTAGTTTATGTATAAATCAAATTAAGTTGTTGTTTTGAATTTCAACTCGCAGCTCCGCCCAGTATTGGCAGCTTTTTCGAAAAAAAGTACAAAACTTTGGCAAAAATACTTGCAGTGAAGCTTAAAAAAAGTGGGCGCTACGTAAAACACACCGTTTTTAATAGAATCGTTTTGCGTTGCGGTAAAAGGTAAAAGATATGTATATACATACATACGTATGTATTTATGTATGTTTGTACGTAGTAATTTAATTGTGACGCTGTTACCGGTGCCGGTAATAGTCATTGCGGGCCAGCACCGACAATTAACGCGTGCACCCACCCCAACTTTTTTCACTTTCCACGGTGGCGGCGGCGGGAATGTTTTGTGCTTATACATGTAAATGTAGATATATATGTATTTAGGAAAATGTATATAAAGGTATGTATGGGAGTGCAAACATTTCAATTCCATTTAAATATACGCCTATATATTTAGATATAAACTTATATGTATGCACCATTATATAACCCTTGCGTTGGCATTTAAATGGTCGCGCGGAAATGCCAAGGTGTGCGCGCATGACTGATCAACTGAAAAAGTGCAGATTCACTAACCCAAATGCATACATATAACGTCGCTTAAAGTGCAATACCGCGTATCGACCAAATACAAAACGGTTCGGAATTTTATAACCCAAATTCAAACCAAGGTAGATTTTTGGATTATATTCTTAATCCAAATATCATTTTGGTGAAAAACAGTTAAATGTGCAGTTATTGGCTTACACATGTATTTATAAGCGGTTTTTCATCTTTTATTTTGCTCAATAGTGACGTATACCTACGCGGTTTTGCAGATGTACGTAAAAACTTTTTTTCTATAAAACAAAGTTATAATCCATTTCGTGTTTATGAAAGGTATAATAAACTTTAGTACATAGTTATAAAGCACTAACACCTATTATTCGCTGTACTGGATCCAAAAATTTCCTCAATTCTTGAAAAGCGGTTTTGAAAATGTGCCGTTATTTGGAATTGCGTTGTCCGAATCTCAAAATTTTTGAATGAATGGATGGGGACGGACGACAGGAATGTATTTTTGGGGAAATCTCATTTTTGGCAAAAATGTCACTTACCTACGCGGTATTGTATTTGGTCGATACGCGGTTTTGCACTTTAAACGACGATATATGTAAATTTGTGAATAGGTACATATGTACATACAGATGCATTCCTTTTTTGCAGTCATAAATCTATTTACAGTCATTGTACGTTATGTTCGTTAGAACTAAATATGCGAAAAAAGTAGTAGACGTCAAAATGGCAACTCATTTATTTTAACTTTTCAGTGACGTAAACTGCATTACAAGCAAACGGAATATTAACATGTGTATGTACATATGAATATGCTTATTTTCTGTATATTTTCTCCTCATGTTTGCATACATATTTTGTGCTACACATTTTATAAAAAAAAAATCAGAAAATTACTATTGTCACGTTGTATTTTTACGCTTAAAAAAGGTTCAACTTGTTTGCCCTCAAAGGTGGCTCCCACAATAACCCAAGTGCAGACAATCACTTCCTTGTTTTTGTTGTTCTCTTTTTTCTCAACGTTTCTGATTAACGAAAAAGCTACAAAAAAAAAAAGAAAGCAGAAATACGCTGTTTTAGGGCAAAATGCATTTTTTTATGCGCACAGTTTTTTATTACCATTTTTTGACAGCGTGTTAAAGCTTTTTATGGTAAGAATGGGTTCAAGTTTAAGAAGCAGAAAAAAGCGTACATGCATACGTGTTTGTGCTTAAAGCATTTGCCAAAATTTTAATATGACAGTTCCACTAAGTGACTGCACCGCACGTTGCACATAGCAATCAAACAAATAACTGCTGCTTTTTTTGATTTTGTTTCGCGTTTTTTGCTTTTATTCTTCTTCCATTTAAATTTTAAATATTTTTAGAACAGTCAAAAGAAATCCACATAAGGTGACAGTGCTATTGCCACTTATTCTGTTAAATACTTCTTAACTTTAAATTGTAAGGCATAAAATACGCATTTGCTATATAAGCTGTTTTGGTCAAATTCACTCAAGGATGATCAATCAGCTTTTATTGGCGCGCGCATATTTATTACACAAGAAAAACACTGCCGTGGCATACCTAAACAGTGAATAACCCATAGATGGGCATACTGCAGTAAACTCAGCAATTCAGTGAAAAAGAAGTTGCACTAAAGCTTACTGAATGCTCATGAAATTGCAATAGCTATTAAAATATTACTTTATGTTGCAAAATATTCGAGTTCAAACTGAGTTTTGCGAAAATTTTCGGTAGAAAGTCAAAGACAAGCATTTTACTGCTTCAATACTAGTACGTATTTGACTGACGTACATATATGTATGACTGACAGGTCAGTAAGCTGTGGGCATTTAAATGTACATCGGTACAGGTACGACGGATCCGTCGCCGCAACGTACCAAAGTTTCCCAACACTCAACTTTTGGCATACGTCAGTCCGTCGCTATGTCAGCTAATTGCTTTTGATTGTTAACCTTTAGCTTTTTTTCAGCTTTTGAATTTCCCTTTTTTTACAATTTGCTTTGTAGTTTTTTTCTCATTTGTAAAATATTCCTCTGTAAAACCAAAATGGTCAATAACTATCAGGAGATGTGAAGTTACTGAAAACTGAATTTCAAGAGGGAAACTTAAAAGAGAAATTACAAAATATTCTAAAGAGTTAAATTTTTGCCACCATCTCAGTAGTTAAAAGTTAACCAAACAGCTGATTTACTGCGCTGAGTACTGCGCTGTCAGTCGCATTCGTCGACGTAGACGGATTGACGTATTCAATGTATCGGGGCTATTACTACTGATACTTGAAAATGCCCATCTATGGATAACCCAATCAGCGAAAATTCGCATACCTTTTAACTCTTTCTTTAAGTAGTTTAGTTAAGCTTTGTGGTAAAGCCTTGAAGATTTCGTTTGCTTTTAAATTCGCAAACGTAGAGCTTTCATCACTTTCTTATTATTTCTGCTACTATTTTTTTCGCATTGGTAGTCTGATTTAATGATCAAGCCCTACTATATTATGTTCTTAAAGCTTTTGTTTATAAAACAAAATTTTGCTCTCTACTTCTACAACTATAAAAGCACTTTTCTATTCTTTTTATCATAATTTTTTATTTATTTGTTAGCTCATTTACGATTTTAATGAAGCCTTGTGGTAAGGCCGTGAAGCCTTTGTTTACAACATAATTCTCTACTAAATAATTTCAGTGCGCTTACACAAAAGTTTGCTTGTGTTAGCGAAAGCTTTCACGGAAAAGAACAAACCCAAAAAGCTTTCACTTCTCTCAAAGCTTACATATTTCCATTTATGTACTAATGAAAGCTTTCACTACAGATATGTATGATTTCCACACACGAAGCTTTCACTGCTGTCAAAACATTTTCCTTCGACTTTTTGTGCATTGGTATATCAAAAATCAATTTAAATTTATTTAGTTCTTCTTCAGCGCCTCCAATTCTCTTTCCTGAGCTGATTCGTCTTCCACATACATACACACATACACGCAATTCATTCATATGTGAATATTTCCGTTTCCAAAATCATTCAAAAAATGATCGCTCAAATTGTTCGCACACACCCAGCAGGGTTTTTCCATATTTTGGTAATGGCTTGAACTTGTATTCAATGAAATAACGCATTACAAATAGCTAATAAACAGTCCTTCGCTTACTTTGCTGATTACTTGTAATGCGACAGTTTTAAAATTATTATTTTTTCGCTTACTGGTAAAGCAGAAAATAATCGAAAAGGTTTGGAGTACTGCCGTTATTTTTTTGCAAACGCTTTGCTTTGATTTAAATTTTTCTAAATAGCAGTTTTGTAAAGCAAATTACCCTCATTCTCGTTTATTTTGCCAGTTTTCATTATAAAACTGTCGTGGTTAGTCGCGTTATTCCATCGTTAAACATTTTTTAAATAAGTTAATAGCTGTGCAAATACATAGTGTAATAATTATTGTTCAAATAATGTTTTTTTTTTTTAAATACATACATTTTGCAAAGAATGTTTTGATTCTTTATTCATTCTGTATGCTATTTGTTTTCGGCATAAATTGCTCACTCATAATTTTAAAATTATTTTTTCGCTTACCGGTATTGCATAAAATAAGCGAATAGATTTGGAACACTGCCGATATATTTTGCAAAGCCTTCTTCTTCTTCTTGATTGGCGCTTAACCGTCTAGACGATTCTGGCCGAGTCCAACAGAGCGCGCCAATTGCTTCTGTTTCGTGCAGCATGGCGCCACTTGGGAACACCTAGGGAGGCAGCATCGCTGTCCACCTGATTTTCCCAACGCAGTGGAGGTCTCCCTTTTCTTTTGCGTTCAGCGGGTTTCGATAGAAATGCTTTCTTGGCCGGAGCGCCTTCGTCCATTCTCACGACATGACCTGCCCAACGCAGCCGCTGGATCTTTATTCGCTGAACAATGTCGATGTCTGTGTAAAGCTCGTACAGCTCATCGTTAAATCTCCGTCGATACTCGCCCACGCCAACGCGCAAAGGTCCATAAATCTTACGAAGAACTTTTCTCTCGAATACTCCAAGTGCCATCTCATCTGATTTTGAAATTGTCCATGCTTCTGCGCCGTACATGAGGACTGGAACGATGAGCGTCCTGTAGAGTGTGATTTTTGTTTGTCGAGAGAGGACTTTACTTTTCAGTTGCCTACTTAGTCCGAAGTAGCATTTATTGGCAAGCGTGATTCTTCGTTGGATCTCCGTGCTGACATCATTCTTGGTGTTAATGCTGGTTCCCAGATAGACGAAGTCCTTAACAGTTTCGAATTTGTAGCTATCAACATTGACGTGGCTGCCAAGGCGTGCTGTTTCTTTGTGTGATGACAGGAGGTACTTCGTCTTGTCCTCGTTGACCGCCAAACCCATTTTCTTAGCCTCTTTATCCAGCTTGGAGAAGGCAGAACATACGGCGCGCGTGTTAGTGCCAATGATGTCGATGTCATCGGCGTACGCCAGCAGTTGCACACTCTTGTGATATAAGATGCTTCCTGTATGGTTAAGTTCTGCAGCTCGTATTATCTTTTCCAGCATCAAATTGAAGAAGTCGCACGAAAGAGAGTCACCTTGTCTGAAACCTCGTTTGGTCTCGAACGGCTCGGAGAGGTCCTTCCCAATTCTGACGGAGCTGGTGGTGTTAGTCAACGTCATTTCGCATAGCCGTATAAGTTTAGCAGGGAAACCAAATTCAGACATTGCGGCATACAGGCAATTCCTATTCGTGCTATCAAAAGCGACTTTAAAATCGACAAAGAGATGGTGTGTGTCGGATCCTTTTTCATGGGTTTTTTCCAGTATTTGTCGTATTGTGAAGATCTGGTCGATGGTAGATTTACCAGGTCTGAAGCCACACTGATAAGGTCCAATCAGATTGTTGACGATAGGCTTCAGTCTTTCGCACAATACACTTGCTAAGACCTTATATGCGATATTCAGGAGGCTTATCCCACGATAATTGGCGCGTACTGTGGAGTCTCCTTTTTTGTGGATTGGGCAGAGCACACTTAAGTTCCAATCGTCGGGCATGCGCTCGTCCGACCATATTCTGCATAGGAGTTGATGCATGCTCCTTATCAACTCTTCGCCACCATGTTTGAATAGCTCGGCTGGCAAGCCGTCAGCGCCCGGGGCCTTGTTATTCTTAAGCCTACATACTGCTATTCGCACTTCGTCATGATCAGGTGGTGGAACATGCCTACCATCATCTGCTATTGGGGATTCGGGTCGTACATCTTCTCCTTCCGCACTTTCACTGTTGCCATTATCCAGCAAGGAGGAGAAGTGATCCCTCCACAACTTAAGTATGCTCTGGACATCAGTTACCAGATCACCGTTATCATTCCGGCAGGAATTTGCCCCGGTCTTGAAACCTTCAGTCATCCGCCTGATTTTTTGATAGAATTTTCGAGCATCGTTCCTACCCGCCAGCATCTCAAGCTCTTCACACTCGCGCCTTTCAGCCTCCCTTTTCTTCTTTCGAAAAAGGCGCCTCTCTTCCTTCTTCGCCGTTCGATAACGCTCCCATACGCTTCGCGTTGCGCCCGCACACAATGTAGCCCTGTAGGCGGCGTTCTTTCTTTCCGAGGCATCGCGACATTCCTTGTCGTACCAGGTGTTTTTGTGGGCTCGCTTGTATCCTATAGATTCCTCAGCGGCGATACGAAGTGAACGAGCGATGTGTTCCCATTCCTCAGATACATCGTTTGGTGAAGGGTTGCTCTCAGAGAGCAGGAGTGAGAGCCGAGTGGTGTATTGATTGGCTGTCTGCGTCATGTGCAGCCTTTCGACTTCAAACTTTCCTTGCTGTCCTGCTGGCACATTCTTTGCTGCACAGAGGCGGGTGCGTACCTTGGCTGCTACAAGATAGTGGTCGGAGTCGACATTGGGACCACGGATTGTGCGCACATCTAGGATGCTGGAGCTGTGTCTGCCGTCGATCATGACGTGATCAATTTGATTTCGCGTTTTTCGATCAGGAGACAGCCACGTGGGCGCAGATGAGAGATATGTTGAAAAATCTCGCTTTGATGCGGATGGTGGCTAGACGCTCGTTCACTGGCGTGAACGACAGTACTCGGCGGCTGAGTCTCTTTCCCACCACAAAACCAACACCAAATATACGCTCCTCTGCATGGCCACTGTAATATATATCGCAAGGCCCACATTTCTTCTTGCCTTGCCCCTTCCACCGCATCTCTTGTATGGCGGTGATGTCAGCTTTCACTCTTTCGAGGACATCAACCAGCTGGGCAGAGGCACCTTCCCAATTAAGGGTCCGGACGTTCCAGGTGCTTACCCTCAAATCATAGTCCTTTAAACGTTTGCCGTGGTTGTCATCAGAAAGGGGTGGTCTCATCCGAGGCTTTGTTGTTGTTTTCATTGGATAGGATTTTTACGTGGTGGGTCCCAAGCCCGACGCACAACCCGCCCTGCGGGAGTTGTATATTGTTACACGTTTATATAGCGAGCCGCTTGCTCCAAGACAGACGCCCGCTCGCAGCCGCACCTTCTGGTGAACAGACGCTGCAGTTATTCCCCTCAACAAGCCCTTAAACCGAATATGTCGGAGTGGCCTTGTCGAGTTGTCGCCTTCTCACTTTAGTTCACCACCAAACGGGTGTTCGGTGGCTATCCAGAGGACACTGCGCGGAAGTCGTGAGCTGCTTGCTCCGCATGCAAAAGAATCGCTCTGGCCACCCCCAGGTGGATGGCAGTCAGAAGCTTTCCCCACTTACGTGGACTTTTACACACGAAGCCATCCATCCATTTTGAAAAGCCTACATTGATTTAAATTTTTGTAAATAGCAATTTTGTAAAGCAATTTACCCTCAGTCTCATTTATTTTGCCAGTTTTTATTATAATATATTATAGATTACTATAATGGATTGTGTGATATATGCAATTACTTATACCAGTGAAAGAACTTATTACTTGTAACAGCTTATTTTTTCCAATATTAGTAGCGATTATATAATGCATTATTGTCTACAATATTGTAAGACAATACCGCCAATGACATGCCTATGTTAAAGTAATGCAATCCGTATTCGAAAGTGTAAGCGATGAATCAAGATTTCTCGATGATTTTACCCATTACATGTAAGAGAAAGCCCTGCTGGGCAATCGATTCCCACTAATTGTATGTAAAAGTTTCAATTACAATGGCAACAACAAGAACATTATGTAAAATCTGTTAGGTTTTGTCGATTTTTGCTTTCACAAAACTTTGTGCTCTGACAGACAGACTGGCTGCTGTCTGCCAATCAATATTCCACTGCCCGCTAAATCAGCACCGCCGCTTCATGACACGTTCGCTTCTTTTATTCCGCCAGCGCGCTTGTCAAATCGATCAGCCGCAGTCAAAATCATTTTCAGTCTCCGTTTGCTTGGTTTGGTTGTTGGCCCGTTTCACTTGTCATGGTTTGTTAACTGTTTGTTTTGCATTTCTTCAACTGAATTTTTGGATATTTCGGAATGTATGCGAGTGGTCCACAAGCCTCTATAATATACATACATGGTTCATACATACATACATATGTATAAATAAAAATATGTATGAATGTAGGTACGCAAATATTTTAAAGTTCATTAGTCTGCATATGTCATTTCCATTCCCCAAAGTTGCTGTTTGTTATTATTGTATGTAGTTTTCGTCTTCTTCTTCTTCTGATTATGTTTTGCTCTGAGCCTGATTGAAAGCGCAAGCAGATGTCAAAAATTGATTTTGATGTTATTATTGATGATGCTGTTTGCCATAAATACATATGTACATATATACATATGTATGTACATTAGAGCGTATCACCAAAAAAGTTTAAAATGTTCCCCCCTGGTTCGAATGTTTACTTGTTGGATATTTCAAAAATGGAAAAAAAATTTTTTTCGGCACCCTGTAAAAACAGCGAAATTCGTTTTTTGCTTATAACTTTTCTATTTTGTCTTTGATTTCAACGAGCAATATATTGTTGTAAAGGGGTTAACCCGTGTCATATTTCGTCCATATAAGCCATTAACCTGCGACACCAACTTTAGCTTTTATTAAAATTAATTTAAAACCAACACCCTGTATTAAAAAAAAATTTTTTTTAGTAAAGTAAATATAGTCTTGAATATAGTTTTGACATCATTATATGAGTAAAAAAGATTATTACTTATTAATGACATAAACACGGAAGTAATTGCCTTATAGATTTTATATTTGACCTTTGATTTCAAAGAGCAATATATTGTTGAACAGGAGTTAATCCATGTTATATTTCGTCTATAGAAGTACATCGTACACTCAAATGATCGATTGGAGCCCATTTAGAATTACAGAGCCACCATGCTTGCAATTTTACCTGGTTAATATTTCCAAACAGCAGTGATTGATACTAATTATAACCTAATTTACTTAGATTTTCTATGCCATTCTCAAAATACTGAGCGATTTGTTCAGGTAGTAAGTGATTCTTGTACAGAAGTTGCCGACGAGGAACGCCTAGGTTATATATTCGCTAAACTAAGTAGCCGAGAACGTTACAGCAAATTAAAGTCAAGGAAAGATTTAGCATAAATGCACTACATTTTTTTCCTCATTATATGTAGGTAAATATTCTTTTTATACCTTTCATGGGAATGAAATGGTATTATAACTTTGTAGCGAAACACGAATGGTGAAAGTACCAGAAGGAGTCGTTGCAGACCTACCAAAATATATACCAATATGATCAGGATCATGAGCTGAATCGATTAAGCCATGTCCGTCTGTCTGACTGTCTGTTTAATCGCAAACTAGTCCCTCAGTTTTTGAGATATCTGCATGAAATTCGGAATGTGAGTGTATTTTAGGAGAAGCTTATCATTTGTCGGAATCGGCCAAATCGGACCACTATAACATATAGTTGCCATACAACCGATTGTTCAGATATGGACATTTTGGGGTATAACTTCTCCATCTAAATCATGACACTTCTTTTTCTAAGGAATCTTTGTATAAATTACCCACAGAATTGAAAGTATAAATTAAACAATATCAGACTATGTAACTTTTCATTTCCCCATTCATGAAAAGTATGAAGTCTTTGGTACGTCCGGAGACAGCCGCGCTCTTACTTGTTTTTCTTAGCTTTCAGGAAACAATTTTTTTTTTCAAATACAGGGTGTAGGTTTTAGTAAAAATAGAATAAAAGCTGAACTTGGCATGTTGGGCTAAAAGTTTCTATGGATGAAATATTGCCTTGGTGAATAACTTTCCAAAAATGTATCACTTTTGAAAATCGAACGTAAAATATAGAAATTATAGACAAAAAACTAATTTCGCTGTTTTTACAGGGTGACAAAAAAATTAAAAAATTTTTTTTTGAAAACCTCATAAGGTAAGTGTTCAAACTGGGGGGGGGGAACATTTTCAACTTTTTTTTCCTCCTTACACCGTGATACGCTCTAATGTACATACATATGTGGATAAGGCAAGCTGTTCTACTTGATTGCCTGTTAGCCAGAGATGTTAAGTAATGCAGTACTTTGTGACTGCGCAGTCTTTTGATTGGGGTCAAAATGAATGCTATTCATTTTTTGTCAGTCATGACTGGGAATTAAAAAAGTAAGCCTTCATTCTGACTGGTAAATTTTAACTGTGCATTCACCTGGCTGCAATCCACCCCGTTACTGCAATCATTTGATTGCAATCATGAAATGATTGCAGCTACAGTCTTTTGCCATTCTTCTCATAGGGGTTACTAGGTTTTTAAAGTTTCGATCCCTAAGTTTGATACACCAATCTCTTTGGCATGAGAGAAGGGTTCCTACTTTATAATTGTCTTAACCCTACGTGCGCAATTGGGGTCACTTCCACCCAGTGCTGAGTTTATACCACCTTAATGTAACTTTTTTGCCGGCATGTTAAACGTCGTCAATAAGCATTAATTTTTTTTCAAAAGAGGAATTTCGATCGATTCAGTAGAACCGCAAATAAAACACATTTAACATTCCGAGGGATATACGTTTTTCGCTTCCTGTGATCTTTAGGTTCATTTTACAAAGATTTTTTCTGAGGAGACCCCTAATTTTCTAGAACATTTTAGCCCTCTAGCGACCTAAAAAATACTATACTATATTTCCTGGCTCTATAAAATGGGTCAAAATAACACTTTCTTAGGGGTGCTAGATGGTTAAAATGTTCTAGAAAATTATTCGGCATAAAATTTCAGTAGGAGTCCCTTCAGAAAAAAACTTTATAAAATTAACCTAAAAACCACAGGAAGCGAAAAACGCATATTCCTCAGAACATTAAATGTGTTTTACTTGCGGTTCTACGGAATCGATCGAAATACATCTTTCGCAAAAGGTTAATGTTTTTTGACGAAGTTTAACATACAGGCAAAAAAAAAAATACATTAAGGCGGTATAATCTATATACTGAGTGAAAGTGACCCCAATGGCGCACACAGGGTTAATACAATTATAAAGTAGGAACCCTCCATAAAACCGAAGATATGAAAAATTGAATTTTAGCGACATCTAGCGGCATCAAAAAAAATTTCCGGAATTGTTTTCGAAAAAGAGATCGTAATATAATAGAATAAGATCGCCCTATTTCAAAAAGTGTTTCATAAACGCCCTATTTGAAAAATTGTTTCATTAACGTCCTATTTCAGACAATTATTCAAAAACGCCCTATTTAAGAGAAATATACATATATGGAATTTTCTCTCAAATAGGGCGTTTTTGAAGCAAAATCTAAAATAGGACGTTATTCAAAAATTTTTTGGAATAGGGCGTTTTCGAAACAATTTTTGAAATAGGGCGATCTTATTCTCAGCCGTCGATATGGGGGCGCACGGCAAACTTGTTTTCTCGATACGCTCTAGTGTACATATCGCTAGCTTAGAGTGCAAATTGTGTAAGTCCTTTTTTTTAAACTTTGTAGGAGAGATAAGATCAAAAAATAAAAAAAAAAATTCGAAATGAAAAAAAATTTTTGTTCATGTAAATACTTTGGACTTACAAAATTTTCTTCGCTTTTTGGACTTACAGAATTTGCGTATCACTGAATAACAACGAGTAGAAATATGACATAAGTCACAGACTTGTTTAGCGCGGTGCGTATTCGATTTTTCTAGCGTTGTACATAAAAATAAACTTTTTCATAAAAATGGACTTACACAGTTTGCACTCTAAGCTAGTGATATGTATTTCAAAGATTTTATAAACTGACCATTTTAGGTATATGCAGAATAAATACTATTACAGCTAAAATACATAGAGAGCATATTTTTGGTACTAGTTTACTAAATGACTGCTTAAAAAATATCGCCAGTCATCAATGAATGAAAAAAATGAATGGTCAGTCATACTTGCCAAAAATACTGGGGACTTCAAAGTTTAAATCATCAGTCAAAAAAAAGACTGAAAGGCTGCATTCAAGACTTCAAGAAACAGAATGGGACTTCAAGGGCTGAAAGTCACGATGATTGCAATACTTAAAATCTCTGCTGTTAGCGTCGCATCAATTCTTATGCTGATTTTATTAAAATGTTAAGCCGAATATAAGATTACTGTGCTCTTTTCGGAAATATGCATTTACCCTTGGAACGGTCACATTGAAAATGGAAGCATCTACATATTCTAAATGTAAGTCAAACAAAGCTAAGTAGAGTATCCGAAAAGAATTGAGTAGAAGCTCTTAGAAGCTCTTATTTCGTGCCTTCAAGACTTGTATGTTTCTGTCAAGAAAATGCTTCTCACTAAAAATGCATTCGCCGTTCGGGCCGGCATACAACTGTAGGTCCACCCAATTAGTAGGAAAAACAAAGATTAAGGAGCACGCCTCGAATTTGGAGAGAAGCTCGGCCTTAAAACTCGTCAGAGTTATATAAGCGCCAGTAAATACTTAGGTTTTTTAAAAGTTTGGACTTCGTGGACTTAATTAGGTGCCTACATATATGTATGTATATACCAGGCGCGGATCCAGGATTTCGGCAAGGGGGGGGTTTTGAAAATTTCTTTTTTTGGAAGATGTTTTTTAAGGGCAGACGCTGCACATAGGTAGATTTTACGAATTTATGCGGCCAAAATTGAAAATTTTAAAATTGGTGCAAATACAAAATCCAAAATCGCTCTACGTTTATAATAGACCGGGCGATAATAAACCGGTCTTCTCGGCTTTTATAGACAACGGGGGTGTCCCTGCCGCTAGTCGAAACTTATTATTCTCCCACTTTTTCGATTTTTTATTTTTTACGTATTTTAAGTAACCCGTTTTTAGTTTTAGTTTTAAGACAGTTATCAAAGTAAACATCATGGATTCGAGTGCTTCAGGTAAATATCATTATTTATTGAAGAAATCGTCAACCTAGCATAATAAGAGACCCACCATTTTGAAGCTTTTAAGCATATTGGCCTTTCTTGAAAAATATTGTTAATTTTTTAATTCAAAAGCATTTTAGTTATATTATCGCCTCCGATCGATTACCCGTCAATTTCTCTATGGAAAAATGCAAAGCCAGAAATTATCTACAATGGATTAAAAATTGGCCTATTTGGAAAATTACCTGCTTTCGTATTTTTAGTATTTCCAATTTTTCAAAGTCAAGGAAATACTTATCATAAAAAGGGGCTAAGAATCCTAAAGCTACATTTTTTAGAAGAGTTTTGAGTATGCAGTTTTGCAGCTCATTCAATTTTAATATAACAATATGCAACATTCAACTTTTTGAAAATTTTCATTGGCTTTTCGGAAATTTTAATTCTAAAATTGACGGAATTTTTCACAGCATTGAGAATTTAACTTTTTACACTAAAATTTGTTGGCTACATAACAGTACACTTAGAAATCTCTTCAAAATCTTCTATAAATTATGGCCTTGCTTTGAAATTTTTAATCCACTTTCAGAAATTTCTACGATTTTTCAGATTTTTTCCATAAGCTCAGAAATCCTGCTTAAAACGATTTTTATTGAAAAATTTTATATATTTTTAAACTAAAATAAGACAGTAAAATTTTCGACAGAACTCTTTGAAATAAATTTAAAAACTTTGGCGTATGATTTTTTTTTGAGTCACTATATATTTTTCAATAAAATCGACTTTTAACTCAAATTATTAAAATTTTGCATTAAACAAGCAATTTGAAATAGATGTAGACAATAAAATATTTTTGGCCGCATAAAACTTGAAAATCTACCTATGTGCGCTGGTGAAAATATGGACTAATACCACCTACTATTATCATTCTATATACTAGTTGCGCCATTTCCCGCACCTTAAAAACACCAAATTCAAAACACTCCAAATTAACAATATGTATGTCATCACATAAAGTGCAGGAGATTTCAATTGAAGTTCTAAATAACATGTATAACGTATGTATGTATATTTTTGCATTGGTACGTGGGAATGAGTATCGTATCGTATTGGTGGCAAATTGATCATCAATTTCACTTACCCTTGCATTTAAAGCCAAAATAAATAAGAATATATGTATGTAGTACTTTTTGGTTATATTTATATTTTTAATACATAGAATTTTTACTTTATTGAAGTTCTTGTGTTTATATACTCAAATTTTTAAAAGATAAATTTAAACAAGAATTGCGAAATGCCTCTGAAAAAGGCAATTTCTCCAACGATCCAGACATTTCTGACCAAATTAATTCTGTACAATCCCGATAAAAATAGGGATAAGAAAGAAAAGAAAATAAATTTGCGATTTGGCAATTTGCGAATAGCATTTGACAAATTTGATTTTATGCGCGTGCGTCCAAAGGTACCTACATGAACTTTTTTCGCATGTAGGTACATATTTTGGATGTTATGTGGTCCAACCATTGCTTTTGGAATCATAGAGTTTTCCTTGATCACTTTGGGAAATTTGGGCGCAGAATCTATAAAGGCATTAATTTGGGATCTATGATAAACCACAAGGGGGGGGGGTTTGAACCCCCAAAACCCCCCCCGTGGATCCGCCACTGGTATATACATAGGTTAAACTCGTGAGTTAACCTGCCAGATTTTTTCCTGCGAAAGCTAGTTCTGTAGTGAAAGCTTATATTAATATATAAATAAACTCATCGTTCCAGTCCTCATGTACGGCGCAGAAGCATGTACAATGTCAAAATCAGATGAGATGGCACTGGGAGTACCTATTCTAGAGGAAAGTTCTTCGGAAGATTTATAATAAATAATAAATAAATAAACTTTATGGTGAGCTGTACGAGCTTTATGCGGACATCGACATTGTTCAGCGAATAAAGATACAGCGGCTATGTTGGGCAGGTCATGTCGTGAGAATGGATGAAGGTGCTCCGGCGCAGAAAGTATTTCTATCAAACCCCGCTAAAGGCAGAAGAAAAGGATGACCTACTGCGTTGGGAAATTTACACATAATCGCATTAAACTCGAATAAAAACTAATAAAACAAAAATCACACTTGCACTTGCACGGCTAATCCAACAATAAAACACTAATAAGCTCCATTTGAATTGCAATACAACTATAAAATAAAAATTAATCGTTTCATGTCACAACTGACGCGCTGCACTGGGTGAACAAAAAAAAAAGGGAAAAATTGTAAAAAATTAAAAATGTGAAAAAATTGTTAAAAGCAAAAACTATGTACCTATACATATATATACTAAGTACATAAATACATATGTGCATATATAAAAAACAAAAATTTTGCCCACATAAAACTTTCATGTGACTAACCCACTCGGTTGGCTGTTAAGCGCCCAAAGGCACAAATAAACAAGTAAGGAAGCCTAAGTTCGAGTGGAATCGAACATTAGATACTCAGCTGTATGCTTTCATTGTTTGTTTGCGTTTGATGGAAACACGGTGTACTTTATATAAAGCGAGTGCTGCAAAAAGTGGGCGTAGCCACGCCCATTTTCAAAATTTTTATCAGTCATCCAACTAAGCATATGAATATTATTCTTTGCGCAAAATTTCATTCCTTTATGACTTATAATTACAAAGTTACAAATTCCTAAAGAGTGTCCCAGGAATATCTTTGTTAAAAAGTAGGCGTGATTATAAACCGATTTTAATAAATTTCTGCGTGTCTATTAACACAAGTTATAAAAGTATATAAACCAAGTTTCGTCATAATATCTCAATTATTTGTCGAGTTATAGGCTAAGGAATCTCGCATATTCCTTTGTCTAAAAAGAGGCGGTGCCACGCCCATTTTCCCAAATTTTTCTATTTTTTTCCAGTCTGTTGTGGAACTCATGCCACAAAATTTCAATGAATTATCTTTATATTTGACAAAGATATCGCTTAAAATGTTTTTATTAGGTCACTTTATAATACCCATATATAAAAGTCGGCGTGGTCGTCAACCGATTTCGCTAAAATTTTGAACATACATATATTACCACAAGTAATAAAAGTGTACACACCAAGTTTCGTCATTATATATAAATTATTTGTCGAATTATGGGCTCAGAAATCTCGTATATTCCTGCTTCTAAAAAGAGGCGGTGCCACGCCCATTTTCCAAGCTTTTTGTGTTTTTCGTTTTATATCCACAGTTGGACTCCTACCATAAAATTTCAATGATATATCTTTATATTTGACAGAGATATCGCTTAAAATGTTTTTATTAGGTCACTTTGTAATACACATATATAAAAGTGGGCGTGGCACCGCCCATTTTCCAAAATTTCATCAAATTTCTTCATAAGGGCCTGAGCTCAGTACGTGGGGTAAAGTTTTATCACTCTAGCTATATTAGTGGCTGAGATACCAAATTTCCGATTTATTCTATATAGGAAAAGTGGGCGTGGTCATGGTCCGATTTCGCCCATTTTCAATACCAACCGTCCCAGTCTTGATACCAACTTGCATTTCAAATTTCATCAAAATATCTCAATTTTTGCGCGAGTTAGAGTGTTTACAGACAGACGGACGGACGGACGGACAGACGGACATGGCTCAATCGATTTCTCTTTTCACCCTGATCATTTTGATATATATAAGTCTATATCTATCTCGATTATTTCGTTCTGTTACAATCCACCGTTATGTGATTAAAACTATAATACTCTGTGTACTAGTACAGCTGAGTATAAAAAGTTAGTATATAAAACGTAACGTTCATGTCCGATTCATGCAAAATATGTACTCGTACACTAGCATTCCATGTCATTGCATGTATGCATACATACAAACATACATATATATGTACATACTTATTTCATATTTCATATTTATTAAACATATATCATTAGTACATTAAGAACAAACGTCTTTTTTTGTACAACAGTAACAATCTGGACAATAATATAGTCAATTACTTAACAATAACTTAAAACTAATTAATACTAGTAACAAATAGCTGAAGATATATGTAGGTAGATAAAGAAGGTAGAGATGGCGAAGGCAGGAGGAGAAAAGTAAAATAAAGTAGAGTGAAGAGAAGAGATAAGAAAAGAAAAAGGAAAAACAAGAAAAGGGAAAAGAGAAAGGGTAATAAGCTTAATTATAGGTAGCACATCTCGGGGTTATACATAAGGACAATTTAATTTTTACATTAATTTTGACGAAAGTACGACGACAAGATGGTCTTAATGTTGCTTTTGTTTAGGCTACTACGTATAGCGGCAGGAACAGAGTTCCATAAACGGATAGCGTTGATGAAAAATAGTCTAGCAGATGGAATAAAGTTATATTGCGGAACAATAAGGCCATGTACACGTGCAGATTTTGCAAACGTTAGTTTGTCATAGAGGTAGCTGGGTGTTTTTTCATTTATGAGGCGGAAGAGGAAAACACAATTTCTAACATTAAGATACTCTTCAAGTTTACAGCCCAAGAGACTGCTCCTCCAGCCAGAGATATGTTCGAATCTCCCTAGCCCAAACACGTAGCGCGTGACGTTGTTAAATGCCACTTCTAACTTATGAGCGGACTGCGAATCAAGCTTGCTATATACTAGTTCTGCATATGATATTACAGGCATAATAAGTTGAATAGCCAGCTTCCGTCTTATTGCAACCGGCGTAAATGGGGCAGAGATTCGAAGGCTTCTAAGAGTGGAGTAAACTTTTCCGACTGTCGAATTTATGTGATCAGTGCATGTGAGATCAGAGTTAACAACAAATCCCAAGTTAGTAACTTTCGATACAGGTTGTAGAGCGTGCTCACCAATATACAGAGTGGGAACTTCTGTAGGTTTTAGACCATGGCTCGGCAAATTTGTAAATGCAAGTGTATAAGTGAGAGCGCTTTGATCGCTACCCTGCAAAAAATTCGATTAATACGGGACGTGTCCGGGATCAATCGCAAGGGAGCATGCGACTAGTACAATTTTACATCCCTTTATATGGGGCGAAATCCTGTGAAGAGACTAATTGTTCAATTTGTATACCCGAACGGGTACAAATGTAGATTAATCGCTTTCATCCAAAGTTGTAAGCCAAGGCTATTTTTTATGAAAATGTAAAAATTATTAATTGCTATAAATGTTAGAAGAAAGTTTATTCGATTAGCTTTCATCCTGTAGTGAAATCTTTTAAAAAAATTAAATATCTCCTCAAAACATTTTAAGTTCTGAGAATGCATTATGCGAGTGTAAAATACATGTGACGAATTTTGCAAAATTAGCCAAGGCTATTTTTTATAACAATCTTTAAAATTTATAAATGTTCATGCCTGGGAACAATCGGGGACTAATTGTGGACCGATTGTTCCCGAAAGAGATGAATCCGGGACAAATCTCTTTCGGGATTAATCGCAAATTTTTTTGCAGGGTATGGCGAACAAACATACGTACATGCAAATTTTCAACATTCGCTGCGCAAACATGCGATAGCCACACACGATGTTGTTTGGCCACTTGTTCAGCGACGACTAAATCATTTTTTAAACAAGGAGCGCAACCTGTCTGTGTGAAGAGCGTAACTTGTTTGTCTGATCTTAAGATCTATGAAACGCCGAGGTATGTTTTAGACCAAGGCTCGGCGTTTCATAGATCTTAAGATGTATGTAGATATATGCATGTATGTATGTTTGTTCGCCATACCCTGCAAAAAAATTTGCGATTAATCCCGAAAGAGATTTGTCCCGGATTCATCTCTTTCGGGAACAATCGGTCCACAATTAGTGCCCGATTGTTCCCGCACGGGTATAAATGTACTATACAAAAATATTCAATGTATGAATTAAAAAAAAAATTATAATAATAGGTAAAACTGAACACCCTTTCTTTTAATAACAATGATGAATAATAATTTCAACAAAATGTTACCAAAAATTCCTATTGGAAAATCAATTACAATTATAAACTCAATATTGACTATGTAAAAAAAATTTTATTTATTGATTATTATTATTTTTTACAAACGTAAAACTTATTGTATAATCTTTACTTAAATAGGCATGAACATTTATAAATTTTAAAGATTGTTATAAAAAATAGCCTTGGCTAATTTTGAAAAATTCCTCACATGTATTTTACACTCGCATAATGCATTCTCAAAACTTAAAATATTTTGAGGAGATATTTAATTTTTTTAAAAGATTTCTCTACAGCATGGCTCGGCAAATTTGTAAATGCAAGTGTATAAGTGAGAGCGCTTTGATCGCGCGAACCAATTGAATTGCGTGTCATTCACTTGTTAGACAGCAGCAAGTAAACAACATATTTGTGAATGCGCGCTATTTTTTTATGGAATAATTGAATTTCTGTTTACATTACTACCCCTCTAATTTTTACGACTCCCGCCAATTAACTTTTTTTTCTAAAAAATTCAATAATTTATATGTATAAATACTGCGCCCCTTATTTTTAATACCCTTGCCCCCCTAATTTACGTAAAATATATTCATTTTATAACACCAATTTGGTGAATGCGCTAATCGAATAAACTTTCTTCTAACATTTATAGCAATTAATAATTTTTACATTTTCATAAAAAATAGCCTTGGCTTACAACTTTGGATGAAAGCGATTAATCTACATTTGTACCTGTTTGGGTATACAAATTGAACAATTAGTCTCTTCACAGGATATTCTCGAAAAAAAAATGCAATCAATTCGCCCCATATAAAGGGATGTAAAATTGTACTAGTCGCACGCTCCCTTGCGATTGATCCCGGACACGTCCCGTATTAATCGAATTTTTTGCAGGGTAGCGATCAAAGCGCTCTCACTTATACACTTGCATTTACAAATTTGCCGAGCCTTGTTTTAGACCAAGGGTCTCCACTGCTACCGCGCTTCCGCGCTTTTTGTTTTTGTGCCGCGCTTAAGCATAGGCAAGCGCGCCGAAAATCACCGCGACCGCGCATTCTATCCTCTCGCCTACAAACGAAGTTTAATGCTATACCCATTAGGAACAGCAGCGCAAAATTACTACTAATTCATGTAAAATTACATATAAAGGAATTATTTTGGAATCTTTTTTGTATCAAAAAATTTTTTCACTATCAGACCTGGAAGACAAATTATGGTGTTAGTTTATTTTTTTATATTGAACTCTTTTAAAATTATTTAATGAAACCTGAATTTTCAAAGCAATAAATTCCGACGGGGTATGTGTACACGCTATTTTTGGCTTCCATTTTTCTTTTTTATTTTCTGCAGAAGCGGGCTACAGCGAGTCGCCGCCTACACACTGAGACAAATTGTTGTAAATTAAGATCTGATACGGAATTCAATAGTGTGATATGTATGTACTTATGTAGATTTTTTTAACACATTTTTATTAGCTTCACCTGTATGCATATGAGTTACTTCTTTGTGCCTAAAAATACGTAATATATTTGCTAATGAGATTAATTCAATCAGATGGCGCTGTTTTAGCTATAAAATTTATACTATAAAATTTATAGCATAAATTAAACTTTAACTATTAAAGCGTGCGCTAATAATGAAAAGTATAAAAACGCACAACACCAGCACCATAAAAAAATATCAATTTATAAATTTTCGAAATTTTTCGGGTGTACTTTTAATAATGGAGGAAGTGGGCGGTCGCAATTTTTTTGCTCTTATTGTCGGCCATGATTTTTAATTCAAAGTACCGTTGCTCGCGCGTCCATAAGGGCTTTGTGGAGATCACTGTTTTAGACCAGTGATCTCCACAAAGCCCTTATGGACGCGCGAGCAACGGTACTTTGAATTAAAAATCATGGCCGACAATAAGAGCAAAAAAATTGCGACCGCCCACTTCCTCCATTATTAAAAGTACACCCGAAAAATTTCGAAAATTTATAAATTGATATTTTTTTATGGTGCTGGTGTTGTGCGTTTTTATACTTTTCATTATTAGCGCACGCTTTAATAGTTAAAGTTTAATTTATGCTATAAATTTTATAGTATAAATTTTATAGCTAAAACAGCGCCATCTGATTGAATTAATCTCATTAGCAAATATATTGCGTATTTTTAGGCACAAAGAAGTAACTCATATGCATACAGGTGAAGCTAATAAAAATGTGTTAAAAAAATCTACATAAGTACATACATATCACACTATTGAATTCCGTATCAGATCTTAATTTACAACAATTTGTCTCAGTGTGTAGGCGGCGACTCGCTGTAGCCCGCTTCTGCAGAAAATAAAAAAGAAAAATGGAAGCCAAAAATAGCGTGTACACATACCCCGTCGGAATTTATTGCTTTGAAAATTCAGGTTTCATTAAATAATTTTAAAAGAGTTCAATATAAAAAAATAAACTAACACCATAATTTGTCTTCCAGGTCTGATAGTGAAAAAATTTTTTGATACAAAAAAGATTCCAAAATAATTCCTTTATATGTAATTTTACATGAATTAGTAGTAATTTTGCGCTGCTGTTCCTAATGGGTATAGCATTAAACTTCGTTTGTAGGCGAGAGGATAGAATGCGCGGTCGCGGTGATTTTCGGCGCGCTTGCCTATGCTTAAGCGCGGCACAAAAACAAAAAGCGCGGAAGCGCGGTAGCAGTGGAGACCCTTGTTTTAGACGCTTCTTACAGACAGGTAGCACATACCCAGCAAAAATCTATGCCTTATTTAAGAATTATTACAGAAGATTTTAAGGCTTAAGAAATAAGGCCTGAAAATTATAAGGGAAGCAAATACGCCATACAGTAAGGCTTCAAATAAGGCTGCTTTTCCTGTTTTGATGTCATCAGGCCATAAGGAATACTCACTCTCTCTGATAACACACCTTATTCCTAAGGCTTTTCCGCAATGCGAAATAAGGCTTTTTAAGGCCTTATTATGGCCTGATAATCAGGCCTTATGTGTTGTATTTATACATTGTAAATGCGTTATTAATAAGGTATTTTTTGTTTAGCTGAATAATACACTTTTTTTTGCAATTTAAGTGTTGCGGATATATAATAATAAAAAATATATGTATATGTATATAAGAAAGAGATAAGCGTGTGCACTTATTCAAAAACTTCATTGCATGCCAGTAGAATAGGCATGGGTAACACTGCGCTGCGCCGCGCAATTGCGTTAGCGCCAACCCTGGTGTTATTGCGCTAACTCCGATTTGGAAAATCCGCCAACTCAGTATAGCGCCAACTCAATGTTGCGCTATTGCAATATAACACTGACTCAATTTCGTGCGCTAACACCAGCACCAATATAGCGCTAGTGTAAAATGGCACCACCACAAAGCCAAAAACAGCACAGCGTATATGACACCGTCATAATTATGTATGCTAACGCCAATACCGAACCATCGCTAATACGAAAGGGTATTGATATTTTACTTTCACAAAGAAAGAAGACAAAATTGGCATTATCTGTGAATAGGAGAGAAAAATATAATACAAAATAAATAAAATAAAATATTTATTAGCATATAGTATATTTTGGTTACGCATGGTAAATGGTAAGGGAAATTTGGATATAATGCGCCCGTACCCTGAATCTTTCTTTTTAATAGGGTGGAGCCGACCCTCGTATTCCATAATGAAGATGCAGCAAAACGAGATGCCAGCATATTTTCACAAATATACGCAAATGATTTTTAAAATTAAATTTAATTGTGGCACAATTATTGTGCCCGCGTGTATGTAAGCAGAATTGCGCCAAAAGAAATCAAACGGGGATAGTAGACAGTAAGAAGCGAACAGGTGTTATTTATCGATTATTCCATGGCAATTGCGCTAAAGGTGTTATTGCGCCAGAACCGTGCGCGGCGCCACGGTTGGCGCTGGTGTTATTGTATCAGCGCCAAAAAATTGCGCCATTACCCATGGCTACAGTAGAAACTAAACTGAAACAAAAATCTACAATACGCAATTTTTAAGCTCGCCACACATTGTACTCTCTTTGCTCATAAAACTCAATTTCCTCTCTCTCTATTTGGGATATGGAAAATTAAGTATTAAAAGCAGAAAGAATGAGTGCATAAAAGCAAGCAGCGCTGCCAGGGTATTCCTCTTTAATACCTTATGCGTCAACAATAACCATAGCCTTTTTGCAGGGTATTTATTTACATATTTGACTATGAACATGCATGTGTGTACAAGAATTTGCATAATCCTGCGCGAAACTCCGCGCCATAGGAGTACATACATATGTACCTATGTATGTATGCATGTATAATGTACAAAGCACGTGAAAATGTTTTAATTCATTAATTCCGTGCAAGTTCGTGCATGTGTACTTTTGCATGAACATGTAAATAAGGGTTTGATTTCAGTTTTGTACAGGCTTTGCAGCTGAAAGCAAAAGCGCACGATAGGACGAAAATTATGTACATATGTATATAGGTAGTAAGTAAGTCGGATAGGACAGGACATGCCGCCTGTGTAACGAACTATTGCTGCTGCTGCGTTTAGCAATGCCTCGACCAGAGAGGCGTGCGTGATCCGCAAGTATTTTTTTACTTAAGGACTGTGGTTTATACACTACCCATGTGCATATGTGCAATAGACCTTGTCACATCATAAATACATACATACCTATAAAAATATATGCAAATTTAGGTGTGGGTGTGCATGTAAGCTGGCCGTTTTAATAAGTGTATATTTTGGCGAGCCACTGCATAAGGGTGCGTTTATGTCGGAGCAATAGAAGAAAGAAAGATAGCTGTGCGTGATAAACGCTTATCGGAATAGCGCTATTGAGTGTTTATGTCGGAGCAGTGATAAGAGTAATAGTAGCGAAGAGGTCAATAAGCGGAGGTAATAGCGCTGTTCGACCAAAGCATATAGCGCTATTGAGTGTTTATGTCGGAGCTAAGCTAGCAAAGAGTGGAATAGCGCTGTTATCTGCGTATATTGAAGCTATGGTACTAGATTTGTCTTTAGTGTATTGTGGTACTTAAATAAACATTTTAGAGTAACCGAAAAGGAGAAGAGACGTTGTTATTTTACACATAATAAATATTTACATATATTTCTGCTCCACACATACTTATCTATATATTTCATTTTTTTTAATTTGAAAGGTTATATAAAAATTGTGTATAGAAAGTAATAAAACACATAAACAATGTCCCTCTTATTCATAAAAAATAAAATAGATTTATAAAATTTTAGAAATCGAAAAATTTTATGAAAATGCCACTTAAAAATTTTTAAAACCTATTTTATTTTTTATGCATGAATTCGTATATATTTACTTACGTTTGGCTTTCATTTCACATGCTACGGCCGTCCACAGTTTATCCAAGACAAGCCTATTGGGATGATTTGGATTTCTTTGATCCCACAAAGGTTGCCTTTTAAAAATTGCACTGATGGAACTTTCTGTTTCCATAATGAATAGCGCTAATCGACTAAAGAAAATCAATGAATTAATTTTCTTCGCTGTTATACTTTGATACGCGCTTATAGCGCGGCTCCGACATAAACAGAAGTACAGAACTCCCATTTACAATTTTCGTTGCTAGTATCCACTCTTTCTTCTATTGCTCCGACATAAACACTACACGCGTTTCCCATAAGGTATTTTCTCTGCTATGATAATAGCGCTAATGTGGTGAATTTCTTTAGTCACCCACTGCTCCGACATAAACAGAAGTACAGAACTCCCATTTACAATTTTCGTTGCTAGTATCACTCTTTCTTCTATTGCTCCGACATAAACACTATACGTGATTTCCGTAAGGTATTTTCTTTGCTATTATCTGTGGTGAGCTTAGCGCTTATCGCAGCTCCGACATAAACAGAAGTACAGAATTCCCGTTTACAATTTTCTTCGCTATCTTTCTTTCTTTCTTCTATTGCTCCGACATAAACGCACCCTAATGCACACGGCCGCTGGCTTTCAGTTTCCGTGCATGTGCACTTGCACAATTACCTACATATGACTTTGTTGGAGCAGCAGCAGGGGCTCAGTAGTAAAGGATTGTTTATAGTCTGGTGGCCGCTGTGGTGCAGTGGGTAGAGTGCTCGCCTGCTATGCCAGAGGTCTCGGGATCAAACCACGGTCCGAGCCAAAGACCAAAAAAATTTTTCTAATTAGTAAAAATCCAATTATTGGGTTTTTTAAGAGCAGCGGTCACCTCTCGGCAGTGGGCGGCATACCCTCCGAGTGTATTTCTGCCATGAAAAAGCTTCTCACAAAAAATGCATTCGCCGTTCGGAGCCGGCATAAAACTGTAGGTACACCCAATTAGTAGGAAAAACAAAAAGGAGCACACCTCGAATTGGGAGAGAAGCTCGGCCATAAAACTCGTCAGAGTTATAATAGCGCCATTGTATTATGTATTATAGTCTGGTGGGTTACATACAAACCTGTTAAATAATGATTATTAATCGTAATGATTACCGGCTTGATTGATTATTTTTTCAACTGTCCATTTAATGATTGATTACCCATTGTTTTCAAATTTTAATGATTATTTTGCAATTACCATTAAAAAAAATCAAAAAAAATCATAAAAAATCAAAAAAAAAAAAGAAAAATAATCATAAAAAATCAAAAATAATCAAAAATAATCAAAAAAAAAAATTAAATGTAAGGCAGCGAAAGCAAATACATAAGTGAGTAAAAATAAGTAAGCAAGTGCTAAGCCATTGAAACCGCAACAGTGACAGTAATTTTAAATAACGCAAGTACGATTGAATTACACACGAACGCGAAAATGTGTGTTTGCTGAGCCCGTTTTTTCTTCGTTCTGTAAAATGGTCATATGTCCGGGATTCCACCACCAAACCTTTTTTACAGCGGAAACAATTTAAAACTATTTTATAAAATATTTTCTAAAAATCCCAAAAATTGAGAAAAATCCCTTTGCGGAAAATTTTGTTAACTAAAAAAGGAAGTTATTAACAATTTAAAAAGATTTTTAACTGTTTTATGTACTTGAAAATAATGTGTATTAGAGAAAATCCCCATCAAGGGAAATTTTTAAAATTAATATAAAATAATGCGTATTAGAAAAAATCCCAAAAAGGGAAATTTTTTAAAATACATAAGGGAATTTTAAGGGAATTTTTTTTTTAACCAAATAAAAATAAAGGCATAACCAATCTAATGAGGTTTTTAACTGTTATACTTGAAAATAATGCGTACTTGAAAAATCCCAAGAAGGACATTTTTGAAACTAATATCCCTCGAAGGGTATTTTTTTAAACTAAATAAAAAGATTGCTATGACCAATTTAAACACGATTTTTGACTGTTTTAATTGAAAATATGTAGTGCGTATTACAAAAAATCCCAAAACGGGAAATTAAAAGAAAATATTCATACATTAAAGGACACTTGTACTTATCGTGTATGTTTACGATGTCATGTTAGTTTCTTTTTCTGCTTTTCATAGATTTTTTTTGTCTCACCTTTATTTTTGTCAACGCTGGAAAGCTCTCTATTACAGTTCGCATCCAATACTCGTGTATTACTGTCGTACTTAGCAACAAATATCCAGCGTAAACTGATCGGATTACAGACATGCGTGTCGTTATGCGTTGGCTGCGAACAACATTAGTTGTCATAATATATTAAACAGACAAGAGCTCTGGAGCTAGCGAGGCAATAGTAGAAATTCGATCTGTTTATAAAATATGTAAGAAAATTTAATTTTTTTTTATAAAATAAATAATGAACTATATATTCAATTAATAAAATAATTAATACCGATGGTCAATTTAGCTTAGCAGCTAGAGAAGCGTTGACACAAAATTATGTCATTAGCAGAAGTTTAATTTATGTAATTTTACTTTGAATAAAAAGCATATGAATATACATAATACACCACAGTGGCCACAATATATAGAAAGCATACATTCCAAAAAAATATATTTATAAGGTTTTTGGAGAAAAAAGTCACGCACAAACTTTCTACTACATATTATGTACATATGTATGTATGTATGCCTTCATTAGCCGCTGTAAGCTTATGCAGCTCTGGTCCTTACTGCTTTGGCTGTTTCTCAGAAGTCTGCAATATTTATTGTATGTTAGTAAATGCTCTACGCATGGCAATGATCTCAGATTACCCATGTGCTACCAGTTAACCCAAGCAATGATATATGCGCAGACAATTTTACAACAACAACAACAGAATAAAAATGAAATTAAATAAATGAAATCATGCGTACGACGAAGAGCACAAACCAAACCAAAGCTAAGCAAAGGGATACACCGTAAAACCAGGTGTTAAGCAGCTTTATAACACTAAAAAATAAAAACTGTAATAGCAACAATAAGCACAAAACAAAAGCAACAACACCAACAATAAAAGCGAACAACAACAACATCAAAATACATACATACACATGCACATACACTTAAACTAGCATCACCAGCAGCGCAGCATATCGTCACCATATCATAACAAGCAATAAATTATGTAGCATGGATTTCCTGGAATTCAGCTGTGGCTGATTTAGAGATGGAGCAGCAGCCAGCAACAAAAAAATGCTAAACACACAAAAAAAAAGAAAAAAAAACAAGTAAGAGCGCGAGTGGCGACGGCCGTGCACAAGAATTCATGCCTTTCATGAATGAACCTTTTACAAGGTCTAATGAAAAAATCTGATATCTAAGCTATTAACTGGAGAAGTTAGACCTAAATAATGTATATGTGTGAACATTTTGTAAAATTTCCCTTTTTTGGAATTTTTGTAATACGCATTAAAAATATTTTCAAGTAAAACAGTCAAGAATCATCTTTATACAGGTTACTTTATTCAGTTTGAAAAAATTCCTTAAAAGTTTAATATGTATTTTTTAAAATTTCCCTTTTGCGGAGTTTTTTTTAATAGGCCTTATTTTCAAGTAAATTGTTCAAAAATCATCTCAAAATTAGTCAAGGCTTCCATTATTCAGTTCTAAAAATGTCCTTAAAAAGTGTTATTAGTTTTAAGAATTTCCCTTTTTGGGATTCTTTGTAAAAATATCAGAAATCATCTCTAAATTGGTCAAAACTTTCACTTTATTTATTCTAAAAATTTCTCTTAAATGGATAGGTATTAGTTCTTAAAATTTCCTTTTTTGGATTTTTTGTATTACAGACTATTTTCAAGTAAAACAGTCAAGAATCGTTTTTGAATTGCTCCGTTTCCATTTAGCATTGTTTAAAAAATTTCAATCAAAGAATTTTTTTTAAATTGTGGGTTTTGTAGAAAAGTTTCAAAAGTAAGTTTTATTTAAATACTTTGCTTTCTTTGTAAAAAAGGTTTGGTCAAATCCGACAAATGATCGATTTTTCATAAAAATAATGGGATTGCAAGAATCCTGTTTTGACACAAAGTTACATATGCATTTCCTGTTCATGAAAGGTATAAGAATAAAAGACTGAAGCAACGAACTTGCATTAGTTTGCAGAGCAACAAAACACAAAGAGGGCACACTTAGGAGAGCAGCATGCAAAATAAAAAAAAACAGCGAAAAGGATTGACTTAACACTACTTAATAGCTAAATACTATCCGTTTCGCTCCGAAAGTTGCTAAATAGTTTAGTAAACTAACAACAATTGAGCTTACTTAGACACACAAATCTTTATTTTTTAAGCCACTTCGCTGCTCTGTTTCTACGCTTGCTTATACTTCTTCTCGTCACCTTTTTTTTGAAGCATTTAACCATTTATCTATTTATCTATAACCAGCTGCCAATCGCTATTTATTCTATTGCTTACGCCAACTACAGTGAAACCTCCCTTGGGCGGACACTCACCGTCGGGCAAATTTTGTCCGCCCAAGAGAGGTGTCCGCCTAAGTTTTTTGAATTTTAAAGGATTTATTTATTCATATATCACTGAAAAAAGCAAGGATTCTTATGTCTTCAAAATTTCACTTAAATACATAAAAACATATATGTACATATTTATGTATGTACATATGTATACATATACATAAAGTACTAACATGCATATTACATTTTAATTAGTAAGTTGCTGAGAACTAGAAATGTTGGGATATCTTTGAAATTATTTAAAAAATTGCGAAATTGTCGATTGACGAGG
The DNA here is from genome assembly GCA_960531455.1 of Urophora cardui. Lineage (NCBI taxonomy): Eukaryota > Metazoa > Arthropoda > Insecta > Diptera > Tephritidae > Urophora > Urophora cardui. The sequence goes on from OY482672.1 coordinate 713,068, forward strand.
GGTTTTCTGCTTATTTAAAATAAAATTGTTTTGCAGATGGCTTTCAAATTTCTGCAACAATTCAAATGCTATAAGGTCTTCCGTGCAAAATCTTTTCAAATTTGAAGCTGCAGTCAAAGCCATTTCGTTCGAGGAGATTGCATTACCTACTTTCAGCGGTATTTAGTATTGGTACTATCATCTTCAATGGTTTCGACGTTTTCGTCAGTTAGAATATCTAACTGGAAATCCGTGAATGTTGTTATATCTTCCAATAAAGTCACGCGGACATTTTTTTTAGTTGGTGATTCCCATTTCATCGTAGCGCTTTTTACCTAACGAACATTCAGCGAACTATTTTTATATTGCTATACATCCGCATAAGAGGAGTTCGTGGCCGCCTAACAGAGGTTTTATGTGATTTGTTATGAAAAAAAAAATCAAAGTGTCCGTTGACGAGAGGTTCGTGTCCGCTTAATAGAAGTTTTTAGTTCAATTCAATAGTAAATAACTGTCCGCGTCCGGCCAAGAGAGTGTCCGCCTAAGAGAGGGCAATTTGTTCTAAAAATTGAACCTAAACCTTGGTGCATGAAAAAATGTCCGCTCAAGGGAGGTGTCCGCCTATGAGAGGTGTCCGTTAGGAGAGGTTTCTCTGTATCTACTATTGTATTGTATTTAGTATCTACATATCTATCACACACAAAAATCTTCAACCCGGTGCGTAAGTTTTCAACGAATTATTTACCGAAACAGTTGGGGGTAGCCGCCTCGCTATAGAAGCAGCAATAGCAGCAGGCAGCAGCGCTTAACCAAGGGCCAGAGAACAAGCTAAGCTGGCTGGTTGGCTAGATCTAGGCACGCAATGAATTATGCGCGTGATGGAGTATTCAATTGCTGGCTATTGAATATTGGGAACGACTGAATAAACCTCTGTATGGTAGACAAGCGAAGTCGAAATAAGAGAAAATTAAAAGAAGAAAAAAAAAGCGAAAGAAATGTCTTGTAAATCAAATAAATAGCCGAGTGTAGGGTGACACAGCGACAAGGTGCGTCGAGTTCTTTCTCTTTGGTTATTTTTGTTTGTTAAAAGCAGCGCGTGAGTTTGCGTTTGAGCTAAGTAGGGAGGTATGCTTGTTTGTTTGCATGTTTGTTTGTATGTGGCGTGAATTGATGCAACGCGTAAAGGATTAAATGCAAAAGCATGATTGATGACTTTTTAAATACGTTATTGTGTTTTTAATTTGATGGGACACATTACTTTTCAGTTGCTGTTGCTGTTATTCTGTTACTCTGCTATTGTTGTATTAGCGGATTAACGCGATATTGGCTGTAAATTAATGGAAAATTTAAAAACGCGAAACTAAAAAAAAAAATTAAAAGTTAATAGGAGTTGAGAGGCAATTGAGGTGTATCTACAAGCGGGGAAGTATTTTTTTTTGCGTAAAAAGCTTAAAGTGTGTTGTCCACTTTTTACAGCAAATATGTAATTTCACAGGCCATTTATTACTGCAGATTTTTTACAATTATTATTTTATTTTTCATTTATTCTCCATTTTGTCCACTTTTCACAGCAAAAATTTTATTGTTCACCTTTTTACTGCCAATTTTTATTAATTTTCTTTAAAAATCACTTGATTCACCTTTACCTCTATGTATCTACCCATTTCTACGTGTCATGTCAATAAGCACATGCCAGACCATTTACAATGCTACAAAATATTTATAACTTAATTGATAATCTGCTTGTTGCAAATTTACAATTTCACTTTTGGTTTTTTGGTCGCTTTTATTTTCATAACTACTTCATTGTTGAGCTCTCAGAAAAAAAAAAAAAAAAATTGGTCTTGAGAGCTCAACAATGAAGTAGTTTTACAATTTCTTTTGATTAAAATATTTGCAGTAAGAACGCAGAATGAAAACTAAAACAAACATTAATACAACAACAACTATGAAAACTGCAAAACAAGAAAATCATCCATTCATGCCACATTAATTATGGCCCAAATTCTTGGAAAATTTCGCATATCGTATGACTCTTCGCTTATACATAATTCCTGTTACACTGTACATACATATTTCTCTTCTATTGTTGTTGTTGTTGATCGCGAATTGACAGTAACGCGTGTTTTGAATTCAACTCGTGCACATACATACATACAGTGGCAATTCATTCATGTGCCACCGCGGATTGTGGCAGCAAGTCAATTAACAGATGTTTATATGTGGACTTACATACATATGTACATAATTATTGCAATGCCTCTAAATCATCTGCCCAGCTGTAATAAATAAATAAATGAGTGAGTGGAAATGGCAATAAAATTTGCGTAGAGAAATAATATTACAAAAAATAACTCCAACAACAACAACAACATTATCAATTTAATACACGTTCATATTGGCATACCATTCATTGCATTTACATACATATGTACATATATGCGTACAAATGTATGTACTACACTTTGCTTTCGAATCGCCACCGCCGCGCCGCGTCAGAGTCACAGTCAGAGGAGTAGCCTTCGTGCGATGTTTTAATTTGTTAAGGCACATTTATTAGCTCCAACTGTTTTGTGTGGCCGCGGCGTTGGCGGCATATTTTCTTTATCTTTCCGCGCAACGCATAAGTACAAGACAAGAAAAAAAAAACAAATTGTTCAAATGCAAAAACATTTCTTTGTACAATATTGTCAGCATTTTGTGAAATTCAAAGCTGCATGCAACAACAACGACTAGCACTTTGATATAAGAAGAAAGCTGTAGAGTCAGTTGAATTGGAGCATGCGCTGGTATTCACTTTTCATTTATTTGGAAGATGGACAACAGTTGATGATGAAAATAGTTGTATTCTTTGGGCTCACTTTCATTTAGCATGGCCTCACCAACCTTCCACCACGTACTTACATACATATGTAACCTCTCCTGACTTTATACATACATATATTCCTTATATTGTGTATGCCACTCATAAGCGGGGGCGCCACTTCCATTTGAACTGCATGTTTTCGCTTTTGTTTTTTGTTTAGTTTGTTTCTTTTTACATTTCATCATTTAGATACGTTTCCCTTTGCCACATTGTGCCAGCAAACTGTCCGCTTAATTAAATGACATAATTACTTCAATTCGCGTTAGCCGCATCAGTCATGGAAAACTGTAATGAAAAAACTGAAGAATGCCAACAACAACACTAATAGCAGTAACACTAAACTCATCACAGCTATTGTATGTAGTTAGCGGGGCTGAGGGCTGGGCTCAAGCAAATTAATGTCCCGTGGTTTGCGTCCCGATGAATGAAATAATGTTTGGTCGACAAAAGTTTCCTGAGCATATTTCTAGCTCTATGTTCATTGAAACGTTCTGAATCGCAGAAATCGTGAACGAACGTAACTCGTTGCTTTTGGTTTGGCGTACCCGTTACCAGTGTTGCCACAGCCAAAATAAAAAATTTCCCAAGATTAAAAAAAAAAAATTACCAAAAAATTATCATATTTTTTTATAAATAATAAAAATAAAATATCGCATATTATATATGAAACTCTTTAACTAACTTACTTCAAAAGTAAAAAATACATATTTTCTTCTGGATTGCTACGGTTACAAATAATAATAAAACACACAACCCCACATACAGGTGACAAACGTCGAAAACGTCGGAAAATTCACTGATGCTGGATGGTAGGCTGTAAAAAGGAAAAACAAAAGAAAAATGAAAAATCGTGAAATAGTTAGGACTTTTGTTCTATTTCTGGATTTCTAGTTTGATTTTTTTCCAATTTTTTTCATTCTTTTTGCCATTGTAACCAAACTACTTGACCAATTTTTGAGTGTGATGGCAAAAAATGTTTGTTGGAGCTCCCTCTACCAGATCTTCTAGATTTCAAATTGCCACGATGTCTAATAAAACTTTTTGATGCACTTACATATGTATGTGATGCAATGTCTTGCATACATATATGGCTTTTTCTAATTTTTTACCGAATTTTTACAAAAACTGGGTCTGCCACAAAAAAACGGAGGTGATATTTGGAATCAGCGTAAAATTTCTTTTTAAAAAAGTATAATTTTATTCTTGGTGATTTTTTTTTTGTCGAGTAGTGTTTTTAAACAATCACAGAACTTTCCATATTAGAGACAAGTCAGAACGGGTACTAGATTTTTGCAGAGGAGAGCAATTGTCACTTAGTAGGGTTTGTATGCAAACGTGTGCCTGCGTGCTTGCGCTCCTTGGTGCCGCTGCCGTTGCTTCTCATTCGCAATGCACAAACGTTTCTGGATTTGGAAATATTTTCTTTTTCACTGTAAGGTGTCTTTCATCAGCGCCGCCAAACATTAACTTTAATATGTGTACTCCGTATGGATGTATGTTTGTATGTACATGCATATGTTAATATTGCTTTTATTATTATTATCCGTTTATTCTTCTGTTTTTTGTTTACTTCTTTACTTAATTTTTTATTGCTGTTGTTACTGTTGCTTACAAGCTTTGCATTCTAATTTGACAGCGCGCACTGTGCGGGGTCGTTCTGTTGATGATTCTTTGGTTGGTTGGTTATTTAATTTTTTTAATTTTTTTTATATCTTTTTTTGCTTTGCTTTGCTAATTGTTTTTGCTTCATTTTTCTGTTTGCCGTCAGTTAGAATTGTTAAATCGTTGTGCGGTCAAACCTCTAATTTTTTGCTTTTCTTTTTACTTTTTGTTTTTTATATTTTACATACATATACATATGTATTTTATTCATTCATTTTCCGTATTCTGTTGTGACTCATGGAAATGGTGTGAAAATAAGCAGCTAAAGTGTTGCACCGGACATCTAGAATTCTGTCTCACTGTCTGTCTATCAGTCAATATCGCATAAGTATCAATTGTCAATCTAAAAAGTGGCATTTGTTTAAAGCAAATATTTATAAGTGTGTCCGCTGTGGTGCAGTGGGTAGAGTGCTCGCCTGCTATGCCAGAGGTCTCGGGATCAAACCACGGTCCGAGCCAAAGGCCAAAACAATTTTTCTAATTAGTAAAAATCCAATTATTGGGTTTTTTAAGAGCAGCGGTCACCTCTCGGCAGTGGATGGCATTCCCTCCGAGTGTATTTCTGCCATGAAAAAGCTTCTCACAAAAAATGCATTCGCCGTTCGGAGCCGGCATAAAACTGTAAGTCCATCCAATTAGTAGGAAAAACAAAAGGAGCACACCTCGAATTGGGAGAGAAGCTCGGCCATAAAACTCGTCAGAGTTATAATAGCGCTATTGTATTATTATTATTATTAAATATTTATAAGTAGATATTTAAATATATATGTTTATACATGTGTACGTGTGTATGTAGTTACCCAATTAACACAGAAGCGAGGATGATATCGCGGCGAATTCGAGGCGAGTTCGCGAAAGCAGATTTTAGCGAATGTAATTTCTCGCACTCGCCTAAAGTTCGCGACAAGTTCGAGAAAATGGATTTTCGCATATAATTTTTTCTATTTTAGCGAATGTAATTTCTCGCACTCGCCTCGAGTTCGCGACAAGTTCGAGAAAATGGATTTTCGCATATAATTTTTTCTATGTTTTTTTTAAGTTGTTTTATTGGGTTATGTTTTCCAGCTTAAATGTGTGTATTGAAAAACCTTTAATGGAAATATACTCAAAAATGTAATCAAGTAGGGGGAGCTTGTACCTATAACTCTAATTCAACTATTAACTAATCACTCGAGCTAAAAAGAGCCTTAGGAGAGGCCTTTTTATAGCAACAAAAACCCCAACATAAGAAAATTTAATGTGCCTTCAAACCTTCATTAAGTAAAACTTCTGTTGAAAATTAGGTAGTTACTTTTAGACGACGTCCATAATTGCATTCATAGCATTTATAGCATTCAAATAAAAAATGGCAGATATTAAAGGTGTTTTTAAGGGTTGCATTCCTTTAAAAACATTTATAATTGTAGCAAAACATACATATGAGAAGATGCGAACTAAAAAGACGTTTTAGCATTGTGTGTTTAATTAAATACACGCAAACGTCGTACTAGAGAGACATTTGCTGGCGACAATCGGCGCTTTTAAGCAAAATGCCAATAAGCAGTAAGCGGCAAATGTGCTAGCAAACAACAAACCTACCCAAAAATCAACGATCATTTGTCAAAGAAGGCTTACATAAATGTACGACATAGGTAGGCATGTATCTATTTATAAAGTATATAGTACCCTGTAGGGAAAATCTCTAGTTCCGAACTAGGTCGCTTCTAGTGCATTTTTCGACACTACTATTGCGAGCTAAATCTCTTTTTTATTTATTTATTTATTTCATTCAAGTCATATGCATCAAGTCGATACTTACAGACTAACAGCAAAGAAATATTGTATTTAATTAAATAAGAAAAACAAGCTTAAACTTAAAACTAGAATATTGAATTCAGATAGTTGGTAAACATAATTTTCGAGGAAGAAAAGTCAAGAGAGATAGAACGCGAGATTTCATTGAATTCAGCTAATGCTCTTTCAATAGGGGCATTACTCGCATATTCTGTTTTGCAGAATTCCCCATAGAAAGGCCTGGCGCTGCGCAAAGACCTTTGCGGGACATTAAAACTTATCTGTTATAGCAGAACAGGACAATCGATAACACCATTCAAAATATTAAACACGAACGTAAGCGATAGCACAGATCTCCTCGATTCCAGTGATTTTAGGTCTATTAAAAGCAGACGTGACTTATAAGACGGCAGGGGCTGCGTGAAATTCAGAGAACGTAAGCAGAATTTAATAAATACTTTCTGAACTCTTTCAATTCTATTAATTAAGTTAATATGATATGGCCTCCAGATAAAAACAGCGTATTCTAAATTAGAACGCACAAAAGACGTATATAAAAGTTTATGAGTATAGGGATCAGAAAACTTCGAGCACTGTCGCCTAAGAAAACCTAGCGCCGAATAGGATTTTGAAATAATATGATTGACATGACAATTAAAAGAAAAATTTGAGCTAAATATGACACCAAGGTCCTTGATTTCATCAACTTTTTTAAGTGCATTTCGATTAATCATATAAGAAGATGGGAAAGTGTTCCTACTTTTAGAAAACGATACGTGATGACATTTATTAATATTTAACAATAAACGCGAGCTTTGGCACCACTTAAATAAGTTGTCAACGTCTGATTGGAGTCGATTTACATCCTCTGAGCATCTAACCGCCGAGAAAATCTTAAGATCATCAGCATAAAGCAAAAATTTAGAATTAGTAATTTGTTCACTAACATCATTTATGAAAAGTAGGAAGAATAGGGGTCCAAGTATACTCCCTTGAGGAACACCAGAGGACGCCATAAAGCAATTTGAGTTGTAACCATTGCAAGATACAACACACCGTCTCATAAATAAATACGATTTTATCCACTTAAGAAACACTGAGTGAAAACCCAAAGCAACTAGCTTACTGAGGAGTAAGCTATGCGATACTTTATCGAATGCCTTGGAAAAATCAGTGTAAATGCAGTCAACTTGAAAACCTTTTGAAAGAGCTGAGAGGCAATACTGACTAAAAACAGCCAGATTGGTTGTTGTAGACCGATTTGGGACAAAACCATGCTGATTAGGCGAAATTAAGCATTTAGTTTCAAAATAAATTTTATCTTTCACAACGGATTCGAAAAGTTTTGAGACCGTTGAAAGTTTTGATATAGGCCTATAATTAGATACATTATTTTTATTTCCACTTTTGTGGATTGGAGTAATGGTGGTGAGTTTCCACTCATCACAAAAGACACCAGAAGCCAAGGAAAGATTAAAAATAATTTTCAGCGGCAATATAAGCGCAGAGCATTTCTTAAAAAAGTCAGCACAAATCCCGTCATTATCTGATTTCGTAGAAGATTTTAGCTTTAACAAGGCAGCGGAAATATCGTCGGACGTAAGTTGTAGGCTGCCGAAATTAAGTGACGTATTACTAATAGAATTAGTATTAGAGAAACCAGAACCATTATCAACATCGAAATTGGAGCTGAAAAACACGGCGAATAAATTTGCGACATCAGATGGCGTATAAGCAAATTGATCATTTAAAAATTTTGTATGTTATCAACTGGCGAATTTAACACGGCGATGTCCTAGGCGGTGTCAATTGTCACCCTCTGCACTACATTTTCGATAGTTCCGAACTAGTACTAAATTCTACAGTTTACACTAGTTCGTTTATTGGCACATTTTCGATAGTTCTGAACTAGCTACAAGTACCTATTCTACAATTTTACATCTGCCGCTTAAGTGCAGCCTTTGTCACACTTCATGCAAGTGGCGCGATGGTCGACTGGCAGCATGTGCCTTTCAATCTGAGGAGCGCGGGTTCGAATCCTGTCGATGTCAAGGTGGATGATAATTTTTTTTTTAATTTTTTTTTTAACTAATATTTTTTCTATTTATTTATTTAATAAAAATTTACAATAATATTTAAAAAGCAATAAATTAAAAAAAAAAAATTAAAAATAAGCCTGAGGGATCGCAAAAGCATAATTAGGTGAACATTTCATTTCATACAAGTTAAGATGCAAATGGAAAACACTTTATATAAAACGCTTCACTAAACATCTGAGAATTGCAGAAATATACAAAGCCGACGGAAATTGAACGAACGAAAAATTGTCATAGAATTTTTGTCACTTCGAAATTGCATACAAATCAAAGTGTGTCTTATAATGGTTACTCAATTCACTCCTCCTGAACTGGTCAGGGTCTAACTACAATTGATCTAGTTCCCTTTTGACACCTTTTCGCCAGTTCGGAACTAGAAATTTTGCTCACTAGTTATTGAGTTCCCTGCAGGGTACAAATGAATATATGTATGTATGTATGTATGTATGAAAGTGTGGATAATACAACCGCCAGCGGTTGACATTGTCAATTTGATGAGTTCCACGAATTTTGTACCTATAATAAGCGTATGTAAATATGTATACCTGCTTATAAATTAGGAGTATTGTGCAATAAATAAGCAATGTCTATATGTCACTATAGAAACAAGAAAAAAAGTGAAGTAAGTAGTGACGTAATTTAAGAAAGTGAAATTTCAGTGAGTGAAGGAGAGACACCATGCATTTTCACTGCAAGAATTGACTGAGTTTTGAATTCACAACAAAGAGAAAATACATCGGTTCCATTTTCTTGGCAATTGATCTACATAGCTCTTGAAAAAAATAAATATCAATTGCTTACCGCTTCACTATCTGGGATGAGACTTGAAAAAAAGAATCGCTTTCCAAACGATTTTCAATCGTTTTCGCATTGTCAAACAAGCATAAAGGGAATTGAAGAAGACTTTTGGCTGAACTATTGGCAATACTTTGATGATACAAGGTGCTGCTAACATAATGCGCACTAGTGTAAGCATGTTGTCAGGTTTATGCCATGTATGTACATTTGACCAAAGAGACCAAGATGAATATTTTTATACAAATATATGTATACGTATATGTGCCTACACATGTTTCAGGTTATAAACGAATAAAAAAAGCGCGCATTGTTGCAAGCAAATTGTATACATGTGTGTTTGTCTTTGGTATCACGCCGCATAACGAACATCATCAATAATCACGCAACTCACAGAGAGAGACAGACGGAAGCACCAACAAAAAGAAAAGAAAATACATATTAATAATGAGAAGAAGAAGAAGCAGTAAAAACAACAACAACAACAACAAAAACACACAAAATGTGCAACCTACCACCGCCACCGTCCAGGGCCGCAGAGAGCCGAGCCGGACCCCTGGGACAGTTCGCGTTTACGGGCCCCGCTAAAAAATAAACTCAATCTAGTAAAAAAATAACATAAAAAAATTAAAAACTTCAATTTTAAAACAATTTTTTGTAGAACAAAATACCTATGTATGTATGTATCTATGAATTCCTAGTTCGAGTACTGTCAATACTGCTTTGCCTTTCCAGGCCCCCAAAACCTTCCGGGCCCCAGGGCGATTGCCCTGGCTGCTCCCCCTCTCTCAGCGGCCCTGCCACCGCCACCAACAATAATAATTACAACAAATAAAGCAATAAAAGTGTGCGACATAAAATTTAAATGTGTCCAAGTGCATACACATGTACATACATATGTACCGACCAAAAAATCTCAGCCTTATTTAAGAATGAAAACAGCAGATTTAAAGGCTTACGAAATATGGCCTGAAAATTATAAAGCACACCTTATTCCAAAGGCTCTCAGAGAGAGAATACTCCTTATGGCCTGATGACATCAACAGAGGAAAATCAGCCTTATTTTAAGCCTTACGCCATACAAATTTGCAGCCTTTATAATTTTCAGGCCATATTTCGTAAGACTTTAAATTTGCTGTTTTAATTCTTAAATAAGGCTCACATTTTTTGGTATGTATATAAATATGCGCGCGTGTATGTGTAAGCGCGCATAAAAGCTCATATGCCACACATTGTTTCCATATTAATTTGCGATATCAAAATTGTCCAACAAATGCATTAATAACAAAAACACACAAAGCAACTCCCATCGCCATCGCCGCAGCTGAATTCGAATTGGATTTGTCGCTAAGCTGCCGTATAAGCTAACTGCAGATGAAGATGAGCGTTCATTTTATGATGATTCAGCGTAAAAAACAATTTGGTAAATAGCCATTGGACTGCCAAGGAAGCCTACACACAAACAAACAAGGAAACTAACGCGGCGTCTCCACAAAGCAAAATTTTGTGTGTATCATCATCGTTTTAACATAGCAGATGACTTGGTCTAATGGTATGACATCAATGTCAAACCAAATGTTTTAACATCAATGTCTCGATATCAGCTGTCAGTTTGCTGATTTCACAGCTAATTTTTCATTTCAGCGAAAAATTCACAGTGGAAACATCTCAACATTGAATGGAAATTTCGGACGGCGCCCATTTTCCTTGAGTGTTTCGAAAAAAAAACATACATAAAATAAAATAAAATAAACATTAAGTACATATCGCTAGCTTAGAGTGCAGATTGTGTAAGTCCTTTTTTTTTTTCAAATTTTGCAGGAGGGGAAAAAAACAAAAATAGAAAAATTTCGAAATGAAAAATAAAAAATTTCTGTTCATGTAAATATTTTGGACTTACACAATTTTGGTCGCTTTTTGGACTTATACAATTTGCGTATCACTGAATAACAACGAGTAGAAATATGACAAGTATAACAGACTTGTTTAGCGTGGTGCGTATTTGATTTTTCTAGCGTTCTACATAAAAATACACTTTTTCGTAAAAGTAGACTTACACAGTTTGCGCTCTAAGCTAGCGATATATATAGTTTGCAAGCGTCATAGCCAATTTTAAACAATTTTTTCAACTTTCTACGTGCTTCTGTGCACACAGCGTGTCTATTCGGCGTCATTGTACAAAAGGGCGTAGCTAGGATTTTATCCAGGGGGGGTGGAGGGCAAGCACATCAAATATTTCAAGTAGTCAAACATCAATCTGTTTGCGACTAAAATCAAGTGTTGCTGTTCCACTCTTAAATGTCAAAAATAATACTAATTTGTTTGTGCGACTACAGCAACACTGCTAATATAAAAATGACAACAACAACTGTCAAACAAACTGGGCCGCGCAATGTCAAAAGGTTGGAGAAAAACTACTAAAATACTACTATGTATAAAACAGCTGATCGGGTTGTTGTGTGCAAAATTATTCAAGTCGCTCATTTGGTGAAACCCAAAAGTAAGTTAGCCCAAAATCTGGGCTAACTTAAGTCAAAAGTTAGTTTTAGCTTTAGTCACGCTGGTGAAACCGGGCTTTAGGTTCTGCTTATCAAAGCTTATGCTAAAATATTTAGTGAACTGTAGACACGAATCGAAACAAATCTCACTGTTTTATTTTGATATGTAAATTTCTGTACTATTCTCTGATGCCATTATAATATTAAGCAGTAGCCAGGGGGGGGGGGGCATTTGCCCCTACCTGCCTACGCCCTTGATTGTACAAATGATTCTGTTATGATGTTATGAACTGAAAAAGCACATCAAATAATTTTTGTTAGACACGAAAATGTTATTATACCATGGACATTGTTCTCTCTTATGGAGTTTGGGAGTAAAGCATGCAAGACAGCTAAGACAGTGTTGGGTGAGGAATTGCGGAGATGAGTGTGGTTGAAAGGGAGCGAAAGTCGGCAAACAGCTTTCGCAGTAAAGCAGTGTACGCAGATATGGTACATAAAGAGTATAAGGCAGCTGTAGATACAAACTAAATGCGACATGAAATGAATTACTTTGGTAACTTGAGGTGGCATGCGGCATGTCGCTTCTTCCTCTTCTTGACTGCTTATGGTACTGCTTGCGCCTCATTACATTTGGCACTTGTGTGAACATGTTGTGATTTGTTATTTTTTGTACCTGCATATGTACACATGTACGCGCATGAATGGTCATGTAAGTAGTTAGTGAACCAACTGAGGTTAGGAACTAGAGATCGTCGTTTAAACTTCATAACCTTGTAAGTGAAGCTTTCATAATAATCGCCTTATAGGCACCAAAAAAAATAAAATAAAATCGTTCGCCGTACGCCCCCCATATGTTGTTTTTTTCCAAACGATTTACGGAAAAATATATGTATTTTTTTTGGACGCCGCTAGATGTCGCATAAATACACATTTCTTCATATCTTCAGTATTTATACATAGTTGGATTGTAAAGTTTAATACACCGGTGCCTTTTTCTTGAGCATACGGTTTACACTATGTAACACTGTGCGGGCCATTGGGGTACTAACCACCCAGTACACAGTTTTACGACCCCAATGTACGTCGTCAAAAATAATTATTCTTCTGCGAAAGTAATATTTCGATGGTTTTTGTACAACCCGCAATAAAATACATTTAACATTCCCACGAATATATGTTTTCTTCCTTTCTTGTAGCCTTTTAGGTACCTTTTGGAAAGATTTTTTTCTGAGGAGACCCTTAGTGAAATTTTATGGCTAATAATTCTCTGGAACATTTTAACCCTCTAGTGACCTTCAAAATACTATTTTTTCAGATTTTATAAAAAAGGGGTCAAAATGACCACAAATAAAACATTAAAAAAAATACGACAGCAACAAAATCCTGCATGAACAGCAAGCAACAGCATACCTCGTGCGTTTGTAGTTATTCTATGCCAAATTTCTATACCCACTTGTTGTTGTTGTTGCTGTTCCATCTAACACAGCAAGTGGTCAGTAATCACTTCTTCTTCTTGATTGGCGCTTAACCGTCTAGACGATTCTGGCCGAGTCTAACAGAGCGCGCCAATTGCTTCTGTTTCGTGCAGCATGGCGCCACTTGGGAACACCTAGGGAGGCAGCATCGCTGTCCACCTGATTTTCCCAACGCAGTGGAGGTCTCCCTTTTCTTTTGCGTTCAGCGGGTTTCGATAGAAATGCTTTCTTGGCCGGAGCGCCTTCGTCCATTCTCACGACATGACCTGCCCAACGCAGCCGCTGGATTTTTATTCGCTGAACAATGTCGATGTCTGTGTAAAGCTCGTACAGCTCATCGTTAAATCTCCGTCGATACTCGCCCACGCCAACGCGCAAAGGTCCATAAATCTTACGAAGAACTTTTCTCTCGAATACTCCATCTCATCTGATTTTGAAATTGTCCATGCTTCTGCGCCGTACATGAGGACTGGAACGATGAGCGTCCTGTAGAGTGTGATTTTTGTTTGTCGAGAGAGGACTTTACTTTTCAGTTGCCTACTTAGTCCGAAGTAGCATTTATTGGCAAGCGTGATTCTTCGTTGGATCTCCGTGCTGACATCATTATTGGTGTTAATGCTGGTTCCCAGATAGACGAAGTCCTTAACAGTTTCGAATTTGTAGCTATCAACATTGACGTGGCTGCCAAGGCGTGCTGTTTCTTTGTGTGATGACAGGAGGTACTTCGTCTTGTCCTCGTTGACCGCCAAACCCATTTTCTTAGCCTCTTTATCCAGCTTGGAGAAGGCAGAACATACGGTGCGCGTGTTAGTGCCAATGATGTCGATGTCATCGGCGTACGCCAGCAGTTGCACACTCAGTAATCACTTATGTACATACATAAAGCTCTCATTAATACATACGAACAATGCACATACACAAATACACTCCATGTGCGTTGCACGCTTTAACGACGACTAGGACAATAATCGCGCAAATGTGACAGCGTTCATTAATTTTATGCATCGATGGCATTGGCAATGAAATCGCACAGAAACAGAAACAGCAAAAGCAACAGCAAAAACAACAACAACCACACTAAACTGCAACAAAACAATAAAGCACTAGCAATTTACAATTTGCAACAGCAGCAAAAATTCAGAATGCACAGCCGAGCAGTAGCAACTACCAACAATAATGATAGTTTGAGCTACTCGTACTAAACCAAGCTGTGCTGCGGAACAAGCAAACCAACAACAACAACGAGGGGGTGCTGGGGTTCAGTGGAGTAGTTACATACATAAGTATGTATACAATTACAACATGTTGATTATTAACGCTTTACTGCCGAGCAATATAATTGAGACAAGTAAGGAAGCCTAAGTTCGAGTGGAATCGAACATTAGATACTCAGCTGTATGCTTTCATTGTTTGTTTGCGTTTGATGGAAACACGGTGTACTTTATATAAAGCGAGTGCTGCATAAAGTGGGCGTAGCCACGCCCATTTTCAAAATTTTTATCAGTCATCCAACTAAGCTAATGAATATTATTCTTTGTGCAAAATTTCATCCCTTTATGAGTTACAAAGATGTCACGTTACAAATTCCCAAAGGGTGTTCCAGAAATATCTTTGTTAAAAAGTAGGCGTGGTCATAAACCGATTTCAATAAATTTTTGCGTGTCTATTAACACAAGTTATAAAAGTGTATAAACCAAGTTTCGTCATAATATCTCAATTATTTGTCGAGTTATGGGCTCCGAAATCTCGTTGATTCCTTTGTCTGAAAAGAGGCGGTGCCACGCCCATTTTCCGAAATTTTTCTATTTTTTGTTTCCGATCTATTGTAGAACTCATGCCACAAAATTTGAATGAATTATCTTTATATTTGACAAAGATATCGCTTAAAATGTTTTTATTAGGCCACTTTATGATACCCATATATAAAAGTGGGCGTGGTCGTCAACCGATTTCGCTAAAATTTTGAATATGTATTACTACGAGTAGTGAAAGTGTATACACCAAGTTTCGTCATAATATATCGATTATTTGTCGAGTTATGGGCTCAGAAATCTCGTATATTCCTGCTACTAAAAGGAGGCGGTGCCACGCCCATTTTCCAAAATTTTTGTATTTTTTGTTTTACGTCCATAGTTGGACACCTTCCATAAAATTTCAATGATATATCTTTATATTTGACAGAGATATCGCTTAAAATGTTTTTATTAGGCCACTTTATAATACCCATATATAAAAGTGGGCGTGGTCGTCAACCGATTTTGGCAATTTTTCGTTCAAACATTTGCCTAAGTAAGTATATCACGCCTACCAAATTTCATCGATATATCTTCAACGGTTTCTGAGTTATGACTCATAAAACTTTCAATGTTTGCCCCTTAATAAGTGGGCGTGGCACCGCCCATTTTCCAAAATTTCACCATATTTCTTCATAAGGGCCTGAGCTCAATATGTGTGTGAAATTTTATCACTCTAGCTCTATTAGTGACTGAGATACAAAATTTGCGATTTTTACTATATAGGGGAGGTGGGCGTGGTCATGGTCCGATTTCGCCCATTTTCAATACCATCCGTTCCTGTCTTGATACCAACTTACATTTCAAATTTCATCAAAATATCTCAATTTTTGCGCGAGTTATCGTGCTCACAGACGGACAGACGGACAGACGGACAGACGGACGGACATGGCTCAATCGATTTCTCTTTTCACCCTGATCATTTTGATATATATAAGTCTATATCTATCTCGATTATTTCATTCTGTTACAATCCACCGTTAGGAAATCAAAACTATAATACTCTGTGTACTAGTACAGCTGAGTATCAAAATGAGAAGAGAAAACGAATGCGCTTCAGTAAATAAAATGCAGTGAAAATGAAGCGAGGCAGAGGAATTCAGTGCGAGGGAGTGTTGGGGTGCGTTTGGCAGCAAGCGAAGGCTTTTTTCTAGGCAAATTTTCAATGCAATTTTTGTAAATTAAGCTTTGCTGTTGCTGTTGTTGTAATCATTGTTGACAATGTTATTGCTGCTATTATTATTTGACTGCGCGTCGCGCCGCGTCGGAGGTCGTTAAATTTGCAAGTCGAGATTTTTGTGGTTGGTTATTGTTGTTGCTTGGCGTGCACAAATGCGAAAGTGGCATCGGTTGGCAAGCGAACACCACCCGCACAATTATACATATATAACATATGTAGAACTGCAAATTTTACGTAATCACACATGTATAAATGGATGCAATGCCTAAGCATGTCTGTTGCTGTGTTGCACTTGGTGCATGTGCCATGTATGCAAATTTTTAGTGCTGCCAATGCTGCTGCTGAGTGTGTGTTCGTCCGTCTGTTTGACTGCCACGGCAATTTCTTTGGGTGCAAAAGCGTACAACGCATGATAAATTGTTGCCAATTTGGCTGGCCGAACGCGCCCATATGTTTTGCTTGCTTTTGCCTATTTGCTCGCTTGATTTGTGCGTACGCTGCGTGTGCGTTGTTCATAACTACATACGTACATATATACATACTCGTGCTATTATTATTAAGTGGTTTTGATCGTTGTGGCAGCACATTGTATGAGAGTATGCCTATGGGGCAACAAAGGCGAAATTCATTGCAATTCAGGAGTAGCTTTTTTGCTTCCCAAATAGCCCAGTTTGTTCACTCACTTTCAAGCATTCACGTGTTTTACAAATGAGTTGAGTTACGTAGTATTTTTTTTGTCAAAGTGCTGCTGTTGCTATGCAAATTGTTGCTACTAAATACACATATTGGACATAGTAATTCTGGTTGCAAAAGTGTTAATATGTACAATTTTTAACGATTTATTTTACAACTTTTTTTATTTTTGTTTTTGTTTTTGCTATTTGCTTTGTCTTTTCTACTGCGCTTTCTGTTTGGTAAATTTTAACATGTCCGCCATTATTGTTGCTTTTATTGTCGCCATCGGCATTTTAACAAATTTCACCAGTCTCTGCCAATGACATTGTAAATTTCAAACAAAGCGCGATCCTTTTTTTTGGAAAACGCATGGTCGCCGAATGGCCAGCAAATTATTGTTGGCGCAAATTAATTTGAATGACATGTTTAGTTTAGTGTTCACACACAAACTTTCTGCTTTTGAGCAGAAATTTGCTTTTAATTTGCGACTGAAAAACAATTTACACTTTTTTGGAAAGTTGCAGATTTTTCTCTGAATTATTTGTAATCGCTACAAAGATTTTATCCGAGACCGAGACCCCTAGTGAAATTTTATGGCGAGTAATGTTCTAGTACATTTTAATCCTTTAGCGACCTTCTAAATGCCAGATCATGATTAATAGTCATTACAAAGTAGTCAGAAACAATCAGAAGTAATCATATAATCACCAATTTTGTTATAATTGTGTGATTATTTTTAATTGATTAGTTACTTTTAATTTTCTGATTATTTTTAATTGTATCATTGTTAGTAACTGATTGATAGGCAATTCGCATACAATTAAACTAAAAAATTATGGAAAATAGTGATGATTTATAGATATTAAAAATAATCGGAAACAATCATGTAATCTACATAGAATCAAATGATTTATTTTAGTTGTATGGCTATTTTTAATGTCTTAATCACTTTTAATTAAATTATTAATTTCAACAAACACGAAAAATAATTAATCATGCAACTAAAAAAATTAGAAATACATAACTGAAAATAATTGTATTAATGATGCAATTATAAAAGTAATTGAAAATAAATCAAAATAATCATGCAACTAAATTAATTAATCGATTAGTTAATGTACTTTTTTAATTTAATTAATTAATAATCTTTAAAAAGCTGAGAGTAATTGTATTTAATCATTAAAGAGTTACAAAAACAAAATATGCTGTAATTAATTATCATTAAAATAAAAACTATTGAAATATTATATATATATCCATATCTTCCCAAACTCCTGGCATATATGTATGTCAGTAAGGTAAGTGTCCCTAATTTCGTGGTACTGAGGATTTTTCTGACTTTTTACCTCTCTTGCGATAAAACAAATGAAGAAAAACTAAAAAAGTAAATTTTTCCCATTTAGTTGATCAATTAAGATAAGTTTCCACCTACTTTCAAACAAAACTAACAAATGTTTTAATTTATATAAATAAAAATGTGTGAGAACCTCATATGTACCTAATTTCGTGGCAAAAATTTTCTGATGTACCTTATTCCGTGGTAAAGCGTCCCTAATTTCGTGGTATTTAGTTAAACTCTAATTTTATGGGAAAAAATAGTTGTAATTGATTTTAAACGCAAATTCCTAAAGATACACAAATTGATTTATTGAAATTCATATTCAGAAATTTAAAATTTAAAACTATTTTATTTTTATTGTTATTTTATTTATGAAAAGAAAGAGTTTTAAGACCAAAATAAATAAGTAAGAAAATTAGTTTAATATACGTACTTTCATAACTACTACGTACTTTTCAAAAACTTTTTATTTTTATTTTTTTATTGTTTTCTTTTTGAATTCTTTGAATTTTTTTTATTTTTTCATTAAGTACTTAACTTCTGTTTGAATACTTTCTTGAATATCTTTAATCGCTTTCTACATTTTCCTTTACATTAATCATCTCTTTTTGATCTCATCTAAAACCAACTTTTTTTTTTCATTTATCAGAATATATTAACACCTCTGCATGTTCCAATTAACTACCACTGACCACAAATACATTAATGACTTCTATACATCCATCCATCCTTCATTTCCTACTTTTCTTTACAACAAATTTGCTTAGTTATCCCAAAAATTCTAACAGCAATCGGATTGGCAGCTAAAAAAACTGAAACTACTAAACTATTTTGATTACTTATATCAAAATTAGAGCAACAACACTTAGTGAGTGAGCAAATTAGCTATAAAATAATTGTGTATCTAAGGTATGTTTTTGTATGCATGTTCTGTCATGTAGTACCAGCTTTTCTGAGAAGTAAATCTACATAAGCATTTATGTATGTACATATGTATGTATGCAAGGCACTGACCTGTTGGCACACGCAGCATTAGTTAGAGCAAAAAATCAATTAATTAAGCGTTAAAGAGGAATCAGCTAAAAAAAGCAACGACTTGGAGTTTTATTCTAGGAATATTTTATCTCTTGCTCTTTCCCTCTCTTTATTCGAATTAATGATTTTGTAACACTTTAAAAATAATAGCTTTAATAGCTTTTCAACTAATTAGCGTTTGTCAAAGTCACAATGATTATTGTAATCAACTAAAAGCGTTAAAAACACAATAAAATAAGACAAAACAAACATCTGAAAAATGAATAGTGTGCGGCAAAGCGATTAAAAACATGAGTTCTTTGTATGTAGATACTTTAGAGTGGGCCGATTTACTAACCTATATCGTGCCATCGAAATTGGGATTCCTCTCATCTTCTATGGCAGCCATAGCCATATTGATCCAAATAATGTTACCGAAACTTGCGAAGATCGGACCTGCTATACAACCGATTGTTCAGTTCTATGGCGGCTATATGTTATAGTAGTCCAATCTTGACAAATTTCGGTGACGTTATGTAGGTCAATATGAGTACAAACACTGCAAAGTTTCATATCATTAGCTGTTTAAATGGAGAAGTTATGTCTAAATCTGAACAATCGGTTTTATGGGAGCTATATGTTCTAGTGGTCCACTTCGACCGAATCTAACAAATGATCAGCTTCCTTTAAAAATACGCCTACGTACCTACCAAATTTGAAGGAGATATCTTAAAAACTGAGGAACTAGTTTGCAACAATAAAATGTTTAACTTTACGAAAATTAAATGTTACTCATACGCCACCGGGTACGACTGCAAGAAAAAGGTCAAATAGCATAGGTCTACGTTTTGGGGCATAACTCTTCAATTTTTGCAGCTAAAATTCTGAAATTCGGATTTGGGGCATTTATTATACACAAAGCGCAGTCAGCGAAAATCATCGATTACGGATGACTATAACATAGAGATCTCATACCGCGATTTTGGGCTAAAATATAATTTTAAAATATTTGGGCAATTCACAAGCTGTTGTAAAGTATTGTAATGTTGTATACTGGTAAAGGTTTACAATAGGTGTATCAGTAGGGTTGATTTTTCTCATACAAATTTCAATACAACCAATACAACTGGGCAGCCTATGTTTATTGAGTGTGCTATTTGATTTGTTTTTTTATTCTGACAGTTTGTTAAAAAAAATTTTAAACAAAAATATGGAAGCGGTGAGACGAAAAAAAAACAAATTACTTGCATCGTGTGTATCATATATCAATTAGGACTTGAATCCGCCGCTAACACATCTAATAACTGTTTTTCGCTTTCGCCTGGCATTTTTTTTATTCAAATTTTTGTAAACAACAAACTGTAAACAATAACGAAATACAACAAAACACATACATACGAGAGTCTGTTCACAGGTACTGCGTTCTTATGCACATTTTCCTTTACAACATACAACTTTACAATAGCCAGTGAATTGCCCAATTGTTTCTATATTGTATTTACTTATCTTTAAGTAATTTGCAAGAAAATGTTGGATATATTATGGGGTTTTGGAAGCTGAATCCAAAACCGGAAATTTTAGACAAATGTCGTGGAAGAGCTTTCTACTCAGAAAAATGAGAGGAATGCCGATTTCGATGACACGATGTCGATTAATTTCCCTCTATAAGAATCGCCCCACCTTAATGTAATTATGTATGTACAAATATACTTACATATGTATGTACAAATGTTTGTATGTAGAGACATGATGGAGCTACATATGTATGTAAATATTTTTTGAAGACATTACCGAAAAGGACCACTCTGGGTGTTTAAGACAATTTTTCTTTTGGACCAGCATTAAGCCTTAAAGCCCAAAAAAAAAAGATGTTGCAAAATTACATTTCTCGAATCTTAAAGTTGGATAAATCAATATTTTTCCTTCAGAAAGCTTTTTTTTTATGAAAGCTCATGAACTCCAAGTGGACGATTGCGATACTTATGACTCATAACCCAGTTTATACCAGCCTAAGGTATCAAAATTTTTTATATCAGTATATTAAGAGTAGTTAAAAATCATTAAACTTTCGCGAAAAAAATATTGGATTAATTTAGTTGAACCTGAAATAAAATACATTTTAATTTTAGCTGGAAAACCAGAACTGACTTGACGGCAAATAAATATAACAACAACTACCCAGAGAAATCTTTCAACCTAATGTTATGTAATTCAAACACCACTAGATCAATCAATCAATTGTAATAACTTAATTTATATGACGGTTTAACTCTTTGAATTTAGTCATTTGTCTAAACAAATAATTTACTACCACTTGCCACCAAAATTGTTCAAGTCACAAACAATAAACATTAGTTTTTCAATTTGTCTATAATACTGCACAAAAGCGCTAATATGAACCCAAGTTTATACATATGTACACACATATGTAAATTTGTGCATTTGAAATGTTAACCCGTTGACAGTTGACAATGCAAATACGGACGGGCTTTAAATCAAGTTGCAACTCAAACGGCCACCACGAATCGTGACTGCATTAAAATAGAAAAGCTGTAATTAGCTGCATTTACAATATGTATAAAACAATATACACATATATTTATATACATATATTGATTTATGTATGTCAATTTTGGCGTATTCGGAATGGCAAACCAAGTGGTTGTCACCTGAAGGGCTAAACGCCATTTTGTATGCAAATGAAAAGCTTTGATAGCTTTATTGCGCGAAAATATGATTACGTATGTTGCTCATAAAAGAGTAACAAAAATCACACAGAAGTAGCGAAACAATGAAAAATAGAAGTAGTACATTTTTAAGTAGATATGTACGTATGTATGTAGCTACGCATGTTATTCGTATCAAGTGACAGCCACATATCCGCAGTGTAAACGCATATCATAACTTTTGGCGAAGTGTACAAGTTTTACTTATTCCAATATTTGCTGGCACTCGCGCCTTGACAGAAGCGTAACTGACAAATCACAGAGTTGTTCTCAGGAGAGCATGAGCAAGTGGAGTGGACGCTGTTACGTTGTCACGTTCACGGAATTTGGATACGTTGGATTACACAGAAACAGCGATGAAATACTTATGTAACTGTTCTGTTACTATTTCCCTCGCCGATTTTTGACAGATGTGACGTCACGATGGACTGAAAAGCAAACCAATAAAAGCGCCATATTTTTGTCGCGTCAGAATGGCAATATATGAATCTAGAGAAGAGGATTTCGATTTATTTTAATTTCTATTTGATTTGTCAGTTTATAAAAATTGTGTGTAACCAAAGGGGTTTCAATGCGTGATACTCGATTTGTAGAAGGCAAATTAAAATGATGAAGAAACATTAAGAATTGAAAGCGGTGAAGTTCTATGGGAAGCTGCACTTGCCTATTTCTTTCCATACTTTTCTAAATTAACAAGTTTGCAAAAGAAAAGTAGCATTTTTCCACACATCTACTTCTTTCAGTTAACACTTCCACTCCTTCATTAAAATTTAATTGCTGGCCGCATATTGCAAAACCACCATTCCAGCGTAGCAGAAGTGCGCGATCAAATTGTCCACAAATATGTACATACATATATACAAACACTACAAAAGATTTAACACTGAATGAATGCCACAAAAATGGCACTTGATAAATTAGCTTAAGAGTATATTGACTTAAAGTAGGTGAATATCAATTGGCATCGGCAATGCATTTGTGAACTAAGAAGTGGCAACAGACAGCAAAACGGCACGTCATTCAAAGTTGCAAGCAGCAAGCAACATTTGCTGTGATGACTTTAGCAGCAACAATCATACACGCCAACCATTGGCCATTGACACTGTGATTTCTACGAAAAATGCAGACGAGTTGACTGCTGTACGAGCAAAATTGCTGCAAGTCATGGCTGCCAATAAGCGTAGGCAGGCGCTCACTCATTCCTGGAAATCAAAAACAAATGGAGTTGCAATTGCAGTTGCAGATGGAGCTGAAGAAGGTAAAGAGGAGCTGCTACAATTACAAGAATGGCGGCAACACAGAGTCTAGCAGAGGAAGAAGAAGTAGCAAGGAAGAGTAACCAAGAGGAAGTGCAGAAAATGACTGCTGAAATACAAAATAAATAAATAAACATTGTTGGCCATTGCTGCAACTGCAGACAGCTCGTCGCTATGTCTGACGTGGACGACAAGTCTGCCAAGTTGGCAATGGAACAAAGGGTATGTACACATGTTCGGCATGGTTAGCTTTAAATGTGCATGTAATAACAACAACAACAACAACACAGGAACAAGGAACAACAACAACCATATTTCCACGTAAACTCACGATTCTGTGCGCACTCTGGTGGCTTGCCGCAAAACGTGGCAAGCAATAAAGCAAATATAAATTCTACGAGCGAGCGATTATTGCATTTTGAATTGAACATGTGTATTCCATGTGCAACAACAATATTGCTATAATAACAAACAACAATACTTTAGAATTGCACCAACAACATAAAAAGGAAACAGAAACAGCTGCATTAATTTAGAAAATAAAAGAAAAAGGTGAATGAAAGAATAAAAAACAATGCAAAAGCATAATAAAAACGCACGTAGGCAAAGACAAACACAGAAATTATGACTTATAAAATATGCAACGGCCACAGCCTAAAACAAAATGTGTATGTATGACCACAGCGAGGGGCAGAAACCACAACAAACACACAAAGAGAAAGGCTGAGCTGTGTAGTGGGAGCCAGCCAAAGGCAGACAAGCAAAAGCACAGAAAAAAGAATAAAAAAAATAAAATTGTCATCTGAGTGTGTCACAAAAGCCGCCGTCGCGCCGTTAAAAAATTTGTACGCGCAAATACTTGCCACAAAAATATAAATATGAGCAACGAGCCATGCTCACTACACCCCAAAAGGCCGTGGTGCAACGTGCGATGTGAATGGACAGGACCTCCACGATTTTGTACAATTTTGGGACGCTATTTAGCATAATTTTTGTTAAGTTTTTATGATTTCATGGCAAAAAGCTGTTGTTGTTGTTTCCGCCGGCAAAGGACGTAGGAATTGGCATTGGCGGCGGCGTGATGCGCATTATTTAATAAATAATATTGATACTCATAATGGACGGCAAGAGCACAGCCGAACAAACAAGCGGCCGCTGAGCCGCAGTGCTCATAATCGTCATAATAAAGCGAACACATTTATGAATTTCGAACGATTGTCGCTCTGTATTTTTTGCTGAGCTCTTTCTTCTAATTGCCGTAGCACGAACAATTAAAAAAACAAAATAATGTACATATGTATGTATTTGCAAAAATATTCTCAGCATTTGGACAACGAGCTGTGCGCGCATGCGTGCCAACACAAAGCTTTTGCATTTTGCATTTTTTGGTTGAGGATGCGTGTGCGCATGCGCAATTCCAAACTTATGAATTTATGCATTGCTGATGAGCTAATGGTCTGTTGGCCGTTGGTTGTTGGATTGTTTGTTGAATTGTCAATTGTGTGCTGTTGCTGCTGCGTCCTTGTCTGTTTGCATTCGCATTTATTATTATTGTTGCGGCGGCGGCCTCGATGGTTCTCATACCTCGCGCATTTCATAAAACAAAAATTTGTCCAGCACCACCACCAGCGCCAGCACGCAATTCAAGTCAAGTTTATGCGTTCTTTTGTTGTTTCCTTTTTGTTTCCGAACTTTGTTTGATATAGTTATTGTTATTGTATTACATACATTTTTTTCCCAGCTTTTTTTCTTGTGTGTGTGGCGCGCTTGTTTGCTTGCGTTAACTTGCTAACTTGCCACCGATTGTGATAAATGTCACAGCATAGTTATTTATTTTATGACATTCTCTCATGTGATCGCACACAAACACAATTAAGAGCGCGACTGTCTTCGGCCTTGCCAAAGACTTCATGCCTTTCATGAAAGAACCTTTTACAAGGTAACATATGTACATATGTTAAAAAAGTTGAATGTCCTAGCTATTTAACTAGTGTAGTTAGATTCAAAAATTTATATGTATGAACTTTATTCTAAAAAATTTACCTTTTTGGGATTTTTGTAATACGCATTTGAAAATATCAAAAATTTTCATTCTAATATAATTTTCAAAGAATTAAGAACATAAAAATGTTCATATAAATAAAATATTTTTTTATTTTTCAAATAAAAATAAATACATAATTATACATAAGACACATTATTTTCAAAAAAAAAAAAAAAAAAATTGGCCAAAAACCAGCTTTAAATTGGTCATATGTTCCATTTCATTTAATTTTAAAAGTATCGCTTAAAGAGATATTAAGTTTACAAATTTCCCTTTTTGGGATTTCTTGAAATACTTATTATTTTGAAGCAAATCAGTCAAGAGTGTGCCTTAAATTGGTCAAATCTTCCATGATTTTCGGTTCGAAAAATTTGCCTTAAAGAGACATTTGTTCTAAAAATTTCCCCTTTCGGGATTTTTTTTGCAATGCGCATTATTTTCAAGTGAAAAGATCAGAAAAAATTACATAGAAAAATATCATTATATATCATATATTTCTTATTTTTTTTGTCCGCTGAGTACGTAATTATCTCATATGCCCAACACCAATTTTCAGTACCCTACTATAAATATTTCAAGAGATTTTCGCTGTAAAAATTTCAGTCTGTATGGGAGGTGCCCATCCCTGCTTTACCAAGACCTAGCGTTTTTACCCGTTTAATACATAGTTATCGCACATGCCCTCACACCAGTTTTCAGAACCCTATTACAAATATTTCCAGTGTTTTTCCCGTTTAATACATAGTTATCTCATATGCCCTCACACCAGTTTTCAGTACCCTACTACAAATATTTCCAGAGATATTCGCTGTGAAAGTTTCAGTTTGTATGGGAGGTGCCCATCCCTGCTTTACCAAGACCTAGTGTTTTTCCCGTTTAATATATAGTTATCTCACATGCCCTCACACCAGTTTTCAGAACCCTACTACAAATATTTCCAGTGTTTTTCCCGTTTAATACATAGTTATCTCATATGCCCTCACACCAGTTTTCAGTACCCTACTACAAATATTTCCAGAGATATTCGCTGTGAAAGTTTCAGTTTGTATGGGAGGTGCCCATCCCTGCTTTACCAAGACCTAGCGTTTTTACCCGTTTAATACATAGTTATCTCACATGCCCTCACACCAGTTTTCAGTACCCTACTACAAATATATTCAGAGATATTCGCTGTGAAAATTTCAGTTTGTATGCGAGGTGCCCATCCCTGCTTTACCAAGACCTAGTGTTTTTCCCGTTTAATATATAGTTATCTCACATGCCCTCACACCATTTTTCAGTACCCTACTACAAATATTTCCAGAGATATTCGATGTGAAAATTTCAGTTTGTATGGGAGGCAGGGCCGCCGAGAGAAAATCCGGGCCCGGGGTCAAAATAACTACGGGCCCCTATACTAAATGAACAAATTCTCAAAATCAAAATTCAATGAATATATAGTTACGAACTTTAATTTATCTATACATTAATACAGATCAAGTAAATATGTTTACATAGAAATACCTATACATATTAGGGTGGGTCAAATGTATTGTCAAAAGGCACATCCAGTTTCCGAATCCATGGGTCATACTGAGTAATATTGTCCAAGGGACCATAGGTCTGAATGAATTCTGTTTAAATACATATTGCTTTATTTGTGTGAAATAAATTTCTTTAAATTGGAATACAAATATTTGTTGGTAATAATTTAGTATATCAAAAGACTGATTTAGTGAAACAGCAATCGAAGTCAACTGTACGAAGCACCAAAGCAAATTTTAGCTTCGCAAGCTTTGTTTGTTTTCGGCGTATCGCTGTTTACATACATACATACACGTACATATGTATATGATCATTTCCTGGGCGTTCCGGACGGTATGTTCGCATGATTTTTTGAACTTTTGAGGCGGAAATATCGCGAAATATTGTATAGTTTTATGATAAAGGGAAAGATTTACGCCACGGATAATGATTAAAGTATGTTAGCGACAGAAATTTAGTTTAATGCCTCTGTTTTAGCTACTTTTAAAATATGGACGTGTTTTTGTAGCGTCCGGAACGCAGTTTAAGTGGCTTATAGCATGTTCATGGTGAGCCTGCGTTTTGCGTTTCGGAGGCATTTTTGCGTTTAGTCCAAAACGCAACATTAAATGTTACATTTCTCCATACAAATGCCACCACCAAAATGCAACTTAACGCAACTATTTTTTTGCGTTTTGAATGCTAACGCAGAAAGCAACCCTGAAATCTTCGAAAAAATTTGCCATTCGAATGGAAAATAGTGGCAACACTCTGGCAATACAAGAACGAAATACCTACAAGATTACGCATATAGAGCAGCATGAGCATGGGCACACGAGCTCCATGATGACGTCACTCTACATGGAATGAACGAAAGTAAACAAAACAGAGATCAAAATTAATACCAAAGCGGTTGGTACGTTTGGTTTGCAAAATTAGTTTATTATATTATTACATATTTTGCAAATTCTTGTTCTATTTTTTAATTGGACAAAACAAAAAAATAAACATCAACACCTGATTGCGTAATCTGGGATATTAGCTCCGTTTGTTTCGAACTTCTCAAATGCGCATTTACAAAACGCGGCAGCATGAAAACTTTTCGAAAAGCCATCTTCGAAAATGCAAAATGTTGCGTTTCAAATCCAGCATGAACATAGTATTACACAGAGGCATTAACCTAAATTTCTGTCGGTAACATACTTTAGTCATCAGCTGTGACCTAAATCTTTCCTTTTATCATAAAACGATACAATATTTCGCGATATTTCTGCCTCAAAAGTTCAAAAAATCGTGCGAACATACCGTCCGAAACGCCCAGGAAATACCCATATCGCTGTATAAGAATTTGCATCATACCGAATTTTTCTGTTGCAACAGAAAACGAATTCAAATTTATGCTGCAAACTCGACGCCAAAAACCAACAATTCCTTAAGTGGGATGCGGACACGTTAAGAGATTTATAAAATTTGTTGAAATTTAAAATAATTGCTATCTACGAAAGGTGATTAAAGGTGTTGTTTGTTTATTTTCTGTAGCAAAAACATGGATATC
Source organism: Urophora cardui (assembly GCA_960531455.1). Classification (NCBI taxonomy): domain Eukaryota; kingdom Metazoa; phylum Arthropoda; class Insecta; order Diptera; family Tephritidae; genus Urophora; species Urophora cardui. The sequence goes on from OY482672.1 coordinate 741,300, forward strand.
ATTTTGAGATTCCCGGGCCCTCTAAAGCCCGGGCCCGGGGCAATTGACCCCCTCAGCCCCCCCCTCTCGCCGTGCCTGATGGGAGATGCCCATCCCTGCTTTACCAAGACCTAGCGTTTTTACGCGTTTAATACATAGTTATCTCACTTGCCCTCACACCAGTTTTCAGTACCCTACTACAAATATATCCAGAGATATTCGCTGTGAAAGTTTCAGTTTGTATGGGAGGAGCCCATCCCTGCTTTACCAAGACCTAAATTTTTTATCCGTTGAGTATATATTTTTGTATTATTCCTTCACAAAAATTTTCATTATTCTAGTACAAATATTTCAAGAGATATTACGAAAAAAAGGAAAATTTTGTATGGGAGGTGCCCATCCCTGACTTTTAATCAGATTAAAAATATGCCTATAGCAATTACCGGGTGAAAATACCTAGGTGTGCAAAGTTTCGTGAGGATCCGTTCAGCGGTTTTCTCGCCAATTGAGTTTAAACACAATTTCCATTTCACATTTATAAAATAAGATTTGCCTGGAAGAGGTATTAGTTTTAAAAATTTCCCTTTTAGTATTTTTTGTAATATGCACTTTTTTCGATTTAAACAGTGAAAAATCGTCTTAAGATTGGTAGTATCTTCCATTTATACTTTTTAAAAAAATTTCCCTCGAAGGATTTTATTTTTTCTAAATTGCGGTTATTGTGGAAAATCTTTCAAATAAAGTTTGAATAGTTTTCGTACTACACCATTTCCAGATGGATTTTAGAAAGCGTCAACTGGATTTTAGAAAGGGGAAATTGGATTTTAGAAATGTCAATTGGATTTTAGAAAGAGGAAATTGGATTTTAGAAAGGGGAAATTGGATTTTAGAAATGTTAATTGGATTTTAGAAAGGGGAAATTGGATTTTCGAAAATTTATATAATTACCTATATGTACATTATACTTTCATACGCAATAACGAATTTCTATTCGAAAAATTTTGTGTAAAATTTATTTTACACGCACATTCTGAAATCCAATTCACGCTTTCGAAAATCCAACTGACATTTCTAGAATCCAATTTCCCGTTTCTAAAATCCAATTGACATTTCTAAAATTCAATTTCCCCTTTCTAAAATCCAGTTAACGCTTTCTAAAATCCATCTGGAAATGGTGTAGAAAGATTTGGTTGAATTCGACAAATGATCGATTTCTCATAAAAATGCTCCTATTGCAATAATTCTGTTTTGGCACAAAGTTATAATATGTACCATTTAATGTGCATGAAGGGCATAAAACACATCAAATGTATGTCTGAATTTATGTTGCATGATCAGTGGCTGCCACTTGAATGATGATGCGCGCGCATTGTCAAGGCATTTCACGTAGGCGCTACATTTTTGCGACTTGTCAAAACTTTTTTTGCGGTTTTGTTGATTTTTGTACAAAATCAACTTGCTTTGCTTTTTTCGAATCTCTTGATTTTTTTTTCAACTGGCGCATGCGACAAAAACAGCCCTATGTATAAGGGGCCTGCGCATTTTGCCAAATTTGGTGGCAACACTGGCCGCGGTGCTAGTGGCATCTGCAGGCGTCTTACACATCAAAAACTTGTCAATTTTAATGATTTTACTGACGCTTGAACTGTCAATTCGATTTAGTTTTGCCCCATGTGCAACCATCCAAACGCTTGAGCGCGCTTTGTTTGTGGCATGTAGCAAGTGAGTACGCGTTTTTGTACGTATCAGTATTTTAGTAGTTGTTGTTGTTGAGTACGTAGGTTTTAGCGGCGCAGCAAAAATATAAATTATGCTTTGTTGTTGTTGCTCATTATTAGCATTGAGGCACTTTTAGTATGTAGTCTTTAGCGGTTTTTGTTTTGTTGTTGTACCGCTTTTTTGTTGCATGTACTTCTCACATTCTTTGCTAAGTTCTTTTTTTAGAGCTTTTATAACTTTTTTTTGTTCTTTTATTCTGCCACACATGCGCGTGTGCACACGCACCTTTCTACGCATGTGTTTAACAAGTTGCTGCTACGCGCAATATTTAACGCCATGAAATGAATGCGCGAATGAGCGCCACGTTCGATTACATTTTTGAAATATGCACACGCAACATAAGTTTTTTGTTTTTGCAATCGTTTTTGTTGCAATTGTACTTGCTATATGAACATACGTACATGTGTATGATTTGCTGTTGATTGCCGATGCCTTGCACGCACTCATGTCACCGATTGCTACGCAATCACATAGCAAAAGATATGAGCAACAGCAAATATGCACATATGTATACATCCTGAAGATGGCGTCGTTCTACAACTCCAGTTCCAACTACAACTCCTCTCCTCTTGCACATTTGTCGCCACAGCAGTTGAGTAACTCTTCAGTCTCATCGTCCAGTGGCTCAGTGTCTCAGTGGGCATAGCCTTGCAGCTCACGCCTGCCATTTATTCGTCCATGTTCGGCAGCAACTCCCCAAGGTGGGCTGCTATTGCTGTTTCTGTCTTTTTTTTTATCGTTGACACTAGCGATTGTGGTAGCGATTGTTGCTCGCTGCCGCATGTGTGCGCTTCAGACTGACAATCGGGCGGGTGTAGATAGTCTCAAGCAGACAGCTCACTTTGATTTCAAAGGCGTTATATTTATTTAGACATACACTGAGAGAAAAAAAATATATGGAGGGGTCAAAGAAATTGTTTACCTATTTTAAACACTACTTTCTTTGTTTTGAGTAAATTTTCCTTAAAACATGTTAAAAGGTTTATAAAATATTGTTGTTACATGCGTTACCATGGTTTCGTATACTTGTTTTGAAAAAATTCATACATTAAAATAATGAAAAATTCTTTAAGCGCCATTCCATTCCCAACTTTCCTTGTTTTGAAGACTTGATTTCTTTAATTTTGAGAAATTAAATTCCCATACAAATCCCCATGGCAACGAATTTGTTTGAATGTTTTTTTATGTTTTTTCCACATTTTTGAGAAGATTTACACAAAACAAAGAAAATTTTGTATTGGGACGCGTGTTCAAAATAAGGAAAATTATGTCTTTGATCGAGAGAAATTTTTTTTTTGAGTGTAGGTACATATGTATGTACCAGACCTGTAAAGTGCAAGTACCAGTACAAGTACAAGTACCAGTACCTCAGTACTTCGAAAATTATTTTACAGGTCTGGTATGTACATATAGCATTGTTATTATACATACTACCTACTTGCCTACCATTTTCGGTTTCGTTTTTTTTTTTCCTTTTTCGTATAATAAAAACTTAAAAAATTTCGATACTAAAGTTTGTTGTCAAGTATTTGATAATATTAATTTATTTTTAATCATTAAATAGATATGGACAAATTTGAATATTTTAAATGCGCATTGAACAGATATTCACTCAATATTCTCTGTATTGTGTGCTTAACTAATATAATGCAATGTGCATATTTCGTATTGTACCTACACATTTTGTCCCAAATTTCTATTTCATTTTTTTTAAATTATAGGTATATAATAATACAATGGCGCTATTATAACTCTGACGAGTTTTATGGCCGAGCTTCTCTCCCAATTCGAGGTGTGCTCCTTTTTGTTTTTCCTACTAATTGGGTGGACCTACAGTTTTATGCCGGCTCCGAACGGCGAATGCATTTTTTGTGAGAAGCTTTTTTCATGGCAGAAATACTCTCGGAGGGTATGCCGCCCACTGCCGAGAGGTGACCGCTGCTCTTAAAAAACCCAATAATTGGATTTTTACTAATTAGAAAAATTTGTTTGGCTCGGACCGTGGTTTGAACCCGAGACCTCTGGCATAGCAGGCGAGCACTCTACCCACTGCACCACAGCGGCCAATTAATTAATTTATTTATAGGTAATTAAATTATAGGTAAAAAGCATAAAAGTCAATTTGTCGAAATTTATATGGACAAGAACAAGAATTACCTAAAGAAGGATATCGTAGTAGATAAGCTGATTGGAATTGTGTATGTATACTAAAAAGTGCGAATGTCAGACAAAACGAATGGGAAAAAATTTTACATTGAAATTCATTACTCTCCTCTTTCACATTGACATTTTTAAAGAAAACACACACATAAACACGGAAGTAATATAACCTCTATTTGGATAAACCTTGGACAAGAATTATTAAAAATTTACCAGATTTTTAACTACATAAACGTGAAAAGTACAGTAGAAAAATGCGCTGATTTATTTAAGCTTTGAGTCCCAATATATTGACTTATTTAGGTACATTAGATCGTATTGAAAAAAAGTTCGCCTATACACAGAGCGAAAAAAGATCAACCTCCAACCGGAAATGGTTGTTAAAAAACTATTTTTCTATTTAACATTGAAAACACAAACAACATAAATTCAGGTGGTTAATCTAATCGACAAAAAATTGTTTAACGAATTTAGAATTTTTATCTATAAAAACTACAACAAAATGATATGGCTAAACCCCAAACCAAAGTAAATGAACAATTTTTGATGGTTCTCGAATTATTTTCACGAAAAAATGTATAACAATTTTTAGTCGGTTAGATTTACGATGTTTTTCGGTTACTGCAATTTTAACCGTCTTTCTCGGTTAGATTTACCTTTCTTTTTTTTTTTAGTTGGAAACCCAGAACAGAAAACAATAAAATATAAGTTCGGATGCTCCTGAATTAATCTAAATACCTCTTTTGCGATTACTAATTTTTGACTGCCTTTAATATGCTGGCGCAAAAAAATACATTACGGTGATAGGTATAAACAGAAATGTGGATAATATGAAACTAAGTGGTGCGCTTTGGGTTAACCAGCTTCACTAAAAAAATTCTTTGCTCGAGGGCAAAATATTGACGTAACAAGCTTTCAGATCCGACTACAAATGCCGAAGATATGATAAAAAATGTAATTGTGCGACATCTAGGGTTGGTCCTAATCTATTATATAAAAATGAATGTGTGTGTGTGTGTTTTTTTTTTTTTTTGGCTACGACAAGGAAGGTGGGAATCTTCATAGAAACAAACAGCCCGTGCTATTTGCATGCCCGATTTGCCTCCTGGCACCTACGGACTAAACCCAGCCACCTACGTGCACTAGGCCAGTGGCAGTGGACCGGGATGACCCTCGAATGTTTCTAAGCGATATTGGTATCAAATGAAAGGTGTCGAGCAGGGCTTCAGCACAGAGATATTTTCATTGTTATTTTTTGAGTCGGTTTCCCAGAGATGGTTCAAGTAGTGAGCCCGGATGGTGACGGATGGTCCCGGTAAAAGTAAAGGTAAAGGTAAAGGTAAAGGTAAAGGTAAAGGTAAAGGTAAAGGTAAAGGTAAAGGTAAAAGTAAAGGGAAATGGGAAAAACTTGTTTGGTCGCTGCGAAGCGGGACGGGTATTTGCTAGTATCCTCTAAAAATACATTATGTTAGTTTCGATACTATCTAATGTTTATAAGTATATTGTATAAGCATTTTTTGTTTGTACACAAAATGGCCACAAAAATGGCGCATACGCTTATTGTATATGTATGTGCGTAAGTAAAGCTCGGCTAGACTAGAGTCAGAAAAAAAGTTGCATGAAATAAAAGTAAAGCAAAAAATAATGTGTGAAAAAGGAACAACAAAAATAAACGTTTTAACGACATTTAGATATTCCCCTCCAACTGTCGGTTCCAGTCAGCCAACCATTTCGCAACCAGCCATCCCATTCGCAACTCATTTTCCAGCTGTTTTGCATTGCATTTGCTTCCTTTTTGTTGTTGTTGCTTGTTTCAAATGCATTTTTTTACTGCTATTTTCCCTTTACCTTATTTACCTTATTCACTTTTGTTGCTGTAGTTTTTGTTTTTATACCTTTCATGAGAATGAAATGGTATTATAACTTTGTGCCGAAATATAAATCTTGAAAGTACCAGAAGGAGGCGTGACAGACCCTACAAAATATATTCCAATATGATCAGGATCATGAGCTGAGTCGATTAAGCCATATCCGTCTGTCGGTCTGTCCGACTGTTTGAATGCAAATTAGTCCCTCAGTTTTTGAGATATCTGTTTGAAATTCGGAATGTGAGTGCATTTTTAGGAGAAGCTGATCATTTGTCGGAATAGGCCGAATCGGACCACTATAAAATATAGCTCCCATTCAACCGATTGTTCAGATATGGACATTTTGGGGTATAACTTCTGCACTTAAACAGCTAAGGACATAAAACTTTGTAGTGTTTTTACCCATATGGACCTAAACGATGTTACTGTGAACTGTCAAGGGCAAAATATGTGTATGAAGTCTTCAGTACGGCCGAAGACAGCCGCGCTCTTACTTGTTTTTTTTTTTTGCCTTATGCGCCAGCGTTTTGTTTGCAACGACGTTGTCAAGCTGCTGGTAAAATTGTTTGCAGTTAACTTTTTCTGTTGTTGTTTTTTGCAATGTTTCGCAGTTGTTACGTACAATGAATGAAAAAAAAATGTATTAGAATTTTACATACAAAATGCAACATGTCGCTGAATGCAACAAAAATCAACAAAAAGGTGATAAAGAAATACATATATATGTATGTACATAGACGAATGAATGAATGAAAAAAAGCTGAGTCAGATACATACATACATACATCTACATGCATTTGTATGCACCAATACCCAGTTGGAAAGGTAGTCATGCATGACCTTACGGACGCATGAACAGATGTACGAAAAATTTGCATTATAGTATGGATTCCAAAAAAAATATGATTTCATCTAAGCTCTATGTTGTGTGGCTGCCAAATTATAGGAAATCGGATACACTCTAGAATGCAACCCAAGATAAGCGAAGAGGTCAGGAATCGGCTCTCAGCTATAACATTGAATCTAGCAACAAAAAAAATTATAAGAATCAGGTTTTCTTTAGTTTTGCTTTTTATAATGACGACAACAATTCATAGATTCTTTTTCACTAAATATAAATATAATGTTGAATGCCCCACTATATGAAGGCGTTTGATGAAGCAGTGAAGGGGAAGATGGTGCGACAATGAGAGAAGCAGAGGAGAACAAGCAGGAGTGAAGTTAGATATTTCTAGTTGGAAACCAGATGAAGAGAGAATGAAGAGTAAAATGCAAAAAAAAAAAAGAATTTTTTATTTTTCAGTGAGAAAATAAGCCGACACTGAGATCACGGCAAGAGCGACTCTCATACAAACATTCCTTTTTGCCTTACGTTGGCAGGGAAAAGTGGATGCATGACTTTCCTAGGACATAACAATGAAAAAATCATGCATTCTGGCCTTTATATACATTTATAGATGACCATACTTTACCTTTTCCAACTGGGATGTGTTCTGCATACATACATATATGCACATACAACGTACATCCATATACATATGTATGTACATAGTCCCTATATACCTAATAGGAACAGAGCTTGTGGGCGATTTTTTTGCAAAACTTTAGCAAAAGGTTTTTATTGTGTTCATACAGGTTGCAAGCCCATACATAGATATGTATATACATGTATATTAGATGCGTTTTTTTTGTGTCGGATTCTTTAAACCTTCTCAGATCCTCCCTCCGGCACCGGAATATGAAAATAGGGTGTTTTAGAGTAAGTAAACTGAAAGAAAATTTTCACTTTTCCAAAAACTGGATGAAGCTACACCAAAACCGCGCATTTTCCCAGAATTTCAAGGTATGTATGAAAAAAGTTGGACTTTTCCACTTTTCTGCTGGTGAATGGCAAAAATTGGAATCCGCCCGAAGCGCTCTAAGGTGGAGTGCTTGTAATAAATATTTAGCAAGTTTAGTGTTCTTTTCACGGCCGCGTAATAGAAAAATCAACTACCATATCATGCTCGTGAAAGGTATAAAAAATGCAACTGGAAAAAGGAACCCAAGCTGTGAAAAAACTTAATGTACATACATATGTAGGCATATACATATGTACGTATGTATTTACGCAAAAATAGTTCGCATAACAACAACAACAAAAAAAGTTGTTCAAATTAAGTTTGCGAAGTTGTTGACATTTTGGCGTGCCAACACAAATACAAATGCAATCACAATGCAACTAGCCAAGCTACCTAACAACATATTAAGAAAAGGTGTGCAGAAAATGTATGGACTACTCACAAATTCTTACATATGTAAAAATATAATTTCTATATGAAAACTATCCAATTGTGACACAATGCGGCCGAAGCGCTTTATATGACCGTCTTTTCAGAAGCTTTGCAGTGGTTTGGTAGCAGGCTCAAAACATAAACGTGAATAAAAACAGTTGTAAACTACCTACATATACGTAAGTGCCGAGCAGTTATAATTTATGTAGCTTTTTATATCATCCAAAACTCCTTTATACTTATTTTTCTTCGTATAGTTCTTTCTAAGGTGCTATAAATTTCTTTCTAAACACACATACACATGTATGTATGCATGTATATGAATCCCACTCTCTTACAATAGCATTTGCATTTTTAGCATTTCGCGCCCGCCAATTTAATTCACACCTCTAGCAAATGCCTCGCGCAGTAGTTTCTTCCAAAGAAATCAAGTATTATTGTACTGTCTTGCACATTTGTTGCCACTTTTTATTTGAACTTTTGTGCTGTGCTTTTTGCGATTGTTTTCCCAAGCTACTGCCATTTTTCAAAGGCCCCTTTAGATATATTCATTCGTACCTGCTTATTCATACATATTTACTTATCTATGTTTTTGCTTATTTCTTTTTATGAGATTTAGATAATAAATAAGAAGACGTTTTGCATCATCATTACGTTCAGTTTGCGCGCTGTGTACGTCTGTACGTCTGTCTGTCTGTGTGACGACTTGTTAACTTTATCTATTTGTTAATGCAACTCTTGCTTAGCATAATTGAATATTGCTTTTGTTATTGTAGAAGTTTTAACCTGCTTTTTCGAGCAAAAGGAAAATTGTTTCTACGCACAAAAACGTTTTTGGTGTCAGGGAATGCTGCTTTTTTTGGCTGAATTCTAAAATGAAATAAAACACAATTAGGGGATTCACAACCTGTCATATTGCGTCATATCGTCATAAGTCATAATATTTTGTTGTTGCAATCTAGGCTATATGTGTACTAAATAAATACAACTCTGCACGATATGTTTTTGGGTCGTCGTATTTGATCGGCTGTTTTTGTTTACTTCTTCACAGGGCTTCGGAAAAGTCTTTTATAACTATTTCCGTACAATATTTTTATATGACATATGACTTTATGACACTTTGTGAATCACCTAAATATCTATTCAGTTGCTCTTCGACAGTTCAGCGCGGCTTCCCTCCATCGTGTTTTGCTTCGAAAAGTTTATGCTCTAGGCTCGTTTGCAAGTATGGTCCTTTGGCAAAACAATTCTAAGCCTTTGGCCTCGGCTCCGTCTAAATACTCTGCATAGTGTATTAAAAATCTGAAAAAAATTCCGCTTATGATCTTCGTCATTTTTGATATATGTAGGTATGTACATATGTAACGGCTTATATACCAACAAATTTATACATACATATGTGTGTAATTATTATTTTATAATTATATAATAAAAAGTACTTTTTTCCATGCCTTTTTTTCTGCTGTCCAACCCAACCCACATTAAGAGACTCGCCTAGGCGGCGGCGATATAAAAATGTTGACAAATGCCACGTTCTGCCGCACAGAAACAAAGAACTCATACATCTACCATAAAATAAACACAAAAAACACCATTTCAGCTGCTACAACAACAGCAAGAATAGCACAAAACTCGCCAGTTTAGCAACAACAACAACTACTAGTTTTGTTTAATGTAGTTAAAAAGTAAATCAAATCAAATCCAAAAACACGTTTACCAAATAAAAATGTGTAATAAAAGCAAACACTATTAGCCTTTTTGATTGTTATTGTTGTAGTAGTAGTTGTTGTTTTTGTTATTATAATTCGTTTAAAAATCAGTGAACGCGCGCGTAAAGCAAAAAATCGCTTGTTTAAATGACAGATCAAAGTGATTTTGCCGGCAAGCGAAAACAAACAAAACAAACCTGCAAATAATGGGTGGAATAAATAGATATATATATCGCCCGTTTTATGCAATAGGGATTTAACTCGAAATTTTCGATTTCTGGGTTTTTGCCGTATATTTCAATAACCGGGTCGGCCCTTTGAGTTTAGTCTTATAAAATACTCAAAAAGATAAAAATGGCGGAAATAAAAGTGATTTTGTAGTTAACCGTACAAGGAAACTATTTGAAATTATAAAAGTTTGTTTGCGTTTTCCCAAAAAAAAATTTTTTTGAGTTAAATCCCTATTGAATAAAACGTGCGATATGTACATACATAAATACTTCATACATACATACAAAGTAAATAGGTAGGGAAATTGAAAGCAGAAATACATAAAATCCAATATAGAGCATTATAGATTTGTTACTTTGTGTGCAAAATGTTTGTATGTAACAGCTGCTAAAACTAAACTGACATGTTGGGGTAAGTGGAAAAAAATTCAACAACTATTTACAGCGAAGGTTGAGTGTATAGCTATTTCACGAAAAACCATTTTCGATCATCAGCACTCTTTTCGGAAGTGGATGCACCGGGGATTGAACCCGAGTCCATTCCAACTTCAGCCGCAATGACCCAACGGATAAACACACTCGGCCATTGAGACTCTGTGCAAGCTGTTCGATTTTCCCCACTTTTGCCTTTTTCATTTTCAACATTAACGTTAGTGTGTATATGCTTTTGCATACATGTTTTGAAAGCGCAGCATATAAAAATTAAAATACATATCTGCAACAAATGTCCGCTTGATCTGTGTATCCTGCAAAAATATTTATTTAGCTCCATTGAATTGCTCTGCTTGCAATTTTCTTTTATTATTACGAGTATGTATTTCCTTTGCGCACTGCTGAAATTTTAAAAGCGTTTGACAGCTTGACGCTGCAACGACTTTGACAACGTCATCGCTTAAGTGTGTGTCAGTGTTGAGAGTGCAACGCCGCCCATTGGAGCCACTGTATTGACTAGCTAAACACCTAGCGCTGCTGCTGCAGCTGAGATTGGTTCTTCTAGCTAGCTAGTACAAGTAGCTAAAGTACATTAACAGTAGTTGGGACTAACTGGCTGACTGGGCGGGCGGCTGGCAGTGCAGGCCAACCCCTCATAAAAGCCTAGTATGTAGCTCAGTGCTCAGTGCGCCGTGCACTGCATGTGGTAGCCAAAAGTGGCTGACAGCTAAATACATAGCTTCGCTCAAGACCTAAGAGTTGGCATGTGGCAGCGACTTTATTAAGCGACAGGCATACGCTTAAAGTAGAATGCGCAGGGTCTTTTAATTGCCGCGCTCCTTAAAGGAAATACTAAAGCTTGTGCCACTACAAGTACTCTTCCTTCATCTGCCACCTGCTTGTATTTGCTGCTGCTCTAATACCCCTCCTCTCATACCACCTTTACGTCGTCCTATTCATCGTTAGCAAGCACATTACTTGCTCTACCACGCTGCCGTCCAGCCGTGAGTGACATAATTAATTGAGTTGGTTGGTAAAAGTGATAGCCAATGTCACTGATAATACACTCCATACATACTGTTCCTACTTTTAAGTTTATTGTAAGTTATTTACTCGTAGTTGGAATTGAAATCAAAGGCGGCGGCATCTTTGTTTTGCTTTGCTTTTAACTTGCTGCCGCGGCGATTGAAGACATGACATTTGAATGACAGATTCAAGATGTGCAACTGAGGTGATCGTTAGACATGTCGACATGGTAATATACGCGTTCGGAATGATCGTAGTTTCTTATAAATACCTACATACATACACACCCATAAAAAACTGCTTAGATCATTGCTGTGTTTAATTGTACAACGGACAGGTAAGAGTACTACTCAAGCAAATGTTCAAGTTCATGTATGTATTTGACCAGAGCCTGTTTGATGTCAGCAAATTAATAGTTAATGTGTACGAAAAGTATCAAGAAGAAGTAGGTATGTATGTACATATGTATGTACATATGTATATTGGTGGATTCCGAGGAATAAATGGGGATTATTGAATTATTAAAAGAAGACTGAAAAGTTTTGCTTCCATGAGGAAAAGGCTTAAGAAATGATTCAGAAACAGTTCTTTTCTGAGTACAAAATTCGCACTAAACAACGCCAAATGACAGATATTTTCATTGAGCTAGACCTTCTAAAAATTATACATAGTAAATTAAAGCAACAACTCTATAAAGCGCAAGCCACAGCGCTTTCGTAATGAAGTTATAGATAACTGAGATCCTTGCCTTCTTTTTGATGGACTCAAATTTCATTCAAATATATCTTTTATCACTCTTCATTCAATGTCAATCTCATGCGCACTGTAATAAAAGCAGTGAGTGCTGCAGTGTGAATTAATGCGGTATTTTAATTTGGTTAAAATGTGTCATCAACGTTTTCACTGACACCTCTTTTGAGATAATCAGCCGAACAGTGCCAACCAACACTTGCAGAACAACAAAGGCAAAGGAGCCAGCAACAACATTCTTTCATTCATCAAAGGCGGTAAACAAATCTGGTAAATGCATTTCAATTAGTGAAATGAAGTGACAAAAAAGCAGAAAATGGAAAAAAATGCAGAGCTGGAGATAAAAAAGGATGAACTGGGAGTAACCGAGAGAGAAATATGTAAATAGAGACAAATGGATGTTTTGAAGGATAGAAAAGCATATAAAACGTACCGTTATTCGACAAAAAAAAAACACAACAAGTAAGGAAGCCTAAGTTCGAGTGGAATCGAACATTAGATACTCAGCTGTATGTTTTCATAGTTTGTTTGCGTTTGATGGAAACACGGTGTACTTTATATAAAGCGAGTGCTGCATAAAGTGGGCGTAGCCACGCCCATTTTCAACATTTTTATCAGTCATCCAACTAAGCATATGAATATTATTCTTTGTGCAAAATTTCATTCCTTTTTGACTTCTAGTTATAAAGATGTCACGTTACAAATTCCCAAAGAGTGTTCCAGATATATCTTTCTTAAAAAGTAGGCGTGGTCATAAACCGATTTCAATAAATTTTTGCGTGGCTATTAACACATGTTATTAAAGTGTATAAACCAAGTTTCGTCATAATATCTCAATTATTTGTCGAGTTATAGGCTAAGAAATCACGTATATCCCTTTGTGTAAAAAGAGGCGGTGCCACGCCCATTTTCCAAAATTTTTCTATTTGTTGGTTCTGGTCTATTGTAGAAATCAAACCACAAAATTTCAATGAATTATCTTTACATTTGGCAAAGATATCGCTTAAAATGTTTTTATTAGGTCACTTTATAATACCCATATATAAAAGTGGGCGTGGTCGTCAACCGATTTCGCTAAAATTTTCAACATGTATTACCACAAGTAATAAAAGTGTACACACCAAGTTTAGTCGTTATATCTCAATTATTTGTCGAGTTATGGGCTCAGAAATCTCGTATATTCCTGCTTCTAAAAGTAGGCGGTGCCACGCCCATTTTCCAAAATTTTTGTATTTTTCGTTTTATGTCCGCAGTTGGACTCCTGCCATAAAATTTCAATGATATATCTTTATATTTGACAGAGATATGGCTTAAAATGTTTTTATTATGCCACTTTATAATACCCATATATAAAAGTGGGCGTGGTCGTCAACCGATCTTGGCAATTTTTAATCCAAACATTTGCCTAAGTAATTATATCACGCGTACCAAATTTCATCGATATATCTTCAACGGTTTCTGAGTTATGACTCATAAAACTTGAAATGTTTGCCCCTTAATAAGTGGGCGTGGCACCGCCCATTTTCCAAAATTTCACCATATTTCTTCATAAGGGCCTGAGCTCAATACGTGGGTAAAATTTTATCACTCCAGCTCTATTAGTGACTGAGATACAAAATTTCCGATTTTTACTATATAGGGGAGGTGGGCGTGGTCATGGTCCGATTTCGCCCATTTTCAATACCATCCGTTCCTGCCTTGATACCAACTTACATTTCAAATTTCATCAAAATATCTCAATTTTTGCGCGAGTTATCGTGCTCACAGACGGACAGACGGACAGACGGACAGACGGACAGACGGACAGACGGACAGACGGACGGACATGGCTCAATCGATTTCTCTTTTCACCCTGATCATTTTGATATATATAAGTCTATATCTATCTCGATTATTTCATTCTGTTACAATCCACCGTTAGGAAATCAAAACTATAATACTCTGTGTACTAGTACAGCTGAGTATAAAAAGGGGAAAAAATTATGGACAGAAGAAAAGAAAACGATTTCAAAAGAAATTGAGAACAAAAAAATTCTGCTTACAGATTTTCCAGCACTTCCAAATCAACTGCAGATGGATAAGTAGTGTATCTAGCGCTAATGAAATGGATTTGTACACACAGCGCGCAGGGAATGCTTCAACGAAATAGTGTGCGGCGAAGGGCGAGAAAAAAAGTGTGAAGCGGAACACTGTTATTTTCGAATTCAGAAATCACAAACAAACACACTTGCATACAAACGGCGCATGCTTTTTTGTTCAATATCTATTTGATGAAATCTCATTTGAATGTGATAAAGAGCGTACAAAATGGATAAAAAAATATAAAACAGGACAGTAGCAACAACCAAGCGTGAGTACAAACAAAGCGGACAGAAGAGATCATACAAAATGTAAGTAAGTGGAGTAGTAAAAGCAGCAGTGCTGCACATGAGAGCTGCTGGAAACACAATCTCTGCAGCAAATATGTATAAAAGCCCGTCTCCACATAACTTGTTTCACCAACAAAACATCTAGCAAAACATCTCGCTAAATAACCCGTCTCCACGTGGCTGATCGTGATTCAGTTTAACATTTCTCTTTCTTGCTCTTCTTAAATATTTGTATGTTTGCTTATATTTTACGTTTTTGTTTTGATCTGTGTGAAATTTCGATAGATTTTCGATAAAATATTAGAGAAGACATCGATATCATCGAGGTTGGCAAGATGATTCAGAATGAAACAGTGTTTCAATCTTCACTCGCTCTCAGAAATTTGTATGGAAATTGGCGAGTTTCGGCACTGGTTTCAGTGTCGAAACAAGATTGAGAGAGAAAATGCAGAAAAAAGAGCGAAACACGTTATGTGGAGACATGTTTTAAGGGACAGTCTCAGTCAGATAGTATGTACCTATAGGCTATAATCTATCATTAGATAGTTTATAACTGGTTCTTAAAATATGTATATAGAGCGGCACAGTTGACACAAATTTGTAAATTTCACACAATTATATTAATTTAAAAAAATTTTCGAAAAAGGTAAATTTTTCAAAAATTAACTAAAATTGTTTTGCGAAACGTCTAAACAAATCATAGTGGCGATATTTAAAAAAAAATACTTCAAATTAAAATTTCCCAAAAACGGAATTTTTTTTAAAAGGTAATAAAATCGTTTCTCTTAAACTTTACAGAGTCAAAATTATTAATTTAACTAAATTTGACTAATTACTAAAATTTCCCAAAATGAGAAATTTTTAAAAATGTTATAAAATGTTTTGCCTTAATCTTCACTGATTCGTAATTATTATTTTAACTCAATTTTATTAACTATCAAAATTTCCCAAAAAGGGAAATTTAAAAAAAATGTAATAAAATAGATTTGCCAAAAAAAAATTGAGTTTTTTACTATCTCAAAACTATTATTTTTTCAACTACCACAAAACTCCCAATATTAGAGGCAGTTATAAAGGGTTATACAGCTTTCGCTAGCTTTGAACTAGCGGAGTTTGCTGAAGATATGCAATAAAAAAAATCACACTATGGTACAGGCTATGCAATGCAAAAAATCATGATAACAGACTATTAATAAATTAAATTAAATGGAAGTAAGGAGAGCACAAAAAGCAATACAAAAAAGCATTTGAAGGGAATAAATGCTGATTGAAGGATCTTTAAAATGTATACACACATATAGCAATAGTACACATTATAATGGCTTCCAGCAAATGAAAAATAGATACCTACACAACGAAAAACAAAAACTTAAAGCTATTGAAAAACAAAAAACTGCTAATGGCTGCATTTCGTTACATCGTTAAAAATAAAAACACTTACATAGACGCTAAAAAGCAAATGAAAGAGCTGACAAGGATCTCCTGGTACATTAATGCAACACCAATCACACATAAAGGAGAAAATTTACAATAGTTATGTATGTAGTGGAGAAAAGAAACCAAAGGATCAGAATCAGGCTTTTTGGAAAATTACATAAATTCACACTTTTGGTTTCGTTTTACACAACTCATTTTATTTTATTTTTTTCGCTTTGCTATTTTTTGTTGAAGGCTTTTGTTCAAAAAAAAAAATGTACATACATATATCTACATAATGGCGACAATCTTCTAGTACTTAAAATGGTTCGCACCCATTTCTACATAGTACCTACATTAACTCGTATGCTATATTGAGCTCGAATTGTTAGCAGCCAAAAATCACGTTATC
Source organism: Urophora cardui (assembly GCA_960531455.1). Taxonomy (NCBI): domain Eukaryota; kingdom Metazoa; phylum Arthropoda; class Insecta; order Diptera; family Tephritidae; genus Urophora; species Urophora cardui. Next base: position 757,703 of record OY482672.1, read on the forward strand.
AGCGCGTACAAATCAAATTCAATCTGCCAAAGGATTAAAATGTCAACAGAAGCAACACAGCGAAAGCGAAATGTAACGAATAGAGAGGAAATGAAAAAATAGAATAAAAGAATAATAAAACCGGCATATAATTGAAAAGCAGCTCAATTTATACAAAAGTACCTACATACGTACATTGTATGTATACAACACAAAATTTTGTTTCTATGTACCTACAGCCCTGTAAGTAAGTAAGCGCTTAAACGTGTCACACTGTCTTGCCACAAATGAGATGCTTATCTCGGGCGGGATTTGTGCTGGTGTGTGACAGACATGCCAGTTGATTACAAAATGTGCTGAGTGGGGTAGGTTTTCTTTTGTTTCTTTTTCGCTTGTGAAGTGCCAATGCAACTACGGTTATACATACATATGTAGGACTAAAGCAAAGGATGCACAAAAGACAAATTAAAGTGCGCTAATGTCCGTGTCCAAACATAGCAACTCTGCCGCGAAATTATCCAACGATTCTCTTTTGTGCCGCTATTCTGTCTTCCATTTGTCCAAACACATCAACTCGTCCCTGGCCAACTTTTGTTCATTATGTTTTGTTCTGGCATTCTTCGAACGCTCTGATTGGTCACTGGCGATAAGAATTGCTGCACAAAGCGTGTTGTCCGAGCACCGACGACTTGGTGCCCCCCTCCTTTCCTCGTCGCCTTCTCACCCACAAACGAACAAAAGCAGCGGGTTGCTCAACTTCGTGTCTCCGTGTTTGGACGTCGACAATGCAAGCAACAAACAACTGCCTACCACTTTTCCACTATTTCTGTTGCTTCGCCTCAGAGTACATAGGTCAAAGTTCACCTGCATCCGCTAGCCAACGCTAGTCAATCAATCAAATAAAGCAACTGTGATGGAAATTATGAAATGAAATACAATTAAATGTAAGAAATATAAGAAGTAGCCAAAAAGTAAGCAGAAAAAAGCGAAAAGCCAACATTTACCCGAAAAAGAGTGGCGACTTTACATCACCGTCTTTAACCGTCTACTGTGGCTAGAGGATGTGTGTCATGTAATGAAATGCTTGTACATCTGCTCAGTGATAACTGCCAGTGCTACTAACTCAGTTTTCTGTCAAATATATTTCCTTCAAGAAACTAAATAACCAAGTTAGGCGAGCAATGTGTGGTGATGATGACGATGATGACCACGTTGCCAGCTACGCAATGAGTTCATCATGTTCAAGTATGTATAGATGTAATTTTCTCTTGTTCTTAATTTATAACCTGCCGCTGAGTAGTGTCTTGTAGCCGCTATAAGCAATGCAGGAACTTGTTATCCTGAGTTAAAAAAAAAACCAATGCACCTGCTTGGCCGTTTTGAATGAGTTGTAAGTATGTACATATGTGGGTGATCCTTACATACGGCAATTGAGTTTCCTTGTTTCTTGGGGCGCTAAGCGAAAGTGGAAAAAACTACATCTATACATAAATACATTAGAGCGGGTCCATTTGTATGGGAGTGAAAAAAGTGAAAAATCGCATACGCGGATAATGTTCTAAGGACTATTCTAACTAACTTTGCCAAAGAAACCATGGGTCTTAAACCAATTCTTAGTCCGCGGGTTTTAAGCCGAAGTTTTTTTGACAGGTAAAAAAAAAATTTGTATTTCGCAGGCAGAAAAAAATGATTCGAACTTCTTACCAAGAAGCCAGGATATACTTTTCCGAAGGACTTTGATGTGCTGAATCCGAATCTGAAGTCAAAATTACCAAATTCGAAATAGTTTTCGAGATATCTTGACCTAAAAATGCAAGTGCAAAAAGTGCAATTTTCTTAAGATTTTGGAGTTAGGGCCAACCGAAAGTTATGATTTCATTTAAAGTCTACGACCAATATCTTAACAAATAGGCTTTGCACTTTCAAATGCCGTTAACCTTGTTAACGTGTCTTTTTTGGTCTCCGAGATATCGCTGTTTTAAAATCTGCATACTTTTCAGTGCGTACACAATGTATTTTTTTCTTTAAAATACTTGCATTTCTTTGCTGTCATTTTTAACATGTTGCTGTTTCTTCTACCTTGTCAAACTACGGCTCCACCAATATACCAAACATCCAACAGCCGCACTATTTCTCCGCATTCAACGGTTGTGTCGTACTCACCGGCTCCAACATTTTAGAATACATCCACCAGGTTGCGATAATTCACAGGTTTTCGATTTTGTTGCATTCACCGGTGCCACCAATTGCGATAATTTAATGGTTTTCGATTTTGTTGCATTCACCGGTTCCGCCAAATATGATCACTTCCACCAATAGCGATAATTCACGGGTTCATCGCTTTTGTTGCGTTCTTCGGTTTCACTAATAATGAGTACTTCCACCAATAGCAACAGTCACCAGTTCCACCAATTATGACCAATTCCACCAATAGCGATAATTTACCGGTTTTATCGATTTTGTTGAATTCACCGCTACAACCAATTGCGATAGTTCACCGGTTTCATCGTTTTTTGTTGCAGTCACAAGATCCACCAATTATGGTCAAGAAACAGCAACATGTTAAAAATGACAGCAAAGAAATGCAAGTATTTTAAAGAAAACAAGTAAGGAAGCCTAAGTTCGAGTGGAATCGAACATTAAATACTCAGCTGTATGCTTTCATTGTTTGTTTGCGTTTGATGGAAACACGGCGTATTTTATATAAAGCGAGTGCCGCATAAAGTGGGCGTAGCCACGCCCATTTTCAACATTTATATCAGTCATCCAACTACGCATTTGAATATTATTCTTTGTGCAAAATTTCATTCCTTTTTGACTTCTCCTTACAGAGATGTCACGTTACAAATTCCCAATTGTTAAAAAGTAGGCGTGGTCATAACCGATTTCACTAAATTTTTTCTATTAACACAAGTTATAAAAGTGTATAAACCAAGTTTCGTTATAATATCTCAATTATTTGTCGAGTTATAGGCTAAGAAATCTCGTATATTCCTTTGTCTAAAAAGAGGTGGTGCCACGCCCATCTTCCAAAATTTTTTTATTTTTTGTTTCCGGTCTATTGTGGAACTCATGCCACAAAATTTGTATGAATTATCTCTATATTTGACAAAGATATCGCTTAAAATGTTTTTATTAGGCCACTTTATAATACACATATATAAAAGTGGGCGTGGCCGTCAACCGATTTTGGAAATTCTTCGTTCAAACATTTGCCTAAGTAAGTATATCACGTGTACGGAATTTCATCGATATATCTTCAACGGTTTCAGAGTTATGACTAATAAAACTTTCAATGTTTGCCCCTTAATAAGTGGGCGTGGCAGCGCCCATTTTCCAAAATTTTTGTGTTTTTTGTTTTACATCCATAGTTGGACTCACGCGACAAAATTTCAATGATAGATCTTTATATTTGACAGAGATATGGCTTAAAATGTTTTTATTTGGTTACTTTGTAATATACATATATGAAAGTGGGCGTGGCCGTCAACCGATTTTAACTATTTTCCGTCCAAACGTTTGCCTAAGTAAGTAAATCACGCGTACCAAATTTCATCGATATATCTTCAATGTTATGACATATAAAACTTTCCATGTTTTACCCTTAATAAGTGGGCGTGGCACCGCCCATTTTCCAAAATTTCATCAAATTTCTTCCTAGGGGCCTGAGCTCAACACGTGGGTAAAATTTCATCGCTCCAGCTATATTAATGATTGAGATACCAAATTTCCGATTTTTTTCTATATAGGAAAAGTGGGCGTGGTCATGGTCCGATTTCGCCCATTTTCAATACCAACCGTCCCTGTCTCGATACCAACTTGCATTTCAAATTTCATCGAAATATCTCAATTTTTGCACGAGTTAGAGTGTTTACAGACGGACGGACGGACGGACGGACATGGCTCAATCGATTTCTCTTTTCACCCTGATCATTTTGATATATATAAGTCTATATCTATCTCGATTATTTCATTCTGTTACAATCCACCGTTATGTGATTAAAACTATAATACTCTGTGTACTAGTACAGCTGAGTACAAAAATACATTGTGTTTGCACTGAAAAGTATGCAGATTTTAAAACAGCGATATCTCGGAGACCAAAAAAGACACGTTAACAAGGTCACCGGCATTTGAAAGTGCAAAGCCTATTTGTTAAGATAATGGTCGTAGACTTTAAATGAAATCATAACTTTCGGCTGGCCCTAACTCCAAAATTTGAAGAAAATTGCACTTTTTGCACTTGCATTTTTAGGTCAAGTTATCTCGAAACCTATTTCGAATTTGGTCATTTTGACTTCAGATTCGGATTCAGCACATCAAAATCCTTCGGAAAAGTATATCCTGGCTTCTTGGTAAGAAGTTCGAATCATTTTTGTCTGCCTACGAAATACAAAATTTTTTTTTTACCTGACAAAAAAACTTCGGCTTAAAACCCGCGGACTAAGAATTGGTTTAAGATCCATGGTCTCTTTGGCAAAGTTGCTTAGAATAGTCTATAGAACATTATCCGCGTATGCGATTTTATCGAAAAATAATCGACCCTATCTAAAATACATACATATGTACATAAATATATATGTGAGTAGGTACACTAGTGAGTAGTCAAATAGCAGAGGTATGCTTAGATAGTATGCTATAGGAAATATTATCATATTTTTTGGTGAGCCTGATTCCGCTTTAAGTAATAGCTCAACAATAACTTCAATCCCCTTCTTGGAAAACAAATAGTTTCCAGCGACTTTTGACGCATGTTGAAAATTCACTACTTGAAATACATACATATGTACACCTTAAATCAAAGGTGGCCAATCAATTTGACTAAAGTGCTAAGCAGAATCAGTACTTCTCCGTCATGACGGACAAGGAAGAAACTGACAGCTGAGTAGACTGTGTATATTTTGCTCGTGCAACACTACATTGGCAACATATCAGTCGCCGGATCCGGCATACTTTGCCAATTTTCTATTTTGCCGTACGTCAGTAATATAAGATGTGTTCGGTGAAGGCATTAGAGTACTCTAGTGCAGAAAATTGCGTTCGATAACTCGTGTTTGTACTAAACTGTGCAGAACTGTGCTTTGTAATCAACTCAAAATTAAATATTAATATTAAATTAATACTATTAATACATATTCCAATGGATTTTGCTCTTAGCAATTCGTTAATTTTCGTTTTTGACGCCTTTACATAAAAGTTCTGTGACAAATGTCTGATATTGTTCTACCCTACACTTTTAGTGCATTCACCGAACACATACTTTATGTGCCACTCTTTCCGCTACGTACGTCCTGTCAGTCGAAAACGACGTACGTCATGACGGAGAAGTACTGATTCTGCGTTAGCGATTCGTTTGTTGTTCGAGTGAGCTAAAAGGGTCATTGGCTGAGCATTAGACCATTAGTCGAGATTCCTCTCAAGGTATGTATTTTTAGAAGATAGTTCAGAAGACATTTTATAGAACAGCCTAGATGTCGTCCAATAAAATTTCTTTTTCAAGTAATAATAACACAAGTAATACATTTTTGTTTCCGAAAGCGAAATTCGTCTGCATTCTCATTAACCCTAATTGCACCAATAGGATACTAACGACCTAAAACTGTGACAATTTCGAAAAAAACGTTCGTTTTTTTGGAATAAAAGAAATTTGTGAGAAAAAGCAAACAAAGTTTTTTAGGGTCACTCTAAATGTCACCCAATTACGGTTTGTTCATATCTTCGGAATTTACAGTGGAATTTTAAAGTTTTTGTCTCAGCGACAAACATTCCACCACCCCCTATTCTAAATTTCATTAACCTTTAGTGCACTATTGGGGTATTTACGACACACAACTGCGTTGATACCACCCTAATGTACCTTTTTAATGCCAGCAAATTAAAGGCCGTCAAACATTATTAATCCTTAGCGAGAAAAGTATTCATATTACTACAGTGGAACTCGAAATAAAACACATTTTGATTTTCGTTAGAAAATTAGCATGAAAAAAAAAATTTTCTAAAGCATGCTTTAACTTTGCCTCTCACTGTGCATCATTAAACATTAAATATTCTAAAAAAAAAAAAAATGGTGATAAAAAATATGAAAAAAACATGCATACGTACATATATGTAGAAATTTTCAGTTTTTGGCGCGTGCCACTAGCACAAGCACCCTTGGCTCCCTTTCGTGCCGCTTAGTCCAGCTGAAAGTAACTCACGTCTTACCTCGTTGTTGTCCACCACTCAATTGTGGCACTCGTTTGCCGCAGTGTGAATATATGCGCGCACATACATACATATGTACATATGTATATATGTATGTGTCTCCAACCTACTACTACCCTGTAAAAAAGTGTGCGACGAGTCTCTAAAAAGATTTGTCCGGGAGCGCTCTCTTTCGGGTACAATTAGTCTACAATTGTTCCCAATTGTACCCGAACGGGTACATATGTATACTAATTGTAGACGAATTGTACCCGAAAGGGTATCAAACGGGTACAATTAGTGGCACAAATGGATGTGTCGCATTCGCTACCTGTTCGGGTACAAAACGGGTACAATTGTGCGCTTTTGCTACCCGTTCGGGTACAAACTGGGTACAATTAGTCTCTTCATAGGACATGCTCAAACAAAAGAGAACACTTCAACCCATATAAAGAGATACAAATGGGTAGTAATCGCATGCTCCCTTGCGAGTTGTCCCGGATGTATCCCGGAGTGATCGCATTTTTTGCAGGGTAATCCCCATTAAGCATAACTTGGCTTCCTGCAACACAGCGAATAGCAGCGAGCTCTAGGTATGTATGTATGTATGTATGTATATTACACCTGCTCTAAATTAAAAAACGACGCGTCCAAAAAACAACGGCAAAACATTGCCTCTTTCTCAGGTGTATTAACTTTTTGTTTATTATGATTATTCTCTTTTCATATTTTTACTACTTTTGCCGTTTTATCTTGCGCTACACGCGGCCGAACAGTTTATGCACCCCAAAAACGCGCACAGCATGTACGAAAGTACGTACCACCAGCCAAAGATTGTGGCAGCAATAAAATATAACGGATTCTTGTAGTACTAAATAGTCCATTGATGTGGCATGCAACGCCAAAGTAACGCATAACTGCCACAAACCGCTGGCGTTGCGGCTGCTGTTGGCTGCACTTGCTTGCTTGCTGTTCACTGAGTTCGCTAAGGTGCGCAGGCGTCGAACGAACACCTTGACTTTTACGAGTATTTAGCCGTCGCTGTTGGCGACTACTTCCTTCCAACTTCTTTGTTTTAATTATTGGCTGCTGTTACACATACTTACTTCAGTTTTTATTTTTTGCTTGTTTTTTACTTATTTTTTTATTTAGTTTCATTGCTTATTTTATTTCCCTTTCCTTGCTGTTTGTTGCCTTGTTGAATTTTGTTCGGTTTGCACTTGTTTGCCTTCTTTGGCTTTGCTGCCTTGCGTATATGTATAGTAAGTAATTCGGTTGCGCGCGCCGCTTGTGTCTTGTTGCAAATATCATTAAAAATATATTATTCATTTTCAGTCATTTCTATTACATATTTATCAACGTCAAAAAGCGTGTGCAAATTAAAAAAAATTATAAAAAAAAAAAATAGTTAATGCTTTTTACTTGCGATTGAAAAAGCACTGAATGTTGAAGTGTTGAATGACTTTTGTATGAGAGTGGCACGCCTGCGCATACTAAATAGCGCTAAATATATGTATGTATGTATATGCACAATAGAACACATTCATAAGTGCATATATTTACATTCGTATTTACATAAATTTGTATATGAACAGGTGAATGAATGAATTCAGTCACACACAAGTTCAAACAATCGTAGTTACCTATTTTAATTGAGAATGCGCGAAAAATGTGTTTCAGCGTTTTATTCACATATTCGAGTTTATTGCATGAATATTTAATTTGTTACCGTTTGAATTATACGTATGCACGTACAATTGTATGTACTTATATATGTATGAGCGTATGTAGCTTTCAGCAAATCGCGCTAGTTTAAAGCTACTGTGAAATTTTTCATACTAAAATTCCTAAATTTGTTTTCTACCACAACCCGGGTAAGTACAAATTTAGCAATTTTAGTATGGAAAATTTCATGGTAGAAATTGATGAAAGTAGAAACACCTACGCGGATATGCAAAAGTTATATGTCATTGCAAGCAGAATTAATAGGAGATTGTTCTAAGATAGTTTTACATGTACACTGGTTAACAAATTCATCGAGAAATCCGTGATTAAAAATAAAAAAATTTTTAAATAAATTCTCAATAAAACAATTTCACACTTCTTTTTTATGGTTAGGTACATATATGTGCTCCTACAAACATGCAGATATATCGCACACTAAATAAAAAAGCGTTACAACTCAAAATTCAAAAATTTTCAGGAGAGGCAAAAAACTTTTTAATTTTTATAGGCAATGATATGGGAAAAGGCTACGTATAATAGTTATTTCTCAGTTAAAAAAACTCTGATGGAAAAGATTTTTTGGCAGCCGCTAGAGATATATTCTGTGTACCAATTTATGGAAGAAACCCGATTTCGAAAAATTTTGAGTTGCAACGCTTTTTGATTTAGTGTGCGATATGTACATACATATGTATGTATTTACATATGCATGTGCTTATATTTACCTAATATAAATTATAATCGCACCTTAAATGTTGTTAAAGTGCAATTGCATGTCCCTCGCACTATCTGGCCATGTCAATCGCATTTATGATAATTCAATCCACTTGTTTCACACATATATGTACGTGTGTATGTACATATGTAGGTATGTGTATGTATGGCGGTTAAATATTTTTATTCATGCATATTTAAATACATATTTATGTATGTATGTATGTCCTTTTGAATATTAATAGCATTAAACATGATTTATTCAATTAAGAATTCTTTGCGAATTAGTTGGGCAAACAATCTGCGCTAATGCACTGCTGAAAGTGTGTTGGAGAGTTGAAGCATGCAACGCTTTTGTGGCGCATTGTTATATTATGCAGATACATATACAATAATACATACAAAGCGAGCTTCGTGGTCAAAATTATTTCGTGGGGAGTTGGGTCCATAAACCACGGCAGTGCCCCAAACCGTGGTAATACCATGGTTAGTCCGAGGTGGCCCAGTGAAAGGAAGACTTATTTATTTTGGCCGAGTCTAATAAAGCACGCCAGATATTTCTGTTTCGTGCAGCATGGCGCCATTTGGGAATACCTAGGGAGTCAGCATCACTGTCCACCTGATCTTCCCAACGCAGTGGAAGTCTCCCCTTTCTTCTGCGTTCAGCGGATTTCGATAGAAATACTTTCTCTACCTCTATACATTACATGATCATTAGCGTGATCAAAATCAAATTAGCAATTTTCTTCGGTCTTACCCCCTAAATCGGTAACAGCACAGTCAAAGATTTCACATATAAATTCTGGTCTCGAACGGAGTTAGTTAAGGGGTGTCGCAAAGGGGTCAAAGGGCATACTACCATATGTGATCCATGAGCGACTCCCCTTAACCGTCTCCGATCGGGGCAAAAATTTATATTTGGAACCCTTGAGTGCGGGACTATCGATTTTGAGCATTAGGTATGCCTGAACAAAATTAAATTATTATTTTCTCTGTCTATATAGAATTTTCAGAACATTTAACCCTGCGCTACATCCGTTAACGGTCTCTGATCGGGAAAAGAATTTATATGTATGTCGTATTTTCGACTATATAGCACCGACTCAGGGGTGATTTTGAAGAAATATCATATATGTATGTAAAATTTGTCTGCATACATTTTGAGACTACCCTAATGTACATACATATATCATGAAAATTTCTCACGCTCCAGCTTACTTATCAGCACAGCATCACTACACACATCATAAATTGACACCTTATTAATATGTTGTTGCGCAAAAACACAAAATTACACACATACCTACATGCACGCTGCCGTGCATTTACCTGTCGTGCATTTGCGTGCATGTTCATACGCGCTTTGACGCAACAATTCACACGTTTCAATGCTGTGCAAGCTTAATTAATTGCTAGCAAAAACAACTTCCTATGCATGTATGTATGTACATATGTAAAACGTATGTGTGCAATTAAAGGGGCAACACCCAAAATATGAAGAAAAAAACAAAAAAAAAGAAATCAAATTAAATAAAACAGTGAGGCAGATAGCTTTTTTTTTTGTTTGCAATAAAATAAACCGCCAACACGTCTACCCAACAACAACATTAACAACAACTTGCTGTGTACGTGCATTGTACGCTCTCGCTGAAATGGTGTCAATTTTTGTTATTTCATACGTTCCTACATACATATGTATGTATGTATGTACGTAAGTATTCTGTCTTTATCTGCAATTTCACTGCCTCTTTGTACGTGCTAATGAAACCTATAATTTTCACTGCGTTGTGGCATACAAAAAAAAAAACCAAAAAGGCTCGTGGTTCTGGATTCTGCAAAGGCTCATACAAAAGTATGCACAAAATTACTGTTTTAATAATATACGAAATGTGTTGATAACCTTGTTGTTGGTGAGCATTTCAAGTTTTTATTTTCGCACTGTAAAATTTTTTATACACATATATTTTTTACACTTTTCTGCCTTTTCTGCCATATCACACCGGCTTTTCTTCTTACTCATATTTCTGTTACAAATTTCGTTCGCCTTTTTTTTCTTCAACATGCTTTTCCACCACGTCTACATACTATTCTTTAATCACATAATTCCTTTACATAGCAGACAGACCAATTGTTTGGTCATCAACAAGATCAAATCAATTGTAATTTCAAAACAAAAACAAAAAAACAATACACTTTGTTTTTCATATTCGTGTGTTGTCTTGTGTTTTGATCGTGTTGTGATCACGCGATTTCGCGCGCTAGCACCCAGCGATCGGTCGATCGATCAAGCAAAGAGCATCTATAGATATGTACCAATCAAGAAAAAAGTGCGAACGCACTGCTACCACTGTGTCACGAAGTTAGGTGTTTGTTTGCACTGAGAGAAAAAAAAAAACAAAATTAAAGAAAAGAAGTCATTCAACTAATCCCAAAGACGATCAACGCACTGCCACTGCGATCAATGTACGTCCTTTAATTCAAAAATAATTTTCACTACTGATCACCTGCTTCATCCCTAAATTGTGCACACAAATATACAGATGTTTATAGGACAAAACAAAAAACTACAAAAAATGTGCTAAAAATAAGCCAGAGACAAGTTAGCAATCAGCCAGCCATAGCCACCTGAAGTGGCTGCCAGACAAAGAAACGATTGTGTGTGTACCTACTTGCAGAAGCAAGCTACTATGGACAGAAATTTTTCTGGCTGGCGCGCATATTTAATATCTATAATCAGGCGCACGTACATATAATATTGACTAAAAAACTGTTATTAGGATAATCAAATGGGAATTATCTTGCGCAACGATCGATCGACAACTTGCAGAACGTAGTGTTGGCTGAGCGCAAGCGATCGATGGTGGGGCGCGATCGACAGCGTTGAGCTTCTTAGTTCGCCAGTTAGATGACCTACCTGTATGTCTGTTTTGTATTTGTATTTGTCATAGATGGGCATACTGAAGTAAAATTGTAATTCAGTAAAGCAAACAGTAAGCAGTAAAAGAATATTGCTTACTTAAAATTTTTTACAGTAATAAGTAACGCGTTACTTATTACTTAAAATTTTTTACAGTATTAAGTATCGCTTTACTTATTACTTAAAATTTTCTACAGTATTAAGTACCGCGTTACTTATTACTGTAAAAATTTTACAGTAATAAGTAGTCTTTACTTACTACTGTAAAAAGTTTACAGTATTTCAGTATTATTTACTGTTTACTGTAAGACTACTGAAGTAGCGAGGATACAGTAGTCTAAGAATTGGCATACACACACACGCACATTGATGAGCACAAGCGCATGCGCTAACGAGCATATGAGGTATGATGCCCAATAAACATAATAGAAAAAAATCTCGAACGTTGAAAAAATGTTTATACGCATTTCTAATTCCAGGGCATTTTGAAATTCACAATTAAACGTACCCATTCTCAATTTTTTCTCAAATATACCAAGGTAAGTACCCAGGTATGTATAAATTAAGGATATAAATATAAAAACTATATATTTACCACAATGCTCGGTAAAACGTCGGGAAGCAAACATTTACTTAAAAATCAATTGAAAAAATAAAATTGCTTTTCATCCAAATGTTATTAGAAGCAGTGGCAACAAATATCTTAATTGTATTCTAGGTTAAGATTTTATAAAAAAAAATTAAGTCAATTTTTGCTTCCTGACGTTTTACCGAGCATTGTGGTAAAAATATAGTTTTTTTTTTCATATCCTTAATTTATACATAGCTGGGTACTTACCTTGGTGTAGGTACGTTTAATTGTGAATTTCAAAATGCTCTGGAATTAGAAATGTGTATAAACGTTTTTCAACGTTCGAGATTTTTTTCTATTATGTTTATTGGGCATCATACCTCATATGCTCGTTAGCGCATGCGCTTGTGCTCATCAATGTGTGTGTGTGTGTATGCCAATTCTTAGACTACTGTATCCTCGCTACTTCAGTAGTCTTACAGTAAACAGTAAATAATACTTAAATACTGTAAACTTTTTACAGTAGTAAGTAAAGACTACTTATTACTGTACAATTTTTACAGTAATAAGTAACGCGGTACTTAATACTGTAAAAAATTTTAAGTAATAAGTAAAGCGATACTTAATACTGTAAAAAATTTTAAGTATTAAGTAACGCGTTACTTATTACTGTAAAAAATTTTAAGTAAGCAGTAAAAAGGGTAAAAATAATGAATTACTACTGGTACTTAAAAGTGCCCATCTATGGTATTTGTTGCGTTGTTGTGGCTGCTGACTTGACGGTGGCTGCTCATCTTTTTTCGCGATCTGTGTTGAAAATGGTGTGTTTGTTCGTTTTTTGTTATTTGTGCCGCGATTATTATTTTCGGTTTTTTGTGTGACTTTGCTGCTGCGGTTTTTATCTCTTTTTGTTTTTTTACTGTCAATTGTTGTTGTAATATTTTACAATAACTATTAAATATTATTATCATGATTTTTTTTTGCGTTTTCTTGCTTCTCTTCTTATTCCGCTACAAAAACACATAATCAATCAATAAGCGCATAAACCATCACGATTTCATGTGCGCCGCATTAACATTAGGTTCTCTCTCTCGAAACTATTTCGAATATAGTATTCCAATAAACTATGCACTTTTTAAAACGCATTCATAGTGAAGGAAAAAAAGATCACATAACGAAGGTTCGGTTTTGTTGGAGAATGACTATTTATTTCTCGTATAGAATAATCAACAATTTCCACATGCTTTATCGAAAGTGATGCTTGAAAAAGTTTTTCTTTTATTGGATATCAAGACTAATGATGTTTGGATTCAGCTTCTTTCGTCTAACTTGCTTTGTTTTATAATTTGACAACTTGATCTTCCATTGTTTAAGTGTACGAACTTTAATGTATTGTGTAACAATTTTCCGTCATCCCTTGTCAAGTTTGGTTTACTGGAGCTTCGTCGTTCTCGAATGATAGGTTTTACTGAGACTTTTGATTTAATTGATCTTCCATTGTTTAAGTGTGCGAAATTTACTGAAATCTTCTCATTATCGAATGTAGTTCTGTTGTGAAAGGTTCTATTAAATGTGGAACAAAACTAATTTAGGTTAGGTTACGTTAGCCAAGATCCTGTAATCCCTCACATAGACCAGATATGGGCCTTAGTGTTGCCAACAGCGTATTGGAAGCATTATATTAATCTTGAATTTTACCTCTAACAATTGCTACAACAAATTGCTTCCTGAGAAGTAAATAGAGTGTAAGAGAAAGCTGCTTGTTTTTAGTATAGAACAAGGAATGATGGGTAATGTCGGCGCTCTGTTGTTCAGTTACAAAATTATGCTACACATGCCAATACAAACATTTATGAGCAATTGTTTGTTGTTATTTTATTTCATTTTTTTTGTAAAGCCTAAAGCCAAGAATCAATAATGATAATAATGATAATAACATTTGCCTTTCGCCTGGCAGTAGGAAATGAATTTGCATGAAGGTAACTGAGGTAGAACAGCAAGAACAGCTGGCACGCAGTACGTATAGCAGCGGCAGCTATTGAGTAATACTTAAATGGAAAACCATATTGTTGCAAGTTAATGGTTATAAATATTTTTATTTTTTTATACATATTGTGGACTAATAGCTTGCATCATCGAAAGCATAACAACAAGAACTAAAGAACGAGAACTAAGACTGAAGTAGGATTAATGCAAACACAAGTAGATTTAATGCACAGCACATAAAGCGCCAACAGCATACCACATAAATCTCACTTGGTGTCTGCTAAATTATACACTATTTCATAAAGCATTAGTTTGCAAATCGCGCAAAAAATAAGAAAACAAAAATATGTAAAAGAAGTACTGCAAAAAAAAAATTACCGAAATCAAAGTAAAAATGGGGGCAAAAGCGACATGAATCATACGAAGGCCGCGCGACTGGCCGCATGGACAACAATCGCACAACGTCCATGTCCATGCGGTTGGGTCATTCAGCAGAAGCTGCAATTGACAGCAGTGGCAGCGGCACACACGGGCTGATCACACTTACTTGGCCGGACTTGGCTTGACAGCGCTTAACCCTAATCACCGAATTTTGAAAAGTTACGTAAAACCGAAAGTGAGACTCTGAGGCTCACCTATGGGGAAATTTTGAAACACATTATTTTGGTATTTGTTTTTTATTTTTATTTATGCAGTTATGAATGCAGAATCATTTTTATACATTCTTATAACGGTTTATGACAATTTTTTTTAGTATATAAAGATAAAAAATGTAATTTCATAAAATAGGGTATATTAATGAACTGCAATTTTCACACATTTTTGTAGTTATTGAATGTACATTACAAATGGTTTTATTACATCTGTTATAAATTTGTTTTTGTGCTCACAATGAGAAAAGTTACGAATCAAATGAATATGAATAAATTTTTCATATGATCGCCCCTAATATATATTTTCCGCGATCAAATTTAAAAGTTTTAAAACGCGACGTTCGTGGTGAAATTACTGACGCATAAAAGCAGACGATCGTTCGTTTCTCTATCTGAACGCATCTTTTCCGTAATTTAGAATCTCAGTAAACAGAAAATGATAAGATTTTAATGCTTTTGAAATTGCTGACTTCACCGTTCTCCATAATGATAATGATATCATATGATCTAAAGATCTATGGTGAAATACGACGAATTCACCAAAATCCGGAGAAGTATGGTGAGTTCACAATGTAAAAACCTCACTGGATAAATCTTGTAAACAACAGATTCAAAATTTAGTTGAATTCTAGAAATGTAAGCTTATTACGGTAAAGATACTTAAGGTGAGTCTTTGAGGCTCACTTTCGGTTTTTCGTTACAATTTTATACGATTGCAAAAAAAATGGTTAAAATAAATAAATAGCCCAAAGATCAAAATTATTTCATAATTTATGAACACAAATGGAGGAATACCCAAAATTTCAAGCAAAAAGCTTTTTTGGTTTAGGAATAATTCGCTTTTAAACTTTAAAGTGAGACTGAGAGGCTCACTTTAGAGGATTAGGGTTAAGTGCGATCAATACATGCTTAAAGCAAAGTAAAGCGATCGATGTAATCGCCTGGGACGGTTGCCGCTGCTTCTGCTGCTGCCACACAGATGCCAGATCTCGCCGCGCTGACCGTTTGCTTGCTTGCTTGCTCGCTTGATCGATCGCTTTGTGTTGTCTTATGGCTAAAGGGATAAAGTTTAACGCGATTGTTTATGATACAAATTAAACAATTTATGACAACAATGCATACACACATGCCTGGCCATCGCAAATCGCACTAGAGCACCAAAAACAGCAGCAGCAGCAGCAGCAGAAAAAAGCGCAGAGGCACTCAATTCCGCAAAAAAAAATGTAATAATAACAGTGTTGGGTGGCAGGAACAGCAGCAACACTTCAACGTGCAACAACAATGGCTTCAGAATTGCTTATACTTGCTTTTTGTTGTTGTTTATTTATTTATTGTAAAGTCGTCCTTTGTATGCAAAACAACTTGGCGGCAACTAAATGCATTTTTCTTGCGCATGCCGCACATTGCATTGTGTTGTCATGACATTTGTATGTAGTGTTGTTGCTGCTGTTGCATGTTGAATAAATGAGGTACAGTGGCAGCGGCAACAGCAGCGGCAACAGCAACAGCGGCAACGCACAGAAGCTTTAGGCAAATTTATACTGTGTGGTGCGATCGAGCGAGCGATCAATCGTTGGATCGATCTATGGCTTTGCGGCTGTCACAATGTGGGCCATGTGCGGTGTGCTGTGGGCTGTGGCCGTGTTGGCTGGCTGGCCTTGCAAGTGTCAGGCTTGCAACAACACTGTGTGTGCCATACAGCTGCTGCGCCTATAAATTATTTTTTCGCGCGCAATCAAATGCACACAGTCACACACACACACACTTAAAGGCGTAACATTCATTCATACAGAATTAAACCGCTTCTGGTTTCGGCGACTGTCTCTGTTCGCCAGCAATGCACTGTGAACACACTGTGACTTTGTAATGTTTTTTAAGTGCGCGCAATTATATTTATTTATTAAATCCCTTTTGCTGCTGCGCACTTTCCTTCCCATAAAATTTTTCACATAATTGATTTAATAACACCGCTTAAGTTTAATTTATATTCAATACATTTTATTTTTTTTTTTTTTTATATTTTTTTTGCAACAAAAATAAAAATGTTCATAATATTGTTTTTTGTATGTAAAGTGCTAAAGCTTTTATTAAATTTTTCTTCCTCTTCTTTGCAGCCTCTCGCATGCCATCGTCTCATACGTCACCGCAAGTGTGTCGGCCGCACTTTCATCCGCCACTCGGTTCATGGCTTACCAGCGAACATAAATCATTTGCGCCTGCCAGCCCCTGGGGTAGTCCATTTGCATGCCCACAAGAACCGCAACTGGACCATAAGCTCGGCGGTGGTCAGCTTGGTGGTGGTCAGAGTCATCAGACGACGGCCGGCGGGCAACATTCGTTTCCATTCCCGCCGACACCGCCAAAAGATTCAACACCCGATTCAGTACAAACCGGTCCATCCGAATATCAGGTAAGGAAAAAACGAAGGAAGAGGGAGAAAAATAAACTTGAAACAAATTTTATACAAGATTAAGGTTAGTTTATATAAAAGCTTATGTAATTATGTAAGCTTTCGAAAGGAGCGCATGTGCTTGTAATTCAGTCCAAGGCAATACAAATTTTTACTTGTCTAATATTTACGCCAATTTGACCGCCTTATAACCATGTTTACATGGAACACGATTGATTTTAATTGCATGATCACCAATCAATTACTGCCTCCCTGTCGAATTAATAAGGAATGGAAAACACATCGGATAATGAAAGTACTGTTTTGCTGGAGATTAATCTAGTTCCCAAACAGATTAACAACCTGCCCGAAATTCATTATCGAGGGATAGACTCCCTTTTAAGAGCCATATAAAACATGGATTTACCAATAGATATACATACATAAATTATGCCCAATGAGGAGGAAACTCTTGGGAGATTATTTTTGCTATGAATGAATTCTCAGGAAAAGCGTTCGTTTAAAATGTGGTTCACACCAATGTGTGGGAAGGATTAAAAAGTCTTCAAACTATGGTTGAAGCTTTAGATAAATGACTTCATAATTAGAATATTTATTTATATTATTACATATAAGATTATTTTAGCTTAATAAGCTTCTTAAAATGTCTTTTCTTTTCTCCCTCAAACAGGCCGTTGTGAATGCATTCATGCATCAAGCCCAATCGACCGGCACTACCTCAATAGCGGACACGAGTTGTGCGCTGGACATTAAACCCGCCATACAAAACGGTCTTGGAGGTGGCTTAACGCATAACGGCAGCCAACAACAATCGTCGGCGGCGCCTAAACAACGTGAAGGTAGCAATAATAACAATAACAACAACAACAACACTAATAACAATAATAGCAATAACAATAGCAACAACAACA
Organism: Urophora cardui; assembly: GCA_960531455.1. Lineage (NCBI taxonomy): Eukaryota > Metazoa > Arthropoda > Insecta > Diptera > Tephritidae > Urophora > Urophora cardui. The sequence goes on from OY482672.1 coordinate 775,752, forward strand.
GCAACAACGTTAGCAATCACACAGCGAACGGTGGCAGTAGTAGCAATAGCGTTAATAACAATAACAGCAACAACAATAATAGCGGTACAGCGGCGGCGTCAGCGCATAACTCTCTACACTCGCACACCTCCAGCGCCAATACCGTCTCCTCCGCCCTCAACGGTTCGCCGTCGAATCTCTTCGATGGCACCGCGCAAGCGCATTATGCCAACAGTTTGGGCGGCGGTAATGGGCTTGGTCTCAGTCTCGGCGGCAGCGGCAATGGCCTCAGCGCAGGCGGAAGCGGTAATTCAGCGTCGTCGGCGAGCGGCGGCGGTGCTATGGGCGGCTATGATGGTACATACGCTTCGTATGCGGCGCATCATCAAGCGGTGGCACATCATCAAGCGGCTGCAGCAGCAGCGGCTGGTATGTTTCAAAGTTCCTCAATGGCAGCGGCGGCTGCGGCACGGCACAGCATGTCGGCGGCGGCGGCGAGCGGTCATCATACGACGACGCACCATCATCATCAACATTTCGGCGGCGGTGGTGGTGGTGGTGGTGGTTTATCATCATCATCAGGTGCGGGCGGCGGCATTGGTTCGTCCACTGCCGGTCTAGGGCACAGCCATAGTGGTTTAAGTAGTGGTAGTGGCGGCGGCGGTGGCGGTGGTGCTGGATTAAGTGGTTTGATTGGTAGCGGTTTGAGTGGTAGTATGTCTGGACAACATGGGCATGGTCATGGGCATGGTCATAGCCTTAGTCACAGCCATTCGCATAGTCATGGGCACAGTCATCATAGTCAGGACGTGAAGCCGGCGCGTACGAAACCGAGGACTAGTGCTGGTAAGCAAGACAAAATACACACAAATACACATTTCATATGCAAATGTGATGGTGTGGGTGAATAATATACATATATATGTATATGTATGTAATTTTATGTTACAAGCAGAGTTGTGCCAGAAATTTTGTTAGAGCTTTTTTCAGTTATACACGGAATACGTGTATATGTAAATGTGAAAATATAAAATCATCAGCAACAAAAACTTAGGGACACAACTCTGCCTATTTTAGTTGTTATTAAAAATTTCTCTTTTATCAAATATTTAACTTTAACTAACACAAGTTTTATTTACATAAATTCTTCGTTATTTATTTCCTTATTTATTAAGTTTTAATAATTTAAAATAATTTTATTCTTTATTAAACAAATATATTTAGAGACATTTTTCTGAAGGGAAAATTGATGAAATTTCTAATAAAATGAGTTATAGAAAATGTAATACACTTACCCATTAAATCATACCGTGAGCTGAGCGAAAGATCACCCCAGTTTATAGAAGTTTTCAAAAATCTTTTTGAAACAAATTTTGTACTGGTGCATTTTTGAAAACTCTTATGAACTGGGATGAGTTTCCTATCAGGTATCGATACCGACAGAAATATTGCTCTCTTTGTTTTGACTTTTTATCTCGCAAGCAAGCCCGTTATTGTCGTGACTTTTTGTGAGAAAATGTTTCCCAACATGACTTTTAATTGAATTTGAGCACTTGAGTGCTGTTTACAAACAATAAAAACAAAAATTAACTCTCAAATTGAAACACGTAATCATAACACTTTTGTTAGCGATATTTTCACACATACACTTGTCCCACATGCCTGTTAAAGTCAGCTTCCGTTTTGAATTTTCCCAAGCGCTTATGCTACAACACCTAAAGATGCTTTACTGCACTTGAACATGCTTGCGTAAAATATCGCAAATGCTTGGCAAAAATCCTTGCTTCGTTTAGATTATACAAAACGCAAACTACCCTTTCCTTACGCGCTGTTACTGCATTCAAAAGCAAAGCTCATATAAAATTTCAAGTTCATGCATATTAGTTGGCATTATTTTTATTATTATTATTATTATTTTGCAAAGCTTTTTTTAAGCGTGTGAATAGTCCGTCCAAAAAATGTATGGCTTATATGTATGCGGCTTATTTCATATGGGCATTCCTTAATACATTTAGCAACCTCATAAAATACCTTTTTCTAACACTTTGTCCCTTCCTTTATCCACATCTCTTCCTACTTTTCTTTTGTGTTCCTCACCGTTTATTGGTACTCCTTAATTGTCATCAGATATGTATGTCTTGTGCTACTACTAATTTCTACTACTTTTATTCAATGTCTGCTTTAACTTGTGCATACTTCCCCATTCACTTCCCTGCTGCTTCGTTTCATAACAAATACAAATTAATTAATTACAGAAAAGCGCTTGTTTTGGTATAAAAGTGCATTCAATGCATAAAATTCGAGTTACTGCTTTTTTGTTCAGCCAAATGCGTTGCTTGTGGCAAGTCCTTCCAATGCACCTGCTGCCATTTTAATATTATGCTCCCCTGTCTCTGCGTATTTGTTGCATACTAAATCCACCCTCGCTGTTTTGTTGCCACTGCCTTTTTATTATTACGGCCTTTTAAATTTTGTCTTTGTCTGCATTAAGTTTCAAGTTCAGCTGCATTTTTTTTGTATGTAATTCTGTATTAATATCAGTTTCTTAACATTCCCCCGCCACCGTATCCTTTTTGAGGTAATTTTTTTACCTTTTTTAATACTCATATAATCTTATTGTATGTACATATACGCTGTTACTTGCTCTTATTCTTATATTTTTGTTTTCCTGCACTGTTATAAATATTGGAATATTTTTTAAACTTTGATTTGGTTTGAAAGGAATTTAAAACTTTTTTTTGGGTTAAATTTTGAACTTTCGAAAGTTTAAAAGTTTCTTATTCTTTTTTGGTTTAAAACTCAAACTTACAAAAGTTTAAATATTTCTAAGTATTTTTTGGAATAAATTTCATATTTTTCGGTTTAAATCTTAAACTTTTTCTGATTTAAACATTTAAGGTTTAAATTTTAAACTTTCATTGGTCGTAAGATTTTATTTCAACGAAAAAATTTAAATTTTTGATTATAATTTCCAACTTGCTTTTTCGAGAAATGAACAATATAAAAGGCTCACTTATAGTTATTAGACAATTTGAATGAACGACTGTGTGGCATTGTTTGAATGGAGAAACAAACAAACACAAAATAATTATGAAAACAGATAAAATGAAGAAGGAAGAAAAGGAGAAAAAGAGGATAGGAAAGAAGATACAATAGGGAAAAGCATGAAGAGGGTTTGGAAGCAGATATTTTTTTTAATTTAAACCAAAAAAAGTTTAAATTTTAAACTTTTGAAAGTCTTAAAATAAATTTTAATTTGGAATAAAATCTTAACCTTAAAAGGTTAAAACTCTTTTAAACTTTTCAAAGTTTAAATTTTAATAATTTTTCGGTCGTGTCCTATATGTATATCGACCAAAAATGTTTAAAATTTATACCAAAATTTATTTCAGTGTGCTTTCTTGCTTCTACTTTCAAGTTGGCACTACTTTCAAGTTTTCACGTTCAATTCCACTTCGTTTCCAGTGTGTCAGGATAAATGGTTTGTGTACTCAAAGGCACTATAATTTACTTTGTACAATATTTCTTTATTTTTAGCTGCTCACTTTTTTGTTTATTCATATTTTCCCCACTATACCCAAGTTTTGTGCACAAACTCCCCCTTGAATGTGGCACAAATTGTAAAATGCACGTTGCACTTGCACTTTTCGTTTAGAGAAAATCATTTTCCAAAAATGTAAATAAATGTATTAGGTATATTGTGTAGAAGCTTAAATTAAACAGTAAAAGTAATGAAATTAATAATATATCCACAGGCTAATATCTGTTATTAACTCCGTTAATCATAACAAATGTAATAAATGATTCCTCCAAAAGTTCGTTGCTTAAGTCTATTAGTTCTGTTAATCGGGTTGAATTTTCCCCTCAAAAGTTCGTTTCTTAAGTCTTTCCATTCAATTGCTTTTATATACAAAAAGTGGCGCACAGCTTAGAAAATTTGCAAAATTTAAACGAAAAAGTGACAAGACAATAAAAAAAATTTCAGAGAGGGCAAAAAAAAAAAAAAGAACTTCCGAACACTGCCGATGCATACACACATGAACTAATTAAATTAACGATGTATATGCAATTCATTGTAACTAGCTGTAAAAGACGAGGTAAAGGGGAATGCATACAGCTACATAAATATATGTACATACGATATATCCTATGTACGGACAGCAAGCAAAACAAAACAAACACATTTACTTGCATTATTTTATTTTTTAACTTTTACTTTTTGTAGTATTATTTTTTATTTTCCATATTTATTTTAAACATTATTGAAACTGTTATTTGTTACTTTTTTATTGTTTTAATTTCAAAATTGACGCCTTTGCTTTAGTCTGTATCAGTTGACAGTTGGAAATTACGTTGAAAAATGCGCCAGGATGACATTCATAAGCCACAACCATAAGCCGTTTATCCTACTTCCAATAATCATAAAGATTCGATTTATTATGAGCTACATACATACATACATACATATGTGCTTTTTTATTAGCTGTATTCGTTTGAGCAAGACTTAGAAAGTTGCGAAAAAAACCCAACACTGGTATAAAAACAAGGGAACACAATAATTTGTTCGTTGAAGTAATGGAATTGGTACAAAGTATATGTATTTTCTTGCTATTCTCCATTTGGTCACTATTCAAGACTTATTCCCAACAATTTGAAACCATTTTACTTATTCAAAATAGAAAAATTGGCATAATCAGTTACGACCAGTTTAACGAGTAGTTGGCATACTCTCTAAAGGTCTCATAAGATCTGTAACATTTTGTATGAAAACTGTCATCTAAGAGAGCAAAGTCCAGTATATGCGAGCAGAGAAATGCCTATGCCTATTGTCTCTTAATTTCATATACTCTTACAGATGTACGAGTATGTCTTCTGTTCACTGCCGCCTCTCTTGTTATTACTGTTGCTGGCTGTTTTACTTGTTGTAATCATCAGTATCAGTATTACCTACAATTCAATGGCTGCTAGTTTCTTGCCATTATTGGCTGATTTTATAGCTGCTTCTGCTATTATTGCACTATGTATATGATCGTTGATTGCACCGCTTGTTTGCCAACCAATCAACCAAGTGAACCATCTACCAGCGAATTCTTTAGTTAGCCACCCTCACCAAAGCAGCAGCGCCACTCAGCTACTCAAACAATTTAGCCAGTCAGTAAGCCACACACAAACAACAATTGAATCCAATCAGCCAGCTAGCAGACAACTAACAGGCCAGAAAAGGATTCTGAAAAAAAAAAAAAAAAATTATAATAAAAAAACCAACCTTCCCAATCGACCAGCCGGTGTCTGGGTTGATCATCCAGTCATTTGGCCATTCAACCATTGAAACGTTTAAATGGTTTTGTTTTCTTGTTAACGCATCGTTTCTCCGCTCCACTACTCCGGCGATAAGCTTGTGGTGAAGGCGCAAGAACATATGTTGTACGCTTTTATTCAGTTGCAGTTTTACAAAAGATACATTTGTGCGATACGCGATTTGATTATTTTATTTATTTTTTTTTTGTTTTTTGTCGAAGAGGCAAACAGGGAATAATCTTTTTATTATTGTTATTTTTGCTCCTCTTTTCCTTTCATTTTAATGGTTTTTCTTTGGATTTTAGTTGGCGCGCGGCGGCGTCAAGCATTTTATGCGCTACTAAATGGCAGCTTACTGAGGTGTGCGTGTGTGTGTGTTGCCTGCATTGTCATTTTGTCACAGGTGAAAATATACAATAAAGTATGCATTGAATGAAACTAAGTAATTGATATGATTTGGAAACCATTGTCATTGTTTACTTTTTTGCATTTGTGGCTTAATGCGACTGCTATTCTTCTTCTTACTGCTTTTCGCGATTGTTTGCTGATTTGCCTGCTTGCTTTGTTGTACAAGTAAACGCTGGAATATTGATTCTTTTCATTTTTTTGCGACTGTTTGCCGTTTTTCGCGGTCAATTCGTCGGTATTTTATGTATGTGACACGTGAAATTTTTTTTTTTTTGAAAAGGGCCAGCACACCGTACTTGTTAGCTTCTCAGCAAATACAATCTCTGACGTTAGAGAATTTGTGAAGAGTAAAATCAATAACAATGGAAATTCTACAACTATTCTCTAAGCAAAAGCGCAGGTAGAAAACTACACTAGAATTCAATTGGAAACTGACTAGAGGTCGATGAGAGATTTATAATTTTCCAATTCGTTTGAGAACGCTATGATTCTCGACAAAAGATACTGAAGATTGCACATCGCCGAAACCGGTTTATAACCAACTCAAACTTGACAAGCGATGACGGATATGCATTCCACAATATATCGTATTCCTACCCTTTCAGAAAAACAAACAACAAAAAATAAATAAATTCCGGACTATTAATTTCCAAATCCATCGAGTTGGGGGCCCTAGCTTTAGATATGGATGCTATTTTTCCAATGAGGCTTATTTTTATTTTCTTGCAACGCATGCGCAGTGTCTATGTTTTGGTTGCTTTAAGCAGATTTTCATTTATTTTGTCGTACATATATACTTTTGATTCACAAATGTTTCAGTTTTTGTTTCAGTTATTTTCACTTCGGTTTCTTTGTCGCTTGTGCCACAACATTTTGTGTATAATTTACACTTTTATTTTCTCCAATTAACTATGTACAATATCTATATATCTGCATATATATGTATTTGCTCACATCATGTGTCTTTTGTCTTGTACACCAAAGAAAAAACCAAAAACAACAACAAAATTTAATAATATTTAATAACAAACAAAAAATCTAAAAAAGCACTGCGTTGTTTTTGTTGAGTCACTTGTGTCGTGCTTAACTTTTGTACTCTTCATTGTAAAATAAAGTCAGCAGGGCCATTCTACGATTCATTGGCACCACAGTAACCGAAGTCTCGATAAATCATAGAATAGCCCTGCATTTTTAACGTACATCCATACCTATTTTCCCTGTAGCTGCACAATCTCTTAAACCCTACTGCAAGATACTAATACTACTGCTGCTGCTGCTGCTGCTGCTGTTGTTGTTGTTGTTCTTTTGTAAGCATGTGCATATTTAATCCATTACATACTACCTACTAAATAATTTGCAAATTTTAACTTTTTGTATAACATTTATGTTAGAGTCACCCTGTGACATTTCTATTTTGTTCTTCTTTATATACCTTTAATGGCATACATACATAGACAAATAAGTTCAGTTGCTTATGTATACATAATGACCGCTATTGCCCGTTAGAATGTACATGACGATTTCATATGAGAAAAATAATTTTGTTCATTGGCAAAAAAAGTTGGTAGAGTGCAGATGTGCCGGTAAAATACAATTGTGAAACGACCGAACTACAAACGACCAAATTACAAACAACCAAAACCAAATAAAATGAAAGTTGATAAATATTTTAAATAAAACAACATCAATATATTTTAAATCTTGCCAATCGTGTTTAAATTTCAACAGTTTTCACAATTATGGACACATCTGCACTACGTATGTATTTAAATTGATCGAGTTTGAGTGGCACATCTGCCAATATGCACTATAAATTTTTCAAAAGTTTTTAAAGTTATTAATTTGGCGAATTGGATATGAAAATTGGCATTACAAGTGCAAACGTTTGAAGTCGTACATCTGCCATACTGCCGTTGGTACAATTTGTTGGAAAGGTGTAGTTAATGTCCGATACTGAAGGGTATTTTTTGCGAAGCAGAGCAGCGGAAAGGGTGCAAGAAAGCGATTCTTTTGAGAGCCTAACATCGTTGGAGGATACAATGGTTAACACGCCAGGGCAGCCAGCTCCAGCCGGCGAGGATCATGTGAGTAGTATCGCAGCGACGTTGGATGCATTAAGACAGGCAATAGATGAGCTGAGAAACAGTACCGTAGAAAGCCAAAGGGACCTTGCAAGACTCCGCGAAAACATACAACCACAGGCAGATACAGATAGAACGTTACAACGATCGTGCCAGCAACACATTCGGCGGTAAAATTGTACGATTTGCCAACTTTTGGCGGCAACGCCGAAGAATGGCCGCTGTTCGTTGCAAACTTTAACGAAACAACAACAACATTTCGGTATACTAATCAGCAAAATTTAATGAGATTACAAAAGTGTTTGGTGGGGGCGGCCAGAGAAGCCGTGGTATCAATGTTGATACACCCGAACGACGTACCGAATGTGTTAAGCGAATTGCAGTTCCGATTCGGCAGGCCAGACATTTTGGTAAAATCTCAACTTGGTAAATTGCAACAACTTCCAACAATAGCCGAACACAAAACAGAGATGTTAATACCATTTTCAACAAAGGTACGTAACGTTGTGGCCTTTATCAAATCGGCTAATTGCGACCACCATTTGTCGAACGTGTGTCTATTGGAACAAATGGTTTGTAAATTGCCACCCAGTAAACAATTTGATTGGGCAAAACATGCTACGACACTAGCACAACATCCAACTATCGAAGACTTTTCTACATGGCTCAGCGAGCTGGCACGAATTGTGTGTCTGATGCCGACGAACAATCTACGATATACGACATCAACTAACCCACGACGGCTATTAAATATTCAAAATGAAAGAGCGACAGAGTCTACCGTGTGTGCTCATTGTGACGGCGACCATGCAATTTTAATTTGCGATGCCTTTAAATGCCTTGGCGTACAGGAGAGATGGGAAGTAGTCAAACGGCGTCAACTGTGTTTTGCTTGCTTACGTAAAGGCCATAACACATCGAAGTGCCGATCTAAAAAATCTTGCGGCATAAATAATTGCGTTAGGTATCACAACAGACTTTTGCACAACGATGACCACCAACCGTCGGCATCTCGAGGTGTTACTCAACGAGACGTAGATAACCAGCCGTTGTTAAATTGTCGTCCGGTGCAGAGTTCGTCGAAACAACTATTCAAAATTCTTCCAGTCAACATTTATGGTCCGCACGGCAAATTTAAAGTTCTAGCCATGTTTGACGAGGGTTCAGCCATCACCATCATTGAAGAAGAGACTGCCAGAAATATTGGGCTCAAAGGTAAACGTCACCCTCTAACTTTGCAGTGGTACAATGATAAGGTCGTCACCGAAGAATCATGTAAGGTAACGTTTGAAGTTAGTAGTTGTTGTGACAGCAAAAAACATTATTTGAGGGACGTACATACCGTGAAAAATTTGAATTTACCTGAACAGTCTTTCGTTAAAGATAATTTCAACCATTTAAGAGACTTGCCGTTACAAAACTACAATATGGCGAAACCAGTTTTACTAATCGGTCTCAATCAAGCTCATTTAGGTATCAGCACCAGCACAGTTCAAGCCGACCACAATAGTCCAGTTGCAATAAAAACGTCGTTAGGTTGGGTGGCATACGGACCAACTAAAATTTCCTCAATCACTGGAGTGCGAATCCTACATGTGCGAGAATGCGAACAACTACATCAACTAGTCTCAGACTATTTCGCCACGGATAACTTCGGTGTCAACTCAATATCGAACAAGCTTGAATCGGATGCTGAGAAGCAAGCGAACAATATACTAGAGTCAACAACGCGGCGAACGGATAATCGGTATTAAGTCGGGCTTTTATGGAAATCACTCCCATTGCAACTTCCACCCAGCAGAGAAATGGCCGAAAAGAGATTACTGTCGGTGGAAAAACGGATGAGTAGAGATACCGAATTCGCCATACGATACAAAGGCGAAATGGCAAAGTATGTGGAAAAAGGTTATGCGAAAAAGCTAACTGCTGAAGAAATGAGTACACCATACACGCATATCTGGTATTTACCACACTTTGCCGTTTCCAACCCCAACAAACCATCTAAGCTACGTATAGTCTTTGACGCTGCAGCAGTGGTAAACAATGTATCACTCAATTCAGTTTTATTGAAGGGTCCGGAGCAGGCACAACCTCTCATACGTATACTTTTACAATTCAGACAGGGGCGGATCGGTGTGGCAGCGGATATAAGAGAAATGTTTTCACAAATTAAAGTTCGACCGATTGATCAACACGCGCAGCGATATTTATGGAGAGATGGCGACTCCTCACAGCCGATTCAAGAGTTTATGATGACGTCAATGATTTTTGGTGCGGTATGCTCCCCTTGCATTGCCGAGCACGTCAAGAACAAAAATGCCAAACGATATGAAAATACATTTCCGGAAGCGACTTCTATTATAATTAACAATCACTACGTCGATGATCTAGTGGTCAGTTTTGACGATCCACAGGTAGCCACCACGATTTGCCAACAAATTATCGACATAAATTTGGAAGCGGGTTTTGAACTTCGCGATTTTAAATCAAATTGCGCCGACGTAGAGAAAGCATTGAATAAGAAATCCTGCATAGAGAATCGTGAGATCATTAATATGGAGCGTAGTCAAACAACTGAAAAAATCCTCGGCATGTACTGGAACACCAGAGACGACACCTTCGAATTCCATACGAAATTTCATCGCGTACCTCAGGCTGTGCTATCTGGTGCTCGAGCGCCAACCAAAAGAGAACTACTAAGCCTAGTAATGGCAATCTTTGATCCGTTTGGGTTGCTGGCGAATTTTTTAATATCATCGAAAATTATGGTGCAAGATACTTGGAAGGCAGGTATTGGTTGGGATGTGGAAATTCCAGCAGAATTGACAGCAAGATGGACACCTTGGTGGAAGGAGTTCCAACGTATAAAAGAATTTCACGTTCCACGCTATTACTCGCCATATATTACACACAGCCAGAACATTGAACTACATGTCTTCGTCGATGCAAGTCAATTAGCGTTTGCCGCAGTAAGCTATTTTCGTGTGGTACATGAGAGTTCAGTCGACGTGACTTTTATAATGGCCAAGACCCGCACCGCTCCAAAACGATTAATGTCCGTCCCCAGACTTGAACTGCAGGCAGCAGTGCTGGGCACTAGGTTAGCCAAAACGATAATCGCCTACCATGATTTCGATATTAGCCACATCTTGTTCTGGAGTGACTCACAAACGGTTTTACAGTGGATCCACTCATCAGAAAGAAAATATAAACCATTTGTAGGTCACCGCGTTGCCGAAATTATGAATACAACCAATCCTCAGCAATGGCGTTGGGTGCCCACTAAACATAACCCAGCAGATTCAGCTACACGTCCTATCATTCCCCCTAAATTTAATAATGACCATCGCTGGATCAGAGGTCCAGATTTCTTGAAGTACGAAAAAGATTGGCCAACTACTATTGTCGAGAGCCCAACAATATTACCCGAAGAGTGTCATACTAGCCGCATCCTCCTTTGTCAGGCGAGTACCAATTTTATAAAATTTACTAATTTTAATTCATATTTAAAGATGAAGCGAACAGTGGGCTGGGTGTTACGAGCCGTATTGTTATTCCGCAAAAAGCGAGCCAACGTTGGTGCATTAACCGCATTTGAAATTGACGAAGCAGAAAAACTAATATGCAAGCAGGTACAGAGCGAATGTTTTGCGGATGAGATCGCACATCTATCAACGTCACGTCAAATACCCAAACAGAGCGCAATTTATCATCTATCTCCTTTCCTGGACGAACATGGCATTTTGAGGTTGAATGGCCGCATTGACAAGGCAACGTTTTTGCCACTGGAGACTCGTCATCCCATCCTATTGCCATCGAAACACGTAGTCACCGAAATGATCGTACAGTGCTACCACGAAAAAGAACACCATCAAAATACCGCAGTCATAATCAACGAGGTACGGCAAAAGTTCTGGATTCCGCGCATAAAGTCTGTTCATAAAAGAGTACAACACAAATGCCTAAAATGTATTGCAAATAAAGCCAAACCTGCGCCACCATTGATGGGACAGCTTCCGATTGACCGCATAACGCCGTACGTGCGACCGTTTACATATGCGGGTGTGGATCTTTTTGGACCACTTAACGTCGCAGTGGGTAGAAGAAGGGAGAAAAGGTGGGGTGTTGTGTTCACCTGTTTGACCGTAAGAGCGGCGCACATAGAGCTGGCGGAGGACCTGTCCACCGATGCCTTTATTGTGTGCCTCAGAAATTTTATAAATCGTCGTGGTACACCAGTTAGAATAAGAAGCGACAACGGCACCAATTTTATAGGCGCACAAAAAGAACTGAAGAGCGCTGAGCAGTTACTTGATATAGACCGCATACAAACAGAGGCCACAAGACGCAATATCGACTGGGTATTTAATTGTCCGGCTAATCCCAGCTCGGGTGGCTGTTGGGAGAGATTAATCAGAATTATCAAGTCGTTGCTAAATACAGTTTTACGTGAGACAGCACCTAGAGTGGCTACCCTACAAAGTGTGCTAATAGAAGCAGAAAATATTATAAATTCGCGGCCACTGACAGATTTGCCGTTGACACATGAAGATGACGAACCGCTAACACCAAATCACTTTTTGCTCGGTTGCGTCAATTCAACACAAACACCACATCCGTTCGACGAAAAAATATGTCTAAGAAAGCAGTGGCTAATAGCGCAAAATCTAAAAAATCGTATCTGGAAACGATGGTTAACAGAGTATTTACCTCAACTTATATGTCGCACCAAATGGAATGAGAAAGCCACCCCCCTTCGTGTTGATGATTTGGTCCTGATCTGTGAGACATCTCTACCACGTAGTCAATGGCAAAAGGGTCGCATCACAAAGGTTTTTCCTACCGAGGATGGCCAAGTACGCGTAGCAGAGGTGAAGACCAGTGGAGGAATTTTGCGTCGACCAGCCACACGTCTAGCTCGGATCTTTATTGGTGAATCCCAGGGAGATTCACGGGGGGAGGGGTGTTAGAGTCACCCTGTGACATTTCTATTTTGTTCTTCTTTATATACCTTTAATGGCATACATACATAGACAAATAAGTTCAGTTGCTTATGTATACATAATGACCGCTATTGCCCGTTAGAATGTACATGACGATTTCATATGAGAAAAATAATTTTGTTCATTGGCAAAAAAAGTTGGTAGAGTGCAGATGTGCCGGTAAAATACAATTGTGAAACGACCGAACTACAAACGACCAAATTACAAACAACCAAAACCAAATAAAATGAAAGTTGATAAATATTTTAAATAAAACAACATCAATATATTTTAAATCTTGCCAATCGTGTTTAAATTTCAACAATTTATATATAAAATATTTATTTAAATTTTCATAGTTGCAACATGCATTTGAACTTACTGGAAATTTATTATAAATCTGTATGTGAGTTTAGGCACATCACAGTGCTGTAAAAGATAATCACCCGTATTCTGCATTCAGTTGGATGTTCAATTTAATATTTTCAGAGTACCGATAAAACGTAGAATAGTCAGCCCTGCATGGCAAAAAGTGTACATACTTTCCGCCGTTTAAAGTTTATAAACGCCTAAGTCAGACTTTCATAACCGCCTAACCGACATTTGTGCCAAAAATTAAAATTGAATTCCTGACGGCCAACTCTACGACTTCAGAGCTGAAAACGACATTAGAAGAGCTGCCCTAGGACCAAATTTATAGTATGGATGGATAGAGCTGGACGCCAAGAGTTAAAGTTTGGCAATTCTCTATTTTGGCATAGGCGGTTATGAAAGTCTCACTTAGGCGGTTGTGAAGTTTAAACGACGATATATGTACATATGTAGTACACTGAGCCTTCGAGGTTCCAAATGTGATTCATCTGTAGTTCGTTTATGGTCGCTGTTGATGGAAATTCGTAGAACACCAATAGCAGATTTCAATATGGTTGCTATCATCTAAAGTAAATGAACTTTAAATTTCTTAATAAACTCACCAAGTAGTCCTACTCCATAGAGAACCCAGCACTAAAAAGACTTAATTTGTTACTTTTTAGTTGTTTAAACTTTCTCACAATACTAAAAACCAAAAAATACGTGACCAATTAGCTACAAGACCATTAAAAGATTCATAAGAAAAACTAAAATAGCGCAAGAAAATAATAATCAAAACATATTTTACTACCTACAATAACACCATGAGGGTGCAAATCAAGGCAATTCTAATAAATTAAATGCATAAAACGAGCAAGAACATGATATTAACAACAACAAACATACAAACAAATAAAAAAAAGTAATTCAACAAAATAATGAAGCAGTGGACAACAATCACAAACATAATAAATAATTTTGAAAGAGAAATCAGGAAACGTAATAGGAATCAATAAACATCAGCCCAGCAGACACTGAGGTTAGCTAACAATTTGAAAATGTCGCGAGAACTAGCGCTTTTCTCAAATCTCTAACGTTAGAGGACGACTCGAGAAACTGTCGAGCATCATAGCGTTCTCAGACAAGTTGGTAAAAATTATAATCTTCCTAATGAAATATTCTGTGGATGATAACGAAATCTAATTTGTTTAGGTCTCTAAAGAGATTCTAATGAGAGTTTACAAATGCGTACATACATACATACATACTTCTTTTCCTAATCAATTTTAATGGAATTCTAGGTTAGTGTTCTGCCTTAGTTTTTGATTAGAGACTAGAATTGCACTAGCTATCTAGTGTTGTTTCCAGAAATTCTCTAACGTTAGAGGGGGTTTTTTTCAAACTATCACCATAATGTTTGTTGGGTAGAATAAAGCAAGAGTTCACTAAAAGAACAGGTAAAAAAAACAATAGAGGCATAACTATCCATAACCAACATAAGCGTTATACCAACCAAAACGTCAATTGTCACAAAATTACGATGATGCTCTCAACGTTGACCCTAAGGTTAACAGGTTGTGGCTGTAGTATGTATTTATTATACATATATGCGTACACACATTTTTATGTACAAACAGGTATGGATGTAAGTAATCGCGCGCCGTTCCTAAATACCAAAGTGTGCGCAAATTTCTGAGAAATCCGACGCCAAAAAGGTACTCTCTAACTAGCCTAGAGTTACAGTTATACGCAGTAAATCATGTCTAGTTGAAGGAGTCTGAATAAAACAAAGAAGAAAGAAATAAAAAAGGTGACGCCAACCAAACTAAAACAAGAAACAGAACAAGAATAAAAATTAAAAAAATACAACAACAACAAATAGATAATAATTATGAAGAAGTGCTAACAAAAACTTAAATATATGTAAGTACATATTCGCTCATTTGCTGCAAGACCGGCATAAGTAAAAAAAATCGATTGTCCAGAAAACGCTTTTAAAGTTTTCAACTGACTCTAATCTTACACAGAAAATAGGAAATCCTACAAATTCAAAACAAACCAATTCAGTATAATATATTTAACATATCCATAAAGGAAAATCAACACCAAGTATCCATTTATGGTTTTTTCCTGAATAAGAACCAACTCTCCTTTGCGTAATGACGTTATTGTTGCAAAAATATATTCAATAGAGTGTCTTAAGTTATAATGTGTCATTATTGTTGAAAAAAAAAACAATAATTTCGTATTAATTCATTTTATTTTCAGTCTTTTGAACTTCAAATATACATATTATGTACTTATGAATATCACAAAAATAAACATAAATTAATTATAATTCATACACCGAGAGAAAAGATACTGGTAGATCAACGGGATTACGGGTTAAAACAACAGATTCCACAGTCAAATCACATCCAAAGGATATATCTGTTAAATTGACAGACGATATTTTGTTTTAACAGTTTTATTGTTGTACTACTCTGAAAACAAAAAATCACTGTGAATCCAAACACTTTTGCTGTTAAATCAACAATTTTCCGAAGTTGAAATTTTGTCACTTAAAAACAAATCCCTTTGTGTTTTACATGGCCATTTATTTCTAACAATTACTTTATAATGTGTATTTTTAGAGCCATTGGCAAGTTTTTTAAATCTTTTGTTTGCATTTTTCTCTTCATCCTCCCTCCGTTCTGTTTCCAAGTACAAATATGTAGCTTCATTTCCGCTTGTTTTCCATTGCGGCACCTTCTTCGCCTTCACTGCTTGCTATATTGTGTTCCCTATTTTATATTCTCCTCCGATTTCAAACCATGACATCAACCTGAAATTCAATCAAATGGCATCATATTTATAGTGCGAAATTCAACATTCAACTTTATATTGAATATTGAATATTGAACTTTAGTGGCTATTATACTTACCTCTGTTCGAAAAAGCATCCGTGAATTAAAACTCACTCACGCAAGCAAAGCAACAAGTAACAACGGAGAAAGCTGGCAGAAAGCTTCTTTTGATAGTCAACAGTAATGGTTTGTTGAATCAACAAATAAATATAAAGGTTACAGCAACAGATATTAGGGTTAAGTTAACAGTGACTCAGTTATATCAACGAAAATTTCTGTTAATAATTGACGATCAGTCCTGTTGAACTAACAAATAGGTTTTAATAGATATATTTGTTAAAGTAAAAGATGTTTTCGTTTATATAACTCTAAATGTGTCTACTTAAACATATTTCTGTTAATTTAACGAATTTAGGGATTAACAGAAGAAAACTGTTGATACTACTGTGATTATTTTTCTGAGTGTAGAAACAGTTTTTTGAACTTAAGAAATTAAGGAACTCTTCAACATATTTTCATCTTAAGTTATAATTCATAAACGAAAAATGTCAATTTTTTACTTCAAGTAATTAAAAAATTAATGGATTACATGTTTCGTCTTGCTATCCTCACTATCACTTTCTTGTTGCGGTGATTTTGAGCAGTATGTTGCATCAGCCACGGAGTCGTCAAAGTCTTCCGAAAAAGAGGATGATCGGGATAAACTCGAAGATGATTTGCTGCTGTTGCAGTTTGACATTTTAAAATAACATAAAACAACAACTTTTATTATTGTGATCGTGCGTTTTATTCATACATAGCTATATTTTTTATCAGCAATAGCATCATATTTTGTGTTAGTGAGAGCAATTTATTGTTACTTACAACGACACATTTTGTTATAATGTAAAATGATGACTGTTTATTAGTCATTCTTTTATATGTAATAACGTCATATCACGAAATACTTAAGTTGGCGATAGTATTTTTATCAACTAGAACGTCATATTTTGTAATATACCCTGTTTGAATTAAATCAAACTTTTCAACAAGATAGTCATAACTCAAATTAGCGCTGTGTACTTGAAAAAATCTAGATTAAAAATACCATTACCTTTCCGCGAAGAACTCCACAACACAAAATATGCCTCTGTTTGAGAAAGCCAAACGATCTTAACACGACGGCAGCAGTCGCACAACTGAGATATGTCGTTCTTACGTATAAAAAAAGTTGAAACAGATGAAATGAAATAACGGCATATTCTCTTCTCAAGCGGAGCATGTAAGAGGTATTCATATGAATTTTTTACTCAACATTAAGTATGATATAACGAACAATTCTGCATCATTAACTCAAAAATCACGTTTTTTGATTTATGCCGGTCTTGCAGCAAATGAGCGATATGTAGGTATATTTACAAAAGCAAATAAATATAAAAACTGTCTCGGCAAGGCAACGTGATTATGCACTGCACAAAATAAAAAAAAACATATTGCAACAACTACAACAAAGGAAAACAACAAATAAAACAAAGCAGAAATCATAACTGCATAAGCAGCAGAATAAAAGGTAAAAATAAAAAGGCAGGCAAATTGAAATCAAAATCGTAGACTCGCACGAGCAAAAGGGCCAAAAATATGTATGTATATATATAAAAGCCGTTTAATGGCTATAAAATGCACACAAAAACACATGAATATTTAAACATACATATATGTATGTATGTATGTATATAAATAAGCAACCACATGTGACAGCATCCAACAATACAATAATAGTTCTCTGGCCAATGTCGTCATCGTCTGTCTGTGTCCATTATAACCTATGGTGTGGCATATAGGCATGGGTAACATTGCGCTGCGCCGCGCAATTGCGCTGGCGCCAACCCTGGTGTTATTGCGCTAACTCCGATTTGGAAAATGCGCCAACTCAATATAGCGCTAACTCAATGTAGCGCCAACTCAATGTAGCGCCAACCCAGTATAGCGCCAACTCAGTATAGCGCCAACTCAATGTAGCGCCAACTCAATGATGCGCTATTGCAATATAACACTGACTCAATTTCGTGCGCTAACACCAGCACCAATATAGCGCTAGTATAAATTGGCACCACCACAAAGCCAATAACAGCACAGCGTATATGACACCGTCACAATTATGTATGCTAACGCCAATACCGAACCATCGCTAATACGAAAGGGTATTGATATTTTACTTTCACAAATAAAGAAGACAAAATTGACATTATCTGTGAATAGGAGAGAAAAATATAATACAAAATAAATTAAATAAAATATTTATTAGCATATAGTATATTTTTGTTACGCATGGTAAATGGTAAGGGGAAATTTCGATATAATGCGCCCGGACCCGGAATTATTCTGCCAGCGTGTATGTAAGCAGAATTGCGCCAAAAGAAATAAAACGGGTATAGTAGACAGTAAGAAGCAAACAAGTGTTATTTATCGATTATTCCATGGCAATTGCGCTAAAGGTGTTATTGCGCCAGAACCGTGCGCGGCGCCATGGTTGGCGCTGGTGTTATTGTATCAGCGCCAAAAAAATTGCGCCATTACCCATGGCTAGTGGCATATCAAAAAATTTCACGTACCTATGTACATGAGCACACACGTTTAAAAATTAAAAAAGGAAGAATCCCAGGGCAACGAAACCACAAAAAAGGTTAGCCACCGCGTAAACTGGCTGACTTGCCTCCCTGGCTAATAAACATACATACATACACGTGTACCTACTCGCCATAAAGTCATCTTCCTTCAGTCAGCGCTTCATTGCGCGCGGAATCTGCAGGCGCGTGGTGTCGACAAAATTCTTAATAAAATTACATGCCAAGCAAAGTGTATAAAAAATTTACTATCCGGAACGGTAGTAACTGAACCAAAAGTTGAAAAAAAGAGGAGTATAAAACAATATGAGCAACAAATGAGGGAGATCTCGATTTGAGCTGAAGGTTATATACACAAATGTGAGTTTGCTTTTTGTTGAGATTTTTGGATAATATTAAACAAATATCCGATGAATAACCGCTAAGTAACCTGTCAATATCTTTTTCGGAACAAAAACTATCTTGAGATTAAAAACGATTGACCAGGTTATGCGAGCACAATTTCAAAGAGAGTTTCAATCGTTAGCGCGCGAGAACCACAGCAAATGCATTATCTAACGTAAGAGAATTTGTGAAGACTGCATTAGAAAACTAGTGTAATTCTCTAACTATTCTCTAAACGAAAGCGAAGGCAGTAAACTAAACTAGAATTCAATTGGAAACTGTTTAGAGAAAAAAAGTATTTGAAAATTCTGCTTAGAATCTCGCTAGCGAAACTGGATTAGATTTCGTTACGACGATTATAATTTTCTCGATTTCAGAACTTTGTACCATTTTGCTTGAGAATCCCAATGACTCTGGACATTTTCTCGCGTCGTACTTTAATAATACAACTTTGAGAAAATGGCTAGTTTCCGAGACATTCTCAAAACGATAGCTAAACTCAGTGTTTATTAGGAACGATCGCATCAAATAAACAAAATGTGGCACGAGTTGAGTGATCGAACAAGTACAAGTGTACTCGTTAGCGAATACTACACTCGTAAAAAATCAATTTTTAATCACTCACGATTGCAACGATTCGGGACCTAATTGAAGATGAACTCGCTGCCGATTTGACAGCTCAAATTTTTCTTTGATGACTTTCAAATATTTTTTTTTTTAATATTATAAAAACTCTTCACGAATATGCCCGTTTATCTTAGCGCAATTGGTTATACGCAAACCAACCCAATCAACAGGGCGCACCCGGGCGGTCGGTCAACCAAGTGGTATATGTGTCAGAGTACCCTGCAAAAGTCATTGGATTATATGGTCCATTTGTGGTAAGTTGGAGTACTTTCAAAGCGATCATTAATATAGCGCAAACGACCGATTCATGTTTCTGCATCGGCTCGTAGTTAGCCGAACACGATAACGAAAACCAAATGTTTACCGCGATGACGACGAAGTACGTGTATACATACATACATAATTATGTAGTTAAGTTAGGTACTCCATTAATTAATCCAATGTAGGTAGGTACTCCATGGATTAATTTGATGTTATGAGGGACTGTTACAATGACATGCAATGTTAATTGGACCATAGTTTTGTATGACATGTGGCAGGTTTTGGAGTGCTCGGTTGGTCCATAGCGAGCACTCCATGAATGGGCGAATGGAGTACTCGAAATTTTTGCACGGTAACTGAATTGCAGGCCCCAACACTGTTTCGCCACTGCCACACAAACTGATTCGCTGACTAGTTGGTTGCCCGGCTGGCCGTCTTAACAGTGGCTGTTTTGTACCAAAAGGTATAAACATCATTAACTCACTGATTTATTAGCTGCAGTCCAGCGCGGCGACGACAATGCGTTAAAGTCGCAGTCGCAGTCGCGGTAAACTGAAAACTGAAAACTAAACGCCATCGTGGACCGCATCGTGAGCTGGGACAACCAAAAAAAGCAATAACAAAAACATGATTTTTTTCGTATTAAAAGAGCTCTGTCTACTTGCTGCAACCAATAGGTTGCCGCAATTCGGTGGAATTTTCTTCATGACAATTTCGTCGTCCTACGTCTGGAATGGTTGCTGCTGCTGGTGATAGTTGATGTGCCTGCCACTAGTGTTGTTGTTATTGCTGGTTCTTTAATATCAAACCTCTTTTTCAATTTTTCTTGTTGTTTGTTGTTAATTTTTTTCCTTGTTTTGGTTACCTTACCTTTACCTTTGACTAAACCATTTTTTTTGTGTGTGCCCCATAATCATATAACCGCACACACCAAAAACATAAAAAGAACATAATCAAAACGGTGATGACCGTATATTGTCAGCTTGTTAACAACAAAGCAAATATTGCTTAATTTTTATTATAGTCACATGTGTCCAAGAGCCAAACGCAAAGAGGGAAGGAAGCCCTTGCAGCCTCAGAGCCTGACTGCTTGCTTTGTAGGTACGACTTTCCTTTTTGTGTTGGCTCAGATTTTTTCTTTCTCTTTTTCGTATTAATTTATTTTCATTTAATTATGTTTTTTTGCCTGCATTTTTACATTAATGTCAAGTCAAGCACAGCGCTGATGTTTGCTGACACATCACCTAAATAGTAATTTTTATGAAGTTTATGAGCGTAAAGGTGGCGAAAAGGGTTGCGCCACCAGCACTGTCTGTGCTTACAGTCTTGGTTTATGGCTTATGGCTCAAAATTCCTTTTTTTGCAGTTTTTTTTTTATTTTTTTTATTTTCATCTTTGCAATAAAAATCTTCATAAATGCGAGTTGAAGTAGTTGAGTTGACCCACACACAAGTTTTTATTATCAAAAGCATGTCAAAACAAGCTGTTAAGCAACATCAGATCTCTGTATCACTCTCTTGCGCGTAGTCCATTGTTTAAAACTCTAAACGACTTTTGTATTTTCAATAATTAAATTGAATTATCCAAATGCTTAAGTGTTGTGGGTATGGGATTGTATAAAGTGCCCTTTGCTTATTTTTTTTTTTTGGTTGCTCTTGTAACGGCAACACAGTTTTCTTTTTTTGGCGTGATTTAAATTTGAACCCTTTTGGGCACCTTAAAACCGAATCTCAGTCGATTTTTTTGTTTGTTTGTTAAATAAGCAAAATTCCAAATACCTACATACACACGTTATAATTCCTGTTGTAAACATATAAAATATATTGTATGAGTCTTGGGTTTCATAAGCTGCTTGCCTCCCATAAATTTGGTAATGTCCACTAGAACAGCTTACTACGTTTTGTGTATACGTTGACTTTGGATATAAACCCTGAGCTTCAAAACGCCCATGCATTGTAAGTCTGGAAATATTTGCTTTTCCTTAACTCAATGAATCGTTCTGAGTTAGCTTCCGAAGTTTAATAATTTTACAATTTCTGAACTTGACAACTTCTGTTCCTTATATTTAAATGAAAATCGTGCTGAGAAAGATCTTATATACAACCGTGGATTTGTGAGGTTCATAGTAAGTGCATATATTGAAAATATAATGAAAATGGTTTCGATAGAAATGAGAATCAAATGTTACTATTATTAACAAGCGAATAAATATTAGTTTAAAAAAAAAACTAAAAAACATGCTTTAATGATAAAAATCGAACTAAAAAGTGAGAAATAATTCTTTAATGTAGAAAGAAAATGATGAACAAATATGTACATACATAAATCTATATAAAGAAAAAGGTACATTTTATGATGGCTTATAAATTTCTTATAATGGTAATTTATTGCACTGCTACTGTGTTTAGTAATCCCACAGCGTCAAGAAATAAACGAAAAGAAACAGAAGGAAAACCTGCTTAAAAGCCATATGACCAATTAAAAAAGAAGAAAGACAGAGTTAAGTAAAGGAAACATAAACCAAACAAGTAAGGAAGCCTAAGTTCGAGTGGAATCGAACATTAGATACTCAGCTGTATGCTTTCATTGTTTGTTTGCGTTTGATGGAAACACGGTGTACTTAATATAAAGCGAGTGCTGCATAAAGTGGGCGTAGCCACGCCCATTTTCAACATTTTTATCAGTCATCCAACTAAGCATATGAATATTATTCTTTGTGCAAAATTTCATTCCTTTATGACTTCTAGTTACAAAGATGTCACGTTACAAATTTCCAAAGCGTGTTCCAGAAATATCTTTGCTAAAAAGTAGGCGTGGTCATAAACCGATTTCAATAAATTTTTGCGTGTCTATTAATACAAGTTATAAAAGCGTACACACCAAGTTTAGTCATTATATATCAATTATTTGTCGAGTTATGGGCTCAGAAATCTCGTCTATTCCAGCTTCAAAAAAGAGGCGCTGCCACGCCCATTTTCCAAAATTTTTACGGTTTTTGTCTTATGTTCATAGTTAGACTCCTGCCATAAAATTTTAATGATATATCTTTATATTTGACAGAGATATCGCTTAAAATGTTTTTATTAGGTCACTTTATAAGACCCATATTTAAAAGTGGGCGTGGCCCTCAACCGATTTTGGTAATTTTTCGTCAAAACATTTGCCTAAGTAAGCAAATTACGCATACCAAATTTCATCGATATATCTTTAACGGTTTCTGAGTTATGACATATAAAACTTTCAATGTTTGACCCTTAATAAGTGGGCGTGGCACCGCCCATTTTCCAAAACTTCATCAAATTTCTTCATAAGGGCCTGAGCTCAACACGTGGGTAAAATTTCATCGCTCTAGCTATATTAGTGGCTGAGATACCAAATTTCCGATTTTTTCTATATAGGAAAAGTGGGCGTGGTCATGGTCCGATTTCGCCCAGTTTCAATACCAACCGTCCCAGTCTCGATACCAACTTGCATTCCAAATTTCATCAATGAGTGGTAGTTCCACTCTACTTCCTAAACATGTAAATAGTTTTCCGGAAACGTATCTTGTTGACAACTTCTCTAATGCAAATTTACTCCAAGCCAATAATTTGCGAAATAAGTTATCTAAAATACTTGATCTAATTTTTGTAGATGATAATATAAACTATAATATAATTGAGTGCTTAGATCCACTATCGCCTCCAGGTTTACATCATATTCCACTTACTATTTGTTTTAACTTCTATACATATCGATCAGTTCGTTCAGTTAACAATGCTCATTTTTGTTATAAACGAGGAAATTTGGCCAATGTCAACTCGGAAGTCTTTTCCGTCGACTGGGATCTGCTTTTTTCAGGAGTCAATGTTGCTGACTGTTTTTCTATTTTTAAAAGTAAAGTACATGAAATTTGCTTGAATAACATTCCTTTTAAACAGAGGACATCATATAAAATAGAGCTCTAGATACCCGGGTATCGAACAGTTCGAATTGATCGTTTTTGTTTGAAGCCCGTTTGTTGTTCAAATGCCCGTACAAACATTCGAGCATTCGAGCTTACAAACAAAAAAAAATGTGTGTCGAAAAAACAAAAGTAAAAACAACTACATATGAAGAAGAAAAAAAAAATAATAAACAAAAGAAAAAAACAAACTTCAAAATGCCCGAATTGTTCAAATGCCCGTACAAACATACGGGTAATAAACAAACAAACGACTGTTCGAGCATTTGAACAACATTTGTTCGGGCTACTCGAAAATGTTCAAAAAAAATCTGGAGCTCTAATATAAAACTCCGTGGCATAATAAACGACTTGCGAAACTAAAAAGTTTAAGAAACAAGTTTTATAAAAAATTCAAGCTTAACCGCTCTGAAGCATATAAATTAAAATACCTGCGTTTTTCCAAAAAGTTCAAACTGTTGAACAAGAAACTGCATTGCAGATATGTTCGCAATTTCGAACTGAATATTAAAGAATATCCAAAATCTTTTTGGAATTATGTTAACTCTAAAAAGTCATGCTCTAGCATTCCCTCAGATGTTTTTTATAATGGGACTCGGGCTTCTTGTACATTTGAAGCAGCAAATTTATTTGCTGATTTTTTCCATTCAAATTTTGCAGATAATTCTGAAATTTCAGACAGGTCATTTGAAACGGTTGACAGTCCAATTAATTTTGGAGCCCTGTCTTTATCGCTTGATGACGTTATTGATGGCATCTTACACATCAAATAATCGTCACTTTCTGATGTAGATGGCTTATCATCTTACCTCCTTAAAAATTGTCTGGCGTTTGCTCATCCACTTCTTCTCATATTTAATAAATCTTTGAGTTGTGGTGAATTTATTGATGCATGGAAAGTAACCTTCATTAGTCCAATTTTCAAAAGTGGTAACAAAAGCAATATTTGCAATTACAGGCCCATTTCTAAACTGTCAACCATTTCAAAACTGTTTGAATATATAGTAAAACAGAAGGTTTACTTTTCAGTGAAACATATTATTTCGGACAGCCAACACGGTTTCACAACAGGCAGATCCACGGTCACCAATTTAGCGATTTTTTCTGATTTTTGTCTGTCGGCGTTCAACGACCGTCTTCAAGTGGATGCCGTCTATACTGATTTTTCGAAAGCGTTCGACAAAGTCAGTCATTCAATCCTTATACGTAAATTGGCTAGTTTGGGGTTTCACTCAACATTTCTTTCATGGATAAAATCTTACCTTCAGCATAGAAAATGTGTAGTAGTTGTCGACAATACACACTCTAATTCTTTTATAGCCTCTTCTGGTGTTCCTCAGGGCAGCATTCTCGGCCCGCTGCTTTTCGTCATTTTTATCAACGACATTTCAACCTGCCTTAAAAGTTCTAAATTTCTTCTATATGCTGATGACCTGAAGCTATTCTCAACCATCTCAACCGTTGCAGACTCTTATAAAATCCAATCCGACCTGAATAACCTAACTGATTGGTGTTGTATCAATGGCCTACAGTTAAATACAAACAAATGTTTTCATGCATCGTTCTGTAAATCTCGTTCGTGTATTCCCACTACTTATTTTATTAATGGAACTCAGCTTTCGACTCTTACTGAGATAACCGACTTAGGTGTAGTTTTTGATTGGAAATTTTCTTTTAATAGCCACTTAAACTATATAATTTCTAAATCTTATTCAATGTTGGCGTTTATTCGTCGATTTAGCCGAGATTTTTCAGATCCCTACACTCTTAAATTATTATTCACATCACTTGTCCGATCTAAATTAGAATATGCTGCTTTCATTTGGAGGCCTTATCATGCAACTCATATTAACAGACTTGAGCGGATTCAGAAAACGTTCCTGCGTTTTGCACTTCGTTCACTGAACTTTTTTTTCATTTTGATATATATAAGTCTATATCTATCTCGATTATTTTATTCTGTTACAATCCACCGTTATGTGATTAAAACTATAATACGCTGTGTACTAGTACAGCTGAGTATAAAAAAGCTTTGCAAATGGTCACTGAAACCAACTAAATTTGAATACTTAAAAGTTGAACGTTCAAAAAGCAATAAAAATACAAACAAATTAATCGTCATGTTATTAGAAATATTTCGTGGGGACCATATTATATTCGCTTTTGTTTTAATAGCGATTTTATTAATTATTTATGCTTAATGTTCAACAAAAAGCAAATTGGCTTAGAGTTAAGAAATAATTAAAATTTATGCATATTAAATTTTTGGGGTGTTGCCTTTTTTATTAAGTAGACACAGTAGAGTGTATAATTTTTGGCTCCTTTTAGATTAGAGCTACATAATAACCCGTAGAAATGTGCTGGAATGAGTAAGACGTGCTTACTATCTACACTTCTCCACTGTCTACACTTTATCAAGGCTTATCAGCTGGTTCATTTCGTTTTTTTTTGTTTAATGAAACTGGTCAAATTGCAAGATTTTGTCTTTTCTAATAAAATCATGGATGGCCGCTGTGGTGCAGTGGATAGAGTGTTCGCCTGCTATGCCAGAGATCTCGGGTTCAAACCCCAGTCCGAGCAAAACACCAAAAAAATTTTCTAATTAGGAAAAATCCAATTATTGGGTTTATAGAAATAGCGGTCACCTCTCGGCAGTGGGCGGCATACCCTCCGAGTGTATTTCTGCCATGAAAAAAGCTTCTCACAAAAAATGCATTCGCCGTTCGGAGCCGGCATAAAACTGTAGGTCCATCCAATTAGTAGGAAAAACAAAAGGAGCACACCTCGAATTGGGAGAGAAGCTCGGCCATAAAACTAGTCAGAGTTATAATAGCGCTATTTTATTATTATATTATTATTATATTATAATAAAATCATGGATAGCTTTTCTCAGCTTATTTGCTTAGCAGCTTGCCAAATCTCGTCTCGAGAAAGCAGCAAACACTCCGTGTGGAGCCTTGCGGAATTGTGCACATTTTTCCTGCTTAGAAGCTGTTCTGTAAGGATTTTGTAAAAAGAAATAGCTAGACAAATTTTCTTGTGGGATATCAAATCTTTGTATGTATGTACATGTGTATGTACATAGGAAAAATGTGTTGAAAAAGGTGCAGACTGATCGAGTTCGATTTGCACTTACTTCTCAATGGGATAGGAATGATACTCTTATTTGCTGGAGTGCTTGTTAGCATGAATCGATTAATCGATATTTTATTAGAAAGAATAAATGATCTATCACACGTTCAACTACTAGTGTTTTAAGTCTAAAATGTAAATCGCGTCTCTTTTCGGGGAGGAATTATTAGAATATATTTGCGTTGATAAATCACTTAGAAGTGTAAGTAATGCCAAGAAGCTCTTCAATACTGCCATCATGGCGGCACCCGGCACACACACTTTTTCGGAGACAATTTTTTAAAAATCTGAACTAAGGTGTCCATATACACATTTATGCTCGACAACAGCCAAAATTGCGCAGAATTGAAACTAATAAATTACAAACACCATACTATTTATAATCAAAAGCAACAGAGAACCAAATCTTTAGCACGAAATTTTTACATATTTTTTAACAACAAAACATGCCTGCAATTTGGATTAGCCTCACCCCCAAAACGCTAGAAAGAAGTCCACACGAAAATTTACTGCCATTCCTAGAATATGTAAAAAAAACTGATTTACTTAACGAACGTAAATGCGCGCCAATTAAGAACTTCCAATGAAAATGGCATTATTTTTCATGCAGAGAAAGCATTTCTTTGATTTGGTGTCCCAATAGAGGGCGAAGTATAAAAGTATTAGGGCGAAGCGCAAATAAAAAATGAACTGTTTATTTTATACAATATATTTTGTTGCCAAAGAAAAAAAAGAAAAACGAATATGTATGTATGTTACACACACGCCACCACACCGCACCTACAGAATTGCTAGCTCTAAAGAATAACTTCTTTATGTTTTTTTTTTGATGTAGATGACTTTCTACACGCAAAACGTTTAAATTAATTTATATGAAAGCTTGGCGCTGACATAAGCATATAATATGAACATATATATGTACATATGTATCAACATAACAACAACAACAAGAAAACGAAGTCAAAGATAAAAAACAAACATGAAAACTTCGAAAACAAAGCGTATTGCTGTCATCACATGTGTATACAACAAATTCATGTTCCACACTAATATTTAAAAAAAACAACAAAGTAAAGAAAAAAAATTATAATGCGCGCCCACGTAAAAAAAATTGTTTTACTCGTAAAAAAAAATTGTGTACTTCAATGGAAAAATCTCTAAAATATGTACACTCGAAAAACAATAACAAATTATACGTTTTGGTACCTACACCACAATTTACTATGAAGAAAGTGGTAATAAAATTGTGTTTAGAAATTGCGTTTTCTATTTAACCTTTGTAGATTTTAATTTGGGCATTATTTTTTGGTCGTAAAGTAATTTACTAGGAATTTGTTGTGATGAAGAAAGGAATTTCAAATTACCTAAATAGGCAAGTGCATGTTTTTACATAAATATCCAAAAATTTAGAGAGAAATAGTAATGAATTCGAGCAGGGTTTCCATTACTCCTAGAGTTAGAAATATAAGAAATGCGCTATCCATATAAATTGGTAGAACTAACGTTAATCACAAATAATATATGTAATTACAATGAAACTAAAACGCAGTTAATTAATTTGTAAATGCCCAAAAGTGCAGCGTAGCGGAAAATTTGGAAAACGTTATATTTTTCACCAAAACAATGTTATGCTAATGACTTTATTTCTTTCTGTACAATGTTTTCGGTGCTACAAAAAAGCATCAAAGCTCAACAAAAATGAATTTGGCGTAAGAAAGTCAAATTGCGCAAACAACAAAAATTCAAACCAAGAATGAAAATTAAACCGCCATAAACTTAAATGAAAAATTGGCGCATGAACCGCAAACATTAAAAAATAATAATAAACAATATTTAGTGGCACGATTAAGTGCTTAGACTAATACGAAACAACAGAAAAAAACTACCAAAAATAAATGATTGAGGTGAAACAAATAAAACAAAACAACCAAAAAAATGTAGCCGTCACACAGACAAGTGTTAAAAAAAGTTAAAATACGGCATTTATAAAATGATACTGTGCTACAAATGTAAAACGGAAAGAACTAAACCAAAACGAATGTGAAGAAATGAAAAAAAAAAACAAACGCGTACAAATGTATGTAATAGTACTAAAATTGCTGCTAACAACATGCGCGTTAATAGCGCGCATTATTTAGGCTGGTTTGCATGCAAAGCAAATGCAGGAGGGAACATGCAAAGTAGTTAAAGAGAGTACGAAGATTTCATTTTAAATTTATCAAACACCATACAACATCACTTCTACTATTGCTTATGTAAGTGTGTTGTTATACCCCTGCAAACAAGCCGAGTACTCCATGCACGCGTGTATAGAGTACTCGCTATGGACCAACCGAGTACTCCTCAACCTGCCACATTTCATATAAAAAATATGGTCCATTTAACATGGCGATGTCCTAGGCAGGGATCACATACTCCGATTTCCGCATGACACCCGAGTAATCCAAGGAGTACCTACATAGGAGTAATCCATGGAGTACCTACATGGGAGTAATTCATGGAGTAGGTACTAAAATTTATGAAATTTAATTATCTCTGAACAGATTTGAACTACTGTCAATTCAATTTGATTATTAGCATTACATACATATATAAGTAAGCCTTTCTTTAATAAAAATAAAATAATAAAATTTTTCTAGCGCAATCACCAACATGTGTCGCGTTCAATGTCTTTTTATTACTAAATCGTGCACGTTGAAACGAGCATGCATATGTACATACATACATACATACACATACAAATGTACGCACTTGCTTCGTCGTTATCGCGATATACATACATACATTCGGTTTTCGTAGCAATGTTCGGCTAACTATGAGCCGATGAAGATAAACGATCACTTTGAAAGTACTCCTACCTACCACAAAATGGATCATATAACCCTATGATTTTTACAGGGACAGACGGCCGGAGATCATTTGGCGTGGCACTTTGATAGGCCCGTCACATAGCATACGTCGATCCGTCTACGTCGACGTATGTGACTGACAGCTCACGTACTTGACGGAGAGGTCGCCACATAGGAAACGTTGGCGGATATACAGAAATCAGCTGTTTGATTAACCTTTAACTACAGAGGTGGTGGCAAAAATTTAACTCTTTAGAATATTTTGTAATTTCTCTTTTAAGTTGCCCTCTTGAAATTCAGTTTTCAGTAACTTCACATCTCCTGATAATTCTTGACCATTTTGTTTTATGGAGGAATGTTATACAAATGAGAAAAAACTCGAAAAGCAAATTGCAAAAAAAGTGAAATTCAAGAGTAGCTAAAGGTTAACAATCAAAAGCAATCAGCTGACATAGCGACGGATTGACGTATACCAAAAGTTGACTTTTGGGCAACTTCGGTACGTTGCGGCGACGGATCCGTCGTACGTGTGACGACGTACGTTTAAATGCCGACATTTTACTGAGCTGTCAGTCACATACGTCGACGTAGACGGATTGACGTATGCTATGTGTCGGGGCTATGACTCTTTACAACAGAGATCCCCAAAACTCTAACTGCAGCAGTATTAGTGAAAAACTACTAGTTGAGTGCCCAGCTTCTACCGTCGCATCGTTCAGTAGCTTGCGGGCAAGCAAAAAGACAACAACGTGCACGCATATATTTTTCGCTTTTATGCGCTGCTATACCACGTCGCACAATGCAATACGAAAAATACTTTATGATGCCCAATGCTTGCGCGACGTCGTATAAAAGCGTATGAAAACGAAGTATGCGTGTACGTTGTTATCTTTTTGCTTGCCCGCAAGCAACTGAATCGTCGCACGGTCGTAGATGGTCACCTAACTTTTGCGCTCTTACTACGACAAAACGAGAGAGTATAACAATCTGTGTGAGTTGAGCGTTGCACCTCAGTGCTATGAAACGAAGACCCCTGCTTTACAATAACGAAAATAGCAAGCAAACCTACGAACATATGTACATAAAACTACATAAAAATGCAATTGGCAAACGATTCTGAACGACAGAAAGTACCCGGTTATATTTGGAGTTATACATACATACCTTGTACATAGCGATACTTGAGTGCAAAATCGTTTCTGTAATGTTTCCAAAAACCGCTCCAGTTTAGAAAAATATGTATGAAATGATAACCTAATTAAACTCCGTATAAGTCCCTTTTATAAGGCATGTTGTATTTCCCATGATGAATAAGCCTTACGAATAAGAGTTCCTCTCAGAGAGAAAGAGCTTTTGCTATGAGCCAACACAGCAAAATCAGGCCTAACATCAAAAAATAATATAAAAAGGCGTGTATAATGCCCTATATAAGTCTGATTATAAGGTGATTAAACTCCAAATAATCCCTTGTTAAAACGAATATGATTAGCCTTATCTATTTGGTGAATAAGCCTTATTATAATATACATACATATCGTCGTACCGTACGAAAACTAACATATTTAAAATTTCTGGCGAAAGCTAATAAAAAAAAAAAATTCTGTACGAAAAGTAACATATTTCACTTTTGGCTGACGAAAATTAACAAAATCGACTTTTGGCTGACGAAAAGTATCAGTAATTATATACTGTTTTTACATTAAAATTGTTGTTGTTTAAACGAAATTGATAGTTTTCGTCAGCCAAAACTCGATTTTGTTACTTTTCGTCGGCCAAAAGTCGAACTTTTTACTTTTCGTCAGCCACAAAAAATATGATGTTAGTTTTCGTATGGTACGACGATATAAACAATATATAAGCCCTTAGAATTATCTCAAAGTCCGTCTCCACATAACTTGATGCGCCAGCGAAACATCTCGCTCAATAACCCGTCTCCACGTGGCTGATCGTTATTCTGTTTAACATTTCTCTTTCTTGTTCTTCTTAAATGTTTGTGTGTTTGCTTATTTTTGCGTTTTTGTTTTGGTCTGTGTGAGATTTCGATAGATTTTCGATACAAAATTAGAGAAGGCATCGATATCATCGCGTTTGGCAAGAGGATTGTGAACGAAACAACTTCACTCGCTCTCAGAAATTTGTATGGAAATTAGCGAGTTTCGGCACTCGTTTCGAGGTCGAAATAAGATTGAGAGAGTGAGTGCAGAAAAAAAGAGCGAAACACGTTATGTGGAGAGATGGTATAAGTCGTATTTCTCATAACGGATAAGCCCTGAGAATAAGGTTTCCTCTCAGGGAGATAGAGAGAGAGAGAGAGAGAGAGAGAGAGAGCGAGAGAGAGAGAGAGAGAGAGAGTATACCTTATGATATCAACACAAGAAAATAATAAGGCGTAGATTTTTTGGAGGGATGTACCAGCTAAATGCTGACTAATATATGTATGTACTACATATGTATTTACAAAAAATTGTGGGTGAAAAAATGTAAAAAAAAGGCAAAAATATTTTGTTTTGTTTTTGATAAATAAGAAAACATTATAATTTGAGCAGCAGCGAAAAACTACAAATACAAAAGCTAAACGTTCAACTAAGTAGGCGCTTACCTAAAGTAACAGATATTAAAATTCCTATAACATACATAAATACATACATATATTTTTATGATATTAGCGGGCATTTACAACCAAACACACAGAGAACACAATTTGCGGCGCTTAAATTTGCTTCACCTTTGCCACTCAACTCTCATGCCACAAAGTACATGTAATAACTCAATGTTAGTTCAGGTGCTCTGCATTCATTTTCTTTCGTTTCTTTTCCTCCCTTGTGTTTTCCCACCCTTTTATACACTCTGCAGTTGTCTTCGGCATAATTAAAATTTGTGAACCAGTTATAAACGAACAATAACAACTAAAATGTAAAAATTCTATAAGTACATGTATTAAATGGCAGAAGCAAATTTTAAAGCAGGTTAGGGTATCACGGAAAAGGCAAATATGAAGGAAGACGATTCATCAACTTGTTTTAAAAACACCAGAAATAGTGCTTTTTGGCTTGAAATTGTAGTAAACTTTCTTTGTTAGTTTCATCACTGCAGAATGTGAGTCGAACTTTTCATGTGGTACTCAAGGTAGGTAACTAAGGTAATTTTTAATATGTTCTTGGGCAAGATCAAAGTTATCAGCTGATGCGTTGACTGCTCTTGATCTCTACTCTCTCTCTATTTTCTTCCTTTGTTCATAGCATATTAAAGGAACTCTTTTTGTTAAACATTCAGTAGAAAGTCTCGTTTGAGTTACATATATCCGAGTGTTAGCCGTCACTTAAAAAAGGGGAAACGTTGTTCCGCTGCAACAAAAACTTTTGTGAAACACCCAAATGTGCATAAAAATGCTAAGTAAGTTAAACTGTGTACTAAAGCCAGCTGGCTTGTGGCCAGTTAAATTCATTGTAGAACAAGTTAATGACTCGCAAAGTTTACTTCATGTATGTATGTATTTATGCGCGTATTTTTGAATGAATGTAAATGCGCCAACATCGCGAATCATCAATTTTCGCTGCCGTGCGCTTTTTTCACACACCTACTGTAATATACATACATATGTACATACATACCTTAGACAAATGGCTATATGTGCAACAGTGTATAGGTTAGTTTTATTAAAACTTACGGTTGTTTTAATAGGAATATATGCTTTTGTGTTTCATTTTTATTAAAGTAAACTATATAAATACAAATTTTTTTAATAACCACATTTTAACTAGAAAAATTAAAAAAAATATATTTCCTTCATAGAAAGTGGCTATATGTGCAAAATTTTCTTTACATCATTTTATATAAATTTATTTAAATTTAAGAAAAGTATGTATTCAATTAATATGAAATACTGCTTCCCCTGTTGTGTTCTACCAGTCTTAGTCTCCGGTGTATTGAACTGGCCAATTTTTTAAGGGCAGATAAGTAAATTTTTCCCATTTCGTGGCAATGGATGGTTTCAAGTCCATAAATGTGTTATATTGGTTTGTTAGAGCGAAAATTATGGCTGATATTATACCCCAAAGGTCCTCCATCAGGTTAAAGCCTGGTCTGAAGGCTGGCCATTGCATTAAAGGCATATTGTCCGATTCAAAAAAAGTTTCGTTGCCCGTCCAACCGTGACCATGGTAGACCTCTTCAAATGGAATCATTTCAGTATACAGTAACTCTATATATGATTAACTATACATTCGGCTCGCTAAGAAGCATATGTGGGACTTGCCTGAAGCACTTAAGGCAGCCTATAACATAAGGGTGCCACCACCATGGATTCGTTCGAAGTAAGTCTATGGTGGATGTCGCGTATCCGTCCAATATTTGTGGTAAATGTCAGGACCATTAAGATTAAACTTCTTTTTGTCATTACAAATTACATTTTCAAATTCTATGTCCCAAAATTGGTATTTTTGTAAAAGGCGATTTGGACATTTTTGTGGTGCTTAGTTAGACGAGGTTTAGATACCTTTGATTGATATTGAAGCTGCAAGTCGTGGGTCAGAATTTGTTGGAAACGCTACCTGGTAACATTAAGATTTAATTCGGTTTTAA
Organism: Urophora cardui; assembly: GCA_960531455.1. Classification (NCBI taxonomy): domain Eukaryota; kingdom Metazoa; phylum Arthropoda; class Insecta; order Diptera; family Tephritidae; genus Urophora; species Urophora cardui. Next base: position 810,077 of record OY482672.1, read on the forward strand.
TTTTGATGCATGTCCTGTGTAACTAATGGCCGAATTCGGCGTTTAGTTCGCTCGACAATGATAGTTTTTGGACCGGTCCGTCTGCAAATTGCATAGTCCAGGCAACTTTTCGAAAAATTTGAAATGGTGGTACGGTGTCGGTTTGTAGCAGACGCTATATGACCGATTCTCATCCCGCCTTCATGCATTCCCCTGATCCTATCCTGCTCCTCAATAGAAATATCTGTTCCCCGCGCGATTATTAACTAATAAATAATAGTTGCAATTTAAAATGTGCAACGTATTGGGTTTTATGTCGACAAAATGCGTTATTTTTCAGTTACAGGCACTTGGATAGCTACGACTCCGTCGTCAAAGTCATTTCAGAGCAATAAAGCATTATGCACATATAGCTATTTTCTATTGAACTCTCGACACTTTCCAGTAAGCTAAGGATATTGTATAACAAATTTGGTGTAAAGTAGAAATAAATGGGTGGAACATATGCACAACACTTTGACGAACCAAATTGCATACTCAGAAGCAAGAAAATCTAAAGATCCAATCTAAAAGAAAATAGATATATCTTTTGCACATATAGCCATTTGTCTAAGGTATATGTATGTATATCTACATATGAACTGAGTTTGTTTTATGTGTGAACTAAAATTTCTGTTTAGCACAAAATTTATTTTATTTTATTTTATTTTTATTAATTTTTAATTTTAAAAACTTCATACTAGCATCTATAAGCTTTACAAAGCTTGATATATTATGCTCATCAATTTCTCTCCGTTATTTTTATATTCCCTTATAGTATAGGGCTTGTACTTTAATGTTCATTCAATTAACTTGTTCTGTTTTGTTTTTGTTTTTTCTCCTTTTCAGAGGGTCGTGAATGCGTTAACTGTGGCGCTACATCGACGCCATTGTGGCGACGCGATGGCACCGGTCACTATTTGTGCAATGCCTGTGGACTGTATTATAAAATGAATGGCCAAAATCGACCACTTATTAAACCAAAGCGAAGACTGGTAAGTTTACAAGAAAAAATATTAAATTTATAAATTCTTAGATTCTACTCACTTATAGTTTCTGCGATGGCAACATATGTATCTACATACAAACTGTTCATTCGTCTTGAGAATACTTGCCATATTTCTTTAAAACAAACCAAAGCTATAGCAACCAAACTACATAGTATTTTTTTAGTTTATCGGCTCATAAAATTTTCTACAATTTTATAAAATATCATATTTACAGTTCTTAGAAATTTTAAGAAATATGAAAATATTAGATACTAAAAAAGCGATCAAAATAAGCGTAACCAAAAGCCAGTGCATTATGGCTAGGGTGACTGTAACATTAACTACGCACTGATTCATAAAAAAACACTAAAATACAAAAATTAAAGTAAAGCGCTAAAAAAATAATAAAAAAATAAAAATAAACTGAGAAACAAACAAAATTGAAAATAAAAATTAAAAATAAATAAATTAAAACCCAATTGCATAAGTCTTAATATCTTCGATTTACATCGCTGTAAATTGAGTTGGGCTCACGCGCTAGCTGGCTTGCTCATTCCTAACAGAACCAGACATTATCACACACTATCTAGTGCGATCGTACGTTCATTTGAAAGCGCCCATAATGCTGCCTACTCAACAACGCAACCAGTGGCGCCAACTGCATCAAAAAATCGTTGCAATCACAAAAAAATCATCAATGCACCAAATCATACGTGTTAAACAACAACTACAACAACATTTATTGGTTATTTTATTATAGGAATCTCTCTTGTTGTTGTTGTCATTATAATCATGGTAGCTACTTGAAATTGTGGAGAGTTGTTGTTGTGGCTCTGTTTAGAGTTAAGATTGCTGCCACCAACTGCTTTTAGGGATTTCAAACAAGAAAACAAGAAAAAAAAAAAACAAAACCATAAATTGGTCTATTAGCATACTCACGACGATATGTATTTATATTTATATTGTGTGTATGTATGTATGATTTTAATGTTGCTGGGCGTTAGCAATACTTATCGACTTCACGCTGCATTCGTACATGAACAGGAGTTATTTATTGCCACCTAAGTGATGTTACGTTAAAGGGAATATTAGTCGTTTTTGTTTTTATTATACATACAGATATTTAGTTAATTATTTTAATGAATCTTATAAACATATAAAAAAGTTGGTACTAGGGCCGGTTAATAAGCCTACTACAAATTGCAACGATAATTCGTTTACAGACTTCAGAGCCGAAATACATAAATCGTAAGATTTCCATATAAACCAGAATTTGTCGATAGTGTTGCCAAGAGCAACTTTAGTCCCCGCGATTTTATTCAGCCCGAGAAACGAGGGCAGTGAAAAAACACGTGTTCTGCGTCGTCTGCAACGTTGGGACACAGACGACAGAAAGGACTTCGTTGCACTTGAATCTGTGGAGGTACGCCCTGAAGCACCCATGTCCGCTAAGGAACTGAGTAAGGTGGAAATTGAGATCATCCGGCTATCTATCTGCCCAACTGCTTATTTTAAGGATTAACCTATAAACTGACCAACTATTACGCGAGGTTTCCTAGCGTTCCTGTCACAATAGGCGACTTTTCTTCCTTTCTTCAATTCCGGAGGAGTTTAGCGCCGGTTTAGCTACACTGTATAATTTCTAGTTTCTCGGGTTTGAATACCAATCGGCGGCATGTTTGCTAAAACTTCCGCAGCATTACCAGAGACTGTTCGAAACGCGCTTATAATACTGAGGGTGGTACCATGTGGTGTACGGCGTGTAATTCCTTTGCATACGACTTGCAGTTGAGAGCATGAGGTAGTGCCCGGTTAGTCTTAAAACTACTATTATTTATTTCGCTCATTTGAATCCCTTTTGTAGAGAATCCTTCTACTACCTTCGACTGCCTTAAAAGTGCCGTGGAATAGCGGTTTAGGGAACTTAGAATTTAAGAAGCAACTAAAAGCCTTCGACCTAGAAGATTGATAGTGGTTCGCACGGTCGGGATAGTGTTCAGAAGGGACTAGCACTCGATCGTACCGGACACTGACGAAAGGTCAGTAATTTTCCCCAAAACCTTAAGGGATTGTCTTGTTGGCTATAAAAACAGCAACAACTAACCAAAAATTTCCCAGAATATTCAAGCCACTCTCGTTTTTATGCGCGCTAAAAGTGTTGATTCCCATGTTATTGGGTTGATTGCGTTACAATAAAAAAGCCTCAACTATCTAGCATTATTAACTTAAACAATGCAACAGATACTTTATGCAGTAAAAGCGAAATAAAAAAGGAAAAAATAAATGAAAATATGTAATAAATAAATAAAAAAAATCTACCTACCACTAGCAAATGCGTTGGCGTCACAACGATCTTGATCATCTTTGTGGCCTTCTCTGCAACGTCCCCAAAAAAAAAACACACATCTTCCTCCTCTCCTTCATGTCTGTATTCTTCATTTGCTTTTTATAACTATCAGCTTCCATTCCCTGTTGCCGTGTTGCCACACTGCACGTAGTACGTGTGTCCGTGTTTTTTTTTTATTCAACGTCTTCGTCGTCGTCATTCTCATTCCCATTGTCTGCGCGCGCTGCTGGCATTATGCTTATGAGGGAATTCCCAAGAAATTCACAGCTGGATATTTAAGGTTTGTTGATTTTTGTTGACATTTTTAATGCTGTTGACAAAATATGCAACAAATTAAAATTTATGCTGTGATTTTTATGTGCATTGGAATGCCTGTAAATGCGCTTGGAACGCCGAGCAGCAAAGCGCACGTTGAGGACGAGGTTAGATGCCATGCATTGGGTATCTACTTAATTGTTAAAAAAAGTGGTAGAAAAAGAGTGTTCATTTTATTTTTAACCTTTTTCTTCTTGCTCATATACATATGTAAATTAAGTCATGCTCAGTTTCAGCGCATCTTCTCCGCTTTCAACTGAAACTGCTTCTCCGGCACTCTGAACCGTCATTAGCATCATTCACACTGTGTCCAGCTGTAATAAAACTGAGCTGGTCTTACTCACAGCCGATTGCAAGTTGAATTTGCCACCAAGTTTGCTGTAGCTAATCATTAATATGTATGTACAATAACATACTTATAAACATACAATTACCAGGTATATGTATGCTGCCCTGCCCCGAAAACAGGATGCTCCACATCAATGGCCCACACTGCCTGCCTTTTTCATTGTCAGGTCGTTAAGTCAATTTGATATGCAATTCAATTGTTTAGCTCTTATTCAGCATAAATACATACTTGCAGCAAAAAAACTTATACATACAAACACTAACTTATTTTAAATATTCCCTGTAGGGAAAATCTCTCGTTCCGAACTAGGTCGCTTCTAGGGCATTTTTCGCAACTATTAGTGCGAGCTAAATCTTTTTTTCATTTTATCAACTGGCGAATTTAACACGGCGATGTCCTAGGCGGTGTCAATTGTCACCCTCTGCACTACGTTTTCGATAGCTCCGAACTAGTACTAAATTCTACAGTTTTCGCTATTTTGTTTATTGACACAATTTCGATAGTTCAGAACTACCTACAAGTACCTACAAGTTCTACAGTTTTACATCTACCGCTTAAGTGCAGCATTTGACACACTGCATGCAAGTGGAGCGATGGCATACTGGCTAACGCGTGTGACAATCAATCTGGCGAGCACGGGTTCGAATCCTATCGGTGTCAAGGCGGATAATTTTTATTTTTTTTTTATTTGAAATGTAAAAAAATATTTAAAAAGTAATAAAATAAAAAAAATTAAAAATAAGCCTGAGGGATTGGAAAAGCATAATTATGCGAACATTTCATTTTATTAAGTGAAGATGCAAATTATACTCTTTATACGATATGTTTCACTAAGAATCTGCGAATGTATAAATATGCAAAGCCGACGGCAAATGGATGAACGAAAAAAACACACACAATTTTTGTCACTTCGAAATTGCATACAAATCAAAGTGTGTCTTATAATGGTCACTCAATTCACTCCTTCTGAATTAGTGAGAGTCTAACTACAATGGAGCTAGTTCCTTTTTGACACCTTTTCGCTAGTTCGGAACTAGAAACATAGGTAGTTCAGTAGGTATTGAGTTCCCTGCAGGGTTGGTACTTATACATACATACATACATACATACATAAATAAATAAGAAAAAGCTTGTTGCAACACTGGGTGGCAGGCATACAGTGCGAAGCAGAACAGAGCACATTCAGCTGTCTCTCTGTTCGTAAATTCTACTACTTTAGCCGCCACCAAGTGAGCAAATGTTCAAACTTGACTGGCATTTCATACATATGTATGTGTACGTATGTATGTATATTGATTTAAATGTTTAGCATACATTTGTACATACAAACAAATGTTCAAGAACGTAAGAAAAGCGAGTCGTCGGCGCACTTTGTTGTGATTGAATTTGCAATTTAAAGGTAGTAAATAAAAACGATAGAATTAACAATGTACTTATGTATGTACATATTTGAATAAAAGCGCGGCGAGGAGGTTATTTATATAAGAAAGTTCTACTTTGAATTAAAATCAAGTACATAAGGCGCATTTCTCTCGTACCCAAGCATGAAAAGAATACTCGCTTATGCATCAAATTACCTTCAAAGCAACAACACCAACTCGACTATTTTTAAAATAGTCGAGTTGGTGTTGTTGCTTTGAAGGTAATTTTATGAATAAGCGAGTATTCTTTTCATGCTTGGGTACGACAGAAATGCGCCTATAATTACTGAAACAACTCACCAGCTGTGTGGTATTTTTTCTGCCGCAGAGAGACAGAGCGAGATGGCATATCAAGGCGTAGTCTTTGCCATGTACTGGTAGGGCTTGTCGACTGTTGCCGTTTAACAGCAAAACCATTTTTCATCTTTAACGAACTCTCCTAGAATTCTCTGCTTAATATTTTCATAGAATATTTTAACTCTCTAACTGCATTTTAAACGACTTTCCTGGCAAACTATTTTTCGAAAGGGTTAAAGATACCCATCTAAGTTGGCGTTAGAGAGTTAAAACCCTCCATTGCTAAACTCTACACATTTCCTTCGAATGTACTTTTTGAGCTCTGAAGTCGTTGAGCGTCAGCAGAGCGTTATAGCCCAGTTAGTCGAGAACGTGTGGTCCGCTCGTTGACGCAAACGCCCGTATGCAATTTTTAGGATTTTTTGAGCCCGTAGCAATCAGCTGTTTTCCTCACACATATTTACATATATATATAGTTTGTTTACATTTTGGCAGGGTTGCCGTTTAGTCATTTTTGAACAAACAAGATTTTTACTAATCTTCAAAGTGTTATGCGGATTACTCTTCAATACACAACTGTGCATTATTTGCCAAATGACAAGAAAATACTAATTTAATCGTTTTTAAAGTTGTCGTTGACGACTTTTTTTTTATTAATTTAGTTACTTTTTTTCGGCTTAGTTGGTAATTAAAACCCATTTTTCTTGTAATTTGTTGCTGCCCAATATATTTCCATCACACCTTGGTGATAGTTATCAAGGACTAAAACATAAAATAACAAAATTCACAGTCAGAACATTAAATTTACAATTGAAAATCCATAAAAAAATTATATTGGGAAGCAACAAGATTCTCACAAAAATCTGTGTTTAATTAAGAAATCTGTACTGAGTTTCTGTAATTCATATCTTTTCTAGTATAAATAGGTGGTGACAAAGTGTGGATCGTATTAGTGTGACATCACTTTAATTGATTTTGTTACAGAAACTCAGATTTATTGTGACAATTTATAACTTTTTAATGTAGAAAAATTGCAGAAGAAGACCACCAAGAGTTATCAATTAAGAAAATACCGACAACATTGTGGATAAATACAATTTTTGCTTTAATTTTCATTAATATCTTCATTTATTAGGAGTGTTCCATTCCATTCCATTCATTTCCAATTTCAAAAATTTCAATTACAACCTAACCTAAAAATCAAATTGTCAAAACAGCGTATCAGCTGTTTTCTTGCGAATGCTTACGATTTTGTGTTCAATTACTTTGGTTGATAATTTTCTCTTTTTCTCGTTTTTACTCTTAATTTGACATTGACGCTCTTTTTGCAAGTACTTGCAAGTAAAATTGTTGAACAAAGCTATTATCTTGTTATTAATTTATATATATATATATATATATTTACATTTTGTCTGGGATTTAAAAAAAATTTATAAACGTTTTCTTTCCTTTCTTTTTAAAAATTAAAGTAATAATAAATGGTTCGTTTAAGTAGACATACTATTTTTTCCATGTGAACACATATATGTATATTCGATAACATCTTACAATCTTGTTGAGTTAGTTGTATAATGCTGTGAAAATTACTGTTTAAATATTTAATAACTAAAAATGTTCAACTGGCAAGCCTTCTACCTTGCAACCATGCGAGCGATCAGCTGACACATTTTTACGTAAAAAATCAAAATGATTTTGATTTCTGCGGTACGGGCTTCTGCGTCGTACGTCGTTGAATAATCGGTTACATACAAATCCCATTAAATAGGTTGGATCAGCTGACACGGTACACGGGTTTACGTTCTCGACTAACTGGGCTATTAGGAATTCAAATCTAATTTTTAGCATAAGTGTCGGTTAGGCGGTTATGAATTTTAAACGTGAATTAGAATGTGCAAGAAGGCAGGCGCTTAAAAGCAAAACGCATTTGCATAAATAGCTGATTTAGCTGTTGACCTTAGTAAAGAACATAAGTACATTCAAAAATGTACATATAAATACAGATATCTTCAGTATAGCTTTGAGTCTCAAGCAAAAAAAATGCTGAGGTTAATTTTAATTATGCTTAAACTCCAGTCAAGCTTAGCCAAGCTCCGCTGTCGCGCATATATCTATGTAAGTGAAAAGCGAGAGTATTTTGCATATTTACTTATGTATATACACTCAAAAAAAAATTTTCTCTCGATCAAAGACATAATTTTCCTTATTTTGAACACGCGTCCCAATACAAAATTTTCTTTGTTTTGTGTAAATTTTCTCAAAAATGTGGAAAAAACATAAAAAAACATTCAAACAAATTCGTTGCCATGGGGATTTGTATGGGAATTTAATTTCTCAAAATTATAGAAATCAAGTCTTCAAAACAAGGAAAGTTGGGAATGGAATGGCGCTTAAAGAATTTTTCATTATTTTAATGCAGGCCCGTGCGCACGGGGGGGGGGGGGGGGGGTAAAACCCCCCCCCCCATGACCAAATCTAAGTTGCAATGATTTTGCAAAAATTTTCAAAATACAGTTTATAAATTTTGCATTGAATTTTGACTCAAGAAGAATTGGTAAAAGTTGCAAATACGTAAGTTCGGCACTTTGAATTGCACTTGGAGCTTTCCGAAATTACAAAGTTGTGTAGCATATGTTCGTTTGGCATTTTTAAAAAAATTGTACTGATAACAAAAAATGTTCATTTTGTGAAAACAGTGAGCAGTTTCAATTAACAAGTACTGTAAACAGTACACGGAAATAAATTTGTATACTTGAATCAAGAAAAATGCTTTCTTGAACTCAATTTAGAAAATTTTTTAGGGAAATAAGAAAAATTGACTTAATTATTACTGGAAATAAGAAATTGAGTTTTCCAAAAATGAGACAATTATTTTCTTATTCAAGAACACTAACAAAATCAATAGAAAAAAAATGTTGAAAAAAAAATGTTTAAATAAATAAGAACATCTTTTCTTAAATTTACTTAAATGAAGAAAATCTTTTTGCTAATATCAAGAAGAATTTAAGAAAATTGTGTTTCGACGAATTGGAACAACAAAATACAGCGAAAAAAAATGTAAAATGAATAAGAAAACGTTTTCTTGAGCGAAGTAAAATTTTTCTTGCTGAATTTGCATTTCCAAAGTTACATGTATTTTTTTTTCACTTGCCATCCGCTTTGCATATTTCTGAATATTTTTGCAATTCTCAGATTGTTAGTGAAGCATTTGGTATAAGGAGTTCACTATTTGCATCTTCATTTATATTAAATAAAATGTTGTCATTTCAATAAACAAGTCCTAGGAAAATACTAGTTGACTGATTATGGTTTTCTAAACCCTCATGATTAGTTTTAATTTTCCTTATTTTTTACGTTTTTAATATTTTTAGAAAATATTTGCTTAATTTAATATTTAATATTTTCTTATGCCTCAGACACACATGTGGTATGAATATTAGAATATCAATATTATGATTTGGCTATGCTATGAAAATTTTCAATTAAACTACAATATGAGGGTGACACATATGTGGTATAGATCGAAATATTATTACTATACTACGATGTGTGTCTCTCGCATTACTTACTTAAGCTCGTATAAGAAAAGTTTTACTTGCAACAAAAAAATAATTTCTTAATTTATTTCAAAAAACAAGAAAAAACACTTACCCTAAGTAAATTATTTCTTATTTATTTAAAATCCAATTTCACTTGAAGCAAGAAAATTTTTACTTATTTATTTAAAATCCAATTTTCTTGGATTTTCTTGATATTAAGAAATTATTTTCTAAGTCAATGGAAATTATTTTCTAATCAAGTCTAATTTTTCTTGTCTCGGCATTGATTCTAGTAAAAAATTCTTTCCGTGTACTATTCAGGACCTGGTTAACTAGGTTTTGATGAATCATAATAGGGGTATTCGCTATCCCTAGCAAGATAGCAAGATAGCACGGATTGCAAATATCCTAGACCAAAATATGCTACACATCGAGAGCACCCCATTGCACAGTCGTACACAGAGCCAAAAAGTTCACCTACAATCAAAGAGACTGCCACCTAAAAAAGCTATTTGGCCGAGGAGAGGGAGAGGGGACAAAATTGAAGAAATTTTTGCTAGAAATTCTTCTGGATTTTAGCTTGAATTTCTTCTTAAATTTATTTAAAAGGATATCGTCTGAAAACGAGAAGATAACTTCTTGTTTATTAATTTTTTATGTCATTTTGTAAAAAAAATTAAATTGTTAGAAGAAATCTGCTTGTTTTTAGGAGAAAATTTTTATAAAGCAAATCAATAAGGACATCCTCTAATTTTTACTTGAACCTTTTTGAATTTATTAAAAAGGAAAACTTTTTATTTTTGAAAGAGCCCTTATTAATTCAAATTTTGCTTTAAATTAACATACGTACATATGTACATATATACTCGTACATACTAGAAGTATGCATAACAGTTATTGCATCAGCCACGTTTTATGCGTGCAATTACATGTTCAAGAAATTAAAAGGGAGAACTTTTTATTTTTAAAAGAGCTCTTATGTATTTCCTCCGTTCGTCAATTTCACTACGGCTTTGCACATTTCTACAATTCTCAAACGATTAATGAAGCACTTGGTATAAAGAGTTTATTATGTCCATCTGCACTTATATGAAATGAAATTTTGCCCTTTGTCTGAATAAGTCCTAGGAAAATACTAGTTGACTAATTATGTTTTCCGATGAAAATCAAGATTCTCTTCTTAATAATATTAAACAGGGTTTCTTCTTAATTTTACAGGTTATCTGCTAAATTTATGTGAAAAGGTTTCCATATTTATTCTAGGAGTCATCTTCTAAATTTTATTTAATAGGTTTTCACCTTAGTTTTATAGGTTATCTCTTAAATTTTACTTAAAATGATTTCATCTAAAATCCACGGGTCATCTTCTTAATTATATTGAAAAGGTTTTCATATTAGTTTTACAGATTATCTACTTAGTTTTATTAAAATGAAATATCCAGTAATAATAAGACGGGCATCTTATTGGAGAGAAAGCATAGAGAAATCCGCTAAACTTTGTTCTAATTTATAGGGCATTTTAGGTGGTATTTTGGCTCTGTGTAGGAAATTTTAAGAAGCAGCTTTTCTTTTTAGCCAAAGGGACGCGTTCATCACTCACTGTTTAATAAATAAATCATTTTATTTTAGTAAATTTAATAAATACACATAAAAAATAACATTTTAAGCAAAATTCGAATGATCAAATTGAAATTGAAATTAGCAATTGGCAAATGTCAGCTGACGCAGGGTCGCAATTAATTTCCTACACTTCATAGCAAATAAATATACATAGGTTTTGGTGTAGCATATTTTTGAAGTCTAGCATATTTTTGTGCGCCTGTATTTTGTTGTTGTGCGTTGTAAAACTTTGCAATCCGTGCAATCCGTGCTACGTGCTAGGGTTATGCTATGGATAGCGAATACCCCTAATGAGTTTCAGAAAAGTTAGAGAACATTTAAATTTATGGTGTATGGGTCTGGATATCTGTTTCAGCAAATATGTTTATCTTAGCGAAAAATGTATGCGAATGCAAACCAAAATTAAACCCCCCCAAGGCTAATTCCTGCGCACGGCCCTGTTTTAATGTATGAATTTTTTCAAAACAAGTATATGAAACCATGGTAACGCATGTAACAACAATATTTTATAAACCTTTTAACATGTTTTAAGGAAAATTTACTCAAAACAAAGAAAGTAGTGTTCAAAATTGGTACACTGAGAGAAAAAAAAATATATGGAGGGGTCAAAGAAATTGTTTACCTATTTCGAGCACTACTTTCTTTGTTTTGAGTAAATTTTCCTTAAAACATGTTAAAAGGTTTATAAAATATTGTTGCTACATGCGTTACCATGGTTTCATAACTTGTTTTGAAAAAATTCATACATTAAAATAATGAAAAATTCTTTAAGCGCCATTCCATTCCCAACTTTCCTTGTTTTGAAGACTTGATTTCTATAATTTTGAGAAATTAAATTCCCATACAAATCCCCATGGCAACGAATTTGTTTGAATGTTTTTTATGTTTTTTCCACATTTTTGAGAAAATTTACACAAAACAAAGAAAATTTTGTATTGGGACGCGTGTTCAAAATAAGGAAAATTATGTCTTTGATCGAGAGAAATTTTTTTTTTGAGTGTAAACAATTTCTTTGACCCCTCCATATATTTTTTTTCTCTCAGTGTAAATTTGTACATGTCGATCTGTGTACATATCTACATATACATATAAAATGTGAAAATGTAGGTACATACTTATTTATGAAGCTGCATTACTAGTTGTTTTTATTGTTATTGTTTCCTCCGTTTTTTCTCCTTTTATGCTTCTTACATACATACATATATGTACATATTTCATTGTGTTTAGAACTTTTCGGGCGGAAATTGGCTTTGGGCAGACTAAGCAGCAAAGTAAAGCTTGTGTCGGTGTATTCGTTATTCGGCATTCGCATACACAATTGATTTTTTAGCATGGCCGGGAGGTGAACGGCGTCGCTCACCTTGACTTGCTTGACCGACACAAAGCGACAAGCAAACATTTTATTTTTACATACATACTCGTACTAATGATGTTCAGCATGAAAAGGAAGCGAAAAAAATTGTTCTAGATATATTTTTTACGGAAAAAACTTTGGCGCTTTTCGCCCTAAGGCGGACTACTAGTACAACATGTTTGATAGTGATTTGTAAATGTGCAAAGTTTTTAAATTTTTTCTTTTATTGAATTAAAAGCAAATTTTTCAGCTTGCAAAAGCGGCAAAGAAAAGTTGAAAAGTAAGAAAAGTGTGGCGCATAGAATTTTTTATGTCAAGGGGAAGAAGCTGCAATTGAGCACGTCGTTTTATTCTTCTTCTTCATTCTTTATTTGAACCTTAACCGCGTCTAAATGATTTTGTTAAAGTCCAATAAAGTAGCATATGCCAAACGTTTCTGACATGTCATAATTTACGTCAGCTAGAAATACTAAAATCTACACTGAAAAAACAACTTACTCAGATTATGGAAAAGTGGGAATGATTCGGCGCTAAAGACATATTTCCATATTTTGATGTACGATTTTCTTCAAATCAAGGAATAAAAACCACGTTTTAAAGAAAATTGTACATCAAAATATGGAAATATGTCTTTAGCGCCGAATCATTCCCATTTTTCCATAATCTGAGTAATTTTTTTTTTGAGTGTAGATTAAAATGTCTGTAGGAAAGAAATTTAATGGAGTAAAAATCTTGCGCAATTTATAGTACTTGTCAGATAGGCAAATTCAAACGCAAGAAAATCGGGGAGTGAAGAATGAAAATACCAGAGACATAGCTGTTATAAGAAATATTAAAAAAATTGCCTCATAACAATTAGAAAATCAAAAAGGATTTTCTTTCCTTTCTTATAGTCCGAGATACGACAGAACAAATATATCCCCTCATCTGTTATTTACCAATGGACAGTGGTAATTGACAGATCGTAAGCATATTAACACATCGCACATGGGTTGCCTAGCTAAAACGCGTACGAAAGGTACTAAATATTTAAAACAAAAACTTAAATTTTGAGGTATACTCCCCTTTTCTGTTATTTGCAAAAACGATACACCAGACGAAAGAGGGCAATTAGTAGAGCCCCAAAAACATGGGTTGCCTATCGAAATCTGGGGCAAACTGGAGGGTTGCCAGCTTTGAAAAGTGCCTGAGTGATTTCTAAATAAAGAAAAAAAAGGGTTAAATACATGTCGTATAGAAATATGTTGTTAGGAAACATATAGTAAAATTTCACGAACTTTGTATAAATAACCCAAAAGACCACAGGAAGCAAAAACATATTCCTTTGTATTATTTCAAGTAAAAACAAAGGAATATGTTTTTTGCTTTCTGTGGGCTTTTGGGTTATTTATAAAAAGATTTTGTCTGAGGGGACCCCTAGTGAAATTTTATGGCCAATAATTTTCTAGAATATTTTAACCCTCTATCGACCTTCAAAATAGTATTTTTTCAGACTTTAAAAGAAGGGGGGTCAAACCGACCCTTTCGTGGAGGTGTTAGCGGGTTACAGTATTCCACGAAATTAAATTTCGTGAAATTTTACTATATCGTCGCTGCGCCAACAAAAAGAGCTATACGTTTTTCAGCAATTTTCAGGAGAGCAAAAAAACAGTTTTCTGGTGATCCTAGAGAATATTTTTTCTAGTTTGAATTGTTAACTAATGATACTACACGTATGTAATAGACTTGTGCAATTTTTTTTTACTTTTTTTGACCAACCACTTCGCATGAAGCATTTGCGCCGTTTTACAGCACATAGCTCTTTTTACAAATTGTTTAAATTTGCTAGTGGGGGTTAGAAATCGTGAAAGATGTGTATACAATTCTTCGCTAGGGTCCGATGCAATTAGCGATAGCTTGGAAATGCATTATTTAATTGACCAGTGTCCCTACTATTTTGAAAATTGGTCACATACGCTTTTTTTAAATAATTTTTTTACACAAAAATAACCTGAAATCAAAAAACAATTATACGAAAATAGATGTATAACTGATTTTACAGAGCATTTCTACTACTGAGAGCATATAGCTGTGTTTGATAACTTCTAACCAAAGAAGGATATCAGAAAACGGGAAATGCAGAAATGTGGCTAGAGGATAGCGCTAAATAAATATGTAATAAAAAAAAAATCGAAAAAAAAACATATAACTGAATTTGTTGGCGCAGCGACGATATGTTTCCTAACAACATATGTCTATACGACATGTATTTATCCCTTTTTTCCTTTATTTAGAAATCACTCAGGCACTTTTCAAAGCTGGCAACCCTCCAGTTTGCCCCAGATTTTGATAGGCAACCCATGTTTTTTGGACTCTCATAATTGCCCTCTTTCGTCTGGTGTATCGTTTTCTTAAATAGCAGAAAAGGGGAGATAACCTATTTTTTTGCACTTTTCAAAGCTGGCAACCCTCCAGTTTGCCCCAGATTTCGATAGGCAACCCATGTTTTTGGGGCTCTACTAATTGCCCTCTTTCGTCTGGTGTATCGTTTTTGCAAATAACAGAAAAGGGGAGTATACCTAAAAATTTTAGTTTTTGTTTTAAATATTTAGTACCTTTCGTACGCGTTTTAGCTAGGCAACCCATGTGCGATGTGTTAATATGCTTACGATCTGTCAGTTACCACTGTCCATTGGTAAATAACAGATGAGGGGATATATTTGTTCTGTCGTATCTTAGACTATTAAGAGTTATTTCAAACAGAAAAAAAAATATTTTTCAGCCGTAACTATTATGTTTGAAATTTTTTCTGTTGCTCATAACCATTATATCAGATTTTTATTTTTATTTTTTCAATTGAATCATAACAGTTATTCATGAGAAAAAATTTTTTCCGTTGGTCGTAACTTTTATTTTAAAATTTTTATTTTTTCCGTTGCCCCATAAGAGTTGTTCATGAAAATCAATTTTTTCCGTTGCTTATAATTCTATTTAAAATTTTTAAATTTTAATTTTTCGATGAATAATATGAGATACATATGTACGTGAATGGATGGTTAAATAGCTTAGTGTGGTAGGTGTTTGTCGTGCATGCTACGGTTCTCCTGTTGGGTCGTTTAAAAATAGCGTTTACTCCTCGGAAGTGGTCGTTCGAGTAAATCTCTGTCATGACGAAATTTCTCAAAAAAAAATCATCCGCTTTGCGCAGAATTTGATTTAAGTAGTCCTCCAGAATATGATCTAGTATATCAAAATCCCAGGAAGATAATTTCGGATGTATTTTTCAATTATCCGGTCATTTGAGTGGTTGCAAAGACTTTGTCTTTTTAAAAAGTAATCTGCTCGAAACATATCAAGTATTGAGAAACTCCATAAAGCAACTGGAGGTAGACTCTTCCTCAGAAGATGACGAAGAAGACATGTCTCGAGAATTGTCGGCAGCTTTAGCTGAAATTGACCGTTTTAAACCGGTAAAGCTGGACGTAAAGGGCGATTTGATAAACTATTGGGAAGAAGTTAGGTATACTTTCCCACTTTTGAGAAAAATTGCACATATTGTCCATGCAGTTCCTGCAACACAAGTCTCAGTCGAAAGGGCTTTTTCTGCACTGAGGCTTGTGTTGACAGATAAAAGATATAATGTGGGAGATGAGACCATGTCCAAAATATTGTTTGTAAAATTAAACAGCAAAAAAAATTGAAACAAAAACCACTTTGAAAATATCATTATTTCTGTTCTTCACTTTCGTTCCAAATGCCTACATATATACATACATATGTATCTGCTGGCCCTTAAACTTGCAGCAGCAAGTTCGTTGTCTAAGTCTTTTGTTAGAGTTAACAAAAAACGCTACGGATGATTTATTTTATTTTTATGCTCATCTGTACTAGTACACAGAGTATTATAATTTTGATTTCATAACGGTGGATTGTAACAGACCACACCTACTTTGAAAAAACCCTTTAGGAATTTGTAACGTGACATCTTTGTAACTAGAAATCATAATGGGATGAGATTTTGCAGTAACAGCAATATTTATATGCTTAGTTGGATGATTGATACAAATTTCGAAATTGGCTATTTTTTATTCGTAAAAATTAAAAAAAAAAAAAATGAAATAAAAATTATAAGCAACGGAAAAAATATATTTTCATGAATAACTCTTATGAGGCAACGGAAAAAATAAAAATTTTGAAATAAACGCTACGAGCAACGGAAAAAATTTTTTCTCATGAATATTAACTGTTATGAGGCAATTGAAAAAATAAAAATCTGAATATAATCGTTATGAGCAACAAAAAAAATGTTTCTTCCACAATAACTTTAATTGAAAAATTTTTTCATTGAAATGTGCCCAACGTTTTTGATTTCAAAAAATTCAATAAGAGTTATTTTTCGTCTCTGGAAAATACTGAAACAATAAAACAAAAAACATTTACTCTAACTTTACTTTTTAACACATTAAAACTAATGCAACACATTAGTCCTTACAGCCTCCACCGCAACGCATCAGCCTTGCATCTTGCTGCCCCCATTTACTTAAAGTTTAATTGATCTTTCTTAATAAAGAAAAAATCAATCTCATTTTATTTCTTTTCTGCTTTCATTACACTGAGAGAAAAAAAATATATGGAGGGGTCAAAGAAATTGTTTACCTATTTTGAACACTACTTTCTTTGTTTTGAGTAAATTTTCCTTAAAACATGTTAAAAGGTTTATAAAATATTGATGTTACATGCGTTACCATGGTTTCATATACTTGTTTTGAAAAAATTCATACATTAAAATAATGAAAAATTCTTTAAGCGCCATTCCATTCTCAACTTTCCTTGTTTTAAAGACTTGATTTCTTTAATTTTAAGAAATTAAATTCCCATACAAATCCCCATGGCAACGAATTTGTTTGAATGTTTTTTTTATGTTTTTTCCACATTTTTGAGAAAATTAACACAAAACAAAGAAAATTTTGTATTGGGACGCGTGTTCAAAATAAGGAAAATTATGTCTTTGATCGAGAGAAATTTTTTTTTGAGTGTATCATCATATTTTTTTTATTTTTAAGCCACGTCATGTGCAATTGCTCATGCTTCGTTGCACATAAACAGAAGAACTACTACATACATATGTATACATACGCAACTGACGACCAAACGATCAACGCGAAAGTTAACTATTTTTTTTTTATTTATTTTTATTTTTATTTTTATTTTTTTATTTTGTTTTTTTTTTTTTTTATTTAATTTTAATTGTTATTTTTTAATTCTTTTTTCTTATATTTTTTTATATTTTTTATTTTTTTATTTAATCTTTTTTGCTCTTTTGTCTTCAACACAGTTGACGAAATCTTGTCTTAACAAGATCTAGCGTCAGCCGTTGCTGTTTGTACACACACACAAGGCTCCTGGTATTTTGTTCTCATTGCCTTGTCCATCCCCATCCATTGGCTGTCTACGCGTTTTTCATTTGCTGTATGCTGTCGCTAAAATATTGACAGGCGTACATCAATGCCTCAAAGCAAATGGTTTTGCCAATAAGATAACAACAAAAAAACAACCATAAAGGCACATTTTTAGGCGCAATGACGCCCCACATGTTGTTGAATGCCATGAGACTCATCATCAAACCACATTCAATAGTGAGCAGAGCAGGGTGACCAAAGCATTGTTGCTGCTGTACAATGAACCCTTTTTGTGGCTGCTACACCCCTTTTGACTTTATTTTCGATATTTTTTTTTTACTTTAGGCTCTTTAACTATACATCTTTAAAAGGATTTTTCGATTTTAATTCTTCGCCGCCTGCAACCTGTTCAAACACGCTTGCTGTTTGTGAATTTTTGATTTATTATAGAAGAAGAGAACGCGTTTGCGCTGCGCTTTGGCTGACTGCCGTTGAGTGTGGCGCGAGTGTATACTTTAACAATGTTTGTTGTTGCTTTATTCTACATATTAATACAAATTTATATTTTTCTCCTTTTTTGGAGGGGATTTTTTGTGGTTTCATTGCGTTATTCAGCACATTCTGTTAAAAAAATGCTGCGTCGTGCTATTGATGAGCTTCGATTTTCTGTTGCCGCTCGCTCCACATACTTTTCATATTTTATTGGAGCACTTTTATTGCCACTTAATGTAGAGCCAGTTAATTTTTGGCGTTACTGCCCACATGTGGTCTGTGGTGATTTCTTTTGCTTTTAGTACTAAATTTTTTTGACTGCCGCTTAAGTGCCTGCACTCACTCACTTAAAATATTCCCACGGTTTTTTCGATTACGCAGCAGCAACAGCAACGAAGCGATAGCGAGACGATAACGCGACGCGTAGCATCACATATGGCGTGCTGACTGAAATGTGTTAATTTCCAGTTTAATTTGCTGTTAAACCGAAGTTAAGCGACACATTGCACATCACATTGTTGTTGTTTTCTTTATATCTATTTATTTTTGTTTTGCTTTGTGCGTTTTGTATCAAATTTGAAATTTGCTGAAGTGATATTTTTTGTTTGCAAAAAAAAGTAAGATAAATGCACACACCGCTTGCTTTTAAATATTTCATAATATACCTAATATGTATGTGTATAAGATATCCCCATAAACATTTTTCTTAATTCTCAATTTGACATGCATTTGAGAACTAACCTTATTCTCAACCCTCAAACGTTTGTTATCAAATGCACCTCAAATTTCCCTTGATAGCGTTCTCAAACAAAAAGGCACATTTTTCTCAAACGTCGATGTTGGATCAGGCATTCACGGCAATGAATACGAAACACTCCATTCGTGTCATATAAGGATTTAATGCTGGGTTAAGCTCTAATTATGTACACTCACATACATATGTACATATGTACCAGAGATCAGCAGCGGTGCACCGCATTTTCCAAAGCACCGCAAAAATACTTATTTTTTAAGTGGCTCAAAAAATAAGTACCCAGAAAAAAAATTCACCGCCACCGCATTGATTGAAAACCTAAATGATATTGCGGTATGTAATGTTGTTTACACCACATACCGCAAACACCGCATAACGCAAACACCGTATACCGCAAACACCGCATAACGCAAACACCGTATACCGCAAACACCGCATATCGCAAACACCGCATATCGCAAACACCGCAATCACCGCAAACACCGCATTTGTTTATTTGTATGCTATTCAGTGTTGCGGGAAATTTTTCATACACTGCAAAGGCATAGGCAATTGAAAATTCATTTGTACATAAATACATAGATATGTTTTACTGATTATAAGATATACAGCAAATTTATTCTCAATTATTTTTTTTATTTTTGTGTGCTTTGTTTTTTGTGGCAGTTTTTTGAATAATAAAATATTTTTTCAATAATGAAATAATCAAAAACTCATTTTTTAAATCCAATACGACTAATAGGGCCATCAGAATGAATACTTTTCCGTCCAACTAGCAATCCGTTTAATTGACAACATAGTTGAATTAAATGTATTTAAATGACGATCGACACATTCAGTACTTCAGCTTTGCCGTAAAAAAGACATCTAATTCAACTATGTTTCTCAGTTAAACGAATTGCTAGATTGACGGAAAAGTATTCATTCCGACGGGCGCATAATAAAATGTATAAAAATAAACATGTGTATTGTTTTTGCTCAAATAAAATGACAAAAACTTCGGTTTCAATCAATGTATCATAGCCAATTTTATCGATTGTGAAAATTGAATGAATGCCTCGTTGGAAAATAAAGAATTATGTCACAGACAAACAAAAATGTGTAAACAAAACTTATAGTTGTATGTGTATTACTAAGAAACCATAAATGTGATTCAAGGATTTTAGGAAAAAACTCTATTTCATGTAAATAGGACATATTTTTATTTTGAAATTCATTAGTTAAATTATTTGGAATGTAAACAAACTCTAAATTTTAAGTGGCCCTTTCAATGAAAAAATTAAAAAAAAACCAATCCTGAGAGTTTTCCTATATAGGTATTCCTTGGTTAAAATCAAATTGTAATTAGTAGTATTTTTCATCAGAAATCCATAAGACGGTAAAAATTACAAACAAAAAATCGCACTGGCAACATTGTAAATATCTCTATTTGGGAAATGCGGTGTTTGCGGTATGCGGTGTTTGCGATATGCGGTGTTTGCGGTATACGGTGTTTACGATATGCGGTGTTTACGGTGTTGTGATATCCATACTACCGCATACCGGAATTGATCAAGAAAATGCGGTACGGTGTTTATTATGATCGCATATTTTGCGGTTGCGGTCATACTCCCACCGCATTTTTTATGAGTATACTCTAAATCACAAAAAATGTATCGCATGCTGATCTCTGATATGTACATTATATGTATATAGAGCTCTCATTTGTTCATATTGGAAATATTGGAATTTTTTACATTGTACATACCTACGTATCTGCATACATAGCTTTATAACAGTGAAGTACTGCTATACAGTCTCTTGTTATTTCTCACTTTATGTTTTGTACTTTTGGACAATTTCAAAATCAGATGAGATGGCACTTGGAGTATTCGAGAGAAAAGTTCTTCGTAAGATTTATGGACCTTTGCGCGTTGGCGTGGGCGAGTATCGACGGAGATTTAATGATGAGCTGTACGAGCTTTACACAGACATCGACATTGTTCAGCGAATAAAGATCCAGCGGCTGCGTTGGGCAGGTCATGTCGTGAGAATGGACGAAGGCGCTCCGGCCAAGAAAGCATTTCTATCGAAACCCGCTGAACGCAAAAGAAAAGGGAGACCTCCACTGCGTTGGGAAAATCAGGTGGACAGCGATGCTGCCTCCCTAGGTGTTCCCAAGTGGCGCCATGCTGCACGAAACAGAAGCAATTGGCGCGCTCTGTTGGACTCGGCCAGAATCGTCTAGACGGTTAAGCGCCAATCAAGAAGAAGAAGATGTTTTGTACTACATTCTTCTATGTATTTATATAGCTTCATGAATTTTAATACAGAATAGAATAAAACAGTTGCAGTTGGACAGCAGAAACTACAGCCGCATAATTTATTTTGAAGGTGACATTTTCGGTGGCTATATTTGTTCTGGATTTTTCACCCCCGCTATTCTTAACCTTACAGTCGATGAAATTGTGGCAACGCCAAACGAATCGATTCTCTGGCAACCACTGATGTGTTGACATTTGATTCTCAATTTCTCTTTTATGTTATATTCTGGCTTTCATTTTGTATCAAGATTATTCAATAAATATTCGCTGAGCAATTAACACGTGATTTTCCACATTGATGACCCCTAGACAGTAAATGAAAAAAACGGAATACAATCTTCGCTCAAAAGCTGCAGATTTCACAATGACTGAATTGGAAACCATTAAAAAACAGCTGGATGACCTACAGGTTGAATATACCCGTATCAGCCAGTTACCAAGCACTAATGCTAATTTGCGTCACGTGTCTATTCCAACATTCAATCGAAGCAGTCCACTTCTTTGGTTCGCTCAACTGGAACGTGCTTTTCGTCTGACCAACATCACAGCAGACAACGACAAATTTGATATAACGTCAATCAAACTAGAAGATGATATTTTACTGCACGCGGAAGATCTTATACTGCATCCTCCGGACAACAACAGGTACGTTACCTTGAAGCAGCACATAATTAAAAAGTTCACCGACTCCCCAGAAACAAAACTTCATAAGTTGCTACACGGCAATGAATTTTCCGGTTTAAAACCCTCCGATATGATGGCACAAATGCGTCGGTTGGCACCAGATAATAGCAATATCGATCTTATACGTATGCCATTCCTTCGTCAAATGCCAGCATCTATTAGACCGGCACTAGTACTATCAGGGGAAAATTTGGACCAACTAGCCACATCGGCAGACAGGATGTTGGAGACCCTGAAAAACTCCCCCAGTGATGTATCAGCTATTGAATCTCCGCTGGAAGACGACTCCGTTTTGGCTCTTAGAGCGTCTTCACAAAATAAGTCAAAAATATCCGACATTCACACCACAATAAATACCCTGATTAGCAAAGTCAACTCCATGCAGGCTGAGCTTAAGAAATTGAACATCAATTCAAACAGCAATAATACAAACACATCGAACTTATGCTATTTTCACAAAAAATTTGGAAACTCTGCAAAAAGGTGTAGACATGGGTGCGTTCATTGGTCAAATTCGGGAAACTAGCTAGGCTGTCGTCGGCATATTCTGCTGGCGGCAGCAGCGTCAAAACCAACAACACGAATATAATGATCGGCGCTGTCACTACCTCACGACGACCAAACGCCAAAAACAAACTTATTACGGAAAATCGTCTCCATGTGTTTGATCGCATTTCTCGACATCGTTTTCTAGTTGACAGTGGGTCCATAGTGTCAGTATTTCCACGCGTTTTAATAAAAACAACCCTTGCGGAAAACGATCTGCAATTAACTGCCGCCAACCACACCCCCGTTCATACTTTCGGCAGCAAAATACTTAAAGTTGACATCGGTTTGCCTTTTAGTGTTGAATGGAACTTTATTATAGCTGATGTGCAGACGCCTATTTTTGGTGCTGACTTTCTTTCACATTTTCACCTTGTACTTGATCTAACAAACAAATGTCTCGTTGACCACCAAACGGGCAATACAATAAAAGGTTTTTGCTCTTACGCGACAGATCAGGACATTGCCATTCTAGATACACCGAATCTTCCCCAAACATTACTAAGTGAATATGAATGTATTTTTCGTCCAGCTAAAAAGTTTCAGAGGCAGACAGGTACTGCTGTGCAACACCATATAGAAACAACCGGACCACCGGTTGCACAAAAACCTAAACGTCTCAGTGGCGAAAAATTAGTGGCAGCAAAGACAGAATTTAAAACTCTCATTGAAAATGGCATATGTCGCGAATCGAAAAGCTCATGGGCGAGCCCGCTACACATGGTTGCAAAGAAGAATGGTGAGTGGCGCATTTGTGGAGACTATAGAAGGCTCAATGCACAAACGACGCCTGACCGGTACCCCATCGCTCACATCCACGATTTCAATGAGAAGCTTTATGGTAACACTATTTTTTCGACCATCGACCTCGTGAAGGCTTATCACCAGATACCCATGGCCGATGAAGATATTGCCAAGACAGCCGTATGTACACCGTTTGGATTGTTTGAGTACTTATACATGCCCTTCGGACTTCGAAATGCAACTCAAACATTTCAGCGATATATGGATTCAATTTTCCGAGACATTAATTTCGTTTATGTATACGTTGATGATATACTGGTTATGTCAAAAACGCAAACCGAACATGATGAACAATTGCGTATATTATTAGCAAATTTGAGATTTTTTGGCCTGATGTATATTGGGATTATTCATATCTCCGTTGCCTTTGTGTGTAATCCATCCATCGCCTACAAATAACTCGCGTTCGTTGCTTAAGTCTTCAACCAAACAACCACACAATTATTCAACGCGGTTAGGATGCTTTGCTTTGCTCGAATAAATAACATGGCGCGCGTGATATGACAAAATTTGTTATGATTTTCAAGTTATTTAACAACTCTTTTAACACATAACACAAGGCAGCGTGCCAACAGCTAATACCAACAACAACAACAACTTTTAAATTTTTTTGTTTTTTGTTTTATGTCCATAGTTGGACTCATGCCACAAAATTTCAGTGATAGATCTTTATATTTTACAGAGATATCGCTTAAAATGTTTTTATTAGGTCACTTTATAAGACCCATATATAAAAGTGGGCGTGGCCGTCAACCGATTTTAACAATTTTTCGTCAAAACATTTACCTAAGTAAGTATATCACGCGTACCAAATTTCATCGATATATCTTCAATGGTTTCTGAGTTATGGCTTATAAAACCCTCAATGTTTGAATCTTAATAAGTGGGCGTGGCACCGCCCATTTTCTAAAATTTCACCAAATTTCTTCATAGGGGCCTGAGCTCAACACGTGGGTAAAATTTCATCGCTCTAGCTATATTAGTGGCTGAGATACCAAATTTCCGATTTTTTCTATATAGGAAAAGTGGGCGTGGTCATGGTCCGATTTCGCCCATTTTCAATACCAACCGTCCCAGTCTCGATACCAACTTGCATTTCAAATTTCATCAAAATATATCAATTTTTGCGCGAGTTAGAGTGTTTACAGACGGACGGACAGACGGACAGACGGACGGACGGACAGACGGACGGACGGACGGACGGACGGACATGGCTCAATCGATTTCTCTTTTCACCCTGATCATTTTGATATATATAAGTCTATATCTATCTCGATTATTTCATTCTGTTACAATCCACCGTTATGTGATTAAAACTATAATACTCTGTGTACTAGTACAGCTGAGTATAATATAACAAATAAATAAATAAATACAATAGGAAAAATATATAAGAGAAAAAACAAAGAAACAGAAAAAAATACATAAGAAAAAAAAAATAAAAACCAAACACATGAACCAGCAAAGCACATACATATGTACATAAATGTCTTAATAAGCTACTTAAGTGTGGGTATTTTTTTTTTCTCTTTCTCATTTGCACCTACCTTTAGGCTTGTTTGTATAGCATGAGCTGGATGAATATTAAGAAATAATTTAAAGCAACTTAAGCATGATTTTACAAATTCAAAACTCAACGTACTTTATAAAAGAAAAAAACAAAAAAGAAAAAATTAAATATTATGCTTTTGCGGCAACGCGCGTATTACTCTAGCGCAGCTGGAATGTTTTTGTTATAAGAAAGAAAGCGCTGCATGGGGCGCAAGAAAAGCACGTGTTTAATTAACGGGTAAAACTAAGCTTAAAGCTATAAAAAATTGCACAATCATTACTAATAGAGTTAGCAAAACAAATAAAAAAATAAGTAGAATGAAAAAAGTAAAAGAAAAACTATAGCCAAGCAGTGTTGAAGCAAAATAATAGTTACACATAAAAAAAGAAAGGCGACTGCAGTTAAAAATGTACCACCAGATTAAGAGTGGTTTTATGGAAATTCAAGACAGGTAAATTTACGATAGTTTTACGATATCATATGCCGACTAAATTACCCGCTCTGATGAGCCTCCATTCGCAATTATACATTTTTCCCACAAAGATTTGCCAATAATCAACTGTTTTAGATGCTTTAGTTACTGTTAACTACACAAAATTTATTGATTTCTGTGCTACTAAAAGCATAATTGTGCGCCATTCATTTGAGTGCACCTAAAATTACACTGTGCTACACCAAAAAAATGCAGGTGCTCTCACATGGTTCTTTGGTTTCATCATGGCCCATAAAATACTACCTCATTTGCGGTTTTTCCCCATCACTTCGTTTTTAAATTTTTTGAGTACAAATATAATACAACTCTGAAATTATTGAAATTACAACTTCGAGATGCTATAACTTTCTTGTTTCTTGATCGAATTCAATTTTTTTTCTTTTATTTGAAAGATGCTACTTTTACCTTTCAAACAAGCAAAATAGTTTGCAAATCGACCTAAAAATGACCAATTTTTGGTCTTTTATTCCAAAAAAAAAATAAATTTTTTCTAAAAATATTGGTTTTCGGCACGTTTCTATTGGATTTTGAAGTTACAAACAAAGGGTTTTAAACCTTTATAACAAAATACATAAAATCAGCTTTTCAAAAAGCAAAACTAAATTAAAATTGATTGAAAATTACGGTAGTAGTGTTTCATAAAGTGAGTAAGCCTTTGTTTTTGTGTTTTAAAAATGTTTTTTTTTTATAGATTAATATTTGCATACAAAGTAGGTATGAACTTTCACAAAACTGAGTATAGAGCGATCTGAGTGTGCTCTTTGTTACTTGTCAGAATTGGTCAGTTTACCTACTTTAGATTTTTTCCCCAAGAGATTGGCGTCTATTCATCGACGGTTCAACAAAAAGTACACTTGAAATGTTTATTATGTAATTACATATTCTAGTTTCATTTAATTTTTAAGGTTTGAATGCTGTGCTTTTACACAACACTGGCATATATCCATCAGTCCCACTGGCCTACGCTACCGATATTAAAGAATCATATGACAGTATGCCTAATTGTAGCTGACTTCAAGGTACTCAATATTTTAAATGGTATTCAGGGTGGAAATACGAAGTATCCATGCTATTTCTGCGAATGGGACAGCCGATCAATTAGCCTACACTACAAACAAAAGGATTGGGCTCCACGTACATCGTTTGTAGTTGGTGAAAAAAATACTATAAATATTCCCTTAGTTAATCCAAACAAGTAAAAGCGCGGCTGCCTTCGTCCGTACCGAAGACTTCATACCTTTCATGAGTGGGGAAATGAAAAGTTACCTATGCATGTATGTACATAGCCTGATTTAGTACGTATAATTTATAATTTCAATTGTGTGGGTTATTTATGGAAGGATTTATTAGAAAAAATGGTGTCTGAGCTGTTAAAATAGAGGAGTTATACGACAAAATGTGTACATCTGAACAATCGGTTGTATGGGAGCTATATGTTACAATGGTCCGATCTTGACATTGTTCGGTAACTCTATTTGGGCCGATATCGGTAAAAATACTTCAAAGTTTCATGTCATTATCTGTTAAAATTGAGAAGTTATACCCCAAAATGTCCATATCTGAACAATCGGTTGTATGGGAGCTATATGTTATAGTGGTCCGATCTTTACAATTTTCGGTAACCTTGTTTAGGCCAATATGGGTACAAATACTTCAAAGTTTCACGCCGTTAGCTGTTAAAATGGAGGAGTTATACACCAAAATGAGTATATCTGAACAATCGGTTGTAGGGGAACTATATGTTATAGTGGTCTGATCTTGACAATTTTCGGTAGCCTTGTTTAGGCCAATATGAGTACAAATACTTCAAAGTTTCATGTCCTTAGCTGTTTAAATGGGGAGGCTATGCAGAAATTACACCCCAAAATTTTCATATATGTATATCTGAATAATCGGTTGTTTTCTATATGTTATAGTGGTCCAATTCGGCCGATTCCGACAAATGATCAGCTGCATATAACAACCTACCTGTATTCCAAATTTCATTCAGATATCTCAAAAACTGAGGGACTAGTTTGCGTTCACACAGACGGACGGACGGACGGACAGACGGACATGGCTTAATCGACTCAGCTCGTGATTCTGATCATATCGGTATATATTTTGGGGTCCCCCACGCTTCCTTCTGGTACTTTCGACAAAAAATTTTTGGCACAAAGTTATAATACCATTTCATTCTCATGAAAGGTATAAAAACAAAAAAAAAAAAAAACAAGGCCTACTCACTTTATGAAGCACTACTACCGTAATTTTGAATCAATTTTAATTTACTTTTGCTTTTTGGAAAGCTGATTTTATGTGTTTTGTTATAAAGGTTTAAACCCCATTGTTTGTAACTTCAAAATCCAATAAAAACGTGCCGAAAACCAATATTTTTAGAAAAAATTTATTTTTTTTTTGGAATAAAAGACCAAAAATTGGTCATTTTTAGGTCGATTTGCAAACTATTTTGCTTGTTTGAAAGGTAAAAGTAGCATCTTTCAAATAAAAATAAAAAATTGAATTCGATCAAGAAACAAGAAAGTTATAGCATCTCGAAGTTGTAATTTCAATAATTTCAGAGTTGTATTATATTTGTACTCAAAAAATTTAAAAACGAAGTGATGGGGAAAAACCGCAAATGAGGTATTGTTTTATGGGCCATGACGAAACCAAAGAACTATGTGAGAGCCCCTGCATATTTTTTTTCTTCTGATTTTGTAGCACTGTGTTATTAGCATATCGCAATGAAACTTGGTTTACGCTCATTTTCAGTAATTAAAAAGAAAAAGTAAAAAAGCTAATAAAGAAGCATTTAAAATTGAATTAACTATGTGAAAAGTGTCATCAAAGCAAACAATAAATTAAAAAGTGTGTTTTTATATACTTTTAATATTTGCATTTGCTTCTCAAAAACACACACATACATACATAAATTATAAATACTCGTCAAGCAAATTAAACTCGTGACTTATGCTGAAGGCAATTACAAAATATCTAATAAATGCACTTGTAATCTCTGGGATATAAACGTACAGAAAAATAAAAACATTTAAACGGTGAATGCTAATGAAGGCATCACCGGCAATTTTAAAACAATTTATGCTATAATTACAATTGAAACACTGAGCGCAAGTCGCGACGTTGTAAAATTCATATGAGTTTATGTTCACAACGCAATTCGTCATGTTTAAACGAAAAAGAAAATTTAATTTTGTAAATGGCAAATTTAATTGAAAAACATGAAATTGTGAACTGTTAAATTGACTTTATTTGCGAACTAGAGACTGGAAAGTCACTCTTGACCTAAGTATTTATGTGTGGAAGATAGCGGGAACGGGAGATGGAAAGTGGTAAGAAGATTGACAACAGTGGCATAATGTGATTTGTCGCAACGAAGCGGGACGATGATTTGCTAGTTAGACATAAAAGGAGATTTTCGAATGTTCGCCACAATATTTCTTAAGTTAGAATTTACCTACATCACTCACCGTCAAAGCAAGACAAAAAAAGTTTATATGTATATTGAAAATTCCCCAGCCAATAAGTGACAATTGAATTGAGTGGCGGCGCCAACCAACACACCTCAAAGGCTAGTTTTCGCCCTAAATATTATATTAATTAACACTTTTACGTCACAGCAAGCAAACCACAACACCTGTCTATACATGCATACATTAAAGCCTATGACACAATTAATCGATTTATACACACCCAATTTCCCTCAAAAGACATACATATGTACATAAATTTATCGACGCCTTGGGACATTTTTGCTTTTTTCTTTCTTGATTAGATATTTCTTTAACATTTTCTCTACACACCTTTAAAATAAACTACACTTGCACCCACACACCTTTTCAAGACACATAAATATAGCTCCTTATGTACATATGTATGTATATCTATACGCTAAATAAATTTTCAAAGGAAATCAATGATATACATAAATGTCACTCATTAAAAACGTGTTCACTGAATTTTATTAGTGTACAGCGGGAAAACACAAGCAAGCAAATGAAAATGCATATTTGTGCGAGTAAAAGCGCATGTCCAAAGGGTATTTTTATTCAACATAAATTTATATGGCTACCACATACATATGTACATACTTGACATGTGTTTGTATGTCTTTATGTTGGCTACCACAAACGCTTCGAGCCACCAAGTTTCTGTCTTTGTCATTGGTTTTGTCTTTTTTAGTGTCACAAAAACATAAATTATATAAAAGGGTTATAAAATGTCCATTTGCCCGCAAAGATTTTCTTGAGTTGCAAAGCGTGCTAGAAAATGGTATTGAAATGTAAATGTGTGTAAAGAGTAAGTTGAAAAATAAGGTGAAATAGGAAAAAACTAATAAAATATAGCAAACAGTAGCCGCAAATGTGGAGCATGCACGCAATGCATACATATGTATATAAACATAAAAATCCTTTTCTATGACACTCGTACATGGGGCAGTGAAAACCAGCGACATTTAATTCTTCAATCAAATTTAACTTTGCTTTCGGTTGGCATTAAACGTTCGCTTTTGTTGTTGTGCTCATGTATGTTATTGTAGATTTGATTGCATTTACGAGTATGTATGTCTGTTTGTTTTATAAACGAGTTGAAGCTTTGGTATACATAGTTAGAGGTATGAAAATTGTCATTAATATTTGTCACTGACCAAACGCAGCTAAAAGCGCGCCTAACGTTACTCTCGTCAAAAACTAACAAAAAAATATCAAAAATAAAATAAAATATCGTGACCAGGTTTACTCCCAGCAAACAAATTCTCCACTGTTCGAGATAACTAGACAATTTCGCAAAGAAAAGAGATATAACCTTTATTATTATAGCAACAAGAGAAAAAGTTACATATCCTAAAAGCCCGTCTCCACATAACTTGATTCACCAGAGAAACATGTAGCAAAACATCTCGCTCAATAACCCGTCTCCACGTGGCTAATCGTGATTCAGTTTGACATTTCTCTTTCTTGTTCTTCTTAAATGTTTGTATGTTTGCTTATTTTTGCGTCTTTGTTTTGATCTGTGTGAGATTTCGATATATTTTCGATACAAAATTAGAGAAGACATCGATATCATCGAGGTTGGCAAGATGATTCAGAATGAAACAGTGTTTCAATCTTCACTGGCTCTCAGAAATTTTTATGGAAATTGGCGAGTTTCGGCACTGGTTGCCGTGTCGAAAGAAGATTGAGAGAGAAAATGCAGAAAAAAAGAGCGAAACACGTTATGTGGAGACATGGTATAAAACTTAAAATTTAAGTCAAGCACTCTCTCACATTAAAATCTCTTCCCCACAAACAGGCTAGATATTGAATTAATAACGAAAGAGAACTAAATCGGATAACAAAGCCTGCGTTTTGCTGGAAAATGTTTGAGTTCTCGTCTCGAATAAAAAAACTCTCACACGTTTTTGAGCAAAGTTTAGACTAGCAAAAGAGATTCGTTTTATAATCGTTTACGAATTGCTAACCAGACTTAATGTTTACTGGGTACTTTTATAGTAATATGTTTGTTATTTCACTACTTTAACTGCGTTTTTGTTTTGGTCAATGTCTATTTTTACTTTTATTTGCTACAACTGACTGGCAAATAAATGTCCGTCAAACACGCTCACTGTTGCTTTGCAAAAGCTTTCGAGCGAACGCACACAGGCTAGAGAAATATTCATATAATATTTTATGAAAATGTACTACATACTTACTAACTCAAGTGTGCAATATGCATGTAACACAAAGTGTCTTGCTTTTGCATAGCATTTACATGGCAGGATATGTGCATTTGTATGTGTGCATGTGCAAAGAAAGGACTTGGCGGATGAACTCAGGCCCGCAGAGAGCCGAGCCGGGCCCCTGGGACAGTTCGCGTTTACGGGCCCCCCTAAAAAATAAATTCAATCTAGTAAAAAAATAACATACAAAACTTTTTCAATTCACATTGTCAGTTTTATTTCATATAAAATAAGATTTATGTCAGTTAATTTCCAAACCGTTAAAAATATAAATAACGAAAAGAAAAAATATATTTTATTTTCAAAAATATTTGCCAATAAGTTCGATATTGAGGAAGATAAAACTTTTTTATTTGAATTCATCGAAGTATACAGATCGTCTGAGATATTCATTGAAACTATTCACAAATGAATGACGCAAGTGAGCCCAGAATGACAGCGAGTCAACACGTACACAGATGACTCGCGAGTCAGACGCACTGTGTATAGACCCGAATACATATGTACATACATAAATGAAATGTTAGATCTCATTGTTTGATTTGCTTACATTAACTTTTTTAAATACATTTTATGAGCTTGAATCATCCAAGAAAACCTTCCGTGCTTTTTGGTCTGCGAATATGGAAATTACTGAGTCCAAACTAATGCTGCGAGCAAGGCTGGACGCCAATGCCAATGTTCCAAGGGTATTCAAGCTATTTTGGCTCATAGTAGAGCGCAAAAAATTTTTCACGCGAGACAATAGACTGAAAGAACGCTCCCCTTCAGCCACACTGACTGGAAGTGTGCAAAATATTCTTAATGCTATGCAGATGTTAGGAAATAATACTTCCATCTTCAAGTTATGAAGTTTGTTCAGAAGTTGTAATGGTGGCAGCATCCCAAATTTGTTAAGTGGATGGCTTTGAGATAAATGATTTCATCTATTAGATCCGTAGAAATATCTATGCCATAATTCGTGCAGAATGCCGTTGCCTTTTCTGTGAGCTCTTCTTCCGACAGATCCTGATACTTCCACAAAAACTAAATTTAATCGCAATGTCAGTTTATTTATTTAATCCTTCTTGCACTTGTTCCTGGTAATAACTCTAGTATCTAACTATAAAATCATGGAAATAATAATAGATAGATAATGGTATTGTTTTTAATAATTTTTTTAATTTCGTATACCTTAACTCTTTGAAATCAATTTAAACAGGGTTACCAACATTTTTCATT
This sequence comes from Urophora cardui, assembly GCA_960531455.1. Taxonomy (NCBI): domain Eukaryota; kingdom Metazoa; phylum Arthropoda; class Insecta; order Diptera; family Tephritidae; genus Urophora; species Urophora cardui. The sequence goes on from OY482672.1 coordinate 842,269, forward strand.
TAAAAAGTAAATATTTCTGAGAAGCTTGGTTCACCACCTTACCAATTGCGGTACTTTGGAAACTCTAAATCAAAGTCGATTTTCCTCAATTTCAACTCACTTTTCTAGGATTTGCCCATGTATAAACAAGGTAAATATTTGATTGGATGATTATAATTTTGGTTTGGTGATTTGGTTAAGTTAAACACTTCAATTTTAAAACAATCTTTTGTAGCAACAAAATACCTATGTATGTATCTATGAAATCCTGGTTCGAGTACTGTCAATACTGCTTTGCCTTTCCGGGCCCCCAAAAACCTTCCGGGCCCCAGGGCGATTGCCCTGGCTGCCTCCCCCTCTCCGCGGCCCTGGATGAACTCACTGTATTCCTTTACCTTCTTTTAAATAAATGCGCTCTTATTGCATTTAGTGTGCGGTGGCAGGCGTTGTAGAACATTTAAGTTAACCTTAAACAAAATCACACTGCTGGCGAAAAAATAGAAACGAAAAGCAAATACATATTTTTCACCCTAAAACAAAGCGTGAAGAATTCTATTTTTTTTCTAGAATGAAATAGGCATATGAAGGAAGGAGAAGCGCCACAAGTCACCTTTTCAGTATTCGCGTCCTTTTTTTCCTGCCACCACTATACATATGTAGATAGTAGTCTTGCGGCCATATGTACATAACCAGTAAAAAAACTCGTAAGCGTAAGCTGAAGCTAAGTTGTTAAACTGGAATACGCTGGCAGCGCTGCTGCTGCTTGCACTAATTCTTTCTGCTTCAAATGTTTTAATACATCCCAAGCAGAGAGAAAGGGATTGAGTTTTTATGAGCAAAGAGAGTAGGTACAATGTGTGGCGAACGTAAAATTGCGAATTGTAGATTTTTGTTTCAGTTTAAAATTTCTACTGACATGCAATGAAGTGTTTGGTTATGTGCGCACGCTTATCTCATTTCGATATACATATATATGTGTGTACATGTACATATGTATATAAATGCATGAATAATAACGTTTCAACCCTAGCAGAATATAGTTTTTTTATTAAATAGCCGCAACGCTTAAATCGCGGAAAAAATGTGAGTTATGCAGCTAAACAAAAAATACCTTATTACTAAGGCATTTATAAGGTATAAATACACTACAAAAGGCCTAATTTTCAGGCCATAATAAGGCATTAAATAAACCTTATTTTCCTGGCGGATAAGCCTTACAAATAAGGTATGCTCTCAGAGAGAGAGAGAGAGAGTATTCCTTATGGCCTGATGACATCAACACAGGAAAATCTATCGAATTCTAATGTAGTTCTCTAATGAGATTCTAATCAGAATTTGTAAATACTTCCAATTGAAATGAAAAACAAAGCTTTGTCTCCTTTTACATGATTTTTTCATTGTTTAGATTTTATTAGTGCCAAAGTGCATATGATTATATACATATATTCACATGTATGTACATATATGTTTACCACATTTATAAGAACTGAAATTTAAACTAAATTCAGTCTTATTATTTAAATTAAAGGTAGGTACTTCTTGTACTTTTTAATGGAAAGCATTGTACTACGGTAATATTATAGCCTCTGCACATTGGCATGATTTAAAATTTAGTAATTTAGGCAAAAATCGTTGTTTCGGCGTTAATTACCCTTAAATAACGTTGTTTAGCCATACAAAAATGCCAGCTGAAATTACCCTTGAAATGCGCATTACGGCTAAATAACTCACGAAATTACTCTGCAATCGGTCTCTTCTCTAAATTTTATCGATTATAATCGAAAACATCTTTACCCATCGCTAATATTTCACATTAGCTGTTTTTTTTATTTTAGCGTATATATGTAGATACATCTGCGCTAAAATAAAAACACGGCTATTAAATTTGTTCGCGACGGTTTCTTAGATAGGTATATTCTCATTGTATCACCCCTATTGCGAGTGTCGACCGTGATAGATAATCGACTGTTGATCGACCAAAGAGCATGTAAATATAATACTCCTGGATCGATCAACAGTCGATTATCTATCACAGTCGACACTCGCAATAGGGGTGTATATTGCATTAGCGATTCTCTAATTATAAAAAATTTAATTTGGTGGAAGTATTTTATTAATGATATTTTCATTTAAGTTGACCATGTAAAAATTTTTATTTGGCGCAGGAATAGCGTAACTGAAACACGACTAAATGAAATTACTCTAAAACGTGTGTGAATGCGCGTGATTTCGGAAAGTAATTTCGGCTAATCAACGTAATTTCAAATGCAATCTGCAGAGGCTATTAACTACTATTTTTTAGGATCTAATTTCAATATATGTACATATGTATATTCAATACCTATATCACAGAAATATATTGAGAATTGATAAAAGGCGTGAGATTTGGCTCCTTTTCTAATCACTCGCTAATCGAATTCTAGTATAGTTTTCAACCCTAGTTATCGATTTGAGAATATATAGAAAATTACACTAGTTATCTACGGTAATCTCGACAAAATTTCTAACGTTAGAGACTGTGTTTGCTGGGTTATTTCGGAAGCCTTTAAATCTACTGTAATAATTCTTAACTAAGGCGTAGATTTTTTTCTGGGTATGTATGTATGTATATTCATATGTAAATGTAAATTTTTCACTTGTTCACTGTTAAATGCAATTGTCCGTCTGAAATTATAGGCATTTTGTGCATATTAAATACGCTTAACTCAATAAATTTTCGTTTTTTTTTTTGTTTCAAATGTTTCAAAGTTCGTTGGTTACTTGGCAAGTCTACTTTCCGCGCTCTTACTCGACGGCGAACTTACCAATTCGAAGCTTCGCTTTACTCCTTTATGCTGCGTAATTGTTTGAGTTTTAAATGGTTTTTGAGTATCCTGTTTCTCGCTTACAGAACAGGATGTGCTTACAGGATATTAGTTGCACTAAAAAGTTTGCAAACATTTTATAGTTTTTTTTTTGTTGCTCTCGGTTTTGTTTTGAGTATTGTGTTTCCCTTGGGGTTCAAGGACACTATTTGCGGAGAAAATCGATTGAAATTGAACTATAAGAATTCCTCATCTCCATTCCTTTAAAATATAATATAATACATTGGTGTGTTTATAACTCTGAAGAGTTTTAAGGCCGAGCTTCTTGGAGGTGTGCTCCTTAACTTTTGTTCTTACTAATTGAGTGGACCTACATTTTTATGCCGGCTCCGAACAGCGAATGCGTTTTTTGTGAGAAGAATTAGACAAATTTTTTGGTGTTTTGTACGGATTGGGGTGAACCGGATACTTCTGGTATGGCAGATGAGCACTCTACCCACTACACCACAGCGGCCACCTTTACTTTCCTTCAAGTTGATGTGAGGAATTTGTGAACATTCAATTTATTTAAGTCGCTGCCCTTTAGAGAAAGGGCATCTTACGCAAGAAACAAAGCAAAAAACTCAAAAAATGCTAATTCGCCATCTTCTCTGCGTTTATATAATTGTATGTAATAAAATATGTAGGTAAATAGATAGAAAATCTAAGCCTTATTTAAGAATTACAACAGCAGATTCTTCTGAAATAAGGCCTGAAAATTATACATTTATATGGCGTAAGGCTTAAAATAAGGCTGATTTTCCTGTGTTGATGTCATCAGGCCATAAGGAGTAGGTACTCCCTCTCTGAGAGCACACCTTATCCCAAAGGCTTATCCGCCATGCGAAATAAGGCCAAATAAGTATTAGAAAACTAGGAGCAGACAGAGTGAGTGCATAACAGAGGCAGCGCTGCCAGCGTACTCCTTTTATAGACCTGATTTGCCATCAATAAGCAAACCTTTTTTGCAGGGTGTCTACTATAAATACACAGTCAAATAAATGAAATGAAAACATATCTATTGCCCAAATATGTACATACACAATTTTACATACAAAAGCGTGTAATAAGCGTACATTGTATGTATATATTTTTGTATTTTTGTGCTGCCCTTCTCGCTTTCCGAACATTTCCAAATCTACTTTTTTAAGCTCCAAAGTAATGTTGTTTCCTTATATATGTACTTACATATGTACATACTTTGTAGTTATATACAAGTACATACATATGTATCTCGTTTCATATCATATATCTGTCGCGCGCATCTCTTGGACACTTAATATTATGCAAAAAGTAGCTGCTATCTACGAGTACTTGCTTACTATCTACTGCCATAAAATCAGATAGAGAAATTTTTTTGCGCCAAATACGTAGTACCTACATGCCATTGCTATATAAATACATGCACAAAAATACCACCTACCCTGTAAAAAAGTGTGCGACGAGTCTCTAAAAAGATTTGTCCGGGAGCGCTCTCTTTCGGGTACAATTAGTCTACAATTGTTCCCAATTGTACCCGAACGGGTACATATGTATACTAATTGTAGACGAATTGTACCCGAAAGGGTATCAAACGGGTACAATTAGTCGCACAAATGGATGTGTCGCATTTGCTACCTGTTCGGGTACAAAACGGGTACAATTGTGCGCTTTTGCTACCCGTTCGGGTACAAACTGGGTACAATTAGTCTCTTCATACATGCTCAAACAAAAGAGAACACTTCAACCCATATAAAGAGATACAAATGGGTAGTAATCGGATGCTCCCTTGCGAGTTGTCCCGGATGTATCCCGGAGTGATCGCATTTTTTGCAGGGTAATGCGCCACTAACACTACACTGTACAATTACATACAAATACGAGTACATATGTATGTATATACATAAGTATTTATGGCACGAAAAACAGAAATAAAACTTTGACATCCCTGCAGTCTAAATCATACTTCTACGCTATCTGTATGTGTATGTAAATTGCTCCACTTCCAACTGCTACAGACAGCGTAACATCCTTATTGAATTGACTTGCAACTTGCCACTTGACTCTGTTTGCGCCTGCCATAAATTCATCGCACACGGTCTCCCCATTTGCAGTACGCGCTTTTCTCCTTGTTGGGGTTGTTTGTTCTGGCTGCTTTACAGATGAAAGTATTTTCTTGTTGTTGCAGAAGTATGTACATACATATGTACATAATGTTCTTGTAGCAATTTTCTTCTTTTATTTGAAAGAGTTTTTAGTGCTTAGCACGAAATTTTTATTTTAATTCAATTTTTAATTGTTGGGGTAAGTGGAAAAAAATTCAACAACTATTTACAGCGAAGGTTGAGTGTATAGCTATTTCACGAAAAACCATTTTCGATCATCAGCACTCTTTTCGGAAGTGGATGCACCGGGGATTGAACCCGAGTCCATTCCAACTTCAGCCGCAATGACCCAACGGATAAACACACTCGGCCATTGAGACTCTGTGCAAGCTGTTGGATTTTCCCCACTTTTGACTTTTTCATTTTCAACATTAACGTTAGTGTCTTCTTTTATATTATTCCATGTGTTTCTTCTTTTATATTATTCCATTTCATTTTTATTTTAATTTCTATAAAGAACGAGTATAAAATAAAGACATTTTCTGGCGAATTTAAGTAGCAAGCCTCAATCTGTGAGCTTTCATGAACTGTAATAATCATACCCAACAAACACTGAGTTTAGATATCGATTAGTGGACGACCCGACCTTTTTCATACATATGCATTATTGAAGGTGAGACTTGAAAAATAATTGTTTCCAAAGTGACAATAACACGTTAGAGAATTTGTGGTGACTACATTCTATAAGTAGTGTAATTCTCAAGATATTCTCTAATTGAAAGCGAAAGTAGAAAACTACACTAGAATTCCATTGGAAACTGATTAAAACAATTTTGTAAATACCTAGCGATTTCTCAGTAGAATCTCATTAGAGATTTCGATTCACGAATTATAATTTTCTCGATTTGAGAATTATTGCTATTTTTTTTGAGATCGCTATGATTATCGAGAGAGTTTCTCGAATCGTCCCCTAAAGTTAAAGGTTTGTGAATGGGCTAGTTATTGAGTAATTCTGAAATCGATATATGTATAACCTCAGTGTATTTTTCTTATTTAGTTTATTTGTGGCTGATTTTTGACAAAATATTCCCTATGATTTTTAATTTCAATTTCCTAAAAAAAAACGTTACCACATCCACTGCTACATATGTATGTATTTTCAGCCCCTGCTTTCTTTTATTGCCATACGACGCTTAAACACAATTTACTTGGAAGCTTACTTATGTAAAAGCGCGCAGCACATAAAAGTTTCTCTTTCAAAGCTTTTGTCTGGCTTTGTTAGCTTTACATACATATTTATTCTGTCTGTGGCTGTGTACACAAATGTATATATGTACATATAAATGCAAGTGTTTGTTAGAAATTTTATTACTACCCCAAATGACTTCGTTAAAATGTAATGTTGCGCCATTCTTATTAGGGGGCCACATAACGAAATCGATGCCTGCTCCTTTCCAACCGCGACACATTGCCCAGATTCCTTTGGCTTTTCTGATTGTTTTTTTTTTTTGTACTTATCTCTGCAGCATCATCAAGATAGGCGGTCCAGTGTTATTATAACACGCCAAAATCTAGTTGTTTGTATGTGTCACTTATACATACACAATGAATGAATAATATCTAACGCTTTGAAGTGGGGTGCTTTTTGGGGTGGCACTTTTAAGACTGTATGTTTGTCGAACGTGAAAATGTCTGTCTGTGTGTCTCGTAAAGTCGAGCAACATTTAACTTACAATCCCTAATCTCTGTGTGCTTCTCCATCTCATCTCTTTCTTATGTTTACGCTATTTTCTATGTATGCGCTTTACCCTCTGCTTCATAACTTAGCTCTCCCAATGCTTTGTTAAGTCCTCCCTGTGGGGAAAATCTCTAGTTCATAACTGGTGCGCAGCTAGCTAATTTTTCGACACTACTAGTGCGAGCTCAATCTCTTTTGCATGTTAGCAATTGGCGAATTTATCCACCGCCGCATTACCTATTCGATAGTTCTGAACTAGTTAAAAATTCCTACAAATTCTACGGTTTGATATCTACCACTCAAGTGCAGCATTTGACACGCTTAAAACAAGTGGCGCAATGGCGCAGTGATTAACGCGTGTGACTTTCAATCTGGCGAGCTCGGGTTCGAATCCGGTCGGTGTCAAGGCGGATTAACTTTTTTTTTAAATAATTTTTTTATTTATTTATTAAATAAAGATGTAAAAAATATTTAGAAAGTAATAAAATAAAAAAAAAAATTAAAAATAAACCTGAGGGATCGGAAAATCATAATTAGGGGAACATTTCATTTCATTAAGTGAAGATGCAAATTTTACATACTCTTTGTGCAATATGATTCACTAACAATCTGAGATTTTCTGAAATATGCAAAGCCGTTGCCTCTTTGGCCCCTTTTCGCTGGTTCTGAACCAATAATTGTTTTCACTAGTTATTGCCTTCCCTGCAGGGCTCTTTCTATGTACAAATACAGCCGCAAAGTGTCTTTGGTAATAAAATAGTATTTTTAGATAGGTATATGTATACTGCTAAAGTTACTTATTATGTACATTGCATGTACAAATAGGTGTGTGTACTTATATACAAGCAGCCATTCAGATGTATATTCTTTTATTCAGTTGGCTATCTTTTTATTTATAAGAATGTTTGCACGTTTTTTATCTTAGATCGAAAAGGGCATTGCCATTACAGTTGAGCTTAGAAAAATTCGTATTGACATTAATATACACAAGTATTTATGTATATATACATGCTGTTTTTTGTTGACTCAGCGGCTGCTGGCATTTTATTTTTTATTATTTTTTAAGATTTACTCTTATTATTTTGCATTGACTTTAAAGCAAACCAATTTGACACAAAAAATAACCACAAGCATGATACTTTTTTGTTGTTGTTTTTTTTTTTTTTTGTTGTTTAGCAACCATTTTTACATTTGTTTCTGAACAGAAAGTTGCTTTACCGTCGGCGATCTGAAGAAATGTTGCGTATACGACTTTCATTTTCCTACGGGAATGAACTGAATATCGAATTCGTACCGTAAGGAAAATACCTCGGACGACGAAGGTTCCATCATGTTGGAGAATGAACTAATTATATCATCGAATAACAAACTTGTTAACAATTCATAATCGAAATTGAGTCTTGGAAAAGTGATGTGTTCTCTAACAAATTGTTAAGGAAGCGTAACGATTTTGTCAACCAAAAGTTGTAAAAACAATTCCCATAAATCATACGACAGTTGAATTAAATATAGAATTTGGATACAAAAATACTTACTACTTAGAATGCTTAAAAAATAAATGTTTAATTTCAGTTAGTTAAAGTTTAATTTCAAGCACTAACTAGGAATACATTAAATACTGAATATAATAGTGTTAGTTGAAAATAAAATTGAGTGTTAGTTAAACCCAAGTAAAATCAATATCTAACTACCACCCATTTTGAGTGATAGTTGAAAAATGACCATCCTTGGTACTATAGTACAAATAAGTCAAAAATATAAAGAAGCCTTTAATACCTATTTGGCATAAATACATAAACCATATTGACAATATTGACTTACAATAACAACGACAAGAAGCAGCCATGAATTGCATAAGTTTATGAAGCTTGTGTTATAGCCAAAAAAAAAAATAATGAATATATCGCCCAAAATTTGATAAACATCTTATCACTATAATTAAATAAAGTCAAAAATCAAATCTATTAGATTCACATGTTTTTGTTTACTTACACATATGTAAATATGTATGTATGCAAACAAGGTAGGCAGCAGGTGTGTAGAAATTCATGCACTAACATTTTCCCCCTTAAAATTTACCACACTAATTGTCTGCAAATTTAAACTTAAACCAAAACAAACAAAAAATATTAATTAATATTTTTCAGACAGCGCAAGCAAACATTGTTGTTTTAAGGAAGAAAAAAAATTATTTGCTAATTAAGTCACATGCTTATAGTATTTAATTGATTAGAAAATTAAATTAAATGAATGTTAACATAGATTTCTAATCTTTTTTTCGCGGCGCCCATTTGCCTTCACTTTTGTTGTGTATACACAAATTGTTTATTTTCTTAAATTTTAACCAAACAGTAACTGCTTAAGTACCTATGCATTTAAATTAGTAATAAAAGTAAGCTGTTTAATTCAACGAACTGCTTTTCTAGTCTAGTGTGTGTTTAACAAGCTTTAAATATTAAAATAAAGCCTTAAATGGCGATGGTACATGAGTAAAAGGATCAAAGTCAAATTAAACAAAAATGCATAGTGCCGTAGTCATAGTCTTTTGAGCTTAAAGGAGTATAATTAATTTAGCAATGCAAATTTTGTGAGAAGCAATATGTTTAAATATAGTTTAAAATTGCTTACTTTACGGCACATTTGTACGACAGCCATTTTATCCACCCCACCACATTCATTCACCAATGTCGACGCCCTCAACTGTCAGAGCGGCCATTTCGTGGTCGCATGATGCACCTTATATTGACCTCGAGTACAGCACAAGTCATAAATTTTGCTTAACGCAAATAAAATTAAAAAAAAAAATAAAATAAAAAATATTTCCTGTTAAATTTGGCTCAGTCGCTGCTGTATGCATTCAAGGGAGGAGGCTTGAGGTACGAGTAGCAATCTCGCAAAACAAAACGAACAATAAACACGAAAATTATTTATGCTGTCAACGCATAAATAAATCTTTTTAGGTGTGAATTCGAAATCATGCATGTCAGTGAATAAGAGAAATTGAAATTTAAAAATTATAAAATTGAAGAGCTGCTTTATATTAGCTGGAGAGCATGGAAGAGATTGAAGCACGGTAAAATGTATTTTCCAACAAAGTCTACAAGTTTTAGGCTTTGCTTGAAAAATGTTAGAAGTGCCAAAACGCGTAATAGGGTCTATACACGATGCGTCTGATTCAAGAGTCAGTTTAGATGTATTGGTGAAAATGTGCATGACTCTGGCATGACTCAAGAAAATCAAAATAAGTTTGATATTTTGCTGTGACTCGCCTGTCAAATTTAATGACGGCGAGTCAACACGTACACAGATGACTCACGAGTCAGACGCACTGTGTATAGACCCTATAAGAAAAGAAAATGGAACTTATCAAATTTATGTATGTACGTAAAAAATATCAACCAAATTTTTTTTTCAAAAGATAAGCTTAGCATATTTAATCAAAGCTTTGTAGATTGTAGATCGTTTCTCGAATTAATTATTTGATTTGATTTATCAATTTATTAATTTTCACCTTTTTATGCTTTGTTTTCTTATGTGCGGATCTGTAAATCATAAAAACGATTTATTGGCTTATCTTGAAGCGCGTCAAAAAACATTCACTTAAAAGAAGTTAATAAAAATTAATGAAGTGTGTGGATTAACACATATAAAATGACGCAGAATAAGCAATGAATGAATGATACATATGTGCATTGTGAAAATGTGCCAGCGAATGTGAACGTACATACATACATATGTACCCATGTTTGTAATGTATTGTCATAAATCAGGAATATAGAAATGACAAACTGTCAAATATTGACAAGATTAATTGAAAGGCACGTAAACATGGTAGACAGAGAGATTACACAGACATAGTAGCCGGTGGAAATGCGTAGGTAGCGCCAAAGAAAAAAAAATAATAATAAAAAAGGGTAGTAAAATTTAGAAAAAAAAGCAGAAATAAATAAGAATAAGTGAAGAAATTGTAGCAAAAAGCATTAAAGCATTTCAGCGTACGTTAAGTGCTGAATAATAACTATAAAGACATGCGTATGAAGGCATGTATGTATGTATGTATGTACATACAGGTAAAAAATATAAATATTAAAAAGCATTAAAAAAGCGCGAACAAAGTTAACAAAAATTTAGCATAATAACTATAAATAAAGTAACGTTTCCATCATAAGATTTGCATACGCAAACAAGTAGTATTTTGTGCATGCATTTAACTCTCGTTGGCATCAAATGATGATCAGTCGACTGGGAAAAGTTGGACGCCAATGGATGGAAGCCTTGTAAGCCATTAACTAGCCATATTTTTCAACCATAGCGTCGCCACCATACCACCATGAGAACGTAAAGGGTGTTTAGGATGGAAGTGATTGAAAAGTGCATCAGGGTTTCGTGAAGAATAGATGTCATCCACTATGTAGGTATTCTTCAACAATGCTTGCATGCCAGCGTAGAAATGTGCAACAAATTTGCGGTGTGTTCCAGCAATAAAATAATCCGAAACATACTTCTCCAGTTGCTCAGGTTTGGCTGCAGTATCACGGCTTTTAAAGTACTTGGCTGGCCTTCTCGATCACCAAGACTTTAACCCAGTCGAACATGTATTGGTTGCAGTAAAACGTGTAATTTCTCATTCTGCCAGTTATTGGCTTGATCTCGCGGATTTGTGGCAAAAATGTACATACATACAAGTACGGTTAAAAAATGTCCTCCACTAAGTTTTGCAATCATTTTTGTTTTCGTACAAAATCCCTCTCAGATGAATTTTATTTAAATTAAAAAACAAATTTGCATGAAGGAAAAAAACACTTTTCTCTGTCTACATATGCATATACTTAGTATCTACACATCGCCGTACTGTACGAAAACTAGCATTTTCAAAATTTCTAACGAAAACCGGAAATTTAAAAATTCTGTCTAAAAGCAGCACTTTTGACTTTTGGCTGACGAAAAGTAGCAATAATAATATATTGTTTTCATCAGCCAAGGAACTAAATTGCCAGTTTTCGTGAGCCAAAAGTTGAAATTGCCAGTTCTCTTCAGACAAAAAAATCTGGTACCACCTAGTTTTCGTATGATACGACGATACGTATACGTATATACTTGACTATAGTCAAGTAAGCTTTGTAACAAGTATACATAGCTTCAAAGTTAGTTCAGAACTGTCACCTCTGCAAGCACACTTTATTCTCTTTCTCGCTTTTTTTCTCCTCCTTTCACTTCTTGATTAAGAATTTTCTTGCTTTATTTTTAATTATTTTTTTCTGTTCATTACTGATTTTTTTCGCGACCTTCGACGATTTCCACGAATTTCCCATGCAAACATGCCCGCTAGATTTTTCATTTTATTTATTATTATTTATCACCAAAAGACGTTGGTACGCGGCGGTGCAGCGCATTACGACAGGCCTAACTAGCTGTTACTATATTGCTTTGCTTGTTGCAAACGCTATGTTGTTTTTGTTATTTTGTGCTGCTTAATTTTTTTCGCATAAAGTTTTTTAACTGATCTGCAAATAACAAGGCGACCTTATTGTTGGCTGCTGTGACTTGAGCGTAAATTTTGACTCTTGATTTTATATTTTTTTTCTCTTTCGATTTTTTCCTCCTCATTTCCTTCACGCAAGTGCACTAAATCTGCTAAAGCTGAATGTTTGTTGCCCCCAAACTCTTCTGCTGCACTTTTTTAAGCCGAATGTAGCTCGGCATACGGTAATGCGCACACGCCTTGTTAGTTGGGCCCTCTCTATCCAAATCAAATTTGGTTTAGCCTCTTTTATATTGCATTCTTCGCCTTCTTCTTCTTCTTCCTCTTTTCTTCGGCTTCTGCGTACTTAAGCTTATTTTTTATTCGTCTCTACGTTCGCTTCGATCGTGATCATGTTCTTGCAACACGCTCGTACGCCGTCGATATGGTCGCTTTTCTCGCCTTTAAAAACAAGTCATTGGTACATACTTTAGACTAGCTTGTTGTTGTTGTTGTTTCTTGTTAATTTTTTCTTCAGTTTCTTTTTTTCCAATTCATTTCTTGTGCTTCGCACTTTGTGTTTGCTGTCTGCTATTGATCATGTTTGACGATGAACTTTTAATCGATGTTTTTTCAATCGCTGTTGCATGTTTCTCGACAAGTAGTATTTGTTGTTGTTGTTGTTGTTACACCACCTGTTCGCGCGCTAAATTGGTGTTGAAGGTGTTCCAATTTTTTACTCAATTTTTTTTGGTCGATTTCTTTGCTTTTTTGTGTACAATTCAAGCGTATAAATTTTCTTTGAAAAACCCTGTTGATCGGCCCTCTTTTCAGCCGTAACTAATGTTCGCTTGCAGTGTGCCCCATTTGTTGCGGCACATGCCTAACGAACTTGCCACAGTTTTTGGCTTACATAATTTTACACTTCATTTGAGGCAGCAGCAACAAAAACCGGCAAACTTTGTTGCAATTATTTGGTCTGCAACGTAGATCTGTACACGAGCCATTTAATTTTTAAGCGAAATGTGCGAAATACGAAATTAATTGCAACGCCCACAACTATTGGAATTTACACCGGAAAGTGCATATGGCTATGTATGTATGTATGTAAGGCTTGAAAGTGGAAGAACAACAGCGCCTGGTTTTTAAGTTTACTATGAGGTGCAGATGAGGATTTAAAACACAAACTTCAAAATATTCGAAAGCTCGAAATGCTCGAACAAAAAAAAGGGGAAATAAACAAACAAACAAGTAATCAACAATTGCACAATATTTGTCCGGGCGGCTCGAAAATGTTCAAACAAAATCGGAGCTATACTACAAACTTTAATCTCAAAATCTCAAACACTATCCAACATTCAACGAGCCTTGACAACCAAAACTCTTGCCTTTGCATTTTTGGCATGCAAATATTTGCAAAGAACCACAAATGCACTTCAAAAAGTATTCAAAAACATGAGATTCCCAATAAATACCAAACAACAAGTGTGAGTTTGAGGGCAAAGTACACAAATCAATATGAAATCGTATTTTGCAATCTTTCACACCCAAATAAAGGCATGCATACACTCAGAGAAAAAGCAAGCTAAATTTCAGTATAGTGGGCTCGAATCAAGCCGAAAACGTTATGAAAGTCTGTTAAGCTTGAAAATCCTAAAATCAAGGATATATTCTTAATTTTAGAACGGCATTTTTGAGAAGAAAAAGCTTATATTAAGAACTTTTCGGTTTGAAACAAGTTTGAATAAATTTATTTTAAGCATTGCTCATGATTGATTTGAGGAAGTGCATTCTTATTTTCAGAATATTCAACTTTGTTTTAAGAATGCTTATACTTCCTTTCCACTTTTTCGAAATTAAAATTTCGAAATCATTTAACCCACCTAACAAAAATTGGAGAGAACATTTTTTTTTATTTCTTTGCATTGTATTTTATTATTTTTTTAATGGATGAGTCATATGTACATGTATATGGAGATGCAATTCTTATTATCACTATATATAATTCAGTCTTACATACATACTTATAAATAAGAAAGATCTACATACATATACACACCTTATACCGAACTTATTTTAGAAAAGTGTATACATTTTTCCGTAATCTTTTTAAAAAACCCAGTCAATACTTCCACTACCAACACAGATTTTCACCACCCAATTTGAGTGATAATATCCCTATACCAAACCATTTTGAACCGTTTCTTACCAACACCGATGTTCTGGAATCCAACAATTTTGGCCACGATTTAAAAAAGTCAACGGCTTCCAAATTATTCAAGTTTTGCTTTCGCGGTTCGTACGTACATGCCCACTTTACTTGTTTAACCACTCCTCCACATTGGATGCAATTCTTCATCATTTCAAATTATTAAAAGCCATATTAAAACATAAGCTAAATTCTCATCAACGCGATAACTCTTACCTGTTCCTTTTTCCAGGCAAATGATTTCACGCGAAGCTCCATTCAAAATCCCAGCGGGGGAATAGCTAATTTTTTGTTTGTTTTATTAATCTTTTTCACACAAAAATCAACATCTATTGAAAATTATATATTTTCTGGTAAACATTTGGCTCTGGTGCTCTTAAATTAGGAATTTCATTCTTAAACCAAGATTTTTTCAGTTTTTTATCTTGTTTCAAGAAAGCTATTCTTGATTCAAAATTGGGGAAACTTAAATTTCATTTGAAAGAGTTTTTTAGTGCTTAACACGAAATTTTTATTTTAATTAAATTTTTAATTGTTGGGGTAACAACAACAATTAAATCTCATTTGTTTTTCATTAATTTCTGTAATTCTTAATTCAAGTACGACACAACTTGTTTTTAGCCCGCAACTTTTCTCTGAGTGTACATATTTGCATACTTGTGCAGTAACCACGCACAGGGAACTTGCATTTGCAACCCAGTAGCAGAAAATTAAGGAGTGGATATACTCAATGGTTCACTGGGTTATATGAATTATGTTTGGACTTTATATACACATGTAGTAGCTCTACGTTGTATTTTGTCGTATAATTTTAAGCACATCTCCAATTCAATCGCAATCGACACGCAGCCACTGACTACTTTAACAGGTCAAGCGGCAGGGAAATAGAGGGAAAGTGTATTAGTGGCGTTGATTATCGGTGCGAAGAGTTCGTCTTAACACTAGTCCTACTGGACACTGGTGTGATATGGTCGAGGTATTAATATGTATGTTTTTATGGACAAATGTGTATACCAATATATAGCTTGAAGTTGAGGAATGCAGCTTAGTTCTGGTGCGAAGTGTAAATGTCGAATTCATTAAAGTAGACCTTGTTGGCATTTAAATGTTGCTGTTTTTTTTTTGTAATTTAATTTATTCGAATTGTTGTTGTTGATGTCTTTGGCGAGGTGTGAAATGTGTTGTTGTATCAACAAAGCAAAGGTGAAGAGCAAGAAATAACTGCAGGCTCAACAACAACAATATCACAGCAACAGCAGCAACACCTTCAATACCAGAGGATCAGAGGACCAGCGAGAGAGTTTTGTCGAATTGTCATGTTAACAACTTAATTTATACTGTTCAATGTGAATTGTTAATGGGCGCATATGTTTTGTTTGAATGTGTATTTTTTATATGTAAATATGTATGTATGTATGTGTCCGCCACAAATGCCAATCTCACGCTTTTGTGGTTTAACCATGTGCTTAGCTGGAATTACTGGACACTTTAAAACGCGTCGCATTGATTATTTGGCTTGTTAGTGCGCAAAATAAAAAAAAAACTTGAAAATATCGGTCAGTTAGTTTAAGCTCATCTGGGCAGTTGTTTGAAATGTACGTACCTCTATATTTGCATTTGGTTTTTAATTTGGTTCATGGCTCTAGTTGACAGTTGATTTGCCAAACAATTTAATTAGTGAATTCATTGTCTTTGGCTTGTTTTTTCGGTTTGATTATCTTCTCCAAGGTATTAAGTGGTTATTTTTAAAGAACTAAGTGTTTTACAAAAGGCATTTTAGATTCTAATATATAGAGATTGTGGATAACGCTCGAAAATGCCTTATAAGCATATTGGATTTGAAATGGAAATGTGAGCGATATATAACTATGATAACAATATCAAAATATGACGTACTTTAATGGCATTTTCTTTTCCATGAAAAAAGTGTTGCCCTTTAATATCTCAATTATCGAATTACGTAACCTGGCCGTCTATAAAATTTGTTTTTTTATTTGTTTTTCCGACAGTGCAGGCCAATGTATTATGAATATCCATCATCCTTTGCCAAGTTTGATTTAGTTATTAACCGGTTTCGGCGATGTGCCATTTTCAGTATCTTCAGAACGAAACAAGATACTGAATATGGGATGACGGAAATTCGTTCCACAATATATCGTGTATAAACTGGCTGAATTTGTAAATAATAGTGCCGTCTCACTTAGTTATAGCTCAATACTTTGTGAAATGACCACACAAGCTTACAAGTTGACAAGAAAATCAAATAGTGCGACATTATTGCGAGAAAGGAAACGACATAAGATAAACCCCCTCTCCCTCTCTCTCTTTCTCTCTCTCATTGAATATTCCTTTCGATAATGAATCGGATTTCGAATTCAAAACGAAGAGAAAATACATCGTATATTAAAGTGCTCGTTTTACTGTTGAATAATCTATTTAGTTCTCGAAACCTTTTCCACATTCCTTATCGGAGCTGAGAATTACAAAAGTCGCAAACGTTTTCGAATTGTTAAGCAAGCCTAGTGCTTTTTCGAAATGATTTTGGTGCTGTTTTGTTGCAATGTATGCTCTCTCAATGAAGGATTTCAATGTATGTAAATGCATAGATTTTTCATCTCCATCAAGAGTGGAGTTCATATTAAAGCAGGTATCGCCATTTTGACTTATTAGTAAACCAGGTAGCGGCATAAATGAGAAACACACACACATTCTACACCATGTAGCGCAAATCGGTCTGCTCTCACCTACACAAACTCTATCAAAAACTTGCCGAGCTCCGTATTAAAGTTTTGTATTTTTCTTTTTTTTTTAAAGGCGGGCAGCGTTTTCTGGCAGTGGTTGCTGACTGTGGGGTAGTCAATGCCCTGAGAGCAAATTAATTTAAACTCACATGTTGCCATTTCCGTTGAAAATAAAACCGCCAGATCTTAAATAACCACAACTTGTGCATTTACATGCGCAGCAAACGCAAAAAATTTACCAAAATTAATATTTATTATGCGTGAAGATAAAATTCTTAGAAATATTCACCCCATTTTCTAAGACTAAAAAGCTCATACGCAGTATATATTAATTTTCGCCACGCACTCTTACTATTTTTTACTCTTATTTTTTTTTATTACAGACACTGCAGTCACTGCAAAGCGCTGCGAAACGTGCGGGGACATCATGTGCGAATTGCAAAACCACAACGACAACCCTTTGGCGGCGTAATGCGAGCGGTGAACCAGTGTGTAATGCCTGTGGTCTCTATTACAAGTTACATAATGTAAGTTGAAAGCAAAAAAAAAAAACCAAAAAAGAAAAAAAAAATAAATAAAAATAGATAAGAATTAGCAAAGGGTAATATGTTAGAATCTTATGTATAAAGAAAAATGTATGCAAATCGATAGTTCTCTTTTTGAGGATTTGAATGCTTATAAGCGTGCCGCCACGACGTCACTTTTCCACTGCATAAAAAATGACTCCGCATTTTATTTCCTGCAAGCGAACCAAAACACAAATTAAAAAAACATCGCTTAGAGTACATTTCATTTGGCTTTAACTGCTTTGCTAACGTTCTCATGGGAGCTCTCCGCATGTCCGCAGCTACTTAAGTACCTACCATAGTTAACTGCGAGAATATACTAAACTAATCCGCGCCGCATATGCTTTTGGCTGTGTTTGGTGGCGCGCATGGCAGCAATAAAAACGACACATTTAGTCAAGCGGCAAACGATTAAACGATTTATGTATATGCTTATGTACCTACAAATGTACATATACATATATGATTGCATATCTGCGTAACTATTAGCATGGTAATCCTGTCAGAATTTATTTGCCTAACAACAACAACAATGACATTTAAATGCTAATAAATTTCCCAAAAAGTTGCACACACCCAAGCGGCGCTTGGAGAGGCTTCTGCATATTCAAATGGGAAAGCACTGCAACTCCGGTGTACCAATAAATCGACGGTGGTGGTGCACAGTGTAAGGGCGCAGCGGATGTGTGACGCAACGCCATCACACGCCACACCAAACGTAAATCCGTAAATCCGTTGATGATAGTTTAATGATATAAGCGTTTAAATCGTGTTTATAATAACAACAAAAGCAAGTAAAACAACAAAAACAAAAATATCAAACACAAAAAAACACAAAAATAAATAAATTTTGGTAACCAGAAACACAACAACAACAACTCAATACTCCATCGCATAGCAAGTAAATTAACTTCATGACGGCGCTTTAACCCTCATCGTACTCGGTAGCGATTTCACACACCATTTAGCGCGTCTTTGGCTTTTTGTTGTTGTTTGCACGTATGTGTGAGTGTGCTGCTGCTTTAGCTACCCGCTAGGAAATCTGATTGCTTGATATTGAGACAAGAAATAAATTAAATAAAAATGAAAAAATAAAATATATGTTTATCTTCCTCTCTCTCGCCTTCTTTTTCTTGACTACAGTCTTAGGCTGCGAACAGAGTGGGCGCTGAAAGCCGAGCCGAGATTGTCAATGCGATAAAGATTGTCAGTGCGATAAAACTGGTTACATACAAGTCAATACAAATAAGCTTGTGCATAACACAGTGAACGCCGACAAGAGCAGAGAGCAAAGCCGATGAGTGCGAGAAAAACAGTTTTAAAGCGTTTTGCGCGCTTGTTTGCATTGTTGATGTTTACTTTTTAGCGTGAAATCGTGTTTTTTAATGGTTCTTTTGAAGAAATTTAGCTGGATATTTTCCTAAATCATTATATAAATGATGAAATTCACCAAATTGATATATTTTTAGTGTAATTGGATGTTTTCCAAATTCTTTTGTGATAATAATTGCATTAACCACACTAGGAGAAGCAAAATACTCTTCATCAGATAAATCCATTACCGTGTACAGCAATTTTATAAACACAAATGAAAAATAAGACTAAATCACATAAAGGCAAAACACATGGAATAAACAGAATTTCAGCGCTGATTCTCGCATTCACTGTGTTATAGACAAATTTTCTTCTCGCATGAAAATAAGCGTCAATAAGCTCGGCTCGGCTCCGCTCGGCATCAGCGCCCACTCTGTTCGCACCCTTAGGTATCTGCCTAATAACCAGCTTTTCACAGTTTTTGAATGTTCAAAGCATAGTGGAAATACTCCCGGATAGGCAGTAGACCTCTAGTGAAATTTTATCGCGCGTGATTTTCTAGAACATTTTACTCACTAGATACATATATTCAAAATGCCATTTTTTTCATAATAATATTCAGACGAGTTTTAAGGCCGAGCTTCTCTACTCAATTCAAGGCGTGCTCTTTAACTTTTGTCTCTTCTTATAATTGGATGGACATGGATTTTTTTGTGAGAAGCGTTTTCTTGGTAGATAAACCCTCGGAGGGTATGCCGCCCACTGTCGAGTGGTGACCGCTATTTCCAAAAACCAATAATTGGGTTCTAATTAATTAGAGAAATTTTGTTTGGTGTTTGTCCGGACTGGGGTTAGAACCCGAGACCTCTGGAATGCCAGGCGAGCACTCTAGCTACTACACCACTGGCACTATTGCCGCTACTTACTTATTACTTGGCAAACGGAAATCAAGTGCTGGGTAAGCGGAAATCTGATGAGATTAAAATTGACACCCATATGAATGGTTTCTACTCCTGCGCTAAAATAGTTAAAGGCGCGCAGTTCAAAGTTGAACATCGTCCAACGTAAGCGTATGGAAGTAATGAAAGTAATTTGGGATTTAACTTGAGGGGTTGTTGAATGGCTGCAGAAATAGAGGGTGCTCCCTTTTTATATGGCTATGTGTGTTTGTGTATGCCTGCAACGACGTGGTGCGTGTGAAGTCGTAAGCTTAACGGAAATCAGATTTGCACTTAAATCAGGCGGGTGCAATGTTCTTGTGGCAATAACAACAACAACAATAGCAACAGAGCACAGCCACAGCAACAAAGGCGGTCAATCTGATTACACTTACAATACAATACAATATGTATTTGTTACAAACACACGTGCATATGTGCATACATTCTTATATAACTACCCAAACTTTTTGTCCTCTATTTGCACACTCAATCATGCGACCTTGCCGCCCGTCGCAGCTGCGTCTCAAACCCTTGTTGCTTTTGCTGTTTCGACGCTTAAACGTTTTGATGAATTGTTGATGATTATTTAAAGATGCTGTGTATTAAGCAGTGGCAGTGTTTGTTGTTGTTGTTGCTGCTGGTTTAGGCATGGGTAACACTGCGCTGCGCGGCGCAATTGCGCTAACACCAACCCTGGTGTTATTGCGCTAACTCCGATTTGGGAAATGCGCCAACTCAATATAGCGCCAACTCAATGTAGCGCCAACTCAATGTAGCGCCAACTCAGTATAGCGCCAACTCAATGTAGCGCCAACTCAATGTAGCGCCAACTCAATGATGCGCTATTGCAATATAACACTGACTCAATTTCGTGCGCTAACACCAGCTCCAATATAGCGCTAGTGTAAAATGGCGCAACCACAACGCCAATAACAGCACCATAGTATATGTATACGTATGACAACGTCACAATTATGTGTGCTTGATAGTGATCTAAGTGACTCTAATTTCCAGCATATTTTCACATATACTATACGGAATATTTTTCCAAATGATTATGAAAATTAAAATTAATTGTGCCCTCGTATATGTAAGCAGAATTGCGCCAAAAGAAATAAAACGGGGATGGTAAACAGTAACAAGCGAAAAAATGTTATTTATCGATTATTCGATGACAATTGCGCTAAAGGTGTTATTGCGCCAGTACCGTGAGTTGGCGCCACGGTTGGCGCTGACGTTATTGTATCAGCGCCAAACAAAATTGCGCCATTACCCATGGCTATGCTGGTTGATTTTGTTGCCGATTTGTTACTGTTGACTGGTGTTTCTTGTGTTTATTATTCTGATTGTTGTTGTTTTATATGAATGATTTGTGTTAAGCAGCGCCAGCCAGTGCTGTACAACTGATGATAAGATAAGCGCCTGCCGCGTGCAATGCTCGGCCTGTAAAGATGCGATAAGCAACAAAGAGGGTACGGATCGTTCAACAAAAAAATAAAATAAATGATGGAAATGGGGGAGCAAACACTTACCATCTAAATTGCGGGTAATTTACGAGTAAAATGTATATTGCATGGCAGTTAGAGGAAAGCATTTGCGTTGGTAGATGGATGGATGGGAAGTAGAGTAGAGAATTTTGGGTAGTAAATAAGTGGTGCCTTAGTGGTTGTTGATGGTTGGTGGTCATTGGGTTGGTTAGAGGCAAGATTACTTTTATTATTGCAAAGGTATAAGGTGCGTAAGCATGGCCAGTCAATGAGTCTTTTGGATTACTATGGCCCACAACAACATCACTTTGGTGCTCAGTTTGGCTCACAAAAACAAACGCGTTGTGCGCTTTGTCATTTCGTGGATGATGTTGTTGTAAAATTGTTGATGTTGTCTTATGATAACCTAGTTAAACTGTTTCGCCACTCTTCTTTTAGCAATTAAGTTTATGACGCCTCACTGATGTGGAAATGAATATTCAATTTTTCTTTACTGAGTAGCCGTAATAAATTATTAATATTCATATTTTTTGATTTATTTAAATTAAGGAATGTATGTGTGATTGTTTATAAGTCGAGGAATATTGGTTTTAACCTGTGCACATAGGGCTTTTTTATCAATCTGGGCGGCCAAAACCTCATTTCCTAAAACTGGCCCGATTTCCAAAAAATAAAATTTTTTAGTAGGCCAGGACCCTAACGCATCATTTTCAATAAAAGTTTATTCTCAAATCTCAAACCAAAGTTTTTACAGTCAATGAAAGTTTGGTCATTCGTGTAGATATTTCTCGCGGCATTTTATAACGTTCTTAAAGTTTCAACATTTCCAATTAATATTTTTACGGTTTTAAGTGAAGTTTTTTAGAATACTGTTATGGATTCTTATAATACAGGTAATTGAGTACAAAATTCATGTTTATTGAGATTTACTTAGTTGTTAGCGTCTTCTTAATTACATTTTTAAAAAATGATGTATTAAAAAAAAAATTTCCACATTTTTTTGTTTTCAAGAGGGTTTTTGTTTAGGTGCCCGGCATTGCCCGGCACTGACTCTTTTTGTTTTAGATATATGTTCCCTGTTATTTTGAGTTCAAGAAAGATCGGTCCCGGTTTTTTCCGTTGGGAAAAATGACCCCACCACACAAAAAAAATTAGTTGTTTGTGGATTCGACAACACCCATCTAGGAACATATAAATCGTCGTGCTGAATCCGAATCCAAAGTCCGCTTGTCCAAAATTTCGAGAAAATTGCGAAAAGCCAAAAAAGAGTTTTGGCCGCCCAGATTGATTAAATACCCCAATGTGCTGTGCAACAATTTGGGGGCTAATTTGTCTGGGGTTCGGAATGAAATCAAAACTGAATGAAAGAGCTAGTCCCGGGAAGTACGAAAAAAGCAGCATTTTTAAGATCGCTAGAGGGTTAAAAAATTCTACACCATTTCCAGATGGATTTTAGAAAACGTCAACTGGATTTTAGAAAGTGAAAATTGGATTTTAGAAAGGTAGATTAGAAAAAAATTCAAATAAGAAAATATGTATTTTAAGCCTACAAAAAAACTCACAAAAAAGAAGCAGCAATATTAAAACCAAAAAAGTAAAATTAAAAATATTTAACTGTTTTGGTAGTAAAAAGTAAAACTGTCAGCAATTGCTTGAGGAAAAATTGCGCAAAAATATGTACTTATATTCTTGAAAAGTTCGGTACTTAATTATTATTATTTTTCTTTTTTTCAAGTATGTATTTATGAATTTTTTCCTTTTTCTTTGTTTTTATTTATTATTTCTTTCGTTTTTTCTTTCTTTCTTTGTTCTTTCTTTTTATCTTTTCAATCATTCAGTGAAAGTTTTTATCGCACTTTTTTTTTTGCTTTTTGCCTTCGATTTCACCTTGAAAATTGCCATTAGTGTTTGGCGGGTGTATAAAAAGTTTTGTTAAAAGTGCCATTTATATGTCAATAACTTTTTTTTCGGTAGCAGATATAAATTTACGCGCATATAAGAGAAAATACAAAGTAAAAAAGGTGATTTTAAAGCAATTTTTTGTCCTTGAAGTTGTAAAGTGATTGAAAGAGGGGTAAATATAGAAAAGTTTGGTAACTTTAATAAGCCATTTGAAGGAAGTGTTTAAGCTAAAAAATTAAATGTTGTTAAAAAATCATAGAATAAAAGATACCAATTAAATAATTGACTCTGACCATGTTCGAAAAGTAAGTAGGTATGTTCCTATAGCAAAGAAATTCAGTTCTCGCATTCAGCTTTCTAAAACATTACTGAATTGAAAAAAAAGGCTAAACATTTCAAATCAAACTTCAACACACCATAAGCCAATAAGCAAAACGCTAAATATAAATTGGCATATGTACACTGAAAAAACAACTTACTCAGATTATGGAAAAGTGGGAATGATTCGGCGCTAAAGACATATTTCCATATTTTGATGTACGATTTTCTTCAAATCAAGGAATAAAAACCACGTTTTAAAGAAAATTGTACATCAAAATATGGAAATATGTCTTTAGCGCCGAATCATTCTCATTTTTCCATAATCTGAGTAATTTTTTTTTTGAGTGTACATACATTCAATCATTAGCAACCCATCTACACCAAAACCAAAACCAAAACCAAAAACAAACGTTCTCTATTTGTAAGCTGATTCATCGTTAAAATCACACATCAAATAACGGCCAACACATACTAATGAGCGCAAAAGCGCACAAAAAAGTTGTTGCCGAACACCCACTCATCACATCACATCACTCTTCACTTCTCTATGTAGTACTAATAACTTAGCAGGCAACAAAAATTTCCATAAATCGCCAATCCAATCAGATTGCGGCGCACATTAGACGGACGCGCGCGCGATGGCGACGGCCCACCCACATATCCACCCATACACAAACACACCAAGAGAGGGCGCTCTTCAGCCAATTTGACAATTTACGAGCGCAAATGCAAAATGCACCCGCGTTGCCTGGCAAATAGAACTGATTTAAAAGGGCACACACGACTGCATGCCAAGATATTTAGTTAGATATGTATAAAAAAAAATTACATACAAGCATACAAAACTACATTTATTTATGCAAGGCGTTTGATGTAGATTTATTGCTATGGACTGATGTTAGGGGGCGAATAGGCATCTCAAAGAAAGAGGAACCAGCAAGCAATTGCATAATCGAAAGAAAAGAAATGACACTTTCGGTATTAGTCGCGTCTAGTTTTATAAACCTCAATATCGCACGAATGTCCCGAAACTAAAATGTTTCCAAAGATTCAAAGTTTTCTTTATTTAATTTCACGGAGCTACGGGCTTGCCAACCCTGGCTGAAGGCTACTGTGGGTAGGTGGCGGCCTCCGTATATCAGCCCACCCATTCGCGCGCTGAACATTTAAATAAAAACACAAAGTTGATGCATGTGCATTTACCCTGCAAAAAATGCGATCACTCCGGGATACATCCGGGACAACTCGCAAGGGAGCATGCGATTACTACCCATTTGTATCTCTTTATATGGGTTGAAGTGTTCTCTTTTGTTTGAGCATGTCCTATGAAGAGACTAATTGTACCCAGTTTGTACCCGAACGGGTAGCAAAAGCGCACAATTGTACCCGAACAGGTAGCAAATGCGACACATCCATTTGTGCGACTAATTGTACCCGTTTGATACCCTTTCGGGTACAATTCGTCTACAATTAGTATACATATGTACCCGTTCGGGTACAATTGGGAACAATTGTAGACTAATTGTACCCGAAAGAGAGCGCTCCCGGACAAATCTTTTTAGAGACTCGTCGCACACTTTTTTACAGGGTAAATACAAAAAAGACATACAAATATATAAATGTGTGTGTGCAATAGTTTCGTGTCGCTTGGTATTTGCCTTGCTTTGCTGATTGGCATCTAATCAAGATGGGACAATGGCCAATAGAAAAAAGAGAAAACAACAAACAAACAAAAAAAAAAACGCAAAAATAGCATTGTAAAGTGTGTCTTTTTCGCTATTATTTGTTTTTGTCGTTGTTAAATATATTGTACACTAAGGCTTTAGCTGCTTGCCACAATTTGATGCACTGCCTGCTAGCCAGCGCGCAGCCGCCAAATGCACTCGGCACGCATACTCGTATAAATTATATTTTTATATTGAGAAAAAAAAAAATGTTTTTATATTCATCAGAAAAATCTGATAACAGAAACACACAGCGACATTGCACTGCTAAATTGCAGCAAATATGCATATTCATATGTATGTTGTTGTTGCATGCCACATCATTAGTGGCAAACATTGCCATAGATGATGAATGCATGCCACCCATGAATTGCCGCCGCCACCGGTTACTGCGCGTTTAGCTTTTAGTTATGTAGTATCTATATTAGGGTGGCCCAAAAAAACTAACTTCAAAAATTCACCCTGGGCACTAGAGCTGCAAAACTATCGATGGCACTATCGATAGTATCGATAGTTTTTTTTTCGTGTCACTATCGATAGTTTTTTTCCACTATCGATGGTTATCCCTATTCATTCTTGTAGTTTTGTCCCAAGAGAAGAATACTGAATGTTAGGGAGGAGTTGGATTTCGATATCAAATTGGTCAAATTAATACCCCAGCGGGTTAGGGGGCTTAGAATATACCCGTGGTAAGGAATGCCTGTCGTAAGAGGCGACTAAAATCCACGCCTCCAACGATATACAACTTGTAGTAATTGAACAACACCTCGCTAAATGACAGCTGGTCAATGTCAAAATTTTTAATTTTTTCCGATTTTTGAAAGTTTTGATTTTCAAATTAATTTTTTTATAAAAACTTGTAAAAATTATGCACTAAAAACTCAGTTTTATGACTCATCCGTGTATAGGGCGTCGTTTTACAAATTTTTTTTTTTGCAAAACACTATAGACTTCTTGCGCGGTCTTAAACTTCTCATATTCAATAGTACTGCCTTTAAAATAAGAAACAATTTGCTCGCACAGCTAAATTCAATGAAGGTGCAAAACACGGTAACTCTCATGGAACATGGTGCAAGGTTTCCAATATATTAGCTGCGGAATGATTTGTATCTGACAGCAGCTTTTGTGTCTACTCGCAATTTGAAATCTTCTGATATAAAATGACAAGCAATAGTTAAATAATTTTCATTATTCCTTTTTTTTGCTTGGTTTTCCGTCATCCCTTGAGAAAAAATCGTTCCACAATACATAAGTATCTATATCTTTAGCTTAAGGGCCGTTTACTCAACCTCTGATTAATGCTAACCCTATGAGAGGGTGAAGTCACAAACAAATTTTATCTTTTTTCTATACACGGATAAGTCATCTAACCGAGTTTTTCGTCCATAAAATATCCTTTTTGTTTCACATGAAAGAAATCGCTAAAAATAATGTTTTTATTAGATATCCTTGATATTACGTTAACAATTAAACGGGCTAATTTTTAAAAAATAAAACTTTTCTGATTTTTACAAGTTTTTATAAAAAACTTAATTTGAAAATCAAAACTTTTTCAAAAATCGCAAAAAATTAAAAATTTTGACATTGACCAGATGTCATTTAGCGAGGTGTGGTTCAATTACTACAAGTTGTATGTTGTTAGAAGCGTAACTCCAGCGAACATAATTTTTGAATAAAGTGATAACAAAAAACACAAAATTACCGTTATTTCAAAAACGTAACCATACAAAAAAATTAAAAAAAAAAGAAATTGTTCTGTGCTCAGCAGGCCCATACCTATCCTCCCACATAACTGAAATTCTTCGTATTTTTTTGTTTTTTGATTTATTTAAAGCATAGTGTATTCTACATTAATGAAATGTTTAAACAGTGTGCCTTTTGATTATCGGTACTTTACATTAATGAAATGTATAAACAATGTGCCTTATGTATTAGTCAGCGCCAAAGATGCTAAATAACAAATGTTCTACTTTTAGTTTTATTACTATAGCGTTTTCAAGTCAAATGAAACCTTTTCCAAATCAAGTGCAAATTTTAAATTGAAAAAGGTTTAATTTAACCAAAAAATGCTATATATATAAGTGAAGTATTTAATTCCTATTTTTTGTTCTTTTGTTAATTAATTAATGTTATGCGTTAAAAAAAAATTAAAGACTTTGAAAAGGAAAATGTAAACAAAACCATCCCTCTTTTTAAGGTTTAATTTAACCAGAAAATGCTATATACATACACAGAGAAAAAAGTACAATGGTTTTTTCAACCAACTTCTTGGTTAATGTTTTATTGGTTGATTTATTCATGTCAAAAAGAAAAAATGTAATATGTACATTTTCATTGTACCATTAACCAATAGTTTGGTAACAATCAATATCAAACAGAAAGTTGGAAAATATTGGTTAATTCATATCTAAAAAAAAGTAAAAATATTTACGAAGCTTTATGGCTTCGGCTCTGTTGTTACCATCGCCTTCAACACCGTTTGTGCTTGACGAAGTTGAATGGCTGGACCCGAATTGCAGAGAGCGAGAGAGTGAGTATTTGGAATTTTCTTTGTTATTCAGTTAACATATTAACACTCTCTTATAGATCATACATAGCAGTGCTGCTACTGGCATAAAAATATAACCAACAAATTGTTTAATAGTTACAAGAAATTGGTTGAAGATTTGAACGAACATTTTGTTATATCAACAAATATCATGGTTAATATAACCAAAAACACTGTCTAATATATCAACAATGGTAATGGTAATATTAAACAAAATTCACATAGATTCCATTTCAAGTGTGAAATTAGTACTATTAACCAACTTTTGGTTGATTTTTCTCTCAGTGTAAGTGAAGTATCTAATTCTTATTTGATCTTTTATTTAGTTATTGTTTTGCGTAAAAAATTAAAGACTTTTTGGAAAGAAAACTGTAAACAAAACCATCCCTCTTTTTATTTTAGTGAAATATTCATAAAAAACTATCGATAGTATCGAATGTTTTTTTTTCGACTATCGAAACTATCGAGTGGTCCGACTATCGATGGTTTTGCAGCTCTACTGGGCACCCCTCCATTTTTTTAGAATGGGGTTCAATATACTTCTGTAATTTTTTCAGATTTTTTGATGGATGGGAAAAGGGTGCTCAAAGAACCCAAAGTTTCACGATTGATAACAAAAAGTCGAAAATATAAAAAATCCATATTTTAATAATTATTTTTGTTTCTTTGTTGCAGCTGTTTCAAATATCTAAAATAGATGCTGAAAAATATCATCAATAAGATCTAGATGTGGCCGCTGTGGTGCAGTGAGTAGAGTGCTCGCCTGCTCTGCCAGAGGTCTCGGGTTCAAACACCAGTCCGAGCAAACACCACAAAATGTTGTCTAATTAGTAAAAATCCAATTACTGGTTTTTTAAGAGCAGCGGTCACCTCTCGGAAGTGGGAGGCATACCCTCCGAGTGTATTTCTGCCATGAAAAAGCTTCTGACAAAAAATGCATTCGCCGTTCGGAGCCGGCATAAAACTGTAGGTCCACCCAATTAATAGGAAAAACAAAAAAGGAGCACACCCCGAATTGGTAGAGAAGCTCGGCCATAAAATTCGTCAGAGTTATAATAGCGCCATTGTATTATTATATTATGCAGGCATCATATTTTACAGATTGTTCTCAGTAGGGTATTTACTCTTTGTTTTGGACCATCCAGCTCTCCTGACATTCCCTTGTTTAAAAGGTTTCAGGCAGCACGGCCATCAATTCACTTAACTAACTTCAAACCATTGGAAAAAGCTACTAGAAATGACAATTTAAATGTGAATGCTCGCTGGATGGCAAAACTTTTATACGCGATCAAAATCTTCTTGTTTCGTGAGGAAGAAGGTTTTAAGACCACACAAAGGGAAAAATCACAGTTAGAACCGCTTTGTGAAATTTGGAATGCTTGTATATGTGAAATATTAGTTTGAGGCCCCTATGGCTGCAAATGCTCCTTGGGCAGACCTTTCTCTATGGAAATACATGACCACTTATGAAGCTATTGATCCACAAATAAGTGAAGTGGTTAAGAATGTTATAAAATCCTATCTTTGGTACCTCTAGGATGAATTAGTTGGGTTGAGTTTGTTCTCAGATAAAGTAACAGATAATGTAAAGGCGGAAATTGTCAAAAAGATAAGGTGTGAAACTACTGACCGAAAAGTAAGAGGTGATTCGTTACTTTTAAGCGACCAAGGCGAATTGGCCGATTTTTCCAATCAAAGATTTTTGCAGGTGTTTGAAAAGTTAAAGATAATTTCAACGTTTTTAAACACAGATCCAAATGAAGGGAACATCACTGAGCATTACATTGGAGGGAAACAAATCGTGAGAAACCTGAAAGTTGTTAATGATATTGGAGTCAAACTATTTGAAGACTTCAATAAACTTCTAACAAATGATGAAGAAAAGAAGCAGTTGCTCCTGCAAGTGGTAGAGGCTAATAGAAAGTGGGTTCCGAAAATACGACAAAGAGAGGAGTTGTTAAAAGATTGGGGTCGGCAATTTCAGAGAAATAAGTCATGTTTTTTTATCCCACTTTATTATTATATAAGATTGCGTTATTTATTAACATTATTCTATAAATAAAATAAATTAAATTATTACTTCCTACGTAGTTGTACTTATTAAAAAAAAATTACCAAAATTGCGGATTTTTCCATTTTTTCCTTAATGTTATATGCCATTGAGCACCCTCTTCCCGTTGGAATATTAAATTGAAACTTTCCCAGAATATTTGTATTGGCGATAGCAAAAAATTTGGGGGGTGCCCCGATCTGTAAACCCGATTTAGTTTTTCGCCTATATAATATGGGCCACCCTAATCTATATGGTGTTTTGTTGTTGTTGTTGTTGTGTGTGCTTGCTGTTATTTCTGTATTTTTGTGCACCATTTACAAATGTGCAAATTTAGCAGCGTTCTACGACAAATCAAAGCACTTTTAATCGCACAAATCCACACTCAAAAAAAAAATTTCTCTCGATCAAAGACATATGCCAGTATCACGAACACCGTCGGCGGTACCGAAATGACGTTTTCGGCAAATCGGCATTATGACAACCGACGGCGTGCCGAATCTTTCGAAGTTCGGTAAATCGGCATTATGAACACCGAATGAACGAACATTTTGACAGTTTTTCGTGCCGAAATTTGCCGCAAGTATTTGGTTGCGGCGATATTAACAAAATATCAAAAATTACAATAAAAGTTTAAGTAAATTATGTAAATGCATGTATGAAGTTGTAATAAGTGTTAGTGAGTGTGAATATATGTAAATACATTAATCAACCGGTCGCGAGAAGCCACAAACATGGCGTGGGTCCATTGCATTTTCCACCGCGATTGAACTGCTGATATATGCAAAGAAAAACTTCAAAGAAAAAATTGTGAAATGATAAGAGTGATTTACGTGCGTATGTAGGTTTTGGAAATTAAAATATATTTTCACCCAAGAATAATAATGCATTTTCTGAAGTTGATAATTATTGTTTGACTACTATAAAAAAGCAACTAACGAATTATGAATGTGTATTACCAACAATTTACGATTTTAGTAAAAAATTTCGTCTCAATAAAGACGCGTTCAAATAAATATTGCAAGTGGTGGAAGGTCGGCTTCAGTATAATGCGCCCGCAGTATTTGTTTTCAAACCTCTAAGAATGTTTCAATGAATCATTCAGGAAAAGTTCTGTGAATGATAATTTTACTAGTTATAACACTCCCGACTACGCAAAATTACTGTAAATCTCTCCAGATCTAACTCCAGAAAGGGAGTTCTGTCGGCTGATGATTACTTTTCAAAGCGCGGCAGCCTTCGCAATGCATAAGGGTGCTCTACGCCAAAATACTGTGTTATTAATGAACTATAAGTTTCCGCAAGATTTCGTTTGCATTTTAGTGATCTATCAGAAACGAAAATTCCAGTGCCGGGTACATTGTTATTGAAATTTTCCTCTGTTTTTGTATACAATTTGCTTTTATGTAGTTCAAAATAATTCTATGAAAAACAGAAAAAAGGACAAGGTAAATATTTCTTTCACGCAAAATTAAGACTATTTTTTTATCTTCAGCCTGTAATTAAATTTACGCTTGTTTACTTAAAGTAAAAGGATTGCTATGATCTCTCAAAAACTTTCTTTCGTTCAGAGAAATCCTTTGCTCCTCTTCCTCTACTAATAAAGCTGCTATCGCAATAGAATCCATTATTTTATTATTTAAATGAATTGTTTTTAGTAAAATAAAGTAAAAATGGTTTTAGTTTTATCAAAAAGATAAGAAACCTGAGAAAAACCCGCTCAATTTCGCATCAGCACTTGGTAACGCTGATTCGAACATAGTTCATATAGTTGGCAACACTTAACTTCGAACCGACGGGGTAGCTGATACGATTTTCGACGAGTTCGGCACCGTGGCTTTCGGCGTTTCGGTAGTTCATTCAGTGTTCGGGATACTGGCAATAATTTTCCTTATTTTGAACACGCGTCCCAATACAAAATTTTCTTTCTTTTGTGTAAATTTTCTCAAAACTGTGGAAAAAACATAAAAAAACATTCAAACAAATTCGTTGCCATGGGGATTTGTATGGGAATTTAATTTCTCAAAATTAAAGAAATCAAGTCTTCAAAACAAGAAAAGTTGGGAATGGAATGGCGCTTAAAGAATTTTTCATTATTTTAATGTATGAATTTTTTCAAAACAAGTATATGAAACCATGGTAACGCATGTAACAACAATATTTTATAAACCTTTTAACATGTTTTAAGGAAAATTTACTCAAAACAAAGAAAGTAGTGTTCAAAATAGGTAAACAATTTCTTTGACCCCTCCATATATTTTTTTTCTCTCAGTGCATAGAAAATTTGTTTATGCTTTCAAATATTCATAATTTTGTATGTAAAGTAAATAAAATCCCCTAAAATTAATGTTTTTTTCTGTAACAAAAAGTGACTTAAATCACATATCATATGTAGGTATGTAGCTAATCCAATCATATGCTGCTATAACGTGATCTCATCACGCGATATATGTAGTTGGTGACTTTGATGTGACATTCAGCAGCGGAAACAAGCAAACTCTGTCGAAAATGCCATTCAGCAGTAGTTTTTATTTACATTGAATCAATTTTCTATGCAAGTTTTTGAATATTGAATGACTAAAGTCATATCATATGATGCAATCATGTGTTAGACAATCACATCACATCACATTTATGTGACATTCTGCAGCGTAAACTAGCCAAACATTTTTAACCCTTAGACTAGCGTTGTGGTCTGTCAGACCATTTTGAAAAATTTTACTACATCTTTTTGTTTTCCTTAACATTTTTGTGCAAACCGTTTTATGACTTTGTAAGGTTCCATGAGTGTTTTCTAATTCAGTATAAAAATGTAATATTAGTCTCATTTCTGTGTAAAAAAAAAGCATATTTTGTGTAAGATGTGCGTTTTTCAAGGTTGTGGTCTGTCAGACCACAGCATTGAAACCCTATATCATAATTGTAAAGGCAACTTTTTTCAACATAGAATTCGCTAGCGAGCTAATGTACATAAGCCTAGCTTTCGTTGGAACTATTCGTGAGGATGAAAGATTAATTCCACCAGAATTACTTACCTCTTCTAGTCGTCCACCATCTTCTGTTACTATGAAAATGTCTTGCTCTTACGTGCCAAAAAAATATGTAAGTCTATGATTCTAAATTCATCTGAACATTATACCTGCGATGTTGATGGGGAAGCCAAGAAAGGAAAAGATAAATAACGCGAATTTTTAATTGAATTAGCACAGGAAAAGTTTAAACCACATATGGAGTTACGTGAAGCCTAGCCGAATTTATCACGATTATGCCCCATCTGCGATTAGATTCTGGCTGGATTTTGGTATTTGAGGCAGATAAAAGAAACCGGAAAACTCATTCCATTGCATTAAATGTAAATATACGGTTTGTGATTTACATTAAACCAACGCATGCGTAATGCGTTTCTGAAGAAATGCCAAGAGGTCCTACAAACTAGGGACTTGTTTAAAGCACCCATTAATGCATTTCTTTAACAAATTTGGACTGTATTTTTATGCTAAATGAACGTAAATATAACATTTGCCAAATAACAAATAACATTTGTTGTATCCGATGACTTTTTTGGTAGTTGCAAATAAAAAATACCTTGTGGTCTATCAGACCACAATATACCGTTAACGACAATTCACGTCACCAGTAGTCTGAGGGTTAAACCATTCAGTAGTGTTTTTTATTTATGTATTGTAAAGGGATGACGGAGATTTGTTCCACAATGCTTCGCAATCCTACCCTGTCGGAAAAGCAAACAACAAAAAAGAAATTTTTAACTGCAAACTTTCAAATATGGAATGACCAAAGTTATGTCATGTAACCATCACATTATCATCACTTTGTGTTGTTGAATGTATTTTTGTCTAACTGTTTCGCTCTGAAGATATTATTTTCCTATTATATACCCACATGTGTAGTTGTTTCATACATAGGTACATAAGTATATGTGTAAACTACGGCCATAAAATCTACACCTGTAAACATGTCGCCATTAATATGAACAAAGGTCGCTGTGTGTCTTGTCAAACAAAAAAAAAGATAATACAATAAAAATATCATTTTATTGGATTAGTTATCAACAACAACAACAAACATGCAAACATTAATAGATAGGTTCATGTAATGTTGTTTGAAGTAAAAAGGTAAAAATTTAACCAAACACCTTTTCGTCCAAAATTGATCTCCTGCGGTGCGACTGTCTGCCCAATGTACCTAACTGTTTATTTTTCGAGTGCTACACAGTTATTAAGGCGTACAATAGAATTGCAGACGAAAATTTGAAATATATAAAAATCAAATTTTTTTCATTTTGCTCTTTGTATGAGAAAATTGATCCTGCCTCACGTGTCCTGTCTCCTGTTGAGCTAACGAGTGTCACACACGATTTCTGCGTGATAGCGGCGGCGACGGCATTGAGACGGTGACAGTGGCGTCATAATGATGAACGATTATTGTCTGATATTTATGTACAAAGGTATGGTTGGCCGTACACTTGCTTAGGTAGAAAGGCGTAAGGGTCGAAAGGGCATAGTTTGGGTAATAATTGTGTACAGGACATATGTATGTACATAGATAAACATCAGTGTAGCTAATCATGATTTTGATTTACAACAATAAAATGTATGCTCAAATGTAATAACAAAAACCAAGGATGGCCATTTTTGCATTACCATTCAAAGTGCATTACCATTCAATAATGAATGGGAATGCAAATGTGGTTCGCATTACCATTCAGTAGTGAATGGCAATGCAAAAATGTGATTTTCACAACCATTCAATAGTGAATGGGAATGGAAAGGTGAATGCATTCCCATTCATTGAATTCCCACTGCAAATGTGATTTGCACTGGACTAGTACTCTATTCGGAAAAGTTGGTCTGAGAGACATCCTCTTTCACAATAACTAGCGTTTGTTCGTGTGGAGTAAAATTTTTGTAAATGTGTTGAACTGTGTAATTATAACCTCAGAAGTTGAAGGAAATACTTTTACATACAGTTATAACTAGGGCAACCAAAAAATTGCTATGCGCAATTGCATATTGCAAAAAAACTAATATGCGCAATATTAAAGGGAGTAAATGGAGAGTGTGTTAAAATTACTACACACAGCAAAGAAGTAGATTTTTATTGATTTTATTCTTATTTTTTTTTTTAATAAATTCTTGCGAAGCTCATGCTCAATTCGCTCCAAATAGCGTAAGCGAATTGTGCGCTTGCGTGTGCGCTTTAACAAAGCTAGCTTTGGATGAATGATGGCAGTGCTCACCTCATTTAGCATTGCGTTGTATGCCACCCAGATACTATACACGAATGCATTGCTACTAATAACTAAATCAAAAGAAGAAAACCCAACATCTTTATAGAATATTTGCAGTAGCGATTGCAAATGTAAAACTGCCACTTGCCACTTGCAACTTGCCACCGCGTATGCACACGCTCGTAGGGAGTCGCGTGCAAGCCTGTCAAAAATTAACTTGACAGCCAACCAACTAATCGACCAAAGAGACCGAGCGCTAAACGAGTGAGCGCCTCCAAGCCAGCAGCAGCAGCTCCATGCACTTCAGCGCTGTAGGCCACCACTTTACAGTGAAGTTTCGTCTTTGTGGCTGAAGTCAAAGTTTATGTTGCTTTTATTGCTGCTTCTATATGTAGTTATTTTGGTTGTTATTGTTGTCGGTGGCTTCACTTTGTGCGCCGTTTAATTTATGCATAAATCTTTTTGACGGCCTCAACTGTGTCGAACGCCAATTGCCGCTGCCACTGGCTGCTGCTCTTCATACGCCGCCGTCGCCTGCACGCCGCCGATACCAACGCTCCGTGCTGCGCTTTGTTGCATCATTGCCTGTGCTTTCAACAACAATCTGTTAAATTTTTCTACAAGTTTGCTTGCACACACAGCATCGCATTTCGTGTTCTTGTTTGTTCGTAAACGATTAAGAATTCGCATTAATTTATTAATGAGGCTGCATGCAATGTGTGCGCGCATCGCTGGCGTGGCCGGGGCGCTCATTTGGCAGGAGAATGAAGCTGTGCGATTTTTAGGTTCTAGCTTTTTTATACTCAGCTGTACTAATACACAGAGTATTATAGTTTTAATCACATAACGGTGGATTGTAACACCATAAAATAATCGAGATAGATATTGACTTATATATATCAAATTGATCAGGGTGAAAAAAGAAATCGATTGAGCCATGTCCGTCCGTCTGTCCGTCTGTCCGTCCGTCTGTCCGTCTATCTGTCTGTACGCACGATAACTCGCGCAAAAATTGAAATATGCAATTTGGTATCAAGACTGGAACGGATGGTATTGAAAATGGGCGAAATCGGACCATGACCACGCCCACTTCCCCTATATAGTAAAAATCGGAAATTTTGTATCTCAGTCACTAATAGAGCTAGAGTGATAAAGCTTCACCCACGTGTGGAGCTCAAGCCCTTATGAAGAAATTTGGTGAGATTTTGAAAAATGGGCGGTGCCACGCCCACTTATTAAGGGCCAAACATTGAAAGTTTTATATGTCATAACTCAGAAACCGTTGAAGATATATCGATGAAATTTGGTAGGCGTGATATACTTACTTAGGCAAATGTTTGGACGAAAAATTGCCAAAATCGGTTAACGACCACGCCCACTTTTATATATGGGTATTATAAAGTGGCCTAATAAAAACATTTTAAGCGATATCTCTGTCAAATATAAAGGTATATCATTGAAATTTTATGGCAGGAGTCCAACTGCGGATATAAAACGAAAAGCGCAAAAATTTTGGAAAACGGGCGTGGCACCGCCTCTTTTTAGGAGCAGGAATATACGAGATTCCTTAGCCTATAACTCGACAAATAATTGATATATAATGACGAAACTTGGTGTGTACACTTTTATTACTTGTGGTAATACATGTTCAAAATTTTAGAGAAATCGGTTTGACGGCCACGCCCTCTTTTATATATGGGTGTTATAAAGTGGCCCAATAAAAACATTTTAAGCGATATCTTTGTCAAATGTAAAGATAATTCATTGAAATTTTGTGACATGAGTTCCACAATAGACCGGAAACAAACTAGACAAATTTTGGAAAATGGGCGTGGCACCGCCTCCTTTTGGACAAAGGGATATACGAGATTTCTTAGAATTTAACTCGACAAATAATTGAGATATTATGACGAAACTTGGTTTATACACTTTTATAACTTGTGTTAATAGACACGCAAAAATTTATTGAAATCGGTTTATGACCACGCCTACTTTTTAACAAAGATATTTCTGGAACACCATTTGGGAATTTGTAACGTGACATCTTTGTGACTAAATCTTTGTCATAAAGAGATGAAATTTTTCACAAAGAATAATATTCATATGCTTAGTTGGATGACTGATAAAAATTTTGAAAATGGGTGTGGCTACGCCCACTTTATGCAGCACTCGCTTTATATAAAATACGCCGTGTTTCCATCAAACGCAAACAAACAATGAACGCATACAGCTGAGTATCTAATGTTCGATTCCACTCGAACTTAGGCTTCCTTACTTGTTTTGTAAGTGAGCTTGGCTGCGTTGCATTGGAATGAATACATATTTATGTCATGTGGCGATCGGTAAATGAAGTGCAACCAGATGCATGATGACCCAATATTTAGCAAATTAACGCATAATACTTTTGTTCTCGTTTTTTCGCATTAATTAATTTTATTAATTTAAGGAAGAGCGATAGGCTGCCGACTTTGTTCAGAAAATTTTAATTTCCAAAAAAGTCAGATTTCTCTATATCAAATGATTGCGAAATCGTTAAACTACAGCGGAAGATATTCGATTTTGTCTGACTTCCGACAAATTCCAATTTTTTGTGGAAGATTTCAGAAATACATATGTACATACATACATTAATAAGGGAGAAGAGATTACGTTTGTGATCACACCTATAATGTTTTTATGTTACAGATTTTATTTCTTGGGTTTCTCTCAATATCTTTTTTTTAGATATTTCAATGTCAATCTACATGCCAAAATTGAGATTGGCCAAACTTTAAGCCCTGGCGCCCAGCTTTATCGATCCGTAACATAAATTTGGTCTTTAAAAGGCGCGGGAAGCTCTATGTTTCCTTCTAATGTCCTTTTCAGCTCTGAAGTTGTAGAGTTGGGCGTCAGGATATCAATTTTAATTTTTGGCACAAATTAGGTTAGGCAATTATGAAAGTCTCCTGTTCTGTTTATCTTCTATTCTATTAATAGTTTTCCATCTTTGTTTTATATGATCTTACTAAACGCAAAGGTGTTTAAGAAGTCGTTCAAAATCATCTGTTTCCAATTTCAATAAATCATGCAACATTTTACTGTCGCTTTCCCCTTCTTTTGTACGGCACACACACAAATGTTTGTAAGCTTCCCACCCTTATCAATAGTCACAAATATTTACAGCATAATTAGTACATACAAATATGTGAATAAGAATGTAGCTATATATTTTCCCATCACCTTCATCCTCAACCTTCATTAAACGTGCCGTACAAGAAATCGCGTGTAAATTACTTACAAATTACTTAAAAGCGTTAATGATAGTGTGTGTACTACATAAATGTTAATAAATGCAAATAAAATTGTAAATGTAAAAAACTAAACGTTTTAAGCACATAAAAAACAAAGATATAAAAACATGAAATTATTAAATGTTAAGACATATTTAAGTGTTTTATCAAAGAGCGAGAGACCAGCAAAAAAAGGTGTTAAACACACGAACCTAGTGACTGAAATGCCAACAGGAACAGCTGTGCTTAAACAAAGCAATATAAATAGCAAATCTAGCTACTTTTCCAGCAACTTGCTTAAGCTCTTAAGTGTTAAAAAAATTCAGCTAATGCACTTACGCACACAGATTGTAACAAGACCAAGGCATACCGAGTATTTTAGACTGCCATTCCACTGCAATCCCATTTCAATTTGCTGCTAATCTTTATTGGTTTTTTTTTGTTGTTTGAATAGCAAAAAAAATTGTAGCAATTTCAAATGTCAACGCACTTAAGTGCTCTGCGATTGCTGTGACTACAACTCCAACTCCTGTTTGAAATGATCGATCCTCTTGATCTGCGGCACGCTCATGCTCAGCACCCCATTATTATTATTTTCTTTTGTTTTTGTTTAGCATGAATGGATCTTACGCGCCCGAGACTCGCCCAAATTTCATGATTGAAAAAAAGTATCAATTACCAAAACAATCATTTACCTTTTTTGCAAATCTTCGGCAACACAATACAACAAAGCAATGCCGCCGCAACGAGCCCTAATAATTGTCATTATGTATGTACATATAAACTAGAATCGCAGAGCAGCGCAGTGGCGACGCGAGTGGTGCTCTATGGACCCTCCTAATTTGCTGTAACTGCTATTTCAAATTGTTATATACATATGTCGTATGTGTGTAGCTGTCGACTTTAGTGTTGCGGAAGTAGGGGCAAGTCTTACTACCCTACTGCGCTATTTGTTACACCCAAAACGTGAAGAAGAAGAAGGGACAGAAACAGCAGAAACTCGGTTATAATATATGTAAATGATACTATTTCTCTTTTCTTCCGTTCTTTTCTTTTATTTGTGATTACCCCTGTTTCATAAATTTACTTGATCGTATTGTTGTTGTAAGGCGGCAACATCTGAATTATGCCTTTCAAACACTCAAGAAGTTTTATTTCCACTTTTGTTTGCTCTCACTCGCTCTCTAATATGTGGGAAAAAATGTGAAAAATACTGTTTTGTTGGTATTAATAGTGTTCTAGCTACGAAACAGTCAAAAATTGTCTCAGAGAATTGTTTTATTAATATTTTTATATCACACTTATCGCTGTGAGGCGTTTTGTTAAAAATTG
Organism: Urophora cardui; assembly: GCA_960531455.1. Classification (NCBI taxonomy): domain Eukaryota; kingdom Metazoa; phylum Arthropoda; class Insecta; order Diptera; family Tephritidae; genus Urophora; species Urophora cardui. The sequence continues at coordinate 882,026 of OY482672.1, forward strand.
GTTCCTTTTAACGGAAATCAATTACTTTTTAAAGGATAAAAGATAAAGAGGTTCACAACCGTATGTTGATCAAAATCCATTCTTAAACTCAGATCTGACTAAAGTCAAATAAAATCTTCTCAAAATCAATAAAAACACTGCATTATGTGAGGGAACTCTTAACAATCTATACGAACGAAAGCTGCAAACTGATCGTCATGTGCGTACCAGGCAACTGAGGGGCGAGAAGGAAGTTTAAAGTATTACAAAGCTAACTAAGGCTCCTTTGTGGTATCACAGGGGGGTTACATGTTCCTCCGCCTGGAATTGTGAAGGTAGGCACTTCAACCTAATGAAAAATGTTAAAATGCTATTTTTGCTTCTAAAAGTGGTTGCAAACGTTTTTTTTGTAATGCCCACTTAGATATCAATTCAAATAGGCACATACGGAAAATATTCTATCTAAATTCCCACAGTGCGTACAATTTTTAGTGCATAAATATGCACACTTCAACCAATAAATGCTTTGCTACAACGAAATTCACGCCCTGGTTCTTTAACACGTTGGCTGCCAGTGTATCACCGGTGATCACAACAAAAAACCACTCACAGGTGCCAGGAACAAAATTACTTTTGCTTTTTTGTATTATAACGGGATTTTTTACCTAGAGTAAAAGCCATGCTGGCGACGCATCTGAACACGCTTTTAAGCTGTGATGACCCCGCGAACATCTGCTTTTTTATTTTAAAATGTTGTTTAAATTTTAAGCGCCTAGGCGTGTATCACCGGTGATACACTGGCACCTGGGGGTGGTTTTCTGATGTGATCACCGGTGATACACTGGCAGCCAACGTGTTAAAATAGGCACTTTAACATTTTTTTCCAATTATGAGGGTATGTATGTCTGTTTCTGTATGTACACTGAGAAAAAAAAAATATATGGAGGGGTCAAAGAAATTGTTTACCTATTTTGAACACTACTTTCTTTGTTTTGAGTAAATTTTCCTTAAAACATGTTAAAAGGTTTATAAAATATTGTTGTTACATGCGTTACCATGGTTTCATATACTTGTTTTGAAAAAATTCATTTTCATTTGTTTGAATGTTTTTTTATGTTTTTTCCACATTTTTGAGAAAATTTACACAAAACAAAGAAAATTTTGTATTGGGACGCGTGTTCAAAATAAGGAAAATTATGTCTTTGATCGAGAGAAATTTTTTTTTTGAGTGTACAACCTATGTATTTCACTCTTTGTAGGTTTTCTTGTTCATCTGTTTGGCCTAGCAGCGCACAGGCCCTTCTTTTACAATTTTTCGTACACTTAATGTACATTTAGGCTGAAGTGTTGCCACCCACATAGTTTTCCTCCTACCAAAAAAAGTAACCCACTTTTCTCACACATTACTACCACTGTGGCAACGCGGACAACACAAACACCGGCTGTCTAGTTCACTTTCAATTGCTGAAAAAACGTTCTTGGACATGGTCGACCTTAAAATACACTGTAACTGTAAAAATGCGAGTTATAGTAAAAAAAAAGTTTTATGAACAAAATCTGTAATCGGTTATCGTATGTTTATATTTTGAAAAAAAAAAATGTAATTTTAAAATAATATAGTAATTTGAGTCTAAAAATAAACAAAGCAAATTTGATATAGTACATCATAGGATACTATAGGATATTATTTTGGAACAATATTACAGGATCCATGCCAAAAAGTGCTGTACGAAGAAATGGGATGTGAAAAATATATGTAAGGTCATTGCAGCTGTAAACAAAGATACAACATTCCACGTCCCACACACCAAACTATAGCGTATGGCTAGGAGCAAAAAACTGGCAGAAGAGCTGTCATGTCAAGAAGTCATGAACAAAATAGGAAAGGCTTCTAGAGCTTACTTTTTCAGTTATGAAGGAAAAAGGATTAGGTATTCAATAATACCCGAACTTACTCTAATGAAACACAAATGATTTTCTCTAATTTTTTTTATCATAAATTAACTTCGCTATATTAAAGTTGACAAAAAGAGTATTTAAAAAAGTAAAGCTAAAATCAAACTAAAATAACCTTTTTACGCTTTTTTCTATGAAAATAGAGTGTTTCTACAACAAAAAGTATAATACTCGTAACAGTGGCGGATCCACGGGGGGGGGGGGGTTTTTGGGGGTTCAAACCCCCCCCTTGTGGTTTATCATAGATCCCAAATTAATGCCTTTATAGATTCTGCGCCCAAATTTCCCAAACTGATCAAGGAAAACTCTATCATTCCAAAAGCAATGGTTGGACCACATAACATCCAAAATATGTACCTACATGCGAAAAAAGCACCTTTGGACGCACGTGCATAAAATCAAATTTGTCAAATGCTATTCGCAAATTGCCAAATCGCAAATTTATTTTCTTTTCTTTCTTATCCCTATTTTTATCGGGATTGTACAGAATTAATTTGGTCAGAAATGTCTGAATCGTTGGAGAAATTGCCTTTTTCAGAGGCATTTCGCAATTCTTGTTTAAATTAATCTTTTAAAAATTTGAGTATATAAACACAAGAACTTCAATAAAGTAAAAATTCTATTAAAAATATAAATATAACCAAAAAGTACTACAAATTGATGATCAATTTGCCACCAATACCATACGATACTCATTCGCACGTACCAATGCAAAAATATACATACATACGTTATACATGTTATTTAGAACTTCAATTGAAATCTCCTGCACTTTATGTGATGACATACATATTGTTAATTTGGTGGGTTTTGTGTTTGGTGTTTTTAAGGTGCGGGAAATGGCGCAACTAGTATATAGAATGATAATAGTAGGTGGTATTAGTCCATATTTTCACCAGCGCACATAGGTAGATTTTCAAGTTTTATGCGGCCAAAAATATTTTATTGTCTACATCTATTCCAAATTGCTTGTTTAATGCAAAATTTTAATATTTTGAGTTAAAAGTCGATTTTATTGAAAAATATATACAGTGACTCAAAAAAAAAATCATACGCCAAAGTTTTTAAATTTATTTCAAAGAGTTCTGTCGAAAATTTTACTTTCTTATTTTAGTTTAAAAATATAGAAAATTTTTGAATAAAAATCGTTTTAAGCAGGATTTCTGAGCTTATAGAAAAAATCTGAAAAATCGTAGAAATTTCTGAAAGTGGATTAAAAATTTCAAAGCAAGGCCATAATTTATAGAAGATTTTGAGGAGATTTCTAAGTGTAATGTTATGTAGCCAACCAATTTTAGTGTAAAAGGTGAAATTCTCAATGCTGTGAAAAATTCCGTCAATTTTAGAAGTTTTTTTCTGTAGGGTGTAGGGTGAGACCGTTCCAATTAAAATTTCCGAAAAGCCAATGAAAATTTTCAAAAAGTTGAATGTTGCAAATTGTTATATTAAAATTGAATGAGCTGCAAAATTGCATACTCAAAACTCTTCTAAAAAATGTAGCTTTAGGATTCTTAACCCCTTTTTATGATAAGTATTTCCTTGACTTTGAAAAATTGGAAATACTAAAAATACGAAAGCAGGTAATTTTCCAAATAGGCCAATTTTTAATCCATTGTTGATAATTCCTGGCTTTGCATTTTTCCGTATAGAAATTGACGGGTAATCGATCGGAGGCGATAATATAACTAAAATGCTTTTGAATTAAAAAATTAACAATATTTTTTCAAGAAAGGCCAATATGCTTAAAAGCTTCAAAATGGTGGGTCTTTTATTATGCTAGGTTGACGATTTCTTCAATAAATAATGATATTTACCTGAAGCACTCGAATCCATGATGTTTACTTTGATAACTGTCTTAAAACTGAAAATATTGACGTTTAAAAATGGGTTACTTAAAATACGTAAAAAATAAAAAATCGAAAAGTGGGAGAATAATAAGTTTCGACTAGCGGCAGGGACACCCCCGTTGTCTATAAAAGCCGAGAAAACCGGTTTATTATCGCCCGGTCTATTATAAACGTAGAGCGATTTTGGATTTTGTATTTGCACCAATTTTAAAATTTTCAATTTTGGCCGCATAAATTCGTAAAATCTACCTACATATGTGCAGCGTCTGCCCTTAAAAAACATCTTCCAAAAAAAGAAATTTTCAAAACCCCCCCCCTTGCCGCAATCCTGGATCCGCGCCTGACTCGTAACATAATTTCCATATACTATTCAAAACTCAGGAAAATTCGATGCGCATTGTTAATCGCTTTCAGTGACATCTGTGGCTTTGCGATAACTATCGGGTTTTGGCGATGTAATTATCGTGACGCTCTCGTTTCAATTACTGTACTTTTAGTTGTCGAACAAAAATTATATATACATACATATCGACGCTTCCAAACAATACTGTACTAAGTCTGAAAACTGTGTTTTGCAGGAGAAGCTGTCAAAGTTTAAACTCGATATGAAACTTCAGTTGCATGCTAAGTATATTTTCACTTATACTTAACTTCTATTTGGATTGAACGATCAATACCAATCTCGACAATATCGAAGTTAGGGTACGCTTTATATAAAACCGTAAGAAAAAATAAAAACTTGCTACATTGTTTTTCATGGCAAGCTCTCAAAGTTTTTATTCTGTAAAAATCACGAGTTGTATTATATGTACACTTTTGCTTATAACTTTTGATTGGATCGTCCGATTGATACCAGCATCTAAATTAAGACACGCTATACTTGAAAACACCAAAAAACGGGAAAATGTACTTAGTCGACTTAATACGGCATTGTTTGGAAGCGTCGATATGTAAAAAAATAAAAAAAATAGTTGGAAATAAATAAATATTGTTTTCCCAAACCTTTGCTTTCAAGCAAAAAGTACCAAAATCAAAAGCAACGCCAAATCAATTTCAAAATACGAAGGTACCAAAATTGGCAATGCTGTTAGCCTGTTATATTGCTCAATCTATCAGCCTATCTATATACTTCTCTCTCTCTTTCACACACACACACTTTGTTTGCCATTTGGAAAAGCACCCAACCCCCTTTCGTTTGTTTGTTTGTTGTAGCCTTGGGTAATGGCGCAATTTTTTTGGCGCTGATACAATAACTCCAGCGCCACTCGTGGCGCCAACTCACGGTACTGGCGCAATAACACCTTTAGCGCAATTGTCATGGAATAATCGATAAATAACATTTTTTCGCTTGTTACTGTTCACCATCCCCGTTTTATTTCTTTTGGCGCAATTCTGCTTACATATACGAGGGCACAATTAATTTAAATTTTCATAATCATTTGGAAACATATTCCGTATATTTGTGAAAATATGCTGGAAATTAGAGTCACATAGATCACTATCAAGCATACACAATTGTGACGGTGTCATACGTATACATATACTCATGGTATAAAAAATACAGGTATGTGCATTGTCATTTTGACGCTGTCTTTTTGATTAAAAAGCAGATTTTTGAAGTTTGATCTTATGTCAGTTTTGGAGTATAGCGATGTCAGACTTTTATTTTTTGAATGCGTAGATTTTTGTCTGAAAGTTTGGGTATTTCAGGAATCAAAGGACAGAAAGAGAAAGCAGATTTATACAACTTCCGGTAGCTCCTCTTCGCTCACTCCACAAATCTTCATCCACTCTCCGCGAATAAAGGGTATCGTCGGAAATTGGAAAAATTTTATATCGCCGTCTTTGCAGCCATATTTGGTATTATTGCACCGCGGAAATAACCAACTCATATTGTTAAAATCTAGGGTACATATTTTTTTGTAATTGGATTGGACATATATATGTACATACATACATATGGTCAATTCCATTGTGACGGGTGTGACCATGATACTCATAATTTTCGCTATAATTTTGAAATGGAAAGCTTGCATTTCAAAAAAAGGCCGTTATTCCCAGCAATGGGAAAGTTAAAAACGGTGGATAGCAGATATATACTTGAAGGACACCATTTCCGACCAGAGTGGCCATTAGAAAGCTGGGACGGGTGTGACCTTATATATTTGAGCTTTCAAAAAATCCCACTTTGCATATAAATTTTGTAAAACTTTTCACAGAACGCATATAAAAAATTTAGTCCAGCACGTTGTTCAAAGTCTTTTTGATTGTATAGCATACTTACTATTTTGAAATTCACGTTTTTCTTGCGAAAACCCTGTTTAAAAAATTGGACGGGTGTGATCTCTCTATGTGACGGGTGTGACCCAGTACCAAAATTCAAAATTTTTGATGAACTAAAAGTTTTTATTGACTTCATTTATAACTCGTAATATGAAAAAAAGTAACATAACATTGTTTGCTCGCTATCATAAAACTCACATTATTCCAAAGGTGTATGTTTTAGGAAAATTTGTTTAAATTCAGATAAATATGAATCGCAAGCATACACAGAGACCGCATCTGCTCTTTTAAAGTTGTGCATTTTTTGAATATTCTTTATTAATTTTACGTTTTCCCACCTTGCGTTCAAGAAATTACTGTCGCGCTCAACATCGTCTTTTGATGCGTAAAAAACGTCGATCTTATTACGTTTCTTTGTTTCAACTAGATATTGGAAACAGTCAACGGGTGTTTTCATAAAATATTCTCTAGCCTTAATGCCCGTACTTAAGGTTCTTTTTGCAGCTGCAGCTATTCCATCTACAGCGTCATGGCCTGTAGCGAAAAAATTCCAAGTCATTTCTAATCCAAAATCCTTAGGGGCCTGGCAAATGTTAAAAATATTGTATCGATTTTTAAACTGAGATGCGCAGTTTTATCTGTTATCATTTTTTTTAGCATCCCTCCTTCTTTTATCTCTTATTCTCTCCTTAGCTAGATGCAATTCATATTTTTCTTTGTTTTCTTTAAGCTTCTTCCTCTGTTCGCGCTTTCTGTTTTTCGAATCTATTAAAAAATATATGTATACTTCGCGTTGGTGTGACGGGTGTGACCAAATATTTTTTAGAACTGAATACTAAATTACTGCGATAAATTTTAAGAAAATGTCACTAAGTATTTATCGCGACTACTTTGTTATTATTGGAGAGTGTCAGGTGGTTAAAATGTAAAGTACCAATATAATTAAACTTTTTCAATTTTTTCTGTGACGGGTGTGACCGAAAATTTTAGTATATTAAACACGCCATAAAATTGTTACTATAAAACGTATAATATCGAAACTTCACAGAAATGTAAAACAATGACCTAGTCTCTTCAGAGGTAACGGTTTTTATTAATATTGAGAATGGAAGAGTATAAAAATGTTAAATAAAGAGACACCTTGCAGAGAATGTGAACTGAATATTCAGTATAGACAAAGTTCAAAGTGTTTCCGAAATTATAAAAATTTACGTGAATCCAATTTTTTTTATTCAGCCATAAGAATCATCCTCTTGTGCATATTAACAAATTTAATTTAATTAAAAACAAGTAAGGAAGCCTAAGTTCGAGTGGAATCGAACATTAGATACTCAGCTGTATGCTTTCATTGTTTGTTTGCGTTTGATGGAAACACGGTGTAGGTACTTTATATAAAGCAAGTGCTGCATAAAGTGGGCGTAGCCGCGCCCATTTTCAAAATTTTTATCAGTCATCCAACTAAGCATATCAATATTATACTTTGTGCAAAATTTCATTCCTTTATGACTTCTACTTACAAAGATGTCACGTTACAAATTCCCAAAGGGTGTTCCAGAAATATCTTTGTTAAAAAGTAGGCGTGGTCATAAACCGATTTCAATAAATTTTTGCGTGTCTATTAACACAAGTTATAAAAGTGTATAAACCAAGTTTCGTCATAATATCTCAATTATTTGTCGAGTTATAGGCTAAGAAATCTCGTATATCCCTTTGTGTAAAAAGAGGCGGTGCCACGCCCATTTTCCAAAATTTTTCTATTTGTTGTTTCCGGTCTATTGTGGAAGTCATGCCACAAAATTTCAATGAATTATCTTTATATTTGACAAAGATATCGCTTAAAATGTTTTTATTAGGCCCCTTTAAAGTTCTCATATATAAAAGTGGGCGTGGTCGTCAACCGATTTCGCTAAAATTTCGAGCGTGTATTACCACAAGTAATGAAAGTGTACACACCAAGTTTCGTCATTATATTTAATTATTTGTCGAGTTATGGGCTCAGAAATCTCGTATATTCCTGTTTATAAAAAGAGGCGGTGCCACGCCCATTTTCCAAAATTTTTGTGTTTTTCGTTTTATGTCCGCAGTTGGACTCCTGCTATAAAATTTCAATGATATATCTTTATATTTGACAGAGATATCGCTTAAAATGTTTTTATTAGGTCACTTTATAAGACTCATATATAAAAGTGGGCGTGGCCCTCAACCGATTTCGGAAATTTTTCGTTCAAATATTTGACTAAGTAAGTATATCACGCGTACCAAATTTCATCGATATATCTTCAATGGTTTCTGATTTATGACTCATAAAACTTTCAATGTTTGCCCCTTAATAAGTGGGCGTGGCACCGCCCATTTTCCAAAATTTTTGTGTTTTTCGTTTTATGTCCGCAGTTGGACTCACGCGACAAAATTTCAATGATAGATCTTTATATTTGACAGAGATATCGCTTAAAATGTTTTTATTAGGTCACTTTGTAATATACATATATAAAAGTGGGCGTGGCCGTCAACCGATTTTAACTATTTTCCGTCCAAACGTATGCCTAAGTAAGTAAATCACGCGTACCAAATTTTGTCGATATATCTTCAATGGTTTCTGAGTTATGACATATAAAACTTTCAAGGTTTGACGCTTAATAAGTGGGCGTGGCACCGCCCATTTTCCAAAATTTCATCAAATTTCTTCCTAGGGGCATGAGCTCAACACGTGGGTAAAATTTCATCGCTCCAGCTATATTAGTGACTGAGATACCAAATTTCCGATTTTTTCTATATAGGAAAAGTGGGCGTGGTCATGGTCCGATTTCGCCCATTTTCAATACCAACCGTCCCAGTCTCGATACCAACTTGCATTTCAAATTTCATCAAAATATCTCAATTTTTGCGCGAGTTAGTGTTTACAGACGGACGGACGGACGGACAGACGGACGGACGGACGGACATGGCTAAATCGATTTCTCTTTTCACCCTGATCATTTTGATATATATAAGTCTATATCTATCTCGATTATTTCACTCTGTTACAATCCACCGTTATGTGATTAAAACTATAATACTCTGTGTACTAGTACAGCTGAGTATAATAAGTGATTTCTAATTTTGCTGGATAGGGCCGTTTTAGGTGGAATTGACCATATATAGAATGAAATGCTAACTTGGTATGGTGGTGTACATACATATCGTCGTTTAAAGTGCAAAACCGCGTGACATTTTTCCCAAAAATGAGATTTCATCAAAGATACATTCCTGGCGTCCGTCCCCATCCATTCATGCAACAATTTGGAGATTCACACAACGCAATTCCAAATAATGACACAGTTTCAAAACCGCTTTTTTAAGGAAATTTTTCGAACCAATACCGCGAATAATAGGTGTTATTGCTTTTAACTGTACTGTAATGTACTAAAGTTGATTATACTTTCATAAACACGAAATGGATTATAACTTTGCTTTATTGAAGAAAAGTTTTTACGTACGCCTGCAAAACCGCCTATATGTCGCTATTGAACAAAATAAAAGACGCAAAACCGCTTATAAATACATAAGTAAGCCATTAACTGCACATTTAACTGTTTTTCGCCAAAATGATTTTGGATTAAGAATATAATCCAAAAATCTACCTTGGTTTGGATGTGGGCGAGAATACCGGAAAGTGGCTACTTTGTAGTACGGCCAAACTGATATTCCGCGAAGTAAAAATCCGAAATGAATCTTTTATGAATCACTGATGAAATTCATCTATAACTGAGGAGGCATCAGTGAGTACTTTCAAATAAAGACTGCTGCATTTTTCATATAAATGGTTTGCTTTTTTTTTTCAAAAAAAAAATAATAATAATAAAAATTGTACTCAGAAGAATCATCAATGACCATTCAGCAGTGAAACAAATTTACTGCAGGATGTGTAATTTTTTCAAATTGAAAAAATTTCTTTCAAATCAAATTGAAAAAATTCGTTACTATGAATACCATGGTTACAATTTATTTTTAAAACAAAGCAGTGAAAAATACTATTAATGGAGGATTTTTATCATTGAGTATGGCAGCACAAAATGTCATAATCTGCTTACACTCTTAGAAATTTTCGTGTAATTTTGCATACAAAAAGGTAGGTTACTTTTTTCCTACCTTATTATGCGCAAAATCGCACACTGAAAAATTCAACAGATAAGCTGTTTAAATTTAAACAATAAAAGAGTAAAGCCTACACAAACAAACTTTAAATCTAAACACCAATCGAGTAATAAATTGTAATTTCGCATATAAGTTAAACAAAATTACAAATTCACTATGTAATTTTACTCCACTCAATTGTAATTTCGCGCACGAGATTTGAAATTACAATTTCTGTATGCAATTTTAATCCAAAATGCGTGTAAAATCGCATGATATGCTCACTTTTGCTGAAAAGTGCGTAAAATTTCGTTTAGAACTGTAAATTACACAGTTGTAGTGTAAATCTACGAAAGAAATGTAATTTTCAACTAAAAATTACATATATTTTGGTAGCATATTTACACGCAGTTTTTAGAGTGTAATTGGCAGGTGGTTAATATGGCGACGAAAACTTGACGTTTGTTTTACCTGGTATACTTATACCATGACATATACTATGGTACTGTTATTGGCGTTGTGGTTGCGCCATTTTACACTAGCGCTATATTGGTGCTGGTGTTAGCGCACGAAATTGAGTCGGTTTTATATTACAAAATTGAGTTGGCGCAATATTGAGTTGGCGCTATATTGAGTTGGCGCATTTCTCAAATCGGAGTTAGCGCAATAACGCCAGGGTTGGTGTTAGCGCAATTGCGCCGCGCAGCGCAGTGTTACCCATGCCTAGTTTGTTGTGCTGTTGGAAAGTAACTTAATATTGTAATTGTAACGCAATGAAGCGCATTTTCTAACATCAACGCTGATTTTTCGCAAATGATAAAAAGCCAACTACATATACATAAATAAGCGTAGCATATGCCATGGCTTATGTACTTAAATATATAACGAAATACACACACAGAGAAGAAAACGCATCACAACAATCACAATGACAATAATGTTCCAGTGAAAAGCTGGAAGCTTTGCAGTGAATGAAGAATAAGAAAAATGAATAAAATTAAATATGTATGTATGTAGAAATGTACGAGTTGTAGAAATGTGTTGTAAATCTACATACTTATGGTAGGTATGTAGAAAAAAAGTAAATTAAATAAAATCGTTGCAAAAGGTGGCGGTAAAAGTGGTTGTTGCAACGGTTGGTGAGTTTTGGGAGAGGCGTTTAACGTTGGGTTGGTCGGTTGGTTGGTTGATTGAATATTTTTGCGGGAAATGTCTGTGTTTAGATGTGTATGACTGTTTTGGTGCGTGTCTGTGCATACTGGTACGCCGTTGCGTTGCCCTTAAACTCATACACACATATGTAGATATGTAGATACATACATATATGTATAGTTCAGTATGTAGTTCAAAGTTATATATGTACATATATACATATGTCCCACTAGGCAAATGCCGTTAAGGGCGTAACGCTTATGGTTGCCCTGTGTGCAACAACAACAGCAATGTGAAGTCTTTCGGAAAGAGCCGTATCAGTCCAGAATAATCGCAAAAACTGCGTGGCTTATCTGATCAAATGTAAAAATATTGTAATGTTTCATTTTTTGCCCGGTTACACACAAAGTGAGTGCGAATTGCCGGGTATGTAAGTAGAATTTAGCAAACTACATACATACATAGACATGTATGTATGTAGGTAAGTAACTGGTTTAAAGAGTATTACGCTCAGCCTATGTACATTTTTTTAAATGAAGGGAAATGTCGCTGGCATAGTTTAAAGAGCTTAAAATTCTGTCGAAAACGGAAATGGTTGCTGCATGCATTTGGGTGCAAGACGAAGCAGAAAAAAAGGAAATCGGTCAGGGAAATGTGCTTCTGTATATGTACATATGTACATATGTATTCCCTTGTGAAAAGGCTTCTTTGTTTTTACATATGTACATATGTATGTATGTACATATAACTTGCAGCTTTTGAAGGTCAATGAAAGTTACTACATACAATACAATACAAAATTTAAATTTTTATCAAACACAGCTCAGCACTACATACTATTTAAAATTTACTTCGAATACATAGTATTTTTAGAGCTATTGGCAAGTTTTTAAGAAAAATAGAAAATTTATTTTTATTTATATTTTTCTATTCAATTTCCATTTCTTTTGGTATGTTTCAGGTCAATCGCCCGCTTACCATGAAAAAGGAGGGCATTCAAACGCGAAATCGCAAACTCTCCTCGAAATCGAAAAAGAAGAAAGGTTTGGGCGGTGCTTGTTTGCCCATTGGCAGTCATTTGGGTATGGGCGATTTCAAGCCGCTGGATCCGTCGAAGGGTTTCGGTGGCGGCTTTCCAGCTTCGATGGGTGAGTAAAGTTAAAAATTTAATATTAGCAAAAATTTAATTTTAGGAATAATTACTAATACACTAGTATTAGTAGTAAGTATTTACCTATAGTTAATATGAAAGAAAAAGTTTTGTGGAAAAGCCCAGTTTTTTTTAATTTCATTGCACCCCAAGGAGTGAGTCTCTATTAATTTATTGCTGTCACTGTACATATATGATTAATCGTATTTTTATTGTACTGCAAAGGAATAAATACATACGCATGCAAAAGCAAAAATATAATAGGTACGAGTATTTTATACGTACCTAGATGTACATATCGCCCGTTTTATGCAATAGGGATTTAACTCGAAATTTTCGATTTCTGGGTTTTTGCCATATATTTCAATAACTGGGTCGTGCCTTTGAGTTTAGTCTTATAAAATACTCAAAAGGATAAAAATAGCGGAAATAAAAGTAATTTTGTAGTTAGCCGTAGAAGGAAACTCTTTGAAATTATAAAAGTTTGTTTGCGTTTTCCCAAAAAAAATTGTTTTTGAGTTAAATCCCTATTGAATAAAACGTGCGATATGTACATAATTATATGTATATTATATACCTATTTGCTCATAATTTATGAGTCATAAATAAATAAGCATTATTCTCTCTCTCTTTCTCTGCGCTTAATATATGTACATATATTTATTTATTTTTATTAATTTATTCCCTCTATATACAAATTCCTTTCCAGCCCAACATGGCCATCTTTCCAGTGGTTTACATCCCGCACATGCGCATATGCACGGTGGCTGGTATACCGGCGGTATGGGCGCTGGTTTGCAAAGTGGCTTCTCGACAGCGGGTTCGCTGGGTGGTGGTGTGGTGCCACATTCGCAGCCTTATCATCTGGGTTTGGGTTCGATGGTGAGTAGAAATGAAGAGCGATATTTTGCAGAACTTTTTATTTAGTAGGATAAGAGTAAAATAATGAAATGAAAGAGTAAAGTTGCAATACATATGTCGTCAAAACAGTGAAGGCGATTAGTGTAGTAGTAATAGTTTTCGAATGCTAAAGCTAAAAGTGGTCTTTGTGGCGGTCGCGAAAATGTTATAGGCAAAAAGTGCAAAGTAAACAAACACAATTAAATTATTTGCCATAAAATTCTTATGAGGGATTTCAAATAATACGTAGTACCTACTAATTTTTAAAATTTTAGCTAATAAAAATCATGGTGAAAGAAAAATGCTAATAACCAAAGAAGTGCACAGATATAATCACTGTACTATAGACTAACTCTAAGTGCATTAACTTTTATTTTTTCAATTTATAAAAAAAAAAAATTGATTCTGAGTTTTGTTTTCGGACTGCAATTTTTACATAATACGTAAAATTTATAAATCAATTTTTATTTTCTGAACAAAACAATAAAACTCCAAATATAATTTTTATTGTCTATGATGTATTGTGGAAAGATTTTCGGTCATCCCTTGTCATGTTTGGTTTGGAGACAAACCGGTTTCGGCTGGTATGTGCCATCTTCAGTGTCTTTTTTCGTTTGAAGCAACCAAAAAGTAATTTTATTTTCTAATTGAAAAATAAAAATCAATAAACAACTGCAAATTCATAAAAATCGTATCTGGATAATTCATAAAAATCGGAGAATAATTGTTAAAAATAAGTTTTTTGATTGACTAATTTTTAAAATTTTAGCTAATAAAAATCATGGTGAAAGAAAAATGCTAATAACCAAAGAAGTGCACAGATATAATCACTGTACTATAGACTAACTCTAAGTGCATTAACTTTTATTTTTTCAATTTATAAAAAAAAAATTGATTCTGAGTTTTGTTTTCGGACTGCAATTTTTACATAATACGTAAAATTTATAAATCAATTTTTATTTTCTGAACAAAACAATAAAACTCCAAATATAATTTTTATTTTCTATGATGTATTGTGGAAAGATTTTCGGTCATCCCTTGTCATGTTTGGTTTGGAGACAAACCGGTTTCGGCTGGTATGTGCCATCTTCAGTGTCTTTTTTCGTTTGAAGCAACCAAAAAGTAATTTTATTTTCTAATTGAAAAATAAAAATCAATAAACAACTGCAAATTCATAAAAATCGTATCTGGATAATTCATAAAAATCGGAGAATAATTGTTAAAAATAAGTTTTTTGAATGTAAATCATAATGGTGCTAAAGTGGTCTTCATACCTCGTAGTTCTTTGCTGCCATGAAAAAGTTTCTCACAAAAACTGCCGGATGCCGCTTGGAGTCGGCATAAAACAGGTCCACTTAATACGTTGAAAAAGATTATGGATCGTACCGTGAGTTGAGTAATAAGGAGCTTGGCCTAAAACTCGATAGCTACCGTAATGTAATTCCAACGCAAATCCTTTAGATGCATACGAAATTATTCAAATGAAAAACTAGTTTGATACGCCATTACTGTTAGCGACACTCACTCTTTCTCACACAGTTCTCTTAACTACTTATAGTTAATGCATACTCTGCTTACAAGTATAGTCAGAGGCATGCTAAAAATGCAATAAAAATAATATGCTTTTTTGGGATTTATGTTTTTTATGCTCTTATATGTAACTACATTTACATATACCTACATAGATAGGTATTACATTAGAAAATTCCTAAACATTATTTATTAACATATTTACTTACTCATAACATTTTCCTTTCTTTCTTTACTCTTTTTTTATGTCAACAGGGCACCTGGCGCACGGACTATACGTGATGGAGCGGGAACAATTTGAATAATAATTTATTCAATTGAAAGTAAACAAGGCCACCATAAAAAAAATGCGGTAAATGGACACTTTTCTTGCGTGCTTTTTAAACAACAAAAAAAAAAACAAAAAGCAGCAAAAAACACCAGTCATCCACCCAAAAGCCGCCAAAACTAAAAGTATGAGCAAAAAAGGCAGCGCTACTTGCCACAATAAAATAAATATAACCTACAACAACCAATTTTGCATGTAAAACCAAATTGCAACAACAACAACAATAGCATTGCATGAGTGACCAGCTACTAAGGCGTAACAACCAAGCAACAACAACACTTCTTTGGCACAAAAATACAAAAGCAAATAAAGAATTTGCACAAAAATAAATATTTAATGCTTATCGCCTACGCCTATGCTTCGCCTCCTTCGCTTCCCACATACTTCAGCAACAACCTTAAGCACCTACAAACCCAAGGCGTTATGGTTATGATAAGTAATGCTGGGATTATCCTGTCGCCGCCAATATTAATGAGTCCAAGTAAGCCAAAAAAATAACAATTTGCCAGCGGCCAACAAAATTCATATGTACCTGCGCCGACAGGATTAAATAAATCGAGCGTGCGATTGTGCTACACAAAAAAAAACAAATTCTGCATGCGGTTAACCAGCAGCAAGTAGCCAGAACTCAAATAAGAAAAGCAAGATACATAACTGCGTGGTAAAGAACTCAATTCCAGCTCGCAACAGCCATCAATCCATCTCTTCATCCGTCTTTGGCGGCCTTCCTATTCGTTCTTACGCCGTTGCACTTGTTATTTGCACTACTCTGCTGCGCGCTATTCGTAGTTAAGCCTGGTTAATGGTTCTGAAAGTCATTTGTTTTACATATTACCTTTGTTTCGTGCAGTGTTGTTGCGGCTGCTGCTTTGGCTTTAACAACGGAATGAAGAACTACCTAGCGTTTAATACCAACGTTTGGCTAAGCCACTGGAACTTTGTTCAGCTACTGTTTTTAAGCCACAGCGTCGCGGCTAAGCCAACAAGGATTCAAAGTGAAGTGTAACCGGGAAAAGAAGCAATGCAAAAAATTTATATACAAAGAGGCGTGGCGTGTTGTTTTAATTTATGCACATGCATACATATTTTTGTATGTTTTTGTGACCGACAGACCGAAGTGTTTGGCGCCAGTTAAGTAAGCGTAAAATAAGAATAGAAATAAACAAAAAATAAATAAAATCGGTATTATTTTAATGAATATGCTTAAACTAAAATTTGCGTGCAATATATTTTTTTAGTTTAATTAAATTTTTTTTTTTCTAGACTTAAAACATTAAGTAAAATATGTCTAACAAGTCACTAATAAAATGATCTGCACCCAATAAATATTAGTTTTGGCTAAAAGATTGAAAACCGCTTAGAAAATAAATATCTTTTTTTTCATATACGATTTTGAATTTGGAAAAGACTGTTAACTATTCGATTTGAGAACTAGCCAACAAAAACTGCGTTTGGATAACGATTTGAAAATGGCACGGGAACTAGCGCTTTTCTCAAATCTCTAGTTATCTAATGTGGAGACTCCACAATTTCATTAAAGTAAGTCGCAAATATTTATGAAAATAAATAAACGCAGCCTTTTTTAAACCTTGGACAGTTTTGTTTTAAGCTTTATAAAACTTTTGCGGCTTTCGTTTTATCTCAAACTTGCTTGATAAACGCACAAATCCTTATGTTTTGGTTATGTGCCGCAACTACTGGAGTTAAGAAATTTATATGAATAACGTCACAGCAACTAAAATTTAAAGTTGTATGTACATATATAAAATTTGCTAAAGTAAAGCCTCTCAGCGCCAAACAATATTTACGCACATATGTATTTAGTAATATTCCACAGAAACAAAAATTCAAAACAGAAAAAACGTCCAAAAGTATAAATCTTCAAGCGAAAATCAATGAAATTAAACTTAAGAGAAAACTAACAGCATGTTAAGTTTAGCCAAACACAAACACGGGGGGAAAAAAATTAAAAAAAATACTTAAACAGATATAAAATAGCAAATTAAAAACAAGTAAGGAAGCCCAAGTTAGAGTGGAATCGAACATTAGATACTCAGCTGTATGCTTTCATTGTTTGTTTGAAACACGGTGTACTTTATATAAAGCGAGTGCTGCATAAAGTGGGCGTAGCCACGCCCATTTTCAAAATTTTTATCAGTCATCCAACTAAGCATATGAATATTATTCTTTGTGCAAAATTTCATTCCTTTATGACTTCTAGTTACAAAGATGTCACGTTACAAATTCCTAAAGGGTGTTCCAGATATATCTTTGTTAAAAAGTAGGCGTGGTCATAAACCGATTTCAATAAATTTTTGCGTGTCTATTAACACAAGTTATAAAAGTGTATAAACCAAGTTTCGTCATAATATCTCAATTACTTGTCGAGTTATAGGCTAAGAAATCTCGTATATTCCTACCTCTAAAAAGAGGCGGTGCCACGCCCATTTTCCAAAATTTTTGTTTTTTTCGTTTTATGTCCGCAGTTAGACTGCTGCCATAAAATTTCAATGATATATATTTATATTTGACAGAGATATCGCTTAAAATGTTTTTATTGGGCCACTTCATAATACACATATATAAAAGTGGGCGTGGCCGTCAACCGATTTTAACAATTGTCCGTCCAAACGTTTGCCCAAGTAAGTAAATCGCGCGTACCAAATTTCATCGATATATCTGCAATGATTTCTGAGTTATGACATATAAAACTTTCAATGTTTGACCCTTAATAAGTGGGCGTGGCACCGCCCATTTTCCAAAATTTCATTAAATTTCTTCATAGGCGCCTGAGCTCAATACGTGGGTAAAATTTCATCGCTCCAGCTATATTAGTGACTGAGATACCAAATTTCCGATTTTTTCTATATAGGAAAAGTGGGCGTGGTCATGGTCCGATTTCGCCCATTTTCAATACCAACCGTCCCAGTCTCGATACCAACTTGCATTTCAAATTTCATCAAAATAGCTCAATTTTTGCGCGAGTTAGAGTGTTTACAGACGGACGGACGGACGGACATGGCTTAATCGATTTCTCTTTTCACCCTGATCATTTTGATATATATAAGTCTATATCTATCTCGATTATTTCATTCTCTTACAATCCACCGTTATGTGATTAAAACTATAATACTCTGTGTACTAGTACAGCTGAGTATAGTAAAAAAAAAATGTAAACTGTGAAGTGATAGCACAAAATATAAATAAATAGAATTTGCACAAAAAATAATATAGTTACTTGTACTTTAGATATGCTCTGTTAAGGCATAAACAACTTGTAAACATACTTTAAATAATTGTTAAGTATTAAAACAAAAGTCAAAAGTAAGTTACTAAGCAAATCAAAATTAGAAAAAAAAAAATTAAAAAGTGGAGATAAGGCTTGTAAAGAGTATTTTAAATGTAAAAAAATCTTAAGTGTTAAATTAGGTTTAGCTCAAAAAGGAAATAGTCCAGAAAAAGGTATTATAAAATATGTAATAAAAATAAAAAAAAATAAAAAAAATAAGAAAATAAAAAAATAAGAAAAAAATAATTGAGTTAAGTTTTAAATAACTCTAAAATGAGAGGGAAAAAAATAAAAACAAAATAATATAAAATGAAATAAAATAAAATAAAATAAGATAAAATAAAATAAAATAAAATAAAATAAGACAAAATAAAATAAAATAAGAAAGAGTAAATAATAAAAAATAACACAAAAATTAATCATCTGAACTTAAATTAATTTTTTATTTTTTAGAAACTAGAAAAAAACTTTTTAAAGCATGGATGTTACTACAGCTGTTTCACCTTAGATCCCTCTAAGACTCATCAGGTTACTTTTGCTTCTGCCAAGAATCGAACTTAGGCACCTTGCAGTAAAATAACTACAGTTCTAACCGATGAGCTATTGCCTGCCTTCGACATCTGATAGAAAATTTGTTGCTAGTTTCTTTCCTACTATAATTCGTTTCCAACTTATGCACATACATATGTACATATTTACATATTATTGTATGATTAAACATAAGTAGCGAATAAAGTGTATTAATTTTATTGCTGTTATTTTAATATGTAAGTACGTTAATTTATAACACTATTTAGTTTTACATAAATTGTTAATTTTTATTAGTTATGCGATTTATGTATGGCTTGCATACATAAATACGCTCGTATATTTAAATTAATATAAAGTGTATTGTGCTAAAATAGTAATTAGTATATAAATTTTATGTATATTTGTACATTAAAAATAAATAAATTTAAATGTACATAGTATTATATTAGTAGACTCTATAACAGTAATTGGCCATATTGTTAGTTAAAAAAAAAAATAATTGTAATAAAATTAATGTTAAAATTAAGTGGAAATCAGCCAGTAAATATGAAATAAGAAATATAGTGTTTATAAGTATAATTATAACTATTTATATATAACTATTATTAAAAATAAATAAATATTAAATTTAATGGCAATCACAACAAATGTAAAGTGTCAACAAAGTGGATAATGTGACAAAACAAAAAAAAAACCTGTATTAATTTACAAAACAATACGTTTAAAAAAAGCAAATAAAAAAAATATATTAATAATAATAAAAATTACTTGTATGAAAATTTAAATGAAATTGCTTTTTATTTTATAGACATAAAAACAAAATGGAGGAAGAAACATCGCGTGCACTTAAGCGTTTTTTCTAGGTGGATTTATTAGATGGTTACTAAATCACAACAACATTGCTTGCGATGGAAAAAACATGTCGGGTTTGCGGCAAAAAAGACGGAGGTTTTGGATTAAAAAAAAACCTGGGAGGCTTGAAAGATGGAACGAATAATGTGGTGAAAGTTTGTTGAATTTGTAGTAGACTATATTATTGAAAATGGAAATTTGCAGAGGCAAAGGCGCCCAGGTATTAGACTAGTTGGCTATAGGGCAAATAATGAGTCTATGTCCAACAAATACTGAGGTTTGTTATCGATTTGAGAATGTCGCGAGTACAAGCGCTTTTCTGAATTGAATGATAATGAAGAACTGGTTTTCTCCGAAATAGCCATCACTTCCACCACCGTTGTTTGATTTGCTTGGATTTTTCGGCTTCTCCCAAATTATAAAATGGAACATAATTCTTAAATCGAGATTATAATTGTTGAAAGAAAATCTAATGTAGTTCTCTAAAAGATTCTAATAAAAATTGGCTAACACTTTTTCAATTGAATTCTGGAGTAGTTTTCAACCTTCGAGTTCGATTAGATATTTGGTGAGAAAAATATGTTTGAGTCATACAAAAAATCAAGGACTTGGAAAAAATTGCCAATCAATCAACTATACTTTTAAGTCATATAAAAGCCATTTTTGTTATTTGTAAATCTAAATGAAAGAAGAAAACGAAAGCACAACAGTCGATCTCCAAAGGATAACATTTACTCAATAGAGTAGAAGTTGAAAAAATTGCACAAATATCTGGCTAACTTTATTTCACATTTCAATTTAGACCACCCTAGATACTAGTAGTTTTCACCAATTCAATACATCAAAACTTCGTTGAAGGAAGGTGTAAAATCTTGCACATTAAAGAAATTTATCATCACACATTAAATAATACAACAATTGTGTCCAACATTAGCGCTAACGCCATTAGCTTCTAATTAAAATAATATATGTGTGCACATGGAAATATATTTATATTACTACCACCAAGCATTAAATTATTCAAAGTAATGACGTGTTATTCAATTGTCGAGTGTGTACATATGTATGTTTGTAATTTGTTAGCATAAAGTTGTAATAAAAAATGCAACGCTGAATGCATATTGATTGGCTTGCATACACAAAACTGCGCAGGCGTACCTAGTAACTGCGGAAGAGAAATGCATTCTAAGTAACGTGTGATTGAATGTACATATGTATGTAAATACATACACAGGTGCTTATTTATGAGCACATCCATTTGTGCATACTTAATTTTTAGATCGTGCGCTCTTAAATTAACTATACATGTTAGGGGAAAAATTTCAAAGAAAACATAAACATTTGTAGATACTTTTATGATCATCATTTTGTAATGAGCAATGTATGTAAATTATTATTAAATATATAAAGCTGAGTTATACATGGGTACATACATACATATGTACATATATACAAATGCATACATTTTTATTACAGCTACATACCTATTCGGTTAAACAGTCTTTTTCTGTGAAGTTTTTCCAAATTCAGCCCTCACAATAAGGGCGACATTCGGCTGCTGCTTCTACTGAAGCGAAGTGCATTTCTCATAAAAAACATTTCTTCAACTTAACCTTTAAAGTTGCAACAATTTTTATTTTTTTTTTTTTTTCATAAACCATTTTCTTTTTATTAATCCAATTCATTTGCACGAAAATTGAGTTCTTAAATTTTATTAATTCGTCCTTCAATGCTGGTAATTAACAACATTCAAGCTGATTCCACATAAAACTTTTTCCGCTTTGCGTTACGCCGCTTTCTATGTCAAACAACGCAAAACTGAAAAACTATGCCACAATGAACGCTGCAACATCACTCAAAAAATATTTATTATCTGAAAAATCTTTCATTCTCCGTTTTATTTACAAAAAAGTAAATAAGAAAATAAAAATCTATTAAATTATTTTTCAATTGTGTGAAATTTAAATTTGTTTATTTACATTTGAATTAAAGTGAAACTGAAAAAAAATTTCAACGCCCCCAAAAGTTGAGATTTGGGCAACTTTGTGCTTTACGTAACTTCGGCGTTGCGTTACTTTTTGTTATGTGAGAAACCTCATATAGATACATGTATTTTAATCTCAGCTGTCACGCAGAAAGTGTCACGTAGCGCAACACAAAGTTCTATGTGGAATCAGCTTAAGGCTATTTAACAAAGTTTGCTATTGCCAACACATGCTTTGATTTACACACACACACATCCCACTAATTACACAATTTCGTGTTTATAACTTTAATGCACATGAGATAGTACTATAACGTTGTGCCAAAACGCAATGCTTGTAAGTAACAGAAGGAGAATTTATAGAACTAATAAAATATATGTATGTATACCGATATGATTGGAATCATGTGCTCCGAGTCGATTAAGCCATGTCCGTCCGGCTATCCGTCTATTATTAGAAAGCAATTGAAATTTGCTAGCAATGGGAGCATTTTTATGACAAAACGCTCATTTTTCGAATTCGAAAAAAACCATTTTTAAACCGAAAACTATTTAAAACACATTTTTGAAACAATTTCCACAAAAACACAATTTTTTACACTTAATAAAAGGCAAACTGTGATTTAAGATTATACATATTTGACTGTTTTACCTGAATATGAAGCAAGAAATCTCAAAAAGGGAAATTTTTAAAACTAAATTAAAGTTCCATTATATATTTGCTTTCTGAGCTTTTCGCTTTAAAATTAATGCATTTTACAAAGAACCCAAAAAAGCGAAATTTTTTATATTACATTAATCGGAAGCTGTAACCATTTTAAATTTAATTTCGTACCTTTTTAATTCAAAATTAATGCGTTTCACAAAAGGTCCATTCATGAAGGGTATGCAGTCTTGGACATGGCCGCAGACAGTTTCGGTCTTATTTGTTGATTTTGATTTTGCACCGCGGTTTTTTGCAAAACATTGCCTCAAACGTCGCCTAATTTAATTGGTTCGTGTTTAGGCTGAATAAAATGCTTTTTGATTTATGTCAATGGCAAAAATGGCAAATTGCAAACGCGATATATTTGACATAACACGCATATGACTAGGTACTTACACCTAAAAAAAATTTTATGAATTATGTATATGTATGTATGTACATATCAGTGGCGGATTAACAATCTGGTGGGCCCTGGTGCGAAATTTTTTTGGGGGCCCTTTTCCATATAAATATTTTGCGATTAGAATACACTCATGTTACTTGAAAGTGTTAACTGTTTTGAATTCTCTCATTTCTGAAAAAAGCCTCAGTGAAGATAACAAAGCATCGGCAAAAGGTTTGATAGCCAAATTGTGCCAATTTAAAAATATTTTAATGCTTATCTTGTGGAAAAGTGTTTTGACTAAATTTAACTTTGTAATTTTAGGTTTACAAAAACCAAATCTAACTCTTTCGACGATCACAAAACTATATGCTTCAATAGTTTCAGATCTTGAAAACAAGGATCACAACAAAATTTTCGATGAAGCCTCGACAATTTTCGACAATATTCCTTCTGATTTTCAAGCAGATTTTATTCAGTCTCGTTCAGCAGCGCAAGCACTTGTTCCAGAAGATGAGAAAGAAAATTTTAAAAAATCGTTATTCGAACCTGTTATCGATGCTCTGTTATCAAATTTGAAAAAACGTGCTGATATTTATAATGATTTGGAAGACTTTTTCTCATTTTTAATAAATTTAAATTCAATGAGTGACGAAGACATTGCTGTATCATGTAAAAAATAGTCGAAAAGTATCCAAATGATCTCAATGAAGTTCAGATAACTGATGAATGTCAATTTGCCAAAAATTACTTTACTTTTGATAACTTAACTCATGAATCGATGTACAAAACAATGTTCGATGATCATCTTTGTGAAACTTTCCCGAATTTAGATATTTTATTACGCATTTATTTTTGCATGTTTGTCACTAATGTTACAGATGAAAGATCATTTTCAAAATTGAAATTGATAAAAAATTGTTTGCGTAACACTATGGGAGATGATCGTTTGAACAGTCTATCAGTTCTTTCCATTGAAAAAAACTTGTTGGATGAATTAAACTTTGATGAAATTATTGATAAGTTCGTAACACTCAAGTGCAGAAAAGTTGTGGTTTAATTTTGTTGGGCAAATAAATAAAAATCTATCATATTATCATATGAATATTTTTTTTCATGGGCCCCCTTGAGTCCGGGGCCCTGGGGCAATGGTCCCAAAATTTTTTCGATAATCCGCCACTGGTACATATACATTTATGTATATAAACCCAATGAACATAAGAAATTATTTTTGTACTTTTTATAAACACGAATATTTTCTATGTATTGTTTTTTTTTTTTCTAATCAATCTAGTAAATAATCACTTGAATGCTCGCATATCCGTTTCCGTTTTGAACTACAATCACAGTCATTGTCGCCATTCTGGTGTGGTGTAGCTAACTTATTATTAAATATACTTTATAGTGGAATTTTATTTTTTGTTTTATGAAAATGGCATGCAACTAGTTGAAAATTAATTTGCACAGGTATTTAATTCGTGTTGGTTTAATTAAATACTTATGTACATGAGACTAAACCAAAGCAAAGTGTTGGCAAATAATAAGCCAAAAGTGCTGGTGATTATAGAGGATTTCTATACTTCAGAACGCTTTGTTGCTCAAGTTAGAATGTAGATAGTTATATACTAAAAAAAGCCGCCCAACTATATTAGCTAATTAATTACTGAGTTGTTGTTGGGGCATTAGCTGTTGCTGCACGAGAATAATGCATTTTGAAAAATTACGATTTACAAAAAATAATTACTACTGCTTTGTTTTATACAAACTTCGAAGTAAAAATAAATACTTTTAGTTGTAATTGGCAATGGTTGGATGTTGGGTATTGCCTACTGCCTCCCATGTTTTTGTCATACTACTTACCTACATGTGTACCTATGTACATATTATTATTAACATCCTATTGTCATTGCTCATTGCTTCTCTCCCAATTCGAGGTGTGCTCCTTTTTGTTTTTCCTACTAATTGGGTGGACCTACGGTTTTATGCCGGCTCCGAACGGCGAATGCATTTTTCGTGAGAAGCTTTTTCATGGCAGAAATACTCTCGAAGGGTATGCCGCCCACTGCCGAGAGGTGATCGCTGCTCTTAAAAAACCCAATAATTGGATTTTTACTAATTAGAAAAATTGTTTTGGTGTTTGGCTCGGACCGTGGTTTGAACCCGAGACCTCTGGCATAGCAGGCGAGCACTCTACCCACTGCACCACAGCGGCCACCAATATAAAATTACATATACTTAAAATTACTGGTTTGACACCATGAAATTGTAATTGGCGCGCAAAAAAACGTCATAAACTAATTGCTATTGGTATACGTTTTTTTTTTTATTTGTTCATTTTTTTCATAGAAAATTTTAACTAATTAACTTTATTTCATTGCAAACTGTCAAGAGGTTCACTTGAAACATTGCATAGAAAAATGTATTGCTTATCGCATCGAAAATGTTAAATTTATATGCTCCCAAAAGGCTTTGTGAGTAAAAAAAGATGTGTTGTAATAGAGTAGATAGAATTGACTGGCATAAGCATACTGCTATATGCCACCAAAATATGTACATACATATGTGTGTACCAAGATGAACAGAATCCTGAGCTCCGTCGCTTAAGCCGTGTTTGAGCGCAAACAAGTCCCTCAGTTTTGGAGATAAATATGTAGGTATATTTATAATTGAAATTAGGTACATATACCTAACGTGTATTTTTATGTCGGAACCGGCCAAACCATACTATTGTAAGATATACATATGTAGGTATCTCCCCGACAAAGCTCAAAAAATTTATCTTTTTTAGAGGATGTTTTCTTCATTTTCTTGTTGTACGCACAAGCCTTGCATATTTAAAGGTGGCAAAGTTATATTTATTTTCTCTGGACTAACGTCATTGTTACTTATATCAAGATGTGCTTGAAAAGGCTCTTGATTTACGTAATATACTAATGTTCAATGTACATTTTACATAATATACTTATGCACAAGAAATTAATTTCGCCTTTTCAATAATGTGATACAGTATTTATGCTGTAATATATGTACATATGTATATGTAGTACATGAAAGTAATATGTTCATATAATTTATTCGCTTATTAGCTATACATATGTACATAATAATAAGCAACCAAACACAATCAATTAATATACGACTACTGTTCCTAGATAGCCTAAAAGTAAAGTCATGAATATGAGAATACCCTGCAGTAAATATGGGGACAGGTGTCTTCAAGTCATTATGTATTCTACAGCGACAACTGCACTAGTTCAAATGTCGACAAATTTAGAAGTACAAAATTTGTATAGATATTGGCTCGTTGGAAGTTATTCGTTCTTCTTCTTAGATACGGATACCAAACCTTCCTACACCTGGGGAAGATTCATTTCTTGGTCCATGATACGGACAGAGGAAAAGCGAATAATAATCGCCAAATAATCCAGGATGAGGAACCATGGGTATATCGTGAACGCATCTGTGGCCTTGGAGGAATTTATTGAGGCAACATCCCGCACTTTATAGGGACAGGAAGCCCGCGGGCTCCTAGCATTGTTCCGCGATCAGTAGAATGCATGATGTTTAGAGAGTTTGTTTACAGGAAATGAAAAAAATGCTTTTGTTTATCCAAATATGGTTAATTAGAGATAATTCACTAATTTTTACTAAAAATTAATGTTATACATATATTCCTTAATATTTATAAACATTAAAAATGAATAAGCTAATACAAGAATTATACATACATATATGTATCTACATGTTTAAATTGCCTACATTTTTATTAGAAAACAGCACAATGGTATATAGAATCTATGGTCCCATTGTCTCCGTATGGCCCCAAAACAGGTACTTTGTCAATACCTCCGTAGAAATGCAATGAAAAGTACATGTTAAATGTCTATAGAAAATTACATTGTGTGTCGCTTTTATGGGAAGTAGTCCTAGTGATGGGCGAGTCCGAGATGTTTAGACAATCGAGAGAATCGCCATCGTTGCAAAATCACAATCGAGTCAAAAGTTGACTCGCTCCTCGACTTCACAATCGAAATGTTTTTGCGATTGATCCGAGTCGGCGAGTCGGAGGTTGTTTCGATGACAACTCGACTACACAAGCGAGATGTTTTTGCGATTGTTCCGAGTCGGCGGGCCGGCTGTTGTTTTGATGATATGTTTTAGTTGATAAAATAAACTGATGAAGAAAATAGGATTTTTAATGGAAGTGAGGCAAATACATAAATAAATGAACCAAATTGAAAAATATGCTATACATAGACGCTGCATTTTTGCAATCACAACTAAAGAGTGTTGTGCATAATAATAATAATTAATTAGTTAAAAATTAATAAATTAATAAAATATCTGAAGTGAGACGCTTACGAAATAAATGAAGTTTACGAGCAGCAACAACGGCAATAGATTTGTACCACTCTGTATATTTTTTTAAAGCATTTTTGATATTCCAGCGACAACAACAAATGTCATGTATTTTTTGCAGCGAGTCCAAGATGTTGTAGGGTTGCTTTGAAAATGAGAGTAATCGTTGGCGAGTCCGAGATGTTTTAGCGATTGTTTCGACTGACGGCCATTTACGACTTGACTTGAATACGAATGAAAACCATCGAGAGCATTCGAGATGTTTCAACAATCGAGAGAATCGAATAAAACATCTCGGACTCGCCCATCACTAAGTAGTCCTGGTGACTAGGTATATAGCGAATCAATACCGTTTCTCTATAGCCATTTACTGCGGGGTACATACCCACATACATATGTATGTATGTATATTCCCACATGTGCATATGATAGAATATTCCATTGTCAATGTATTGATTAATGTCCCAATTAAGGAACCGAAGAAACGCCACCACCAACTTGGTGGTCACCAAAGGTGGCAGTAGGACATGCGTAACGACAATTTATCTACAAACATACATACATACAATTAAATGTACATACAAAAATTTACCTGTAAATATGTATGTGTGTACATAGTATATAGAGGTAGGGTAGGCATGACAGTGCTATACATATGTATGTTCGCGCTGTACATATATCCGATAGGCTTGGGAGCAAACTCAACCCTAGACGAAACTCATCAATAATTTTCCCGTAGCACCAACCAAAGGCACAATCCTTAAATAGGGCCTTCGTATTTGATGGTGTAAGCATTCAAATTAGTAATAAATTCGTACATAAATAAAATAGATGTAGTGTCTAACAAAATGACAGCCAGATGTGGTGGGTTGGAAGTGTGGTTGTTTAGTTTTTTATGGCCATTTTTCTTATATAATTATCGAATTTATAGATACAAACATAATACACAAGTAACCAATTAAAAATCAATATAAAAAGGATTTACTTCTTTCTTTTGCGGCCTTATTCCGGCGAGGTGACATAATTTACTTTACCGGTAAAGTGAATAATCAGGATCTTTGAAGACCAGTGTTGCCACTTTAGCTATTTTGTAGCTAGATTTAGCTATAACTTTCGACGTTTAGCTATAGAAATTCGCGTTTAGCTATTAGCTATTTTCTTTAGCTTATTTTTTAGTCAGTTTAGCTATTTTAGCCATAATATTTTTTTGTAATTTCCTCACTTTTGCACAAAATATTATGATTTTTTGTTTATCAAGACTTTATAGAATGTACTGTTCCTTGTTCGAAGTATATACGGGCAAGATAAGAAGCAATTTTCAAAGCAATATAGAGTCAATTTACAAGGCAATATTTCTATACCGGGGATTGCAATGTGTCAATTTCATTTTAAAAATTTCACACGATGTGCCCTATTGATTAATTAAAAAAATTGTTGGGTTTATGCGATGCCACTGTGAGCGTTACAATATAATGCAAACTAACCGTCAAGCAGCCGAAATGGAATCTTATTGCCTTGCAATATACTCGTACCATTTTCCATCAATTGCTACAATGAAGCCTTGTCGTCGCCTGAGAAAACGAATGTCGTATGTGAAAATCGACGATTTCTAGTTTTTGATGCAGATTAACTAAATCGGACCTAATCTTTTAATTTTTCCAATCCATTTTTTTCTATCTCTTTTAGTTTTTGAGTTATTTAGTGTGCATTTGTCGTATGTTACAAAATTACTACCATTTGGGTATGCATTTGTCGTATGTGCCGCTGAGCTACTGAGAATAAACCAAAATATTGTATCGGAGCTATAGGTTATAGTGATCCGATCGGAATGATTTTCACTGAGATATTTTATTGTAGTATAATACCAATTACTGCAAAGTTTAGTATAATTTTATCATTAAATATGGAAGTTATACCCGAAAACAGCTATATCTGAACAATCAGTTGTATGAGAGCTATATGTTATAGTGGTCCGATCTTGACAAATTTCGGTGACATTTATTAGGTCCATACGGGTACAAATACTTCAAAGTTTCATGCCCTTAGCTCTTTAAATGGAGAAGTTATATCCCAAAATGTCCATATCTGAACAATCGGTTGTATGGGAGCTATATGTTATAGTGGTTCAATCTTGAAAAATTTCGGTGAAATTTAGTAGGTCCATATGGGTACTAATACTTCAAAGTTTCATATCCTTATCTCCTCAAATGAAGAAGTTATACCCGAAAACAGCTATATCTGCACAATCAGTTGTATGGGAGCTATATCTTATATTAGTCCGATGTGGTGGATTCCGACAAATGAGCAAAGTATCATCAAAATATATCCAACAGCCAAATTTCAAGTCGATATCTCAAAAAATGTGAGCCTTATAACCATTCCGGTTTGGAAAAAACAAGAATTTTTGTCGTATATGCAATTATAAACAAGTATTGGTGCTCAGACGTCACATACGACAAATGCATACTGAATGAAAAGTCGTTTATCTCCCATAATTTTAAAGATATCCAACTTTTGTAAATTGCAGGTCAAAATATATAATACTTACTACAGCTCGTCTAAATAACAGAAAAATCTGTTGTATAGTTTTTGAGAATTTCCAATTTGAACTTGAAAGTCGATTTTCTCGAAACTATGTTTTGTAACATACGACTTTCGTTTTCTCAGGCGACGATGTATTCTCTGATCGCTTCAAATTTCCAAATGAATTGCTTCACTATGCGAATTAATGGTAGTGGAATTTTTAAAAGATCCACTCATCCAAAATTTATTGGCGCTAGAAAATTAGTATTGTTTTAAGTATGTAAACAATTATTTAGCTATTTTTGAAGAAAAATATTTTTGGCTATTAATTTTAGTTTTGAAAAAAAATTGTTTACCTATTTTTAGCTATTTTTTTCTTTTAATCTAGCTATAAGCTCCAAAATATTCTGGCAACACTGTTGAAGACCCTTTTCGTATTCTGACAGCAGGAATATTAAGTTACCACCTCAATATGTGGTATCTGATATTTTGTTACCATTTTCAGCCCGATTCAATTCCGTTCATATGGAGTTGCTTTGACATCGTTAACATTTGTACCAGAATACATACTGAAAAGATTGTAACAGTTTCCAGCAAAGTAAATTACCAGTAAAGTAATTTTGCGACAACGCTCAGAATAGGGCTGTTATTGGAAAAAATAACTGTTAAAAGAACTCGAAACCTGTAACGAAACTAAATAAATTTTGTTCCTTGTAACAGAAATAGAAACAAAACTCCTTTGTAACAAAATTCGTAACAAAACTCCGAAACGGTTCCAGCAGAAACAAAACCTGTAACGAAACTAAATTAGTTTTGTTCCTTGCAACAAACCCCGTAACGCCCAATTTTATATATGGGAACTATAAAGTGGCCTAATAAAAACATTTTAAGCGATATCTCTGTCAAATATAAAGATAATTCATTCAAATTTTGTGGATTTCAGAGCCCATAACTCGACAAATAATTGAGATATTATGACGAAACTTTGCGTATAATCTTTTATCTCCTGTGGTAATACGTGTTCAAAAATTTAGCAAAATCGTTTTATGACAACGCCTACTTTTTAACAAAGATATTTCTGGAACACCCTTTGGCCCTTTGGGAATTTGTAACGTGACATGTTTGTAACTAGAAGTCATAAAAGAATGAAATTTTGCACAAAGAATAATATTCATATGCTTAGTTGGATGACTGATAAAAATGTTGAAAATGGGCGTGGCTATGCCCACTTTATGCGGCACTCGCTTTATATAAAATACACCGTGTTTCCATCAAACGCAAACAAAAAATGAAAGCATACAGCGGAGTATCTAATGTTCGATTCCACTCGAACTTAGGCTTCCTTACTTGTTCTATTTATATTTTTCATATACCTACATACATATGTACATCTTTTCTCATGACATTTGGTTTATTTGCCGTATTACATATTTTATTATATCACTTTACTAATCGTTTATGCATTGATCATATATTAAATAAGCTTTTGCGTTTTCCTTATCGATATGGTGTAACTTTACTTTGATTATAGTTTAATTCCACCATTTTTTAATGCATACGTGGGTAATTCTAATATAAATATCTAAATATGTATGTACATATAAGATATGCATACATATGTGTGTATATGTATACACTCAAAGAACTAGATTGATAGTATGTATTTTTAGGAGAAGCTGATCATTTGTCGGAATCGGCCAAATCAGACGACTAAAACATATAGCTTCCATACAACCGATTGTTCAGATATATATGTATATTTTAGGATATAACTTCTCTATTTAAATCATGCCACTTCTTTTTCTAAGGAATCTTTGCATAAATAACCCACAGAATTGAAAGTATAAATTAAACAATGTCAGACTATGTAACTTTTCATTTCCCCATTCATGAAAGGTATGAAGTCTTCGGTACGGCCGAAGACAGCCGCGCTCTTACTTGTTTTTTATTAATATCTATCTCTGTAATGTAAATTAAAAATTAATTAAAAAATTATTCAATTCCGAAAACCATACATATGTATGTATGTACTCTCATGTGTTCACCTAGCATGTCATTGTGCTTTATAATTTTTCCATTTTCCCTGTACTTAAGTGTGTAGTTACAGTAATTACAACATATTCTATGTTATTTATATTTTTTCAATTCTACTAAGTGTGACTATGAATTAGATGCAATTATTTGCTGAATGACTATAATAATTACATCAAATATTCATGTGCATATATATGTACATTAGGGTGTCCCGTTCATGTATGAAAAAAAGTTTTTTTCGAGCTACGCTATCGCAAGAGGTATCAAAAGTTGCGTAATTGAATACAGATCACAATAAAAGTAAAAAACCCGGAATTGAATTCGATCTTGAGGGCTCTACCGAGATCTAAAATTTTGTTAATTTCAAAGTGTTAATTACAAAGTAAGCATGCAAACAATATTCGGATGTAATATATGTTGTGGTGAGTGGGCGTTCTGCATAAATGACAAAACCGCAAAACTTTAAAGATCGGTAGAGCCCTGAAGATCTAATTGTATTTAGTTTTTAAAACTTGTTTCTTAATTTGCGATCAAAACCGCAAATTTTGAGGGGTCTTGCGTTAAGGAAATCCAAAAAAAAATATTTCGGGACACCCTAATGTACAATAGAGCGTCTCGCCTTACAGGCAAAAAAAAAAGTCTGCCGTACCTCCCGCAAAAGATTTACGATTTTTTACGGTCTTCAATTAACTGACATTAGGTTGTTACATTAGGGTGGTAGAAACTGAGATATGGTGGGTAGGTACCACAACGGAGCGCCTGAGATCAATGAGCTTTTTTTTGGGAAAAACCTACTCCTTGAGACAAAAAAATTGGTGTATCACACTTTAAAATCCGACAATAAATGCCGAAGATATGAAGAAAAATGCAATTGGGCGACATCTAGCGTTGCCAGAAAAAAAAAAAAATTTTTTTTTAAATATTTTTCAAAAACACTTCATATGAGGGGAGGTACGGCCGACTTTTTTTTGGTGATACGCTCTAATGTACATACTTACATATCGCACCCTAAATCATAAAGGGGCACAACTCAAAATTTTTCGAAATCGAGTTTTTTTCATAAACGGGTATACGGAACATATCTCTGGAGATTGCCAGAAAAATAACCATTATACCTGGCCCTTTGCCATACGATTGCTTGTAATGAAAAAAAGTTTTTTCGCTCTCCTGAAAATTTTTGAATTTTGAGTTGTGCCCCTTTATGATTTAGGGTGCGATATGTCCAATACACGTTTTAATGTACGTAATTGTTGTTGGGAAAAAATAGATAAAAATTAGTAAAATGAAGACGCGAAAATGATACGAAGGCATAGACAGGCAGACGAAGTTGAGAATCGTTTTGCTAAGATTAGTAACTAAATTAAAAAAAAGCTTTATCTTTTAGAAACAACCAATTGAGATCAGAAGAATTTAAGGTAAGATAAAACAACGAAAAAACAAAGCAACACTGATGTTAGAAATTTATTTGTGAATGAATGAGGAACTACTTTTTCTCAAATCTCTAACGTTAGACGACTACACGAGGAACTGTCGAGAATCATAGCGTCATCAGACAAAATGGAAAAAAAGTAGTTCTCAAATAGAGACAAAGTCTCTAACGTTAGGGTACATCCAGACGTCGCAAGAAAGTACTTTTAGAAAGTGAAAAATTCAAATCTTTGTATTTGTTTTTTAAAGTATCAAAAACAAAAATTTGAATTTTTCACTTTCTGAAAGTACTTTCTTGCGTCGTCTGGCTGTACCCTTTGATATTATATTTTCTGGAAATACATAAAAAGGTAGGATACATTAGCTAAGCTTTCAAAATTTATATTAATTACAGTTTTTCCCATCAACAACAAAAGTGTTTTGAAGCTATGTATCAAGGATCTCGTCTACATACTCGGATATGAAAACTGGCAAAACACAAGGTAATGGCTAATAGAGCGCTCGCTTTTCGAACATTCGAAAGAAAACTTCATGGAATGCCTCAGAAATATATCCAACATAGCCGTTTGAATTGCAAATTATGACCATGAAAAAAATTAAAACAGTTCAAACTCGTATTAACCATTCGACTCATTCTAATGACAGAATTCTGTAACTGTTCAAAATTTAAATATACTCGTATGCAGTACTTCTGATATTCATTAAATTTGTTTACAGATATATTTATAAATTTATTGCACTTACAAAAATACACATTAATTAAATGCATCATATGCTATTCTTATTGCAATTTGTTTATCAATTTGCAATCGCTTTGATATTTGTAATTACTCGATGGTTTCTATTTTAAACCAAATATGATACCAAAAATTAATGCATGCAATTCAATTATACATTCATAAATGTTAGTTTGGGTGTTGTTGTCTGTATGTATGTGCATTTGCGTTATTATTAATTTTCTAATGTAAATTAATGTGTAGAAAATATATGCATAAATGCAGGGCCGCCGAGAGAAAATCCGGGCCCGGGGTCAAAATAACTAAGGGCCCCCATACTAAATGAACAAATTCGCAAAATCAAAATTCAATGTATATATAGTTACGAACATTAATTTATCTATACATGGCCGCTGTGGTGCAGTGGGTAGAGTGCTGGCCTGCTATGCCAGGCTTCTGTTTTAGCCACTCAAAAAAAAAAAAAAAATTGACGTGTTTTTGTAGCGTCCGGAACGCAGTTTAAGTGGCTAAAACAGAGGCATTAAACTAAATTTCTGTCGCTAACATACTTTAATCATTAGCTGTGGCCTAAATCTTTCCTTTTATCATAAAACGATACAATATTTCGCGATATTTCTGCCTCAAAAGTTCAAAAAATCGTGCGAACATACCGTCCGAAACGCCCAGGATATACCCATATCGCTGTATAAGAATTTGCATCATACCGAATTTTTCTGTTGCAACAGAAAACGAATTCAAATTTATGCTGCAAAGTCGACGCCAAAAACCAACAATTCCTTAAGTGGGGTGCAGAAACTTTAAGAGATTTATAAAATTTGTTGAAATTTAAAATGATTGCTATCTACGAAAGGTGATTAAAGGTGTTGTTCGTTTATTTTCTGTAAGCAAAAACTTGGATATCATTTTGAGATTCCCGGGCCCTCTAAAGCCCGGGCCCGGGGCAATTGACCCCCTCAGCCCCCCCCCTCTCGTCGGGCCTACATAAATGTGTACGTATGTATGTATCTGCATAGAGGACTCAACCATGAAAGCTTTTATAGTGATGAATAAATTGGCGAGGAAAGGTAAGGAAGGATAATTACGGGAGATGTAGGAGAGGTGTGATGAGCAGCCTGCAATGCATTAGTGAAACAAAAGCAGAAAGTTAGAGATACAATTCAAAGTTATGTAAATAGGTGATGTACATGTATGTATACTCGTACATACGTAAATTTCAAATAGATGTACATCCCTCACGGAAAAAAAAAGTTAGTTGCAAAAATAAATATATTAAAAAGTGATTTATATTCAACTAATTTTAAAGTAGCTTTAAACAGATGCAGCGCGGGACAGTTTCTTGTATATGTACATATTTATATGTAAACACATCCCACCAAAAAACTCGATGACCGTGGAATTAAGAGGGTAATCCAGAAAAACCCTGGCAATCGCTTCCACATTCGTTGACAGAATGCCTGACATTAGCATGGGCTTGTCATTGGAGGGAAGGACTTACCCACTGCATTACCGCCGAACGAATAAATCACGCAATACCGCAAGGATTCTAGTGAATCAAATAAAGAATACCTTACAGGGAAGCAGAAAAAGAAGGCGAAAAATGTAAGGCATGATGGAAATTTCCACTGGTATTTATTCCAGTTCATTTTTCGCGCTCCATTCTACTTTGCATTACGTGGAATGGGTAATGGAAGCTCATTCCACTCTGCATAACTGGCAATGCGTGAAAGAAGTGATGAACTCGCCAGATGTTCCATGGCAAGGCCTTATATCATGCCTGACAGGTAATAGCGATGACCAGATTTTTGCTGGGATGTTTTCAGATCTAAGTATGCCAAGATTGTTTTTTCCTTTTTTTGGTTATCGTTTTTCAGCTTCACTTCCCATTAAACACTGAAAACGAAATTCTCAAACGGAGCAAATATTGTTTCATATTTATCATTTGAAAATTAACATAAATTCAATTGTTTCTCAAATATTGTTTATCAACTTGAGAACAATTTGCGAAATTTGAGGAAAATTTGTTTCGCATTTTTACCATTTCTTGAATTTCGACATCAAATGCAAGATTAAGTTATTTATATTAAACTACAAGTAAAGTAGTTGAAAAGAAACTCAAGATAAAGTTATTTATTTTAAACTACTAGTAAAGTAGTTGAAAACAAATGCAGGATAGGGCAATTGACTGCTTGCTATGACATCGCCGTGTTAAAAAAGTCAGTTCTTTGCAAAGGAAAAAGTCACATTTTCAATTAGTTGTTATTGAAAATAAAGTAGTTTATAAAGTGATTTAAAATTAATTAAATTTCCTACAGGGATATGCATGCATGTATGTATGTATGTATGTAAAGGAATTCAGGAATGTAGATACTTACTACGGTTGACCATATTTAGACATATGTATGTATGTACATTAGAGTGCGTTTAAAATTCAAATTAACGATATTTTACTGTATCGCCCCCTCAATCTGTAGTAACATGGTCAAAGATATCGCACATAAATTTTGGTCCCGAATGGTGGCGGTTAAGGCGTGGCGCATTGGGGTCAAAGTTCAGAAAACTCTATGAAGGCTCAAAAAATCAAAATATTTTTTTTAATTATCTAATAACCAAAATTAATACTTCTATACCCAATGATAACAAATCTAAATTTTGGTTCCGATTGATGACGATTTAGTGGTGTTTTAAGGTGGTCAATGTTCAGATTGCCATAGAAGACTTACATTTTTAGTGTAACAAACCAAACTTGACAAGGGATGACGGAGGATCGTACCACATACCATCATATTCCTACCCTGTCGGAAAAACAAGCAACCAAAAAGTATTTAATAATGCCAGTCAGGCACATCAAATCCGGACAAATATTCTACTGATAGCATACAAAAGGCGACTACAGAAAATACACAACACCAAAGCCAACATATGGTTTAATAAACAATGTTTAATGAGCAAACTCATTCCAAAATACGCGCAAATAGGACACAAAATGAAAAACGAGGATAAACGCAAAATTATAAGGAAAGCGGAGAACAGCTTCATTAGATGCGAGATCAGGAACCAACACGCAAAGAAGGAGCGCATGAATCAGGAATTACTACGCATCCATCTGGAGCTGATGGGAATCATTCCAGTCAGTTCCCTTCTGGAAACGTTAGATGCAATAAAGGAAGAGATCAAAGGAGCCATGGAAAACAAGTATAAAAAACTCAACAAAAAACTGGACGACCTTGACACAAAACAAAACAACAACAAAAAAGGCCCACAGCAGGAAAAACCATCTTTCCATCCAAGATTTGTTAACTTAACAAATCTTCCAATCAACGCCAAGGAAACACAGCTACCACAAAAAGGTTTGAAATACATCGAAAGCTACGATAGGAAAAAAGACGTGGAGAACACCATTGCGGACACGGAGGTGGCCATATCACTAATACCAAACGAGGAACAGGAGCACGCAAGGCATTTATGCAGACGCATAATCGAAAAGAGCATAAAAGCTGATGGAAAGAAAATGGTAGCAAATGAATATAAAACGGTAAAAGAATTGAGGAAAAAACTAAGAGAGAATAAAATAATAGCAACAAAAGCAGACAAAGGAAATACAACGGTGCTAATGGACGAAGAGGAATACACCACAAAAACAGGCCAACTCATCAAAGAAATGGGCTGTCGAGTGATGAGGAAGGATCCAACGCAGGAATACCAAATGGCAATAAAGCGTGCAATAAAACAGGAAAAAAATATAGTAGACAACAAGATAGCCTACACCCTCACGGCAATGAATCCATCGCCCCCGTCACTGATCGCACTACCTAAAATCCACAAAGCAGGAACACCTATGCGACCAATAGTAAACCATAAATCGGCACCAGGATATAAACTATCAAAACATCTAAATAAGCTACTAACCGAGACACTGGACCTGTCCAATAAATACACAATCAAAACACGACGGAACTAGTCGAAAAACTGAACAACCTGAACGTTCCTAAGGACTCGAAACTGGTATCGTTTGACGTGAAAGACCTATACCCTTCGATACCACTGACAGAAACACTAAAAACTCTAACTAAAATATTGACAGAAAAAACGAACGGAGACATTGCAACAGAGATCGTAAACACACTGAAAGTAACCCTGAACCAGAATTATTTCAAATTTGACAATAAAATATACAGACAAACTCACGGACTGGGAATGGGAAACCCCACATCAGCCATCCTTATGGAAGTATTTATGCAACATTTGGAGGAAAGTTAAATGGAAGAACTGGCGAAAAATCTGGGGGTAAATTTTTATGCCAGGTATGTAGACGACATCATCTGCCTCATAACGGAAAATAAAGAAGAAAAAATTTTGGAATACCTCAACGGCCAACACAAAAATATAAAATTCACCATGGATGCAGAGAAAAATGGAAAAATCAACTACTTAGACCTCACAATTAAAATAAACAAAGAGACTAACAAATTTACTTACGAAATATACAGAAAACCCACAGCAACGGATACAGTAATACACAATAAATCTAGCCATCCTCAACAACACAAGAATGCCGCTTTCAGACATTTATTAACACGACTTGAACGGACTCCGTTAGAAAAGGAAGCTTACAACAAGGAACTCAGCACAATATACACAATCGCGGAGAACAACGGATATCAAAAAAGTTTGGTGAAGGAAATACAGAAAAACATAACTTCAAGGAAATCGGAAAACAAAGAAAAGGTAGAGAAGAAATGGGCAGTCTTATCATATACCGGAGCAACATCTTACAAGTTGGCTAAAGTTTTCCAAAAATATAACATTAATGCAGCATTTAAAACGAGGAACAGCATGGAAAAACTTCTACAAAACAACATTAACAAGTAACGTTAAAACAACAAAAAAAAAAAAAACATTAACAAGGAAGACCCCTTTGACAAACAAGGCGTATACAAATTGACTTGCGAATGCCAAAATAGCTATATAGGACAAACAGGACGCCAAATCAAGACGAGATATCGAGAACACGTAAGGGATTACAATAAGAAAATAAGGAAATCATCAACGACAGTGGAATCAAATTTCGCCAACCACATGGTAGAAAACAAATGTACACCCATGAAAATAGGAAACACAGCTAAAATTCTCCACATACAACACAAGGGAAAACGACTTAACGTATTAGAAAATATGTAAGGGATTCACAACCTGTCATATTGCGTCATATCGTCATAAGTCATAATATTTTATTGTTGCATTCTAGGCTATATGTGTACTAAATAAATACAACTCTGCCAGATATGTTTTTGGGTCGTCGTATTTGATCAGCTGTTTTTGTTTACTTCTTCACATTATTTGAACCGCTTAAGCTATTATACCGAAAAGAGGACAGAAAACCTAAAACCGACATAAACAAAACAACACACAAGAGGACAATAACGGACTTTTACCTGCCTGTTTAATGAGGATACAAAAATAGATTTACATACCTAAACGCACAGACTCGCACGCACACACGCATGCACGTCGCCCGAACGCACGAATGCACGAACACACGAACACATCACACGAACACGAAGTACGTGACCAAACGATGGAAGTTAGTTACTATAAGTACTATCGAACTTACACAAAATAACTCAGAACGAAAAAAGACACTGAAGATGGCGCATATTAGCCGAAACCGGTTTGTCTCCAAACCAAACTTGACAAGGGATGACGGAGGATCGTTCCACAATACATCATATTCCTACCCTGTCGGAAAAACAAGCAACCAAAAAGTACTTACTTATGTACATATGTACTTGTTTCTTTATCTAAAGGCATTAATTTCGTAATGATTTTAACATTCAATGAACTTCCATGAAGGACATCTTTCGCATGGATAAATTCATATGGTACGTAAATAAGAAGTACACTTTCATATTAAGCCGTGTTACTAAAACATAAATTTTTCGTACATAGATTTCATAGATACATAATTTTACGAAAGTGTAGGTTAGGTAAGACTGGCTGGCCAGTGATGGCCTCACTACGTAATTTTCTGTACCGTTACCAGAAAAGTTCAAGAACATGAAGACCGGAATCCAAACTGAAAAACAATTTCGTCGCTTTGGCAATTACCACGAGTTTCTTTACCTCTACTTTGGTTACTGATTTCAAATCACTGTCTCTAGTAGCCGATGCCGTAGCTTTGAAAATGCTGGACAAGAGCAAACAACATGCTCTACCGTCTTCTGCAAGCATCCCCTGCATTCACTAGCACCAACTAGTCTCATTTTGGGTGTATGCGTGTTAGGATCCCGTTAACCAGTTTACATGCATCCTTCCTCAGCGATAGCAGCCACTTAGTTAACTTCGGTTCATATGATTTACACAAAGTTTTGGACACCTTATAGCTTGTTGCCACGCCTTATACGCCTGGTTCATCATATATTCATAGTACCTGTGTAGGCTTAATATTACTGAATGGGGTCGAAACATCCACCGAGTATTCTGCTCCAAAGCCTGCAGCCTTGTTTGCAAGCTTATGAGTTTTTCCATTCCAATTTATTGCCTTGT
This sequence comes from Urophora cardui, assembly GCA_960531455.1. Lineage (NCBI taxonomy): Eukaryota > Metazoa > Arthropoda > Insecta > Diptera > Tephritidae > Urophora > Urophora cardui. Next base: position 922,632 of record OY482672.1, read on the forward strand.
GACCAGAGATCCAGTACAGATAAATATCTCCTGTTCTGCATATTACCCTTAAGGCTTCCTCGCACTACGCCACACTCACGCGGTGCTACGGGACAGTATCGCCTATATGACCGAAAGTGTAGGTCGCCTTATGAATTTTTCATACAATTTGATTTTTCAAGTCTTGGGTAATGAAAAGAAATACTAAAGACCCAAAATCAATTAAGAGTCATGTCCTGTGAAGGTTTTTTGATTGCAAAGTGTTGCGGTTTAATCTACATATTTACATAGTATATACATATGTATATGGAGTTATGTAAGCTCCTAAATAAATACAATTTTACATAAATATATATATCTATGTACATACATATCTATGCAAATATGTAAATGCCATTACATACAAATTTAATCTAATGTTGTAACATGTTTGTATTTGTTAATGGTTTTGTGGTTTTGCCATTGTCTCATTGGTTTATTTGTCCGTGCAGTCATGTATGTATGTAAGTTTATATGTATGGCTCGTGTGTATTTGGTAGGGACATCAGTAGCGATTGTCCAAGGGCGATAAGTCCAACAACAAACAACGTAGCCATCATTCTAATTACTGTAATTCTAATTAAATTCTAATGAAATTAAATTGCCAAACGCATGAATGCACACAACTGTACATACATACATACATACATACATGTGAATTTGTGTGCATATGTATGTCCCTTTGTGCAATTAATTTATCTTTTAGCTTCTCTATTTGGTAAACATCACACGAAGGGTGTTATCCACCACTCACATACTATATATGTACATATGTACATAAATGCGTTTATATATAATTATTAATGCAATAGAAACTCATTTGTATAACTACAATTGGAGAAATACTATTGGATGTTTTATTTTCATATATGTACATAAGTTTTATTCTTAATTTGTTTTTTTTTTTTAACTGCAAGATATTAATTAATGAAATTGCATTTCCAGTGCTTTTGGAATTTTAGAATAATAAAAAAAAATTCATTCATTTACCAAAAAACGTAGAACACATGTAAAATTTTTTTGTAATTTGCGAATAATTTTCTAAATGAAAATGAATTTCCTCTCATGAATGCTTTTAACGATTTTTACAAACAAAAAAACACCGTTTTGTGACTTGGAATAGTATCTGTTAATAGTGTTCCAATATCAACCTTCAAAATAATAAGTTCAGATTATACCTGGTATGACCTACAGAGTCCAGCAGGGATCGATGAAGTTTATGGCTTGTTGCACTTGGAGGCTTTCATTTAAAAAACCCATTTACTTCGGATGTCAATGGATCACCCGATGATCTGTGCATTAGATTATATAGAGTGTACATGCATTCAAAGAGGATTAGGTCATGAAACGATCTACACAATTTCTAGTTGCATTTTAGAAAGCATTAATGGGATTTTGGAAAGAATCAGTTGGATTGACTATTGACTATTCTAAAATCCAATTTTCGTTCTCTAAAATCGTTTTGACAAAATCTAGTTAAGGCTTTCCAAAGACTATCCGGAAATCTTATAGTTCTTTTAAAAGTAAAATCAATATCAATAAACACATTGTCGTTATATTTTGATTGTTTAACGTATAGGCGTGGTTAGAATACCTATGGGTAAGATCGTTTTTCACTTATAACAGTGATATTAAGATAGACAAGGAGTCTTTCCGCTCGCTTCTCATTATCTAGATTCGTCAGAAGAATGTGCCGATGACTTTCCGTCTTAATTCTCATCTCTCTCTTTTAGAGTTATGTAACTATACAAAAAAAAATCCTATATATGTATAAACTATAAACTTTTCACGAATGCAATGCTGCCTTTTAGTTAAATATTATTTCACAACAAAAAAAACAGAAAACTATATTATCTGCATACATATGTAAGATGTCACCACATTTGGCACATAACCAATTTGGTTAAACTAGTTATATGATCGCTATTTGAACACAATTGCTTTGCATTTATGGCAATTTCACTATGATTTCTGCTTCAACATTTTTAAATGTTACAAATTGACAGCATTTACTTAGTTATTGTGCTGTGTACTATGTGATATGCCTTAACGTAAGCTGGTGGCCATACAGAAAAAGAAAATTGCAAACCATATTCGTTTGGGGCTGTAGCAAATTCGATACAATAAAGCTGGGCTAAACTCATCTCGGACTCAGTTTGTCTCAATTTTCAAAGCCACATCCACTTAAAAACCTACCACAATGCCGCCAAGAACTTTGGCAGGCGCTTATGTATAGCGACGACTTTGACTATCAGATTGGAGCTGTTAGTACCGAAATATATGTATATCATTATTATTATTATTATTATTATTATTATTATTATTATTATTATTATTATTATTATTATTATTATTATTATTATTATTATTATTATTATTATTATTATTATTATTATTATTATTATTATTATTATTATTATTATTATTATTATTATTATTATTATTATTATTATTATTATTATTATTATTATTATTATTATTATTATTATTATTATTATTATTATTATTATTATTATTATTATTATTATTATTATTATTATTATTATTATACATATATTACAATGGATCTGGGGAATGCAGCTTGAGTACTTTACCAGCTGGATATACATATTCATCCATATTGAAGTATGATCGGGTGGAAGCATGATAATGGCTCCAAGATCTCAGCATCGAAGTAACTGACTGGGTTCCTCAATTACCAGATCTCAAGCCAATCGATCATGCTTGGGTATAGGTCTAGCGAACAATATCTAATGCTCCCACTGACTGGCCTAATCTTCAGTATTTATGACAAAAAATACAAAATGCTTTGTATAATGTTAGCAACAATTTTTGTAGAAGTGTTGTGGAGTTTAGGCCAAGTATAACTTTTCAGAAATACATAAATATCTGTCTATGAATGGTCCCTTTGAAAGTTGATGTTAGAAAAACATTTTCAGGATAAATTATGAGATAGCATCGCGTAATTGCAAATCACTAACCCAAAAGTCCCGAACAATCGCGAAAGCCCGCACTTCTTGCAATCACACGACAATCTCTTCCGCAACAAAACGATCTTGCAACATCTTGCATACACTTACATGCCACCCGTCGTCAAGTTGCCTGCTTGCTCTTCGGTTTGACTTCGTTCAAGTGAATTTGCAAATTTGTATGTATGTATGTGGATATGGTGCTGGCTCCTTTGCTTATGGTACCAATGGATTAGGAGGACGACTTCATGCTTTTTCTCATTTGCCAAATGCAGTTTATATGCAAAAATAGCCAAAGGCACGGAATTTTTTACTCGTTATGCCAACAATAATAACGACAACAATAGCAAAATTGATCGGTTTGTGCATAAATTTCTTGGTGTTGTTGTTGTTGAATTTTTTTCGCTTACAAGACAAGCTGCAACTTTGTCATTCGTGGAACACTTAATAGTAAGTAGAATATTTGCTAACAATACGCAATTGATTATTGTTAGCATAAATTGTTATTGTTGTGAATTGGCATTATGCAGCCATGTACATACATACATACATATATACGTGCTTCTGTACCATTTATTAATGAAGTACAATAGCATTTTTGCAATTATTTTTTTTTCTATAAAATATTCATAATGCACATGTGTAACGCTAATTTCAATCGATTTGTTATTTGGTTTGTGCATTTGTTGTTGTTGTTGTTATTTTTCATGTATGCATCGATCTATGGCTTGTGCGATTGTTGTTTGCTTCTGTGCCTAGGTTAGGTTAAAATGTTGTAATTTTCTTCCATTTAATGTTCATACATATGGGCAAATCCTGGGCGTTGCGGACGTTACGTTCGCACGATTTTTTTAATTTTTGAAATATTGTATCGTGTTATTATATATAATAGGGAAAGATTTAGGCCACATCTGATGATAAAAATATGTTGGCGACACAAATTTAGTTTAATACCTTAGTTTTAGCCACTTAAACTGCGTTGCGGACGTTACATAAAATGGAAGTGGTTTTTGGGTTATTAACTAAATCAGCGATTTTCTGCGAATTTCGAAGTATAACTAAATGATAAAACTCATTAGAGAGGAATTGAAGAGAAATGTCAAGGGTTGCTAAAATCCGCCACAGAAATAAGCCAAGAACAACATCTGATTAGAAAACGTTACATATATTGCATTGCGGACGTTACGTTGCGGACGTTACATTTTTTGTCTATGATATATATAGTACATATAAACACTTTCATAAACAAGATAATCAGTAACTAATATCGCCAGAGTGATGAAATTTAATCCATGTACTGACCTCGTTATAAAGAATTATGCGAAAGTTTCGTAAGTGGTGGCTCTAATTAAGGGACAAATTTTGAAAGTTTACGTAGTCATAACTCAGATACCGTAGGAGATATATCGACGAAATTTCCTACGCGCAATGTGCTTGCTAAGACAAATGTTTGGACTAAGATTTGTCCAAATCGGTTGACCAACACGCCCACTTTTATATATGGGTATTATAAAGGGGCCTAATAAAAACATACTTGGCTTTGAAAAGTGGACATGAGAATTTCCATTTTTTTCATTAAAAATCAAGAAATATAGTAATATTTGCTCTTTTACAAGATAGATTAAATACTAAGCTCCTTTCATAACAGCAGAACTGTACAATTAAAGCAACTTTAAATTTTCGTGCTTGGTTGACTTTTCCTGGGAAATGCCCATATGTATTCACGCATTTTTTTTACGTTTCCATTTTGTGCTTTTTGCGATTTTTCTAAAATGCCCTAAAAGTTCAAAGAACTTAACAAATTTACTATTAGTCAGTATTGTTTAAGCGATTAAAGTGTGCGACTGAAGTTTTTTTGTACGAGATAGGCATATTTTTATCCACAAACTTTCACTTTGCACATTTGCAAAAATTGTAGAAATCCGTCTTGAGGTCTAACGTGGAATCACTCTTGCCAACAAGTACTACTTCGGGCTAAGTAAGTGCTTAGACAATTGAAAAGTAAAGTTTACATTCTACGAACAAAAATTCCGTTTCACGCCCGAGGAAGTATTCGAATGGGGACGCCTTAGAAAATTATAAAAGAAAATTCTCAGTTTTTTGCTTCTGCCTATCCTTCTATACCTAGTTTATACCACCTCAATGTACCTTTTATTGCCTGAATGTTAAACATCGTCAAAAATCATTAATCTTTTGCGAAAGAAGTATTTCGATCACTTCAGCAGAACCCGAAATAAAGCACATTTCAGTAGGGGTCTCCTCAGACCAAATCTTTCTAAAATAAACCTAAAAGACCAAAGGAAGCGAAAAATATGTATTCGTCGAAATATACATATTTTTCGCTTCCTTTGGTCTTTTAGGTTTATTTTAGAAAGATTTGGTCTGAGGAGACCCCTACTGAAATTTTATGGCGAATAATTTTCTAGAACATTTTAACCCTCAATAGCCCCCATTTAAGGGTAATTTTTAACCCTTGTTTTAGAAATTCAGGAAAAATAGTATTTTTAAGATCGCTAGACTTTTGCGATATGGCATACTGTACATGGTAAGTGTAGAAGGTTATTCAAATCAAACTCTGGCATAGATTAGATGTCATTTTTGTCGAGAACTTGGTTCTTTTGGACCAAAGTTATGATGCTGCAACTTTGATATGACGTCAAGATTTTCGTTAACTCTTTCAAAGCAAAGGCAAACCCAATTTAATGAATCAGTTGCTGCAAAATCGTTGTGACAAAGTGTGATAAAATAATAATAATAAAATATTTTAAATAATATAATTTTTATAAATTTCGAGCGAACACCACGAGCAACATTGTCCAATTGACCTCCGGTGAGCAGTGATGCCACTAACATATTTTTCCTCGTACCAAAAAACGTACCAAATTGCTTTTGAGAGTACCAAACCGATTTTTTCGTGATAACAGTCGTATTATGCAAATGGTTTTTTTCATTTATTATTTTTTAATGGAAAATTAACTTCAATATATCGCACTCTAAATCATAAATTGACACAACTCAAAATTCAAAAATTTTCAGGAGCCAAAAAATTTTTTTTCTTTACAAGTAATGATGTTGAAATGGCTAAGTATAATTGCTATTTTTCTGTCAAAAGGGACACCGATTGAAAAGTTTTTTTTTTGCAACCGCTCGGGATATGTTCTGTGTACCGGTTTATGATAAAAAACCGATCTCAAGATTTTTTAGCTGTGTCACTTAATGATTTAGGGTACGATATTAATATTAGAAAAAAACAAAAAAGAGTATCTAAAAAATTAACAAAAAAAACAAACGAAAAATTAACCAAGTTATCGCACTTTAAATTAATTTAACTTTTTACATCTCCATCACTCTATTTCCATTGAAAACTTGCCTGATACATGCTCTAACATGCCATCAGCTCATTTTTTTTCTTCGCTAAGAGCAAATGCCACAGCACACAAAGGTCAAACTGAGTAACCTTATTCCCATACAATTTGTTTGCTAATTTTGACAACTACTTGCCAAAAAGCTCTAACAAAATACACGGTAATTGTTGGTGGCATAATACTACGGCCGGTATAGTTGGGTCATGCTAGTGACCAAGAATTGTATCGATTTCATAACATCTACGGCTTTGGGATACCTATCGCGCGTTGGCGATGTAATTAATCAACATAATTACTGTTCTTTTAGTGTACGAACAAAAATATTATATATAAAATAAAAAATAGATGGAAATAAATAAACATTGTTTTCCCAAACCGTTGCTTTTAAGGAAAAAGTACCAAAATCAAAAGCAGCGTACCAACGTACCAAATCATTTTCAACGTACCAGTTTTGGTACGAAAGTACCAAATGTGGCAACGCTGCCGGTGAGCGGTGGCCAATGTGACAAAAGAAAGCGCCCGAAGAAAGAATAAATAATAAAAAAAAGTAAAAAAAAATTTTTAAACAGCTTTTATTTAATATTAATATAAAAATTTACTAAAAAGGAAAAAAATAAATTTTTTATATTTTTGAACAAGATTTATATTAGTCCTTAGTTCATTTGGATCTTAATTTCAATTTAATCATACATTTAACGTATTTCTTCAAAGCATTTCTGTATATGTATCAACATAAATAAAAGCGTGGGTGCTCTTTACGTAATACATATCTTACGTAATTGGAATTTAAAGTTTTTATCGCTTCCTTCCATTTCGCCAATACTGTTTTATTACATGAATATTTAATGAGTACCCGCGCTTTTATTTATGTTGATACATATACAGAAATGCTTTGAAGAAATACGTTAAATGTATGATTAGATTGAAATTAAGATCCAAATGAACTAAGGACTAATATAAATCTTGTTCAAAAATATAAAAAATTTATTTTTTTCCTTTTTAGTAAATTTTTATATTAATATTAAATTATATTAATATTAAATAAAAGCTGTTTAAAATTTTTTTTTACTTTGTTTTATTTTTGCCTTTTTAGTTTTACAATGCATATTATATCTAATATTTGTCAACACTCCTACTATCAATATAGTTTTTAATATGAAGTGCACTATGCTTAAATTTTAATGGTTCCTTTTTTTATTATCCAATTCCTGTGGAGTCTTTTAGTGGTTTTACTATACTCTTTTGTGAACAGATAGCTTCGTGCAATCTTACCTTCATATGTATGTTGGCGTTGTATATGTGTTTTTTAGAATCTCTCTTGTTAGTTTTTTTTACTTTCGCAGATTAATCTTAATCAATAGACTGGCCTTATAACTTTGTTTATTGCTAACGTTTCCAATGTTTCAAGATTGTCGGCATTTTTCCGTGTTTATAGTTTTTTCTGCTACTGTTCCGTTATTCATAAAACTTGCATCAATATGTCGACACCTGCGTCATTTATCGGCAAAATTTTATTACGGATTTTCTCTATTTTTTGTAGGTAATGCGTGTTCAAAATAGGAACAAAATTGGTTCATAAATACTAATTTTCTAAATATCTTTACACTAGCGCCACCTAGCGGCGATTTATTTCCACGGATATATTTACTTTCTCATAGGCAATATATATACCGAATATGAACAAATTCGGTCGGTAAATACGAATTTTACAAATATCTTGACACCAGCGCCACCTAGCGGCGATTTTTTCCACGGATGTATATACTTTCTCATAGGCAATATATATACCGCACTCAAAATAATATTTCGTAAATATTACGAAATCTTTCGTACATATTACGAAATACTTTCGTAAAATTGAGCAACGAATGGTTTCGTAAATAGTACGAAAGCCATTTCGTACTATTTACGAAATACTTTCGTATATTTACGAAGGCTTTCGTACTATTTACGAAATACTTTGGTAGTATTTACGAAGGCTTTCGTACTATTTACGAAATACTTTCGTAGTATTTACGAAAGGTTTCGTACTATTTACGAAATACTTTCGTAGTATTAATGAAATACTTTCGTATATTTACGAAGGCTTTCGTACTATTTACAAAATACTTTCGTAGTATTTACGAAGGCTTTCGTACTATTTACAAGGTACTTTCGTACTTTTGAGCAACGAAAGATTTCGTAAATATTACGAAACCGCTTTCGTAAATCTACGAAGGCTGTTAGAGCTATCAAATTGTTGTACAATTGACCAAATTATTTTTTAGTTTAAAGCTAAAAAACCCTAATTATTACATACATATATATATGTATATATGATGTATATTTCAACGAAATTTGAAAACTTTTTCGAAATATGTATATCAATAAAATAATGCTAAGAGAAAAATATTTTATATATGCATAAGAAATAAGTTTAGATAATTTCATTTTAGTTTTAAATATCTACTATAATAAATTTATTCAATTAATTAAAAGTTCTTTATTAATTTAATATTTTACATTTATATTTATATTAATTTTAATAACTAAGGGCACTGCCAGACTATGCAAGAAATTACTTTCAGAAAGGCAACAAATACAAAAATTTGAATTTTTCACTTACTCAATTTCTTGCATCGTCTGGCTGTGCCCTAATAAAATAAGAGGTACATATTGCTTATACGTCTGACAACCATAGGAAACTTTGGGAATCGCAATTTGCAAATGTGGACGTCGTTCCGATCCACTTAAATAGATAACCTTGTCAAAAAGAAAGAAAAAGAAAAGAAAAAGAAAAAGAAAAAGAAAAAGAAAAAGAAAAAGAAAAAAAAGAAAAATAAAAATAAAAATTAAAAATTAAGACTAAGATAAAGATAAAGATAAAGATAAAGATAAAGATAAAGATAAAGATAAAGATAAAGATAAAGATAAAGATAAAGATAAAGATAAAGATAAAGATAAAGATAAAGATAAAGATAAAGATAAAGATAAAGATAAAGATAAAGATAAAGATAAAGATAAAGATAAAGATAAAGATAAAGATAAAGATAAAGATAAAGATAAAGATAAAGATAAAGATAAAGATAAAGATAAAGATAAAGATAAAGATAAAGATAAAGATAAAGATAAAGATAAAGATAAAGATAAAGATAAAGATAAAGATAAAGATAAAGATAAAGATAAAGATAAAGATAAAGATAAAGATAAAGATAAAGATAAAGATAAAGATAAAGATAAAGATAAAGATAAAGATAAAGATAAAGATAAAGATAAAGATAAAGATAAAGATAAAGATAAAGATAAAGATAAAGATAAAGATAAAGATAAAGATAAAGATAAAGATAAAGATAAAGATAAAGATAAAGATAAAGATAAAGATAAAGATAAAGATAAAGATAAAGATAAAGATAAAGATAAAGATAAAGAAAAAGATAAAGATAAAGATAAAGTTAAAGGGAAACTACTTAAAACCTTAAAATTCAAGCAGCACGGTTTAAACCAGATCGTTTTTATTTTAAAAATGAAAATTTGTAAATTTAAAATGAAAGTTTTGAAATAAAAATGTATTTTGGATTAAATAGAATCATTTTTAAATTAAAAATTAAAATGAAGGGAATAAAAGCGTAACTTTTAGGTTCGAAATCTCATAGGGCTTGAATTAAAATAAACACTTTTAAATTTAAATGTTTTTTCTTGTTTTACAATGAACATTTTTAAAATAAAAATGGACGTATCTACATCACTTTTAAATACGTTTTTGTCCATTTTAAGCACGTTTTCACATGTCTTTAAAATGTTTTTCTCTGAGTGTAGAAATATCTCTTTATATTATTTTATTAAGTATTTATTTATGAAAATAGATAAGACCGAAAAAAAGTAAAGTAAATGCAACTAATGTACTCACCCTTAAGTTGAATCAAGTTGGAAAATATCACAGTTTATTTTATATATCAATATTGTCTTTTTATATACAATGCATTATTTTTTTATACATTATTTCATTACGCACTTACTACTTAAAATAATACGTACAATATACGAAATTATTCGTAAAAACAATTTTAAAAAAATTTACGAAAGTGTTTCGTAATATTTACGAAATATTTCGTAATATATACGAAAAAAATATTAGAAAATGGTTTACGAAAGCCCTTTCGTAATATTTACGAAAGATTCGTAAAATTAGATTTTGTTGAGAAAAATTCTTTCGTAATATATACGAAACTTTCGTATATTTTACGAAACTCTAGACTACGAAAGTCTTTCGTAGTTTTTTTACGAAATTTTATTTTTAGTGCGAATATGAACAAATTCGGTCGGTAACTACGAATTTTACAAATATATTGACACCAGCGCCATCTATTGGATTTTTTTTTATTTCACATTGCATTGTCTTCGGGTCATACACCCATACATACATACATACAAAAAGTGAAGTTAAATAAAAGCTTGTAAAAACGTGCCTTTGGCAATAAATTTCTGCTTTCGGCACGCAATCAAACAAACACACACTAAACTAATCAAAATCTTGCAGACGGTAGGCATTGCGGACGGACTAAAAAAATGTACAGTACAAAGTCAACAGTTTTTGAGCACAAAATTCAAGAAATTATTAAAAATACTAAAAAAAAAAATAAAATAAACAAGTAAGGGCGCGGCTGTCTTCGGCCGTACCGAAGACCGCATACCTTTCATGAATGGGGAAATTAAACGATACATCGTCCTACCATAAGAAAACTAACAGGCGGATTTTTCTGTCTGAAAAAAAAAAATAGCACTTTCAATTTTTGGCTGACGAAAAGTGATATTTTCGACTTTTTGCTGATGAATTCCATATATAATTATTGCTAATAATATTATTATACTAAATTTCAATCAAAAATCTTAAAACTGAGGGACTAGCTTGCGTTCACACAGATGGACGGACGGACAGACGGGCATGGCTTAAACGACTCAGCTCATGCTCCTGATCATATCGGTATACATATATGTATATTGGTGGGTCTGTTACGACTCCTTCTGGTACTTTCAAGATTTGAGTTTCGACACAAAGTTATAATATCATTTCATTTTAATGAAAGGTATAAAAATAATCAAATGCAATGGTAAAGGGTGAAGGAAACGTGCATTTGGGATGCGCACGCGCAACCAGCACCAACGACCAGCCAGCACGTCGACGGACGATTCAACGCCAACCGAAGAACAGAGGTGGAGTGGAGCTGCGCCGCGACCAGAGCTCTCGTATGGCAAACATCTGTTGCAACAACAGTTGTCTTTGCACGGCGGGGCGGTACTCCGTGTGTCCAAAGAGATGATTCATTTCATGTTTTCCTGCCTCGTAACAACAAAAACAACCACAGCAACAACAAGCAAAGCGTCATAATTTTTATATATAAGCGTGTTTTTTTTTTCAGCGAACGAACAAACGTGCCTTCTTCTTCTGTAAGCTTAACGGCGACAGACTGGCTATTTCAGTCAGTCAAGTCAAGCCAAACTGGCAACCGATGCGGGCATTCCTGGCACAGTCACATCCGATGATGTTTTATAGACAAACAAACATACATAAATATGTACATTTGTTTCCTTGGATGCTTGTGCAGACTGCTTGGGGTCGTCTTTGAGCAAAAATTCCTCAGCGCGCCTGCTTATCCGCCAAGAAATGTATGCTTTCTTTGTTTATATGTACATACATAGTAGATTCTTTGTCCATAACGCAAGGCTCAAATAACCAAGCCAAGACGATGCTGCCTGCTATTGCTATAAGTACAGTATGTATCATCTGCCTATTGGGGCTCCGCTTGTCTGCCATGTTGTCTCGTTTGTGCAAGTTGAAAAGTTTTATTTTTCGTTTTATTGAAGAGCAAAAAAAAAAAACAAAAAGGAAAATAAAGAAAAATTAAAAATAAGAAGAAAAAAACACCAACAAGAATAAACAATCTAAAATTTGCGAGATCTACGTTTACTTGGAAAGTAGCAACAATTGCAGTGTTAACCATCTAAAACCAGCAGGCAAGCCAAAATACATACACACGAGCAGCAACTATGTATGTATGTTCTGCTGCAACTCGACTATGCGAACTGTAGTTCTATATGCAGCGCGTATCATGTCCCTTAAGCTTTACTAAGTCGAAGTAGTAAGTTTCATACAATTATACTAATATCCAAAATTTCCCATAAAAGGAAATTTAAAAAAAATGTAAGAAAATTTGTTACTTTTAACTGCAGAGAGTCATAATGATTAATTTAACTCAAATTTCCTTATTAACAAAATTTCCCAGAAAGGGAACTACATCTGTTTGCCTAAACATATATGCGAGTTATTGTGGTGATATTGAAAGAAATTACCTTAAATTTGAATTTCCCAAAAAAGAACATTTTTTTAAATGCTTTCGATTCACAATTTCTCTGCTCGCTATAAATTTCTCTCTGTCAAATTTATATGAGAATGGCAGCGAGCAGAGGGAAATTTTTATCGACCAGCTAGCGAGTATGGCTACTATTCATTATGAGTTCGAACATTTTTGTTCGATCCAATCTCGCTTGTTCGATGGCGAATCGAAAACGCCTAAAATAACACTGCTCTACAGCAAAAAAATACTCCGAACGCCACTATCGTATCTATATGTAAAATCGGTCGCTGACTCCAAAAGTCGGGTTCAGTTTAAATTCTTTGGAAAGGTTTTTGAGATATCGGCAATTTACCGTTATTTGGCCAATGGCTCAACTTAATCCTCTCTGTCTTTAACGCATTGAGCTATCTTCGTTTAATTTAAATTGAATTTCCTATGCATGGCTCCTATAACATTTTTCTCCAGGTCTTATAGTTTCTGAAATATAGATGAGCCAATTTGAAAACAAACGTTTGTACCTTTAGTTTGACTCCTTTAAATAAAGCCCCATTCTATAGGCAAAAAGATAAGCTATCAACGAAGAAAATACATGGTAAAATGGAAAAGTTATAGGCGATCATGTAAATACAGCCAAGTCGCGTACATTCTATTTTACATATAGACAGGATAGTGGCGTCCAAAGAGAGAGTTCTGAACGGATTCTGCAGAGGGGAGCAATTGCCACTTCGTAGGACATCACCGTGTTAAAGAAGACAGCATTGCGTTGGAATAAATGGAAAATCAACCTTGTCTCTTTATGGACTAACTCTGCGCTAGCTTTGAACTAGTGCGATTTGCTGAAGGCCATAAACAATAACAAACACACATACACATATTTTAATAAAATTCTTGTGCGGTGGCTTATCGTATCTAAACTATCCAACTTAGCCACTACTGCCACGACCGTTGATCACAAAATTGCTACAAAAGCAATTGCTGCTGCTCTCTTGCATGCTGACGCTCCACTGCTTCTCCTTTTAAAATATTTTTGTGGTGGTGTTGTTATTGTGAAGTGATCATCACTCAGATCATGCAGCAGCCACACAGCCGCAGATTCATACAGTCGCAGCGCATCTGGCGTAATCAACTAACTTAGTTGGCATTTGCGCGCATCTTTGCCCAACTCGAATCAACGTGCGCCAGATCGTCTAAATGTCGGACGAACGGACCATCTAAAAGATTACAATACCGCCCACACAGCCGTACGTCCTTCAGTCGTGAATTTCCTGCTGCATTTATATACAAATGTATGTATGTATGTGTTTAGCTCAGGTTGCAGCTTGCATGCATTTAAGTCAGATGCTGAATTTTCCAGCAATTTGAATTCGTAGAATTGCAAATTCTATGGAATCTAGCAGGTCAGCCAAGCAGGCGTATGATTATTTGGAAGTCGGCGTTGTTGTTGTGGTTGTCGTCAATGTTGTATGTTGTTGCTTGGTTGTTGGCCAACAATGTTGTTGAGTGGAGTCGTCGTCATTGTCATCGTCATCATCCACAAAAGCAAGCTTTGCTACCTTATTTTCTGTTATACTCGTATTATTTGAGCTTGCTTCTTTTTTTTTGTGATTTTCTTGTTACGGCTTTTTGCTCGTCAACGCTGTTGTTATTATTATTATTATTATTATGAATTTTATTATTATTTTCTGCTGCAGTTGCTGTTGTTATTTCTCTTTTTGTAGCAGCATAGTTACACTGAGAGAAAAAAAATATATGGAGGGGTCAAAGAAATTGTTTACCTATTTTGAACACTACTTTCTTTGTTTTGAGTAAATTTTCCTTAAAACATGTTAAAAGGTTTATAAAATATTGTTGTTACATGCGTTACCATGGTTTCATATACTTGTTTTGAAAAAATTCATACATTAAAATAATGAAAAATTCTTTAAGCGCCATTCCATTCCCAACTTGATTTCTTTAATTTTGAGAAATTAAATTCCCATACAAATCCCCATGGCAACGAATTTGTTTGAATGTTTTTTTATGTTTTTTCCACATTTTTGAGAAAATTTACTCAAAACAAAGAAAATTTTGTATTGGGACGCGTGTTCACAATAAGGAAAATTATGTCTTTGATCGAGAGAAATTTTTTTTTTGAGTGTATATGCAATTTGTATGAATTTTTTTGTACTTCTATGTCTCTCAGCTTCTTATCGATAGGTATTTTTTGTCACTGTTGTTGTTGCGCGGCTTGTGGTCGTTTGCTAATTCTAATTATGTTGATGAGGGGGAGAGGAGACCTTGTAATTCAATGCGCTGCACGAGTCATGATCAAAATGCGCCAACAATTGAGCCACAACAAATAAATGCAACAAAAATAACAAAAAATGCAAAAAAAAAAATATAAAGTTGAATAACAATTGTAATAAAATCTTGAACATACGAGTATAATAAAATAGAAAAATTGCTGCCTTATTGTTGCAATTGTTAACATTTTATTATAGATCAACATGGCCGATTATGTTTCACACTCATTTCGCTGGTGTTTCTAAACCTTCTTGGCACAAAAAAAAGAAAGCTAAAGGTTCTTTGGTATCTATTAGCCATATGGATTTCCATTGTAAAGTTTGGAATGCTTTGTTGGCACATGGGTTATTGAAGTATTTTCACAACGAAAATTAATGCTTATTTTACTGCATTTTCTTCAATACATGCCCTTAGAGCTCCAAGTCAAATATGTAAATATTCACTTGAAATAGGCTCCCTTAAAGCCTGTCTCCACATAACGTAGAGTGGTAGCAACAATAACAAAAAATTTTGTAAAAAGAGAAGAAATATAGTCACTGTTTAGTCATAAGAAAATACCTAGAAAAACTGTCGAATTTCGACAGCAGACAGCAATATAGTATTTTATTATTTCAAAAACAAATGTATGAGTATTTTCCTCAAAGAATTATTTGCCAAAGCTCAATTATAATACTGAGAAACGATTTCTAAAGTCTTTGTATGTAACTACTTTATTTCCAATGCCTTACTTTGCAAGAAAAATTCAGAAGCACAAAATTTAGACAAAATTTAAATTGTAGCCTAACCTCGCTGGTATTGTCTCCATATGTATATACAGTGCACTGACGTTTGCAAACAAACGTATCTACATACGAGGGTTGTTTGATAAGCCCGTGACATTTTGAATACGATATAATTATTTTAAAACATAATCTCCTTCTAGCGCGATACACTTAGTCCAACGCTCTTCCAATTTATTCCAAAAAATAGGATTTTTTCAAGGCTCCTAAAATAGGTATTAGTTTCAGTGATGACCTCTTCTTTTGGCCCTATCTTCCAGCCATTTTTTCCGGTTTGGGCGCAGGAAATAATCGAGATTTTCGGTTTTAAATAGCTGTTGAATTCAAAATTACTGGTTGCTAACTTCAAAATGTCACGGACTTATTAAAAACCCTCGTACTATACATACATATATCTACATACAAATGTAAGACAGTTTTTGGCCAAGCGCTTACGCTGCCGCCACGCGCAGTGAATCTCTTATCAGTCTAATCTTCTTTTTACTTGACTGCATGCATAGCCTTTTTTAATTGCCTTAATACGACACACAGAGGCGGATTATCCCTAAGGCAAACTAGGCACTTGCCTAGGGGCGCGTAGTTACAAGGGGCGCGCGAGCTCAGAATTTTTAAACAAATAAAGAAAATAACATATCGACGATTAAGAATTAAAGCTGATCTATAATAGATAAATCGATTATATTGCACAAGCATCGATATATTGTGCAATATTGCGCGTTTGTTGCGTCGTCAGGCTTGCCAGTACTGGCGATTTGTCACCAAATTGGCGATGGCGACTTTTTTGGCGATTATCAAAATATTAGATTATATTAATAAAAAAGCAATTACTTTTTCAAGCCTTTTTCTCAAATTTTGAAAGTTTCTTCATACAAATTTTTATCAAATTACAAAAAATTTGAGAAATAGCAATTGCTTTTTGTTTATTAATACGACCCATTATCTCTACTTTGCCAATAAATCTTACGATATGTAGAGATCTATTGAGAAAATAAATATATACTACATACTCTGGCAAATATTTTCTGCACACTTGAGTGCAAACCAAAATTTTGGTCTGCACACTCGCCTATCCACGATACGACGGTCTGTACAACTTTGACACCCTACGGGACAGTGAGCTTCAGCTGACACCGCACGTGCTGTTCATCGCTGACATATGTTTTGTGCATCGTCGACAGCACTTCCTTAAGGGCCTTGTGAGAAAAGTGATGCCTGGCTTTGCGTACGTGTGATCTTGCATCACCTTCTCTCTTATGTACTTTGGCTATCTATTCAAAATAGGTTTGTCCCTTTTACTCCAATCACAAGTGATCAATAAATAATTCAAAACTTATTTTGTTAATTTATTAAATACTAGCTGTTGCCCGCGACTTCGTATGCGTATAATTTCTCTTCTATTTTTCAACTCTGTTGGTAAATAATATAATAAAATATAATATAATACAATGGCGCTATTATAACTCTGACGAGTTTTATGGCCGAGCTTCTCTCCCAATTCGAGGTGTGCTCCTTTTTTGTTTTTCCTACTAATTGGGTGGACCTACAGTTTTATGCCGGCTCCGAACGGCGAATGCATTTTTTGTGAGAAGCTTTTTCATGGCAGAAATACTCTCGGAGGGTATGCCACCCACTGCCGAAAGGTGACCGCTGCTCTTAAAAAACCCAATAATTGGATTTTTACTAATTAGAAAAATTGTTTTGGTGTTTTGCTCGGACCGTGGTTTGAACCCGAGACCTCTGGCATAGCAGGCGAGCACTCTACCCACTGCACCACAGCGGCCAGGTACCAACAAAAAAGACTGGATTTCAATTCTAAGATGATACCTGCTTTCAACCAGCTCTTCGCGTCCGTGTTTGAACAGCTCGGCAGATAGTCCGTCTTTTCCAGGAGCTTTATTGTTTTGGACCCGGGGTATAGCTGTCCTCACTTCATCATAGTCGGGTGGTGGAATGTTTTTTCCATCGTCAGGGATTGTGGTATCGGGTTCGACGACTCCCTCGCAATTTATCAATGAGGAGAATTTATCGCTCCATAACATAAGTACACTCTGTACGTCGGTTACCAGGTAGCCATTATTTTATTTCTTATAACAAAATAGCCATATTAAGCATTTTGAGATTAAGAAGGTTCACATTTTATGAGATATCTCCGAAGCCAGTTTAGGTATTGAAATTAATCAAATGGTTTATGGCCGCATTCATAAACACCTTTCGTTTGATACCCATATTGTACTAACACATTTTGGTGCACATATTGGCCGATAACTCCGAAACCGGTCGAGATATCGAAACAAATAATACCTTAAACTTTAAGTTGAGCGTCTAGCAAGGAAAGATTTTGATTGTTAGGGTGTAAACCAACTAGGTAGTTAAAATTTATAGTATTATGATGGCCATTTATGGTCGGTACAGGGGCGCCGAGAAAGTGGCTGCCTAGGGCGCTCTGGACCTTTAATCCGCCACTGACGACACAGCAGCGCAGCAAAGGGCCAAAGACAAGGATCGAGTAAAATAATTCAGTATGTACTAGGAAAAGCGCAATAAAACTTCAACGACAAATCGTGAGTCAACCCAAAAAGGCAATGAGGAATAGCAAAACTAAACTGTAAAATAAATTAAAAACGAAAAATTAAGTCTAGCAAAACAAAATTATATAGGCAACGAGGAGATAAAACTGCAACTACAACAGCAGCTAGCAATTTATTATTATTTTTTTATTCTGGGCTGAAATGCAGAGGAACAGCTAAAGCACATATTAAGCATATTCAAATACATATATGTATATACATATGTATGTACATATTTCTGTACACATTCATTTATAATCGCGCCTGCAGCGAAGTGCAATTTAAGGCGGCCACTAATTGACACCGCAGGATTGCCTTGAGTTACCGAATTTTCTCGTTTTTGTTATTCGTAATTTCTTTTATTGCATTCAATTTTTTCTTTCCCCTCACACCTTAGTAGTTATTTCGTTTCATTTTTTTTTTTTTTAACTTGTTTTTTTTTGTATATGTATAACATTCGACTGCCAGTAGATATTCTTGCGTTCAATTCTCACTCATATTAAGTACGAAAATAATACGTGTAATTATGTCGCTGCATGTCACCATGCCATCGGTGGTGGCGTCCACCAGCCAGCAATACGATTCGGTTGTTGCACGCATGTATGTTTGTATATAGATATACACCTATTCGATGTAGTGTTGTTTATCCATGCTATACTATCATTATAGCATTGACAGACGGCAGCGATAATCCGGAATATCTAGCAAATTCGGACTTAACTTGAGAATTAACTGGAGGTAATCCGGAATATCTCTTGAGTTAGTCCTCAAAATTTTAGCGGATTAGAGCATTTTGTAATGACATCCCTGGTGAAAAATGTCTATTGTGAATGAAAGGGAAGAAAAAGAAGAACCCAAGGCAGATCTAGGAAGGTAGGCGCATAAGTGAATTCAGAAATTTCGAATGTAATTTGTTATTGTAATTGGTAGAGTGTGATGTCAAAATGATATTTCGCCTTGGTTGAAATCTGAATTCGTTTAGGACTCGCCCATTCCTATTGACCATGATGTGATTTCGTTTTGATTTTGACATTACCCTCCCTTTGGAAATAAAACAAGAAGTTTTTGAATTCGCCGCTGCGCCTACCTTCCTTCAGCTGTTTTGTTAATCCGCAATACTTGCCGTCTGTCAAGGTAAATTTTTTATCGAATTAACTGTTGCTGTAATCGGGATTATCGCTGCCATCTGTCAATGCTATTAGCGTCTGGGATGTGGCGGCGCACAGTGGTTCAGCCGCGGAAAAAATTCATTTTTTTCAATACCTAATTTTCAGATTCTAATGATTTAGTCTTATAAAAAAATGTCCAAATATGAACAATTCATGACTACTTTGCAAAAAGTTGATTTTTTTTACAAAATAATGGTATCAGAAGTCAGAAAAATTTTATTCAACAAAAACTGCTTGAAATTTTTGCTAACTTTAGCTACAAATTTGCCTTATAACTTATATCTCTATTGTCCCTGTTGTGAGTTTAAAACAAAATATAGCACTTCCTTGACTAACTAAAGAAAAAATCAGTGCAATCGACCAAATATTAAAAAAAAATATAGGCCAGCAAAAATGGTACTTCATACATGCTACCTTTTCTAACTTCGATGGACAAAAAGTTTGTGTGCTACAGCGTGCTACACTCGCTAACTGCAATAAAATGAAAGTTTGGAATGTCTTCTATCGATTTCTGTTAAAAAAATTTTCCCATATTTTCCCCAATCGATGTAAACTTGATTTAAATGTTGAAAGTCCCATCAAATTTTAAAAAAATTGACAAAATGTAGCATACTTTTAGGCTCATGCGTATATATTAACGTTTACATCTTATGTGACATTTTTTTGTTTACGAATATAAGGGCACAGAGAGGATTAGATAAAAATGCAGATTGGTAAATTATACACCTAATTTGTTAGAATCAATGGTAATGCAAACAAAAATAACGATAAACACATTCGTCATAACATTGCGGTTTGCAAACAACAATAGCAAAAAACACATTTGTTTAAGAATGAATACCCATAGAAAACATTTGTTTAAACATTTTACCAGCTTATTTTAAGGTATTAGATGAAAAAAAAAAATATTATCCCGACGAATTTGTAGTAACAGAAACATATGCTGCTGTTAATTTGCAAAGTTTACTTGATCACACAACAAAAAGACTTATTGATACTTTCTCAGCAGAAAAGTTGAACTCTTTATCACATTCTGAGTTAACCCTTACTAGTAAATTGGGCTTATGATTTCTAGGCTTATGTTTTCTAGGAAAAGTGATACAATATTTACCAATACAGATGTTATTAATCGATTACTGGAAAGTTCTGATCATTATATAAAGTCCACAAGACGACAACCCAAACAAAAGTGTGTGGAATTGAATCCTGTTGTCAATGATATTCTAAATCATTAAACATTTTTCTAATATTCGTTTTCATACTCAGCTGTACTAGTACACAGAGTATTATAATTTTGATTTCCTAACGGTGGATTGTAACAGAACGAAATAATCGAGATAGATATAGACTTATATATATCAAAATGATCAGGGTGAAAAGAGAAATCGATTGAGCCATGTCCGTCCGTCCGTCCGTCCGTCCGTCTGTCCGTCTGTCCGTCTGTCCGTCTGTACGCACGATAACTCACGCAAAAATCGAAATATTTTGATGAAATTTGGAATGCAAGTTGGTATCAAGACGAGAACGGATGGTATTGAAAATGGGCGAAATCGGACCATGACCACGCCCACCTCCCCTATATAGTAAAAATCGGAAATTTGGTATCTCAGTCACTAATATAGCTGGAGCGATGAAATTTTACCCACGTGTTGAGCTCAGGCCCCTATGAAGAAATTTGATGAAATTTTGGAAAATGGGCGGTGCCACGCCCACTTATTAAGGGGCAAACATTGAAAGTTTTATGAGTCATAACTCAGAAACTATTGAAGATATATAGATGAAATTTGGTACGCGTGATATATTTGCTTACGCAAATGTTTTGACGAAAAATTGCCAAAATCGGTTAACGACCACGCCCACTTTTATATATGGGTATTATAAAGTGACCTAATAAAAACATTTGAAGCGATATCTCTGTCAAATATAAAGATATATCAATCAAATTTTATGGCAAGATTCCAACTAAGGACATAAAACAAAAAACACAAAAATTTTGGAAAATGGGCGTGGCACCGCCTCCTTTTAGGAGCAGGAATATACGAGATTTTGGAGCCCATATCTCGACAAATAATTGATATATTATGACGAAACTTGGTGTATACACTTTTATTACTTGTAGCAATACATGTTGAAAATTTTAGCGAAATCGGTTGACGACCACGCCCACTTTTATATATGGGTATTATAAAGTGGCCTAATAAAAACATTTTAAGCGATATCTTTGTCAAATATAAAGATAATTCATTGAAATTTTGTGGCATGAGTTCTACAATAGACTGGAAACAAAAAATAGAAAAATTTTGGAAAATGGGCGTGGATACGCCCACTTCATGCAGCACTCGCTTTATATAAAGTACACCGTGTTTCCATCAAAGGCAAACAAACAATAAGCATACAGCTGAGTATCTAATGTTCGATTCCACTCGAACTTAATAATAATATATAATACAATGGCGCTATTATAACTCTGACGAGTTTTATGGCCGAGCTTCTCTCCCAATTCGAGGTGTGCTCCTTTTTGTTTTTCCTACTAATTGGGTGGACCTACTGTTTTATGCCGGCTCCGAACGGCGAATGCATTTTATGTGAGAAGCTTTTTCATGGCAGAAATACTCTCGGAGGGTATGCCGCCCACTGCCGAGAGGTGACCGCTGCTCTTAAAAAACCCAATAATTGGATTTTTACTAATTAGAAAAATTGTTTTGGTGTTTGGCTCGGACCGTGGTTTGAACCCGAGACCTCTGGCATAGCAGGCGAGCACTCTACCCACTGCACCACAGCGGCCACACTCGAACTTAGGCTTCCTTACTTGTTTTTTCTTTCCATATATACATACATACATAGTTATACATATTTTCGATTATATGTATTATAAATATAATCATTAAGTACATCAAATTTTTACAAGGGCTCTTTTCAGTTACTGAAAATGTATATCTTCATTTGTTTTTGAATAAAAGGTATAGGAAAAGTGGGCGTGGTTGTTTGCCAATCACGCCTATATTTGGAATTGTCTATATCTTTCATGACAGTTTTTTGAGCTGAAATTAAATTTTTTCTTTAAAAATTTTTACTATAGGTCCAGGGGAGGTACCCCTAGGGAGTGGCCGATTTCAACAATTTTTGGTGCTGTTAATGCCTTTAATGAGGGTAACTCATGTACCAAGTTTCGTGAAGATATCTTAATTTTTTTTAGCTGAAACTAAAATTTGTATTTCAATCATTTTTTTATAGGTCCAAGGTACGCCTAGGGGTTGACCGATTTCAACCATTTTTTGAAAATTTCTTAATTAGCTCACATATAACATCTGTGCAAAATTTCAATGGCCTAACACCACTCCTTCTATTTTTTTCCGCAAAATGTATGGAGCCGAACCACTGTGCGGCGCGTGATTCGCAGCAATGTTTGTATGTACATACGTATGTATGTGGACAACATAGAGCATCAGTCGACAATGAAAACAACAACAAACTACAAGTGTCATCGCCACGGTTAAAAAAGAAAAATATAAATAAAATGCTGCAGAACATACATATCGTCGTTTAAAGTGCATTTTTGCGTAAGAGGTATTTTCATTTTCGCGTAGCGGACATTGGTTGAACTTTACAGGAGAGCAAAAAAACTGTTTCATTTCAAAACCGTTACTTCTTTCTGCGTACAAACATAAATTTAAATAGTTACGTAGATCAGTTTGTTAGCTAAAACATCAACTTAGTGTTAAAAATGAAACAAATAGAATTATTAGGACTCTTTTTCTTGATGTGCGGTTGTGCAATTTTTATTTGGCACAAAAATCACGCACAAGCGGTTATGAAATGGCAAAATGTTCAATATATTTTTTTTTTTTGGTATTTTATAAAGAAAAAAAGTAACAAAACTTAAACTTATATTAAATTTAAAGCTAAAATTAATATTTTTAATTAAGAAAAACGTAATTTTTTTACACATTGCTGGAGAAGTCGTAAGGTAAATGTGGTAAATTGTCATAAAAGCTATGACAATCGTAGGGCATCACTCGTTTTAAGTGTTTTAAATGTTGATATTTACTTTTTGTAATTTTGAGGTGACTTTTGTGGATTGGATTAGGAACATCCGTGTTCTATCTGGTTTATAACCTGACTTGAATGTCTTATAAATTTTCGCAAAACAATCATGGCCTACAAAAAACATGTTTTTATCGGAATGTAATACATTAATTTTTATACACAGCTGTAATAGTACACAGATTTAAATATTTTTATGAAATTTCGTATACAGGTTCCTATCCAGACTGAGACGGTTGAAAATGGGCGAAATCGGACCATGACCACGCCCACTTTTATATATGGGTATTACAAAGGAATCCAATAAAAACATTTTGAGCGATATCTTGGTCAATTATAAAGATAATTCAATGAAATTTTGTGGCACAAGTACCACGATAGATAGAAAACCATAAACAGAAAAAGTTTGGAAAATGGGCGTGGCACCGCCTCTTATTAGACAAAGGAATATACGAGATTTCGGAGCCCATAACTCGACAAATAATTGAGATATTATGACGAAAATTGGTGGACTTATTTCTACCACTTGCGGTAGTATATGTGCAAAATTTTAGCGAATTCAGTTTATAACCACGCCTACTTTTTAGTAAAAATATTTCTCGAATGCCCTTCAGAAATTTGTAACGTGACATCTTTGTAACTCTAAGTCATAAAGGGATGAAATTTTATGAAAACAAGAATATTTATACGTTTAGTCGGATTATTGATACGAATTTTCAAAATGGGTGTGGCTGCGCCCACTTTATGCGGCACGGGCTTTATATAAATTGCACCGTGTTTCCAGAAAACGTAAAAAAACTATGAAAGCTTATATTTGGTTCCACTCGAACTGAGGCTTCCTTTCTTGTTTTGTTTTTTAATTTTTGATACCTTTAGTCATAATTTGGTTGGGAAAATTGTAAAGATTGTAGCAAAAAAACGTAGTATCAGAGCTTACCAATTAGCAACTTCATTTAATTTGTTTAAAATAATACCTGCTTGATATTTACCTGACATTATTTGTTTAAAATATTTAACTTTTGCTCCCTTTCATATAAATTCGCCATTTAATTTATTTATCTAATAACATATAACTTCGCTTGTATGAATGAACTGAAATCATACGCGGTAATGCTGCCAAATTTTAACAATACCCTTCATAAGCGATTATGAAATTTACTGTTATTATGCGTTTTTGTTGTTAGAATTGCAAAGTTTTGGTATGGATCTATAGAGCTGAGCGTCAGGAACTCAGGGTTGGAAAATCTCATTTTTGGCAAAAATGTCCCTTACTCGAAAATGAAAATACCTCTTACGCAAAAATGCACTTTAAACGACGATATGTATCTATGTAAATGCATCAAATTCCATTGCATTCACAAGAACAAAACTTCATACACAAATTATGGCTTACAAAATATTTGCTCTTAATATACCCTTCATTTATTTGGTATGTTTGATGAATTTGGTCTTCTGCCACTGGTTAAAAAGTTATTTCATTCACCTACATATAATTATGTCGAAATGACCAAGAAGACGACTTTGAATGTGTTGAATTTACGCAAGATCATGTAACATACAGGAAGCATGCTTCCAACTGACAGCCAAAAATTAAGAAGAAGAATACAGCACTTACTTAGTGGAGATGTGAACTATAGCTGATGATAGAGGTTTATTCACGCCAGAACGTATAATCCTTCGAGAGTATACAGAAAAGCTGCGATAATTTCCTAAAATTACTTCCGTAAAGCGTCCGGATATAAAAATGCACCTGAAAGAATAACACACGTCTTCTGTGCGATTGTCCCTCGCTGTGATGAAAGCATACGAAATACATGGGATCGTGTTATTTCGGGACTCTTAAGTCTAAGATGTATGAAATTCTCAAAATTAAAAAAAGCTTCGTCAACTACTTATGTACATATATACACGATATAAAAATTTTTCCCATAGTCACAAACAGCCCAGCCTTACTTAATATTTTTATTATCACCATTTGCAGTTATTTTTTGTACTTATGTATGTAATTTAAATTGTTTCCCTTCGTGTTGTCTCTTGTCACTCTCATATGTATGTATGTATGTATACATAATTATTGTTCCTTTAAGCCTACAATAGAATGCATGAATAAGTAAGTTAACGTTTTCATTTTGTGTCATTGCACTGCGCATACGCTTACGCCACCAACGCAACAACAACAACAACAACAACAACAACAACAACAACAACAACAACTACATTTCAATATCGTGTTGCCAATAGTCAGAAACGTCAAGCAACATCAACATTGTTATTAGCAAAAGCAATTAACTATTGGTAGGCTAACCTTTTGCATCATTATTATGCATTGTTAAATGGTTATACATTTAGAGCACGAATGCATATTTATGTATTGTATGTATGTATTTATTACATGTTTTTGTCTCTCATTTTATATTAGTTATTATATATTTTCTATTTTCTACTTAAATATTTTTAATTAATGTTGCAAATTTATTAGTTTTTAGCATGTCATGTAAGTAGATTATTAAACTGTTTGGAATGCTTGCCATCCGGTTGGTTGATAAGAATCGGATAATTTCTTTAAGATATATAATTTCTTTATTATAAAAATATATTCATATTTAGTAGATATATTAAACCGAATATCATTCTTGATTTAAGTTTTAATGTGATGACAATTTAGCATATATATAATATACCCATCACTATGGAAGTGGAAGTGATCACCGTGAACACGAATACTGAATACGAATACCGAATATGAAGTTGAAATACCTAATGCGAATACTTTACTTTCAAATAGAAATCATGTTCTATCATGACTATCTTACGTGACATGAGAAAACATGGTCATTACGTGGAATCAACGTATAAACATTTCATTTTCTTCGTTATGATTAACATTTTTAATTGATATCTAAGCTTAATTTCGTTTGTTTGTTTGTATTTGTAATTGAAACAATTACATACACTCTTACTGTATATCGACGCTTCCAAATAATACTGCACTAAGTCTGAAAACTGTGTTTTGCAGGGGAAGCTCTCAAAGTGTAAATTCGATATTAAACTTCAGTTGTGCGCTAAGTATATTTTCGTTTGTAACTTCTTTTTGGATTGAAAGGTCAATAACAAAACTCGACACCATCTAAGTTAGGGTATGATTTGTATAAAACCATAAAAAAAGTAAAAACTTGCTACGTTGTTTTTCATGGCAAGCTTTCAATGTTTGTATTCTGTAAAAATCTTGAGTTGTATTATATGTACACTTTTGCTTATAACTTTTGATTGGATTGTCCGATTGGTACCAAAATTAGACAGGATCTAAATTAAGACACGGTCTACTTGAAAACGCCAAAAACGGGAGAACGTACTAAGTCGACTTAGTACAGTATTGTTTGGAAGCGTCGATATATAACAATTTAATTAACTAAAAATATTACTTAGTCTGTCTTCTTCTTCTTACTCGCCCGTCAACAACAGCCTACCATCTTTATTATTTAACAGCAATTAAGGCATTTATTTTGTACACAAGTATCAACATTACAAAGTTGTCGCGATGCTGGGATATGCTTGCATGTGAGATGGAGCACCTGATTTTTGCTTTTTGGGGCGGAGCATACAAAACTATAACAATAACAACAACAACAACAAAACATTAATGCCGCTTGAATATATTATGATTTAAGTGGGCACATGCAAAGCGGACAGTAAAAGATATCATTGGTTACACCACATATGGATGCGATACAGCCAAGCGCAGCAACCAAGCAATGAACAACATAAAGAAAAACAAAAATAACAATCAACAATGGTGCGCGTATGTGGAGAAGACATCATTGCAGAGGAACAACAGATATAAATATGTATATAAATATGTACAATACGAGTACTAATGATCTGCATAAGAAAATAAGACATAAGACATGTTAAGTATAAAAGATAAAATTGTGAGAGTGAAAAGTCAGGTAAGTTAATGTACGCCATTATGTATACATATACATTAAGGTGGAGTGAAAACATATGGAGATTTTTTTTGTTCTTTTTTTGAACGTACCAGCAATGAAAAGTTGCCTTTATACGAGTTAATGAACCCCACAAAATTTTATGGCGATAGGATGACGTTTTGAACGGTGCAGTGAAATAACGCCCGTGGAATTAACGCGCGCCCTATTCGGCGATGTGGGCTTTATTTCCCTTTCGAAAGGGCAATTAAGCCCGCAGACGGGGGCTTTTTTTTTTAAATATGGTGTATTAGTGGGAAAAGCGCCGCAGGCAAAAAATTGGAATAAAAAATCGCGCGATTTTTAATTCCAATTTTTCGTTTGTTTTTTTTTTTTTTTTTGAAATATGGTGTATTATTATTGGGAAAAGCGCCGCAAGCGAAAAATTTAAATCAAAAATCGCGCAATTTTTAATTCCAATTTTTCGTTTTTTTTTTTTGAAATATGGTGTATTATTATTGGGAAAAGGACAATTTTTGCGAGAGTCAAAGCATGTTGTTGTGTGTTATTTGTTTTACCAAGCCACGCGATATTCTCTTAAGCCCATGCAATCACTTTAAACTGTGTGCGGATTGCTTTGGAGAGAACAGTAAGGTTGCAATTGTAAATGGCAATAGAAATATTTTGTGCCCGGTTTGTCGTCAAATTGTTGAAAACTCTATAAGAGTATTTGTTTAGATTGTGGTCTGAAAGTGCCAATATGTATGTAATGAAGTTTTGTTTATTTTGATTGAGTATTTAAATATTTACTTACTTACAGACCTTGAAAATTGTTAGTAATAAATGATTATAGAAATTTACTGAAGCTTTGTTTATTCGATTGAGTATTTGAATATTTAGAAGGGATTTAAAAAAAATTGAAAGAATCGAAAAATTGGAATTAAAAATCGCGCCTGCGGCGCTTTTTCCAACTAAACAAACACCGGCTTTTTCCCTGATACTTACACCATATTTAAAAAAACCCGTCTGCGGGCTTAATTGCCCTTCCGAAAGAGAAATAAAGCCCATGGATCAAACGAAATAACGCCTGCGGGAATTATTTCTTTTTCAAGAAAAGAAAAAACGCACACGGGCGTTATTTCACTGCACCGTTTTGAACTGCCCCCAGCCCCGCAAAGTTGAAAGCAATAAGCAAGATCTGGTACAAATATGAAATTTTGAAAATTATAAAATCAAAAAACGAAGTATGAGGATTGATAAAGATGGCTAAGCTAAGTATTAAAGTGAATTTTTTTTTTTGGAAACAACAACAACAAAAGTTATTAAAGGTCAAAGTTAATATTATGCATTTTTATACTCAGCTGTACTAGTACACAGAGTTTTATAGTTTTAATTACATAACGGTGGATTGTAAAAGAATGAAATAATCGAGATAGATATATCAAAATGATCAGGGTGAAAAGAGAAATCGATTGAGCCATGTCCGTCCGTCCGTCTGTAAAGACTCTAACTCGCGCAAAAATTGAGATATTTTGATGAAATTTGGAATACAAGTTGGTATCGAGACTGAGACGATTGGTATTGAAAATGGGCGAAATCGGACCATGACCACGCCCACTTTTCCTATATAGAAAAAATCGGAAATTTGGTATCTCAGCCACTAATATAGCTAGAGTGATAAAGTTTTATCCACGTATTGAGCTCAGGCCCTTATAAAGAAATTTGATGAAATTTTGGAAAATGGGCGGTTTCACGCCCACTTATTAAGGGTCAAACATTGATAGTTGTATAAGCCATAACTCAGAAACCGTAGCAGATATATCGATGAAATTTGGTACGCGTGATATACTTACTTAGGCAAATGTTTGGACGAAAAATTGCTAAAATCGGTTGACGACCACGCCCACCTTTATATATCTATATATATAAAAGGAAGTGGCGTTAGTACAAACGCGTATAACTCAAGAACGCCTGCACCGATTTGGATGATTGAGACAAATTCAGATTGTTCTCTGGCCAGAATAGGAGAATATCCAATAAAATTCCCGAAAAATGCAAAAAAAAAAAAAATATTTTCCCATACATTTTGAGATAGGGATAGGAATGGGGATAGGGATAGAGATAGAGAAAGAGATAGAGACAGAGACAGAGATAGAGATAGAGATAGAGATAGAGATAGAGATGGAGATAGAGATAGAGATAGAGATAGAGATAGAGATAGAGATAGAGATAGAGATAGAGATAGAGATAGAGATAGAGATAGAGATAGAGATAGAGATAGAGATAGAGATAGAGATAGAGATAGAGATAGAGATAGAGATAGAGATAGAGATAGAGATAGAGATAGAGATAGAGATAGAGATAGAGATAGAGATAGAGATAGAGATAGAGATAGAGATAGAGATAGAGATAGAGATAGAGATAGAGATAGAGATAGAGATAGAGATAGAGATAGAGATAGAGATAGAGATAGAGATAGAGATAGAGATAGAGATAGAGATAGAGATAGAGATAGAGATAGAGATAGAGATAGAGATAGAGATAGAGATAGAGATAGAGATAGAGATAGAGATAGAGATAGAGACAGAGATAGAGATAGAGATAGATATAGGGATAGGGGAAATTAGGTTTGTCGCGGCGAATATATGTATATCTCTTTTGTTCAGAAATTGGCAGTTTTATAACTTTATAGGAATAAATTTTAGGCAGAACAACGTCTGCCGGGCCAGCTAGTTGGTATTATAAGGTGACCTAATGAAAACATTTTGAGCGATATCTCTGTCAAATATACAGATATATCATTCAAATTTTATGACAAGAGTCCAACTATGGACATAAAATAAAAAACACAAAAATTTTGGAAAATGGGCGTGGCACCGCCTCCTTTTAGAAGCATGAATATACGAGATTTCTTAGCCTATAACTCGACAAGTAATTGAGATATTATGACGAAACTTGGTTTATACACTTTTATAACTTGTGTTAGTAGACACGCAAAAATTTATTGAAATCGGTTTATGACCACGCCTACTTTTTAACAAAGATATTTCTGGAACACCCTTTGGGAATTTTTAACGAGACATCTTTGTAACTAAAAGTCATAAAGAAATCAAATGTTGCACAAAGAATAATATTCATATGCTTAGTTGGATGACTGATAAAAATGTTGAAAATGGGCGTGGCTAAGCCCACTTTCTACAGCACTCGCTTTATATAAAATACACCGTGTTTCCATCAAAGGCAAACAAACTATGAAAGCATACAGCTGAATATCTAATGTTCGATTCCACTCGAACTTAGGCTTCCTTACTTGTTTAAATTGCAATTACTTAAAACTACTTAACCGATTTCGAATAGTTTTATACCATTCGATAGGTATTTTGATTCCCTTTAATTTTATATACATTTTATATATGAAAAGTAAGGGGGGGGGGGGGGGTAAAGGGGGGTTGGTCCCTGCAGGGGGGTTATGGAACCCACATAAAATGTATATCAAATGAAAGGGAATAAAAATATCTATCGAATGGTATAAAAATATTCGAAATCGGTTCAGCAGTTTTTAAGTAATTATAATTTAAAAATTCACAATATAAACTTTGACCTTAAGTACCTTTGGTTGTTGTTGTTTCCAAAAAAAAAATTCACTTTAACCATCTTTATCAATCCTCATACTTCGTTTTTTGATTTTATATATATTTTAGAAATTTCACATTTGTACCAGATCGTGCTATTTTTTCAACTTTGTGGGGCTGGGGGCACCTCTAAACATGAAAGGAGGTCAATAAAATTTTACAGGCTTATTACTGGGCTAGGAAGGTGCCGTTCTGGCTTTGGAACAAATTGAATTTCCAAAAAAAAAATTTCACTCCAACTTAATATACATACATATGTATGTATGTAGTTATGTATATGCAAACGAAAGACTACAAGACACAAACTTGTGAAGCTGGCATATATGTATGTACATATGTATATATGTAAGTACATATGTATGTGAAGTTGAAATTGTTTTTACAGGCCGTCGGTATGTGTGC
The DNA here is from genome assembly GCA_960531455.1 of Urophora cardui. NCBI lineage: Eukaryota > Metazoa > Arthropoda > Insecta > Diptera > Tephritidae > Urophora > Urophora cardui. Next base: position 954,115 of record OY482672.1, read on the forward strand.
ATTGAGCACGTCCCTTTGTATAACGCAAACGTCAAGCTGTGCAGTCCAAATTTGTTTTGCTCTGTGAACTTTGCAATTAAAAATAATATTGTGAACAAAATTCTTTATCAAAAGCAAAAGCAAAAAAAAAATGGTTTAAACTTATTTAAAACATGTTTTTATCAATAAAAAAAAAACACTTTTTGATTAGATGACATTTTTTTCAGCGAATGATTCCTTCTGCTTCGAAAAAGTGAAAATTGCTGATTCGGTTTCGTATCTGTGTTCGTATTCGTATTTGTATTTGCACTTGCAATCATACCTTAAATCTTCTTCGTATTCCTATATATTTCCATTCACTCGCTTCCGTAACCGTGTTTGAAATAATTTTCCTATTCGTATGTAGTCACAAAATATTTTGGATTTATTTGACCGTTAATGTATGTAAATATGTGCATATGTACATCGTAACAGCTCATCCTTATCTGCTATTGACCTTTGAAAACTAGGAAGTTCTCTAATCTACCAACAAACATCTAAGCGAATTTCCGCATATTTATATACAGACGTCAATTTGTGTGCAAAGCTCAGAAATAATTTTATGAACCATCGGTAGGCGACAGCAGATTGATTAAAATTAGGAGCGATCAGCCGTCAATTTTTTTGTAAATTTGAAAGCATAAAATCGAAGTTGCTGTGATAGTCAATTGGAAAAAATTGCGATAATCTGGAAAATGAGGGCTTGTTTAGTGCTAATGCCCTTTGGTACAAAGGGGGCAGCAACAATAAAAGATATACATCTACATAGTTTTAAAAACTTAATATACTTGCATATACATAAGTATACATATGTATGCGCCCTGAAACGTGTTATTAAACTTACATATGTACATACGTGTGCTTATCTTTATCGCTCAGGATATTAAACTGTATAATACATCAATATATACATACATATGCATATACATATGTATATATAAGAGGCGAAGCCGCGAAGGCAAATACTTATATAATAGCAAACTTTTACTTGTTAGCACACGTACAAACATGCTGGCAAAAATGCAATCTTGCCTAAATTTTAGTAAGCGGATAACAATGCAGTCTGGTATACATATGTATTTATGTATATTTATATGTGTGTGTATGTAATTTTATAATTTTTTAAAACTTTTAATATTACGAGGCATAAGTTCATAAATTTATATGTGTTTGTACGTTTACGTGTGCTGAAGGGAGTAGAGGCGCGTACGCCACTTTCATGCACTGCCCAACACCAGATCACTTTGAGCGATTAGGTACCTATAATACTGCCAGCGATCGATCTGCTTAAATAGTAAGACTGAATGCACTCAAACCCAACTGAAATGCAGAGCAGCGCAGCCCAGTGGCAGCAAACATATGTATTAGCTTGCAATATGTACATATATAGATATGTTCATACTTACATACATACATATATGTACGTGTAGGAAAGTGTGCAGTATATTTCGAGCAGCTCTGCCATTGCAACGACGTCAATCGATAATAATGACGGCGAAGATCTCGATGCAATTAATAACTGCCGCTGTTGGTGTGGCAAAAAAAAGCCAAAAACAAAAGGGTACAAGCATGAGCAGTAAAGAAGAATGAGCGAAAAAATTTGCTAAAAAACGCGCTACATTTTATAATGTTTTGTGGGATTGGGATCAAGATTTCGCATCTCCGGAAGCGCAATGAACGGGCTCGAAGGTGGGCAAATCGTAATTGGGCGATCAATGAGCGTATAAAATGGCAACAAAATTAACAACAAGAGTTAAAAAAGGCAGCAAACACCACCAAAGGCAACTGAATTTAATATTAACATGATTGTGGAAGTACATAATATGTACGGATGTATGTATATATACGCTTAAAAGCATATTGATGATCATATTAATAAACTGCTTTCATAATCATGCCAAGTTCATAGCAACGATTAAAAAATCCAATATTGTGCAAATGTTGGAGAGTATGGTTGATGGTAGAGATACCCACATAGCAACATTTGTGCCTTTGGAAGATATTACAGAACAAGACTTATAACCAAGAGAAATGCACATCTCCGCAGCCACCACACATGGAGTGCTTCCTTTGCTAGCTGTTTCTCGACACCAACTCCTTCTATAGGCTACGATTTATCTAATATGAAAATAACTCCTTTTTGGGTGAATTTTAAATTGAGGTAATTTTTTTCTACCAATTTCAATTTTAGTTGATTTAAGAAAAATTCTCCTTTCTGTAAATTAGTACCTACAATTCCTAATTCAATTATACCAATATTAAATTTTCTAGTACTTAACCCAAGCTGCTGCAAATAGTTTATAAATTAACATTTTTTCTAACAAATTATCGAAAACCCGAGCAAATTCAGCAAGTCCAGTAATAAACAAACACACCAAATCAAATTAGTTACGCACGTGCAAATAAACTGCATCGTAATATTCAATAATCTATGCGCAATACTTTACCACTTAATATCAACATTTTTTTTATCATGAAATATAGTAAGAAACAGAAATCAACGGAAACGTAAAAGAGATACTAAAATAATAAAAATAAAAATTTAGTAGATTTGTCAACCCTTTGACGAATCGATAAGGCGCACAACAAATCGTTCGAAGACATTGACTTACTGGACAACGCTTTGCCGTTTGGATGAAGTTAAATAGAAACCGTATAAAAAATTTATCTGCTGCGCATTTTGAACACGAATAACTAAGCAAACTTCCGCACATGAATCTCAGAGTAATCCTATAAAATAAAATCACAGCGATGGGGGGTTAAATAAACAAGGACCGTAAATGTTTATAAAGCAGTTTTATTTTTACTTTTGAGAAAATTGACTGGCTAAAGACGTAAGTGATTTTATATCTCTTAGCAAGAAAAAGTCGCAAGTCGACCAGAAAACTTTTTTTAACGAAAAATACTTATTATTTTCACTCACTGAAATCAACTAATCCCAACACGTAGCATAAGCGACATAAGCCACAGTATGTATGTACTACATATATATGTAACGACAAAATGCAAAAGATTATGGTATATACAAGTAGTAGAAGCAAATGTCCACTCAAATGCACATCAAATAACTTTGACCAGCTAAAACGCTTGTCTTACTTGCTTTTATGTTTTTGCTGTTTTCAGAGGGGGTGTTTCTTGTGAAGGCAAATTGTGGGTGGGCGAACACACACACATACATAGTTACATATGTACTCTGAAAAAAAAACGTTGTAAATACAAAGACTTTTGCCGTTAAATGAACAACTTTCCGCAGTTGAAATGTGCCCAACAACGCTCCGTTGTTGTTTCAAAGATGCGAGCGTTTTTGATTCAAATACTTTTCGTATTTAAGTTAACAACGGAAACTGTTGAATGAAATACTTTTACATTTAAGTTAACAGTTTTTACTTTTGAATTAACAGCAAAAAATTTTAGTCCAAATGCGAGCACTGTTGATTCAAATACTGTTCGTATTTAAGCTAACAACTTTTGCTTTTGAATTAACCGCAAAAGTTTTTGGTCCAAAAACGGGCACCATTAAAGCAAATACTTACGCATTTAAGTTAATCTCAAAAAAATTGTAAACAATAGTAATTTTTTTTAATATAATAGATATTATTTTATTTAGTTTTTTTTATATAATATATGTTTACATAGTAATATTAATACTAAGGCCCGGTTTCACCAAACAAACTTTTTCCATTCAGTGATCGTCATTTGATGCATCATTTGAACAACACGATGTGTGGAAAGAGACACGGCCACAAAGGTTTGCATCACATTTTCACACCGCCAATATAAAGATTATGGAAACTTGTAGGCAGTAGTGGCACAATCCTGCACCACAAATGATATATCAAATGACTATCACTGTCTGTAGGGCTTTTTACACACGCAAACACATAAACACAACTGATTTTATTTTATTATTTCATAACACATTCTTTATATTAACTTACATTGTTTTCCGACCGCCAGATTTGTAGATTTCTGCGCAATCATCGCCGACAAGTTTTACCTCAATTGCTCGCTATCGGAAAACGGGATAATCAAACATACTTAATCTGAAAATACAAAATATATGTATGTATTTTTAAACGTACAAATGTACATATAATATTAATATATTATAATAATATATACATAAATATTATTATTGTGACTTACCTTTATTTGTAATTATATATTGCATATACATATACATATGCATGTACATACATACATATATATTTTTCCCGAAAATTTAAGTTTGAAAAAATTTTTTTCTATTTTTTATTTACATACTTCAAAATTTTTCAACAGCAAGGGAGTTTTTGAATCAAAAACGCCCGTCTTTGAATTTACTATGGAAAGTTGTTGAATCAAAAACTTTGCCGTTAAAACAAATACTTTTGCTGTTGAATCAAAGACGGAGGTTCAACAGCGGAGAGTTGTTGATTTAACTACGGATATTTTTTTCAGAGTATGTACAATGTACATACGCATGGACACTTATAGCTGCGATTAAGCGCTCTTGTTTATACTTTAACACAATAAATATGCCAAGTGTCCATCCGTTCAACCCAGCTCTTTGTATAATTTTTTCATTTTTATACTCAGCTGTACTAGTACACAGAGTATTATAGTTTTAATCACATAACGGTGGATTGTAACACCATAAAATAATCGAGATAGATATTGACTTATATATATCAAATTGATCAGGGTGAAAAAAGAAATCGATTGAGCCATGTCCGTCCGTCTGTCCGTCTGTCCGTCCGTCTGTCTGACTGTACGCACGATAACTCGCGCAAAAATTGAAATATTTTGATGAAATTTGGAATGCAAGTTGGTATCAAGACTGGAACGGATGGTATTGAAAATGGGCGAAATCGGACCATGACCACGCCCACTTCCCCTATATAGTAAAAATCGGAAATTTTGTATCTCAGTCACTAATAGAGCTAGAGTGATAAAATTTCACCCACGTGTGGAGCTCAGGCCCTTATGAAGAAATTTGGTGAGATTTTGAAAAATGGGCGGTGCCACGCCCACTTATTAAGGCCCAAACATTGAAAGTTTTATATGTCATATCTCAGAAACCGTTGAAGACATATCGATGAAATTTGGTAGGCGTGATATACTTACTTAGGCAAATGTTTGGACGAAAAATTGCCAAAATCGGTTAACGACCACGCCCACTTTTATATATGGGTATTATAAAGTAACCTAATAAAAACATTTTACGCGATATCTCTGTCAAATATAAAGGTATATCATTGAAATTTTATGGAAGGAGTCCAACTGCGGATATAAAACGAAAAGCATAAAAATTTTGGAAAATGGGCGTGGCACCGCCTCTTTTTAGAAGCAGGAATATACGAGATTTCTGAGCCCATAACTCGACAAATAATTTAAATATAATGACGAAACTTGGTGTGTACACTTTTATTGGTTGTGGTAATACACGTTCAAAATTTTAGCGAAATTGGTTTGGCGACCACGCCCACTTTTATATATGGGAACTATAAAGGGGCCTAATAAAAATATTTTAAGCGATATCTTTGTCAAATATAAAGATAATTCATTCAAATTTTGTGGCATGAGTTCCACAATAGACCGGAAACAAAAAATATAAAAATTTGGAAAATGGGCGTGGCACCGCCTCTTTTTAGACAAAGGAATATACGAAATTTCGGAGCCCATAACTCGACAAATAATTGAGACATTAAGACGAAACTTGGTTTATACACTTTTATAACTTGTGCTAATAGACACGCAAAAATTTATTCAAATCGGTTTATGACCACGCCTACTTTTTAACAAAGATATTTCTGGAACACCCTTTGGGAATTTGTAACGTGACATCTTTGCAATTAGAAGTCATAAAGGAATGAAATTTTGCACAAAGAATAATATTCATATGCTTAGTTGGATGACTGATAAAAATGTTGAAAATGGGCGTGGCTACGCCTACTTTATGCAGCACTCGCTTTATATAAAATACACCGTGTTTTCATCAAACGCAAACAAACAATGAAACCATACAGCTGAGTATCTAATGTTCGATTCCACTCGAACTTAGGCTTCCTTACTTGTTTTATACTCAGCTGCACTAGTACACAGTGTTACAATTTTGATTTCATAACGGCGGATTGTAACAAAATGAAATAATCGAGATAGATATGGACTTATATATGTATTAAGGTGGAGTGAAAATTTTTTTTTGGAAATTCAATTTGTTCCAAAGCCAGAACGGCACCTTTGTAGCCCAGAAATAAGCCTGTAAAATTTTATTGACCTACTCGCATGTTTAGAGGTGCCCCCAGCCCCACAAAGTTGAAAAAAATAGCACGATCTGGTACAAATGTAAAGTTTCTAAAATTATAAAATCAAAAAACGAAGTATGGGGATTGATAAAGATGGCTAAGCTGAGTATTAAAGTGAATTAATTTTTTTTGGAAACAACAACAACAAAAGTTATTAAAGGTCAAAGTTTATAATATGCACTTTTTAAATTTCAATTACTTTAAAACTACTGAACCGATTTCGAATATTTTTATACCATTCGATAGGTATTTTGATTCCCTTTAATTTGATATACATTTTATGTGGGTCCTATAAAACCCCCCCTGCGGGTTTGCAATTTAAAAAATGCATAATGTAAAATTTGACCTTTAATAACTTTTGTTGTTGTCGTTTCAAAAAAAAAAATAAATTCAGTTTAATACTCAGCTTAGCCATCTTTATCAATCCTCATACTTGGTTTTTTGATTTTATGATTTCGAAAATTTCATATTTGTACCAGATCGTGCTTATTGCTTTCAACTTTGCGGGGCTGGGGGCAGTTCAAAACGTCGTCCTATCGCCATGAAATTTTGTGGGGTTCATTAACTCGTATAAAGGAAACTTTTCATTGCTGGTATGTTCAGAAAAAAAAATCTCCATATGTTTTCACTCCACCTTAATATGTATGTATGTATATCAAAATGATCAGGGTGAAAAGAAAAATCGATTGAGCCATATCCGTCCGTCCGTCCGTCCGTCCGTACGCACTCTAACTCGCGCAAAAATTAAAATATGTTGATGAAATTTGGAATGCAAGGTGGTACTCAGACTGGGACGGTAGGTATTGAAAATGGGCCAAATCGGACAATGATCACGCCCACTTTCCCTATATAGAAAAAATCGGAAACTGGGTATCTCAGTCACTAATATAGCTGGAGTGATAAAATTCGTGTATTGAGCTCAGGCCCTTATGAAGAAATATGGTGAAATTTTGGAAAATGGGCGGTGCCACGCCCACTTATTAAGAGGCAAACATTGAAAGTTTTATAAGTCATAGTTCAGAAACCGTAGCAGATATATCGATGAAATTTGGTACGCGTAATGTATTTACTTAGGCAAATATTTGGAAGAAAAATTGCCAAAATCGGTTGACGGCCACGCCCACTTTTATATATGGGAAATATAAAGTGGCCTAATAAAAACATTTTAAGCGATGTCTCTGTCAAATTTGAAATTTTGTGGGAGGAGTCCAACAACGACATAAAACAAAAAACACAAACATTTTGGAAAATGGGCGTAGCACCGGCTCCTTTTAGTTGCAGGAATATACGAGATTTCTGAACACATAACTCGACAAATAATTGATATATTATGACGAATCTTGGTAGATACAATTTTATATCTTTTGGTAATATACATACATATGTTCAAAATTTCAGCGAAATCGGTTGACGATCACGCCCAATTTTATATATGGGAACTATAAAGTGGCCTAATAAAAACATTTTAAGCGATGTCTCTGTCAACTATAAAGATACATCATTAACATTTTGTGGCATGAGTCCCATAATATACCGGAAACAAAAAACAGAACAATTTTGGAAAATGGGCGTGGCACCGACCCCTTTGAGAAGCAGTTATATACGAGATTTCGGAGCCCATAACTCGACAAATAATTGAGATATTATGACGAAACTTTGCGTATAAACTTTTATCACTTGTGGTAATAGACATGCAAAAATTTACCGAAATTGGTTTATGACCACGCCTACTTTTTAACAAAGATATTTCTGGAACACCCTTTGGGAATTTGTATCGTGACATCTTTGTAACTATGTAGAAGTCATAAAGGGGTGAAATTTTGTACTAACAAGAATATTTATATGCTTAGTTGGATGATTGATACAAATTTTGAAAATGGGCATGTCTACGCCCAGTTTATGCGGCACCCACTTTATATAAAATACACCGTGTCTCCAGCAAACGCAAACAAACAATGAAAGCATACAGCTGAGTACCTATCTAATGTTCGATTCCACTCGAAATTAGGCTTCCTTACTTGTTCTTCTTCATTTTCAATTGGCAGTTTGTGTGCGCCTCATAAATTTCAATGGATTGCTGCCCATCAAGATTAGGTGACACATCGCCGACGCTGGCGCTGCCAGTTGACCGCCCATATTTAAGTTTGTGCGTATTTGTGTGTTCATGCATTTTAGTACCTCCTCCGCTCCTGCAGTAAATTGTGTACATTTAAGATGCTAGCAAATAACTTTTTATTTTATTATTTCGATTTTTGTGGATTTTCCATCAATTGGACTATAAAATAAATAGGAATTCTTCAGGTTGAGTGGTTACAATTTTTTCGCTTGTGTTTATTACATGTTTGGATATTTTTTGTTGTTGAAATTGTGCACACTGTTATCATTTGTTGGACACAAACACCCGTATGTATGGAGTATTGGCAAAAGGAGCGAGCATGGCTCAAAAAGATAGTGTTTTATGACTACATTTTTAATCAAAAAGGGTTTTGTTTTCGATTAGATACATTGGCTTAATTTAACGCTTTCGGGCATTGTCATTCTAAATCCGAAAGGGTACTAATATATTTTATTTGAACGTGTAGATTATTTTTAAGCTTTTTCGGATTAGTAAAATAAATACAAGCAGCTACTAATCGGTATGCTCTTCGTCAAAGAGAGTAGGTACTTCTATGTAGCCTTGGTCTTTTGTACGCTACAACAGAGATCTCTAGGCAAGCAAGACACCAGTTCTGCCTAAGTCAGGCTTTCATTCACTTTTCTCTTTCGTTATTGCTTATAAAGTGAAATTCATACATATGTACATACATATATGCATACCCCTTTTTCGAATTTGTTATGACATGCTTTAAGCGCCACTAATTAAGTACATAGACGTATGTACATATGTGTATATTGATACCATTATATTATTATGATTTTATGTCTTTTAATTTTCCTATATTTACAACCATTTAGTTAATTGCTTAGTTAAACTGAACAAACAAATTAGGGTAACCACGACAAATTTACATACCTACTAAGTATATTCAATCAATTAATAAAACCACTCACTTTAATCAAACTAATCAGTCGGTTTCATATAAAGCTACTACTAACTAATTAAATAATCTATCAGCCACTTCCCATTCATACTTGCTTACATATCAATTGGGAATGACATTTATTTGACGTAAATGTTAGATGTAATGACAAATCTGCGAATGAGATTAAAACAACAGCTCATCAGGACCATCGGTAGCCGCGGCGCTTAGCGTTTCGCTAATATTAGACTACGGATGGTTGGAGCGTAGGTTCAAAGCCTGGTGTACTCCCGAAAAGATGTCTGATGATGAAGAAAGTGGTTTTTCTTCGAAATAGCTATCACATCTACACTCAGAGAAAAACAGCATTTTAAAATCAAAAATAAAATTTTTGTTTTCATAATGCACGTTTTAAACCAAACCATTTTTATTTCAACAATGAAATTTTTTTTTTCATCATATTTGTTTTTATTGAATCTTTCTTGCTTAGAAAATAACAATAATTTCGCAAATCTTACAAACTAATACAATAAATTATTTGTTGCCAATGCTACAAATAATAAAGTTGGCAAAGATTCTTTTTACATATACACATACACTGAGAGAAAAAAAATATATGGAGGGGTCAAAGAAATTGTTTACCTATTTTGAACACTACTTTCTTTGTTTTGAGTAAATTTTCCTTAAAACATGTTAAAAGGTTTATAAATTATTGTTGTTACATGCGTTACCATGGTTTCATGTACTTGTTTTGAAAAAATTCATACATTAAAATAATGAAAAATTCTTTAAGCGCCATTCCATTCCCAACTTTCCTTGTTTTGAAGACTTGATTTCTTTAATTTTGAGAAATTAAATTCCCATACAAATCCCCATGGCAACGAATTTGTTTGAATGTTTTTTTATGTTTTTTCCACATTTTTGAGAAAATTTACACAAAACAAAGAAAATTTTGTATTGGGACGCGTGTTCAAAATAAGGAAAATTATGTCTTTGATCGAGAGAAATTTTTTTTTTGAGTGTATGGCATGTATCTTAAGCTAGGAGTGTAATATTAACCTAGTTGTGTAATGGAGTTTTATCTTGGTCTAGGTCACTGTTATTATTTATTTATTTATTTATTATTATTATTATTTTATTTCAGTTTGTTTTTTTTTTTTTTTCAAAAGTGGATTAAACTGTTTAAGTTTTCATTTACATTTATATGTACATTGTACAGCCATAGCATGGGGGTCGTAGAGGTGTTTGTCTTCGCGCGGGCTAGCGCGATGAACAACAGGGACTAGGTGCGTTCATCGCGGTGGCCGTTGGTCGGACGCTTCGGCGATGTTTATTGTAGTTTACGTTATTTCCACTAGCATGTACTATGAACAACAGGGACTAAGTGCCGTTCATCGCGATGGCCATTGGTCGGTCGCTTCGGCGACGTTTATTGTATTGTTCGGTATTTACGCTAGCCCGTGCGATGAACAACAGGGACTAGGTGCGTTCATCGCGATGGCCATTGGTCGGTCGATTAAATAAAAAATAAAATTTTTGAATTAAGAATTAAATTTTTGAAGCAAAAATGCATTTTGGATTTAAAAAGAAACATACTTAAATTAAAAATGAAAATGAATGTTGATTCAAAAACTCGCTCTGTTCAATATTTTTTTATGAGAAAATATTTTTTTGTGAGAAATCCAACAAAAACAGTAATGAGAATCTTTTTTTTTAATTTTGTTTTTACAATGATTTATATAATTCATGGATACTTTTTTAGGAAAAGGGAAGTATAAATATGTTAGTATAATTCAATATAATGTTTAATGTTCCACTATGTGATGGCGTTGGATTGAATTTCAGGTTGATGTCATGGTTCGAATCCGGAGGAGAATATAAAATAAAGAAGAAAAAGGAGAATAAGAAATAAAGATAGCAAACAGTTAAGGCGAAGTAGAAAAGAAGAGGAGAACAAGCGGAGGCTATATTTTTGTAGTTGGGACTCGGATTGAGAGAAGATGAAGAGAATGCCGTTGGATACAATTTCGAATCCGGAAGAGAAAATGATATAGAGTACACTGCTTAAAATAAAAATAAACATTTTTCAATTTAAACCATGTGTACTTATAATATAATGTTTGTTTTATTATGTTTGTTAATAAAGTTTACGCCCCCGAGGATGCCAAGGTGTTTGGCGAAACGTTGGGCAATCAGTGGATGCAACTACATTTTTATGTGACTTCGCACTTGCAACTTCCTTGACCAAAAAAGCCCATTATATGCTCAAATTATTTATAAGTTGGTCAGCTAAAATTCACAATAATATGTTTTTTTTTTATTTAAAAATTTTACAATGAACATTTTTAAAATAAAAATGTTGGTATTTACATCCCTTTTAAATACGTTTTTGCCCATTTTAAGCACGTTTTCATATGTTTTTATAATTTTTTTTCCCTGAGTGTACCATCGCTGTATGAGCTAATTGGATTTTTCCGCTTATCCCAAAGTATAAAAATTAAAATTAAAAATAATAATTTCGTGCTAGACACTAACATACCTAATAACCCTAATTTCATTTAGTGATAAAGATCCATCAACAAAGAGGAAGTATAGCCGTCACAGATGAGGAAGAAACTTCTTTAAATTTATTTGAAGAATATTTATAAAAGGCATACATATTTAATGGATTTATGTGACATTATTTAGTTTTAATTTTTACGTTAAATGTGAAATTAAAAACTATAATAAACAATAACAAATCAAATGATAAGTAAGAAAAAATATACATATTTAAAATAAGTAAAAAGACAGTTAAATAAATTTATGTGCACACTTCAATAAACATAAAGATCGTATCGCAAAGACGTTGTGGTCGTCACCAATGAATAATGAAACATATGTACATACATACAAATCGAAACTAATTAAAATTTATGGTAAGTATTAATTTGAAAAAAAAAAAAAGAAAAACACAAAAATACCCAAGCAAAGCACATATGTACAAGCATACACATGTAAATGGATTTATTTATGAGGTGAGTAAAAAGCGTATTAGAGAGCCATAAGCGTAAAATGCGAAGTATTTATTTGAAATGATTATATGTATGTATATATATACATATGTATATAAGTACTACAACGCATATAAACGCACAGAAAAATGTTATTGTAATCCACGTTTCACTTGCAAGTAACCGTAAAACGGTACAGAATTCGCAAATCTCGTTTTTGCACATCTCTTCACACAAACGCACAAAATCTTCTTATGTACATATGTATTTACGTAAACCACAAAACGAACAAAATTTTGAAATCCAATTCCAGTACGCCAAACGATTGATACAAATAATTGTTAAATTGTTTTGTATGTACATAAATCCGATCAATGCGGTTGAGTGGCTTTATTATTGACTGACGCGATCAGTTACGTATGCCGTTTTTTTTTGTAGCAAATCAAGCTGCGCTGAGCCGGCGATGAGAATTGAATTGGCATTTTATTGTTGCGCATGCGCAAAGGCGCCTACGATGCGTAAAATTACCGATGAGGGAATACGATAAAACAGCAGTTATCTTAGCCAGCGTTGCCGTTTGGGCCACTAAAGTGGCAATTTGAACCTTTTTTAAAGCCAGGCCACCTGAACCCAACTTTTTGAAAATATGCAATATTTGAACCTTTTTAAAAATTCGGGCCACTTTTGGTCCTTTTTTACTTTCAAAACTATAATTATTAAATAATTTTTAGTTTTTTCTTAAATATAAGAACAAAAAACCTCTTTGTTACTATTTTACTTTGCATTGGCAACTCTTCGTTTCGAAAGGTTCTTTATTTAATTTGTTTGCCAACACTACCCTTGAATACTTTGAAATTTGGTCTGTTCGTTAAGATAATGAAAACGCACGGAACAGCCCAGACACACACAAACACATATAGCGTTTTTTGATCCGTAGGAAAATGCAAGAAATGTACGAATTTTACCACAATTTACATTCTTTGCACTCATATTCGCTCTTTTTTGGTAAAACTCCTACGGTTCTTGCACTTTCCTGTGGCTCAACGAACGCTATAACAGTTTTTTTTAATTCCTTGCCTTTCTCGGGCTATTACGTCTGCTCAACGAACGATCATTTTAACGCTGCGTTAGTGTAGAGAATATTTTAAATTCCATTTTTACAGGGTATTTGATGTATGTATGTAGGTAGCTTACCTTTTTATATGTAGTTAACTTACCACTTCAGCTAAATCACATATTTGCGGACGGGATTATGATGCCACAGCCGATATTCGTATGACTCTTCAATTGCATTCTCATGGCTCATTGCAGTTGGTTTGCAATTTCTGTTTTCTTTTTTTTTCTTCAATTAATTTATTTAATTCCTTGCTTTTTGAAATGATATACATACATACATATGTAGTAAAAATGTGGCTTTCTATTGTGGGACAATTGGCAAAGCGATTTTAGTTTTTTCCTTTGTTTTTTTTCTCTTAGTTGTTTGTATTCATGCGTATGAATGTGAGTGCGTGTGTATGTATATGGAATTGCAATTTTATTGTGTCGCATGTTACAAATGCTGATTTTCTTTTTCAAAACTTTTGTGACATTTGTGTTGAAATATGTACATTGGAAGGGTCGAAAATTGTTTAAGCCTCTACCTTGAGCTGTTGAGGTGTCGAGGATTAGGCTTCGCTTTTTTTCCAATTTCCCATTAAGCACACCAATTTCAAATGTCAACGGTTTTTGAATAAATGCGCTTTGGTATTCACTTGAATAGATATTCATTTTACTTAATGCAAATTCTTATAAATATTCGTAGCATTCGTTCCTGCCAGCGGTTACGAGCTCAACAGTATCTGTTGCGCATAACCCGATAAAGTAAATAGTCTTCCAATATTCCTTGTTCAGTTCACAGTTTTCATTCTAACTTTCTGATTTTCATTATTTTGTGCAGCCTGTTTCCGTAGCTTATCGTTATACAGATTTTCATCGTTCACGGTTAGCACTTCGAGTGTTTTTATGCCTTAAAGAGGCTTATTAGGAAAATCTACAAGACTCGAACAATTAACCGAGTAGTATACAGTCATGAAATCATTCACCTAGTTATTCATAAAATATATTAGGTATAGTAATTTTTTTTCACATAAAAAATGCAAATGCTACCAAGTTCTATTGGTTAAATAACATTGCTTCTACGAATACCAAATACTTAAGTAATGGAAAATGATTGATCAATTAATGATGTTTCACATGTCTTATGACGACGTTACTCTACACTGAAGGAAAAAACAACGTACCAACAAAAACGACGTCAACTCAACAAAAAACAGTCATGATAGTCAGCCTACCTTGAAAATTGTTGCATCGACAATAATAATTGTTATTTTCCCATTTTACAAATATTACAATGAAAACAGCCGCATTTATATTTAATATGACTGTGACGATTGCCAACTTAACATATCATGTGAGTGGATAATGCATCAGATTGCTTACCAAAAGGATCGGCTTTACATTAAGGAACCACGGTTCGAGAAAAACAAAAGTCTTACCTGCCGGACGCTTGTAGTTGAGGAGGTATTCCTTGATAAAGTAATTTGTGTGTTGTAATTTTCCCGTTGGCGGCCTTTGACTGCGCTTTAAAAAATAACCCTCAGCCGGTAATATCTATAGACCCATCCAACTACCAACAAATTACCAACAAATATCTCGTGAACTATAAGCCTCCGGAAAATTTTGATTTCGGTTTTGATATCTGTGAGAGCCCCCTGAAAAAGTCGTTTTTCTCGGATCGAGGTTCTTTAATGTAAAGCCGACCCTTTTGTTAGGCCTTCTAGAATTCATTTAAAAAGCTCCACCAACGCATGCTCATTCACAGCAATCGCCAACACTTTAAATCCACCCAATAATATGCCACTAATCTGTATTAATATGCCTTTCAGTTTTCCCTTGGCATCCGCCGCATGATTCTCCACCTCACTCATTGCCGGAACAAGATAGAAAATCCGAGGAAACTTTGTTATTTTGTAGAATATATAACGCACACGATATCGAAAGGAAGTGCTTAATTTTTTGTAAACAATCTAAATTCCACTGTCACGCAAAACAAAAATTGGGAGTCGAGTTTGCTTTTTACGCACGCCGTTCAATTTCGGCTACAAATTGTATACACGTTTGCATTTGAAATTTGTCAGCTGACAATGTAGCCACACCAGAGTAAAATTTCTGAACGTCAGATCAACAATGCCAACTTTACCTTGACAATGTAGGCATGCCAAATTGGAAATGTTGATGTTGTAATGAAATTGCTTATATTGTTAGATTATTTTTAACTACGAATTATTGCTAAATTGACTATTTTACATTTAAACTAACAGAAAAATATTTATTTTAACTATAAAAAAAGTGTGATTCAACAAGAAATTAGTCGACATTGAAAAATGTAACATTGTCACCGTTGGGAGATATTTTTACAATTGCCTTTTTCCCTCAGTGTATTGTTGTTTTTATTTACATATACTGCAAACATTTTTTTTTATATACATATGGACGTGCATAGACAATATGGCTATAAAAAAAAAATAATCATCGTTATTACTGTTTTATATAAAAATGCACATTTAAATCTGCCACGTCTGACCGCTTCTATGATGCTGCTCTTCTATATACATATGTATATCGTCGATGCATTTGCAAAACCCCCCATCGAACAATTGCAAATCAGCCTATTTGACACTTGTGGCAATAATGAGATTTGGAAACCCTGAGCTCCAAAAATCGATAGCAACACATACAAATCATAAAAACATTATTTCCGTCACAAATTTTTAAAATAACGGTTAATGAAATGGCAAATTGCCATCGCTCTATTGTATAGCAAGCACATCTTTTCGCTCGCCTGTAAAAATTTGGGTTTTAGTAAATGATCAGTTTTGAAATTGTTCGATGGGTGATTTTGCAAAGGCATCGACGGTATATACATGCATATGTAGAATAAGTTTGCCTATCGACTCTAATAGCCCAGTTAGTCGAGAACGTAAACCCGTGTACCGTGTCAGCTGATCCAACCTATTTAATGGGATTTGTATGTAACCGATTATTCAACGACGTACGACGCAGAAGCCCGTAACGCAGAAATCAAAATCATTTTGATTTTTTACGTAAAAACGTGGCAGCTGATAGCTCGCATGGTTACAAGGTAGAAGGGTTGCCAGTTGAACATTTTTAGTTATTAAATATTTAAACAGTAATTTTCACAGCATTATACAACTAACTCAACAAGATTGTAAAATGTTATCGAATATACATATATGTGTTCACATGAAAAAAATAGTATGTCTGATACGCTGTTTTGACAATTTGATTTTTAAGTTAGGTTGTAATTGAAATTTTTGAAATTGGAAATGAATGGAAATAACTGAATTAGGAAAACAAAATTCTACGTTGGCTATTCCACAATATCATCAAGATTCGTTTTTGCGCTAACTTATTTAGTACACAATTAGAAATTTGCGTTTAAAATGTTTGTATATTTGTAATTGAAATTTTTGTGATCATATATTTTTGTCACTTCTATTTTTTTAAAGCTGCTAGTAGTTGCAAATGAAAATTTTACTTGCAGCGTTTATCAACTCTCTCGAGGTCTTACTCTCTCAATTTGGCTCTCTTTTGCGAATTTTTTGGGTCATTGAAAATAAATTCGTAACTATTCGTAAAAATATGTAAAAATTTTGAGATATTGAATACTCTTAATAAATGAAGATATTACTGAAAATTAAAGCAAAAATTGTATTTATCCACAATGGTGGCTGTATTTTCTTAATTGATAACTCTTGGTGGTCTTCTTCTGCAATTTTTCTACATTAAAAAGTTATAAATTGTCACAATAAATCTGAGTTTCTGTAACAAAATCAATTAAAGTGATGTCACACTAAAACGATCCACACTTTGTCACCACCTATTTATACTAGAAAAGATATGAGTTACAGAAACTCAGTACAGATTTCTTAATTAAACACAGATTTTTGCGAGAATCTTGTTGCTTCCCAATATAATTTTTTTTATGGATTTTCAATTGTAAATTTAATGTTCTGACTGTGTTTTTTGTTATTTTATGTTTTAGCCCTTGATAACTATCACCAAGGTGTGATGGAAATATATTGGGCAGCAACAAAATTACAAGAAAAATGTGTTTTAATTACCAACTAAGCAGTAAAAAAGTAACTAAATTAATAAAAAAAAAAGTCGTCAACGACAACTTTAAAAACGATTTAATTAGTATTTTCTTGTCATTTGGCAAATAATGCACAGTTGTGTATTGAAGAGTAATCCGCATAACACTGAAGATTCGTAAAAATCTTGTTTGCTCAAAAATGACTAAACGGCAACCCTGCCAAAATGGAAACAAACTTTATACATATGTAAATATGTGTGAGTAAAACAGCTGATTGCTACGGGCTCAAAAAATCCTAAAAATTGCATACGGGCGTTTGCGTCAACGAGCGGACCACACGTTCTCGACTAACTGGCCTATAAGTCGTCTGTCTTCTTCGCCATACTGTTGCATTGTGTGAACCGTTGAGATTTTGTATTGTGACATGTTTATTACCGAACGTGCTACATTGTATAAATAAATTGTATGCATTTATGTATGCAGTTGCATGCACCATCATTGTTATAAGTAAATATGTACATACCTCCAACGCTGGCGAAAAGCGCGATTGCATATCGTACCTACACAAATTCAATTAAAATTGACATTTCGTTATACCTTTTTGTACATATGTAAATTGTACATATAACACATAAAAAGTTTAGACTGCCTAGACGAAGACGAATGTCGTCGTGTACACGTATAATGTCATTGCAATAAATTTGAGTGCAATCAATGTTATGCATCTTATTATGTTTAAACAATTAATTATGCAGAATAATAAAATTGAAAACTTACAAGCAATATAACAAAAACCAAAAAACAAATGCATCTTAAGTACAAGCATAAATTTTAGAAGCAAGAGAAAAATCTCTTTATTTTTTATAGTGCTTCTTCTTAATTTTTATTTTTCTACCTCTTTGAAATCAACACAGCACTTAAAGCTTACATACATACATACATATGTACATACGTACATATGTCGTTATCCCAGCAAACATTCGGAGTCATAAAAGAATCAGAAAGGAATCCTAAACTGGAGTGTTCACACTCATTATGAGCTCATTTTGGAGTCCGAAATATATGTATTTCTGTTCCTAAGGTGGTCGTCCGATATGAGCCTAATTCCATACATCATATGAGCCTGAATAAGAGTCATAAATGACTCCGATTGGGCACATATATATGACTCTTTTTTTACTTTTTCCATGATTAGCAAAACCAAAAAATAATTATTTTCCATGCATTTTCCTTCCCCTTACCCGGTTCTCTTCAAACGCTTGTTATCCTCTTTTCCAGGCTTTCTTCACCTTCACCGCTTGCTTTATCGTGTTGTCTATTTTGTATTCTCCTCCTGATTCGAACCTGACATCAACCTGAAATTCAATCCAATGCCATCACATTCAACATTATATTATTGAACTTCAGTGATATTTATACTTCCCCTTTTTCGAAACGACATTTATGAATTACAATTATCATTTTAAAAAACACAAAAAAAGAACGTAGAAAAAAAATCTTAAGCTCATATTTCATACATATTCGGATTCATATCGGACTCCAAATTATGAGGCTCCTGTTTCAAACATATTTTGGTGTAATATATGATTTCAAAAGTTTAAGACTCATATTATACACATATTTCGGACTCATAATGTGCTCCAAATTATGAGTGCTCCGAGAATGTTGGCTGGGTATGTAAACATGCAACAGATCTAATAAATTGATGCCTAAGCCAAAGTCATTGGCCGCCGCTTAGCTCATTACTGGCATTGCCATAAACTCGCACTGCTTCTTCTACGAATATGCAAATAAATGCACACAAATAAGCGCACATTGCCACATGTGAATGACAGCGGTTCATCAGCGCGCATCACTTTTGACCACCCATCAGCTGTGATCTACACTGAATCGCTCATGTTGACAGCTTGTTACAAACCGCCACACGGCAATAAAGCAACTACATACATATGTACATAAGCTGCTGCTGCTGATCTCGTCGCATTTATTTATATGTGCGTACAAACAGTAAATTGACAGCAAAAAGCCAAGATATACAGAGACCAAAAAGCTAAAAAAATAAATAAATAAGAAATTGTATGAATCAAGTAGAGTTGCGAAAAAACGGCAATGCCAAAGAAGCTCGCGAAGTCTATTTGAATGCCTGTAGAAAATTGGTTAATTTCCCGTGGCTAAGTCACAACACCGAATGAAACTGAAAAGGCACAAAAGGACACTCCTCGATAAAGCGACAGAAAAGTGTGGGGTTTTTTTTTAGTTTTTTTTTTTATTGGATACTCGCATGTGCTGAAACCAAAACTTGGAAAATTCACTGACAAAGCTGTAATCATTCTTATCTAATTTATATCATTCTAAAGGCAGTTCTGAAAAATCAGTGGTACTTGTGCTATGGGCAATGCCCACCTGAGTAAATTTTGTTTAATCCACACGAATTCAGAGTGTAACTTTTATGTTTCTTTTTTCTTCATTCCTTTTTCAAAAAATTAACTACTTTGAATTTCCAGCTTTTCAGCTGCAACGGTCTATATGCATAGCCCGTCGCCAGACACGATTGATATATGCTAGTGTTGCGCACATTCCCATGAGCATCGTTTAATCCCAGCGTTGCGTGATTCGAATCAATTTTGATTTAAAATCAACTTTCAAATAAAGAATCAACTTGATTCGTGATTCAAACTATTTTCAAATCAAAGATAATTTTTATTTGTGATTCATTTCTCAAAAGAATCAAAAATACCCTCTGATTGGTGGTTCAAACTGTTTTCAAATCAAAGATAAATTTGATTTGTGATTCTTTTCTCAAAAGAATCAAAAATACCCTTTGATTCGTGATTCAAACCATTTTCAAATCAAAGATAAATTTGATTTGTGATTCATTTCTCAAAAGAATCAAAAATCTTTTTTGATTCTTGATTCGAATAAAATTTTTGATTCGAAAAATATCTTTGATTCGAATCAAATTTTTATTTAGAATCAAAAATACTGTAGCATATCAGAAAAATTCAAGTACATTCTCGGTAACTTAAAACACAAAAATGTATAAAATGCACCAAAAGTGCAACAACAGCCAAATTGTATGCTGACGCCAAATATGTACATATGTATGTACATATATACATATTTCTGATTGTCGTATTTACGTTTGTGCTACGCCGTACGTACATACATACATACATATGTATGTATGTGCATAGGCACTTGGGTGCATACCCTGCAAAAATCATTGGATTATATGCTCCATTTGTCGTAAATTGGAGTACTTTCTAAGTGACCACTAACATAGCCCAAACGACCGATTCATGTATCTGCATCGGTTCGTAGTTAGCCGAACATAACAAAAACCAAATTTTTATCGCGACGAAGACGATATGTGTATCCATACATAGCTACATAAACATAAACATTTGGTTTTTGTTGTTATGTTCGGCTAACTGTTAGGTACTCCATCAATTAATCCAATGTAGGTACTCCATGGATTAATATGATTGTTATGCGGGACTGGAGTATATACTCCATTGCAATGACATGCAATGTTAAATGGACCATATTTTTTGTATGAAATGTGGCAAGTTATGGAGTAATCGGTTGGTCCATAGCGAGCACTCCATGGATTAGCGAATGGAGTACTCGGAATTTTTGCAGGGTATGCATACATACATATGTATTATATGTACATATGCCCTGCAAAAATCATTGGATTATATCGTCGGTGATACTGCAAGACGTTCTATGTCGCCGTGAATAAATTTTTGAAGAAGGAGAAAAAAACTATATATATTTTCACTTTTCGCGGTGTTTTTTACATTTTTATAGTATTTATAAAAGCGAAGTTATATATAAAAGCAAAATCTATGTGATTGACAAAAGTGTAAAAAGGTTATTTAGGTGTATTCAGGAAGAAGTGAAAAGTGACATGGAACGTATTGCAGTATCACCGACGATATGCTCCATTTGTGGTAGGTTGGAGTACCCTGCAAAAAACATTGGATTATATCATGATCCAATAATTCTATATGGTCGTAGCGGCTAAAAGAGAATAGGCGATTACCGTTGAACGGCCGTAGATAAAAATGTCAAAAACAGAAAAAATGCCAGCAAACATACATGCGAACACACAAGCTATTTCCACGAATAACACGTGCAAGAGGGCAAAATCAAAACAAAACACGATAATTTGACAGCTTACTATTCCAAAAACAAAATGCGTCCACCATTTTATTATTTCATCATGGATTATATGCTTCATTTGTGGTAAGTTGGAGTACTTTCAAAGTGACCAAAAAATATGCTCCTCTCTCGCAAGAAGCGATCAAAAAAAAAATCCAGTTTTTCCACTTGTGCGCGAAAAATAACAAAACAATATTTCTCCTTCCTTCCTTCCTTCCTTCCTTCCTTCCTTCCTTCCTTCCTTAATTGGCACGTAACCGTCTAGACGATTCTGGCGGAATCCAGTAGAGTGCGGCAATTGTTTCTGTTTCGTGCAGCATGGCGCCACTCACATGTGAGACAAACTGATCGCGAAAACTAACAAAGCATTCGCGAAAACAATTTATCACGAACATTTTTCAGCTACGTTGTAGGGAAGGATATACATACATACAAGCAGATTTTCGCAGTTGCCTAAGCCAGCCATTTGCGCGTACATATGTATGTATATTCCCACCGAAAAATTTAAGCCTTTTTAAGAATTAAAACCGCAGATTCTAAGGTTTCAGAAATCAGGCCTGAAAATTATAAAGGTAGCAAATTTGTATGGCGTAAGGCTTAAAATAAGGCTGATTTTCCTGTGTTGATGTCATCACGCCTTAAGGAGTACTCTCTCTCTGAGAGCACACCTTATTCCTAATGCTTATCCGCCTTGCGAAATAAGGCCTAGATAATAAATAATGCCATGTTAAATGGACCATATTTTTTATATGAAATGTGGCAGGCTGAGGAGTACTCGGTTGGTCCATAGCGAGTACTCTATACACGCGTGCATGGAGTACTCGGCTTTTTTGCAGGGATTCTTTTGTATGCATACACCCAACCATAATTCATTCATCCTTTCATTCATTTATTCGTTATATATATGTATGTAAGTATATACATACATATGTATGCGCAAGTGCTTGGCTAAAGCAACTGCGAAAATCTGCTTGCATTTCCTCCCATACAACGCAGACGTTTGTTGAAATTTTAGATTTTTTGCATTTCAACTGGCGGGGGTGGTGGGATCACGTACTAAAGTATTTTTTATATGAAATAAAGTTTTGATTCAAAATAATTTTTTGATTCGAATCAAAAATTTATTAAGAATCTTGATTCGAAATCAAGTTTGAATCAAGAATCAAAAAAGATTTTTGATTCTTTTGAGAAATGAATCACAAATCAATTTTATCTTTGATTTGAAAATAGTTTGAATCACGAATCAAAGGGTATTTCTGATTCTTTTGTGAAACGAATCACAAATAAAATTTATCCTTGATTTGAAAATAGTTTGAATCACGAATCAAAGGGTATTTCTGATTTTTTTTTGAAACGAATCACAAATTAAAAATTATCTTTGATTTGAAAATATTTTAAATCAAGAATCAGAAAATATTTTTGATTAGTGATTCAGTCAAATCAAAATCACGCAACCCTGTTTAATCCAAAATACAAAGAGATCCCATAGGGTATGAGGATTTTTGGGTAACTAAAGTGTTGGTTGGCGAAAAAAAAAACAACTTAAAAAACATTAAAAAAATAAGAAAAAAGCTTTCAATACAAAGTTCGCCAACCAGACAGGATCACCGCCACGAAAACAAAAGCACTCTTACAAATGAAACACCCCTCAGCCTAAGGTGCTTTGCTTTGCTGGTTGCAACAACCGATGACCGAAGTGGATCCAACAAACGAACAAAAGCGATCCCATTCAAAACCAATATGCAAAACACATATGCATACATATTTCACTTTCGAATCACAAACTGACTGCCGCCGCTCTTGTTTTCCATTGCAGGTTTGTATTTATCTGTACAGACATACATATGTACATATATAAGGGTGATGGTGGCATGCCGACTTGGTTTATATGTACATATGTACATACATTTCTGCATGCAACATCATGCTTGTTTTACATGTGTACACGCACCACGCGCCCGATCGTTTTGTGCTTCAACGCTGTGCAATTCTGCTTTTTCGGCCAAGTATGTAAAACAATTTAAAACAATAGTCACAATTGGTTGGCAAACATACTTACATACATACATATATGGGACTGGTGTTTGCTGGCGTCGGCGTCTTCGCCAAAATTACCGACCGCACATCCCCAGAGACGCAGGGCAATAACTTAAATGTATCCCTTAAAAAGGTATACGTTACTTACGCTACCTTTTCTTTGTTTACCATATTGTTTGCCAACAAAATGTATGTAAAATATACATACATTGTATGTATGTTTTGTATAAATGTACATGCATATATATAACTATTTATCCATCGATCGATTGATTCCGAACAATGGTTTTCCAGAAATTCACTCGCATTAACTGTATTTGGTACTTGGCGAGCGCGACTCCTCGGCGTTGGTTGGTGGTGATTGGACCACACGAACGTAACAGTTCGCGCAGTTGTTTGTTTTTCAGGTGGTCTCGGTCGATGATCGGCGATCGGTGTGAATGCAGTGATCATCGGTGGTATGTATGGCTATGCTGCGAGGCGCCTTAAATTCTTTAGCTGGAATGTCATCTATTTTGAATGTGCCCAAGTGAGTTATATTTTTAAAATACTTAATAAGTGTCTGCTGTGAACTATGGAGGAGTGGATTATTAGCGAAATGGAAAATTCCTTATATTCATTCTCCTTTACCGAAAACATTGTATAATGATCTTCAATAAATATTATAATACACAAAAGCGAAATTATACTAATCGTAGCAATAGGATCAGTTTAAGATTTTCTATTTTAAATCTGCTTATAGCAAATTTCCTTGGAGCCTCTGACGACTTTGGCCTATTAAAATTTTCAATTATCGGCTATTTGAGTATCACAATCAGTATTTAAAGACTTAAAACCACTAGTTATACAACATAAAATTAATACACCTGACCTATCGCACTGACTCTCTAACGACTAACGATTTTCTTGGAAACTGACTAAAAAGAATACAGCAACCAAATCAAAACAAAAAAGAAAACAATTAGACCTTTAGAAAGATGCACGTATGCTTAATTGATCGGATTTCGATCTGCCAAATAGCAACTTAAGCACTTACGTACAATTCCATTGGGATCAGTGGTAGAAAGAGCGAAAGAGAATGAGCTTTTAGCAGAAGCGTACAATCGAAAATTGCTTTGGCACCGGATCGCGTCGGTACGAGTACACTCAGGGAAAAAAAATTATAAAAACATATGAAAACGTGCTTAAAATGGGCAAAAACGTATTTAAAAGGGATGTAAATACCAACATTTTTATTTTAAAATTGTTCATTGTAAAATTTTTAAATCAGGAAAAAACATTTTAAATTTAAAAATGTTTATTTTTTTTTAAGCACTATGAGAAAAAAAACGCTGCAGTGTTCTCTATATCATTTTCTCTTCCGGATTCGAAATTGTATCCAACGGCATTCTCTTCATCTTCTCTCTCATCTCATTCCGAGTCCCAACTACAAAAATATAGCCTCCGCTTGATCTCCTCTTCTTTTCTACTTATTCTCCTTTTCCTTCTTTATTTTATATTCTCCTCCGGATTCGAACCATGACATCAACCTGCAATTCAATCCAACGCCATCACATAGTGGAACATTAAACATTATATTGAATTGTACTAACATATTTATACTTCCCTTTTCCTAAAAAAGTATCCATGAATTATATAAATCATTGTAAAAACAAAATTAAAATAATCGATTCTCATTATTGTTTTTGTTGGATTTCTCACAAAAAAATATTTTCTCATAAAAAAATTTTGAACAAAGAGCGAGTTTTTGAATCAACATTCATTTTCATTTTTAATTTAAGTATGTTTCTTTTTAAATCCAAAATGCATTTTTGCTTCAAAAATTTAATTCTTAATTCAAAAATTTCATTTTTAATTTAAAAATTTTCATTATTGAAATAAAACTGGTTTGCATTATGAAAACAAAAATTTTATTTTTGATTTTAAAATGCTGTTTTTCCCTGAGTGTAGGTGAGTATCGTCAACAGGCAGGAAACTACTGCAACCACAATAGCAACAAAAACCACAACCTCCTCCGACCGTTTTGCGACAAATAAAAACAATCAAGGTGTCTCTTCTGCAACTCCTTTGCAAACGAGGTTAACCTTCAACGATCGATCTAAATTCGCAAAGCTCAAAAAATCGCGTAGGAAAATTGTTTGAATTGAAAGCAGCAGAGTTGGCAATTATATTTTTTGTTTATTTGTGTTTTTGTTTTTTTTTTTTTTACTTTTGCAATTCGCTTTGTTTTGTGATTTGCATATACTATTTTGGTTTTAATTAGTTGACAAGGTGCTTTTCGTTTGTTTGCATTGCATGTTTTACATATATAAAAATCTACAAGTGTATGCGTATATACATATGTACATATATTTGTATATTGATGTTTCAACTCTTGGAAGGACTTTCCCTTCAAAAATTTGAGGACCAGGTAGTCCAATGGCTTTAAAGTAGGTCTGAAGAGACGTGGTTACGGCCTTGGTTACATGCAGAGATGCTTAACGAACGAACGGATTCTATTTCGTTTTGTTAATTCACAATGCTAAATTATAAAAATGGTTTTGTTTCGTTAATTCGCAACGCTAAATTATCAAAACCATTTCGTTTCGATAATTCACAAAACTAAATTATCAAAATGCAACCGGTAACGTTGAAACGAAGTAAATCAACAAAAAGATTGCCTGCACGAGGCGCATACATACACAGCTGTCACTCCCCAGCAAAAATCTGGCCATCGCTATTACCTGTCAGGCATGATAGAAGGCCTTGCCATGGAACATCTGGCGAGTTCATCACTTCTTTCACGCATTGCCAGTAATGCAGAGTGGAATGAGCTTCCATTACCCATTCCACGTAATGCAAAGTAGAATGGAGCGCGAAAAATGAACTGGAATAAATACCAGTTGAAATTTGCATCATGCCTTACATTTTTCGCCTTCTTTCTCTGCTTCCCTGTAAGGTATTCTTTATTTGATTCACTAGAATCCTTGCGGTATTGCGTGATTTATTCGTTCGGCGGTAATGCAGTGGGCAAGTCCTTCCCTCCAATGACAAGCCCATGCTAATGTCAGGCATTATGTCAACGAATGTGGAAGCGATTGCCAGGGTTTTTCTGGATTACCCTCTTAATTCCACGGTCATCGAGTTGTTTGGTGGGTCAAATCGTAGCAGTTCGTGTGCATATGCATATATGTATGTATGCGAGTACTCGGCCGATTGTTCGCGACGGCATTGAGAGCGCACTAAGCATTTCAACGTTATAAATTTGGTTATGATAACGCTAATCAACGAAATGAAATCATTTTGATAATTAATTTTCGCTAATCAACGAAATGGTATTATTTCGATAATTTCATTATCGTTATTTTGCCCCTATAAATTATTTTGATAATTGCGTAAACGGTAAAAACCTGAATAGTTTCAACGGAAACGATTGCTTTTTTTCGGTAAACAATAATATTAACGTTACGATGCATCCTTGGTTACATGTTATGCTGCATAGTCCCACGCGTGAAGCGGCCTAGTTACAGACTTGGTTACATGTTATGCTGCATCGGACCACATCGATTGTAAATTGTCGTTCGCCGCTAACTAATTCGTGGTTGGTTGGCAATTAGGCTCGGTCTAGGGTATTGAGATGTAGTTTAAAACGTGGTCCATTGTAAGCAGACTAGTCTATGGCCAAAATGGGGTGGTTTTTTATATAGTGCTTTGTTATGCAGAGGTGAAGCAGGGGTGGTCATGTCCAATGACATCGCAATGTTAATGTAACCATGTTTTTTTCATATATTTGGTCCATCTCTGTAACTAGTAATTGTCATAACGTAACCTGGTCCTGTACTAGCATATTACGTGGTCCCACTTTTTGCAGGGTTGTTTTTATTTTTTTGTATGTCTGTATGTATGGATGTGTTTATTTTCCCTTAAATAACCCAATAAACACAACGGATTCGCGGCGATACTTCGCGACGATAGCTCGGCCAAAGCGAATTCTTAGGTCAGTCAGCTCTCATTAGAGATTCGCGCATTTTTATATTCTCGGATCGTTGGCGATTCGAGATTTAAGCTCATTGGCGAATACATTCTAGAAAATCTTCTTCTGCGAATCCACCTCGAACTCGCCACGATATCATCCGAGCTTTTGAGTTTGTTGAGTAGAGTTTAAAATGGTAAATTAAAGCCCAAAAAGGAATTTCTTCGTGTAAAGCAAGATTTAATAAAATTAAGAAATGCTATTGCGATAATTAATTTTTTTCGAGTCCATCTCGAATTCGCCACGATATCATCTTCGCTTTTGTGTTTATTGGGTTAGCATTACATATGTATATATTTTTGTCGTATTTATCATGTTGTTCAGCATGTTGTTAGCTGCAGTAGCAAACGAGCAGAAGAAAATCGATAAATGGAAACACATATATGTATATGCATTCAAAAATCATTCGATTATATGGTTCATTTGGGCTAGATTGGAGAACTTTCAAAGTAATCATTAACATAGCCCCAAAGGACCCACTCATGTATTTGCATCGGTTCGTAGTTAGCCGAATATGGTAACGAACCCCAAATGTTTATCGCGATGAACACGAATTAAGTTCATAAGGCATGTATGTAGATGTGTTTTTATTTTTGTTGTGAATGTCTATTAGTTTAGTAATATAAATACATTAGACTATAGCATAAAAAGAAGTTCACCTCTAACTCTCGCATTCAAGTCTTGCTTACTAACCAAATTGACAGGAATAGAAGATCCCCTTTTGATATCTTTCGGCGTAAAAATGATGTACATAACCGCCACTCAGACGATATAAAAATTACGATGGTCTAATCGATTTTTCGCGGACGCTTTCATTAAAAAAAACTATATGCAAAATTAAGAAAAAAAATATTACTGGACGAATATGACGCGTGAAATTGCCAAGTTCGTTAAAAATCGTGATAAATGTTTCTTAAATAAAATAGAGAAAAATTAGTACTTACGCCAACATACTGCAAACCGTTTTAAACTGCTGTTATTGACACGATAGGACCATTGCTGTTACCATGATTTGTGATTTGAGTAAATATTTAGTTACCGCTGCGGCACCTGACAAAAGCACAAAAGCAGTTGCTATTGCCATTTTCGAAAATTTCATACCAACTTATGGCGTTATGAAAGCGATAAAAACGGATCTAGGGACTGAACACAAACACCAATTTTTGTCAGAGATCAACTCACTTTTAGATATAGGTATGTCGAACATATATTTTCTAAGGCATACCATCACGAAACATTTGGCACTATAGAACAGTGATAGGCGTTTCATAGATCAATTTATCGCGCTCAAATCACACAGACACGTTATGCTCTTTCTTTTGTAAACGATTTAGTCGTCGCTCAGCAACAAAGATGACTTGATACGAAACTCTTTTTTACTCTCTCACTTTTATGATTTTCCCACGGGTTTTCTGTGGCTTTGTTGCCAGCATCAACACAACAGAAAACCCGGCCGATCAGCTGTTTGTACAAATTGCAGGTGCCAGAAGGGAAAACACGCCAAAATAAATAGGCGCATTTGGTGGATTTAGATTTTTTGTTTTGTGTGTTAAATTTTGTTGAAATAATAATGAATTATGAAAAATATCGAGGTAATTGTATTGCTCGTGTATAGTGCAGTGCAGTTTATTGTTTCAACTGGAAAAAATTGTGTTTCAGTTAAAATTATAAAAAATATGTTAATGAGATGGAACGCGGGCAGCGGTTATTCAGTAGATTTATATATATGTCCGGTTAAAAATTATTATATTTCAGTTCTAATATATTCACATTTTAATAGAATTGCAAAATAGAGTAAAATATTTCTTAAAAAATACCACCCAACTACATGTATTATCGTTCACCACTTTTTGTGCGTTATTCTTAATTTGTCTAAGATTGGGTTTTGAACACGAATATTCAGAATGTGGGAAAGTCATACTATCCTGTGTATCACTTTTGTGGTTATATCCTTATATTAATTTGGTATAAACAAAATTTTATTATTGCTAGTCTTCAATAGCATAAGGAAGCCGAATAATTCCCAGAATTAATATGTAAAATACCCATTTTCAGTTTTCGAACAGAGTGGCACCAATGAAAAATGTTATAAAAAATGCGCATTTTGACAGCGCTCTCACGAAATGAAGAGTTTCGTATCTAGTTATCTTTGCTCAGCAAGTGGCGTAGCAACATCGTGGGTGAATGTCGCTTGTTTGCGCATATTTATATATGTAAAAGCATAATTACTTATACATATGTACGCATGCTTGTCGTTTTTATAAACGACCAAAGATGACTTGATACGAAACTCTTTTTTACTCTCTCACTTTTATGATTTTCCCACGGGTTTTCTGTGGCTTTGTTGCCAGCATCAACACAACAGAAAACCCGGCCGATCAGCTGTTTGTACAAATTGCAGGTGCCAGAAGGGAAAACACGCCAAAATAAATAGGCGCATTTGGTAGATTTAGATTTTTTGTTTTGTGTGTTAAATTTTGTTGAAATAATAATGAATTATGAAAAATATCGAGGTAATTGTATTGCTCGTGTATAGTGCAGTGCAGTTTATTGTTTCAACTGGAAAAAAATTGTGTTTCAGTTAAAATTATAAAAAATATGTTAATGAGATGGAACGCGGGCAGTGGCTATTCAGTAGATTTATATATATCTCCGGTTAAAAATTATTATATTTCAGTTCTAATATATTCACATTTTAATAGAATTGCAAAATAGAGTAAAATCTTTCTTAAAAAATACCACCCAACTACATGTATTATCGTTCACCACTTTTTGTGCGTTATTCTTAATTTGTCTAAGATTGGGTTTTGAACACGAATATTCAGAATGTGGGAAAGTCATACTATCCTGTGTATCACTTTTGTGGTTATATCCTTATATTAATTTGGTATAAACAAAATTTTATTATTGCTAGTCTTCAATAGCATAAGGAAGCCGAATAATTCCCAGAATTAATATGTAAAATACCCATTTTCAGTTTTCGAACAGAGTGGCACCAATGAAAAATGTTATAAAAAATGCGCATTTTGACAGCGCTCTCACGACATGAAGAGTTTCGTATCTAGTTATCTTTGTAAACGACCGCATTCATCAAAGATGACTTGATACGAAACTCTTTTTTACTCTCTCACTTTTATGATTTTCCCACGGGTTTTCTGTGGCTTTGTTGCCAGCATCAACACAACAGAAAACCCGGCCGATCAGCTGTTTGTACAAATTGCAGGTGCCAGAAGGGAAAACACGCCAAAACAAATAGGCGCATTTGGTGGATTTAGATTTTTTGTTTTGTGTGTTAAATTTTGTTGAAATAATAATGAATTATGAAAAATATCGAGGTAATTGTATTGCTCGTGTATAGTGCAGTGCAGTTTATTGTTTCAACTGGAAAAAATTGTGTTTCAGTTAAAATTATAAAAAATATGTTAATGAGATGGCACGCGGGCAGCGTTCTTCAGTAGATTTATATATATATATCCTGTTAAAAATTATTAAATTTCAATTCTAATATATTCACATTTTAATAGAATTGCAAAATAGAGTAAAATATTTCTTAAAAAATACCACCCAACTACATGTATTATCGTTCACCACTTTTTGTGCGTTATTCTTAATTTGTCTGAGATTGGGTTTCGAACATGAATATTCGGCATGTGGGAAAATCATACTATCCTGTGTATCACTTTTGTGGTTATATCCTTATCTTAATTTGGTATAAACAAAATTTTATTATTGCTATAGTCTTCAATAACATAAGGAAGCCGAAAAATTCCCAGAAATTAATATGTAAAATACCCATTTTCAGTTTTCGAACAGAGTGGCACCAATGAAAAATGTTATAAAAAATGCGCATTTTGACAGCGCTCTCACGAAATGAAGAGTTTCGTATCTAGTTATCTATGGCATTCATTGAGGGCCATCAAGCGACTAAACGAAAACGAACCAATTGATTTGACAGCGCTCTCACTAATACAGTTGCATTTCAATTTTGCCTATCACTGCTATAGAACGTAATCACAGAGTATTCAACGACACTTGCGGGTATACCTAAATAAAAATTTTCCATACTGGGATGTTTATCTCAAGTGCCTGCTTTACATTTTTGCACAATCCAATAACAAACAAGCATTTAATAGTAAATTCACGCACCGTACGAATTAGTTTCCGGAAAAAAAGCTATTTTACCGATTGAACTTCAAACTCGATATACTTATAACGTAGATATGTAATTACGCGAAAGAATTAAAATACATTTTTAGAAAAATCACAAAAAGATTCGTTAACAATCTTAAACTTCAAAATCAAACCGGATATAATAAACATTCGCAGCCAATATCACTTAATGAAAATGACGCAATTTTCGGAGCCACTGTTGCCACTTGTAAAACAAATAACCAACCAAAAGTTGGAAGAAAACCCCAATTTAAAGAAAAAGCAACCAAATTTGATTTTCACGTATTTATTGTAGAAAACCAAAATTTAGCACACAAAAAAATATTGCTATACAAAATCATGTTACATACATATGTATGTTAAGGTGCATTGCAACACATATGTAGCTAATTTTTATATACATATAAATATTTTATACATGTTATATTGAAAATAGGAATTTGTTTATACATACCTAGTTTAGAACAGTTAGTAATACAATTTATTCTACATTTACATACATATGTATGTAAGTTTATAGTCCCTAAAATTTAGAAATATTAACCAAATTATTAAACAGAAATACTTACTTATCTATGGTGCAAAAGGTATTAAAAATCGGTGTTTCTAACTAATAAATGACAGGAACAACAGTGGCACTCCACAAAAATTAAACATTAAACATATTTTATATGTATTATAATTACATTTAGCATCTTACCTATGTACATTGGCGCTCGACTTTTCATATGTGGAGTGTTTTTTCTTCTATTGTCACTGTTCCTGTCTCACATTTCAAAATGTAAAAGATAAATTACGAAAACGCTTAAATAAAGTTAACGCCTAGTGCCAAATTAAAATTGAATACTAAAAATTTGATCATTTTCACAATTGTTATCTTTTTGATGGAAAAAATTGTCTGATTTCTAAGTAAAAAAAAAACTACGAAATTCGAGAAAACAGGACAAAAGCAACCACGTTGGGTTGGAAACAACCAACAGTGGTATCCGTGTTCGGGACATTTTGTCGTTGACTCCGCTCCTGGTCCGAGCCCCAAATAAAATGGAAATAGAGCATAAGTAAGAAAATTAAGTGATTGCAACGATTAACATCATGGTATAAAAATTCAGAAGGTAATTTCACTTTAAACTTTTTGACAGCTATTGAATTTTTCTGAAGTATCTGTTTTGTAAACATTATGAGTGAGGCTGCCATATTGGACAAATATAAAAGTGGAGATTTTTTAAGAATATTTTGGTAATTTTAGTGTTAGTTGAAGAAAGCTCAGAAATTATCAAAGAAAGTCATATATTATTATAAGGGATGTGAAAAGTGGGAAGTATTTGGCTCGAATATTTAATACAAAGCCTTACGCAATACAACAGACAGAGCATTTAACAAAGAAGTAAGGCTGGAGTCATCGTTATGTCCGAACAAATTTTTTGTTTACATTTTGCTCGTTCTTTTTCACTTCTATCTTACAGAAAGGGAAGAAAAGGAGTACAATAGCTATGGGTAATGGCGCAATTTTTTTGGCGCTGATACAATAACTCCAGCGCCACTCATGGCGCCAACTCACGGTACTGGCGCAATAACACCTTTAGCGCAATTGTCATGGAATAATCGATAAATAACATTTTTTCGCTTGTTACTGTTCACCATCCACGTTTTATTTCTTTTGGCGCAATTCTGCTTACATATACGAGGGCACAATTAATTTAAATTTTCATAATCATTTGGAAACATATTCCGTATATTTGTGAAAATATGCTGGAAATTAGAGTCACATAAATCACCATCAAGCATACATAATTGTGACGGTGTCATACGTATACATATACTATGGTGCTGTTATTGGCGTTGTGGTTGCGCCATTTTACACTAGCGCTATATTGGTGCTGGTGTTAGCGCACGAAATTGAGTCGGTTTTATATTACAAAATTGAGTTGGCGCAATATTGTGTTGGCGCTATATTGGGTTGGCGCTATATTGAGTTGGCGCATTTCCCAAATCGGAGTTAGCGCAAAACGACAGGGTTGGTGTTAGCGCAATTGCGCCGCGCAGCGCAGTGTTACCCATGCCTAGAGTACAATCCCAGCCAACATTTATTATCGTGGAAGTGACGAAAAAGTAACTTGAATAAGTTTAATTCAATCGCGGAAGATATCGCTTTCTTAACTTTTTCTTATCTTCGTTCGGGAAAAAGTGTTCCCCGTCAACGTTACGTCCATAATGAGTCATAAACGACACTACAGGAAGTTTCTTCGAAGTGCCGTTTGGAGGAGAGAAAAAAGTTACGTACAAATAAACCAATACGACGCTTCCAGGAGTAACTTCTTAGAGTCGTCTGGGAGACACGAAAGCGTTAATTATTAATTTCTCCTAGTTTCACTTTATTTAGAAATAAAAATATATCTTCCTTTTATTTGCTTTTAATTATATTTATGACAAACCAAAGGACTTATAACATTTTCATTATACACTAATAAGAGTTGTAAGCATACAGCTTCATCTTCATGAAAATCAGTCGTTTAAAACTGCGAACGTACCTTGCTTCATGCTACCAAATTAGAAATTTTCCAAATAGATGTGCGTTTAAGGCTATCAAAATTAGTGAATAAATACGCTAATTACCGATTTTCAAATAAATAGGCCCCTCACATAATGATAAATTGCAAATATATTCTACGGCGCCAACTTGTCATTCGAAATCCATTCCTATACGAGATAAACTTTAATTTATTATAGACCATCTAATAAATTAACCGTGAGTTCTATTATAATCACCTGGCAGGTTTCTTAGCAAATCTCATAATGTTATCAGTGGTCTGTAGAAAAGCGTGATTAACTCGATAAATAACCTCCATGGTGGCATGCTTTATTCGCTTAACTTTATACACTCAATCCAAAATGCATCTGTCGATTTGGCTCGCAATTCTTCTCGGTGGCATTGCGAATATATTTGAATTTTATCCCGTAAAGGGGGGTTTTCTTTCTACATACATATAAACAAATTGTTTTAATTTTTTTTCAGCTGTCTATTTAATACAGAAAGTATCGTCTCCATATACACCAAGAAGTTAGATACGCGATAGACTATCTTTCGAATAACGTCTGGAAGTGCCTCAGACGTTACTTAATTGAGATAGACGAGAAAACGCTCTTCCAAATGTTGGGAGGGATACAAGCAAAAATTTGGTAGAACAGAAATGCAGAATTCAGATTAAAGGCAACAAGAAGGTATATTTTTAAGTTCTTTATTAAACTCATTTAAGTTTTAATCTTTTTCATTTTTTTGTTTTTGTAATCTTATTTTTTTCATCAGGATGTCTTCGAGATATTTTCAATTAAATGTTTGTTTATAA
The DNA here is from genome assembly GCA_960531455.1 of Urophora cardui. NCBI lineage: Eukaryota > Metazoa > Arthropoda > Insecta > Diptera > Tephritidae > Urophora > Urophora cardui. The sequence continues at coordinate 989,318 of OY482672.1, forward strand.
AGCACTTACGTATCTACAGCCTCGAGATTTTTGTTCACAAAGCTTTCCACTAATTGCACTCTAAAAAATACAAATTTTATTAAGATTTATGCACATTTTAATTATTACGTCCATACTTTGTTTTCGCATTATAACTTGGCACTGCAAATTTCGATTATAACGTTTTGTTATTTGTGCTACTAATATCGCTAGCACCGAAATGCACTGAGCACATCAACGGTTTCTTTGGAAGATCAACTTCCTCTATTTGGCACGCTTGAAGCCATTGATTCCTTATAAACGGAATTGCTGGAAACCTAAAAAACTTCACCGCTGAGCCTTTGCAAAAGTGCACGGTATTTTCGCATCCCCTGAAGATGCAGCTCATTTCTCTTTTTTCACAAATTACGCGTATGAAAGTAAATTTATTTAGTTTGCACAAATCACAATTGCTTTTTTGAAAATAAATAAATTTATTTTCACAAACTTCAGATTTCGGCCCAAAAAAGCATTTGCTGCTGTTTACTCTGGCAGCATGATTTCAATAAAACGTCATAAATTCAATAAAAGTCAAATGGCTAAGATGGCTACCAACGTCAATAAGTGATTTTACCTTCTATTTTTCTACCATGATTGACATTGTACAAAAATCTGTACCACAAACCACACCAAACAACACATGACTCCCCAACATGCTTCTCATCTGCGCTACATAAGCCAAACGAAAGAAAAACCAACAACAGTAAAAAGAAGCATACCAATGCCAAGACAGACAACAACAACTCAATTGCAGCAGCAAGGAAAGATGTACAAGTATTTTTGTACTGAACTGTGCTCGTGTGAGCAACAAAAAATTCCATTGAAAATTCCACAGCAATGTCATCAATTAAATTCGAGCAATGAATAAATTCACACCTGAGAACAAGAATTATCTAAAGAAGGATATCGCAGTAGATAAGCTGATTGAAATTGTGTATGTATACTAAAAAGTGTGAATGTCAGACAAAACGAATTGGCAAAAATTTTACTTTGAAATTCATTTCTCTTCTCTTCACATTGACATTTTTAAAGAAAACACACACATAAAAACGGAATTAATATAACCTCTATTTCGATAAACCTTGCCTGAGAACTTTATTTTGGTTTTTGTAAGTACTAGGTAGGTATATAGTAGTGAAGAGAGTTGATGAAGAAGGATTGCTTATTTATCGTGTGAAATATGTTCACTACATTTTGCAAAATGCGGACAAGAGCGTTTTGAAAGTGCGATACAAAGAAAAAAAAGATGCTTGCATGTAAAATTCTGGGCAATCATGCGAAGAAGGTTAATAAGATAACAGTGGATTTGGTGACTGGGTTTGAAGTGAATTGTTTGTTTTATTGAACTTTATGTATATAATGTCCCTGGCGCAAAATTTGAGCTTAGAAGCTCAATTTGTCTCAAGCCTCAGATAATTCAGACCTTCAAAACCATGAAATTTTGCCTGCAACATGAATTTGGTTCACCGTCAAATGTTGCCAGCACATATATATTCAGCCCTATCATGAATTAATGATATTCCTTATAACAAGTTTTAGCAGCATTTGGAGAGTTTTGCGAGCTTCCGGCATAATCACAAGCGGGTCAATGAAATATTTCTGACATCATGTTGCTGGCATCATGTTGCGTGGAATTTCCTAGGCTTGAACCGGCATCACTTCGCATATTTCGCAGTCATTTTAACCGCAATTTCTAACTTTATAGAGATAAAAAAGTAAAAAAAGTCATTCTTTTTGTGTTTTTTTTTTAAGTTCAACCAAATTAACAAAAACATTTACGCGATAGAAATCTAAAAGTCAACCACAATTATGCTACATACTAGGTATGTAAGTTTATTAATAATGCATGGTACTTTTAAAACCACAAGCCGAAGCCATAAGCACCGTGTCAGAGGCACATCAAACAAATAAAAGACTTGGTTATCCACGAAAAAAACAAAAAGAAAATACGATTACAAGCCAAGCACAATTTGCAAAAAATAAAGAATAAAAGAACTGGAAATAAAATTGTTATAAAAAATTATACATAATACTTATAACTGGACATAAAAAAGTTATTAAACCACACAACATGAAGTACACCCGACAATCACGTAATTTTATTATACTCATCTTGTGCATTCTACAATTTCGGCAAAAAAAAAACATGTCGCACTATGTACCTAGATACTTATTTAATATGTAAAGCGCTTTGTACAAATTAACGAAAGATAAAAGCGTCAAGTACTGGTAATGACAAGTACAAAAAAAGTTACAACGCAGATGGTTCACTTCTTATATTTTTTTGCTTTGCTTTTCATGTTGTGTGACAACTTTTACAATGTAGAATTAGTTTATTCAACAAATGCATGTATGTAAATTCATATGTACGTAAAAACACACGTGCGGCGGTGACATGTAAAGGGTGCTGGATCAAGCGTACTTACATAACTGTGTAGTATATAGACACGCGTTTGCGCATGCGCGTAATGTACATATATGTATACATATATAAGAAGTACTTACACACAATTGCGCCCACCGACAAATTTCGGCATTTTGTGCAAAAGAAAAAAGCAACAACAAAAAAATAAAAATAAAAATTAGCAGTGAAAATAATATAATAATATAATACAATGGCGCTATTATAACTCTGACGAGTTTTATGGCCGAGCTTCTCTCCCAATTCGAGGTGTGCTTCTTTTTGTTTTTCCTACTAATTGGGTGGACCTACAGTTTAAGCCGGCTCCGAATGGCGAATGCATTTTTTGTGAGAAGCTTTTTCATGGCAGAAATACTCTCGGAGGGTATGCCGCCCACTGCCGAGAGGTGACCGCTGCTCTTAAAAAACCCAATAATTGGATTTTTACTAATTAGAAAAATTTGTTTGGCTCGGACCGTGGTTTGAACCCGAGACCTCTGGCATAGCAGGCGAGCACTCTACCCACTGCACCACAGCGGCCACATGAGTAGTGAAAATGCATATGCAAAAAAATTAGCAACAAAATAAAAAAAATGCATTTCGCATGCATTTAACATCGCTTTAAGTTTGGCTCATCGTCGGCGATTAATGGGACATCAAAGTAGCGGTAGCGCCAACCAAGCCAAAGGTACAAATATACATACATATGTACATAACTTCTTTAGGCATTTCTGCCGCTTTGGGCAAACAGCCAAATTTCTCGCTAACTACGCACTAAATATGCTTATAAAATACATAATAAGAAAAATAAAGAATTTGCGCCTTTCAAATTGGCTCTTGTAAAAGCAAGTAAGCAGCTGTTTATACACACACACGTGTATAAATCAGTGATGCACACCGCCGACTGCGCTACTTACACAAGCGCAACATATTTTTGCATTAGTGTGCGCGTATAAGCAGATGTCGCATACCTATTGCTCAGAAAAAAGAAAAAAACTCTTTGCGCGATCGATGTACACAGCATGAAATTCAAGCGCAGACTAGTGATGGGCGAGTCCGAGATGTTTTATTCGATTCTCTCGATTGTTGAAACATCTCGAATGCTCTCGATGGTTTTCATTCGTATTCGAGTCAAGTCGTAAATGGCCGTCAGTCGAAACAATCGCTAAAACATCTCGGACTCGCCAATGATTCCTCTCGTTTTCAAAGCAACCCTACATTTCGGACTCGCTGCAAAAAATACATAACATTTGCTGTTGCCGCTTGAATATCAAAATTGCTTAAAAAAAGTATACAGTGGTACAAATCTACTGCCGTTGTTACTGCTCGTAAAATTAATTTGTTTCGTAAGCGTCTCACTTAAGAAAATTTATTAATGTATTATTGTTTAAATAATTAATTGTATTTATTAAGCACGACACTCTTTATTTGTGATTGCAAAAATGCAGCGTCTATATATAGCATATTTTTCAATTTGGTTCACTTATTTACATATGTATTTGCCTCACTTCCATTAACAATCCTACTTTCTTCATCAACAACACTCATTCAGTTTATTTTATCAACTAAAACAAATCATCAAAACAACAGCCGGCCCGCCGACTCGGAACCGTCGCAAAAACATCTCGCTTGTGTAGTCGAGATGTCATCGAAACAACCTCCGACTCGCCGACTCGGAACAATCGCAAAAACATCTCGGTTGTGTAGTCGAGATGTCATCGAAACAACTGCCGACTCGCTGACTCGGAACAATCGCAAAAACATCTCGATTGTGTAGTCGAGGAGCGAGTCAACTTTTGACTCGATTGTGATTTTGCAACGATGGCGATTCTCTCGATTGTCTAAACATCTCGGAATCGCCCATCACTAGCGCAGACTAATTGGTTGTAGGCGTCGCAATTGCTTGCTAGCAGCACACACACGACTCGTATGTGTAGCCGAGCAGCTCCGTTTTGCTCCGTCCCTGCAGAAAACGGAACTAGTCATTACATGCATGTACAAACCAGCCGCTTGTGGCAATCAACTAGCCCAAAACCTGCCACATTCCATATAAAAATATTGGTCCAATTAACATTGCAATGTCCTAGCACAGGAACACATGGTCCATCGCTCGATCGCATCAAACTAGTTTAAAAACTAACTTGCCGTAGCTACTTTGCAAGCCATCTAGAAGAGGTTACTTTTTAAACTAGCTACGGCAAGTTACTTTTTAAACTACTCTAAGGCGTTAAAAATGTAAAATATTTCCATAACTACTTCATTTTTTGAGCTCTCAAGACTATTTTTTTTAAGGAAAAATTGGTGTGAAAAATTAATATTTTTTGGTGATTGGCTACATGTGACAAGTTCGTAGCTAGTTGAATGCGGCACAAATGTACCATATACGTGAACTGGCCCAATGATTGGCTACATGCGACAAGTTAGTAGCTAGTTGACTGTGGCACAAATGTACCAAGTAGTCCAACAAATTTTACAGGGGTATTGCTCTTTCGTTCAACACTGGTATAAATACATATGTGCATGTTTTATATGCTTAAAAAAAAGAAATGCAATGGCAAAGCAGCATTATAAAAAAAAATTACGTTACGCTGTCCAAACATTTTGGCAAAATTTACATAAAATAGTTTGGCTAACAAATCGCTTGTTTAGGTCAAAAGCCTTTGTTTTTGCGGAAGGTTTAAGTTTTTTTCTTTCTTTACGTCATTAACCGTAGTTAGCAATAGTTTGATTTTAACACCGATTGTATGCATTTATTTGCCTGTACATTGTTTTTTTTCATTCTCGTGCATCCAATATAACCTAATAACACAGTTATGCAACAAAAGACTTAAGAAATAAACTTGCTATACATTTTCTATTGAATCAAATAAAGGCTCGTCCTCTTAGACTATTGGGTGATTCACAAAGTGTCATAAAGTCATATGTCATATTAAAATATTGTACGGAAATAGTTATAAAAGACTTTTCCGAAGCCCTGTGAAGAAGTAAACAAAAACAGCTGATCAAATACGACGACTCAAAAACATATCGTGCAGAGTGGTATTTATTTAGTACACATATAGCCTAGAATGCAATAACAAAATATTATGACTTATGACGATATGACGCAATATGACAGGTTGTGAATCCCCTATATGTATATTTATAAGGCAATGAGTCCATCTACGAAACGCATTGAAATCTCTTTCTAAATTATAGCTATAAAATTTCTACACCATTTCAACCCAGCAATGAGAAAAACAAAGCTTGTATGAGAAAACGTAAATTATAATGAGAAAATCAAAGTTTGTATTGAGAAAAGCAAAATCTAATGAGAAAACGAAAGTTTGCAATGGGAAAAGAAAAATTTTATTGAGAAAAGGTAAATTGAATTGTATTTATTTTTTCTCAATTTCAATTTACCTTTTCTCCTTACAAACTTTTTTTCTCTTTACAAACTTTTATTTTCTCATTATAATTTACGTTTTCCCAATGCAATTTACGTTTTCTCAATACAAACTTTTGTTTTCCGAATATAAACTTTTATTTTCTCATTTTAATTTAATTTTTCCCAATACAAACTTTCGTTTTCTCATTAAGTGGTTGAAATGTTGTAGTACGCTACTCTTTAGTGACCCAAGACCTTTGGAAATTCACTATTTCACATTATTGACATTTCCACTAAGACTCCCTTCTCCCTGACTTCCCCTTACTTTCCTTTTGTTAGCTTTAAGTTAGTATATCCTATAATTTTCTACATCATTCAATTAGCCGTTAAGACTTTTGTACCTTGTTTGGCTAAATAAATAAATAAATATTTAATTAGTACTTCGGTTGAATTCTTATTGGCCGATCTTCAATTTACATTTCGCTTTGAAAGAGCTATATAGTTAATTTAAGGTTCCAACACAGCTGGGTATAATAATTTTATTAAAAAAAAAAATACTTTTTATGGATCTGGTAACTCTACCCGAACAGCTGGCCATCTGTTTTTTTCGTTTTAACTGCAGCCAACCTCACTGTGACACAACCGCCATTGTTAATTTAAAAAAAAAGTATTCGCTTTATCAAACAAATTTTGCAGCGTTTTTTCGATTAACAACAATTATTTAAAGTATTTAAACCGAAAGCAAGCTAATTAATATTCAGCATGGGTGCTAAGCAAACTAAAATGGAAGGCACATATTTGCCGGCGACACCAATACTGACAAAATCAACTAATTACACACAGTTGGAGACTGCGATGGAGGGTGAAATACAAAATCAAAACTACGTTTGTGGCACAAATTTTAATGAACAAGATCCGCGTTCACCACATATATGCCGTACACCGATTAGTGTAAGACCCATGAATATTGAAATAGTAATTAGTGATGCTAATTTTGGCTCCATTTCCATCTGTCTACCAATAGGATAGGCCTTAGATTAAGGAACCACGGTCCGAGAAAAATGACTTTTAGTGAGGTACAGGGCCTCTCACAGATCTCTAAACTAAAATCAAAACCTGCCGGAGGCTTATAGTTCACGAGATATTTGTTGGTAGTTTTTTGGTAGTTGGATGGGTCCATAGATGTTACCCCAGAAAGAGAATTCTGCCGGCTGAGGGTTATTTTTTTGAAGCGCGGCCGAAGGCCGCCAACGCAAAAAGGTGTTCTGCACACAAATATACATAGTGCGTGCTTTTATATATATATATACGGTAATACTGCACAGTTTTGGGGTTTTGTTTTGTAAATTTTACAACTGACAAATATCTCCGGTCGACGGGACTTTTGGATTTTGAATAAGCAGGACCTCCTCTACAACGCCCGACAAGTCCTTTTTTTCAACGCGTGGTAGACTGTTGGAAAATTTTCCCCTAATTTTATTTTCTTCCTAGATTTTCTCTACAAATCTGCATGGTGGCGCATTTGCTGAACAGGATTTCAAAATGAATCAAGCTGAAAGCGCTCTTGCAAACTTCCGTAGGAAGTTTTTCAAAGGCTTTACATACAATCTGAACGATCCCCGTTCCCCTGGTATGCATTTCGATCGATCACAAATTTGCTTTGACGATTCACAGGACAAAGTTTTAAATTTGGATGATACATTTGCTGATCTATTTGCTGAAACGCAAGCGCGGAGTGTTGTGGCGGTGGCAGATAAGCTAGAGTTGTATCACAATTTGGAAGAAGCCACCAAAAACGACGAAGTTAAAATTACACAGAATGAAGAAAACGATAATCATGTAGACACATCTATTGAAATTGAGAAAAGAGAGGAAGAACTCGCTCAGGTCGTTGAGGAAGCTTCAGTCAATGAAGTAGAGGAAATAAAAGAAATATCAAAACCAAGACTTTCAATTCCACATACACCCACAACTCTGCAAAACATGATTGACCCACGTTCACCAACAATTGGCGTCGATCGTACACCGATCATCTTCAATGATGACGATGATGATGATGATGAGGCCACTGAGAATGTTTTGCTAGAAAGTATTTTAGCAACGCTCTCATTGAATATGAGCGATATTAGCGTTTGTAGTATAGGTGCTTCCAATGCATCAAGCCCAACAAACCCCAAGGCAGAATCAACCAGATATGATAGACACGGTCAATTGTTTAGAAAGATAGCCCATAAACGTTTGCGTCGTCCGCGCGCTGGCAATGAAAAGATATCGCTAACTACCACACATCGTTTGGCGAAAGATGTACAACAGAAATCCCCAGCAACAGCTGCAGCACAGCATGTATATGAAAATGAAAATACGCTACCCACTTCAGCGAAGAATGTCAAAGGTCATAAATTGAAAGCGAAGGGTGTTGCTATTGGTGTAAAGCGTGCACCTCTAAGTTGTCTTAAAAGTAATGATAATGTGTTACATTTAAGATCATCATCTAAAATGTTGCCCGCCAAAGCTTTGAATTTAAGTATGGAGCAAGAAACCGATAACGATAGCCTAGTATTGGAGCCTTAAAATAGCATAGCCACACACAAGTCAGCATAGTATGGTTAAGATATCTACTATTTAGCACAAATTTTACTTGCACCAAGTAAGTTATAATTAATGGATTTTTTCATACATATGTATAACGAAACACTTATATACGTAACTTACATACGTGTAAGAAGTTCAAGTTATATTGAGATTTTATCTTGGATTACATATTTTTTATTTATTTTTTGTCACATATTCAATAAAATGCGATTGGATTCACTATTTTGAAAACATAAATTATAATTAGTAAAATCGGCGAAGTATGAACCGAGACCAAGACCTTTACATTTAACTCAAACATCACTTGCTGCTTTCTGTCTTGTTTGAAATGCTTATATCGTTTCTATTGCTACACCTTCATCGAAATAATGGATACCGTTCGGGGAAGAAAAAGTAAAATACATTACATTCCTTAAAGTTAAGAGAAAAAAAAAAAACAACAGAAATAAGCTAGAACGGAAATACCTCACACTTTAATGTTAGAAAATTATTTATGAGCTCGCATTGGTTGCTCACCATTTAAAATGCATTAAAAAACGGAGAATAAATCCGATCCTCTGCATAAATGCATTTCATAGCTTCCTGGAAGCAGGTGAGCATAGTAGTGATGCCACTTGAATTTTTAATTAGCCGCATTGTATCCTGTACATCGATCTTTATACATTTCTTGGTTCATGTGTTTGTATGTATGTATGCGAAAAAGCAAATGCATCTCACTTTTAATGTCTAATTATTGTGTTTTCATAAATTTATAGTCACAACCATTTTACTACACGGGTGGCATTAAAATCAATTATATTTGTATTCTTCATTTGCATTTGCGCCGCATGTTTGTGTGTTTTGTCTTGTATTGCATTCTGTTGCAGTGTTAAAATTCTGTAAGGTTTGCAGAGCGAATGTTATTGGCATTTCTCGTTAACATTATGCATACATAATTCAAATTTTTATAGTTTCGAAGTATCTATTCTATTAGCGTTTTGAAGATATTGAAGGTTTGTTGACGATTATCGGCTTTAATATATATGTATATATATATATATATATGTATTTTTTTTGTCAAAATGATAAAATTCATGCACGTGCTGTAAATTATGCTAACAGAATGTTCAACGCTGCAAGCGCAATGCGTTTGCTATCCGTTTCACCTTTATACCATGTCTCCACATAACGTGTTTCGCTCTTTTTTTCTGCATTTTCTCTCTCAATCTTGTTTCGACACGGAAACCAGTGCCGAAACTCGCCAATTTCCATACAAAATCATCTTGCCAACCTCGAATATCGATATCTTCTCTAATTTTGTATCGAAAAACTATCGAAATCTCACACAGACCAAAACAAAAACGCAAAATATAAGCAAACATACAAACATTTAAGAAGAGCAAGAAAGAGAAATGTTAAACTAAATCACGATCAGCCACGTGGAGACGGGTTATTTAGCGAGATGTTTTGCTAGATGTTTTGTTGGCGAAACAAGTTATGTGGAGACGGCTTTTATAGCTATTAGAGTGTAAGGCAAATGTCAACTACCAGTTTTGATAAAGTAATTTTTTGTTTTAATTGATTCAAATCACCCTAATAATCACGGTAGAATTAGGTATTTGGCTATGAATTTTAAATTGCTCAATTGCTGCCATGTAAATGAAATTGAATTCCATTCCTGCACATCTTAATACCGAAACATTCAAAATAACTATGTACATAAATACATTATTTTATTGGAAAAAAATTATGGTATATTGATATTTATTTAAACTTGTTTATTTCACTTAGAAATTTTCGTATATATTCGTTTTATTTTTTTTTTAATCTATATCTTGTTTGGTTTGTATTACCAAGCATTGCAACATTTCACAATTTTTGTTCCTCTGTCTTACAATCGTTATACGAAATAATGCTTAATGTGTACGAATAAAAAAAATATCAATAAATTTATATTTTAAATTCGAAAAAAAAAATTATATGTGTAATATTCATATACATTTATAGAACTATTCCAAAATTAATGCTGCATTTGCGTATATAAAGAATAATTTTTCAACAATTTTAGTTCAAATTACAAAACCATAGATTAAGTTTTTTTTTTAATTTTATTTCAGCAAAAAGTTCTGTTTGTGGAACACACTTAAACAAATTTTAATCGTATAAACTTAATATATTTATATATATCATGAAAAAGGCATTCTTAAGAATTCGACATTTTTAATTACATACATACAAACATTTTGCATATCTTCCTCTTTTGTTTTGTCTTTTCGATATCAATCGATTAGTAATGCACTTCATGCTGTTATTTATTCCTTCACTTGATATTTTGGCTGCAAACATTATGTATGTGTAAGCACCACTTTTACCGCTTCGGATAGCTACGAAAATTATTAGAAATACATACATAAAAAAACTTGAGTTAAACGCATAAACATATTACAATTAAAAACTATCTTATATTTTGAGAACAAAATAGTAAATAAAAAGCATTAGTGTAAATAATATATAGATACTTATGATATTTAATAATCACCCAATTGGTAAAAAACATATATGTATATAGTATAATTTGCACATGTAAGTGAATTGAAAAGTGTGAAGTGAGACAACAGACGCCAAAAAAGAATTTGCACTACAAAAATGCGTTTCGATTTAACAAATTCTTAACCTTTCAACTTTTCTTCAGCAAATTCTTGAATTAAGTTTTCAGTTTTAATTTTAAAAATTTGCAAACTTTGTACTAAATGAGCTAAATGTGCAAAAGCAAATTTGATATTTTCTCAGCAATTTCTTTTTTCTTTTTAATATTTACTTCTTATTCGGTTTTTTTTCTGTTTGCAATGGAGAAGAACGCATTCGGAGACTAGATTCGAATCCCAAATGCACAATTAGAAATGTACTCTTGTTTATACATATGTATATTTGTTCATATATTAAATCTGTTTTTACAATTTGCTTCTTGCTTTTGCGTTACGTTACGTTTACATCGTTCAACATGTTCATCAATATGGTTATTTTTAGCGTATCATGCGTTATCACACACCTGCATACATTTATTTCATTTAATTCATACAAAGTGTAACTACATGTTTTTTTTTGTAATTAAAATCTTTAAATGTTTTGCAGTTAGTGTCAGAGTTTAATCAATTTTTTGTTTATAATTTTAATTAATGTTTTTTTTTTCCTTTGCTTTGTATATATTTTATTACATTTCTTCATTATATATATATTTTTTAATTATCAATAAGTATATCTTTATTCTTGTATGTCTATATGCTCACACGCCACATTTATTTTGCACTCATTAGTAGCACTAGTAACCTATTGGCATATACATATCTATATAAGTATATGTATATTTAGACGCGCCTAACGGCTTTGGCTCTTCGAATGTGCGATCAACCATTGCAGTGTTATATCAATGTTATCCTTCTCTTTGCACGAAATACTATAACAGCATATTTCTCTATCTTGTATACTTGCCAAGTTCCTGTGTTGTAAAAAAGAAAAGAAATGATTATTATTTTATTTTCTTACATAAAATTACTATTTATGTACTTACATTCGTTCAATTAAGCCAGTTTCATCAAGCGCACCTGGAAGATCACGTTTATTACCTAAAACAAGCACAGGTATACCCGCCAATTGTGGTTTGTCCAATAATGAGTGCAACTCATTCCTCGATGCCTCCATTTTGTCCAAATCAGCCGCATCGACCATGTAACTTTAATTGATTTCATAATAATAAGAATGGAAATACTTAAAACTTGTTTATGAACGAAAGATTAAATACTTTCTTACACTATAGCATTTACGCCGCGACAGTAGCGTTCCCACATCGATCTGAATCTCGGTTGTCCGCCGATATCCCAAACCTTAATGGTAACATTGCCTTTGGTGATTTTACGCATGTTGAAGCCGACAGTGGGTATCATATCCTCGGCAAATTGGCCAGACTGAAATTGAATAAATAACAAATTAATTAACAAGTGATAGTAAGTCATATAACGATTAAAGAAAAAGCAATAAATGAGAATGATTATATATGTATATTTATCATAAAGTTCATTGAACTTAAAAATGCCGTTATGGTACCTTTTACCTACATTGTTTATTTGATCAAATTTATATGTAGCCAATTACAACAAAGGTTTCTTCGGCCATAAAAATTAAATTTTGAAAATTTGTAAATATGTTGTTTTTATGGTTCTTCCATTCTATCGTACCTTTTGTATGAGGTGTACAAATACGCACATACAAGCAACTGATAATTCTAGACCAGACCTGTTAAATTCCGATTAGGATTAGTAATCAATTAAATTGTTTTGTTTTTTAATTGGTAATCATTATTTTAATTCTTTTGCAGAAAAAAAGTAATTTTAATGATTACCATTAAAAAAAATCAAAAAAAATCAAAAATAATCATAAAAAATCAAAAATAATCAAAATAATTTTGTTTGATTGTTTTTGATTTTTTATGATTATTTTTGATTTTTTATGATTTTTTTTTGATTTTTGTTCATTTTGTTTAATTTTTTTCAATATTGTTGTAAAGAAATTTGGATATGCATGCACATAAGTATTCAGGTAGGCATGCATGTTTGGTCAGAGAGGCATACAGTTTGTTTGTACAAATGTATGTGAACGCATATTAAAGTACGTAACCCTGTAGTAAATATGGGGACAGGTGTATCCAAGTCATTGTGTATTCTACAGCGACAACTGCACTAATGTCGACAAATTTAGAAGTACAAAATTTGTATAGACCTTGGCTCGTTCGAAGTTTTTCGTACTAGATACGGATACAAACCCTTCCTACACCTGGGGAAGATTCATTTCTAGGTTCAGTATAAGGACAGGGATGAGCGAATAAAGAATCCTGATTATGACAGAGTGTGCAACTGCTGGCGTACGCCGATGACATCGACATCATTGGCACTAACACGCGCGCCGTATGTTCTGCCTTCTCCAAGCTGGATAAAGAGGCTAAGAAAATGGGTTTGGCGGTCAACGAGGACAAGACGAAGTACCTCCTGTCATCACACAAAGAAACAGCACGCCTTGGCAGCCACGTCAATGTTGATAGCTACAAATTCGAAACTGTTAAGGACTTCGTCTATCTGGGAACCAGCATTAACACCAAGAATGATGTCAGCACGGAGATCCAACGAAGAATCACGCTTGCCAATAAATGCTACTTCGGACTAAGTAGGCAACTGAAAAGTAAAGTCCTCTCTCGACAAACAAAAATCACACTCTACAGGACGCTCATCGTTCCAGTCCTCATGTACGGCGCAGAAGCATGGACAATTTCAAAATCAGATGAGATGGCACTTGGAGTATTCGAGAGAAAAGTTCTTCGTAAGATTTATGGACCTTTGCGCGTTGGCGTGGGCGAGTATCGACGGAGATTTAACGATGAGCTGTACGAGCTTTACACAGACATCGACATTGTTCAGCGAATAAAGATCCAGCGGCTGCGTTGGGCAGGTCATGTCGTGAGAATGGACGAAGGCGCTCCGGCCAAGAAAGCATTTCTATCGAAACCCGCTGAACGCAAAATAAAAGGGAGACCTCCACTGCGTTGGGAAAATCAGGTGGACAGCGATGCTGCCTCCCTAGGTGTTCCCAAGTGGCGCCATGCTGCACGAAACAGAAGCAATTGGCGCGCTCTGTTGGACTCGGCCAGAATCGTCTAGACGGTTAAGCGCCAATCAAGAAGAAGAAGAAGATTATGACAGAGATTATCTTTACGTAAATCTATTTGCAACATAGCAAATCGTCTACTGCTTTATTATGTAGTAGGCATGCGAAGATGAATACAAATTCCCAAATAATCCTATTTGAGGAACAATGTCGGAACGTAAGTACGTAATATTTCTGCCTTTTAAAAGAATACAATAGGGCAATAACTAGGGCTGAAACGGTATGGCGTATGATGAACAATAAATACAACTTATATGAAATTAAGAATTTTTCCTTTTTTGAAAAAATTGATGAAGTGTGAAACAGACAAAGGAAATACAACTGTGCTAATGGAGGAAGAGGAATACACCGCAAAAACAGGTCAACTAATCAAAGAAATGGGCTGCGGAGTGATGAGAAAAGACCCAACGGAAGAATACCAAATGGCAATAAAGCGTGCAATAAAACAAGCGAAAAATATAAGAGACAGCAAAGTAGCCTACACTCTCACAGCAATGATGGGTGACTTCTTAAGAGAAATTGGACCACTATAACACATAGGTCCCATACAACGGATTGTTCAGATATAGACATTTTGGACTATAACATCTCCATAAATAACACACATAATTCACTGTATAAATTAATGAAAATGAGACTATGTATCGCTTCTTTTCCTCATTCATGAATGTCATAAAGTCTCGAATGTCAGCGAATGTTACACTAAAATGTTTGATTTGACCACTTTAAACAATTTTTCATAAAGATAAATAATTAGATATAAACGTGCATCGTACCATGTACGGTCAATGACAAATTAACAATAATTCCAAGCTTGTAAGATATGTATAAATGTGTATGCCTCTCTGCACAAATATACGAGGAGGAAGCATATAGAGCCTTTATCCTGTTAGTGTGGGACTTTAACCGCACTACACCACCTACGCTCATCGTATCGAACCCCCCGGTACTACCATCAAGCTACCGTCGGGAGTCTGCCTTAAAAGGCTATATACATACCTGCATACGTACAAATGTGCATATTTCTTTAAACCATATTGATAAAAATTAAAAAAAATCAAAAAAAATCAAAAAAAAATCATAAAAAATCAAAAAAATCATAAATAATCAAAAATAATTAAAAACAATCAAAATAATTTTTTTTGATTATTTTTGATTTTTTTTGATTTTTTTTTAATGGTAATTGCAAAATAATCATTAAAACTTGAAAACAATGGGTAATCAATCATTAAATGGACAGTTGAAAAAATAATCAATCAAGCCGGTAATCATTACGATTAATAATCATTATTTAACAGGTTTGTTCTAGACTCGGCATGATCTCAGAAGAAACAATAATGCCACACAAACAAGAAAATGTTAAAGAATCATAAATAGATTAAAAGTTGTATTTGCTCAGTGTAAGTCTACCCGTATACATATAATTAAGATCCAGCGCATAATCGGGCCACTGTTTGTGCATATGTATGTATGAACATGTATTTATTTGTGTGTGGCCGCTGTGGTGCAGTGGGTAGAGTGCTCGCCTGCTATGCCAGAGGTCTCGGGTTCAAACCCCAGTCCGAGCAAACACCAAAAAATTTTTTTTAATTTGTAAAAATCCAATTATTGTGTTTTTTAAGAGCAGCGGTCAGCTCTCGGCAGTGGGCGGCATACCCTCCGAGTGTATTTCTGCCATGAAAAAGCTTCTCACAAAAAATGCATTCGCCGTTCGGAGCCGGCATAAAACTGTAGGTCCACCCAATTAGTAGGAAAAACAAAAAAGGAGCACACCTCGAATTGGGAGAGAAGCTCGGCCATAAAACCCGTCAGAGTTATAATAGCGCCATTGTATTATTATTATTATTTATTTGTGAACTAAATTCATTGAAGCATGTTATCGCTAGTAAATAAAATGCAACAAAACAACAAAAGCAAGAATCAAATGAGTCATAAGTGATAGGATTCCAATCAGCCGACTCGGATTTATAAAGTAATCGTTAAATATACAAAATGAAAAACAAAATAATAATCTTTATTTAACCTGCAAATCTTGACTTTAGAGGCCTTAGAAAAACCTTTCAAGACATATTTTGGAATATGTTAACATTATGAAATGTCATTGCACCTGCAATCTATAAAACTATTGTTAGCAACAATAACAACCCGCTGCCAGCAAATTATTGCATGTAGTCGTTTAAGAAAGCGATCAAATTACAATTTATTGATTTGTATAGAAAATTAAAATCTTACTCATGCAACTAGGTATAGTATTAACTTCATTATTAAGTTACAATCGAATTATATGAAACAAGAGAAATATTAATTGTATAAAGTTGTCAGTTGTACAAAAAATAACGATGACCGGTATGGTTAGCAGGAACGGTGGCGACAAGGGGAAAACAGTGACGCAGAACTACATAAATAAGCTGAGACAACGCCGTCAATGACCATATACATAATTCGAAAACAAAACCCAATAGCCCGTAGGGTGGGTGGGTAAGGCACGGCCAACGCATGCACGTATGTAAAAGACGTCCAGTTATATACATACATATCTATTTATATGTACGCTTTATTAATGCGTTAAGTGACAAAATTTCGGGTGGGTGGTAGCAAAATTTTCCTTTTTGTACTTGAGCGCACATTCACAGATACACATTAAACAAAAGAATACTCACCGCAATAACATTAACGAATGTTGTTTTTCCCGAAAATTGCAGCCCCACCAGCGTCAATTCCATTTCTTCTTTCCAAAAGATGCTCTTGAACCAATCCAATATTCTGTTTATTAATGCCAACATTTTCGTATTAGTTTTTTTATTATAAAACAAATGTATAAATTTTCACTGTTAATCGCTTTTCTGCAGCACTTTTTCCTTGCCTTCGTTTTCTTGCTTTTCTTTTGGTGTTTTTTTTTTCCTGCTGATTTGATGACAATCAAAAAGAAGAAGAAGTTATGACAGATGGTGGTCAGGGTTGACACAAGCAATTTTTATTTTGTACCAATTTTAAGATTGAAATGTACTATGAAGTAACTATTAAGGAGAGTGCTTGCGATCAGCTGACTGCTTCCATCTTCACAAACACACGAACACATGAAGGAATGTGCTAAAAAAACCAAATACTAGTATATGTTTTTGTTAACATATCGTCGCCTGAGAAAACGAAAGTCTAATGTGAAAATCGACGATTTCTGGTTTTTCATGCAGATTAACTAAATCGGACCAGATCTTTTAATTTTTCCAATCCATTTTTTCCTATTTCTTTTAGTTTTTGAGTTATTTAGGGCCGATTTCATAATGAAATTCTTAAAGCTCGTTTTGTTAAGGAGCCTTTTAGTTAAAGAGCCATTTAAATGTTCTTTAAAGTGGGAGTGATTTCATAATCGTATAAAATTAAAAGGCTCCTTTAACGTCAAATGGTTGTCATAAATTTAAAAATATTGAAATTTGACATTTGGTTTTTTTCTGAATTTTTTGATTGTGGCTTTATTTTTTTTTTTTTTTGTTTGAAAAAAGAACAAAGAAGCATACAAGAAGCGACTGTCCGTCTTGGGGAATTTCACTTTATTTCGTAAGATAAAGGACAGGAACTCCAGTATGCTAATAATTTTTTGGCATGGTCGAAACAGCTAGCAAATAGCGAAGTAAAGATATTTGTTTAAGCAAAATCAAAATTTTACGCTTAAGCTTTTAGTGGATATCGTACTGGGTTAGTTTGCGCCGATTCCGGCTTAAAATAAGGCAGGCCTACAAAGGTCAATAATTGAAATTTAGTGTTCATAATTCAGTACAGCCTTTATTTTTCAACCGATTTGAACAAAAATTTTGTTTAAATGAAAGATTTTGAGATTCGCAAGAGTGTAGTTTAGCCTGGTTTTTGAATTTTAGCATCTTTAAATTTTTTGTTTAGTGTGGGAAATGGCAAGTTTAGTGCGATATTATCCTGCTCCAGTTGAAACAGTTTTAACTAAAAAAACTACCTCAAAATATAGTTTGAAGTAATCTTAAAAGAAAAATATTATTTGAAAATTTTGAAAAAGGTTAAAACAAAAATCCAAAATGGTCCTCTATACGAGGATGTCAACGAAAAAAAAATATATTTTCAATTTCCCATGGGGGGATTGATCCCCCAAATTCCCCCATATCTACGCCACTGTGTTACAAAATTACTACCATTTGCGTATGCTTTTGTCGTATATCACATACATACGATAAATGTCCATAGAAATTCGTTTTGTTTATTTTAAACATAAGTTGTTGTTGTTGTTGTAGCCACCAAGACACTCCCCGAAGGTTTTGGGGAGTGTAGAGGATGTGACAGTCCTTTGCCGGATAAATCCGGTACGCTCGGGTACTAGTCCCTTCTGACACTAGCCCGACTGTCGTGCGAACGATTTTTTTGGCCATAATCAACCTTCTAGGCCGGTGGATTTTAGTCGCCTCTTACGACAGGCATTCCTTACCACGGGTATATTCTAAGCCCCCTAACCCGCAAGGCAAATTCAATTAATGGTAATGGTACGTGAGCAGCTGACTTCTTCTTCTCGTTTTTAATTCACCGTGTACAGAAGAATACAGGAGAATGTCAAACAAGGAAAAATTTTACTTTGAGTTTGCCATTTTGATGGATAAAAACTTAAAGCGAATCGAGGCGAATATTGCCGAATTCGCCGTGCCATTACCTTAATGAATTTGCCTTGCCTTGTGGTAATGGTACGTGAACAGCACCGTGAATTAAAAACGAGAAGAAGAAGAAGTCAGCTGTTCACGTACCATCAGCGATGCCGCTGTCACTCCAATTGGAAGATTTCACTCCGATTTTGACCTCCTCACTCCGCCACTCCCTCTTGGACTAAATCACTCCCACTTTTTCATGTATGAAATAATTCAGAAATTTTGAATCAACTTTCAATTTTGTATGTATAAAATTACAATCTGGCAGAGTTATTGTTTACGTCTTATAATTCTGCCGCAGTGGCAAGTTTTCACTGATCTTTGTTTTGTGCGCGCTTCCATGGAAAATTTCAAATCAATTGCTCTAAAATGAATAGCTGAGTTAAAATTTATAAACATTAGCTGGTTTTTACATTTTTTTGTTTTCATCAGAAAAGTTTGCCCTGGACCAAATGCAAAAAAAGGTACATTGACAGGTAAGTTATATTTCTAAAGGATACTTTTCCATATTTCATAACCTCATATTCTCTTTCCAGCTATTTTATCAAAGAAGAAAATTCCCCTGCTGCTACAACACAGAAATTGGCCTATGATGTAGCTGTTGCAAATGACCATACTTATGTATACGATTTGGATCCTGTGGCTGCTGCCGTCTGTACGAGTGACTTCGATGCTGCTATTTCTGCTATAGTTTCCGATGATTGTAGTGCTGCTGCTATGAATGATTTGCACACCACAGACGGTGACTTCGATGCTGCTATAGTTTCGGGTGATTGTAGTGCTGCTGCTATGAATTATTTTCACACAATATGTATGGTAAATAATTGTAGTGCCGCTGTTTTCTGCGATTTTCACACCAAAGACAGTGAAAATAAAGCCGTTCAAACAAAAATTCATCGATAAATGGAAGATGAAATTTAGTTGGTTAGAAAACAAAGATGAGAAAAGCTTCTGTAAAATTTGTGTAAAATTGTTGGGAAATAATATTTCTGATTTGGAAAGGTATGGCAATTCTGATGGTCATAAAAGGGCAGAATTGTCTTTACAAAAACACAAAATACATAATTTATTTAAAAAAAAACTTATCCTACTTATATATACATACTTGTACTTTTATATCTAAGACATTTATCTAATGCATAACATGCACTAATTTATGTATACAAAAGTTTATAAACAAATGTGCTATGAATAAAAACATAATTTTAATTTAATTAAATTCATTTCTAATAAATACATATGTCCTTTAATTTTTGCGTTTGCTTTCCCATATTTACATTTCTTGTTGATTTCCTTATTTTTGACATCCCTCCGCAATTTCACTCCGCTCTTTCGTCCTTCACTCCGAAACACTCCGCTATATGTCAATTTTCACTTCGCTCATAAATTTTGGAACGGTATCGCTGCGTACCATTACCATAAGAATGAATTTCCCTTGCAGTATCGTTTTAAAACAATCATTAAGGTTGTTCTCTGTGTCTAATATTTTTGCCGAGAAATCATGATATCTTGAGAAATTTGCCACACAGAGAGAGCGCACCTTTAAGAAAATAAAATTCTAAATGACTTCATTGTGAACCAGCATGTTAGTCATATTCTTTCCACTCTTTATACAACTGTTGTCGCTTTGCTTTGCTTGCTTCAATTTCGAATTAATTAATTTTTTATCTGAATAAAATAAAATACTTAAAAAAAGAACTAGAAACATAAATTCAAACTCACTTCTCATAGAAGACCATTGTGAATGTAATAACATGGTCGCATTTCCCGTGATATTTTTCTCATGATATCACATATCACGGGTTGGGGTATGATAAATTTGCCGAAGCTCCAAATTTGACAAGACGTGTATTTTGTTGTTGTGCTCGGCAAATTTATCACACTGATGTCATGTCGGCAAATTTGCCAGGCCAAAATCACAGAGAGAACAACCTTATTATTATTATTATTATTATTAATGCGACGGCGCGCAACTTGTAGTTTTTAGCCGCAGTTCTTACCTCCCTGTTGAAAACCTTTCATTAATTATTATAAAGGCCTCTCCGCAGCTCTCAAGAAAACGCTCAAGAAAAAAATTGCATTATTTCTTGAGCGTTGAAATGGTAGTAGGAAAGTAATTATACTTTCAAACGAAATGTCACATTTGAGTTTATTTACCTCTTCTGTCAAATTTTCTTGAAGAAATAATAGAAAATTCATTATTTCTTGGCGGAACCAGAGTTCAGTTGTGCACTTTTTCTAAAAAATCTTAAAAAAATAGTTGTATAATTTCTTTAGAACTGCGTACCGCAAAAGAAAATATGACAAAAGAAATTTTTCTTGAGCATTTCTTGTACGTCAAATTACATAGATTTTTTGGTTTTCTTGAGAGCTGCGTATAGGCCTTAATTAGCTTTATTTGCCATCGAAAAGCTTAACTGAACATTTTGTAATCATTATTCTATTAGATATATTTAAATTTAATCACTACCAACATATTTTTCCAAGAGCTCTTGTTTTCGCTTTCTCAATAACGCCTCTTCGATATCTTTCTGCGTTGGAACCGGTACATGCGCAGTGAAACGTGGTGCTAACATCTCTAATGGATCATTGCCTACAGCCTCACTGGGTGTTGATTTCTCCTCGCCTGGGTCACCAAGCGCATCCAAATCTTCAGTTAACTTGGACGTGCCATATATTTCTTCCTCCTCCTCTTCATCGACATGTCCATCACGTGCCATTTTCTCTTTCCATTCTTTTAGTGCCTTCTGTATGGTAATACGTTCTATTCGTTCTTCCATTGGTATTAAAGTACCATCGTCATCATCCCGATAACCATAATATTCCGCATCAATATCCTTCATCAAATCGCCGCGGGTTCTACGTTGTGGCGCCGGTGGTTCTTGCTCGAATAGCTCACGTACTCCAGGTAAATCTTTTGCCGCACCAAAATATTTATATCCACGATTACCCGGTACTTCACGGCCTTCGGCATCGAACATTTTCGGACCATATCGCCGGTAATGTGGTCCACCCAAAGCGGATATTTGATTTTCCCAATGCCGTTTTTCGCGTAGTAACTTGTTGATTTCATCATTTAAGTCGCGTATTCGGAATTCACCCAAGCCAGCTGTGACGGAAAGGGATGAATGAAGATTCAATTAGTGTACATAGTGCACTTAAGTTTTCAATTCACTAACCGTTTTGTATTTGCGCCACTTTTTTTGATATTTCACGTATAATCTCTAAACGATATTTCTCGCATTTCGGCAAACTCGTACACTCTGATGCCAAGTACGGACGTCTATCCTTTTCGCCGGACTCTGCTTCCTTGGCTGCCCGCCAACGAGCCAACGTAGTCCTGCAAATACCGAAAGGTTACACACATGTTTATACATTTTCCTGCCAAATGTCACTGCCTTACATTGCTTTCTCCGCATTACGGGCCTGTATTAAAGAAAGTAGAATTATTTTTGTTTGATATCAATTTTATATATGTTAATTTAATGTAAGAAATTACCATTTTTATCTGATATTCTTGCTAAACGTTTGATCCAAAATTGTTTTCATCAAATTATAACCTCTTCTTCTTTGATGTGTATTCATTCACAATAATAGTTTGTTTATAGGTCTGTTTGGTGAGATTTTGGGTAGAATGCTATTTTATGTCAAACTGAAGATGAAGGCAAAAACTGAACAAACGCATTTGTGCGAAATGCTATTTAGTGTCAAAAAAATAGGTAAAAAAACTTTTTAAGTTAAACGGTTTTATGTTATACATACATTGCAATGTTTAAGATAAATGTACTAAAAACCAAAAAATAATAAAATAGATACAGTCGTGGGAATTATAAACATTTGCATAGACTAGACTAAAATAAAACCGGGGGGCACGTCAATTGTCTACAAATTATCGACTTAATGTGCGGTAGAAGAATCGTTTAATTCGTCGTTAGGCAGTTGGCCCGCAGACGGTGAGGAAATTACTTACTATTTTCTTGCTCATGGAAATTCCAATAGTTATACACTCCATGTTAATAAAAGAGATGTTTCAACTAGTTTATCGTTGGACATTCACACGAGGAATCGCTTCACTGCTCGTAGTTTGTCTTTAATCGACAAAACATATGATAAAAGTACTACTCGCTCACCACTATGAAACCCTAAAACTCGCTTATAATCGAGCTTGCTAGCTTTTTTCCACATTCTAGCCCTACTTATCACACGTCCATCGTTGTCGGTTGAACAACTCCCTAATTATAGTGTAACATTACAAAACAAACATTTTAATCAACGATTGTAGACAATTGACGTGCCCCACGGTTTTATTTTAGTCTAGTCTATGCAAATGTTTATAATTCCCACGACTATCTATTTTATTATTTTTTGGTTTTTAGTACATTTATCTTAAACATTGCAATGTATGTATACCATAAAACCGTTTAACTTAAAAAGTTTTTTTACCTATTTTTATTTTCTAGTTTTTAGTTTTTATTTCGCATTCTGTTTAATTCATTTAGTGCTTCATTATTGCAAGGTTTCTTGCCCGTTAGTTTATTGCAATCCAACGCCTCTATACGTAGTCCCTGCAAAGTTCTTACTCTACTAAGAGCCAAATCGGACCATAAATGCGATTTTTGTAAATATAGCGACCCACGCGCCACCTATCGGAAGTTTTTTTAGGAAAATATTTCTTTTCAAGGTAGTAATACATGTTCCGAATTTCAGCCAAATCGGACCATAAATGCGATTTTGGTAAATATAGCGACCCACGCGCCACCTAGCGGAATTTTTTTTTAAGAAAATATTTCTTTTCAAGGTAGTAATACATGTTCCGAATTTCAGCCAAATCGGACCATAAATGCGATTTTTGTAAATATAGCGACCATGGCGCCACCTATCGGAATTTGTTTTTTCATAATATTGCATTGTCATCGGGGTTATACATGCGTACAAAATTTCAGATTAATCGGTTGACAGGAAGAGGGTGAAATTTGAATTACTAAATTTGACCCAAGAATAAAACAAACGGGGTGAGCTAAATAAAACCGTTTAAAAATTACGCTTGGGAACAGTATTGCCACAGCCTCAAAAAATTTGGTATCACAAATTGATGCCTTCATGGTTTTTTTTCGTGGTCACGCTTTCCTTTGGCGATCCAGGGGGGCGTAAAAACCGTTTATAAAAGGGGCGTTGCACCGTCCTCCGATCCTATATCTGAAGACGGAACAGTTTGGAGGCCGATAGTTTTCGAAATATAAATATTTGCTTTTTCAAAATACCTTTATTTTGGTGCATAACTGATTGAAAGGACCACATAATCCTCTTTCTGGGGCAAAATCTACGTACCCATCCACAGTAATCCTGCGTGGAACACCTTCATCGTCTTCATGAGGGAGTACTTAACACCTAAGCACAATTACATATGAATGATACGTAGATAATTTTTTATTTTGGCTTAGAACAATTTTTTTTTTATCAAAATTTTGGTAGGACCACTGCCCATAGCAGGAATTTTGACTTAAAGGAGGGCAGCGCGACAAATATTTAAGAACTGATTCAATGACTCCAATTCAATTCCAAAATCAGCTCTGGCAACTAGATCACCCAGCTCGTTTGACCCATTGCATTTTATAGAACTTTTATATTAGTCGGTACAGTACCAAAGTATTCATATTTATTTGCATGTGAAATTTAAGTATTATCTTTATATTAAAAAAAAACGATATCGTTAAAACCACGAAAGTAGCTTACTTTATTAATTTTAATTTTTTTCTCAAAAATTTTTCGGTGTTAGAACCCAAAAGCAGCATATTTTATTAATTTTAATTATTTTTTTTTTTCAAAAATTTTTCGGTGATACCAAAAAAACCATAAGTGTATCAATTTGTGATACCAAATTTTTTGAGGCTGTGGCAACACTGTTTACAATTTCTTCCTCTTCTTCAGAGGCAGATGCTACATTATCAATAAGGTTGTTCTCTCTGTGTGATTTTGGCCTGGCAAATTTGCCGAGATGACATAAGGGTGCCGACAGTCATCAACGAGTCGACCGAACGAATCGAGTACCCGTAAACATAACGAGTTGAACGAATTTCATGCCCGCATGACAACACAAAAATCAGCTGTTTTCTATTTGGAACAGCCGTGTGAGTGTTGCCGTATTTGAAATAATGGGAAGACACAAAAATTTCGCATGAAATACCCAAACTTAGTACCGATATTTATTCTCGATTTAAATTTTTAAATATATTGTTTTCTTTCAGAAAAAAAGACGTAAGCGAAAATTTTTAATAAAAATATGCGCGATTTTGTATTCAAAGTTTTGGTAATTATCTAGTTTAGGTGACATGTTGAAAATTGGTAAATTTTCAAGAACTGGGGTGTCAATCGACGCGTTTTGATCACATGAACACGAATTCGAAGCGGAACTTAATTTTTTAACGCAATAAAAAATTGTTAACAAAAGATGGCGGGGTAAAAACAGTTTTTTGAGTGGTGTGGTCCTGTCCCTCCTCAGGAGTCAGAGTTGCATTTCTGATGCATTTTATAATTTTCTTGTTGAACAGTGAAAAGTAAGTAAAAGAAAATACACTTTTTTGGCAATAAATAAAGGAATAACCATACGCATTTTTTATTTCGTGCTTACACAAACAATTTTCTAAAAGCTGCCTTCGTCGCAATTTTGATTGCCTGTGTGGATTTTATGACGGAAAATATCAGTTGTTCACTACCCGCTGGCCCGCTATCCGTTTATCCGTTCAAAAATGGTAAAAGGGATAATTTTGAAAAATAAAGTTACTTTTATTTATCGTAAATTACTATTTTCTTTTTATTGCCTAATTTCTCATTTATTTGAAAAATACGTTATCCATTTCCTATGTAGCAGGGATATGAAATAACTATTATTTCATTCAAACATGTACATTTTTCAAATATAACATCATTTATGCAACTTTTTTATTTCATCCTGTGCGAAAAGTTATGCTCCGAAAAACATAAAAGTTATAACTGGATAATATCGATTTTAAGTTTATTTGAAACTAAAATAATGGCATTAAAAATGGTTACATGTGAATTAACAACATATACAGAAATGATAATTATTTTCAATAAATGAGCTAAACAATTATCTAATAACTCATATTTCGCTTAAGTAAACTTAAGCGGGTTTTCCTATGAACAAAGATATATTCTATTACATTTTAGACTCGCATTGATTTCGTTTAATAATACAATGAAAAATACCGTTCAAATGTTTTAGTGGCTAAAAAAGTTCGTTCGGCAACACCGCGTTGAGCAAAAGCAATCAGCTGACACGTTGTTATGGGAAAAATCAAAACTCGTTTGATTTCTTCGATACGGGCGGCTATGGGCGTTTATGTCAGCGTCGGTGAGATTTCGTTTACATGCAACTCCCATAAGATAGATCGTGTCAGCTGACACGGGTATGTGCGGGCGTTGATGACTGTTGGAACCATAAGTGTGATAAATTTGCCGAGCACAACAACAAAATACACGTCTTGTCAAATTTGGAGTTTCGGCAAATTTCTCATACCCCAACCCGTGATATTTGATATCGTGAGAAAAATATCACGGGAAATGCAACCATGTTATCACATTCACAATAGTCTTCTATGAGAAGTGAGTTTGAATTTATGTTTCTAGTTCTTTTTTTAAGTATTTTATTTTATTCAGATAAAAAATTAATTAATTCGAAATTGAAGCAAGCAAAGCAAAGCGACAACAGTCGTATAAAGAGTGGAAAGAATATGACTAACATGCTAGTTCACAATGAAGTCAGTTAGAATTTTATTTTCTTAAAAGTGCGCTCTCTCTGTGTGGCAAATTTCTCAAGATATCATGATATCTCGGCAAAAAGATTAGACACAGAGAACAACCTTTATATATTGACGAAATCCGTGGATCGCGATTCATATTGACAGTGTAGCATCGAGTATTGATGGATCGCGATCCCGGATCGCGAATTTTTAGAAATTTTGCGATCCGCGATCCGGATCGCAATATTGACAATATGGATTGACTGTGTAGCATGGAAATTTTGCGATCCATTAAAATGCGTGTATATTTAGAAATTTAGAAATCCGCGATCCGGATCGCAATATTGACAATACGGATTGACTGTATAGCATGAAAATTTTGCGATCCATCAAAATGCGTGTATTTTTAGAAATTTTGAAATCCGTGATCTGGATCGCAATATTGGCAATAAACGAATTGAAAGTGAAAGTGGGAAAAGGACGGAAGTAAAATATTTTGAATCTCAGAGCGAGAAAAATATCGCAATATTCATATTGAACGTGTAGCACCAGTTTGCAATTCATCAAACCATCAATATGAATCGCGATTCAAATATCGCGATTCATATTGACAGTGTAGCATTTGCCAGAGATTTTGACACATTTTAGGAAAGTACCCACACAAATTCTGTGTGCAGATTCCTACAAATAGCTAGTCTTCTTTCTCGCTCACATCCTCTGATCCTCTCGCTCCTTTGTGGTAAAATATAGACATGAGTGAAACTGCGATTTTTCGATATCTGTGATTTCGGTGATTGCTATTTTTAAATCACTGTGATTTTAAACTGCTATTGCGATTTCATGGACTGGTATAAAATCATCAGTTACCGGTAGAGATTAATTTTGCGTTTTCTGAGCGATATAACCTGTCTTTCTTTTATGTTAACAAAATGATAGCAATAACAACGTATTCCGCAGTAATATCGCTGTTTGTAAATATTTTTCAAAGACAAATCGTAAATTCAATAATTTTTTTTTCTTATATTTCTATATATGTACGTATGTGGTCTGCTCAGAAGTGTAAACAAAAGGAAATTTATATTGCTTTTGCGATTCAAATAGGTGAACTGCTTACTTGCTACATCGATAGCAGTTCCAATAAGTAGTGAACTGCGATTTTGAAAAAGTGATCGCAGTTGCGATTTGCGATTTTTTATTCACAGTGAAAAAATCACCGTTTGCGATATATCGCTCATCACTAGTAAAATACCTGCAAATCATCATACGCTTTCCTACACTCAACAAACGCTATTTATCTTTATCATTAAGGTTGTTCGGCAGTCTAATATTTTTGCCTGTGTGATTTTGGCCTGGCAAATTTGCAGAGACGTTAGTTTGATATATTTTCCGAGCACAACAACAAAATACACGTGTTGTCAAATTTGAAGTTTCGGCAAATTTCCCTCTATTTTTTTTATCTATATGTATTTGAACAACAAACGGGCTTCAAACAAACTCTATCTTTTCGAATTGCTCGATTCCCGGGTATCTAGAGCTCTACTACATAACACAATCTTAGGGCCGTTTACTCAACCTCTGATTAACGCTAACCACGGTTAAAGTTCGGTTAAACATCATTATCGACTTCATCAAACCATGTATTTAATATGTTGTCGATAATGCAATCCATAGCTTAACCGGAGCTTTGTCCTCCGGTTAGCGTTAATCAGAGGTTGAGTAAACGGCCCTTACTGTTCCAAAATATTCACGCCTGTCGCAGAATCCGACTCGGAATTGCATTTTGTCGGAATTGCAAACCGATATCGATTTCATTTGGTGTCGTGAATTCCGACCGGATTGCAATTTTTCGAACTTGAGCAAAACCGATATTCGAAATCAGTTGTTTTTGTCCATCTCTAAATTAATGTACTTATAGGGCCGTCACAATGAATACTTTTCCGTCAATCCAGCAATCCGTTTTTTTTTTTGGATGAGTTATGCATTGACAGACGGCAGCGATAATCCGGAATATCTAGCTAATTCGGACTTAACTTGAGAATTAAGTGGAGGTAATCCGGAATATCTCTTGAGTTAGTCCTCAAAATTTTAGCGGATTAGAGCATTTTGTAATGACAACCCTGGTGAAAAATGTCTATTGTGAATGAAAGGGAAGAGAAAGAAGAATCCAAGGCAGGTAGGCGCATAAGTGAATTCAGAAATTTCGAATGTAATTTGTTATTGTAATTGGTAGTGTAATGTCAAAATGATATTTCGCCTTGGTTGAAATCTGAATTCGTTTGGAACTCGCCCATTCCTATTGACCATGATGTGAATTCGTTTTGGTTTTGACATTACCCTACCTTTGGAAATAAAACAAGAAGTGTCAAATTTAAGTGTTTTTTTGTGTGTATTAGTGCAATCGGCAGCCGTTGTGCAACACGTACTTGTTGTCGGCTCGCGGCGAGGAAAATCAAAAATTTTTGATATTTGCGTCAATCACCCGACACTAACACATATGCAATTCCTCTCAATCCAGATTGTAAGTTGCCGAAGGTCTTAAAATATCGTGATCCATATCACGATCCATCAATGTCCGTGTCCAAACACAGCAACT
Organism: Urophora cardui; assembly: GCA_960531455.1. Lineage (NCBI taxonomy): Eukaryota > Metazoa > Arthropoda > Insecta > Diptera > Tephritidae > Urophora > Urophora cardui. Next base: position 1,018,398 of record OY482672.1, read on the forward strand.
CTGCCGCGAAATTATTCAACGATTCTCTTTTGTGCCGCTGTTCTGTCTTCCATTTGTCCAAACACATCAACTCGTCGCTCGCCAACTTTTGTTCATTTTAGCTTTGTTCGCGTACTTTCTCCAACAGCATTTACTCAGCAGCCTCCAACAGCCAGGTGTTGGAGAAAAATGTCACCTATCCTCTCACAAGAGAAAAATATCGTAAGAGGTAAACGAACACAAAATTTGCAGAGTTCAACAGCTTTGGCAAACAGCTGATTTTTATTTACATTCACAAGCCCCAAATTCAAAGGATAAAAAGGATTAAAATTAAAATGATAATAAAATTGGTGGAAATTATTGCTGTTAATTATGTATATATGTACATATAACATAAAAATAATAAAATAAAACATAGTTTTTTTTCTTATTTAATTTCTTTTGATTCGCTTTGGGTTTCGTTTTGGTCAGTCTTTTGTCACCTCGCGATAACCTCCTCAATCTAAAAATCGTTCGCATAGGCTCGCAAAAAGGTTCGGAAATGTATCCGGAACTCTCTTTTACAATAAATCGGCACTGTTTGTTCTATATAAATGCTAATGGAGTTACAATTCTGCCTGAAAACAGTGGAGATATATGCACATATGTATGTATCTGCAATACAATTAACTTCATGTTGTTGTTGTTGTAGCCACCAAGACACTCCCCGAAGGTTTTGGGGAGTGTAGGGGATGTGACAGTCCTTTGCCGGATAAATCCGGTACGCTCGGGTACTAGTCCCTTCTGACACTAGCCCGACTGTCGTACGAACGATTTTTTCTGGCCATAATCAACCTTCTAGGCCGGTGAATTTTAGTCGCGTCTTACGACAGGCATTCCTTACAACGGGTATATTCTAGACCCCCTAACCCGCTGGGGTTCGCTGTTCGTCCGGCCCTGGCCATGCTTTAAAAAAATAACCCTCTATGGACCGATCCACAGTACTTTTGAGTAGAACAAACTTTAGCGTTGGCGGCATTTGGCCGCGCTTTAAAAAAAATAGCCCCAGCCAGCAAAATTTCCTTTCTCGAATTATATCTGCGGAGCGATCGGGAGTGTTATAATTAGTAAAATTAACATCCATAGGAGATTTCCCGAAAGTTCCAGTGGTTTGAAAATAAATACGGCGGGCGCATTATACTGAAGCCGACCCACTGCAGAACTACTCTCGGAGGGTGTGCCACCCACAGCCTAGAGTGGCTGCTATTTTTAAAATCCGGATAATTGGGTTTTAGTTAGAATTTGTTGTCTATCTAGGCTCAGTGAACCTCTCAGGAAATATTCTGTAGATGATAACTCATCTTATATTAACACTTTCAACTATTATTAAATTATAATATTAAAGTTCTCCAGAAATAGAATTCTCCCGGCTGAGGGTTTTTTTGTAAAGCGCGGCTGAAGGCAAAAGGTGTTCTATACAAAACAACTGTGGATTGCTCCATGGATATTAATCCAGAAAGAGAATTCTGCCGGCTGAGGGTAATTTTATTGAAGCTCTGGAAAATTAATTGTTATCGGATCGGATCATGGATCATTATATTACAATTTACTAAGGTACATAATATGCATATAAATACTTCGCAAAAAGTATGTAACTTATTTTGCATATTTAATTTATCCATATTTGTTGCCAATTTAGTGTATTTTTCCAATTTTATAATTGATTTGTATATTTTGCAAATCTTGTTACTTGCAAAAATTCAAGTCAGCTGTTGTTTGATCAGCTGTTTTCCTGTTGGAAAATTGCTGTTGGCAAAAATTTGTTCAACAGAATTCAACAGCTTCGCACAAAATGAAATGTCAGTTTTCTCTCTCAGTTGGTTCTCTTTTGTTTTGAGATTTGGCGTAAAAAAACGGCGACAAAGTGTTTGTTTTTAAAAGTTTTCGAAAAACATCAAAAAATATCCGTAAACGAACAAAGCTTATGTTTTGTTCTGGCATTCTTCGAACGCTCTGATTGGTCGTTGGCGATAAGAATGACAGCACAAAGCGTGTTGGCTGAGCACCGACGACTTAGTGCCCCCCCTCATTACCTCGTCGCCTTCTCGCCTACAAACAATCAAAAGCAGCGGGTTGCTCAACTATTTGTCTCCGTGTTTGGACGTCGACAATGGGTCATATTTTTTATATTTGCTTTTGCTTAAGATTTCTGACTTCTTACTCAAATTTTTAAATTTGGTTCATACAAATTAATGTCAAATTTCTGAAATTTTGAGTAAAAGCATTTGCTTGGATTTTATTAATATGGCCCAATATCTGATGCTACACCATCAATCCATATCACGTATTGACAGTATGGATTGATGGTGTAACAGGAGCCTATGGTAAATTCATTTGTCCCAGGATCCAACAATAATAGTGCAACTCTAATGAACCGTATGCAGATGCGTATGCGTGTGCGTGTCACTGACAGCCGTGTTGCATACCTGTGTTTAAATGAGGCAAACTCCAGTGGCACGGATGTAAATGCACCACACGCATAGAAAATTCGAAGATGATTTCGAACACGCATTCGAATGCAGCTAAGTTGAAAACTTTCTACTTCTATGCGTTTTCTATGCGTTTCGCAGCCAATATTAATTTGGTTGCTACATCGGTATACATATTTAATCGTAAAAACTTCGTTAAATTGATTTAAAGTGAAGTAGTGAAAATTTGTTTGCCAGCAGAAATGTTAATTAAAAGGTGTTTTAAATATATTTAGAAATGGTTAATATTAATTATATGTTAATTACTATCTGCATATCCATGTACATAGTACATGAATTTAAATTACATATACATATGTAGTTACCCGTGTAAAAATACATAATGGAAACTTAAATAAGTTTAACTGTGAAAAAATATTTAAGTGAAATGAGTACTCTTTTGAATAGGCAGTTTTCGCCTTGGTATAACAGAACACCAGATTTCAGAGGTTGTGCATATATGTACATACATATTTGTATTAACCAAAATTTATAGTCTGATATTTTAAAGCAAAGCAACTGTAATTCTTACAATACATAAAAATCAATGGATAGCAATTTGGCAATGTGGCCGCTGTGGCGCAATGGGTAGAGCACTCGCCTGCTATACCAGAGGCCTCGGGTTCTAACCCCAGTCCGGACAAACACCAAAAAAATTTGTCTAATTAATTAAAAACCAATTATTTGGGTTTTTAGAAATACCGGTAACCTTTCGGCAGTGGGCGGCTTACCCTCCGAGTGTATTTCTTCCATGAAAAAGCTTCTCACAAAAAATGCATTCGCCGTTCGGGGCCGGCATAAAACTGTAGGTCCACCCAATTAGCAAAAACAAAAGGAGCACTTCTCGAATTGGGAGAGAAGCTCGGTCATTAAACTCGTCAGAGTTATAATAGCGCCAGTGTATTATATTATTATTAATTTGGAACTGATCCACTTCACGGGTTTTCATCAAATTAAAGAAACACTAACTTCCCTTTCCAAAAACAAATCACGTACTCGAATGTTACTTTTTTTTTTTTTTTAATAATTTTAAAGTATTCCTTATATACGGCAATAACACTTCCTATCATAATTAATATCAATTCTAAATCGTCATCCACTATACATTTTGTTAAATCTTTCGCGAATTGGTAAAATATGTATTTTCAAAAATAACAATGGCGGGAATTGTATATATGTATGTAGTGTAATTGATAGACGCAACCATGCGCATACACTGGAGCAGCCAGGGCCGCACGCAAGAAAACGTTTAGATGCGCATACGCACACGCATTCGCATACGGTGCATTAGAGTTGGACTATAAGGTCGGCTTTTCAGATCAGCCGACTTCTTCTTTTTCTTCAACAGCTATCCAATTTCTTTGCTTCTGCATATTCTATACATACATTCGTGTTTACTATTGGTCAAATTCTTCGTTCTCTGAGTTTCTCCATCATTCGCTCGTGAGCTGAATGTCAAATTATTTCGTTCTCCTTTCAGTTTTGACATTCCGTTTGACATTCAGCTCACGGCATGTTTGTGTATGTACCATGGACCGACCTGGTAATTGGATCATGATTTGTCCGAAACATTTGATTTTTCCATGATCCAATTACCAGGTCGGTCCATGGTACATACACACAAACATGCCGTGAGCTGAATGTCAAACGGAATGTCAAAACTGAAAGGAGAACGAAATAATTTGACATTCAGCTCACGAGCGAATGATGGAGAAACTCAGAGAACGAAGAATTTGACCAATAGTAAACACGAATGTATGTATAGAATATGCAGAAGCAGAGAAATTGGATAGCTGTTGAAGAAAAAGAAGAATTCAGCTGATCTGAAGAGCCGACCTGTATTGGTGGATCCTGGATTTTTCTATTGTGAACTCCATTCCATACATTCCCGCCTGTTTTTGTAAAATCTATTGCGTCGGCGAAAAGTCTGCAAAAAAGTTTAAGGTACTCTGAAAGCTTAGAAAAGAAAACAGAAAACATTGAAAAATATTCAAGAAATCAATTTTAATATTAATAAAATATAATAGTTCATATAAATTTATTTGAACATGCCCGGAATAACTCCTTTGTCAACCGGCGTTATAGAGGTAAGCAAATTCGTCGGCAGCTGCATTGCTACTGCTACAGTAACAACAATAACACTGCATTGCGAAATAGTGGTAATGGTAAAAAAGTTAATCATTTTTATTTTAAATAGCGCATAATGCGCGGTGAGGAGGTTGATAAACCAGTTCTTCAAATCTTGGGTACAAAGAAAATCACCGGTGGTGAAACCGATCGTCTTCGCCTACTCATTTCTGATGGAAAATATATCAACAGTTATTCCATGTTGGCCACACAGTTGAATCATTTACATGCGGAAGGAAAATTAGCCGAATACACTATTATCCAGGTGGATAAATATATAACATCCGTGGTCAATGGAAACAATACTGGAAAGTATGTACAAAAATTGAGGGTCGGCTTCGGTATAATGCGTCCGCAGTACTTATTTTCAAAGCACTAAGAATTTTTGGAATTTTTCAAAGACACTCAGAAATTGTTCTGTGGATGTTCATTTTACTAATTTTCCGACTACGCAAAAATACTGACTGAATCGCTCCACAGATAGAACTCCAAAAGGGGAATTCTGAGAGTTATATTTTATTAAAGCACGGCCGAAGGCCGTCAATGTATAAGTTCAACACAAAAATACTATATTATTAATAAACTACAAGTTTCCGCAAGATTTCGCTTGCATTTTAGGGATCGATTTGAACCACCACCCTCTCCCCCCCAAAAAACAAAAATTCCGGGGCCGGGCGCATTATATCGAAATTTCTACAAAATTCATACAATGTTAAAAGTTTTTATATTTTCGAAACGCTTATGTGTCTTTAACTTTTTAATTGTGCTTTTCCATGTTTTTTTTTTTTTTTCTGCAGGCGTGTACTTATCATTCTCGAATTGAGTGTTCTGAATGCAGGTCCAGAGGTTGGCAGAAAAATTGGCACACCCGTATCGTATACAGATGATGCGGGAGCACAAAGTAAAGCCAGCACCAGTGCCACTACAAGTAGCATCACAAGCACTGCAAAACCAAGTGCACCGAAAAATGAAAACAAACTATTTATACTCAACAATAATAACAGCAGCGTATTAAATCAATCATTGGATGCCGGATTTACTCATCCCATATCTAGTTTAAGTCCATATCAAAATAAATGGGTTATTAAAGCACGCGTCACCTCCAAAGGTCCCATGCGCACCTGGAGTAATGCCAAGGGTGAAGGCAAACTTTTCAGTATGGATTTAATGGATGAGTCCGGAGAGATAAGAGCAACAGCTTTTCGTGAGCAAGCGGAAAAGTTTTACGATTTAATTGAAGTAGACCGTGTCTACTTCATATCGAAATGTCAACTTAAACCGGCTAATAAGCAGTTTAGTAATTTGAACAATGATTATGAAATGACAATGACGAGCGAAACCGCAATACAGGCATGTGAGGAGGATGATAACGATATACCGGAAATCAAATATAATTTGGTACCAATATCACAAATAGCAAATCTAGAGCCACGCACAAGTGTTGGTGAGTGAAGTGATTATAAAAAAACAAAAACCTTACATATTAAAAAATCTTTCATCTTTTCAGATACAATTGGCATTTGCAAAGAGGTTGGCGAATTGCAAGCCTTCACTTCCCGCACAACCAATAAGGAATTCAAAAAACGCGAGCTAACACTCGTCGATTCGAGCAATGCTGCGGTAAAAGAATAGTGAGACTCAGCAGGAATTCTAAATGACGTACATATGTCTTTTTTTATATTGTAGGTAAATTTAACCTTATGGGGTGATGAAGCTGTTAATTTCGATGGACACGTACAGCCGGTGATTTTAGTGAAAGGCGCACGCGTTTCAGAGTTCAATGGTGGCAAAAGTATTAGCATGGGCAATGGAGCTGTAATGAAAATTAATCCAGACATACCGGAGGGACATAAGTTGCGCGGTTGGTTTGATAATGGTGGTGGTGAGCATATTACGAGCATGATTTCGGCTAGGTTTGTACAATGTGTATATGCTTATCAACACTTTTTATTATCAAGTTTTTTGTTTTACATCACTAGAACTGGCGGCGCTGCTGGCGGCTTCAGCACCGAATGGTTAACATTCCGTGAGGCACGTGATAGAAATTTGGGCGCTGGCGACAAGCCAGACTATTTTCAAATTAAGGGCGTTGTTCACATTGTTAAGGCACAAAATGCTTTCTACAAAGCCTGTCCACAACCGGATTGTAATAAGAAAGTTGTTGATGAGAGTAATGGTCATTATCGTTGTGAGCGTTGTAATGCGGTTTTCCCCAGTTTCAAATATAGGCTTTTGCTTAATGTGAGTTTATTTTTTGTTTTATTTTTAACACACTTTTATTACCCTGCAGGCAAAATTAAACTAGTATGAAAATAAACTAGTTGATCAATTGGTAGGTAAAGGAAAAAATTTAACTAGTTGGTTTTCTACTACTTGATCATCGGGTATGAAACGGACAAAATTATACTAGTTAGCTATCTACTAGTTAATCAACCGATTTTAAAAGGACAAAATCATACTAGTTGCATTCTACTAGTAAAATACCAATTTATTTATTAACTGAATATAGCAGTTTGTGCAATTCTCTCACAAACTAAGCTTTATTGACGATTTTGAAGTAAACTTACGCTTTATTTAACAAAAGGGTCAGAATAGTTATTACTTACTTTCATTTGCCAAAAAGAAACACTACCATTTCTCACAAAATAAATATTTTTAAGGCTTTTCATTTATTTTTGTGCAAGGGCACACAAGAACAATTACACACATACATATATGTTTGCAGCGGGTGGTAAGAAGAGTTTCAGAGTTCATCCAAATTGGAGATTCTATCACCCAACTGCTAATATGTACTTACATTTAGTAAAAATACTGAGCTAATTAAAGTGAGCTTTATTAAATGAACTAAAATGGTTTTTTCACCTAGTAGATGAACTGGCATTTTTCTAGTATTATTCTGACTGGTATTCTTCTGGTATACCCTTAACTGGTATTTTTCTAGTATGAAGCTTATGCAAGGGAAGACAATTGCCATCTCGTAGGCAATCGCCACGTTAAAACTACCAGTTGCTTTCAAGTAAAATGGATAGTTGGGCAACTAGATGCCGACATTTTCAAACTGGTAGAATTGTAGTATGCAACTAGTTGTTTTGCCTGCAGGGTAGTTTCACCTGTATATACCCTGCGGGCAAAATTAAACTAGTATCAAAATAAACTAATTGATCAACTGGTATGAAACGGAAAAAATTGAACTAGTTGGCTATCTACTAGTTGATCAACCGCTTTTAAAAAGACAAAATCATACTAGTTGGTATTCTACTAGTAATATACCAATTTATTTATTAACTAAATATAGCAGTTTGTGCAATTCTATCAGAAACTAAGCAATTATGAAGTAAATTTACATATATGTATGTATGTATGTATTTATCATACCTGGGGAATACTAAGTAGTAATTGGACTATTACGTACTTAAATACTTTATATTTTGATCTTGAAGTAATGAGTCCTTACTAAGTACTTTCAGAATATTCAAGTACTAGTACAAGTACAACTTCGATTCTTTTTCAATTCCTCGTACTTGTACTTGTACTAGTACTTGAAAATTTGGGAATGCAAGTACCCGTACCAGTAAAATTCTTTTAAAATGTACTTGTCACAAGTCGTACTGGTACTTGATATTACCCAGGGCTGGTATGTATGTTTGTATGTATGTATTTATGTATCTACCCTGCAGGCAAAACAACTAGTTGTATACTATAAGTATACCAGTTTGAAAATTTCGCCAACTAGTTGCTCAACTATCCATTTTACTTGAGAGCAACTGGTAGTTTTAACGTGGCGATTGCCTACGAGATGGCAATTGCATAAGCTTCATACTAGAAAAATACCAGTTAAGGGTATCCAGAAGAATACCAGTCAGAATAATACTAGAAAAATGCCAGTTCATCTACGTGAAAAATACCATTTTAGTTCATTTAATAAAGCTCACTTTAATTAGCTCAGTACTTTTTAAAGTTACATTTAGTACATATTATATACAGTACAAGCAAAGATGTAATGGCTTCGTGTTACTGCGGCAGTTGGCTGATAGAATCTCATCTCCGATTTGGATGAAACCAAATCAATTAAATGAACTCTCTGAAACTCTTCTTGCCACCTGCTACAAACATATATGTATGTATGTAATTGTTCTTGTATATGGGAGTATTAGCAAAAACTCCATCATTGCTGTTTTGGGAGGAGAAAGGGAGTTTTATCTATTACTCCCTTCCTAGGACATACAATGTTAAAAGCGAGTACAGAAATTTGTATGAAAATACATAGAAGTAATAGGGAGTAATGGGGAGTAATCCGGTACTCGCAAGGGAGTACTCCAGGATTAATAAAACAATGATCCCCAGTCCTACTGGGTGTGTACCCTTACACAAAAATAAATGAAAAGCTTTAAAAATATTTATTTTGTAAGAAATGGTCACGTTTCTTTTTGGCAAATGAAAGTAAGTAATAACTAAATATACTTCAAAATCGTCAATAAAGCTTAGTTTTCACAAACTACTATATTTAGTTAATGAATAAATTGGTATTTTACTAGCAGAATACCAACTGGTATGATTTTGTCTTTTTAAAAGCGGTTGATCAACTAGTAGATAGCTAACTAGTTCAATTTTTTCCGTTTCATACCAGTTTATCAACTAGTTGAAAACCTACTAGTTCAATTTTTTCCGTTACATACCAGTTGATCAAGTAGTTTATTTTGATACTAGTTTAATTTTGCCTGCAGGGTATTTATGTAAACAAGTTACGTATACGCAGTGTATGTTTGCTTGTACGCATGTACATATGTATGTAACCGACTCCTTTTTGCATTGCATAAGTTAACGCGAAAGCGTGTGTATTCATACGCTGAATGGGAGTTTTTCAGTGTGAGATGTGCTTATTCTATATTTGTACTGTTTCAGATGAGCATTGGCGACTGGACCTCAAATCGCTGGGTTACCTGCTTCAGTGAGGTGGCTGAACAGCTGATGAAACGTTCGGCACAGGAGATTGGCGAACTTTTGGAAAATAATCCGCCTGAAGGCGAAGAGGTGCTCTCTTCAATCAATTTCAATCCATACATATTTAAGTTGCGCTGCAAAATGGAAATGTTTGGCGTGAGTGTACACATCTATAAAAGTAGTAAGGAGCAATTTTAATAATATATTTGGGTTTCTCTTTTAGGATATGCAACGTAATAAATTGACAGTGCAGTCAGTTGCTCCTCTAGATCACAAGGAGTATAATAAATATTTGATAAATAATTTGAAAGAGTTAACTGGCATTAACAAAAATTAAAGAAAGCTAAATGCTTTACTTCAATTATTTTATATAATAATTTATATCGGCTAATGTTATTGATTACTATTTACATACATACATACATACTTTTTATATACATACTTACGTGGTACATATGTTTATTCTAAAAATTTTTTTCATTAAATATATTTGTTATAATTGATTCCCATTTTTCATTTACATTAAATGTGTTGTCGAGTGAGGAATGCTACAGAACCAAAAACTAACTGCCATCACCCTTGCAGCGCAACTGTTAACAGAATCATATTGGGAGGCCTTGAGGAGCGCACCGTTTATAGTGAAAGTCTTGACCGTTTATAAACGCGCTTTTGTATAATTTGGTTTTAGAAAACAATAAGTGAATATTTTAAAAATATAAAAACACACCCAGACTTTTTTAATTACCGCTGCTGTAAACATCAATATTTGTTAATATGTTGCATACTTTTAGACTGGGAAGAAATTACATAAATACATACATACAGGTGAAGCGAATAAAAGTGTGCGGGAAAAGAAAAAATTTACCTTTTATTGCTTAAATTTGGCTTACAATAAGTAACTTCAATTAGACACGTTTTTGTTTTTGTTTTTATTTTTTATTTTAATTTTTAAACATCATTCCCTTATAGTTTCTTGATTATATTAGTACATATGGATTTATGTTTAATAATTTATGTTGACAATTTAAATATGTAATTTAAATTTTGCACTTATGTATGTATGTATATTATGCACGTGTCATGTGTCTATGTATGCGCTTGCGTTAAATAAATTGTATAAAAGCTTACCAAAATCGTTGTTCATTTCATAATTTATATATATATATATATATATATATATATATATATGGATGCTTATAAAAGCGTACTTATTATTACGTTTTGGTTACATATGTATTAAAAATACGACCAGTAAATTATTATACATATCAACATAATAAACGTTTGGACTGACTAGCCGATAATATATGTATGTATATGCTTGTATGTATAAAATATAAAACAATTACAATTTATTTTTTTTACTAACATAAACTAACAAAAAATTAGCATGTAAATTTAAGCAAAATTTATAAAAAATACGTATATATGCATATATGTAGCTCAATTATTTATAAGTTGTCTGTATGTAGCTAAACTAAACATTTACAAATATGTTTGTATGTGCGTTTTAATGGAAGTAATTCGTTCACAATTTATAATTTTTAATAATTTTATGTTCACTTAAACTTAAAGAAAGCAAAAATTATGTGTAAATGTTTTGCTTGTGTGTATACATAGATATATGTATGTCTAATAATAACCGTTCTGTGCTGCATTCACATGTTCGAACATTTGCATGTGTCCAAGTTCTCTTCATGTTCATACGTGTTCATGGCCATTTATTGGTTAGTACATATTAGTTTTTTTGTTTTTAATTTATGAAACGTTTGTTGCATTACAATTGTTAGATACTGAATTTTACAAAATGTATTGTTTGGTGTTTTTGATTACGTTTTCGTATATTTCGTATTTTTATGGTTACATTTTCATTTTGTTTTCTTTACATTTTTAATATATGTAGTACAAGCATTTGCTTTTGATTTGATTACGCGTTTCTTTTTTGTTTTTGTTTTGGTTTTTGCATTTTCTTTTTAATTACACTCACGGAAAAAAGTATTGGCACAGCAGGTAAAGTTGGTTTCGACCTCAAAAAACGCTTCCAAAGAAAGAAAATTTTTATTATTTCCTATTTTTGTTACATTAGAACAAGTATTAAGAATACGCTAAAGAAAAAATTACATTAATCCATGGAATGGTTTAACCACATTAATTCGTGGAATTAAAAAAGTCCTATTTTTATGTGGAAAAAAGTATTGGCACACTTCACTTTCAGATTAAATAACTAAATTTTAAACACTAGTATATTGTGGGCGTACCGTTTCATTTTCCAACATCATTAAGTGGGTTTGGCATAGAATATACCAACTTTTTGGTAGTTTCCTCCCCAATATGTGGCCATTCTTCCATTGAGGTTGCTTTTAGACTTTGCTCGCTGGTGTATGTTTGTGTATGTGTATGTTTTGTATTTTTGTTTAGAAGAACTTTGATTTCGTAACAGCATTTATTTGTATTTGCTTCACAACTTCCCAACAGAACAGGAAGTAAGCGAAATGTAATAGGACTTGAGAACAAGCTTATAACAATTGTCCATTGTAAGCTTATTGCAATACAGTTTTTATAAGCTTAAGTGTAAGCTTATTCACAAGCATGATGGTAATAATTGAGGAACACAAGCTTGAAAACAATATTACAATAAGCTTACTTTACACTTGCAATCAAAGCTTAAAAAACTATTAATAATAAGATTGTTTTAAGCTTGCTGTAACATTTTTTTAAATTTTGGTTTTACAATGATTCATATAATTCATTATTCCCGTTTCGGAAAAGGGAAGTATAAAAGCCTCAATAAAATTTAATATAATGTTGAATGTCCTACTATATGATACCGTTCAGGTTGATGTCATGGTTCGAAACAGGAGGAGAATATAAAATAAAGAACATTGCAGTAAAGGTGAAGAAGGAAAGAAAATGAAAAGAAAAATGCAAATAAAAATTTATTTTTTTCTTTTTTCTACTATTTATACATACAATTATATTTATAAGCTTACAACAAGCTTTCACAAGTAATATTTTTCTACAATTACATTTGTAAGCTTATAAAAAGGGTGCCGTTTTGATTTTTCTACAATTGTTCTTAAGACTTTTTCAATACTTTACACAAGCTTTCCTCAATCTTAACGCTTATATTTGTAAGCTTGTTATAATATTATTCTCAAGCCCTTTGGTCTATTGGATACTTTGTTTATATGTGTATGTATGTATATGTATAATCATAATTTAATTTATAATATTGTTAAATAATTAAAAATTTACAATTCCCATGCACATGGGCTACAGACGAGTACGTATATATGTAAATACAGATGTACTAACGTAATGTACATATGTATTATGTATGTACTTTCTATATTTAGTAAATTATATGTACCTTTATACATATATGTATGTACATACAGTATTGTGCAAAACAAAAGCAACAGATTTTGTTTAAACGAACTTTCGATCATGTCTTTTTAGAAAGTGGATCTGCAAAAGTGAAATGACTGAATATTAACAGCAAATAACAAATTTATTAGTTTATAGGGAATATCACTGAAATACATTAACCTTGTCGGTGGTCAAGTGTAAACTGTGCAAAAGAAAGGCAACAAATTGGAATTTCGTGTATTAGCCCCATTTTTTGATAACCTCTGCAAAGTGGCGGGACATTGATGCTATGAGATGATCCGTACTCATCTATGGGATGTCTTCGTCTCCGTTTTTGGGGCTGGGAATAGCCCATCCCGGTGACGGAGCCCGTGGGTGGAAAACTTCCACTTTAAGTCCCCGGACAGGTTCCCTATTGTAGGCACAATACTGTATGTATGTACACAGTTCAAATTGTAGTTTTAATCAGAGAACTTATAAAACCAGAGAAGGTCCACGAACGGACAGGTGTGTAAATTGCTAATAACGCACAATTCTGGGGTAGGTAATTCACCACATGAGCTTAACAGTGCTAAAATGAGTAACAGAAATTTAACATTGATGAGCACAGCTCTGTAGAAACGACTGCTATTAATTTTGTGCACTTTTGCTGATATAAATAAAGCAATTTTCACAATTTTCATAACTTCCACAATTTTTGCTATTTTCAAAAAAAAATTTCAAAATACATAATAAAAAAATTAAAAAATCCGAAAAAACAAATTTCAATAATATGACTTGGTCCAGATGAGGCTCGATCGCCCAATTTTGGATTAGTCAATGACTTGATTCAATTGAATTTTCATATTTTTCATTATTTTCAAAATATTTTTTTGCAAAATATATAATAAAAAAATTAAAAAAAAATCGAAAATACAATTTTCAAAAATATGACTTGGTCAAGGTGATACTCGATCGGCAGACTTTTGGATCAGTTGATTCATTTGGGAAAACTTTTATGCACATGCATACATACATACATATGTATATACATGCATATGTACCTATTTTGGTAAATAATATGCCCGGTTGGTGTATAGGTAGGTACATGCATAATTAAATAAAAAATACGTAAAAAATTAAATATGTAAATAAAAAATAACTACATACACATGTATGTATGCATAACTTACATATATTGCGCGTAATCAATATATTGGTATGTACATATACATATTTTATTTTGCAACAAATATCTGTGCATACATATGTACAACCACGACTGTCCACCAAACCTTACAAAATATGTACAACAATACAATTTTTCATTCTTAAATCAAGCGAAATGTGACAACGTTGTCGTCGTGCAAAACGACATCAATTTCAATAATTTTCTAGTCCAACTAGACTTCAGCAAAATTCATTGGCAAGGTATAAAAGTGTGAGGGGACGAGCGACATACTGTTTTTTTATTTGTACAGCTCAACAAAAGCTGACAAAAGTCAAGCACACGCTATGTCACATTCGACGGTCGCGTCGATTTTATAAGTTCTCTGCTCTAACTCGCGCAAAAATTGAGATATTTTGATGAAATTTGGAATGCAAGTTGGTATCGAGACTGGGATGGTATTGAAAATGGGCGAAATTGGACCATGACCACGCCCACTTTTCCTATATTGAAAAAGTCGGAAATTTGGTATCTCAGCCACTAATATAGATAGAGTGATAAAATTTTACCCACGTATTGAGCTCTGGCCCTTATGAAAAAATTTGATGAAATTTTGGAAAATGGCCGGTGCCACGCCCACTTATTAAGTGGCAACTATTGAAAGTTTTACTGTAAAACTTTTACAAGCCCTAACTCGGAAACCGTAGCAGATATATCGATGAAATTTGGTATGCGTGATTTACTTACTTAGGTAAACGTTTGGAGGAAAAATTGTCAAAATCGGTTGACGGCCACGCCCACTTTTATATATGTGTATTGTAAAGTGACCTAATAGAAACATTTTAAGCGATATCTCTGTCAAATATAAAGATATATCATTGAAATTTTATGGAAGGAGTCCAACTATGGACATAAAATAAAAAAACAAAAATTTTGGAAAATGGGCGTGGCACCGCCTACTTTTAGAAGCAGGAATATACGAGATTTCTGAGCCTATAACCCTACAAATAATTGAGATGTTATGACGAAAATCAGTTTGTACACTTTAATAACTTGTGGTAATACATGCTCAAAAATTTAGCGAAATCGGTTTATGACCACGCCTACTTTTCAACAAAGATATTTCTGGAAAACCCTTTAGGAATTTGTAACGTGACATCTTTGTAACTAGAAGTCATAAAGGAATGAAATTTTGCACAAAGAATAATATTCATATGCTTAGTTGGATGACTGATAAAAATTTTGAAAATGGGCGTGGCTACGCCTATTTTATGCAGCACTCGCTTTAGATAAATCACATCGTATTTCCGTCAAACGCAAACAAACAATGAAAGCATACAGCTGAGTATCTAATGCTCGATTCCACTCGAACTTAGGCTTCCTTACTTGTTTTTTTTATAATATCCTCTAACAAATAAAACATTGAATCTAAGCAAAATATTGTTTTTATTTAATAGTTTTGAAGTATCTTCGTTGTATGCATATAAGTGCAGCCAGGCCCGTAGCCAGGAATTCGTTTCGGGTGGGGCTTACAGAAATCATGGACAAATTGCACTCCCCCCGTCCCCCACATATATATATCGTCGTACCATACGAAAACTAACATATTTAAAATTTCTGGCGAAAGCTATCAATAAAAAAATTCTGTACGAAAAGTAGAACATTTGACTTTTGGCCGACGAAAAATAACAAAATCGACTTTTGGCCGACGAAACATAATAAAATCGACTTTTGGCTGACGAAAAGTATCAGTAATTATATACTGTTTTTACATTAAAATTGTTGTTGTTTAAACGAAATTGATAGTTTTCGTCAGCCAAAAGTCGATTTTATTACTTTTCGTCAGCCAAAACTCGATTTTATTACTCTTCGTCGGCCAAAAGTTGGACTTTTTACTTTTCGTCAGCCACAAAAAATCTGATGTTAGTTTTCGTATGGTGCGACGATATGTACATACATAGGTCAAATGAAAGTTATTTATTGGTTGATTATTTTGAAAATGAATATGGAAAAAATTTGTACATATGTACAAGATTACTGAAAAGCTATTTTAATTGACATTTATTATGCACATACATACATATACATATGGAATGTGGAAAAAAATTTCATATAAAACTTTCTTTTACAATAACCTTTTCATCAAAGAAGTAGCCTTCTGGATTTGTTTTTTGATAAAATGTCTATGGCATGGTCAGGATCAACAGCAATATCCCAGTGAATGTAGATCATAGCGAGTGAACTCAATCTTTCATGACCCATTACACTCCGAGGTAAAGTTTTGATTCTTTTCATGGTAGAGAATGATCTTTCCACGCTCGCCGTTGTCACGGGCAAAGTTGCCAAGGCAGTGAGAAGAATTTTTATACCACGGAAATAGTTTCCATCGCAGTACTCCAATAGTTTTAAAACCTCGGGTTCGTTTTTAATCGACGATATTTTCGCACACCACAACCTATATTCGGCCTTTACTGCTGTTGATGATATGTGATCTTCGAAGAATGGCGCCAGTTTGTCAAGCTCATCTGCTTTACTTACATCAGCGAATCCTGGAAGAAGCAGTTGGAAGCTCGGTAGAATATCTTCGTTTTCTAAAAATCGTTGCGTTAAATTTTAAATTAATAAGTCGATGCATGGCAGGAATATTGCGATTCTGAAATACTCTTAACTCGACGTTGTTCCCGGGTTAGCTCGGTTTCTTTGACGCGATACCACTCTTGGAGCACAGATTTCACCGTCAAAAAAGTCTTCAGCGATTTTTGATGCGGAAAATAAGATTTGCCAGAAGAAATCATTAGCAGATTGTCTAATTTCGCGCAAAGACTGTAGTACTTCTTTCGTGCGGTTTATAGCAGAGATAAAGTCTGGCACCGCCTCCTTTTAGAAGCAGGAATATACGAGATTTCTTAGCCTATAACTCGACAAATAATTGAGATATTATGACGAAACTTGGTTTATACACTTTTATAACTTGTGTTAATAAACACGCAAAAATTTATGGAAATCATTTTATGACCACGCCTACTTTTTAACAAAGATATTTCTGGAAAACCCTTTAGGAATTTGTAACGTGACATCTTTGTAACTAGAAGTCATAAAGGAATGAAATTTTGCACAAAGAATAATATTCATATGCTTAGTTGGATGACTGATAAAAATTTTGAAAATGAGCGTAGCTACGCCCACTTTATGCAGCACGCGCTTTATATAAAGTACCTACACCGTGTTTCAATCAAACGCAAACAAACAATGAAAGCATACAGCTGAGTATCAATGTTCAATCAAACGCAAACAAACAATGAAAGCATACAGCTGAGTATCAATGTTCGATCCACTCGAACTTAGGCTTCCTTACTTGTTATCTAGAAATTTAGTGTTGGCAGAAAAAATTTTTATTTTTTTTATTTTAACGATCACAGGCCCATGTTATATTTAATTTTTTATTTTTTAGAAACTACAAAAAAACTTTTTAAGCATGGATGTAACTACAGCTGTTTCACCTTAGATCCCTCTAAGACTCATCAGGTTACTTTTGCTTCTGCCAAGACTCGAACTTGCGAACTTTGGTTGGGGCTAGGTTCACGAAAAAAGGGCTTGAAAGAGCTAAATTTCTTCAAGAAAATCCAAACCCACTTTCGCCATGCTTGACATTCGAATTTGCGAGACGCGAGTTGAGGAAATTACAAAAAAAAATACTTCCTTCGAATTTGGGGGGGGGGGGGGGGGGGGGCTTGAGCCCCGAGCCCCCCCTGGCTACGTGCCTGAGTGCAGCAAACGAGTAACTTATAAATCAAGTTTCAAAAATGAAATTATCGTTAATGCAGAAAACTCGTATCTTAAAAAATTCGTTTTATGCGTAAACGAACATAGATAAGTATATAATTTTTAATTGTGCACATAGTTATAATTCATGTCTTAATAATTGCATTAAAATTTTTACATAAAAAACGACGGTAAAAAAATAAACAGTTTTTTTTTGTTTCCTGAAAAGTTTCCTTATTTAAGATAAGAGGTTGAGAAAGTAAGGCATCGATATGCCGAAATTGAGATTTGCAAACTTCAACTTCTGGCGCCCAGTTCTATCGATCCATACCATAAATTTGGTCTTTGGGAAGCTCTATATTTCCTTCTAATCTGCTCGGAAGTCGAAGAGTTGGACGTCAGGACATCAATTTTAAATTCTGGCACAAATTTCGGTTAGGCGGTTATGAAGTTTAAACGGCGATATGTATGTACATGTAATAGTAGTGTCGTATAATGAGTTTAATTAGTTATTATACATATAAAAAAAAAATCAATTTGCATTACGAAATTCTACGGCAGCTGAAGTTTAAATTTTTTTTTATATTTTCGACTTGTTTTTTTTTTCATAACCAGTTTCAAATAGTTAAATATGCTTATGGGCGTGTACACACTTTAACTACAAACTAGTAGACTTGGTAAAATGCATTTTCATAAGTGTTTCATTTCATGATCTGTTGTTATTGTTTTTATGGCGCTTGTTTTTTTTTTTTTTTTTGTTTATCTTTTAGTTATAATGAGTGCAATTTTTACGTATTGCAATTGTTGTTGTTAGTATGTATTTGTACGTTTACGCTTTTTTTGCATTTGCCATTTGTGCATGTAGTAACTTGTTGCTTGCTGTCGCTTTGATTTGATTTGCGCTATGATTCGTGTCTGAACATGTATACTAATTTGAAAAATACAAAGTCCCTTAGTTTGTGATAAAACTTTTGGCGCTAAAACAATTGCGTCTTGAGATTTCTTACTTTTCCATAACAAAACAAAAAAAATTAATTGTTGTCTGGGGGCGGAAAAATTTCCACACAGACCACTATCCATATAGTAAAAACCCCAAACCGTTTTGCTCCCTGAGGTCCAATTTTTATTGCCGTGCTGTGGTGTAATATACATACCAAAAAAAAGTTGATAATTCTTTGGTGTTAATTTATAGTTTATATGTACATATGTATGTGCATACTCGATTTGACTTTTGTTAATTGAAATATAAATATATATGTATGCTTCGTCGGCTGCATAATGTGAAACATCAGTGCACTTTTCTTAGAAATATCTGGAGACTTGGAAATGTACTTGTTTAGAGTAAAGTAGGAGTTTGTGTAGTAAATATCAGAGCTGGGCGATAAGGATTACATGTGCAATCGATTACACATAGGATTACGATTACATTAATCGCAATTTCAAGTTTTTGACGATTACGATTACAGTAATCCTTATTTTTGTAACGACGATTACGATTACAGTAATCGTAATTTCAACTCTACAGTAATCGTAATCCTTATCGCCCAGCTCTGGTAAATATTTTTGCCATAAATACGATCGTCAGCCAAATAGTGTCACTTCTTGGGGTATGTTCAGAAACGCAGCATGAAACGCAACAGCGGCAGTAATTATTTTTTTGATGATTGCGATGAGCGACGCTTCATGCAAAATTTACGTTTATGAACGCTCTGCTTGTACTGCAAAAGCAGGTTGCGCTTCAAACTGAGTTTCTGAACAAAGCCTTGATCCTACAGGCTTAGTTCGTTATTTCAAAGAGTTGCAGTACTAAGACACGACCGCCATGGGAGATAGCTTTTAGAAAGTGGATTAGTGTAACGTGTAATTTTCGTCTGAGATCCAAAATCCGATCATCGATAGGTATGTTACTCAAAATTATTAATATGTAATAACTACATACATAGTTAAAAGTTAAATATAAAAATTTAAATAAAACTAATATATGTACATACATAAATTGCACATTTTCTTAAAAATTCGAGTAAAAATATCTTCCTCTTTTTTCTTGCTAATTATTGCTTGATAATTATCGCAAAATTCAAACCCTCCATAAACTAAGTTCCACACTAAACAACTACCACCAGTTAATTCGCTCTATAATGCATCTTTATCATTTTCATTATCATCATAATCCTCACGATCATCATTGTTCGTAAGACAATTCCGTTTGAGCATGCGCATTCGAGCGTGCATGATGACAACAATGCCCATGTATTAGCGCCGTTGGCATTGGCATCGGCATCGTCGTTGTCGGGTTGCCCTGGCTCCGCTGCTGCTGCTGTGAGGGTGGTGGCCCAGGTGGTTGCCTCGTGGGCTTACTTCGTCTACTCGCCACATAGTCCTCACTTTCATCATCATTTGTGGTGGTGGTTTGTTCATATTCATATACATTTCCACTACTACTGCCGCCGCTATAAACACTTTGACCGGCATAATGTGTCGTTGACGACGGCAGCGGCGATTCAAAACGTACCACGGCCGCCGTATGTGGTGGCGGTTCATAAATACCCTCGGATTCAGATTCTAGCTCGGGTTGAGAACGGCGCTGAATGCGTAACGGCTGCACGGGTACAGTAAATGTTAAGCCGCAGGAACAATGTTCGATTAGACCAGGTGCTGCACGCATCTCCGCTTGTGTGAGTGGCATTGAACGCGACAGTAAGACTGGTGGTGGCAATGGCAGTGGCGGCGGTGTAGCCAATGAGGATAAGGAGGAAGAAGCATGCACCACAGCATGTGCGGTAATGGTTGGTGCGTTTTGTTGTTGCAGTCGTGTTGATGGTGCTGCTGCTATGGGTGATGATGGTGATGGCGACTCTGAACGCGAACGAGCATGCGAGACGGCACAATCATCACAGTAATGCGTCGCTGCGCTTCTCTTCTTAGTATAATGATACGGATAACTATAACTATAATGATCATAATGATGTTGATTAGAATGATGATGATGATGATGATGATGATTACTTTGGTTAGCATGATGGTGGTGATGTTGGCAATGCTGTCGCTGTTGTTGATGCTGGTGACGTGTACTGGTAAACGGGGACAGCGAAGAATGCATTGGCCTTATGCTTGTGGGTAAGGAGTATGAGTTGACAATTGAGCTGGGGTCAGCGGCATCATCATCCTCATCAGCCATTGGTGATTTACATGGTCGTCGATGTAAAGTATGATCCCTGCCACCATATGCCGATGGTGAGCTACTACTGAATGCTACACGAGCACGGCGCAGCAATGGCGGAGGCGGTGGGGGTGGTGTTGGGGTTGGGGTTGGTGAGGGCGTACGTGTGGGCGATGATGTCTCTGTTTCGGTTTCAGTCGCAGTTGCAGCGGTGGCCATGGCGGCGACGGACGTGCTGGTTTGTGTGGCCAGCGGAAGTGATGATGGAAGTGAGGGCCTACGCAACACCGCCGACTGATGGCAGCGACAAATTGCAACTCAAAAAGCGCCACCATCATTATTGGTTGTCGTTTCGCTGGTGCCGGTGGCGGCGGCGGCAGCAGCGGCCTTTGCGTCAATTTTTTTTGTAGTTGTAGAATATAAGTCTTGAGCGTTATGGCCATTTTGATGAAGAAGATTATGATTTTGATTGTGATTCAAGTGAACCGCCGCATTTTGTTGGGCGTGAGTATGATGATTTGGATGATGATGATGATTGTTGGCTATGGGCGAATGCTGTTCGTCACCCAATGACGATGACGTATCACTTGCTGCCGCAGTTGTTGTAGCAAAAATATTCAGCGATTTGGGTGGTATGGGTGGTGGTGGTGGCGCTGGCATTGGCAAATCTTCAACATCAAATGAGCTTGATGAATTCTCACGATGGCTAATATTCAATGTGGTTGTGGTATTTATGGTGTAAGTGGTGCTATCCAAACTACCATTCGATGCCATGCGACAGTGGTCACGATGATGTACGGTACTCAAAGAGTTTGTGGATGATTCTTCGCTTAAATTATTTAAATTATTGAAATCATGTGAGCTGGTTGTTGAAATGCCCGAATCACGGAAGTCATTTGGACCATAAGAACCGACGCAACCACCACCCACAACATTCAATTGCGCCATTTCGCCGCCACCGCCACCGCCTACACATGTGGTGAGCGTGTGCGGTGCTGGCTGATCAGCTTCGGGATCATCAAAACTTATATCTACCATCGCATACTTTTGGGCATGTTCATTTTGTTGTTGTTGTAGTTGCTGTTGATGCTGCTGCTGGTGTGCTGAGAGCGGACGACGCGGCATTGAACCACCCGCCACCGTTACCGGGTATTGACTATTCGAGAAATCGTTTATGGCCGCGATCGGATTGGATGCGCGTTTGTCTGGTGTGATGCCACGTGGTGGCAGTGGTGGCGCATTTGGTGAATTCATTTGATTAGGGTTACGCTTGGGGGGCACCTCTGGGCCATCGGCGGCACATTGTAAATTTTGAGAACGCGGCCGATTTGGCACCGGTGGCACACGCTCACCGCTATCGCCACCTAACATACTTTCATTGCCCAACATTTGATAGGCATTGCCAGCATCAACTGGTCGCACCGTATCACCGGGTCGTGTATAAATATCATCATGCTCGTAAACGCCATGTGCCCCAACGGACGTGCTGTGTCCAACACTGTTGCTATTGTTGTTGTTGCTGCTACTGTTCGGATTGCCCAAACTCATGGTGCGCTTTTCTGTGGGCAACGGTGGCAGCGGTGTATTCACAATACTCTCGGAATGTTGGCGCTTCAAACGGCCCAAACCCGATAAACTCTGCTTCAGCTGCGAGAAGCGTTCAAGTAGGCGATTGTGCAGCGGTTGCACGCCAGGTGGCGCCAACGTGCCATGCAATTCCAGTGCCTGTTCAAGCACTTGTATCTGTTCGAGTATGAGCGCTTTTAGTTTCTGCACATTTGCTTGTTGTCCGTGACTTTGTGGTGATTTTAGGAACTGTTCAGAGAAGAATGCCTCTTGATATTTGCTTATGCCACCCATAACATTGGCATCGATGATGCCCTGCAAACGCATTGAGAATGGATTTATATTGCGCTTGGGTTCGCTACGATATTGTACAATCAAATCCCACAACTCTTTGCCAACATTATTCATTGTTTCGCAGGCAAATTCCACGGGTGTGATTTCATGCACGGATTTGTGCTTTACCTCGAACCAACGTAAAATGCCCGGCAGTGGATTGGCTATTTCGAGTTTGGTACGTTCAATCCAAAGTGATTTGAATTCGTTATCCTTATCGATGGGTCCCTTGTAGATGGGACGATCATATATGAAGCGTGTGACGTCATTGACCTGGAGGGACGGAGATTACAATAATTAGTAACCCAACCATAGATAATATCGAGAATAAAGAGGCAGATGGAGTCACGACCGTTCAGAGAAGAGCTCGGAAGGGCTCAAGGACTGCCACTCGTCAGACCATTGGTACCTCTAATAACAACAACAAATTCTTGATCTCGTTTCAAGTGGAAAATCTAATTTTGTCTAAGACCTTGCCCTAAATGAGAGTTTACTCACCTCATAAAATCGCGCAATTTTCTCTGGTACCGGCACCATAGCCGTTTTCAATGCCTGCGCATCACCAACTGGCCGCACATTGCTGATTTGAATGTATTGCTCTGCCGCAGTGAGTATCGAATTATCCGGTGGACTATTATTGGCTAAAATTTGTGCTGTGGGAAATTCGGTTTGCAAGCGTTGCGTGAAAGCGCCAATGCGTTCATATTCCAAGCCGCGATAAACGAATTGTTTGTTCTGCAATCGAAAATTCATAAGGAAGATTAAACAGCACTCTCCATTAAAATCAGGCAGCTAGAAGACTTACGCGCACAAAAAGCGGAAAGCCCAAACCATAGAAACCAACGCGAAAGTACTCCGGTTCAGGGCGTAATTGTGTTAAAATGTTTTGGAAAAATTTCGCCTCAAGTATTAAAATTTCACTTAGTTTATTGTAATCGAAACGACGCGTCTCATAAAGCACAGCCAGCTCTTTGCACAGGGGAATACCTTTCTCCCAGCATTTGCCTTTGTCAAAATATTTAAGAATCTGCAAGAGCAGTTGCAAAAGTCAGTTCATGTTTTGGAAAATAAGTGTAAACCGTAAACCGTTCTGTGACTAACCTCGTGATAGAGACGCTCCTTGCGTTGCCATTCGGGTTGGCCGTTGTGTTCGTTTGGCGTGAAGCAAAGCGATTCGTGATCCCAATTCAACATGTCCGCGTAAAGTTTAAGCGTATAACCAGCCTCAGTGTAGTTTTCAGCTTGTAAGTGCAAGTCGTGCAACTTATAAATGTACCTGCGAGAGGGTGTAGGAAGTGGGAAAGAGAGAGAGAGAGAGAGAGAGAGGAGGTAGAATGATGATAGGAAGAGATTATTGCATATAAATAAATTAGAAATTAACGTAAATAGTGCCTTTTAATTATTATCTCTTGCATTACACCTACTCACCTCAAATACATTTCTTTGCGATTTATTTCATTTTTATAAAAATTCAACAAATTTACGGTACAAGACATGCGTTTGTCGCGATTCTCCTCGCCCTGCATGACGCTGCGATAGTCTAGTAAACGTTCCAATAGACGCGTTACCGATGCGATGAAAGCGGTGCCGGCATCCTTCCAACTGGGATTCTCCGTTTGGACTTTTTCAAGTAAACTAAAGAAAAAGAGGGGAGGGAAAAATGTATAAAAATATTAAATATTGAATTAATGGGTGAGGTTCTGAGTGCAACTTAAAAGTTGAAGAAATCAAAGCTTTAAGCTATTACGAACAAAGACCAAAGCATACAGAAATTAAAGCTAATAAGTATGTATGTATGTGCATATGTAATTAACGAAACTTTAGCAAAACCAAGTAACGCTAATCGTAGGTCCACCCGATTAGTAGGAAAAACAAAAATTAAAGAGCATGTCTCGAATTGGGAAGAAAAGCTCGGCCGTAAAACTCGTCAGATGGACAATGTCAAATTAGGTGAGATGGCGCTTGGAGTATTCGAGAGGAAAGTTCTGCGGAGGATTTATGGACCTTTGCGTGTTGGCGAGAGCGAGTATCGACGGAGATTTAACGATGAGCTGGACGAGCTTTACACAGACATCGACATTGTTCAGCGAATAAAGATCCAGTGGCTGCGCTGGGCAGGCCATGTCGTGAGAATGGATGAAGTTGCTCCGTTCAAGAAAGTATTTCTATCGAAATCCGCTGAACGCAGAAGAAAACGGAGGCTCCACTGCGTTGGGAAGATCAGGTGGACAGTGATGCTGACTCCCTAGGTATTCCCAAGTGGCACCATGCTGTACGAAACAGAAATAGCTGGCGCGCTTTATTGGACTCGGCTAGAATCGTCTAGACGGTTACATGCCAATTAATTAAGTGAGTATTATACATACATACATACAGGGATGGGCATTATTCAAAATTTGAATAATTCAATAACGAAAAAATAAAAATAAATTTTTATTCTTCATTCTCATATCCTTGAATAAAGAATAAATTTTTATTCTTCATTCCGGCGCGCTTGAATAAAGAATAATTTTTTATTCCTTATTCTGATACCCTTGAATAAAGAATAAAAATTTATTCTTCATTCTGATACCCTTGAATAAAAAATAAATTTTTATTCTTCATTTTGGTGCCCTTGAATAAAGAATAATTTTTTATTCTTCATTTTGATACCCTTGAATAAAGAATAAAAATTTATTCTTCATTCTGATACCCTTGAATAAAAAATAAATTTTTATTCTTCATTCTGATGCCCTTGAATAAAGAATAATTTTTTATTCTTCATCCGAAATTGGTTGAATAAAAAATAAAATTTTATTTTTCATTCAGATAATTTTGAATAAAGAATAAATTTTTATTCACGTTATTCAAATTATTCTTGCAGGTCACACAAGTAAATGATTTTGCGAATATTTTTCTGAATACGAACCAAGTATTTTCCCGAGCCCCAACCGAATACTTTCCCGAATCCGAACCCAAATACTCAACCGAATATTTTTCTGAATCCGAACCGAATATTTTACCGAATACTTTCCCGAATCCGAACCGAATATTCTCCCAAATCCGAATCCGAATACTTTCCCGATTCCGAACCGAATACTTTCCCGAGTCTGAACCGAATACTTTTCCGGGTTCCAACCGAATACTTTTTCCGAGTTCGAACCGAATACTTTCCCGGGTCCGAACCGAATACTTTTCAGGGTTCGAACCGAATACTCTCCCGGGTTCGAACCGAATACTTTTTCCGAGTTCGAACCGAATACTTTTCCGGGTTCGAACCGAATACTTTTCCGGGTCCGAACCGATTACCAGCTGTAATTAACGAAGTTATGGTAAAAATTAAAATGCAAACGAATATGCATACAGTACATACATATTTACATATGTACATTGTATGTACAAGCAAAAGAAGTATGTAGTTTCTTGTTGTCATGTTCTGGTCATCGGTTTTTAATGAAATTTGGCGCCGTTCTATTCAAATACAAGGACATTTTCATTTTTACCATAACTTCGTTAATTACAGAGCCAGCGGGTCCCGGACTCGGTACAGTAATCGGTTCGGACTCATAAAAGTATTCGGTTCGAACTCGGAAAAGTATTCGGTTCGGACCCGGAAAAGTATTCGGTTCGAACTCAGAAAGGTATTCGGTTCGAACCTGGAGAAGTATTCGGTTCGAACCCTGAAAAGTATTCGGTTCGAACCCGGAAAAAGTATTCGGTTCGAAACCGGAAAAGTATTCGGTTCAGACTCGGGAAAGTATTCGGTTCGGAATCCGGAAAGTATTCGGATTCGGATTTGGGAGAATATTCGGTTCGGATTCGGGAAAGTATTCGGTAAAATATTCGGTTCGGATTCAGAAAAATATTCGGTTGAGTATTTGGGTTCGGATTCGGGAAAGTATTCGGAAAAATATTCGGTTGGGGCTCGGGAAAATACTTGGTTCGTATTCAGAAAAATATTCGCAAAATCATTTACTTGTGTGACCTGCAAGAATAATTTGAATAACGTGAATAAAAATTTATTCTTTATTCAAAATTATCTGAATGAAAAATAAAATTTTATTTTTTATTCAACCAATTTCGGATGAAGAATAAAAAATTATTTTTTATTCAAGGGCATCAGAATGAAGAATAAAAATTTATTTTTTATTCAAGGGTATCAGAATGAAGAATAAATTTTTATTCTTTATTCAAGGGTATCAAAATGAAGAATAAAAAATTATTCTTTATTCAAGGGCACCAAAATGAAGAATAAAAATTTATTTTTTATTCAAGGGTATCAGAATGAAGAATAAATTTTTATTCTTTATTCAAGGGTATCAGAATAAAGAATAAAAAATTATTCTTTATTCAAGCGCGCCGGAATGAAGAATAAAAATTTATTCTTTATTCAGGGATATGAGAATGAAGAATAAAAATTTATTTTTTATTTGAATAAAAATTTATTCAAAACCGCCCATCCCTGCATACATATATGTAAGTAACGCTAAAAATTTATTAGTTTTGTTTATTTTTAAATTAGTTCAAATAAAAAAAAAAATAGAAAAAATAAATAAAATAGAATAGATTAAAAAATTAAGGAAAAATGTAATAATAATATTTAATAAACAAAAAAAAATTAAAAAAATTAAAGATATAAAATGAAAAAAAATATTAATAAATAAATATTAAAAAAATATATATACATACATATATAAATATATACATAAATACATATATGTGTATAAACAGTGTAATATGAATTCGAATTAAAAATACCAAAAGTAGCAACAACAAAAGCATTGAACAGTTAGAAAATAAATTAGTTGTAGGTGATTTAAAATTTGTTTGAAATTGCACTTACACCAAGCTCAGATGTTCCCTTCGTTATGCATATTTAATATTTTTATTTAATTTTTTTTTTTTGATTATTTTAAATGGCGATGAAGAAACAGTTAATATGATGATTAGTAGTATAAATATATATGAATGTATGTACCCTACAAAAAAATTTGCGATTAATCCCGATAGATTTGTCCCGGATTGATCTCTTTCGGGAAAAATCGGTCCACAATTAGTTTCCGATTGTTCCCGTACGGGTATAAATGTAGACTAATTGTAGACGAATACTTCCCGCACAGGTATAAATGTAGATTAATCCCTTTCATACCGAACGGGCACAAATCTAGATTGATTAAATGTATAAATTTTACAAAAATATTCAATGTATTACAAAAATTTTATAACAATAGGTAAAACTAATTGAACACCATTTATTTTAATAACAATGATGAATAATTTTAGCAAAATGTTACCAAAAATATCCATTGAAAAATCAATTACAATTATGCACTCAAAACTGACTATGTAAAAAAATTTTAATTTATTGAATACATCTTTTTACAAAAGTAAAACTTATTGTATAATTTTTATTTAAATAGGCATGAACATTTATAATTTTTAAAGATTGTTATAAAAAATAGCCTTGGCCCGTTCGGGTATACAAATTGAACAATTAGTCTCTTGATAGGACATGCTCGAACAAATGCGATCAATTCGCTCCATATAAAGGGATGTAAAATTGTATTAGTCGCATGCTCCCTTGCGATTGATCCCGGACACGTCCCGAATTAATCGCATTTTTGCAGGGTATATACAGTTTTCAAATACATATGTACATATGTATATGCAAAAAAAAATTATATAAAAATGTATGTATCAGCACACTTCACGCACACACAGCAAACATACACAAAATGCATAATATTAGGTCCGTTCGGCGGCAGCAAATTGCAACTATTTTCAATCAAGGAAAAATATGTTTTGCTCTCCCAAAGAGAGAAACTTATGCAAACTTACTGACGTAAAATTAAAATTTGCAGAAAACCAGCACTTTATCCTCACATCTGCATTTGTTGAAAAATGTTTCAAAAAGGTTTATTGAAAGGAAACCTCTTTCCGTGTAACCCGGAACTGTTCACTCGACGTATTAGCATAGTTTCATACTTCACAGCAGTAGATTATGCCCGCATTTTATTTTAACAATAAATAATCCTATCCATATATGTAAATGTAGAGTTGCGACTGCTTGTTGGCATCAGTTAGCAGAGGGTAACAGGCGGACTGCTGCTGTTATCATCCGAAATTTCGCTTAAATACAGATGCAGACATAATAAAATGTGATTTATTTCATTTTTAACACGCTTTTATTAGCTTCACCTGTATGTATGTATGTATGTATGTATGTATGTATGTAACTTCATCCCATCCTAAAAGTTGCAAACGTTTAACTCAATTATTATTTTTTTGAAACATTCACTTTACTTTTATTGTGTTCTCTCCTCTATTATTTCTGTTCACCTCCGGATTCGAAACGTGACATCAACATGGGATTCAACCCAATGACATCATATAATGAGATTCAACATTATACTCTATGCTTCATTGTGGCTTTTATGTTACCTCTCTTCAAAATAGCCTCTATGAATTTCATTCAATTCACTCCCGTATGCAAGCCAATAACAGAGAACGTATGTAGATGAACAGAGAAGTTGCAACTACGAATAATCGTGGAAGCCAGAGACCCAACAAAATTCTGTCAGTGCATCTGGTGAATAAAAAATTTTAATTCAACACAGCTGGCTGTTAAAATAACAGAAGTAGAGCGAGTTCGTCTGTAGAAAGGAATGTTATATTAAATTTCTGCACATCTGCTGATATGGCTCATTATTCCTCCCATACACCAATTCCATCGATGCACTAATTTCCCAAAACCGCTGGTGTTTTAACTATTTTCTTATCGAATTTGAAGTATAAATAAATTAAAAATTAAAAAAAAAATCAATTAAAATTAATTTCAATTTGACTTTACTGGGACTCGAACCTGCGCATCAATGCATTTTCTGTATTAAAAACCATACAAAAATGCATCAGTTTGCTACAACCGGTGATTATTTTTACAATTTCCACATCGATTTTTTAATTATTTTAAAATTTTCGAAATTTTGAAAATGTAAAAACATTTTGTTGTCCATTTCATCTTGTTGATGGCCAACCCATCAACCTCGTTGATGAGCAACGATCAACCATCTCTATACCTATGCCAATGAAATTTAATTGTCACCCTCTCTGAACAAATAGATGATGCATCAATACATATGTACATATCGTCGTACCATACGAAAACTAACATTTAAAATTTCTGGCGAAAGCTATCAATAAAAAAATTCTGTACGAAAAGTAGAACATTTGACTTTTGGCCGACGAAAAGTAATAAAATCGAGTTTTGGCTGACGAAAAGTAATAAAATCGACTTTTGGCTGACGAAAAGTATCAGTAATTATATACTGTTTTTACATTAAAATTGTTGTTGTTTAAACGAAATTGATAGTTTTCGTCAGCCAAAAGTGGATTTTATTACTTTTCGTCAGCCAAAACTCGATTTTATTACTTTTCGTCGGCCAAAACTTGAACTTTTTACTTTTCGTCAGCCACAAAAAATCTGATGTTAGTTTTCGTATGGTACGACGATATGTACATACATATGTACATCTATTGAGCAATAATAAATTGGTGGCTGCTTCAAAACCCTCACCATTCATCTTGGTGTATCGGGGCACAGCAGCTGCTAGACTCTGATGACTGATCAACGAAAATCCTACTGCCCCCAAACATATCAAAAAATTGTTGTGTACACAAAAGCATCTATTGAATTATAATTTTTTAATACAGAAAGATATCCACATAGAGGCGCAGGTTCGAGTCCCAGAAAAGTCAAATTGAAACTAATGCCGTTTTCTTTTCTCGAAAAAATGTTGCCCTGTTTGATTTTCTTAGCCATTTTGTAAGCTTGTGTGGTTATTTCAACGAATGTTGTCCTCTGACTAAGTAAGAGGGCACCATTAACTACAAGTTCAGCCATTTTATAAAAAGTCATGTTACGTAATTCGATAATTGAGATATTCAAGGGCAACATTTTTTGTCAGGAAAGAAAACGCCATAATTTAAATTGATTTTTTTAATTCTTAAATCTATATACAGTTTGTCAAGAAAGTGTTTTTACATACTTAAAATAATTGATAATAATGAACGTTTGAGAAGATACCCAGTGTTTCCTTTAATTTTATACTTTTAATTCTGGTTTTATTATTTGTAATATTCGGTTGAGAACCAGGTGAGAAGAAATAAAGCCTCTATATTTTCAGACCACGAAAATATGACCACAAAAGCAGAAAGATGCTTAAAAAAAATTGTCAAAAAAGTCTTTTTACAATTACATTTTGCATTACTTTAACGTCATTTATTTGAAAATTTATGTTCGCTAATATTTTTGATGACCGCCTTTGGCAACTAGTACAACTTACAGAACGTTCCTCATTGAGGAAATCAATTTCTGAATGTTGTAGTTATCAGGAATCTTGTTCCATTGTTCCAGAATCCATTTTTTGAGCTCTGTTTGACTTTTAGGGTGTCTCTGTGCTACTTTTTTCTTCAGAAATGACCACAAATTTTCTGTTATCTTTATGTCCGGAGTCTGCGCCAGCGTATCCAATACTTTTTTCCAATTAAACAGCAACCATATCCTCACCATATGCGCGTTATGTCTAGAATCATTACCCTGGTAAAATTTTAATTGCGATTTGTTGTTGATAATCAACCCGAATTTTTGCGCATTGCTTAACAAGTGCCACTAGAGAATCTGTAGAGAATGTTGGGCTTCCATATTGTTGCCTATAAAAGGCAAATCACCCACACCTATACCAGATATGCATGCTAAAATCATTGCCGGTAATAATCCAAATTGCACTGTAAGTATTATAATTCGATTTTCTAGTGCTTTAGCGGCTTTTCTCCACTGGAAAGATGTTATATTCTATGATGATGACACTAAGATTATGTTATATTGCAACAGTGGACCAAACCAGGTATGGATAATGCAATGAAAATCGAATTATAATACTTACAGTGCAATTTGGATTATTACCGGCAATGATTTTAGCATGCATATCTGGTATAGGTGTGGGTGATTTGCCTTTTATAGGCAACAATATGGAAGCCCAACATTCTCTACAGATTCTCTAGTGGCACTTGTTAAACAATGCGCAAAAATTCGGGTTGATTATCAACAACAAATCGCAATTAAAATTTTACCAGGGTAATGATTCTAGACATAACGCGCATATGGTGAGGATATGGTTGCTGTTTAATTGGAAAAAAGTATTGGATACGCTGGCGCAGACTCCGGACATAAAGATAACAGAAAATTTGTGGTCATTTCTGAAGAAAAAAGTAGCACAGAGACACCCTAAAAGTCAAACAGAGCTCAAAAAATGGATTCTGGAACAATGGAACAAGATTCCTGATAACTACAACATTCAGAAATTGATTTCCTCAATGAGGAACGTTCTGTAAGTTGTACTAGTTGCCAAAGGCGGTCATCAAAAATATTAGCGAACATAAATTTTCAAATAAATGACGTTAAAGTAATGCAAAATGTAATTGTAAAAAGACTTTTTTGACAATTTTTTTTAAGCATCTTTCTGCTTTTGTGGTCATATTTTCGTGGTCTGAAAATATAGAGGCTTTATTTCTTTTCACCTGGTTCTCAACCGAATATTACAAATAATAAAACCAGAATTAAAAGTATAAAATTAAAGGAAACACTGGGTATCTTCTAAAACGTTCATTATTATCAATTATTTTAAGTATGTAAAAACACTTTCTTGACAAACTGTACATATATATATAAAAATGGTGTAAAAAATGTTACTAACCTCATCAGGTTAGAACGGCTGGACCGATTTCTGTAAAATTTTTTGTTAGTTGTTCGTATTCTCGAGGAGAAGGTTCGTACGGAAGAAAATTTTGGAAAATCTCTTCGGAAAAGTCCGAAAATTGGAAAAATCGGTGTGTATTTGTGTATGTGTGCATGTGTGGATGTGTGTCCTTTATAGACTCCCAAAGTAACCAACCGATCTTTATGAAATTTTCACAGCAGATGCATGTGGTGTTAGCGCGCATAATAGGGTATATAGAATTTCGAAAAAGGGGGAGCTTCCCGGAAAACATTCCTAAATGTGGACCCAGATCGACCCAGCAAGTCTTCGAGCAAAATTGGTATCAAATGAAAGGTATTTAACAGGCCTTCAACACAAAGTTATTTTCATTGCAATGCCTAGGCCGGGTCCCCAGATATGGGTCAAAACGTGGGACCGAGTGACCCTGGAAAGTTTCTGAGCGATATTGGTATCAAATGAAAGCTGTTGAGGAGGACTTCAATAAAGAGCTCTTTAAATAGTGATACCTAGGCCGGGTTCCAAGATTTGGGTCAAAGCGTGGACCCGGATAACCTCTGAATGTTTTCGAGCGATATTGGTAGAAAATGAAAGGCGTTGAGCAGGGCTTCCACATACAGCTATTTTCATTGTGATTTCTAAGGCTGTTTCCCAGAGATGGCTAAAGTAGTGGGCCCGCACTCAAAAAAAAAATTACTCAGATTATGGAAAAATGGGAATGATTCGGCGCTAAAAACATATTTCCTTATTTCTTTAAAACGTGGTTTTTATTCCTTGATTTGAAGAAAATCGTACATCAAAATATGGAAATATGTCTTTAGCGCCGAATCATTCCCACTTTTCCATAATCTGAGTAAGTTGTTTTTTCAGTGCGGATTGTGATGGACGGCTCCGGTAAGGTAAAGGTAGATATGTATAGGGATAGGAATAGGGATAGGGATAGGGATAGGGATTGAGATATAGATTGAGATTGAGATTGAGATTAAGATTGAGATTGAGATTGAAATAGAGATAGGGATTGAGATAGAGATAGAGATCGGGGGCAGTAGGTTTGTCGCGGCGAATCTATATATATAAAAATGGTGTAAAAAATGTTACTAACCTCATCAGATGAGAACGGCTGGACCGATTTCTGTAAAATTTTTTGTCAGTTGTTCGTATTCTCGAGGAGATGGTTCGTACGGAAGAAAATTTTGGAAAATCCCTCCGGAAAAGTCCGAAAATTTGAAAAATCGGTATGTATGTGTGTATGTGTGCATCTGTGGATGTGTGTCCTTTATAAACTCCCAAAGTAACCGACCGTTCTTTATGAAATTTTCACAGTAGATTCATGTGGTGTTAGTGCACATAGTAGGGTATATAGAATTTCGAAAAAGTGGGAGCTTCCCGGAATACAGGCCTAAATGAGGACCCAGATCGATCCAGCAAGTCTTCGAGCAATATTGGTATCAAATGAAAGGTGTTGAACAGGCCTTCAACATAAAGGTATTTTCATTGCGATACCTAGGCCGGGTTCCCAGATATGGGTTAAAACGTGGGACCGAGCGACCCTGGAAAGTTTCTGAGCGATATTGGTATCAAATGAAAGCTGTTGAGGAGGACTTCAACAAAGAGCTTTTTAAATAGTGATGCCTAGGCCGGGTTCCAAGATTTGGGTCAAAGCGTGGACCCGGATAACCCCTGAATGTTTTCGAGCCATATTGGTAGCAAATGAAAAGCGTTGAGCAGGCTTCCACATACAGCTTTTTTCATTGTGATTTCTAAGGCTCTTTCCCATAGATGGCTAAAGTAGTGGGCCCGGATGGTGATGGACGGTCCCAGTAAGGTAAAGGTAGGTAGCTATAGGGATAGGGGTAGGGATAGCTATATCCCTAGGGATAGGGATATAGATAGATATAGAGATAGAGATAGATATAGAGATAGAGATAAAGATAGAGATATAGATAGAGATATAGATAGAGATAGAGATGGAGATGGAGATGGAGATAGAGATAGAGATGGAGACGGAGATGGAGATAGAGATAGAGATAGATATAGAGATAGAGATAGAGATAGAGATGGAGATGGAGATGGAGATAGAGATAGAGATAGAGATAGAGATAGAGATAGAGATAGAGATAGAGATAGAGATAGAGATAGAGATAGAGATACAGATAGAGATAGAGATAGATATAGATATAGAGATAGAGATAGATATAGAGATAGAGATAGAGATAGATATAGAGATAGAGATAGAGATAGAGATAGAGATAGAGATAGAGATAAAGATAGAGATAGAGATAAGGATAAGGATAGGGATAAAGGTTGAGATTGAGATTGAGATTAAGATTGAGATTGAGACTGAAATAGAGATAGGGATTGAGATAGAGATAGGTATCGGGGGAAGTAGGTTTGTCGCGGCGAATATAACTATAACTTTTATTCAGAGAATAGACATTTTTTATTATTCGCAGTCATTAAGATGGACTCTAAGATAATGGTTAGCAATACGGTAATCAAAGACTTCTTTAGGCTTCATAGGAATAAATTTTAGCAGAACAACGTCTGCCGGGTCAGCTAGTTTATTTATAATTGAAATTCGATAAGAAAATTTTAAAATTACTTTGCTGTTTTAGGAATCTGGTGCATTGGTGAAATCGGTGTATGTGAATAAAACTAAGAATATCAGCAGATGTGCACAAATGTAAAGTAACATTCCATTCTACAGCGCGCTGCTAATTTTTTCAACTTTTCTCTCAAATCTGTAATTCACCATCACTCAACTCTGGTAATGTTAACAAGATGCAATAAGCAAAAGCAGAAAAAATGCAAAGACAACTAATTGCTGGAAGTAAAATGAAATCCCCCAAATCGCGTTGCTTTGCTTTTGCTTAACTATACAAGCAAACACGGCTCAGCTGAAAACTGAAGCGAATGAATCGTGTTCTCGTTTTTTACTCGGCTGGCCGAGTTTGCTAATTTACTTTTCATTAGCAAAAGCAAAGCAAAAGCAAATGCAGCAAAAGTAGCTAAGCAATTTCAAACCCTGGTTCAAATTCTATTTATAGCACGGTTGCCGAACTTGGTAATTACCAAAATAGGTTATTTTTCGCTGTTGGTTTCTTGGTAACTTTCACATCTGTTTGGCAATTTTTGTTTTCAAGAAGTTGTTTACTATTTTTGGTATACAAGAAAAATATGGAAGTGATTATAGGACAATGAGAATATTTTGGAGCGCTGACTGTTCATTGTGAATATGCACAGGCAAATAAAGAAGAGCATATCTCCGATTAAAAACTGAAATAGTTTTGCTTCGATACACATAGTACATATTAGTTGATATTTTTTCGTTTAGGCTTCATTTTTGAGCTCTTATGACCAATGTTTTTTTTTTATAAGGAAAAAATGTATGTGAAAAATTAATATTTTTGGTAGAAGTTATAAATACATATGTATGTAGATCTATTTCGGAGATCACCACATCCCTTCATCAGACTTCTTTTTACTTTTATTCTTGCGTCCGCATAAAACATCCTTTAATGAAAATTTTCACTAAAAAGTTAAAAATAAATAATAGCTTAAAAAAACTAAAAAACACGCTTTAATCTTAAAAATCGTACTAAAAATTGAGAAATAATTTAATTAGAAACAAAATGATGAACGAAAATATAAGTATTTAAGGAAAAGCGTGGGGGTGCTCAATAATATTTGAACATGAAAATATTCGATTCGTACAACTAGTACAAAAATATACATACCTAGTTGCGAAATTAAAGAGTACGTTATATGAAAT
The DNA here is from genome assembly GCA_960531455.1 of Urophora cardui. Taxonomy (NCBI): domain Eukaryota; kingdom Metazoa; phylum Arthropoda; class Insecta; order Diptera; family Tephritidae; genus Urophora; species Urophora cardui. The sequence continues at coordinate 1,054,813 of OY482672.1, forward strand.
CTCAAAAAAGTCAAAATAAAAATATTAGTAAAAACAGCGATCTTAAATATTTTTTGACATACTGAGCACCACCCGACGCTTTTCCTTAAATACTTATATTTTCGTTCATTTTGTTTCTAATTAAATTATTTCTCAATTTTTAGTACGATTTTTAAGATTAAAGCGTGTTTTTTAGTTTTTTTAAGCTATTATTTATTCGTAATTAATTTGTCCATATTTAACTTTTTTAATTTTCCAATTTTCGCAAATTGGAAACATACATATGTTTTTTCATCAGCTGTTTTGCTGCCGGATAAATGTGATGGACAAAATTTGTCCAGCAGAATTTTTCAGCTTCTCTCTCTTTTGCAAATTTTTACTGAGTTTTTGCCTCAAAAAAAAAAGCGATATTGCAGTTTTTTCTGCAATTTGTTGCAATTTGGTGCTGCCTAACAGTCCTATTATGCGCCAGCCAAATCACAAATATGACACTTAAAGCTAACAAACTAAATATGTACATTAAGCCGTATCACGTTATATGGACAAAAAAAAAGTTGGGTGTGTGTCAGTTTTATTTGAACACTTATGTCGAAAAAATATTTTTGGTGTAAAAATTTTTTTTTTAGGCCCGCGTTAAAAACAGCTAAATCGCGTTTTTTGTAATAACTTCCTTATTTGATGTCGGATCTCTATGATCTTAATGTCGCAGAAAAGGTCTCGCGCAGCACTATATTTGGCCCATATAAAGTTTCGTCCTCAAAGGTTGTCCTGAGTTTTAACTTTAAAAATTTTGGAGTTACTATCCCTAGATTTTTTTATTTTCATCACTAATACAAAGCTCTCAAAAAACCATGAGGAATCCCCCAAAAAAAGTCTAGCCTTTATTCACAAACAAAAAAGTTATAACGTTGTAAAATGAAACACTTGTTATTTTTTATAAAAAATTACCACAGAGATACGACGAAACACGTGAGCTTAATTTTTGGCTCCAGATTACGATCGCGTTTTTAGAAAATCCGGATTAGCTCCCATTTTCGAGATATTTAAGAAAACATTTTCAGTTTTCACATACAAAGCGATCCGATGGGGGGGCGTATGAGTAACTATTGTTGAGCTAATAAAAATAAAGAAAAGGGAAAAAAACTATACGTACATATATGTCTATAAAGTGCATATAAGAGGGAAGAGAATACCCTGCACATAAATTTTAATTTGTTTTAAACGTTCGAAACCTGCACTGAAAAAACAACTCTGTGGCAATTTGCAATAATCGCTTAAGTCTTAAAAAATGATTTCGAGATAAATTGATTTTTATATTCGAAAGCGTTTCTTAACAAATCATAAAAGTCGATTAAAAACTATGGACGCAAAATCACTGAACCATCCACAATGTTACGATCAAATTTAGTAAATAAAACAAAATGTCATGAAGAAATTTGATTAAGTATATACGTCTACTTTGGCTGTTATAGCAAGTTTAATGTACCTCTATAGTAAGTTAAGCCTAAATGTTTTTATTTATATCTTTTGATTGAATTAAGTTATAAGCATGGGGGTTTTACAGAAATGTAGAGTTTTAAAAGGAGAATAACGTGTTATATATAACTCGAAATCTTCCTAAGTCGACTTAAGCGATTATTGCTTGTGACCACAGAACTTACTCAGATTATGGAAAAATGGGAATGTTTCGGCGCTAAAGACATATTTTCATTGTTTTGATGTACAATTTTCTTTCAATCAAGGAATAAAAACCACGTTTTAAAGAAAATTGTATTCAAAACAATGAAAATATGTCTTTAGCGGCGAATCATTTCCATTTTTCCATAATCTGAGTAATTTTTTTTTTGAGTGTGAGCAAAGTAATATAAGCGACGAAGAACTCACTTTCAGAGCTCTGAAACTTCTTTCATAAATATCTCAAAATTTGGAGGACATCGTCATTTTCGGTCTCGGTTATCATAGATAAGAAGATATTTTCGGGATTAAAGTAAAGTGCGTTGTTTTCAATTGTAGGCTGAATAATTAACTGCATTTCTAGGGGCAGAGACGCATCCAGCGTAAGTATTGATAATACATTTAGACTTCCGTTGTCTCTTTAGGCGCGTATAATTTTACAACGAACTCTAGCAGTTTTTCTAAATAACTTGGATGATTTTACGATACGCACGGATGCAGAAATCGTGAAGCCGTTGTAAGCCAGCTCGCTGTGCTTAGAGATCCCACTTGAATACTTACCAAATCTTCACTACAGCCATTATCATTCAATATAAATAACGTTGATCAGCACGAATAGTCCAATCATCAATAATTTTTTGCATATCATGTGTCCAGTATTGGTAGCTGTTCCACCGCGGTACAACATTCTCAAGTCAAGCGAGGACTTAGAATACTTTTTAATCAAAAACTCATACTATATGGCGTTACTGCCTCATATAAATAAGAACTTTGGATAATTTTTCAAAAAACACAGGTTCCCTTATTTTAAAACGGTATAACTTTTTTGTTTGTGAATAAAGGCTACAACTTTTTTAGCGGAGTCCTCATGGTTTTTTGAGAGCTTTGTATTAGTGATAAAAAAAAAAAATCTAGGGATAGTAACACCAAAATTTTTAAAGGTAAAACTCAGAACAACCTTTGAGGTCGAAACTTTATATGGGCCAAATATAGTGCTGAGCGAGACCTTTTCTGCGACATTAAGATCATAGAGATCCGACATCAAATAAGGAAGTTATTACAAAAAACGCAATTTAGCTGTTTTTAACGCGGGCTTAAAAAAAAAATTTTTACGCCAAAAATATTTTTTCGACATAAGTGTTCAAATAAAACTGACACACGCAAACTTTATTTTCGTGATACGGCTTAATGTACATATTCGTAAATATGAAAATATCTACATATGTATGTATGTTCACACCAGGCGTGTTAAATTCCCATTAAAATTATCATTAATGATAACTTTTTTGATTTTTTTAATTTTGATTATTTTACATAAAACTGGGAATTAATAATCAACTAAATTAAGAAATTATAAAAAAATAACCATAACTAGTAACAATTGAAAAATAAACAAAAAAAAAAAAAATCATATAATCAACATTTATAAATTTATTAATTATTTATTTTTATTGAGTTATTTTCAATTGCTTAATTATTTTTAACTTTTAATAGTTTTTACTGGTTTGATTATTTTTAATTGTTTATTATACTCAGCTGTACTAGTACACAGAGTATTATAATTTTGATTTCATAACGGTGGATTGTAACAGAATGAAATAATCGAGATAGATATAGACTTATATATATCGAAATGATCAGGGTGAAAAGAGAAATCGATTGAGTTATGTCCGTCCGTCCGTCCGTCTGTCCGTCTGTAAATACTCTAACTCGCGCAAAAATTGAAATATTTTGATGAAATTTGGAATGCAAGTTGGTATCAAGACTGGAACGGATGGCATTGAAAATGGGCGAAATCGGACCATGACCACGCCCACTTTCCCTGTATAGTAAAAATCGGAAATTTGGTATCTCAGTCACTAATAGAGCTGGGGCGATAAAATTTCACCCACGTGTTGAGCTCAGGCCCTTATGAAGAAATTTGGTGAAATTTTGAAAAATGGGCGGTGCCACGCCCACTTATTAAAGGCCAAACATTGAAAGTTGTATAAGCCATAACTCAGAAACCGTAGCAGATATATCGATGAAATTTGGTAGGCGTGATATACTTACTTAGACAAATGTTTGGACGAAAAATTGTCAAAATCGGTTGACGACCACGCCCACTTTTATATATGGGTATTATAAAGTGACCTAATAAAAACATTTCAAGCGATATCTTTGTCAAATATAAAGATAATTCATTGAAATTTTGTGGCATGAGTTCTACAATAGACCGGAAACAAAAAATTGAAAAATTTCGAAAAATGGGCGTGGCACCGCCTCTTTTTAGAAGCAGGAATATACGAGATTTCTTAGCCCCTAACTCGACAAATAATTGAGATATTATGACGAAACTTGGTTTATACACTTTTATAACTTGTGTTAATAGACACGCAGAAATTTATTTAAGTAGGTTTATGACCACGCCTACTTTTTAACAAAGATATTTCTGGAACACCCTTTGGGAATTTGTAACGTGACATCTTTGTAACTAGAAGTCATAAAGGAATGAAATTTTGCACTGACTGATAAAAATTTTGAAAATGGGCGTGGCTACGCCCACTTTATGCAGCACTCGCTTTATATAAAGTACACCGTGTTTCCATCAAACGCAAACAAACAATGAAAGCATACAACTGAGTATCTAATGTTCGATTCCACTCGAACTTAGGCTTCCTTACTTGTTATACTCAGCTGTACTAGTACACAGAGTATTATAGTTTTGATTTCCTAACGGTGGATTGTAACAGAATGAAATAATCGAGATAGATATAGACTTATATATATCAAAATGATCAGGGTGAAAAGAGAAATCGATTGAGCCATGTCCGTCCGTCTGTCCGTCTGTGAGCACGATAACTCGCGCAAAAATTGAGATATTTTGATGAAATTTGAAATGTAAGTTGGTATCAAGACAGGAACGGATGGTATTGAAAATGGGCGAAATCGGACCATGACCACGCCCACCTCCCCTATATAGTAAAAATCGGAAATTTTGTATCTCAGTCCCTAATAGAGCTAGAGTGATAAAATTTCACACACGTATTGAGCTCAGGCCCTTATGAAGAAATATGGTGCAATTTTGGAAAATGGGCGGTGCCACGCCCACTTATTAAGGGGCAAACATTGAAAGTTTTATGAGTCATAACTCAGAAACCGTTGAATATATATCGATGAAATTTGGTAGGCGTGATATACTTACTTAGGCAAATATTTGGACGAAAAATTGCCAAAATCGGTTGACGACCACGCCCACTTTTATATATGGGTATTATAAAGTGACCTAATAAAAGCATTTTAAGCGATATCTCTGTCCAATATAAAGATATATCATTGAAATTTTATGGAAGGTGTCCAATTATGGACATAAAACAAAAAATACAAAAATTTTGGAAAATGGGCGTGGCACCGCCTCCTTTTAGAAGCAGGAATATACGACATTTCTGATCCCATAACTCGACAAATAATCGATATATTATGACGAAACTTGGTGTATACACTTTCACTACTTGTAGTAATACATGTTCAAAATTTTAGCGAAATCGGTTGACGACCACGCCCACTTTTATATATGGGTATCATAAAGTGGCCTAATAAAAACATTTTAAGCGATATCTTTGTCAAATATAAAGATAATTCATTGAAATTTTGTGGCATGAGTTCTACAATAGATCGGAAACAAAAAATAGAAAAATTTCGGAAAATGGGCGTGGCACCGCCTCTTTTCAGACAAAGGAATCAACGAGATTTCGGAGCCCATAACTCGACAAATAATTGAGATATTATGACGAAACTTGGTTTGTACACTTTTATAACTTGTGTTAATAGACACGCAAAAATTTATTGAAATCGGTTTATGACCACGCCTACTTTTTAACAAAGATATTTCTGGAACACCCTTTGGGAATTTGTAACGTGACATCTTTGTAACTAGAAGTCGTAAAGGAATGAAATGTTGCACAAAGAATAATATTCATATGCTTAGTTGGATGACTGATAAAAATGTTGAAAATGGGCGTGGCTACGCCCACTTTATGCGGCACTCGCTTAAATAAAATACACCCTATATCGAACAAACGCAAAAAAACAATGAAAGATACAGCTGAGTATCTAATGTTCGATTCCACTCGAACTTAGGCTTCCTTACTTGTTTTTAATTGGTTTTAGTTATTTAATTGTTGTTGTTGTTGTAGCCACGAAGACACTCCCCGAAGGTTTTGGGGAGTGTAGGGGATGTGACAGTCCTTTGCCGGATAAATCCGGTACGCTCGGGTACTAGTCCCTTCTGACACTAGCCCGACTGTCGTGCGAACGATTTTTTTGGCCATAATCAACCTTCTAGGCCGGTGGATTTTAGTCGCCTCTTACGACAGGCATTCCTTACCACGGGTATATTCTAAGCCCCCTAACCCGCTGGGGTCAGTTAATTTTTATTAATTATTATTTAATTAGTTTTCATTGCTTGATTATTTTCAATTATGCAATTATTTATTTTTATAAAATTATTTTTAATTATTTTTGAAAATAGTTGAAGTACTACAATGTATTATTCACGAGCTAAAATAAAACATGCAATTAAAAATAATAATAATAATTGAAAAAATTAAAATAATCAAGAAATTAAAACTAATTAATCGATTGGTTAGGTTAATACACTTTTTTATTTTATTAAAAATTAATCATTAAAAAGGTGAAATTAATTATATTTAAACATTAAAGAGTTACAAACACGAAGCAAGCTTTAATTAATAATCATTAAAATGTTTAATCATTAAATAACAGGTCTGGTACACACATATGTATGTACATATGTATGTACCCAGTAGGCCCAAAGATCAACAAATCAACAATACTTTCCTCCTTACATTTCCTTTTGGGAAGATAATGGATCATGGACTATGCCCCATGACGATCGCATGGCGAGAGCCGCCTTCGCATGAATGACTTTGTATGTATATATACAAAAAAAGCAATGAAGCGAAAGCTTCGGGCTTTCATTCCAAACCGCGTGCTTTTTTCAAATGGTCGTTATTATATTCTTGTTAGGTAGCAGAATATACAGCTGCCTACCGCCTTACTTTGTTATGTACTTCATTCGTGTAAATTTTTCTTTTTCGGCTTACTCTTCTTAATTCGTACTTTAGTCAGTGAAGAAATTATCTGTGCTCAATTTGTACGTGCCGCTCAACATACTTTAGGATTACCTGCGGTATATCTAGCGAATAAAGATCCAGCAGCTGCGTTGGGCAGGTCATGTCGTGAGAATGGATGAAGGCGCTCCGGCCAAGAAAGTATTTCTATCGAAACCCGCTGAACGCAAAAGAAAAGGGGACCTCCACTGCGATGCTGCCTCCCTAGGTGTACGAAACAGAAGCAATTGGCGCGCTTTGTTGGACTCGGCCAGAATCGTCTAGACGGTTAAGCGCCAATCAAGAAGAAGAAGATATCTAGCAAAAGAAAGTATCCTGCCATGAAAAAAATCGCATCACCTCAGAAATGAGTGGGCCTAGTGGGTACATACATACATAAATTCATATATAAATACATACATACATACATACATAACACGTAGAAAACTTACATTGTGCTAAAAAGTTCACGATACTCATCATCGCCCTTATTTTCGCTAATTAACAAATCCAATTTATCGATAAGTTCGCTCTCCACCAAACGAAAAGAACCACGAGCGCTCTAAAAAAAGGATAAAAATTCAAAAAGTTGTAGGTGCAGGGTTAAGTACCAAGTACAAACTCACCTGCTCGCACTGCATCATATCGTAGAACACGGTCAACGTGGCCTTCCTCAACGCTGGCTCTGGCACCAGAGTTACTTCCAGAAATGGACCGACCATCGATGGTATAAAATGCAGTTTGTGTTCACCCAATTGTGACCACATGCTCAATATTTGGAAGCCCATCAACACACGCATATCACCATGCGTATTCAAAATCTTTCTACGTTTCGGTTCGCGATACTTTTCCAATTGCAGCGACGGTTGTGTTAGAAATGTGACAGCCAAACTAAAGTAAGACCACCATAAGGGCGAATCAAATGATTGTGCGCCAAGAAAACGATAAACTAATGGTTTAGCGAATTCTTCGAGTGCTTTACGCAACACATCATTACAGGCCAATTTCATGACCAACCAATCGGTTGGGAACACCTGCCAATCTTGTGAAAGTAACTCTTCAAAGACCAGCAATGATTTACTCAGGAATTCTTTTAAATCACGTGGATCTTTATTGGGACTCAATTCATCCCAATAGTGTTTGTAGTGAGTTTCGTCAAGTAATTGCAGCAAACCCAGCAAGCAGGCGACTAACTTTGGCAGCACAGCGTGCGCACCTTCCATCATTATGCTAATAGTTTTGATGAGTATGCCCAGAATATTCTTACATAGCGAATCCAAATCGTGTTGCAGTGTATTAGTGACTTTTTCACGTTGTTGGCGCTGCAGATCGTAGAGATGATTGAGAATTTCCGATATTATTTCGGCGCAGAGGCGCAGCTCATCACGACGGCCCAAATGCATGCGCAAATGTTTGCAGGCAACGGAGAGTACCACAGTGCGTGAATCTGAAATATGATAAAGAGGATTAGTGTGTTGCATATGAGTGTGTCTGGACAATGAAACGGTAGACTTGACGGATATTCGCTCTAAATGTCATAGAGACATACATACCACCATAAACCACCAGACGAAATAGAGGCTTGTACACAGAAGCCACCATTTCACACATTTTTCAAACACACTTCACAATTAAACATGCATTTCTATTCCCGCCAACTTACCATCTTCATGAAACAACTCCCCCGACACCAAATCCTTCACAGCATTCAATTTTGCCTGTATCAAACGCACAGGCGCATCTCGCGGTATCGCATCTAACATATTTCGCGCCAACATACCCAACTCCGGCGCCGGCAATGTATCCTTCAGCTGTTCGAGCACCACCCCTGTGGAGTTCAGCAACGCCTCCTGTGTTGGTATGATCACATCATACGATGGCACCGCTAGCATACCATTCAATGCCGTAAAAAGCGAATGTAAATCGCGACGAAATGAATCCTCATATTGACCGCCGGTAGCGCGTGCAAAAAGTTTACGTGATTGTATGAGTAATTTGAAAATATATTCCAAGGAACTGAAACATTTTTGAAATGGATCTGGATGTTCGGCTTTGGTCATAAACACAGCCATATGCTCAACGGAGGTTATTAAGCCCTTGTAAACGAGCGCCGCAGCGAAATGATTTTCAATATAAGCATTCATAACTGGGCGAAAATGTTGGAATTTATTACTTTGCAAAACGCTAAATATGCTGACGAGCACATGGAAGACAAGACCCGAATGCTCTGTGCTATTGCCCTCCTCATTCGAGAACATGGCAAACAATGCGTCCAACACATCCTGCAGGAATTTAACGAGTTCCTCATCATTCAAACGCAACACACCGGTGAGCGAATCTTGTATGGTTTCAGGATTTGTGCGCCATTGCAGCAACGATAGCAAATCGGCATTTTGCGTTAGCTTCGTTGAACACAGCAACGATTTGATCACGAACACCTCCTTCGAGCTGCGATGGAATAACGAACTGCACTCCACTTTGGCGTGCGGATCTCTTGGTCTGCATGGTAATTTCAAATAATTACCAGCATGCAATTTACCCGGATCTTCACACTTGTAGACAAACAACTCGTGCTGGCCATCGGTCAGCGTAGCGCCACTTGGATCCATTAAGCGCGCAAAACTAAAACCGAATAGTTTCGGTTCCGATTTTTCGCGTGTAGAACAATGACGAAATTCAAAACGTACATGCGCCGACGAAAATTTATCAATTGGCACACTTAGCCGCAGCATTTCATTCCAACAGGGGGAATTTTGATGATACAATATCATGGATTTGTAATAATTTTGTGAATCCATGCCGGAAGCGCCCCATAAACATTCATTTAGTATATTACCACACGTATCGAGCACAACCACTGTGGTTAGTATATTTTTGGCGGTATTTTTACCGCCACGCTCAAATTCTCCACGTTCCAAGGTGATGAATAGATCGTTGCGCACATCGCCGGGCATAATGACATCGGGGAAGCCCATTTTGCGTGTGATTGTCGTACCCTGAAAGAGAAGCGGCTGCTCTTGACGCGCCTGGCCGAGACCACCATGCAGCAGCTTGAGCGATACCACAATGCCTTGGGTATTCTGATTGCCTGAGGTTATTGGCGAAAATTTGCCAGTTGATTTCTTAATAATTAATTCATGCAATTGATGGAAGTCTTTCTCTTCGCATTGGTAAATCTAAAAAAGGGTGTTTTTTTTTTCGAGAAAGAAATTAGATTAGGTAGAGAGAAGTGAGTGTTATTAGAATGTGAGATTTTATAGTAAGAACTCGATATTGCTTCTGTTGTTGCTGAGAAAGTAAACATTAGCATTAGAAACCGAGTTTGCTTGAAAGAACTGTTCACGTTTCGTACTGTTTTACAATTCTCAGAAGATTAAAACCTCATACTTACGGTCGCTTATACTAATTGAACATACCTTAAAATTATATTCCTTCTCCTCCGTTTCCACTGAGCTATCATAGTGTATAATATCATTCAAAGGCAATACGCCCACACCAAACGGACGACGATAAGTCGGACCCGCACAACACAGCGTATTATTTTTTTCAACTTTTTTGCCCGTTTCCGTGTGAATAATTTTGCCCACACGCATTACCACAGCCACCAAATGTAAGTCTTCATTTAGATCTACAGCGCCTGAGGAAGAGAAGCAAATATTGGGTTAGCAAACTCAAATGCTGCTTCTTCCACTTTGACATCAAACAACTTACCCAAATCTGTGAATACCGTACAATTACTATGTAATTTTTCTATATAATTTGAAAACCCATCTTTTGAGATTTTCACCAAAAAACGTTCAGACAATGCACGCATGCGCGCCGGATTGGCATCGTATAGGAAGAAATAGACTTCAGCATCATCGCCGCCAATGCGATGACCAAAATCGCGCATACAAAAGTATAAATGATGTGTGAGTATTTTACGTTGCACTTTGCGGCGTAATGTACCGCGACTCTGCGAAAAAAGTAAGAGAAATTTAAGTTAAGTAATTATTAAAAATTACTGGTATGTATACCGAGGAAGCTTTGGCATTATCCGCACTCGTCACATGCACATTATATAGACCGACAATTCCGATATTGTGCGGATCGACTGCTAGCGGACCAATGCGGGGCACTTGATCTAAGCCAAGTTTGCTGAAAGTAGAGACGGTATTGAAATTAAAATATGTTTATGCATATCTCTTTGTACAGCATATGTATGTAATTTGTATAACGGACAATTGCAATGCTTATGAGCATTTATGCAACAGAGTAATTATGGTATCAATCACGCAGAAAAATAAAAACTACACAACCTGTTGCCAGCAACATTCTACCCTTGATATTCCAGTAACATTTTTTCTACTTTTAAAAATGTGCAAATCATTGTACGAAGCCTTTAGCTGAATGCCAATATTTTTTGATCACCTGCTTAGAGGTGGAAACGACAAGCGAAATATATAGAGAGGAAAAGGAACAGCGGAAAGGGAAAATTTGAAATACTTTGTTATAAAAATACTTTAGACCAGAAAAACCAAAATTTTAGAGCATAACAAAACTGTCCCGGCCTGCCTTGGCTAAAAATTTCTAGTGAAACGATCAATGAACAAGCGCAAGACTAATAATGATTGCGCAATATACTTGTATGTACATATGTATATGCTCAAAAAGAAAAACCGGAAATACATACGTAGTGCCTGACAATTTAGATAACGAAAAAAGTCAGTTGTTTCTAGTAAGACAACCTCATTGATCAGCCTTGCTCATATCCATATATATGTATGTACATACATACATTATACATAGTGCCCGCTGTGGTGCAGTGGGTAGAGTGCTCGCCTCCTATACCAGAGGTTTCGGGTTCGGACAAACACCAAAAAAAATCATCTAAGTAATTAAATCCCAATTATTGGGTTTATAGAAATAGCGGCCACCTCTCGGCAGTGGGCGCCATACCCTCCGAGTGTATTTTTGCCATGAAAAAGCTTCTGATACAAAATGCATTCGCCGTTCGGAGCCTGCATAAAACTGTAGGTCGACCCAATTTGAAGAAAAAAACAAAAGTTAAGGAGCACACCTCGAATTGGGAGAGAAGCTGGGCCATAAAACTCGTCAGAGTTATAATAGCGCCCGTGTAGTAGTACATACATACATAAGTAATATATACATATGTATGTACATACATATGTATCTCGATAAATACGTATGAAGCAAGCTGGAACAAAATGACCTCTTCTACAAGACTTGAAGTTCATTATAACATAAGTAACCACCAATTGGCAACGAGACACGTCACATTCATTTGAAAGTAAGTAAATTAACTTTAAAGAGACCAACAACTCTCGAAATACATACCATTGTACCATTGTTTGTACCATTTTTGATTTACTTCGTTTTTGCTTCGTTGGCAAATGTGCCCACTATCTATATATTAATAGGCTAACATTTTTTCCATACAAACAATTGCCAGGCTATTTAGCACTTTTAACATACCCATATCCACATAAAATTGATATGGATGTGTTCGTATGAGTGAGGAGCAGTGCATAGGCATATAATTTGTTCTATAAATTATTTAATTTCTTTATAATTAATAAATAAAGTTTTTAGTTTTGTACCATTTTTGATTTACTTCGTTTTTGCTTCGTTGGCAAATGTGCCCACTATCTACATATATATTAATAGGCTAACATTTTTTTCATACAAACAATTGCCAGGCTGTTTTGCACATTTAACATACTCATATCCACATAAAATTGATATCGATGTGTTCGTATGAGTCAGGAGCAGTGCATAGGCATATAATTTTTTCTATAAATTATTTAATTTCTTTATAATTAATAAATAAAATTTTTGGTTAAGATAAATAGATATCGTAAACGTGTTTACAAATATCGTAAACACAGTTGAAGAGTCGCTTTAATTTAGAAGCGCTCACCGCCGGGCCTACCTTCCTAGATCTGCCTTGATTTTGACCATGATTTCGCGTCGGACCGTGATCAAAAGGGCAAATCAGTGTTGCGGTACAACTGGAATTTGGAAAGTGTTGCTTATCTCCGCGAAAAGGAATAATTTTTGTACCAATACAAAGTTGAAAAAATAAATTGCATGGTCGAATTTCGATCACCGGCGATACTAGTAAAGATATATCATTGAAATTTTGTGGCATGAGTTCTACAATAGACCGGAAACAAAAAATATAAAATTTTGGAAAATGGGCGTGGCACCGCCTCTTTTTAGGCAACGGAATCTACAAGATTTCGGAGCCCATAACTCGACAAATAATTGGGATATTATGACGAAACTTGGTGTATACACTTTTATAACTTGTGTTTATAGACACAAAAAATTTATTGAAATTGGTTTATGACCACGCCTACTTTTTAACAAAAGATATTTCTGGAACACCCTTTAGGAATTTGTAACGTGACATCTTTGTAACTAGAAGTCATAAAGGAATGAAATTTTGCACAAATAATAATATTCATATGCTTAGTTGGATGACTGATAACAATTTTGAAAATGGGCGTGGCTACGCCCGCTTTATGCAGCACTCGCTTTATATAAAGTACACCGTGTTTCCATAAAACGCAAACAATGAAAGCATACAGCTGAGTATCTAATGTTCGATTCCACTCGAACTTAGGCTTCCTTACTTGTTATCATTAAGAAAGGGAACACTTAGATATTGTTTTAGTTATAATAGCATTAAAATAGCTTTGTTACGCATTGATTTTTGGGTCTTAACTTTTTTGGACCACCTTAATGTACATGAATATGCAATATCCAGCAGCAACAACAGCAGAAGCAATATCGCTGTCGTTGTTGTGCTATACAGCGAGCTGCCCGTTTTACGCTTACCTTGTCTACCTGGCTTACGCAAAAGAAAGAAACGAAGCTGCTCAGAGCATTGCTGTTACCACAATCAGTGATGCCAGAAAATCTCCGCCAAAATTCCCACGGAAATCGGAAAAAATCCCAAATTTCCCACATTTTAAATAAAAAAATGCCACAAAATTCCCACCGAAATTAAAGCATTTATTTCAGCAAATACAGTTTTTTTAATATCTAAAAGTATCAGTTGTACAAATTATTTGCATTGTGCAAGTGGATATGATTTTTGTTGATTTGAAGCAATTGATATTTTTGGATTGAAAGGCAACTCTTACTTTACTTACACTATTTAGCATATTACTAGATAGTTTGTTTCGCTTTTTACATTTAACATCCGTTACAATTGGAAATAATCTTTCTGATTCAGTGTTTGAATGGGGTAACGTGAGTACAATTTCAACCAATTGCTTAAGATTATGAAACAAAAAATTGTCATTATAGTTTTTAAAGTTTATTATTTTACTCCACATTACATCAACAGGTAATTTTTTTAAATCGTTATTTTGTGTTTCGGTTAAAACTATACAAATACTTTTGTATTCCGATTCTGTGAGATCAGGATTAAGATTTAATTTTTTAGTTAGAGCAAGAAGTGATACACGATTGTTTTTAGAGAAATTAAAAATAATATCGGGATCTAAAAACTGCTATTCTTCGAAAACACCGTCAAATGGAAAACGTGATATTATCTGAAAAGCGCAAACACTTTTTTTTGAATAAAATCTTTTCCTTCAAATTTAAATTTGACAAAATATCTTCGCATTCATAACCAACGTAAACGTCATGCACGTCAAGTAAATATGGAGTTGGAAGTTCCAAAACTTTTAGCTGTAATTCTCACGGAATTATAAAAAAAGTCTGCTTTTAAGAAATTTCTAGCAATTTTCAAGTGTCTTAGCTTCTTGCCCTAGTCGGTGTATAAGTACATTTCGGCTTTGGAAAAATGCGTTTAATTCATTGAAAAGGTTAAGAATGTGCTTCAAAAATCTAAAATAAGCCTTGTTTTGAATTCTTTCGAATTCTTCATAAATAGCTTCTGCTTTTTTACGCTTATCTTCAAATGAGGCCGAGCGAAAATAGCTTTTAAGTGGCTCCAAATTCTCCAAAATTCTTTCGATACAAGGATGTAAAGACAGCCATCGTGTGGTTGCAGGTTTAAGAATTTTTTTTAGCTTCTACGCCAAAATATTCCTGAAATTCTCTTAGGAGTTTTTCAGTGTGAGATGTGCTTATTTTAAGTTATACTATAAATTATACATAGGTAGGTATGTAAACAGTTCTGCAACCAAAAAATCCCTTTTTTTATATGGACGACAACAAAATGTCCCTTTTTTCCCTCTTTAAAAATTTTACAGTGAAATATCCCTCAAAAAGGGAAATTTCCCTCAATCTAGCACCACTGACCACAATGGCAACGAAGACTTTGACGATGATGATGTTGGCAATGATAACGAAGATGATGGTGATTATGATGAAGATTCCTATGTAGTTGCAAATGAAGGTAGCGGTAGCGGTAACGACATGCACTAATACACGTCGACTGCCTCTACAAAATGCGCAGCAGCCGCAGCAACCGAACGAGCGGATAGATGATGGTAAAAAAAGTGACAATAAGAAAAAGGTAAAGGGCAACGATGGCTTCGAAGAATTCTCCTTTGAAATACATACATGAGTATGTATGTATGTATGTTTTAAATTAATAGCGTTTTCAATTCTGAACGAAAATGTTGCATTATTACAAGGCTACATTATTAACATGCGCCCTATGCCCTTAGAAAATGTTGCACTTTTCATGTGATGTATGAAACAAAAATAATGCAACCCCTTGGTTATATTAAGGGCAGAAAATGCTGCCATGTGGTCGGGGAGAGTGCGACATTTTTGTTAATAGAACAATCAACCCTGATAAAATGTGTGGAATCTATGTGGAATAGAACAAAAAAATTTGAACCAGACCGATAAAAATGGAGAATAAGTGTGACAATTTTTGCCAGAATCGAAAACGCCATAAGTAAGAATTCTTACATAAATGTTACTCATACGCCACGGCAATATGCTCATAACTATGTAAAACTAACATAGAATTTTAAAGTAAATTACATGCATACTTTAACACCAGTTTTCCACCATTTATAATAAAATTTCGAACGATTTATCTTCGGAAGAAGTTAGAGCAGACTAGAAGCGTGTGCATGCAAAATTTTAAGTCAAAAGTCCGAATTGTTCAGGCTGTATGACGTTTTGCGTTTTATTTTATGAAAAAATAAAATAAAAATCAGACTGTGATCATTATGCTTGAGTAAAAAGAAATAAAAGTTACACATAATCATTATGCTTTGATGGAAAAAAGTAAAAATCAAAAAATAATACTTATTCCTTATCAAGAAAATTAAAAGTTAATAATAATAATTATTTTTGATCAGAAAAATATAAATCGAAAAATAATGATTACATGCTGATTTAAATTATTTATATTATTATAATGATCACCGTCCCCGGTTTAATGTCTTTAACTTCTCATTTAATAACACTATTCGGATGCATGTTTATAGCACAATTTTTTTCATATTCGTAAAAGGTATAAGAAAGGAAAAACTATATTGTAGTACTGCGCATGCGTGAATCTTTTCGCCTCGTTGATGATGTTGATGGGCTTTAACGAGGTTGGAAATGCGCAATGACATGGGAAGGTAGAAAACATACGCCTACACGTGTATATGTGTGTTGCAATGCAGCATAAAGGTGGTCCGGAAATTTAAAACACAAAAAACATTGCGGAACCAGTCGATTTTTAGTCTATTATTCCTAAAACAATATGTGCTTTAATTTTTAATGATAAAAAACGTGTTTTTTTTTAATGTTTCCGCGCCAGTGGAGTTGGACTACCCCATCCTCACAAGGTATGCTCCACTCGCTACCACAAATCGCATTGGTTCAGACTTGCGATTTTCAAATCTGAGTGGTTTAAATATCTGATTTTAACTGCTACTCAATTTGAGTGGTAGTTGAAAAATGGCCATCCTTGATATTAAGGCGAAATCTCCGATATAGGTAGATAACCGTAGTCGTATGAAAGGCGGGGTGTTCCGCGGATATCGGGAGAACTTTATTTTCTTCATGCAATTTTGGATCACCCAAATGCAGCATATGTATGGAAATTAATGCTTATACAAGCATGTATCATACACGTATCAAAAGTACATCTGTATCTACACATATATAGACATACTTACATACAAACATACGTATGTACATATTTACAAATATTGTGCTCTCACTGCTATCCCATATGTAATTCATCACGTTCCCGTTTAAAAGTGCAGACATTGGTGACTTATCTGTAACCTTATAAAACAGCTGATTCAACCAACCTTACGACAAGCTGTGTTACTAGTCATTGGTGCCTTATCGTAATTCTGTAGCTGTATCGTTAACTTACAGACCAATTGGATTTTGGTTAGCAACCCTAAATCCGTAAACAGCTGACACTTGTGAAAGCAGAAATAGGAAGGTAGGCGCATAGGCGAATTCAGAAACTTATTTTTTTATTTACAAAGGTAGATTATAATATAAAAATCAAAGCGAATTCACATCATGGCCAATAGTAATGGACGATTCCCAAGCGAATTCAGATTTTAACAAGGAGAAATATTATTTTGACATTACAATCTACCAATTACAATACCAAAATACATGGGAAATTTCTTAATTCGCCTATGTGCCTACCTTCCAAGATCTGCCTCGACAAGTGTCAGCTGTTTACAGATTTACGGCACCACTAACAGCTCACATGGATAGCGATAAAGTTACAATAAGGTTAACGATACTGAAATACTTATAAGTCACCAATGTCTGAACCTTAAGGTTGGCAAACCACATGCACACATAAAGCATCTCTTGGAATGCATTTATGTTCTCCTTCTTCTGGTTTTGTTTTCTTTTTCATTTTAATTTTTTTATCATTATTTATGTATAAATGTATGCTGCTTTGGCCTCCTCCTGATTCAGCAAAAGTAAAAATACCGCGACTCATTTTGAAAAAAATATTGCTCAGTCACTCAGCACTCAGTTGCGTACAAAAAAACAGAGTTTGCCAGAGTTAATGATATGTACATACATACATACATAACTCATTGATTTTATGCGAGAACCTTGCGCCATCACTAAGCAGCCAAGCCATCAACACTCACACTTACAAGCATTTGTGGCAACAGGTTATAACTTCATTTCTTTGACTTCAAAAGTAATGTTCATATGCAAATATCTACAAATATGTACATATGTATGCACATACTCGTATGTATGCATGTGTGTGAGGATTTCAGGTTAGATCTGCTAAAAGTTTAGTGAGTCATACATGTACATATGTAGATATGTATGTAAATTTAAGCCGTAACTGGGTAGCAAAATGAAAAGAGTTGCCAAGTTTGCCTAAATCTTCATTAGCAACTAGCGTACATATGTATTTGAAAAATTTCTAGCAAAAATTCATTTACCTAGACATTAGATCGCATAATCCTCAGCTTTAAAATAGAAGCACTACAAGGAACGATGGCTAGAGAAGGATGTCATTCACTGCAGCCAAAGCTCACTAAAATACCAGTTTCGAGCCTGGTCAAGAAATCACAGCCAAAGCAGTGTTGTATAAACGAAAGGTATCTTCAAACATTGAGCTGGTCCCTAAAACTGATTTTGTCCTTAATTTTTAAATCTGAGCTAGAGGACCAGTTCACATTAACCGCAAAAAACCTATTTAAAAAGGAACATGGTAACTCTGTAAACAAAAAAAATTTAATTTCGTTAAAGTACCTAGTAAATTTTTTTTTTAAACTAGTTTTAATCTTGAAAAATGGCTCAATAATTAAGTGTATATATGCGCACAGTTATCACCTGCGCGCTGGTGAGCAATAAAAGAGTATGACAGCGAGAGAGAGAGAGGTGAGAAAGAGATACGCTCCTACTAAAATACTATTTAGGTAGTTAAGAGCAACAGGTAAGAACACACACTAATACTTATCTACTCTATCTATATCACTCTTCATGACCTATAAGAGGTTCTTTGGTTTTTCTTTGCTTCTACTTTAGTTTTGAGTTCGGCCAACAAGTAATGAGCATTTCAACTGAAAACCCACAACGATCGACGATCGCAACACCACACCGGTTATTGGTTGTGCCGCAGTCGAATCCACTTAAATAAACAGTAGCAGTTTAAGTAATGAACACTTTAAGTCGCTTTTAATTGGGCGCAGCAACGGTGAAATTATTTTCGGATAAAGTTTAATTTTGAAGGTATTGAAATTAAAATAAACAAAAAAGGGAAAATTAGGAAAAATAAATGTTTATTGAAAGGGACAAACAAGTTAGATGGCGTGCAAGTATTTAATTATGTATATATGCTAATTTTTTAGGAGGAGTGGTATCTTTATATATATTACGCTAAGCCATTTTTTGTAAGCACCATAACTTTTACACCGTTATACCGATTTTCGAAAATGTGGTGTCAGATGAAAGGGCTTGACCTGTAGATGTGCAGGAAGGTTTAATTTTTTTGAAAAGGGTTGCCAGATGTTTGAAAATATAATTTTACAATATAGTTTGTTTGATTTTAAAATTATTGGTACCATATGAAGCAGATTGACCTGATATTGAGCAATTTAATAAAAAAATTTCAAAAAGGGTTGCCACCTGTTCAAAAATTCAGTTTTACGCTATAGTTTGTTTGATTTTTAAATTTGAGGTGTCATATGAAAGGACTTGGCATGGAAATGAGTAATTTATTAAAATTTTTACAAAAAGGGTACCACCTGTTCAAAAATCCATTTTTACCCTACAGTTTATCTCATTTTTAAATCTGAAGTGTCATGCAAGGCCTAGCACTGAAGATGGGTAATAAAAGGAGAGGGAAGAGGAAAATGAAATGGACGGATATGGCGAAGGACAGGAAGCGAAAGAGGAAATATGAAAAATAAAATGGATAAATGGAAAATAAAGCGCAAATAAAGGGGAAAGGGGAAGAGAAAGAGAACTAGAAAGAAAAGGAGAGCGCGCCAAATGGCCTTTTGTAGGTCGCTTTAAGGTTACCATAGTCTAGAAAAATATTCGGCACAAAACTTCACTATGGGGCTCCTTGGTCAAAATCTATGTATAAAAAAATCTAGGTCCACAGAAAATAAAAATAACCAGTAGCTATGAAGGTATATCAAAAAATTTTCAAATGTGGCAATAAGTGGTCTTCCATCCTCAAATTGTCGCACAGTGTAATTGAAAGCCACAGCATCGCGTGGCCGGGTTTACTAGTATATTTTAATAAACAATTCTACAACTGATAAAGCACAGCTAACAATTTGAAAAAAAAAAAATTAAAAAGTTTGTTCCAAAATAGTTGAAGAAGCAAAAAAAAAAAAATATTAAAAAGAAGAGTAGAAAGAAGAAATGCAAAAAAAATCTCAAACCGCTCAATCAGTAGTCGCTGTTAACAAACTGCCGACTATGTAGAGCCGGTTTCTGATTTTCTCCAACTTACATACCTTTGCAATTACATATGTATGTACCTCAACGCACGTTAACTTCGTTCAAATTAAGTGCAAATAAGTGACAAATTTGACAATTTAAGTGCTATGTATGTTGATTATTATATGAATAAGATGTTCATAAGAATTTATGTGGAAGGCATATGTGGTATATGTATGTATGTATGTATGTATATCTATTTCATAAAGGTACATATACCTATGTACGCATATGTCTCTATCTACAAACATGTGGTCTGTGCTTATCTGCATACCATTCCCATTTAATCTCTTAAATCTTTGTCACAAATACAACATTGTATGCAGGGTAGATAGCAGAGGCGGGCGCTTCATACAAGCTGAGAAGCCCGGCTTGCGTACATATTTTCGTTCATTTCATTTTACAAATTTCTTTAAAATCTGGTTATTTTACGTTTTAAATGCGTTTACTATTTAAGTTCTCAATAATATAGCCCCCACTGTACATCCGGTGCCTAAAAGCATGCTAAGAAAATAGCGCATATACACCACCAATCCACCTCACAATGTGTATTTTGTTTGTACAGCCAATCACGACACAGTGAGCATGCTTTAACGTTTCCACACATTGGCTTTTACCTGGCTTTCAAAACAGAATAACATGGCTTGTTTTCTCGCTTTCTCTAAGGAGAAATCAATTGCTTATTTTCAGACTTAAATTGAAAAAAAAAAAACTAGCAAAGCACTTTTTTTATTTTTCACATTAAATTTGTATGCGAATGTGAAGCTGGCTTCGGCATTCAGTATTCACAGCCATATGCATATTTGATTTGATTTTCGTTTGCATGTACATACATACTTATGCACGTAATTTCTTGCATGTGCATGTACATGTGCACGTAATTTCTTACATGTGCATGTATCAAATACCAGATTATAAAAGCGTTGATTGTGATATTTGGCGACTATTGGCAAAATATCAAGATAATTTTAAAAAGCGACGGAAATCAAAATCAAATAAAATTTCACGACCGTTGGTAATTGGACCTCAGTTTTTCAAACACTAAAGCACCCATTTTTTTAGATATTAGATAATAAGTAAATACACTTGCTTGAGTTCTTCCCAATTTATTCTAATAATTTCTTCTCTGCTTTTGTAGATAATTCTGATGGTAAAAAACTTGAATTTACTTTCGACTTAGCCAGGCTTGTTGATATGCTGACCAAAAGTAGCTACAGCTAAAATACCAAAAGTCAAAAACATATGTACCTACATATCTTCATAATATTCATTGTATACCTATAAAAACTTAAAAATTCTTTATCATCCTCATTTTCTCGATTTAATGCAATACATTCAGTTTCATATGTTATGAATATAAACAACACACCAAATATGCAAACCGAATATAATCAAAGTAGAGCTCTAGATACCCGGGTATCGAGTAATTCGAACAGATCGTGTTTGTTTGAAGCCCGTTGTTCAAATTCCCGTACCAACATTCGAGCTTATACTCAGAGAAAAGGAATCAAAAATAAAATTTTTATTTTTATAATGCACGTTTTAAACTGTCATTTTTATTTAAAAAATAAATTTTTTTAAAGTAAATGTGTAGGATTTAAAAAGAAAAATTTTTAAATTAAAAATTAAAATTAATCAGCCTTATCGTGAAATTCATGTGAACAAAATGTTCCCAAAAATTACAAAGCAAAACAAAAACAAAATGTGAAAAATTGTTATTGTTTTGCTTTATATTTTTCGAGGGAAATTTTTCACATGAAGTTCATGATAGGGCTGAATGGAATAAAAGCAAAAGTTTTTGGTTCAAAATCTCATAGTGCTTAAAATAAAAATAAAGATTTTTAAATTTAAAAATGTATTGTATTTACATTATTTTTAAACACGTTTTTATATCTATCAAGAAAAAATATCTTAAGTTTAAAAATATTTATTTTTATTTTAAGCGCTATGAGATTTTGAATCAAAAACTTTCGTTTTTATTCCATTAATTTTCATTTTTAATTTAAACATGTTTTTTTTTAAATCCTAAAAAATTTTTCATTTTTAAAATAAAAATGACTTGGTTTAAATCGGGTATTATAAAAATAAAAATTTTATTTTTAATTCCTTTTCTCTGAGTGTACAAACAAAAAAATGTGTATCAGGAAAACAAAGATAAAAAAATACATATGAAGACAACAAAAAAAAAAATAAACGAGAAAACACAAACTTCAAATACCCGAATTGTTCGAATGCCCGTACAAACATACGGGTAATAAGCAAACAAAGGAGTGTTCGAGAATTTGAAAAGCATTTATTCGGGCTACTCGAAAATGTTAAAAAAAAAGCGAGAGCTCTAAATCAAATTCAATAAGGGAACGCAATCAGACTTCTAGATAATACAGCAAAGAAAATTACATAAATGACTAATGGTTATGCTTCACACATAGGCTTGCCCAGACAATTTATGCTAGGTCCGCCACTGGTAGATAGTATACTATCTACTAAGTATAGTGGAAATGTACAATTGCCCTGCAGTAAAAATCCGAAATGAATCCTTTATGAATCACTGATGAAATTCACCTACGACTGAGGAGGCATCAGTGAATACTTTCATATAAAGACTGATGAATTTTTCATATAAATGGTTTGCTTTCCTCAGAAAAAAAAACAAAAACAATAAAAATTGTACTCAGTTATGACGACAGTGATGAATATTCAACAAAGAATCATCAATGATCATTCATCAGTGAAACAAATTTACTGCAGGGTGTATGTACATATGTATATGTACTTAGGTATGTATGTATGTATTTAAGTTGCCATAAAAATTAACCGACAGTCAATAGCCCCATTGGTTTCTCCTATTCTAGCAATACATGTGTATGTATGTAGATTTGCAACTAGTTCTGGGGAGAAATGTGTGATGCTGTCGTTAACCAACGACATCTAGTATAATAGCCAAAGAAATGGCAAGGGTACCCTGTAGGAATAGTTAGGCAGTCAATCGAAGCGAACTTCAACTTCTCATTTAATTTAAACCATATCTTGTGCTGATATTTCTTCCAAATGTTATCCATACTCGGTAAATTGCAGAGCTGGCTGTATAATATTGCATTAAATATCCGTTGCAGTCAGATAAAGTGGATACCTAATGTAATCAGCTTTGATTGTACAATTATAAATAATACTGATTGTAAATATTACAATTGAAATAATTTACAAATATTTCATTGCAATAATTTTCCATCGTAAATCATTTTGATTAGATTAGCCTCCAAATTTATTTACATAAGTATGTCTCTTTAATTATAGATACAAAAAATTTGATTGCAATAATTGCAATAAATTTTATTATAATCAAGTTGATTACTACAGTAGAAACTTAAATTATCATTGATTTTAAGTTTATAGGATAAACAAATCTCGACTAATCTTTGATTGCAATAGCAGGAACGCAAATTACTTATTTTTGGTATTTGTTTTTCCGACAGGGTACGATTGCGATGTGTTGTGGAACGAATTCCCGTTATCCCTTGTAGAGTTTGATTTGATTATAAACCGGTTTCGGCTATGTGCCATCTTCAGTACTGAAGTGACAAGGGATGACGGAAATTCTTTCCACAACACAACGTAAATGACTGTTGACTGTAAATTTTTACAGTAAAAAGTACAGCATATTATATAGCAATCAATTTGATTGCAATGGATGGAATGTAAATTATTGTTGATTGTAAATATTTACAATAAAAAATGCAATCAACTTTAATTGAAATGAAATTAGTAGAACAATCATTGATTGTTAAGAAGGATAATTTTAAATTTTTACATCTCCAGTAAATGCTACGACAATTTAAACTTTGTTTTCAAGAAAAATATTTAAAAAATGTTAAACATATGTACATATTTCAAGCGACTTCAATACAAATAAATTAAAAACCTAAACGATTTGAGTATTGCCAAAATTAGGTGCAGCCAATTACCGAAACTTATGCAGAAACTCTGACACTAAACACACAGCACTTCTCAAAATTAATGGCAAACAGTTACAACAAAACAAACAAAATTTTAAAATCATTGCGCTCATAAACTTAAAACTTCGATAATAAAAGTGTATTAATAAACTTCCAGCTGGGTATGTATTAACTAGTGTACGGAATCTACACTAAATCAATGCGACAAACAAAAAAAGTAAAGAAACAGCAGAGTTACCAGTTTGAAGAGCAAATAAAATTAACTATGTAGGTATAGCACAAAAGAAGAAAAGAAAAAGAAAAACAAGCAAACCCATCATTTAATATCCACTTTTTATAGCGACACACACACATTCACATAAATGTACATGCCATTCAGATCGGCAATTGTGGCAAAAAGGTTTCACACAAATGGCATCGCGTCTATAAGAGATCATTTTACGACCTGGTTTTCGGTCGCCTTTCATTAGTAAAAAGCATAATCATTTGCATGTGCACAGATCCATATAAACATACATACAAATTACATATGTATGTATATATAGGCATTCAAGCAAGCATTCATTTGCAACAACGCTAAGCTTTTGCTGCACTTCGCCAAGTTTGCCATTGAAATGCGTGAAATCGAATTTTTTTTGTTTTTTTCTCTTAGCCGTTTTATGACTTTACTTTTAAACGAACCAAAATGGCCAAAGAGTCGTCATCTATCTATGTGCATATATACATATATACACATACATATATAAAAATCAAGCCTATTTCTTTGTCGCCGGCTTTCGCCCAAACGCGTGGAGGAATTTTGACCAAATTTACACACCAGCTGAGTATCTTGCCCTAGATGGTTGATATGCATATTTTTTTCAAACCCGGAAGTTCCCTAGATATATGTATGTACATTAAGCCGTATCACGTTATATGGACAAAAAAAAAGTTTAGTGTGTGTCAGTTTTATTTGAACACTTATGTCGAAAAAATATTTTTGGTGTAAAAAATTTTTTTTTAGGCCCGCGTTAAAAACAGCTAAATCGCGTTTTTTGCAATAACTTCCTTATTTGATGTCGGATCTCTATGATCTTAATGTCGCAGAAAAGGTCTCGCTCAGCACTATATTTGGCCCATATAAAGTTTCGACCTCAAAGGTTGTCCTGAGTTTTACCTTTAAAAATTTTGGAGTTACTATCCCTAGATTTTTTTATTTTTATCACTAATACAAAGCTCTCAAAAAACCATGAGGAATCCCCCAAATAAATTCTAGCCTTTATTCACAAACAAAAAAGTTATAACGTTGTAAAATGAAACACTTGTTTTTTTTATAAAAAATTACCACAGAGAAACGGCGAAACACGTCAACTTAATTTTTTGCTCCAGATTACGATGGCGTTTTTAGAAGTGCAGTGTATGCACTCCCATTTTCGAGATATTTAAGAAAACATTTTCAGTTTTCACATACAAAGCGATCCGATGCGGGGGCGTATGAGTAACTATTGTTGGGGTAATAAAAATAAAGAAAAGGGGAAAAAACTATACGTACATATATGTATATAAAATGCATATGAGAAGGAAGAGAATTCCCTGCACATAAATTCCAATTTGTTTTAAACGTTCGAAACCTGCACTGAAAAAACAACTTACCCAGATTATGGAAAAATGGTAATGTTTCGGCGCTTAAGACACATTTTCATTGTTTTGATGTACAACTTTCTTTAAATCAAGGAATAAAAACAACGTTTTGAAAGAAAATTTTATTCAAAACAATGAAAATATGTCATTAGCGGCGAATTATTCTCATTTTTCCATAATCTGAGTAATTTTTTTTTGAGTGTGAGCAAAGTAATATAAGCGACGAAGAATTCACTTTCAGAGCTCTGAAACTTCTTTCATAAATATCTCTAAATTTGGAGGACATCCTCATTTTTGGTCTCGATTATCATAGATAAGAAGATGTTTTGGGGGGTTAAAGTAAAGTGCGTTGTTTTCAATTGTAGGCTGAATAATTAACTGCATTTCTAGGGGCAGACGACGCATCCAGCGCAAGTATTGATAATACATTTAGACTTCCGTTGTCTCTTCTTAGGCGCGTATAATTTTACACCGAACTATAGCAGTCTTTCTAAATAACTTGGATGATTTTACGATACGCACGGATGCAGAAATCGTGAAGCCGTTGTAATCCAGCGCGTTGTGCTTAGAGATCCCACCTGAATACTTACCAAATCTTCACTACAGCCATTATCATTCAATATAAATAACGTTGATCAGCACGAATAGTCCAATCATCAATAATTTTTGGCATATCATGTATCCAGTATTGGTAGCTGTTCCATCGCGGTACAAGATTCTCAAGTCAAGCGAGGACTTAGAATACTTGTTAATCAAAAACTCATACTATATGGCGTTACTGCCTCATATAAATAAGAACTTGGGATAATTTTTCAAAAAACAGGTTCTCTGATTTTAAAACGGTATAACTTTTTTGTTTGTGAGTAAAGGCTACAACTTTTTTAGCGGAGTCCTCATGGTTTTTTGAGAGCTTTGTATTAGTGATAAAAATAAAAAAATCTAGGGATAGTAACTCCAAAATTTTTAAAGGTAAAACTCAGAACAACCTTTGAGGTCGAAACTTTATATGGGCCAAATATAGTGCTGAGCGAGACCTTTTCTGCGACATTAAGATCATAGAGATCGGACATCAAATAAGGAAGTTATTACAAAAAACGCGATTTAGCTGTTTTTAACGCGGGCCTAAAAAAAAAATTTTTACACCATAAATATTTTTTCGACGTAAGTGTTCAAATAAAACTGACACACGCAAACTTTATTTTCGTGATACGGCTTAATGTACATACGTAGGTCAAAAAGTCAAAACGTAGACCCGGCTTTCCCCTGAATATTTTTGGACGATATTGGTATTAAATGAAAGGTATTGAGCAGAGAATTTACATGGAATAGTACTCATTGTGATTCCTAGGTCGGGTCTCCAGATATGGGTCAAAACGTGAACCCGGATGACCCTCGAATATTTCTGATCGATTTTGGCATCAAATGAAAGGTCTTGACGAGGACTTCAACATAGAAATATTTTATTTGTGATGTCTAGGCCGGGTCTTTAGGATGACCCCGGGTGCTGCTGAGCAATACTGATATAATATTGAATTTGTTGACCAAGAGCTCTTTTCATAGTGATTCTTAGGCCCGGTACCGGTTCCCTAGGGAAAAGGAAAGGAGAAGGGTAATGGGAATGGGAATGGGAAAGGGAAGGCGGAAAAGGAAAGGGAGAATATAATGAAAACGGAATGAAGAGGATGGGGGAGAGACAGTAAGACAGGGAATTAGAGAAGGAATAGGAGGGAAATGAAAGGGAGGAAGACAGAAAAGGAGAGGTAAGGGAAAGCGGTAGAGAAAGAGAAGCGGAAATGTGATGGGAAACGAAAAGAAAACGGAAGCGGAAATGAAAGGAAGGGGTAAGATAAATAGAAGGAGAAAGGGAATAGTAGAGGGAGTGGGAGACTAATACGAAGAAAAAAGGGATAAGGATATGAAGAGGACAAACTTTTGAAAATATCAATTTTTTCCTTCCCTTTTTTTAAACTTATCTGACTTTTGCTGAGGTCTGAAGCCCGAGGAAAGTTCGGTTTGTAGATACCTCCAACTTATTTTGAAGTGTGCCATTTTTCGCTTCTAATGCCTATAATAGGAAGTGGACCAAAGCAAAGCTTGGCCGGGTGCAGCTAGTATGTACATATTTATGTACATACATATGTACATATATATGTAACTACTAAATGCTATTATTATGGAGAATAATACATACATACATATGCAAATAAATATGTAATTATAAGAGATAGCACATAGGTAAAAAGCATAGGATTCAGCAAAGGAAGCAGGAGCAAAAGCAAAAAACATTTAAGTCACTTGAATATAACCCAACAGACCAGGAAGTAAGCGAAATGTAATAGGACTTGAGAACAAGCTTATAACAATTGTCCATTGTAAGCTTATTGCAATACAGTTTTTATAAGCTTAATTGTAAGCTTACTCACAAGCATGATTGTAATAATTGAGGAACACTTATGTTAAAAAGCTTGAAAACAATATTACAATAAGCTTACTTTACACTTGCAATGAAAGCTTAAAAAACTATTAATAATAAGATTGTTTTAAGCTTGCTGTAAAATTTTTTTAAATTTTGGTTTTCCAATGATTCATATAATTCATTGATTCCTTTTTCGTATAAGGGAAGCATAAAAGCCTCAATAAAATTCAATATAATGTTGAATGTCCCACTATATGATGCCGTTGGATTGAATTTCAGGTTGATGTCATGGTTCGAAACAGGAGGAGAATATAAAATAAAGAACTTTGCAGTAAAGGTGAAGAAGGAAAGAAAATGAAAAGAAAAATGCAAATAAAAATTTATTTCTTTTCTTTTTTCTACTATTTATACATACAATTGTATTTATAAGCTTACAACAAGCATTCACAAGTAATATTTTTCTACAATTACATTTGTAAGCTTATAAAAAGGGTGCCGTTTTGATTTTTCTACAATTGTTCTTAAGTCTTTTACAATAGTTTACACAAGCATTCCTCAAGCTTAACGCTTATATTTGTAAGCTTGTTATAATATTATTTTCAAGCCTTTTGGTTTATTGGGAATCTATTACATAAAAGTGAATGTGTGTGTGTGTATGTGTGTCCTTTATGGGCTCCCAAAGTAATAAACCGATCTTTATGAAATTTTCACAGTAGATTCATGTGGTATTAGCGCACATAATAGGGTATATAGAATTTCGAAAAAGTGGGAACTTCCCGGGATATAGGCCCAAATGTGGACCCAGAGTGACCCAGCAAGTGTTTGAGCAAATGAAAGGTGCTGAGCAGGCCTTTAACATAGAGTTATTGCGATGCCTAGGCCGGGTCCCCAAATATGGGTCAAAACGTGGACCCGGATGACCCTCGAATGTTTCTAAGCGATATTGGTATCAAATGAAAGGTGTCAAGCAGGGCTTCAACATACAGATATTTTCATTGTTATTTTTTAAGTCAGTTTCCCAGAGATGGTTCAAGTAGTGGGCCCGGATGGTGATGGCTGGTCCCGGTAAAGGTAAAGGAAAGGTAAAGGTAAAGGGAAAGACCTTTTTTCGTCGCTGCGAAGTGGGACGGGTATTTGCTAGTTGTATATATAATTGTTGATAACAAGGTGTATATGTGTATATTTTAGTTGGAATGAGTAGTCGAAAATATAAAAATATAATATTACCAACACATTTGCACTCGTATGTGTTTTAGCCAAGTGCAAAACCAATGAGATAGAATAGGATTGAATGGAATTTGAAAATACACATACGGGAACGTGATGAATGAAACGGTCACAAAAGTTCCCGATGCCCTTAAGAATGTGATAGGAAATATCCCAAAACTTTTGGTCATGTCTGCCGGTCATATGACCGGTCAAATGACCTGCACAGTTCTTGCAGGGGTATGTATGTATGCATGCATGTACGTACAAATCCACACTATTCAACACGTAAAAAAACGCAATGCAAAGTTTTCCTACAGACAAGTCAGAATGTGCTTGGTGCTTCCCAACATGCAATCACAACTCAATATGTATTGATATTTAAGGTACCCTGTAGGGAAAATCTCTAGTTCCGAACTAGGTCGCTTCTAGTGCATTTTTCGACACTACTAGTGCGAGCTAAATCTCTTTTGCATGTTATCAACTGGCGAATTTAACACGGCGATGTCCTAGGCGGTGTCAATTGTCACCCTCTGCACTACGTTTTCGATAGTTCCGAACTAGTACTAAATTCTACAGTTTACACTAGTTCGTTTATTGGCACATTTTCGATAGTTCTGAACTAGCTACAAGTACCTACAAATTCTACAGTTTTACATCTGCTGCTTAAGTGCAGACTTTGACACACTTCAAGCAAGTGGCGCGATGGCCGACTGGCTAACGCATGTGCCTTTCAATCTGAGGGGCGCGGGTTCGAATCCTGTCGGTGTCAAGGTGGATGATAATTTTTTTTTTAATTTTTTTTTTTGACTAAATTTTATTTGGCGAAAAGCGAACAAGTTCAAAGCTACGTATTACCAGCGATGGTAGAAATGATAGCTATTTCGAAGAAAACCAATTCTTCATCATCAGATTTCTTTTCGGGATCAAGCCGGGAATCGAACTTAGACCCACCGTGAGAAGGTGTAAATGTTAGCGACGCGCTAACCCACTCACCCAAACACGGCCTGGTACGCAGTTGAAATCTGATGATGAAGAATTGGTTTTCTTCGAAATAGCTATCATTTCTACCATCGCTGGTAATACGTAGCTTTGAACTTGTTCGCTTTTCGCCAAATAAAATTAATTAAAAATCTTCTGTGTACCTACACAATAATTCAACAATTAAATTTTTTTTATTTATTTATTTAATAAAATTTACAGTAATATTTAAAAAGTAATAAAATAAAAAAATTTAAAAATAAGCCTGAGGGATCGGGAAAGCATAATTAGGGGAACATTTCATTTCATACAAGTTAAGATGCAAATAGAAAACTCTTTATATGAAACGCTTCACTAAACATCTGAGAATTGCAGAAATATACAAATCCGACGGAAACTGAACGAACGAAAAATTTTCATAGAATTTTTGTCACTTCGAAATTGCATACAAATCAAAGTGTGTCTTATAATGGTCACTCAATTTACTCCTCCTGAACTGGTGAGGGTCTAACTACAATTGATCTAGTTCCCTTTTGACACCTTTTCGGTAGTTCGGAACTAGAAATTTTGCTCACTAGTTATTGAGTTCCCTGCAGGGTAGCAACAGCCAATATATAACCACTAAACATTATGAACAACAACAATACAATAATCAAGTGATCGCAAAATGTTCAAATTGAGTGGAAAACGAAAATTTGTACATACATACATATGTATGTATGTATGTATTTAAATGCAATAAAAATAAAACAAATAGAAATTGTTATAGCTACTAGAAGATGGCAATGAATTGACAGGATAAACGGCTAACACATGCATAAACACGCTCAAACACACATTAACACACACACACACATGTTAGCTTAACATGGAAACAAGGGTATACTTTATGAATGCACTCATTTCATAAAAGTATGCTTTGCAGAGAGAGTCATCAGCAAACAGTAGCCATTTGAGTGCAAACTGTGACTTTTGCTGAACATAAATAAAGGTGTGCATACGGGAGTGTGAGTACTAAAGTGGAAGAAATGCAACAATGCACTTTCCTTCCCCCTATGCAAACACACACTCTCACACAGACATGCAATTGACGGACAGCTTGGAAATGGAGTTATTGACTGTCTTGTTAGCGCTGAATGCGGAGATTAACGAATGTGTATGGAGCTCAATGCAATTCACAAGTGAGCATTTACAATTGGGAATTGCTTATCTACTTAAATATGTATGTACGTAGAGAGCGAGTTTTAAACGACTTTTAGTATGTGTGTGTATAAAAGATCTAAAAATGGGTTGCCAAGCTTTGGTTTTCTGCTATATCTGATAACACTGCTCTACAGCCAAAAAATACTCTGAACGCCACTACCCCATCGATATGTAAAATCGGGTACACACTATGCATATTTTACCAGCACCTACCCATGTGCAGTAGCAGTGCAATAGCAGCGCAGTAGATGTAAGTCCATTTACCGGTACAACATGATCATGATCGCCTACAACTTTTCCATTTTACGATGGGTTTTCTTCGACCCGTCGATTGCTTATCTTTTTGCCAATAGAATGGGGCTTCACTTAAAGGAGTAAAACGAAAGGTAGAAACATTTGTTTTTAAGGCTAAGTCAATTTTTTCTTAAAATTCTCGTAAAAATTTAAAAGTTTAAAATTGACTCATCAATATACAGGATATACAGGATTAATCGGAGCCATTAGCCAGATAACGGTAACTTGCCGATATCTCAAAAAGAATTAAAAATGGACTTGATATTCGGAATCAGCGACCGATTTTACATATAGATAGGGTAGTGGCGTCCAAAGTACAGACAACTAATTTCATTTTGTGATCCAATGTAATTTAACTGAATAAGTATAAGACCGCTGGCCGCTGTGGTGCAGTGGGTAGAGTGCTCGCCTGCTATGCCAGAGGTCTCGGGTTCAAACCACGGTCCGAGCCAAACAAATTTTTCTAATTAGTAAAAATCCAATTATTAGGTTTTTTAAGAGCAGCGGTCACCTCTCGGCAGTGGGCGGCATACCCTCCGAGAGTATTTCTGCCATGAAAAAGCTTCTCACAAAAAATGCATTCGCCGTTCGGAGCCGGCATAAAACTGTAGGTCCACCCAATTAGTAGGAAAAACAAAAAGGAGCACACCTCGAATTGGGAGAGAAGCTCGGCCATAAAACTCGTCAGAGTTATAATAGCGCCATTGTATTATTATTATTAAGTATAAGACCGTGGCGGTCAGAACTGTAGATGGCGCATCGAGTTCTTGACACACTCGCTTGGCAACCCTTTTTATCAAAACTAGAAGCTGTCTCTCGAACAAAACAGCGTTGCTGCGAGAACACTGATATTGCCGCTGTTGATGCGAGTTTGTGAAGTGGTTTTTTCCATTCAGCGTGAGTTTCTAGTAAGCCGCTCAGTCAGTACGATTTGAGAAGGCGAAAAGACTGGTGATGCGATTCGGACAATAGGTCCATATATACATTTGTTAGGGCAAAAAGATCACAGTGATATAAGAAAAACTAACCGTGTATATACAAGCTCATGTAGTGGCATCCAACTAACAAAATTAAAGAAAAATACACTAACTTAGCAGCATTATCTTTCCGTTCATCGCCAGTTAGCAGCAAGAAAAGAGCATTGGAAAAAAGAAAAAAAAACCCAACTACTGTTCAACTACCTACATAAATAACCGGTCAAGCCAAGTTAACTTGCAGCACAGTAGCAAAAACGTCCATTTGTAATTTTTTTCCAGATGTAATTGCAATACACAAGCGGCGGAGTTGAGTGGAAAACGCTGCTGAACAGAAGCTAAATATTAGCGATATACACAAACATACCTGCATAGTAGATATGTACATAATTTGATTAGTGAAAAAGAAATAAAAAAATAAAATAAAGACGAAAAAGTTAAAGAAAAGTATAAAGAAGAAGTTAAAGAAAAGTAAAAAGAAGAAACACAAACAGAAAAAAATTTCAATAAAAAAGACTTGAAAAGGAAAAAAAAACTAAATGCAAAAGCTTAGCGCTAAGTTTACAAGGTAAGCACAAAACAAAATTTAACTGCATCAAGAAAAAACAAAAAAAAAAACGAAAAGCATCAATGAATAAATAAATATTTAAAATTTTGTAGAACATACGAGATACATACATAAATAAATTATTTCACAACGCGTTAAGCCAAAACCGAAATCAAAGGCGAAATAGTAGGTAGACGAATCAAAAAAAATTTGCATAAACAAAAATAGAGCGAAGCCAGATTAAATTACTTTAACATTCATAAAAAAGTATGTAAACTGGTTAATAGCAATAAGTTGGAATGGAGCTAAAATCATCAAGAACAGCTCGTTTCTGTCATAAAAACACACACACACACACACACCTCTGCAAACCCACCCAGCAAAAAAGTTTTGCTTATTGTTGACAAATCAGGCCTAAAAAAGGAGTACGCTGGCAGCTCTGCTGCTGTTATGCACTCACTCTGTCTGCTCTTAACTCTCTCATGCTTATCTAGGCCTTATTTCGCATGGCGAATAAGCCTTTGGAATAAGGTGTGCTCTCAGAGAGAGAATACTCCCTATGGCCTGATGACATCAACACAGGAAAATCAGCCTTATTTTAAGCCTTACGCCATACAAATTTGGTACCCTTATAATTTTCAGGCCTTTTTTCGGAAGCCTTTAAATCTGCTGTTTTAATTCTTAAATAAGGCTTAGATTTTTTGGTGGGCAGGATCACACTTACAAACACAGCTCAAGAGCACAAAAAATCCAATAACAGCAACAATTTCTATCTACAAAAATAATAAACAAACAAAAGTATTGGCTAAAGAGTGGCGGTGGCATCCCAGACACGTCGCACAGCTGAAGGAGCAGGCAAATAAAAAGCAGCACTAACACACAAATGCATAAACACAGCAAAAAATGTACGCCTTATTTAAGAATTATTCCAGAAGATTTAAAGGCTTCCGAATTAAGGCTAAAAATTCTAAGCGAACAAAGGTTGTATGAGAGGAAACCTTATTCCAAAGGCTTATCCGCCATAGAATTGAGGCTCTGCTAATTCCTGATAATCAAGCCTTCCGTGGTACTTAAATGCCTTATTTAAGGAATAGTAAAAATTTGTTTTTTGTTTAGCTGCATAATTCACATTTTTGCGCAACTTAAGCGTTGCGGCTATCGACAATTTTTCCTTCGACAATACGTAATTCTTACGCTCGTCACACATTGTACTCTCTTTGCCCATAAAACTCAATTCCCTCTCTCTGTATTTGGGTTATGTATAAGCTCATAACAGAGAATTAAGTATTAAAACGTTTGCAGCAGAGAGAATGAGTGCATAACAGCAAGCAGCGCTGCCAGCGTATTCCTGTTTAGCATTGCCGCTGGGGCCACTAAAGTGGCAATTTGACCCTTTTTAAGAGCCAGGCCACCGGAACCCAACTTTTTGAAAATATGCAATATTTGAACCTTTTTAAAAATTCGGGCCACTTGGTCTTTTTTTACTTTCTAAACTATAATGTAATAATTTACGTTTGTATTTACGTTTGTATTTATATGGCCGTTTTAATTCTAATAATTATTTTATGTTAATTTAAATGAGCTATTGGCCATTTTTTTTTATAATGTAATAAATATTTTTTTCTTAAATATAAAAAAGCCTCTTTGTTACCTTTTCACTTTTCATTGACAACTCTCCGCTGCGAAGGAAAATCCCGAAAGAGTTATTTAGAGAAGAGTTTTGGCACAGCGTGGGGAATATGAAAAACAATTTAAATGAGAACTTGTTGTGAATTTGTTGTAAATATATTAACGCAGAAAGATTATTTTCAAAACTTTTACTATTTAAGACCAAGGTGACAAACCGATTACAAAATTGATACGTGCAATTCAACGATCTCAGCGCTCAGTTTAACTAATGGGAATGATTTAAATCATTGGATACCGGAAGAAAACTTGATTATCAAATATTTGAGAACTAAATTTTAAATCCATTAAATTATAACTTATTTATATATGTATTATTAAATTAAATATATGTTTGTTCTAGTTTTACTTGGTTTTAGTAAAACAATGTTCCTTAACCTAGTAATTGCTTTAAGCCTTAAATAAATCACAAAATTATATAAAAATGTGTTTCTAGCTAAAAAAAAAAAAATTGGGAGACACTTTTTCCTTTTTTCGGCCAATTTTTTAAATTTTTTAGCGGCAATACAGTTCCTGTTTAATAGCTTAGATTTCAGCTATCCTTAGATTTCAGTAACCTTTTGCTGGGAACGTACATGCATGCGTCTGTGTAGCAGCAAAACGACCACCGTTGAAACTCCAGTTGAAGAAAAATTAACTCAAAACCCGTTTCGAAATTATTGTGAGTTCAACGAAGAAGAAAAAAGTTATCAGCCCCGAGGCCAAAAGCAGCGTGCGAAGCGAGAGATGCACTCAAAACTCGTCCATATGATATTTTCGAGTCATTTGTACTTTACTCTGCCAGTTGCTTCATCTTTGAGGGTTAATTCGTGGTGAAAAAGATTTTAAATGTATTTGAAAGTCACACGCAGCATAAATACAGCATAAAATACATACATATGTACATATGTATGTATGTATACATGTACAATTGAGCGCTTTTATAAATCAACAGTTTGATGCTCACTTGTTATACATATGTAAATATGTAGGTACATGGGAATATTAACTAGATTGATATTAAATAAACCTGTGAGTTTTTGGTAATATTCAACAAAAACAAAATAGGTATAAACCAACGAAATTTAGAATAGAACTGGAGGTAATAGACCTTGAAAAGTTTTTTTGTAGTTGAAGGTTTTTTACTTAAATTGTGTATGTAAATACCTATTATACGATGACGTATTTATGTACATGCAAATGTATGTATGTATGTATACATGAGCGTGGTGAATATGCGAATTATTGTTAGTGATTAGTTAAAGCAATCACAATTATAAAGGTGATATTTTCCGGGTTTGCTAATAATTTCGTACAAAAACCAAAATATCAAAGTAGAACAAATATGCTATGAATACATAAATATTTAGAAAAATTAGACAAAATATCAAACGAAACTCGTCATCTGCTTAATTGGCGCGTAAACGTCAAGATCAGTTTGGCCGGGTCCATTAAAGCGCGCCGGTCGTTTCTGTTTCGTGCTGCCAATTGGAAATACGAAGTGAGGACGAGTCACTATTGAGCTGATCTTACCAACGCAGTGGGGCAAGCTCATCATTAAATCTCCTTCGATAATCGCCATCGCTAAACGCGCGAAGAGCCATAGATATTCCGAAGAACTTTTCATTCGAATACTCCAAGTCGACGCTTCCACACTATACTGAAAACTGTGTTTTGCAGGGGAAGCTTTCAAAGTTTAAATTCGATATGAAACCTCAGTTGTATGCTAAGTACATATATCTTCGCTTGTAACTTCTATTTGGATTGAAAGGTCAATACCAAAACTCGATACCATCTTAGTTAGGGTACGATTTATATAAAACCATAAGAAAAAATAAAAACTTGCTACAGTTGTTTTTCATAGTAAGATTTCAATGTTTTTATTCTGTAAAAATCTCGAGTTGTATTATATGTACACTTTTGCTTATAACTTTTGATTGGATTGTCCGATTGATACCAAAATTTGACAGCATCCAAATTAAGTCACGCAATACTTGAAACCACGAAAAACGGGAGAACGTACTAAGTCGACTTAGTACAGTATTGTTTGGAAGCATCAAAGTGTCATCTCATCTGATTTTGACATCATCCAATCTTCTGTGCCACACATCAGGACGGGAACGTGTAGAACGTGTTTTTGGTTCGTCGGGAGAGGATTTTACTTTTCAATTGCCTACTTAGTCCAACGTAGCAAGATTGATTCTTCGTTGGATTTTCGGGCTGACATTATTTTCGGTGTTGATGCTGGTTCCCTAATAGACAAATTTCGGCTTAAATTTTCTACTGTTAACAATGACGTGGCTGCCAAGACACACTGACCTTTTTTACAAAAGGTACTTCGATTTGTCTTCGTTTACCGCCAAACCCGTATTCTTAGCCTCTTTGTCCAGCTTGGAGAAGGCAGAAAACGAAGCTAGAAACATGTATGTAAAAATACGTAACGAAATAAGACTTTCGTTCTTATGATAGTCAGGGACATACCCCGGTTTTATATCCGGTTAATGTCTATCATTCCAGATGCGCTCTTCAGAATTGTGAGGGAAAGTTCTTGTTGCTACAACAACGACGAACACAACCTTAGAGCTAAGCTGCATAAAATTCACAAAACAAAAACTAGAATGAAAATAAATAAAATAAAAGTCTACTAAGTTTAAATATGACTGCATTAGCTTGAAAAATGTATTACGTGACATTGCGGTTAATAACACACAAATCAACGTAATTGCAGCATACAAAAGCAAATAAGTGGAGCATAACACAGCATTTAAATAAAGTATAATAATAATCTCCATAAAAGAAGTCACACAACTGAAAAATTTAGGTAAAAAAAAAACAATAAAGAAAAAAAAAACAGAAAATTATTAGAGCTCTCGATTTTTTTTTAACATTTTCGAGTAGCCCGGACAAATGTTGTTCAAATGCTCGAACACACGTTTTTTTGTTTATTACCCGTATGTTTGTACGGGCATTTGAACAATTCGGATATTTTGAAGTTTGTTTATTAATTTTTTTGTCTTTATACATACATACATACATAGCATGGTCTAGTTGTATCCATGATACAAGAAAGAAGGTAGTGTAAACGTCAAATTTTTGTCGCCATATTAACCACCTGACAATTATATGGATTATGACATTTCGTGCTGCCATACCTAGTGCTAAAAATCCTCCATTTATGTTATTTTTTATTTCCATGGTAACCATGGTATCGATTGCAACAAAACACATTTTTTTAATTTGAATATTGATATATATGTACTATATATAAATACGTACATTTACGTTTTAAATTCTTCATAATATCAGATCACAAATAATTATATAAAAAATAAGATTTATTCTTAAAATAAGTTGCGGCAAGTTTGTGGAATATAGTACATACTACAATCCCACTACTTCTTCTTCTTGATTGGCGCTTAACCGTCTATACGATTCTGGCCGAGTCCAACAGAGCGCGCCAATTGCTTCTGTTTCGTGCAGCATGGCGCCACTTGGGAACAGCTAGGGAGGTAGCATCGCTGTCCACCTGATTTTCCCAACGCAGTGGAGGTCTCCCTTTTCTTTTGCGTTCAGCGGGTTTCCTCTCGAATACTCCAAGTGCCATCTCATCTGATTTTGAAATTGTCCATGCTTCTGCGCCGTACATGAGGACTGGAACGATGAGCGTCCTGTAGAGTGTGATTTTTGTTTGTCGAGAGAGGACTTTACTTTTCAGTTGCCTAATTAGTCCAAAGTAGCATTTATTGGTCCCACTACACCTCCTGTGAATTCCATTGAAAAATTTCAGTGGTTTAGAAATTATGAATATTGGCACGACTTATGAACTTGCAACCGAAAAACCAAGTGCGGTCGATGGCATGGTTATATGCAAAATTTATTAGTAAATACAATATTTAATTTAGATGAAAAGATACTAAAAAGATTTTTTTTGCGAAGAATCTATTTCAGAATTAGGTAAATAATAAAATAAAGGAAAATAAAATTAGTAACACAAACTAAAAACTAAAGAAAACTACAACATAAAAATTTAAACTAAATTTACATTCTTATATAACTGCTAAACAATTTTTTTAATAAATTATTTTTTTTTAATGTGGAAATATTCTTGTATAAAACATTGAAACCAAATATGCATACATATATGTATACGTACGCAATAAATAATACATATAAAGAAAATCAAGAACTCTTACCTTATTCATAAAAAATCGAAGAGTTTTCAAATATTGTACTCGTATAAAGGACGTTTTGATAAGATTTTTCGACTTTAATAACTGCATAAATCTATTTTATTTTTTATGAATAACTTATTTTTTATTTTCTTTGAAAATCTTTTTTTTTCAATATATTTAAAATGTTAAAATATACTCATTACATCGGCTCATTTGTTTTGTTGATTAGCATATGTGAAAAACACCATTCCATTTAAAATACCCAATATTTTGTTCAAATATACCCTCAGCCAAAAACTTTTGATTGGGCAACGCTATCCTACATTTTTTACTTAAAATAAGACGTCAATAATCCATATTATAATCAAA
Organism: Urophora cardui; assembly: GCA_960531455.1. Lineage (NCBI taxonomy): Eukaryota > Metazoa > Arthropoda > Insecta > Diptera > Tephritidae > Urophora > Urophora cardui. The sequence continues at coordinate 1,094,363 of OY482672.1, forward strand.
AATGACAAAGTCAAAGTGAAATGGAACTACCTTGTTTGTTTGTATCATGGTTGTATCATGCATACATAGGTATGTATTTTTGTAATTTTTGTTTCTTGAAAAAAATTTTTTTTTATAAGCTCGAATGTTTGTACGAGCATTTGAACAACAAACGGGCTTCAAACAAACTCGATCTGTTCGAATTGCTCGATACCCGGGTATCCAGAGCTCTAAAAATTATACAATAAAATGTTTTGCAGCAATTTTAACGTTAGCAAACTTCGAAAAAAGTAAAAATCTGCACTTTTGTTGAGTGGGGTTTTTCCTCTGCCAAACAGTCAAACAAATCACAAAAGTTCACACAAACCTAAATTTAACATATTCTAGTTATGAGAAGAAAGCTAATTAAAGAAATCAATAAACAGCAACAATGGTGCAACTTTAGCGCTAAGCTGAGTGCTTTCAATTAACACTGTGTGCGAAAACTGTGCGCCCTCCCCCTAGACATTTGTATAGGGAAATAATACTAATAAGAAAACATGGAAATGTTTATAAACAGATTAAATAACATAATAAACAATGTAATTGTTTAATTCATATAGAGATCTACTAGCTGGCCAATTGTAATTTAATACATTTATGATATTTTTTCTCTTGCAGTTAAAAGGGCGTGCGAAAAGAAACTAACGAACGAGAAGAATACGTTGGCAGCGTGAATAGAAAATTATCAAGGGAAGGATTTTGTGCGCTTGCAACAATAACAAATTAACGCAGCAACAAAATGTCGCTCTATGGCATGGTTTCAGCCGTTTCTGGCTTTGTGAAGATACGCAACCTTTTGGATCGTGCAATTATTGACAATATGGTATTTCGTTGCCATTATAGAATAACAACAGCGCTGTTATTTATTTGTTGCATTATTGTGACGGCAAATAATTTAATTGGTGAGTAGTAAATAATAATAAAAATGTATTGTGGAACGTATTTCCGTCATCCACAATACATCGCCATCTTACCTTGTCGGAAAAGCAAACAACAAAAAAGAAAATAATAAAAATATGTACATACTTACATACATATGTATTTATACTTATAATAAAAATACAATCAATGCTTCCATACTTCTACTCTACACGTGCTTCTAAAGCTTTATTATTAATAGGAAATAGTGAATGAATGTAATTAGCAAGCTAATAAAGCTAAAAATTCACAAGATTTAAAAAAATAATGCATAGAATACATAACAAAAGTTTCAAAGCAGAATAAATAAAATTTTTTTTCGAACATAAAAAAAACCGGCATACGAAACGATGCATGTATGTATGTATGTACGTATGTATATACTTAGGAGCCGTAGGTACATTGCACTCGTTGACATGTGACTAGATATTTGTGCTAGACAAGCAACTTTCACCACTCACAAATTAACATTCATCTATGTATATATGCATACATACAAATATATCTTAATAAAATAAGCTAAAGGTGCATCTAAAAATGAAAATGCAACGCCCTCTAAACGTCGTCATAACGCTCGATCGCGCTCGCGCTACAAATATCCATTCAGCTGAGGGCGACAACGTTACAGCGTTCGTTGATTAACACTTCATTGTACATACATACCAACATATGTACATTTTTCTTTCCTTTTTTAGCATTCAAGCGTAAATTGAGTAGCACACTTTTTTTGCGCTTCTTCTATATTTTCAAATTATCATATTTGGCTTTGTCCAAAGAATTTGCGTAAAAATGCTTAATTAGCATAACATTTATTAAAAAAATTTGGAAAAAATTACACAAAAACCATCAATTTATTTTGCAGGTCTATTAACTTTGTTACAACAAAACAAAAAAAAAAAACACCAGCAACATGAATCTACATCATGTACTCATAAGATGGGCGACTTTTGTTAGATTCATGTTGCTGGCGATTTGGTGCTTTTGTTTCAAGGTACATGCTTTTGAAATACTAACTACTAGGGCTAACTTTAATACTTTGGTATCTAGTCGCAGTGAACTCGAATGGAATAAGTGAATATTTTAAAAATATAAATACACGCGCGCCATCTGTTGGAACGAGCGGTGGTTATAACCTAATGTATGTATGTATGTATGTATGTATGTAATTTCTAGCTGCTGTCCAAATATATGCAACATATTTACTAATGAGGTTAGGTTATGACCACCGCTATGTTCCAACAGATGGCGCGCGTGTATTTATATTTTTAAAATATTCACTTATTTTTAAGTAAGGTTTTTGTTTTTTTTTTTTTTGTAACGGCAAACCACTGTTGGATATACATACATACATACCTACATACATAAATCCGGGTCGCTCCAGTACTTAGACCCGATTTCAGAGGTAATGGGGAAAAGTTTTTAACTGGCGCCAACTTCATCCAAAGCAACAGAGAGTTAAGACGTTAGACACACTTATTTTTTGATTTTTTTGTGGTTTAAAATAACCTTCTTATTAATTGACAAGGGATGACGAAAATTCGTTCCACAATACATTAAAATTATTACTTTAACGCCTTCATATTGTAATCGATAAAAGAAGTGGCCGCCATCCCTAACATTGTTGTATTGAACAAAATGCGCCTAATTGAAACTTCGAAAAGTAATTTGATAAGTCATGATTGTATTTTTTTTTGTTCACTTTTACCCAGTTTTAATTCTGTTTCTTTTGTTGTTACTTTACTTTTTTATATTGTGTGTACTTTGGATATGTTAATTTCTCAATTTCTCGTGATTCGTCAACGAACTGATTGAATATCACGTACTAATGTATGTAACATACATACATAAATAAGTGGCACAAAACGCAGACGTTAATGATTTTCGTGAATTTATTAAGTTGCTTTAAGCGATCCATTACCACGAAATGCAGCATGATGAATCGGGAATGAATTTAGTGCTTGAAATGTACAGGCTATGTACCAGACCTGTAAAATACTCAGTATATACTGGTACTAAGTACCCAATAAGTACAAGTACCACAGTACTGTCAATGTACATGCAAGTACTTTTTTGACAAACTATTTCTGATTGTTTCAAACCATGGTATAAAAAATACAGGTATGTGCATTGTCATTTTGACGCTGTCTTTTTGATTAAAAAGCAGATTTTTGAAGTTTAACCTTATGTCAGTTTTGCAGTATAGCGATGCCAGACTTTTATTTTTTGAATGCGTAGATTTTTGTTTGAAAGTTTGGGTATTTCAGGAATCAAAGGAGAGAAAGAGAAAGGGCACTAGTGAGCAGATTTATGGAACTTCCGGTAGCTCCTCTTCGCTCACTCCACAAATCTTCATCCACTCTCCGCGAATAAAGGGTATCTTCGGAAATTGGAAAAATTTTATATCACCGTCTTTGCAGCCATATTTGGTATTATTGCACCGCGGAAATAAGCAACTCATATTGTTAAAATCTAGGGTACATATATTTTTATACTCAGCTGTACTAGTACACAGAGTATTATAGTTTTGATTTCCTAACGGTGGATTGTAACAGAATGAAATAATCGAGATAGATATAGACTTATATATATCAAAATGATCAGGGTGAAAAGAGAAATCGATTGAGCCATGTCCGTCCGTCTGTCCGTCTGTCCGTCTGTCCGTCTGTCCGTCTGTGAGCACGATAACTCGCGCAAAAATTGAGATATTTTGATGAAATTTGAAATGTAAGTTGGTATCAAGACAGGAACGGATGGTATTGAAAATGGGTGAAATCGGACCATGACCACGCCCACCTCCCCTATATAGTAAAAATCGGAAATTTTTTATCTCGGTCACTAATAGAGCTAGAGTGATAAAATTTCACACACGTATTGAGCTCAGGCCCTTATGAAGAAATATGGTGAAATTTTGGAAAATGGGCGGTGCCACGCCCACTTATTAAGGGGCAAACATTGAAAGTTTTATGAGTCATAACTCAGAAACCGTTGAAGATATATCGATGAAATTTGATAGGCGTGATATACTTACTTAGGCAAATGTTTGGACGAAAAATTGCCAAAATCGGTTGACGACCACGCCCACTTTTATATATGGGTATTATAAAGTGACCTAATAAAAGCATTTTAAGCGATATCTCTGTCAAATATAAAGATATATCATTGAAATTTTATGGAAGGTGTCCAATTATGGACATAAAACACAAAATACAAAAATTTTAGAAAATGGGCGTGGCACCGCCTCCTTTTAGAAGCAGGAATATACGAGATTTCTGAGCCCATAACTCGACAAATAATCGATATATTATGACGAAACTTGGTCTATACACTTTCACTACTTGTAGTAATACATGTTCGAAATTTTAGCGAAATCGGTTGACGACCACGCCCACTTTTATATATGGGTATCATAAAGTGGCCTAATAAAAACATTTTAAGCGATATCTTTGTCAAATATAAAGATAATTCATTGAAATTTTGTGGCATGAGTTCTACAATAGATCGGAAACAAAAAATAGAAAAATTTCGGAAAATGGGCGTGGCACCGCCTCTTTTCAGACAAAGGAATCAACGAGATTTCAGAGCCCACAACTCGACAAATAATTGAGATATTATGACGAAACTTGGTTTATACACTTTTATAACTTGTGTTAATAGACACGCAAAAATTTATTGAAATCGGTTTATGACCACGCCTACTTTTTAACAAAGATATTTCTGGAACACCCTTTGGGAATTTGTAACAAGACTTCTTTGTAACTAGAAGTCATAAAGGAATGAAATTTTGCACAAAGAATAATATTCATATGCTTAGTTGGATGACTGATAAAAATGTTGAAAATGGGCGTGGCTACGCCCACTTTATGCAGCACTCGCTTTATATAAAATACAACGTGTTTTCATCAAACGCAAACAAACAATGAAAGCATACAGCTGAGTATCTAATGTTCGATTCCACTCGAACTTAGGCTTCCTTACTTGTTGTAATTGGATTGGACATACATATGTACATATGTACATATATAGACTAAAATGCTCACTTGGTATGGTGGTGTACATACATATCGTCGTTTAAAGTGCAAAACCGCGTGACATTTTTGCCAAAAATGAGATTTCATCAAAAATACATTTCTGGCGTCCGTCCCCATCCATTCATGCAACAATTTTGAGATTCACACAACGCAATTCCAAATAATGACACAGTTTCAAAACCGCTTTTTTAAGGAAATTTTTCGAACCAATACCGCGAATAATAGGTGTTATTGCTTTATAACTGTACTGTAATGTATTAAAGTTGATTATACTTTCATAAACACGAAATGGATTATACCTTTGCTTTATTGAAGAAAAGTTTTTACGTACGCCTGCAAAACCGCCTATACGTCACTATTGAACAAAATAAAAGACGCAAAACCGCTTATAAATACATAAGTAAGCCAATAACTGCACATTTAACTGTTTTTCGCCAAAATGATATTTGGATTAAGAATATAATCCAAAAATCTACCTTTGTTTGGATGTGGGTTTCCAAAATTCAGAACCGTTTTGAATTAAAACAGTTTTTACTGTCTCCTGTAAAATTTGGGTGGTAGCGGATACGCGGTATTGCACTTTATGTGACGATATGGAGTTATAATAGATCAATCTCCAAAACCTCCCCAAACTATATACCAGAGTGATCACAAAGCCTAAATTAAAAGTGATCGTAACTACTAAACTAAATTAAAAACTCACCGAGAATACCGGAAAGGGGCTACTTTGTAGTACGGCCAAACTGAAAATCCGAAATGAATCTTTTATGAATCACTGATGAATTCAGCTATGACTGAGGAGGCATCAGTGAGTACTTTCAAATAAAGACTGCTGAATTTTTCATATAAATGGTTTGCTTTTTTCAAAAAAAAAAAAAAAATAATAATAATAAAAATTGTACTCAGAAGAATCATCAATGATCATTCAGCAGTGAAACAAATTTACTGCAGGATGTGTAATTTTTTCAAATTGAAAAAATTTCTTTCAATTCAAATTGAAAAAATTCGTTACTATGAATACCATGGTTACAATTTATTTTTAAAACAAAGCAGTGAAAAATGCCATTAATGGCGGATTTTTATCATTGAGTATGGCAGCACGAAATGTCATAATCTGCTTAATTGTCAGGTGGTTAATATGGCGACGAAAACTTGACGTTTGTTTTACCTGGTATATTTATACCATGGTTTCAAACCAAAAAATATCACCTCAGTTGATTTTGATTTAAAATTTTTATTTCAAACAAAAAAAAAACATTTAAAAGAGCAAAACAAAAACATAGATACATATGTGTACGTACTTAAAAAGTGATATATTGTGGAACGATCCTCCGTCATCCCTTGTCAAGTTTTGGTTTGGAGACAAACCGGTTTCGGCTAATATGCGCCATCTTCAGTGTCTTCTTTCGTTCTGAACGTTCTGAACGAAAAAAGACACTGAAGATGGCGCATATTAGCCGAAACCGGTTTGTCTCCAAACCAAACTTGACAAGGGATGACGGAGGATCGTTCCACAATATATCATATTCCTACCCTGACGGAAAAACAAGCAACCAAAAAGTATTTACTTAAAAAGTACTTATCAGTAGAGTACTTGTATTTGTAAAATTCAAGTACAAGTACTGAAGTATGTACTTGTACTGGAATTTCGAAGTACTGAGGTACTGGTACTTGTACTTGTACTGGTACTTGCACTTTACAGGTCTGCTATGTACATACATATGTATGTACATAAGCTTTGCTTACACGTTTTTCTGCTTTTTCAACAAAATGTTAAAAAAAATAGATAAAACACATTTTTTACCCTAAAAGTAAACATTTTGGCCCCAAATTAAAAACATTTTGCATGATTTTCGATATTCACAATTTACATACATACATATGTACTACATATGTACATACATACCTACCACTTTCGTGGCTTTAAAACTTGGAACTTCAAAATTATAATTAATGCCGCTTGCGTTGGGAACGAAATACAAAGTTTACTTAGAACAAAGCACACAAAAAAAAACCAAAAAAACAAAAATCGCACCTTTGTTTACAGCTATGCACATATTCCACTTGGGATGGCACTCCATGAAAAAATCCAACACACGCACAAATTAACTAAAATTTAAGCTAAATTCATCATGCGATAACAACAAAAAACGAAAATAAAAAAAAATAGAAAATAGTCACAAAAAAAGAACAATCAAAAGAGAAAAACTCCAAGCTTATATAGCCCGTGCACAATTGGCTTTGTCTGCTTCAACTTTGATAGAAAAAAGCTTAAAGAAAAGCGAAATTCCAGATGCTGCTACAATTAACACTTTGACAATTTCCACTTTCTTCGGCTTTTTCCGATGTTATTTTTTACTTTTTGTAAAAAAGTCGAGACATGGCGAGTTTTATACTTTGCTTTACTCGCTTCAATTGTGAACATATCCCTTTGAAAAGCACATACTGAACGGAACTGTCAAAGCAAAACTCTGCAGCAAAGCGAAGTAGAAGTCAATTGTGCACGGGCTAATACTCCTTCGTATGGGGCCACCAATTTGAGGGGCAAATAAATGTGCATTTTATATACATACATACATACATATGTACATTAGGGTGGTCCAAATTGTATGAAGGAAATAAACCGAAATCCGCGGAACAACCTGCATACAACTGTACTACGGAAATATGTATATATTTAAAATTTTGCCTTAATATAAGTATTGAAGTTTAGAGGTCACGCAAATGCCTTCAAATGTCCCTCTTCTTTTACATCAGTGATGATACATAATTTTTTTGGAAATTCCTTAATGAACAAGAAAGTCATTTTTTATCATTAAAAGGGGAACACATGTTGTTTTAGGAATAATATCACAAAATTAGCCTTGCTCCGCAATGATTTTTTCGGTTTTAATTTTTTGGACCACTTTGATGTACCTATGTAGGTATGCGTGCTTGTGTATGCTTATAAGCTCAGACTGAATGTGTTTATTTTTTGTTATTTTTTTTTTTTCGTTATTTGCATATTGAAATACATATGTACATATCGACGCTTCCAAACAATACTGTACTAAGTCGACTTACTACATTTTCCCGTTTTTGGCGGTTTCAAGTAGAGCGTGTCTTAATTTAGATGCTGTCTAATTTTGGTAACAATCGAACAATCCAATCAAAAGTTATAAGCAAAAGTGTACGTATACTACAACTCGAGATTTTTACAGAATAAAAACTTTGAGAGCTTGCCATGAAAAACCACGTAGCAAATTTTTATTTTTTCTTACGGTTTTATATAAAGCGTACCCTGACTTTGATATTGTGCGTGTTTTGGTGTTGATCGTTCAATCCAAACAGAAGTTACAAGTGAAAATATACTTAGCATACAACCGAAGTTTCATATCGAGTTTAAACTTTGAGAGCTTCTCCTGCAAAACACAGTTTTCAGACTTAGTACAGTTTTGTTTGGAAGCGTCGATATGTACATATGTACATACATATGTAGAAGTGCACACATTGTATGTTGTCGCTTAAAATGCTGCTCCAACCCAACTCAACTCAGTAACTCAGCAACCATGTAAAAATTAAAACTTCATTTTTTTATAAAGAGCTATGTACATATGTACATATATGCGTGCATTGTTAAATATACATAGTGTATATGTATGTTTGTCATACCTATTAACAATTTATTCCATTAGAATTCAAGACAACAAGGCAAGTGTATTTCAGGGCTTTAGGTGCCTTTCAGTATAAAAAAAATTAAAAACAAAATAAAATAAAAAAAAAACTAGAAAAACACTAAAAAAATTTATTAAATAAAAAAGAATAAAGCAATTTTAGCAAAGGAACAATTTAACTAACATGAAATGAAATAAAACTTCAATTATGAATTCTACCTACATACATATGCCACATATGGATACATCCATACATACATACATATACATACATATGTGCTATGTACTATTATGTATTTGCTTTTGCATTTTAATGCATTTGTTGCATATAATGATCGCACATTGACGCCTCCACGCCCATACAAAACATTTCACAATTACAAAGGCAAACAAGTTTGCCTTATCTCAAAGTGCATGCATAGACATATTTACATATACCCACCAAAAAAACTAAGCCTTATTTAAGAATTAAAACGGCAGATTTAAAGGCTTCCGAAATAAGGCCTGAAAATTATAAGGGTAGTAAATTTGTTTGTCGTAAGGCTTAAAATAAGGCTGATTTTCCTGTGTTGATGTCATCAGGCCATAAGGAGTACTCTCTCTCTGAGAGCCTACCTTATTGCAAAGGCTTATCAGCCATGCAAAATGAGGCCTAGATAAGTATTAGAGAGTTAGGAGCAGACAGAGTGAGTGCATAACAGAAGCAGAGCTGCCAGCGTACTCCTTTTTTAAACGGTTTTATTTAGCTCACCCCGTTTGTTTTATTATTAGATCTGATTTGTCAACAATAACCAAACCTTTTTGCCAGATATGTACACATACATAGGTACATACATATATTCCCCGTAGGGAAAATCTCTAGTTCCGAACTAAGTCGCTTCTAGTGCATTTTTCGCCACTACTAGTGCGAGCTAAATCTCTTTTGCATGTTATCAACTGGCGAATTTAACACGGCGATGTCCTAGGCGGTGTCAATTGTCACTCTCTGCACTACATTTTCGATAGTTCCGAACTAGTACAAAATTCTACAGTTTTCAATAGTTCGTTTATTGGCATAATTTCGATAGTTCTGAACTAGCTACAAGTACCAAAAAATTCTACAATTTGACATCTGCCGCTTAAGTGCAGCATTTGACGCACTTCATGGAAGTGGCGCGATAGCCCACTGGCTAGCGCGTGTGTCAATCAATCTGGCGAGCGCAGGTTCGAATTGTGTCGGTGTCGCGGCAGATGATAATTTAAAAAGTAAGAAAAAAAAAAAAATAAAAATAAGACTGGGGGATCGGAAAAGCATAACTAGGCGAACATTTCGTTTCATTAACTGAAGATGCAAATTATGCTCTTTATACGATATGCTTCACTAACAATCTGAGAATTGTAGAAATATGCAAACCCGACGGCAAATGGATGAACGAAAAAATACATGAAATTTTTTCAATTCGAAATTGTATACTGTGTCTGTATAGTGTGTCTTATAATGGTGACTCAATTCTCTCCTTCTGAACTGGTGAGAGTCTAGCTACAATGGAGCTAGTTCCTTTTTGACGCCTTTTCGCTAGTTCGGAACTAGAAATTTTTCTCACTAGTTATTGAGTTCCCTGCAGGGTTTCCGTACATTTATTATGTGTGCACATTACAAGAGTTTGCACTTTCCTCATAAGTGCTGCTAATCATGTAAAGTTAAATAATCTTAAAGCATCACTACGAGGAAATATATAAATACATGATATGTACATATGTGTGTATGTATATAATTGTAAATGTTCCTGAGTTTAATCTTAAGGCTATATATGCACATAAGTGGCTATACAAAATTGTAGTGAATGTGTAGCGTAATAATGGACTTTTAATTAGCACTTATTAAAATAAGTAAAGATAGAACTATTTATAAATATGTTTCTAATAGAAACTTTCTATAAATAAATATTATCACTCTCCATTACAGGTGATCCCATTGCATGCATCAATGATGGTTCCATACCAATGCATGTTATTAATACATTTTGTTGGATAACATACACATTTACTATACCTGGACAACAGCATAGACAAATTGGTACCGATGTAGCAGCACATGGTTTGGGCAATGAATATGGACATGAGAAACGCTATCACAGCTATTATCAATGGGTGCCATTTGTGTTGTTCTTTCAGGTGAGTGGCAAGAACAATACTTTTTTGTTTGTTTGATACAAATCATTAATAAAAAATCTTGCATACACCCCACATTTATTAGGGTCTAATGTTCTATGTACCACATTGGATTTGGAAGAATCTCGAGGATGGCAAAATGCGCAATATAACCGAAGGCTTGCGTGGCTTCATCACACTGCCCGATGACTATCGTCGCGATCGTCAGGCGCGTATCATAAAATATTTACGTGAGAGTCTACATTCGCATAGCAGTTATTCATTTGCTTACTATTTTTGTGAAGCATTAAATTTTGCCAATGTAGTGTTGAATATATTTTTGGTGGATAAGTTTTTGGGTGGCGCATTCATGACTTATGGCACGGATGTTATAAAATTCTCCAATATGGATCAGGAGCGTCGTTACGATCCAATGATAGAAATATTTCCACGTTTAACAAAATGTACATTCCGTAAATTCGGTCCTGGCGGTTCACCACAAACCCACGATACGTTGTGTGTTTTGGCGTTGAATATATTGAATGAGAAAATTTACATATTCTTGTGGTGGGTTTGAATTGAAAAAAAAAAAATACTAATTCAAGAGAAATAAATTAAAAAAATATGTCTACAGGTTCTGGTTCATTATACTCTCCGTGATCTCTGGTGCGGCTTTTATCTACTCTCTGGTTGTTATAATGATGCCAACTACACGCGAGACCATTATCAAGCGTTCATACCGCTCGGGTCAGAGCAAGGAAATTCAGAGTTTGATACGTCGTTTGGATGTAAGTGTTTTTTCGCGTAAATATTTTACTAATAAAACGCTTCTAATAACTTTGATTTTTTCTCCTCAGATTGGCGACTTTCTCATATTACATTTGTTGGGTCAAAATGTCAATACAAGATCTTACTGTGAAATGATACAAGAACTCTGCAATATATTGGGCACTTCACGCACACCATCAGCCCCATCCACTTTGGAAATGCATCCAATATATCCGCCCGTCGATCGATTTGGCAAAGAGACGGAAACTTAAATATGCGTATGAGTGAAAAGCTTTCAATACGATCTTTGATACAAAAAAGCTTAGCAATAGTGGTGAAAAAAGTGGTGAATGGGAGTAAAATAGCGTTTAAAATTTGAAAAGAAATTGCCAATAAAGAGTAGAAAGCGTGAAATTAATTAAGTTAGCAGATCCTAACAATGCTTATAGAACAGAGGACTTTTCGGCAATGGAAATTAGAAAAAAAAAACATGTATTCAGAAACGGTAAACCCGAAAAAATATATTTTGCTGCTTAAAACACGCATTTTGTCTTAAGCATAAAAAGACAATATAGAAACTAATAAACTACTTAATATATAAAAAGGCAAAAATAACGATGATTACCCTCCAGCAAATTCTGCTAGTTCAAAACTAGCTCATAAAGAGACAGGCTTGGTTCTCCAATTGTAATTAGTGAAATTGCGTTAAATTAATTCTTATGACTCACTGAAGTTTAAGGCAAACCATTTTATTATATTTTTTTTCAAAACTTTCCCTTCATAGCAAATTTTGGCAATTACTATAATTGTGTGAAATTTACCAGTTTTGCTCAGAAAACTTTAAGGGAAACGATTTTTAACAAATTTCAAAAATTCCCTTTTTTTGGGAAATTTTAATATGAGGCAATTTTGTTCTGTTTTCTTTTTTTTTTAATCCACTATGGCTGATTTTAGAAAAATTTCCCTTTTTGGGAAATTTGTATAATTGTGTGAAATTTACCATACTCGTATCAATTGTGCCGCTCTATATCAATTTAGCACCGGTTGTGAGCCAGTTATGAACTCTCTAGTGCCCAATAAACACAAAAGCGAGGATGATATCGTGGCGAATTCGAGAAGAATTCGCGGAGGTGAATGTAATTTTTCGGACTCGTATCGAGTTCGAGATGGACTCGAGAAAACTCAATTATCGCAATAGCATTTATTAATTTTATTAAATCTTGCTTTACACGAAGAAATTCCCTGTTGGGCTTTAATTTACCATTTAAAACTCTACTCAAGAGATCGAAAAGCTCAGATGATATCGTGGCGAATTCGAGGTGGATTCGCAGAAGAAGATTTTCTAGAATGTATTCGCCAATGGGCATAAATCTCGAATCGCCAACGATCCGAGAATATAAAAATGCGCGAATCGCTAATGAGGGGTGACTCGCCTGAGAATTCGGATTCGCCGATCTATCGTCGCGAACTATCGCCGCGATAATATAATCCGAGAAGCGAATTCGTCTCGAATTCGAGGCGAATCCGTTGTGTTTATTGGGTGCTGACTATCGCTGTAGGTGACTGCCATCTGTATTTGCTGCAGGGTATATATATACATAGAATAAATATATAATTTTACACGCCCGCAATAAGCACATAATCATGCATAAAATATGCATATCATAAGAATTACGAAACGTTTTTGATTGTATCTGCCACAATTTACTACAACTATTATATTTTTTATACTATTATACTATCTATGCATTTTCTTAGTTTATAAAATTATGTGTTTTTTGTAATAATAAGGAAGACTTTGATGTTTCATGCTTAATTAACAGTAACAGTTGTGTAAGTACATACATATATGTTGAAAATGTGAAAATCTATAAGCAAAAAAGGAAACAATTGTAATGCATTTTTTCGTAACTATTTAGCTAAGTTAAAACATTTAGAAATTCATTGTATAAGTTAAAGAAAAAAAGTGAACATTGTGATTATTGATAGGGAGACTTCTTTAAATAAATTTTTTTCTATTTTATGAAAGGCAAATGTATTAATGCAAAGCGTGTAGTGGATTTAGCATTTCAAAGGAGATGGCGCTCCAAGAGCAGACCTGTTATTTAATAATTACAAATTTTACTGATGATTAATTAAAGAATTATTGGTTTTAGTAGCTCTATAATGATTAAATATGATTAATCTCTCATTTTTAATGATTAATAGTTAATTAAATTAAAAAAAAAATACATTAACTAAACGATTAATTTTTTTAATTGCATGAAGATTTTGATTTGCTTTAAATTACACCGGCCGAAAAAATTTCAACAAAATTCTTAACCGGAGATGAGCCTATAGTTAGTTATAGTTATTTTGAAATGAAAGTAAATTCTTATGAAGATATTGATGAGATGAATATCTCAGAAATAAGAACCAATTTGAATAAACGGACTCTAGATTCAGATTCGGCGCGTCGAGTACTTTAAAAAAAAGTAAAAAATTTGTCGGCCTGTGTTATTTGTCGATTTTTTTAATTGCATGGTTAAAACAATTGTTTGGTTACTTTCAATTATTTCTGATTGTGTTAATCGCATAATTAATTAATCACTCGATAATGAATTAAATTAAAAAAATAGTTAATCGATTAACTAATTTTAATTGTATGATTAATTTAATTTTTTCAATTAACCCTAATTGCCTTAATTGCATGATTAATTAATTAATCGACTAATAATTTTTCGTTTTTGTTTTCTTTTTTCCCAATTTATGTCTTATTTTAGCTTATTAATAATACATTGCAAAAATATTTAAAAATAATCATATAAGAGATATAAACGCATAATTTAAAATATGTAATCAAGCAATTGATAACCATCCAACAATCGTAAAGAACTATTGTTACGATTAAAAACAATTAAGCAATTAAAAATCTTTAAGCAATCAAAAATAATCATACAATTAAATATTTTTTTTATACATTTTGATTACATGATTATTTCTAATTATTTTTATTTTATCATTAATTATGATAATTTTCAAAAGTTTTTTTATTGATTATTAATTGCCAGGTCAATGTAAGGCAATTCATCATTAATCATTAAAATAAAAAAATAAGAAGAAATTAATCATTACAAATTTTAATGGGAATTTAACACGTCTGCTTTAGAAACCACCTAACAAATTAGGGTTGCATAAATGCATGAAGAATTCTACAGGAACTACGCAGCAGGAGCCCTTTGAAAAGTGGGGAAATGCACTTTTTGCCGTAGTAAAAAGGAAATATAAAAAAAATTAAAAAAAAAAAAATTAAATCACTCACCGGTTACCCCAATCGATACGCGACACAACCAACGTTTGCAATTCCAATGTTTGATCTTGCGTCAAGGTGGCCCCCAACAATTCACGACGGCATTCCAATATCGAAAGCATTACCTTGCGTAATGTATGAAATTTATATGTTTCACGATCCTTTAGATCAACCAATAAAAAAATTAGAAAAGAAAATAATTTCATTAAATAACAAAGTTTTTAAAGCAAAGTGAAATACTTATACGCACCACATAAAGTTTCTTCCATATTTCCGACCATTCACGCAACACTTGCGTACATTCCGCAACCACAGGATCGATTTTCGACAAATCCTTAATGTGTATATAGGTTTTGGGGAAAATGCCGACAGCACGCGATTTACGCGCACACGTTCCACGATACCAATTGCTGCATTCTTCCAATATTTCAACGAAATCGCCAACGTCGAGGGGCAGACCATAACGCACATCGCCATGCCAATTGTGTATGGCTGTAAGTAAGGAAATAGAGAGCAGGACATTATTTAAATGTGGATAAAATGAAATTATAAAACAAATTTGAGTTAGGAAGACATAATTTAATCCCTTTTGCCACCAATCCAGTTGTAATTACTTCCATTGAAAATTGAAGTTCGTTGCTTAAGTCTTTTGTTTGTTTGAAGGGGAATACATTTATGTGTTTTGCTTGAAGTTCGCTGCTTAAGTCTTTTGTTTGTTTGAAGCAGGGTTTGAAATTGCTTAGCTACTTTTGCTGCATTTGCTATTGCTTTGCTTTTGCTAACGAAAAGTAAATTAGCAAACTCGGCCAGCCGAGTAAAAAACGAGAACACGATTCATTTGCTTCAGTTTTCAGCTGAGCCGTGTTTGCTTGTATAGTTAAGCAAAGCAACTATATTTGGGGGATATCATTTTACTTCCAGCAATTAGTTGTGTCTTTGCATTTTTTCTGCTTTTGCTTATTTTGCTGAAACTATTTTTTTACGCATATTTCGATTTTTTATACATATTTACTTATGTATGTATGTATGTACACATACTATGTATGTATGTCCATTTGTAAACATCTTTTCATGTTGAATTTTGCTTAAAAACTAGTTTCAGCAAAATAAGCAACTGTAAGCAAAAATTTACCACTCAACTAATTGCTGGAAGTAAAAGCAACCCTCTCAAATAGAGTTGCTTGGCTTAACTATACAAGCAAATACGACTCAGCTGAAAACTGAAGCGAATGATTCGTGTTTTCGTTTTTTGCTCGGCTGAATTCAGCAATAAGCAAAAAACATCGACTATTGCTGTTTTGCAGCAAGCAAATTCAAACCCTGGTTTGAAGGGGAATACATTTATATGTTATGCTTGAAGTTCGCTGCTTAAGTCTTTTGTTTGTTTGAAGGGGAATACATATCGTCGTTTAAAGTGCATTTTCGCGTAAGAGGTATTTTCATTTTCGCATAAGGGACGTTTTTGCCAAAAATGAGATTTTCCAACCCTAAGTTCCTGACGCTCAGCTCTATCGATCCATACCAAAACTTTGCAATTCTAACAACAAAAACGCATAATAACAGTAAATTGCATAATCGGTTATGAAGAGTATTGTTAAAATTTGGCAGCATTACCGCGTATGATTTCAGTTCATTCATACAAGCGAAGTTATATGTTATTAGATAAATAAATTAAATGGCGAATTTATATGAAAGGGAGCAAAAGTTAACTTATTTCAACAAATAATGTCAGGTAAATATCAAGCAGGTATTATTTTAAACAAATTAAATGAAGTTGCTAATTGGTAAGCTCTGAGACTACGTTTCGTTGCTACAATCTTTACAATTTTCCGAACTAAATTATGACTAAAGGTATAGTGGCCGCTGTGGTGCAGTGGGTAGAGTGCTCGCCTGCTATGCAAAGAGGTCTCGGGTTCAAACCACGGTCCGAGCAAAACACCAAAACAATTTTTCTAATTAGTAAAAATCCAATTATTGGGTTTTTTAAGAGCAGCGGTCACCTCTCGGCAGTGGGCGGCATACCCTTGTGAGGACCAAATATCCTACATAAATTTGGCCCACACAAAACGACCAACCCTCTATATAAAAAACACTTACAATACACCCAACATGCTGCATTACAACCAACAAGCTGTAATACAACCAACAAGCTGCAATACAACCAACAAGCTACAGAAACATAAAGCACAGCAAGCCGTAGCAACAAGTTGCAGAAACACAAAGCACATCAAGTCTTAGCAACACAATCATTGAAGTCATAAAAGGAGCGACACAGCAGAACAAAAGTCAGTCAGCACTAGGGATGGGCAAATTGGAAAAATATATCGATATATATTATATCGATATTTAAAAAAACATCGATTTATGCCGTGTAAAAACATCGATATATCAATATATCGAAAGGGTCGGCTTTACATTAAGGAAGCACGCCCCGCGAAAACCCATTTTTTCACAGGGTTAGAGGTGCTCTCGCAGATCTCAAAACTGATATCAAAACTTGCCGGAGACTTATAGTTTACTAGATATTTGTTGTTAAAGTTGGACGTGTCTACATGTATTCTACCAATTCTGAAGTATAAACATAAAAATCATTAAGAATTGCGTGAAGAAGAAAGTAATGTAAATTCAAGCACCCGGACATTATTGTTATACCACTTCCTAAAAATGTTCTGCTGTTAAATTCAAAGCGAATCAGAAATGTATGAAAAATATCGAATTTGGCTCGAAATGACGAAAAATTATCGATTATCGATGCACGGTAGTTCAAAATATCGTCGATATTATCGGCTGTACTATTTTTAAAATATCGATATATTGATATATCGATATATATCGCCCAACCCTAGTCAGCACGGAGCTGTGGTTGCGACCGGAGCTACTTGCGAATAAGCGTCTGGATTGCGCAGAGGTTTGTGCCAGTGCAAGAAAGCGCGGTTTACCCACCCGCTACGCTTAAACACCACGTTCGCACCCCCTCGGGTAAACCGTCCCCACAGTCCGCCGTGAACCGCGTATAGGCGCATCTGATCGCCTACGTCTACGCGAACGTCGCCATAGTAGCGCGGCAACGGCGCATTATCGCAGAGAACGACACCGAACGTCAACGTCGCCATAGCAGCGCAGCAGCAGCGCATTACCATAAAGGACGCTCAACGCCTACGTCAACGTAAAACGTCGCCGCAGTACCGACGCATCATCGCAGAGACACCGAACACCCACGTCAACGCAATACGCCGTCGCAGAGCCGCGTCGCCATAACGCGCAGTAGCGACACTGATCACCTACGTCGACGCTAAACATCGCAGACCTACGCCGCCGCAAGGGCGCAGCAGAGATACGTCAGCGCAACGCACAGCGCCGCAGCCGCAGCAGGGCGTCTGCCCATCGAAACAAAACGCTAACGGGATACGTTAACGGGACCTTCATTAAACCGTTGGGCCGCACAGTTATTAGAAAGATAGAATTTAGTTTATTTGTAAGAGATTGAAATAAATAAAGGGATAAAACGATTTTAAGGAGCCCCAACATAATAAATTTATTGTAAACGAACCTTGGACACGGCGAGTATACCCCAGCACTAGAGTAGAAGCACCGGGGCAGGAAAAAGCTTCGTTACACCCTCCGAGAGTATTTCTGCCATGAAAAAGCTTCTCACAAAAAATGCATTCGCCGTTCGGAGCCGGCATTAAACTGTAGGTCCACCCAATTAGTAGGAAAAAACAAAAAGGAGCACACCTCGAATTGGGAGAGAAGCTCGGCCATAAAACTCGTCAGAGTTATAATAGCGCTATTGTATTATATTATATTATTAAAGGTATCACAAATTAAAAAAAAAACAAGAAAGGAAGCCTCAGTTCGAGTGGAGCCAAATATTGTAAGCTTTCATAGTTTTTTTACGTTTGCTGGAAACACGGTGCAATTTATATAAAGCCCGTGCCGCATAAAGTGGGCGCAGCCACGCCCATTTTGAAAATTCGTATCAATAATCCGACTAAACGTATAAATATTCTTGTTATTATAAAATTTCATCCCTTTATGACTTTTAGTTACAGAGTTGTCACGTTACAAATTTCTGAAGGGCATTCCAGAAATATTTTTATTAAAAAGTAGGCGTGGTTATAAACTGATTTCGCTAAACTTTTGCACATATACTACCGCAAGTGGTAGAAATAAGTCCATCAATTTTCGTCATAATATCTCAATTATTTGTCGATTTATGGGCTCCGAAATCTCGTAGATTCCTTTGTCTAATAAGAGGCGGTGCCACGCCCATTTTCCAAAATATCTCTGTTTATGGTTTTCTATCTATCGTGGTACTTTTGCCACAAAATTTTATTGAATTATCTTCATAATTGACGAAGATATCGCTCAAAATGTTTTTATTGGGCCCCTTTGTAATTCCCATATATAAAAGTGGGCGTGGTAATGGTCCGATTGCGCCCATTTTCAACCATCCCAGTCTGGATAGGAACCTGTATACGAAATTTCATAAAAATATTTCAATTTTTGGGCAAAGACAAACAGACGGATGAACATGCCTCATTCGATTTCTTTTTTCACACTGATCCTTCTGATACACATATGTACATAAGTCCATATCTCTCTCTATTATTTTATGGTGTTACAATCCACCGTTAGGTGGATAATACTCTGTGTACTATTACAGCTGTGTATAAAAATTAATGCATTAGGTACATTGCGATAAAAAAAATATTTTTTGTAGGCCATGATTCTTATGAGAAAATTTATAAGACATTGAAGTCAGATTATAAACCAGATAGAACACGGATATTCCTAATCCAATCCACAAAGGTCACAAAATTACAAAATGTAAATAAAAACATTTAAAACACTTAAAACGAGTGATGCCTTACGATTGTCATAGCTTCTATGACAATTTACCACATTTACCTTAAGAGTTCTCCACCTATGTGTAAACCAAATTACGTTTTCTTAATTAAAAATATGAATTTTAGCTTAAAATGTAATATATGTATACGTTTTGTTACTTTTTTTCTTGATAAAATACTAAAAAAAAAAGAATTATATTAACCATTTTGCCATTTCATTTCCGCATGTGCGTGATTTTTGTGCCAAATAAAATTGCACAACCGCACATGAAAAAAAGAGTCCTAATAATTCAATTTGTTTCTTTTTTTACACTAAGTTGATGTCTTGGCTAAACAAACTGATCTACGTAACTATTTAAATTTAAGTTTGTACGCAGAAATAAGAAACGGTTTTTAAATGAAACAGTTTTTTTGCTCTCCTGTAAAATTCAACCAATGTCCGCTACGCGAAAATGAAAATACCTCTTACGCGAAAATGCACTTTAAGCGACGATATATGAGTTTTGCTTTCTGTGGACTTTTAGGTTCTTTGTACAAAAATTTTGTCTGAGGAGACCCCTAATGAAAATTTATGACGAATAATTTGCTAGAACATTTTAACCCTCTATTGACCTTCAAAACACTATTTTTTTGAACCTTCAAAAAAAGTGGTCAAAACGATCACTTCGCAGGGGTTTTAAAGGGCCATATTTTAGCATATTTTTCCTAACAACATATTTCTATACGATGTGTAAAATGGTAATAAACAAGTAAGGAAGCCTAAGTTCGAGTGGAATCGAACATTAGATACTCAGCTGTATGCTTTCATTGTTTGTTTGCGTTTGATGGTAACACGCTGTATTTTATATAAAGGGAGTGCTAGATAAAGTGGGCGTAGCCACGCCCATTTTCAAAATTTTTATCAGCCATCCAACTAAGCATATGACTATTATTCTTTGTGCAAAATTTCATTCCTTTATGACTTCTAGTTACAAAGATGTCACGTTACAAAATCCAAAAGGGTGTTCCAGAAATATCTTTGTTAAAAAGTAGGCGTGGTCATAAACCGATTTCAATAAATTTTTGCGTGTCTATTAACACAAGTTATAAAAGTGTATAAACCAAGTTTCGTCATAATATCTCAATTATTTGTCGAGTTATGGGTTCAGAAATCTCGTATATTCCTGCTTATAAAATGAGGCGGTGCCACGCCCATTTTCCAAAATTTTTGTGTTTTTCGTTTTATGTCCACAGTTGGACTTCTGCCATAAAATTTCAATGATATATCTTTATATTTCACAGAGATATAGCTTAAAATGTTTTTATTGGGACACTTTATAATACCCATATATAAAAGTGGGCGTGGTCGTCAACCGATTTCGCTAAAATTTTCAACATGTATTGCCACAAGTAATAAAAGTGTACACACCAAGTTTCGTCATTATATATCAATTATTTGTCGAGTTATGGGCTCAGAAATCTCGTATATTCCAGCTTCTAAAAAGAGGCGGTGCCACGCCCATTTGCCAAAATTTTTGTGTTTTTCATTGTATGTCCGCAGGTGGACTGCTGGCATAAAATTTCAATGATATATCTTTATATTTGACAGAGATATCGCTTAAAATGTTTCTATTAGGTCACTTTATAATACCCATATATAAAAGTGGGCGTGGCCGTCAACCGATTTTGACAATTTTTCGTCCAAACATTTGCCTAAGTAAGTATATGACGCGTACCAAATTTCATCGATATATCTCCAACAATTTCTGAGTTATGACTCATAAAGCTTTCAATGTTTGCTCCTTAATAAGTGGGCGTGGCACCGCCCATTTTCCAAAATTCCATCAAATTTCTGCTTAGGGGCCTGATCTCAACACGTTGGTAAAATTTCATCACTCTAGCTATATTAGTGGCTGAGATACCAAATTTCCGATTTTTTCTATATATGAAAAGTGGGCGTGGTCATGGTCCGATTTCGCCCATTTTCAATACCAACCGTCCCAGTGTCGATACCAACTTGCATTTCAAATTTCATCAAAATATCTCAATTTTTGCGCGAGTTAGAGTTTTTACAGACGGACGGACGGACGGACATGGCTCAATCGATTTCTCTTTTCACCCTGATCATTTTGATATATATAAGTCTATATCTATCTCGATTATTTCATTCTGTTACAATCCACCGTTATGTGATTAAAACTATAATACTCTGTGTACTAGTACAGCTGAGTATAAAAAGAAATTTGTACTCAGGGAGGAAAACGGTTTGGGGTTCGTGCTGTGTGGGAATTATTCCCTCCCCAGACAACAACCTTCAATTTGTGTCACAGTTTAGTAAAGCCAATTGCCAATGAGAAGTATTTTCTATCTAAAAGATACAACCCCTCAGTTTGCTTTGTATCTTATTCCAGTCTTTACTGCTTATATCGATATAGCAGCCGCTTCTTCGACGAAGAAGCCTAACAGAATTGTGTTGCATATGACGAGCGGGGCGGCATATTCATGCTTTAAGGATCTCAAAAAAATTGAGCTGCGAAACAGTCTAATGTAAATACATAAGTATATGTCTACAAATACGCATGTAGCACATTATCGCATTGCCTCCGTCCGTTGTACTTGTATACTTCCGCTTTGGCATATTAATTCCTCATACTAAATGTGCTCATATCCATACATACATAAATATGAACAGCTGAAAATGTGTTATCACAAGTGTTGATAACTTTTTTTTTTTTTTTCTTTTACTCGTATTCAGTAAATAGTGTAGCTTGCTTGTAATTACAGTTCAACGCTCCGATAAAATATAAACGCAAATTAGCTACTTACACTAAAACAGCATTTGAATACATTTTGCATGAATGTGGAAGCTGTGCGGAGCACATAACCACAACAATGCCACCGACCGACCCAGTACACCGAATAGCGTTACAGCGCATGTCACTTAGTCATGCATGACAGTTGGACAACTCAATAATGTACAAGTACATGCATGCATAGACCTGTGCATTAAGAACAAAACAGCCACAGGCATGAAATATGGATGAGCTCTTACAATTATTGTTTACATTTATGCGTTTGTATGTAGAGAAATGTGTATATTTCTGATATTTAATATTAATTTTATCTGTATAAATTGTATGACTAAAAGCCCGTCTCCACATAACTTGATTCACCAGAGAAACATGTAGCAAAACATCTCGCTCAATAACCCGTCTCCACGTGGCTGATCGTGATTCAGTTTGACATTTCTCTTTCTTGCTCTTCTTAAATGTTTGTATGTTTGCTTATATTTTGCGTTTTTGTTTTGGTCTGTGTGAGATTTCGATAGATTTTCGATACAAAATTAGAGAAGACATCGATATCATCGAGGTTGGCAAGATGATTCAGAATGAAACAGTGTTTCAATCTTCACTCGCTCTCAGAAATTTGTATGGAAATTGGCGAGTTTCGGCACTGGTTTCCGTGTGAAAACAAGATTGAGAGAGAAAATGCAGAAAAAAAGAGCGAAACATGTTATGTGGAGACATGGTATAAGCTTTGCTAACTAAGTACAATGATAATTTCGCACAAAGCAACCATGCGCTGGCAGCGATGGCTGGCTGGATGGAAAAACAAATGTCATGCTTTTGTGTGGGTAAATGACATTTAAATATGTATGATGAGCATTTCGTTTGCGCTTGATTGAATATGATAGCTTACACTTCATTGACCAACTTTTGTGTCTTTACATTGGCAGATTGACAATACTGGAACTGAATGTTGCATATTGTTAGGCGCACTGGAAATCCGTCCGAAAGCGAGATTTATAGTTAGTGTCACGTTTAGGCGTTTCTGGCACGTGAAATCAAAGACCAATACACAATTTGTGTCATCGAAAGAAATATGAAGCCGCATTCTTTTCTTTTGTTTCAGTAGTTCTGATATTTTGACTTAAATCTAGCGCCTGAAGATATTCATTCAGAAAGATTGAAAGCATATCTCCACATAACGTCGTTTGCTCTCCCAACCGTCGTTCGACGTCGAATCCAATGTCGAACTATGAGGGCGCCTCTGATCCAAGTGGTATCACAATGGGACCTTCGGGGTACAAGTGAGCTAGCGGAAAGTAGCAACCACTGAAACCTCATCTAACCTAACTTAGCCTAATCTTCTCATTTCCATAAGGAATAAATGAGGAAAAATATGTAAAGATGATAACTTAACATTGGATTATTTTAGATGATGGAACTGAAATTGAAGAATGTACCTTTTTACTGCCACTTTCTGAATACGAAGGTCACTGCAAAAGTTCGCGGAATCAAGTACTTCCTGTATTGTCAGCAATGGTGCCGCAGCCTCAAAAAATTTGGTATCAGAATTGATATTTTCATGGTTTTTTACGTATCGCCGAAAAAAAAAATTAAAATTAATAAAATATGCTGCTTTCGGGTTTCTAACCCGTTTCAAAAATTGATAAGTTCATGGTTTTTTTCGTATCACCGAAAAATTTTTGAGAAAAAAATTAAAATTAATAAAGCAAGGTACTCTCGGGTTTTTGACAATGATATAAGCCGCTTTCGATTCACAATTTCTCTGCTGGCTATAAATTTCCCTCTGCCAAATTTATATATGAATGATAGCGAGCAGAGGGAAATTTTTATCGACCAGTTAGCGAGTATGGCTACTTCTCATTATGGGTTCAAACATTTTTGTTCGATCCGACCACTTGTCTGATGGCGAATCAAAAACGCCAATAGTTCTTTTTAACAATATCAAAATATAAAGATAATGATTACATTTGACATGCAAATGGGCCAAACGAGCTGGAAGATCATTGAATCAGTACATAAATATTTGCCGCGCTGCCCTCTTTTGAGTCAAAATGCCTGCTATCGGCACACAGTGCTTCGTCCCATAGGCAAAATTAAGATAAAATAAACTGCGTAATTTATTCAAGTAATATATATTTTTATGAAGCTAACATATCACCTGGAATAAATATATAAGTAGAATTTATAATCTCATGCTTTTGTTGCCAATAGAGGTCGCTAAAGTCAGTATAATTTTGAGGCAAAACTGTTTAAGGTAATACGATTTTTAGTGTGTTACAAAAAAAAATGCCAAAAATTCATATTAAATCGGATAACTCTGAAACTGGCCACATTTGCTTACCATTATATGCCCTAATAGCTGAAATAACTTTTGATAAATGATTTATTTCAGAAAGGTGACTAGTTCCATCGAAACATTTGCGACTTTTTTATTGGAGTTCAAAAAATTACTAAAGTTTGATAGAGTCAAACAAAAAAATAAAAAAGAACGACTATTTTTTTATTAGCGAATTTGGTTAACTTTGAAGTGTTCTACTAGAATCTGTAAAAAACTGGCATTGTTTTTTGCCGGAAATGTGGAAATTGTACGATTTTGTAAAGCCATATTTTAAAAATTTTTAAAAATTTAGCAGAACCTTATATACATATATGGTATGGAAAAAATTTAGCAAAATTAATGGATGTAGTTATTTTTTCTCTCATGCTATAGGAAATTAGCCTAATTATGCTAAAATGTACGGCTTTTATTAATATGTGACAAATACTAACAAAAAAACATACATGTAATACTAACTTTTTTAGGTGAGACACATAAAATTTTACAAAGTTTGACAAAATTAAAAAAAAAAACAAGAAAAAACGACTATTTTTTTATTTTAATTTTCGATTCTATGCTAGGAGGTCTTGCTACCAAAAAAGAAAAAGTTTCAAAAATTATGCCGGAAATCGCTAATTTAGTACTTTATTTAACATCCCAAAAATTTTATTTTTACATGGAAAAATTTTATAATAAAAAAGTATTTCTGTGTTAACTCTAATAATATTGCGTTACAATTTGATATGTGCCAAAATCATATTGATATTTTGCAATAAAATAGTGCATTAAACTATAACAACCAACATATTTTCTGAACAAATTTAAGAGTAATTTTCTTTAGAACCATTTTTTGCAATAACTAACGGGAGTAGTCCATCCTTGATTTTAAAAGGATAATTATATATGTTATAGTAAGTTTTTAATGTATTGTGATTACATGTTAATCCAAAAATTACTTTTTGTAAAAAAGGATATATGGGAGGTAGTCATGTCCTTGCACTGAAAAGGACGAAACTTCTCACCTAGTTTATAAACATAATTCTATAAACATACACCAAAATTCATTTCATTCTGTTTGAAATTGAAGTTGAAATCACAATTTTAAAATTAAGGATATATGGGAGGTACTTATATCCTTTCACATAAAAGAACGAAAGTTATAACCTAGTTTAAAAGCATAATTCTATAAAGATATGCCAAATTTGATGTCATTCTGTTTGAAATTGAAGTTGAAATCACAACTTTAAAATCAAGGACATATGGGAGGTAGTCATGTCCTTGCATCGATTTGGCCAAAACTTCGTTTTTTTCTTATCTCTATTATTTTATGCCTGTACACAAAATTTCATCGTTCTGCGATTACTCCCCTAATTTTGCCGATTCACTATATTGAGACGAAGCACTGTGCGGCAGTGATCCTACAAAGGGTTGATAAAATATTGCCCAAGATACATATGTACATACATACATATCTACCCATTTTTGGTATTTTCAAAAACTTTCACAAAACATATTCGTGGCACCTGTGTTTTTAAAGAAAATTTTAAAAATGAAATATAATCTATACTAGCTGGACCCGTGCGCATCTTGCGCAAAAAATAACAAAGATACGTGGCGCTAGTCGGTATGGTTTGTGTTGCACGCCAATTTTAAAAAACTTATTATTTATTTGGTTTGGTGGAACTTATGGAACTTTCAATGAACAACCTATATGTTTGACAAAGATATCGCATAAAATGTTTTTATTATACCTATATATATAGGTATGTGCATTATATTTTTATATAGTTTACATATATTTTTATGTACATACATATATGTATGTGGTCCCTGCCGACTTGGGTAATTTTTTTCCACACGTTTGCCTTTGCAAGCAAATCAGTGGTCGAAGCTTAATCGATTTATCTGCTACAGTTCCTGAGTTTTGACTTATAAATCTCTGAAAATTTGCCCCTCTTGGCCCATTTTTTTAAATTTCAGCATATTTCCTCATAACGGCATAATCTCATTACATGGATGAAATTCCATCACTCGGGCTTTATTAGTGACTTAATTATCATGTTTTACGTATTTTTCGAAATACATACATATGCCTTATTTTCAACCCCAACCTTCTCTGTTCCCATTAGAATCTGTGTACCAAATTTCATTAAAATATTTCTTTTTTTGCGCCAGTTAGATTATGTACGACCGGCCGTTCAATCAATTTTTTTTTCATCGTGATCGTTTTGATTTATGTAAGTCCATATCTATCTCAATATTTTATGGTCTTACGTACAACCGTTATTTGATCAAAACTATAAATACATATACATATATTGTACTACGAACAGCTGTGTATAAATAAGCGCATCCCATGCTGAAAAACCCCCATTCAGCGTAAGTATGAATATACACGTGTTCGCCTAAAATAATGTGATGTTTACATACAAACATACAGCTAAAGCTTATAAAAGTGTTTTAAAATATACACGACTATTCATCTGGAGCAACATCTACATTTGAAATTTGTATTTAACACTGCACTCTTGTTAGAATAAAATAATTTTGACGGCATAGTTTTAGGCGCAACTCTTTTAGTTTAAATTTAAACTTTATTTTTACAAAATACTATTAAAAAAAGTACCACGCCCAATAAAGCAACGTTTGGCATGCATAGCTAATTTATACCTTTAAAACGATGCCTTACTTTTTAATTTTGGTGAATTATGTGAGCAGAAAAAGGGATTGCAAAAAAACACCAATTAGAAATAATATATATGATATATAAAAGGAAGTGGCGTTAGTACAAACGCGTATAACTCAAGAACGCCTGCACCGATTTGGATGATTGAGACAAATTCAGATTGTTCTCTGGCCAGAATAGGAGAATATCCCATAAAATTCCCGAAAAATTCAAAAAAAAATTTATTTTCCCATACATTTTGTATATCTATATATATAAAAGGAAGTGGCGTTAGTACAAACGCGTATAACTCAAGAACGCCTGCACCGATTTGGATGATTGAGACAAATTCAGATTGTTCTCTGGCCAGAATAGGAGAATATCCCATAAAATTCCCGAAAAATTCAAAAAAAATTTATTTTCCCATACATTTTGTATATCTATATATATAAAAGGAAGTGGCGTTAGTACAAACGCGTATAACTCAAGAACGCCTGCACCGATTTGGATGATTGAGACAAATTCAGATTGTTCTCTGGCCAGAATAGGAGAATATCCCATAAAATTCCCGAAAAATTCAAAAAAAATTTATTTTCCCATATATTTTGTATATCTATATATATAAAAGGAAGTGGCGTTAGTACAAACGCGTATAACTCAAGAACGCCTGCACCGATTTGGATGATTGAGACAAATTCAGATTGTTCTCTGGCCAGAATAGGAGAATATCCCATAAAATTCCCGAAAAATTAAAAAAAAAAAAATATTTTCCCATATATTTTGTATATCTTCTATATATATAAAAGGAAGTGGCGTTAGTACAAACGCGTATAACTCAAGAACGCCTGCACCGATTTGGATGATTGAGACAAATTCAGATTGTTCTCTGGCCAGAATAGGAGAATATCCCATAAAATTCCCGAAAAATTCAAAAAAAATTTATTTTCCCATACATTTTGTATATCTATATATATAAAAGGAAGTGGCGTTAGTACAAACGCGTATAACTCAAGAACGCCTGCACCGATTTGGATGATTGAGACAAATTCAGATTGTTCTCTGGCCAGAATAGGAGAATATCCCATAAAATTCCCGAAAAATTCAAAAAAAAATTTATTTTCCCATACATTTTGTATATCTATATATATAAAAGGAAGTGGCGTTAGTACAAACGCGTATAACTCAAGAACGCCTGCACCGATTTGGATGATTGAGACAAATTCAGATTGTTCTCTGGCCAGAATAGGAGAACATCCCATAAAATTCCCGAAAAATTCAAAAAAAAATTTATTTTCCCATACATTTTGTATATCTATATATATAAAAGGAAGTGGCGTTAGTACAAACGCGTATAACTCAAGAACGCCTGCACCGATTTGGATGATTGAGACAAATTCAGATTGTTCTCTGGCCAGAATAGGAGAATATCCCATAAAATTCCCGAAAAATTCAAAAAAAATTTATTTTCCCATACATTTTGTATATCTATATATATAAAAGGAAGTGGCGTTAGTACAAACGCGTATAACTCAAGAACGCCTGCACCGATTTGGATGATTGAGACAAATTCAGATTGTTCTCTGGCCAGAATAGGAGAATATCCCATAAAATTCCCGAAAAATTCAAAAAAAATTTATTTTCCCATACATTTTGTATATCTATATATATAAAAGGAAGTGGCGTTAGTACAAACGCGTATAACTCAAGAACGCCTGCACCGATTTGGATGATTGAGACAAATTCAGATTGTTCTCTGGCCAGAATAGGAGAATATCCCATAAAATTCCCGAAAAATTCAAAAAAAAATTTATTTTCCCATACATTTTGTATATCTATATATATAAAAGGAAGTGGCGTTAGTACAAACGCGTATAACTCAAGAACGCCTGCACCGATTTGGATGATTGAGACAAATTCAGATTGTTCTCTGGCCAGAATAGGAGAATATCCCATAAAATTCCCGAAAAATTCAAAAAAAAATTTATTTTCCCATACATTTTGTATATCTATATATATAAAAGGAAGTGGCGTTAGTACAAACGCCTATATCTCAAGAACGCCTGCACCGATTTGGATAATTGACACAAATTCAGATTGTTCTCTGGCCAGAATAGGAGAATATCCAATAAAATTCCCGAAAAATGCAAAAAAAAAAATATTTTCCCATACATTTTGTATATCTATATATATAAAAGGAAGTGGCGTTAGTACAAACGCCTATATCTCAAGAACGCCTGCACCGATTGGGATGATTGACACCAATTCAGATTGTTCTCTGACCAGAATAGGAGAATATCCAATAAAATTTCCGAAAAATGCAAAAAAAAAAATATTATTTTCCCATACATTTTGTATATCTATATATATAAAAGGAAGTGGCGTTAGTACAAACGCCTATATCTCAAGAACGCCTGCACCGATTTGGATGATTGACACCAATTCAGATTGTTCTCTGGCCAGAATAGGAGAATATCCAATAAAATTCCCGAAAAATGCAAAAAAAAAATTATTTTCCCATACATTTTGTATATCTTATATATATAAAAGGAAGTGGCGTTGGTACAAACGCATATATCTCAAGAACGTCTGCACCGATTTGGATGATTGACACCAATTCAGATTGTTCTATGACCATAATAGGAGAATATCCAATAAAATTCCCGGAAAATTCAAAAAAAAAAAATTTATTTTTCCATACATTTTGAGATAGGGATAGGAATAGGGATAGGGATAGCGATAGAGATATAGATAAAGATAGAGATAAAGATAGAGATAGTGATAGAGACAGAGATAGAGACAGAGGTAGGGATAGGGATAGGAGAAATTAGGTTTGTCGCGGTGAAATCTCTTTTGTTCAGAGAATTGACAATTTTATAGCTTTATAGGAATAAATTTTAGGCAGAAAAACGTCTGCCGGGCCAGCTAGTAGATTATATTATTTTATATTGATTAAATTGTATCAAAATTATTTGATGCCGATTAAAAAAGTATCACTGATTGTAAGCATTCTGCGACTTTGTGCGATATTTGTAAAATATCTGTTTCTTCGTGAACGTACCAGTTTTGTGGGTTTAGGCTCACTTTAGAACCATACAGTCGTTTGCTGTTTAGTTTCAGGTTCACATGAATATATCCAAGCTTCGCCACCTCTTACGATATTAGATGCCGAATTTGAATGACTCCTTTCGAATGTCTCTAACATTTCCTTGCACCAATTGACACCTGTCTGTTTTTGTTCTTCTTTCAAATTGTGTGGGATCCAACGACTCCAAAGCTTTCTGATGTACAAAATCGTATGCATTTGTATCATCGCAATGCCTAAAGATGCCTCTATCTAACTATCGGTCACATGCGAATTTCACAAAATCATTTCAGGCACAGCATTAATATTTTTCGCTACAACAGAGGCACATGGAGACCTTCGCGAAGATGATTATCAAACGTTGGTCTTCCACGTTTGAATTCTGCGAACCATCTGTAAACCATGACGCTTCATCCCCAAAATTTTATGTGGTGTTAAACCGCATCGAAAATCATACAATTTCATCACTCGGAAGTCACGACTCGAAATTAGCATTTTTCACACAATTCAAATGTCAAATCTTTTTGAAACGAAACCGATCAGTTTGAAATCGCACTGTCAACTTTATTATAGGTAAAAATCGCGTAGCTTTACGAATATGACAATCTCAGAATGCTTACAACACAGGAAGTACTTGATTACACGAACTATTGCAGTGACCCTAGTCATTCCTCTTTCAACAAAGCAATAAGAAAGGTAGCCTGTCTACGCGAGACGATAACACAGCAAATCCAAACCCCAAAAGCATAAAAACTTCAATAGAAAACTACTCGCATTTATTCGCCGAATTCAATCAAGCATTTAACAAGCAATAAATGTTGCAGCGCATAAATTTGAAATGAGTTTTGTAAAATGTGGGCGCCAGGACGTAGTAAGACAGTATTTATTGACATTTTTACTTGAGTATAAATAGATGTAACCACAATATTGCATTGAGCAGACAGGTACGTAAGCATTTATGCAAAATAACTACCTCTTAGCAACAGCGGGTACATAATTTGCAAACTAACATTGTGTTTTAGATATACGAGTTTATTTAAATAAGCACAAAACTTTATTCTCATGCATATGAGTACGAGTATAATGTTGCAAGTGCATTTTTATCAATTTTATCTCTCTCTTGGCATGTTAAAAATCCTTTACTTAGTAAGCAGCTTTGTGACATTGCCAATTACGGATTCAAAGCGCATACGCGTCATTGGAAACTGAAGTCTATAAATTGAGCGCAAAATAAGTGCAAAACGAGAGAAAAAAAAAACAAAAATAAAAAAACGCGTCGAAATTTCGAAGCAAAATAAAGGAAAAGAACAAGGCGGAGGAAGCACTCATTGCATAACCAGCTGTGGAAAGGCACTATTTCCCATTTTCCTCCTTATTTATCTAGACTGCTTTTCGCGCATTTCAGCGCACTTTTCGTGACGAAATTCATTACTTAAGTATGTATGTAATTTAGTATGCTTTACATACCGCCTTAAGTCTCGATGGAAATCGTTGAGATAATCTAGTATTTTTCTCAGCAGCATTCTGCTGAAGGTTGCACTATCCAGATCCTTACAAACCTTTCCAAAATAAGACTGTCATAAATCTGAACACACGTGTTTACTTAATTAAACGCATCATGCATCATTTGTATATCTATATATATAAAAGGAAGTGGCGTTAGTACAAACGCGTATAACTCAAGAACGCCTGCACCGATTTGGATGATTGAGACAAATTCAGATTGTTCTCTGGCCAGAATAGGAGAATATCCCATAAAATTCCCGAAAAATTCAAAAAAAATTTATTTTCCCATACATTTTGTATATCTATATATATAAAAGGAAGTGGCGTTAGTACAAACGCGTATAACTCAAGAACGCCTGCACCGATTTGGATGATTGAGACAAATTCAGATTGTTCTCTGGCCAGAATAGGAGAATATCCCATAAAATTCCCGAAAAATTCAAAAAAAATTTATTTTCCCATACATTTTGTATATCTATATATATAAAAGGAAGTGGCGTTAGTACAAACGCGTATAACTCAAGAACGCCTGCACCGATTTGGATGATTGAGACAAATTCAGATTGTTCTCTGGCCAGAATAGGAGAATATCCCATAAAATTCCCGAAAAATTCAAAAAAAATTTATTTTCCCATACATTTTGTATATCTATATATATAAAAGGAAGTGGCGTTAGTACAAACGCGTATAACTCAAGAACGCCTGCACCGATTTGGATGATTGAGACAAATTCAGATTGTTCTCTGGCCAGAATAGGAGAATATCCCATAAAATTCCCGAAAAATTAAAAAAAAAAAAATATTTTCCCATATATTTTGTATATCTTCTATATATATAAAAGGAAGTGGCGTTAGTACAAACGCGTATAACTCAAGAACGCCTGCACCGATTTGGATGATTGAGACAAATTCAGATTGTTCTCTGGCCAGAATAGGAGAATATCCCATAAAATTCCCGAAAAATTCAAAAAAAATTTATTTTCCCATACATTTTGTATATCTATATATATAAAAGGAAGTGGCGTTAGTACAAACGCGTATAACTCAAGAACGCCTGCACCGATTTGGATGATTGAGACAAATTCAGATTGTTCTCTGGCCAGAATAGGAGAATATCCCATAAAATTCCCGAAAAATTCAAAAAAAAATTTATTTTCCCATACATTTTGTATATCTATATATATAAAAGGAAGTGGCGTTAGTACAAACGCGTATAACTCAAGAACGCCTGCACCGATTTGGATGATTGAGACAAATTCAGATTGTTCTCTGGCCAGAATAGGAGAACATCCCATAAAATTCCCGAAAAATTCAAAAAAAAATTTATTTTCCCATACATTTTGTATATCTATATATATAAAAGGAAGTGGCGTTAGTACAAACGCGTATAACTCAAGAACGCCTGCACCGATTTGGATGATTGAGACAAATTCAGATTGTTCTCTGGCCAGAATAGGAGAATATCCCATAAAATTCCCGAAAAATTCAAAAAAAATTTATTTTCCCATACATTTTGTATATCTATATATATAAAAGGAAGTGGCGTTAGTACAAACGCGTATAACTCAAGAACGCCTGCACCGATTTGGATGATTGAGACAAATTCAGATTGTTCTCTGGCCAGAATAGGAGAATATCCCATAAAATTCCCGAAAAATTCAAAAAAAATTTATTTTCCCATACATTTTGTATATCTATATATATAAAAGGAAGTGGCGTTAGTACAAACGCGTATAACTCAAGAACGCCTGCACCGATTTGGATGATTGAGACAAATTCAGATTGTTCTCTGGCCAGAATAGGAGAATATCCCATAAAATTCCCGAAAAATTCAAAAAAAAATTTATTTTCCCATACATTTTGTATATCTATATATATAAAAGGAAGTGGCGTTAGTACAAACGCGTATAACTCAAGAACGCCTGCACCGATTTGGATGATTGAGACAAATTCAGATTGTTCTCTGGCCAGAATAGGAGAATATCCCATAAAATTCCCGAAAAATTCAAAAAAAAATTTATTTTCCCATACATTTTGTATATCTATATATATAAAAGGAAGTGGCGTTAGTACAAACGCCTATATCTCAAGAACGCCTGCACCGATTTGGATAATTGACACAAATTCAGATTGTTCTCTGGCCAGAATAGGAGAATATCCAATAAAATTCCCGAAAAATGCAAAAAAAAAAATATTTTCCCATACATTTTGTATATCTATATATATAAAAGGAAGTGGCGTTAGTACAAACGCCTATATCTCAAGAACGCCTGCACCGATTGGGATGATTGACACCAATTCAGATTGTTCTCTGACCAGAATAGGAGAATATCCAATAAAATTTCCGAAAAATGCAAAAAAAAAAAATATTATTTTCCCATACATTTTGTATATCTATATATATAAAAGGAAGTGGCGTTAGTACAAACGCCTATATCTCAAGAACGCCTGCACCGATTTGGATGATTGACACCAATTCAGATTGTTCTCTGGCCAGAATAGGAGAATATCCAATAAAATTCCCGAAAAATGCAAAAAAAAAATTATTTTCCCATACATTTTGTATATCTTATATATATAAAAGGAAGTGGCGTTGGTACAAACGCATATATCTCAAGAACGTCTGCACCGATTTGGATGATTGACACCAATTCAGATTGTTCTATGACCATAATAGGAGAATATCCAATAAAATTCCCGGAAAATTCAAAAAAAAAAAAATTTATTTTTCCATACATTTTGAGATAGGGATAGGAATAGGGATAGGGATAGCGATAGAGATATAGATAAAGATAGAGATAAAGATAGAGATAGTGATAGAGACAGAGATAGAGACAGAGGTAGGGATAGGGATAGGAGAAATTAGGTTTGTCGCGGTGAAATCTCTTTTGTTCAGAGAATTGACAATTTTATAGCTTTATAGGAATAAATTTTAGGCAGAACAACGTCTGCCGGGCCAGCTAGTAGATTATATTATTTTATATTGATTAAATTGTATCAAAATTATTTGATGCCGATTAAAAAAGTATCACTGATTGTAAGCATTCTGCGACTTTGTGCGATATTTGTAAAATATCTGTTTCTTCGTGAACGTACCAGTTTTGTGGGTTTAGGCTCACTTTAGAACCATACAGTCGTTTGCTGTTTAGTTTCAGGTTCACATGAATATATCCAAGCTTCGCCACCTCTTACGATATTAGATGCCGAATTTGAATGACTCCTTTCGAATGTCTCTAACATTTCCTTGCACCAATTGACACCTGTCTGTTTTTGTTCTTCTTTCAAATTGTGTGGGATCCAACGACTCCAAAGCTTTCTGATGTACAAAATCGTATGCATTTGTATCATCGCAATGCCTAAAGATGCCTCTATCTAACTATCGGTCACATGCGAATTTCACAAAATCATTTCAGGCACAGCATTAATATTTTTCGCTACAACAGAGGCACATGGAGACCTTCGCGAAGATGATTATCAAACGTTGGTCTTCCACGTTTGAATTCTGCGAACCATCTGTAAACCATGACGCTTCATCCCCAAAATTTTATGTGGTGTTAAACCGCATCGAAAATCATACAATTTCATCA
Organism: Urophora cardui; assembly: GCA_960531455.1. NCBI lineage: Eukaryota > Metazoa > Arthropoda > Insecta > Diptera > Tephritidae > Urophora > Urophora cardui. The sequence continues at coordinate 1,129,965 of OY482672.1, forward strand.
CTCGGAAGTCACGACTCGAAATTAGCATTTTTCACACAATTCAAATGTCAAATCTTTTTGAAACGAAACCGATCAGTTTGAAATCGCACTGTCAACTTTATTATAGGTAAAAATCGCGTAGCTTTACGAATATGACAATCTCAGAATGCTTACAACACAGGAAGTACTTGATTACACGAACTATTGCAGTGACCCTAGTCATTCCTCTTTCAACAAAGCAATAAGAAAGGTAGCCTGTCTACGCGAGACGATAACACAGCAAATCCAAACCCCAAAAGCATAAAAACTTCAATAGAAAACTACTCGCATTTATTCGCCGAATTCAATCAAGCATTTAACAAGCAATAAATGTTGCAGCGCATAAATTTGAAATGAGTTTTGTAAAATGTGGGCGCCAGGACGTAGTAAGACAGTATTTATTGACATTTTTACTTGAGTATAAATAGATGTAACCACAATATTGCATTGAGCAGACAGGTACGTAAGCATTTATGCAAAATAACTACCTCTTAGCAACAGCGGGTACATAATTTGCAAACTAACATTGTGTTTTAGATATACGAGTTTATTTAAATAAGCACAAAACTTTATTCTCATGCATATGAGTACGAGTATAATGTTGCAAGTGCATTTTTATCAATTTTATCTCTCTCTTGGCATGTTAAAAATCCTTTACTTAGTAAGCAGCTTTGTGACATTGCCAATTACGGATTCAAAGCGCATACGCGTCATTGGAAACTGAAGTCTATAAATTGAGCGCAAAATAAGTGCAAAACGAGAGAAAAAAAAAACAAAAATAAAAAAAACGCGTCGAAATTTCGAAGCAAAATAAAGGAAAAGAACAAGGCGGAGGAAGCACTCATTGCATAACCAGCTGTGGAAAGGCACTATTTCCCATTTTCCTCCTTATTTATCTAGACTGCTTTTCGCGCATTTCAGCGCACTTTTCGTGACGAAATTCATTACTTAAGTATGTATGTAATTTAGTATGCTTTACATACCGCCTTAAGTCTCGATGGAAATCGTTGAGATAATCTAGTATTTTTCTCAGCAGCATTCTGCTGAAGGTTGCACTATCCAGATCCTTACAAACCTTTCCAAAATAAGACTGTCATAAATCTGAACACACGTGTTTACTTAATTAAACGCATCATGCACCATTTTTTTGCAAATTCTGCTCTACCAGGAAATCGTAAAAATGCCCGTGGAAGCAGCGAGACTGTGCAGGATAGTATTCGATGGCACTCTCTATTTCTTCCTCATCGCTTTAACTGTCATAAAAAACGTTTTAGTAGAGGCTCAGACGTGTGCCATGAGTGACCATAAAGCAGTGATCTGCTAGAAGGTGGAATAAGGAATGAGTGTCAAGTTGGCGAGGCACCCCTGGCAGATCGGATCCGGAGGGGGTGCATAATTAGTCCCTATTTAATCCCTAATTAATCCCGCAAAAATTAATTTTTTCCCTCAACTGCTTCACGGAATTTTGGGGTGCCTCGCTAACTTGATATCAAGTTAGCGAGGCACCCTGTAAAAACTGTCTTAGACATGAGATATCGGAATCGGGTTTGTGGCTTAATTAGTCCCTAATTAATCCCTAATTAATCCCGCAAAAATTAATTTTTTTGCTCAAATATTTTTTGAGTTTTTTACCAAAGTATGTCCGTGTCAAGTTAGCGAGGCACCCTAATAAAATTTTGAGATATCGAAATCGAAATTGTGGCAAAATTAGTCACTAATTAATCCCTAATTAATCCCGCAAAAATTAATTTTTTCCCTCAAATATTTATGGATTTTTTGTACCCAAGTATGTCCGTGTCACCTTAGCGAAACACCCTAATGAAATTTTGTGATATCGAAATCGGCATGTCAACTTAGCGAGGCACCCAAAAATTCCGAGAAGCAGTTGAGGAAAAAAATTTATTTGTGTGTCATTAATTACTTAGTGATTAATTAGGGACAAATTATGCCACAAGTCCGATTTCGATATAATAAAATTTCATTAGGGTGTTTCGCTAAGGTGACACGGACATACTTGGGTACAAGAAAACCAAAAAAATTTCAGGGAAAAAATTAATTTTTGCGTCATTGTTTAGGGATTAATTAGGGATTAATTTAGCCGCAAGCCCGATTTCGATATCTCATGTCTAAGGCATTTTTACAGGGTGCCTCGCTAAGTTGACATGTCAAGTTAGCGAGGCATCCCAAAATTCCGAGAAGCAGTTGAGGTAAAAAATTAATTTTTGTGTCATTAATTAGGGATTAATTAGAGACAAATTATGCCACAAGTCCGGTTTCGATATCACAAAATTTCATTAGGGTGTTTCGGTAAGGTGACGCGGACATACTTGGGTAAAAAAAATCCATAAATATTTGAGGGGAAAAATTAATTTCTGCGGGATTAATTAGGGATTAATTAGTGACTAATTTTACCACAAGTCCGATTTCGATATCTCAAAAATTTATTAGGGTGCCTCGCTAACTTGACACGGACATACTTTGGTAAAAAACTCGAAAAATATTTGAACAAAAAAATTAATTTTTGCGTCATTGTTTAGGGATTAATTTAGCCACAAGCCCGATTTCGATATCTCATGTCTAAGACGTTTTTATAGGGTGCCTCGCTAAGTTGACATGTCAAATTAGCGAGGCACCCCAAAATTCCGAGAAGCAGTTGAGGAAAAAAATTAATTTTTGTGTCATTAATTGGGGATTAATTAGAGACAAATTATGCCACAAGTCCGGTTTCGATATCACAAAATTTCATTAGGGTATTTCGGTAAGGTGACGCGGACATACTTGGGTACAAAAAACCAAAAAAATTTCAGGGAAAAAATTAATTTTTGCGGGATTAATTAGGGATTAATTAGTGACTAATTTTACCACAAGTCCGATTTCGATATCTCAAAAATTTATTAGGGTGCCTCGCTAACTTGACACGGACATACTTTGGTAAAAAACTCGAAAAATATTTGAACAAAAAAATTAATTTTTGCGTCATTGTTTAGGGATTAATTTAGCCACAAGCCCGATTTCGATATCTCATGTCTAAGACGTTTTTATAGGGTGCCTCGCTAAGTTGACATGTCAAATAAGCGAGGCACCCCAAAATTCCGAGAAGCAGTTGAGGAAAAAAATTAATTTTTGTGTCATTAATTGGGGATTAATTAGAGACAAATTATGCCACAAGTCCAGTTTCGATATCACAAAATTTCCTTAGGGTGTTTCGGTAAGGTGACGCGGACATACTTGGGTACAAAAAAACCAAAAAAATTTCAGGGAAAAAATTAATTTTTGCGTCATTGTTTAGGGATTAATTAGGGATTAATTTAGCCACAAGCCCGATTTCGATATCTCATGTCTAAGGCGTTTTTTCAGGGTGCCTCGCTAAATTGACATGTCAAGTTAGCGAGGCACCCCAAAATTCCGAGAAGCAGTTGAGGAAAAAAATTAATTTTTGTGTCATTAATTAGGGATTAATTAGAGACAAATTATGCCACAAGTCCGATTTCGATATCACAAAATTTCATTAGGGTGTTTCGGTAAGGTGACATGGATATACCTGGGTACAAAAAATCCATAAATATTTGAGGGAAAAAATTAATTTTTGCGGGATTAATTAGGGATTAATTAGTGACTAATTGTACCACAAGTCCGATTTCGATATCTCAAAATTTTATTAGGGTGCCTCGCTAACTTGACACGGACATACTTTGGTAAAAAACTCGAAAAATATTTAAACAAAAAAATTAATTTTTGCGGGATTAATTAGGGATTAATTAGGGACTAATTAAGCCACAAACCCGATTCCGATATCTCATGTCTAAGACAGTTTTTACAGGGTGCCTCGCTAACTTGATATCAAGTTAGCGAGGCACCCCAAAATTCCGGGAAGCAGTTGAGGGAAAAAATTAATCTTTGCGGGATTAATTAGGGATTAATTAGGGACTAATTATGCACCCCCTCCGCATCCGATCTGCCAGGGGTGCCTCGCTAACTTGACACTCATGAATAAGGAGCTAATTCAGAAGCGGTTCAGATTTACTTACCCAAACAGTTGGACTCCTCCGCTGAGGGAAAACTTATACCCCGATATCTTTGTCTCTGTCACAAGTGCAACAGGGTATAAAATGAGTGCAAAGCAACCATGCAATTGACATGATAAGTAAAAGGCGAATGCATATGAAATCCATAGAGTGCCATAAACCACATATGGAAATTGCATGCATACTGGCGTCGATATGTGTGTACATAAGTACATATGTATGTATGTAGGTACTCACATCCGAAAACGCAAAAAGCGCGAATCCTTGGTTATGCACTTGCACGTTTCAAGCATTCAAGCAAAGCGAGAGAATTTGGCATGAAATAGCAAAAATTTTACGCATACGTAGATAGTATACATACTTATGAACCCTGTACATGGTTCGAAAACAACAGCTTCACCGCGAAATAACAGTAGCGTTTCCAGCCAGGAAAAACCATTACATACTCTGGACTGAAAACACGAAACGAAACTGTAACGCACATCAATTAATTAGTTAAATATTTTCAAAAGGAAAAAATGTATTTTAATACCATGTCTCCACATAATGTGTTTCGCTCTTTTTTTATGCATTCGCTCTCTCAATCTTGGTTCGACACGGAAACACGTGCCGAAACTCGCTCATTTCCATACAAATTTCTGAGAGCGAGTGAAGAATGAAACGCTTGTTTTGTTCTCAATCCTCTTGCCAAACGCGACGATATCGATGCCTTCTCTAATTTTGTATCGAAAATCTATCGAAATCTCACACAGACCAAAACAAAAACGCAAAAATAAGCAAACATTTAAGAAGAACAACAAAGAGAAATGTTAAACTGAATTACGATCAGCCAAGAGGAGACAGGTTATTTAGCGAGATGTTTCGCTAGATGTTTTGCTGGCGAATCAAGTTATGTGGAGACGGGCTTTAATCTCACTCATTACGTTTATTACGGACCCTGTTTAACTGAGAAAAAAAAATCGGCGGGAAGCACAGACAAGCAAAAGACAGGCAGGCAAGCCCGACAAGCCGAGAGTCACTCAAGCGGCAATCGCCAGAGCAACAACAAAGCAAAGCACAGAAAGAAATAAAGTTGCATTTTAAATGCCACTGAACAGAAGCAAAGAAAGCAAACAAAGCCATGGAGGAACAATAAAGGAGAATGCATCAGATCAGCTGACTTCTTCTTCAAATCTTCATAAACACACGAACACAAGCATTTTGTTTTTGTTGACATATGCCACACACACACGCACCCTAGCATTTCCATAGGGGCCGTATCTGTCAAATTCTTCTACATTCCTCTTTGCATGACACTTATCGCCCCACTATGTATGAAGGTATGTCGTCATGCGTAAACCTTTATGGTTGAATCATGAAACAAAGCTTAAGCGAAATGTGAAACGTACTAGAAAACACAAAAGAAAAGCGAAAAGTTTTAACAAAAAAAAGAACAGTAATGAAAAGAAAAATAAAATCACAACAAATAAAAGCTTGTAAAAACGGGCAGTTTCCTGTTTTGGGACGAGCGCGCACTTGCCAGTCAGTCACTCATTAAGTCAGCCAAGCCAACGAGACAGGCGGCAGCGCCCCACCACAGACATTGGTGGCCCGGCACACACTCTGATAGAGGCACGGAGAGCATCGAGAGTCACAACAGCTGGATGGTTGGCGTTATGGGCGCAGCATTAAACGACCGTCGCATTCCGTGTATTTATTTTTTTACGTAATACCTAAGTAAAGTAAACAAAGGAAGTGACGATTGTGGGTTAGTGGCATAGAAGCGGAAGCGCCAATGACAACAAATAAAAAGGACATTGCGGCGTTCATGGTAAGGAAAGTTGGAAGATAGAGAGCCAAGTTTAATGTTATTAAAAATTTTTTATAGCACTTACTAAATTTTAAGTTGCAGTTGTTAATAGGGAGTGCAAAATATGGGAGAGAGCGAAATAATCTGGTAAACAGCAAGCTAGGTGTTTGGTATGGAAGAAGTCTTAATAAAATCAATAACGAGAGCTTTAATTAAAGCCAATGCGTTATTGTCTTTACAAATCCATTGTTTTTTCTTTTGATTTTACGATATCTCATTTCGTTTCGATAATAAACAAAACTAAATTATCAAAATGCAGCCGTTAACGTTGAAACGAAGTACTTAAATCAAGAAAAAGATTGCCTACACGAGGCGCATACATACACAGCTGTCGCTCAAATCGTAGCCCCAGTAAACATTTTTCTTTATTCTCGATTTGAGATGCGTTTGAGAATAAACCCTTTTCTCAAACCTCAAACGTTTATTTTAAATGCATCTCAAATTTCCCTTGATAGCGTTCTCAAGCTAAAAGGCACATTTTTAATATGGGATTTGGGCTGATTCTCAAATTGAGAAATTCCTTTTTCTCAAACCCATTTCAAAATTAAATTTTTTCTCAAATGCTTCTCAATTTGTTCTCAAATTGATAAACAATGTTTGAGAAGCACTTGAGAACATGTTTATTTTCAAATGATACACATATATGCTGATTCTGAAAGTGAGAAACAATGTTTTCTCCAACGTTTGAGAATTTCTTTTTCAGTGTTTAATGGAGCAGTTCCTGTATATGCATGTATGTATGTATGTATGTATGTACATATGTGAGTACCCGGCCGATTGTTCGCGACGGCATTTCATTGAATTTACAATAAGTAATCAACTTTAAACTTAATTATATAAAAACAATGGCACTTACATAGATACCTTTGATTCTAACCCCTTCATATCGTCGTACCATACGAAAACTAGCACTTTTAAAATTTTTTACAAATAATGCCTAATTAAAAATTTTTGAAAGTACTAGTTTTCGTATGGTATTTACGACGATATGTTGTTCTTGGAATTTTTGAATTTTACGACATCTTTTTACGATCTATTATTTTATACGCACTAACTAATTCGTTTCTGATTTTACAGAATTTTTAAAATTTTACGATATTTGATTTTACGATATTACGCTTTGTCTCCATATATAATACTTCTATATTGCTAGTATTGAAGATTCCATGGGCGTCGTTAAACTTTTGTTTTCAAAGACAAGGGGGACTACAGAAAAATTTTATACTATGAAATAGGTAACAAAGATATTTAGATACATTTTATTTGAAAACTGCATTTCAACAATTTAGCATGAGTTCAAAAGATAAGTCCGGATTTTATTAATTTGTACATATGCATGTACATACATACTTATAAATATAAAGTATCTGCCTTATTTTTAGCATGTAGTAGGTATGCATAAGTTATTTGGTTGTGAACTACGTTGAAATAATAAATACATGTGTACAATTTTCTTTTCGAAAGATTGGTATTTCATTGTTTAATCTACTGCATTGTGTTTTTATAACGATAATGAAACTTTTACATGAAGGGAATAACGACCTCTTTTAAACCCCCTTCTATTTTTTTTGTAATGCTACTACAATTTTACAAATGTGTGTGTGACATATATTCACATATACGACTTTTGCTTGTGTTGACGCATTCGCACAAATTACACAGGTACTCGGAAACGAGTTCATCATGACCAGAACCAGTGTTGCCAGAATATTTTGGAGCTTATAGCTAGATTAAAAGAAAAAAATAACTAAAAATAGCTAAACAATTTTTTTCAAAGCTAAAATTAATAGCCAAAAATATTTTTCTTTAAAAATAGCTAAATAATTATTTACATACCTAAAACGATAGGTACTAATTTTCTAGCTCCAATAAATTTTGGATGAGTGGATCTTTTAAAAATTCCACTACCATTATTTCACATAGTGGTACATACATAAACATATACATACGTTCCACTAGCATGAATAAAGTGAAAATTTTATTACAATTTTAAAAAATGTTTCATCTAGTGTAGTAATTTTTTCGTAAACTTAATTTCCACTACCGCTAAATTCTATTTATGGAAAAATATTTAATTACCATTTGTTTTATTGGTAGTAGTGGAAATGCTTTTTAATGATTTTGTGGAAAAATTTCCACTACCACTCTTTTCGATTTAGTGAAGAAAAATATGGTCAATCAATTTGCTTAAATATTCTAGTTAACTGTCATCTAGTTTTTGACTGCAGGGTATGTACCAATAAGCGTTAAAATAAATAAGTAGGCATGCCGGACTACCAGTTTTTGTTTGGTAATCTAAACCCGACGTGTCTATACGGGCAAAATGTGAAGCAATTCATTTGGCAACTTGAAGCGATTAAGGAACACATGGCTTCATTGTAGCAATTGATGGAAAAGGGTATATTGCAAGGCAAAAAGATTCCATTTCGGCTGTTTGACGGCTATTTTGCATTATATTGTAACGCTCACAGTGGCATCGCATAAATCTAACAATTTTTTTTAATGAATCGTGTGAAATTTTTAAAATGAAATTGACACATATTGCAATGCCCGGTGTAGAAATATTGTCTTGTAAATTGACTCCATATTCCTCTTAAAATTGCTTCACATCTTGCCCCGAGTAAGTACATTCTATAAAGTTTTGGTAAACAAAAAATCATAATTTTTTGTGCAAAGGTTAGAAATTACAGAAAAAATATTATAGCTAAAATAGCTAAACTGACTAAAAAATAAGCTAAAGAAAATAGCTAATAGCTAAACGCGAATTTCTATAGCTAAACGTCGAAAGTAATAGCTAAATCTAGCTACAAAATAGCTAAAGTGGCAACACTGACCAGAACTGAAACACATTAGGGGTATTCGCTATCCATAGCATAACCCTAGCACGGAATGCACGGATTGCAAAGTTTTACAACGCACAACAACAAAATACAGGCGCACAGAAATATGCTAGACCTCAAAAATATGCTACACCAAAACCTATGTACATACAGTGCCGAACTAAAGTATTGGCACAGCAAGATGCTTCAACTTTAACACTGTTTTTTGGCCGCATGTGAAGAGTTTTCAAATAAATAAAAAACATCCCTGGATAGAATGATAAATTGTTAACCATTTCCATTTTATTTCATTTAATTATCTCTTTTTTTGAATTAACGGCAGCGATTCTAAGAAAAAAAGTACTGTTTTGGGCTGAACAAAAGTATTGGCACAGCTAAATATTACTGGCTATTTTGCGCTGATTTATCGGTCTAGCAACTTTTTTATACTCAGCTGTACTAGTACACAGAGTATTATAGTTTTGATTTCCTAACGGTGGATTGTAACAGAATGAAAAAATCGAGATAGATATAGACTTATATATATAAAAATGATCAGGGTGAAAAGAGAAATCGATTGAGCCATGTCCGTCCGTCTGTCCGTCTGTCCGTCCGTCCGTCTGTGAGCACGATAACTCGCGCAAAAATTGAAATATTTTGATGAAATTTGGAATGCAAGTTGGTATCAAGACGAGAACGGATGGTATTGAAAATGGGCGAAATCGGACCATGACCACGCCCACCTCCCCTATATAGTAAAAATCCGAAATTTTGTATCTCAGTAACTAATAGAGCTGGAGTGATGAAATTTTACCCACGTATTGAGCTCAGGCCCTTATGAAGAAATATGGTGAAATTTTGGAAAATGGGCGGTGCCACGCCCACTTATTAAGGGGCAAACATTGAAAGTTTTATGAGTCATAACTCAGAAACCGTTGAAGACATATCGATGAAATTTGGTAGGCGTGATATACTTACTTAGGCAAATGTTTGGACGAAAAATTGCCAAAATCGTTTGACGACCACGCCCACTTTTATATATGGGTATTATAAAGTGGCCTAATAAAAACATTTTAAGCGATATCTCTGTTAAATTTAAAGATATATCATTGAAATTTTATGGCAGGAGTCCAACTATGGACATAAAACAAAAAACACAAAAATTTTGGAAAATGGGCGTGGCACCGCCTCCTTTTAGAAGCAGGAATATACGAGATTTCTTAGCCCATAACTCGACAAATAATTGAGATATTATGACGAAACTTGGTGTGTACGCTTTTATCACTTGTGGTAATAGACACGCAAAAATTTATTGAAATCGATTTACGACCACGCCTACTTTTTAACAAAGATATTTCTGAAACACCCTTTGGGGATTTTTAACGTGAAATCTTTGTAACTAGAACTCGTAAAGGAATGAAATTTTTTTGAAAATTTTTTGAAAATGGGCGTGGCTACGCCCACTTTATGCAGCACTCACTTTATATAAAGTACAACGTATTTCCATTAAACGCAAACAAACAATAAAAGCATACAGCTGAGTATCTAATGTTCGATTCCACTCGAACTTAGGCTTCCTTACTTGTTTAATTTGTCATGCTACGAGAACGTGTGGCTTACGTACGTTGCTCTTAAAATACGAGCCGCGGACGTCGCAGTGTCTTAAATAAGTAAATTTTCCATTAAAGTGAGTAGCAAAAAAGCGAAACCGCCGAATCTCGGCGAAAAATTATGCCGCATTTGCATGATTATGGAAAATCATTCTCTGGGATTGGTGAAATGATGGACAGAAACCGCCACACTATTCGGAGCATTGTTCAACGTTTCAAGAATGCTTATCTTTGCAAAGTGTACAAAGAACCGATAGACCTACGGCTTTAAACGACCGTAAACGCAGTCAGATAGTAAAAAAAGTACAAAAAATTGTAGAATATATTCCACCAACCTTGCAGATGACGTTAAGACAGAATTAGGAAGAGATATGCACGCCATAACGATCCGGGGAGCCGTATATGAAAATAACTACCATTCTCGTATAGCTAACCGAAAGCCCCTTATTCGAAAAATAAGCCTAAATAAACGTTTAGCTCATATAAAAGAATATTAAGTAAGCCAAGCAACTGCTGAAACAATGTTCTTTACTCGGATGAAAAAAAATGTAGTATTTTCCGACTTGATGACCGGCAAACTGTGTGGGGAAACCATAACAGCTTGCATCTAGTTATACGGGAATGATAGTTATTTTCCTGTAAGGCTCCCCGGATCGTTATGGCGTGCATATCTCTTCCGAATTCTGTCTTAACGTCATCTGCAATGTTGGTGGAATATATTCTACGATTTTTTTTTCACTCTTCTTACTATCTGACTGCGTTTACGGTCGTTTAAACCCGTAGGTCTATCGGTTCTTTGTACACTTTGCAAAGATAAACATTCTTGAAACGTTGAACAATGCTCCGAATAGTGTGGCGGTTTCTGTCCATCATTTCACCAATACCAGAGAACGATTTTCCATTATCATGCAAATGCGACATAATTTTTCGCCGAGATTCGGCGGTTTCACTTTTTTGCTACTCACTTTAATGGAAAATTTACTTATTTAAGACACTGCGACGTCCGCGGCTTGTGTTTTAAGAGCAACGTACGTAAGTTACACGTTCTCGTAGCATGACAAATTAAAAAAAGTTGCTAGACCGATAAATCAGCGCAAAATAGCCAGTAATATTTAGCTGTGCCAATACTTTTGTTCAGCCCAAAACAGTACTTTTTTTCTTAGAATCGCTGCCGTTAATTCAAAAAAAGAGATAATTAAATGAAATAAAATGGAAATGGTTAACAATTTATCATTCTATCCAGGGATGTTTTTTATTTATTTGAAAACTCTTCACATGCGGCCAAAAAACAGTGTTAAAGTTGAAGCATCTTGCTGTGCCAATACTTTAGTTCGGCACTGTATATTTATTTGCTATGAAATGTAGGAAATTAATTGCGACCCTGCGTCAGCTGACATTTGCCAATTGCTAATTTAAATTTCAATTTGAGCATTCGAATTTTGCTTAAAATGTTATTTTTTATGTGTATTTATTAAATTTAATAAAATAAAATGATTTATTTATTAAAAAGTGAGTGATATATGGAGGATCCAGCCTCGCGCAAAAGCGCCATCTAGTGTTGACTTTTAGCTGATTGATTGCACCCTCTTAATCATATATGCTCTTTGGAAATACTTCTGTTTTTTCCCTATCCTCGTTTTATCTGTCCCACCGTTTTTTGTCTTATACATAATCTGCTTTATATCTTCTTTATTCTTCTTATTTTTCTACTTTTCTTGCATTTTTCTTCTTCTTGCTAACACCATTTTAATTCCCATTTTCATATACATATGTACCGCAAATTGCGAATGTTTAGCTTAAGAGTTCGTTAGAGTTTTTATATTTGCGTCAGCCTATCATTATTTTCGTGTTCTTTCATTTTAATTTCTTTCTTCGATTTATCCTTTCTTGTATTCTTTATTGACCTGCCTTTCCCTCCGTTGTCTGTCAACATGTATTTTTGTGTTCATTTCCTTATTTTTATTTTCATTCCTTCCCTTGCTTTTCGTTTCCTCTCCTTTTTTCCTGATTTTTCCCATATTTTCTTTCCATCTCTCTTACCCTCTCTTCCTTTAGATTGTTCTTGAGTCACAATCATTGTGACAATTTCACCAAATAAGTACATTCATACTATGAACATTATCTATCACACTTTGTATGTAGACAAGACATTTTCTTCCGTTATTATTTTAATGTGTTTATAATTTAATGTTGCACGAGTATTTTACTTAAATTGATGCAATTGACGCTTGTACGCTTTGCTCCAACCACAGCAGTTGGTTGCACTCTGAAGGGCATCACCCCATCAACGAAGCTAAAAACAATTCTGTACACATGGCTGAACATTCATATAACCCAGTGAGCATTGGAAAAAACTATTACGAGTTTTTGCAGAACTCAAATATTCTTATGTTTCAGTTTGATATCAAAATCGCACATTTGACATGAACAAGACCTTTGTCCTATCTACGCTAAATAAATTCCAAAACAGAAAAAAGCATTTCGAAAAAAAAGTAGCAAATATTTAGAACTGTGCTAATTTTCTATGAGTTCGAAAAGATTATCGAACTGTTTTGACGACTGGGATTTTCAATCTTATTGTTGATTGGGTATACGCATGCATAACATATTGCGTCGAATGTACTTTTGTTCAGTCGTTAGCGCTTAGTTGGTTGGGTGGTGATTGGTGAATGGTGTAGCATTCCGTTATCAAATACCTACATAAAATTAAACAATAGCGCACTGATTAAAGATGTTTGTTATTCAAAATATTATACGGGAAATGTGAGTAGATTAATATAATACTACTGCTACTTTTCTTGAGTAGTATCTTTTTTTTTACAAGTCTAGTTTCGGGGTCTCTTCTAAGACTGCAATATCATTTCATTCTGCTTCTTAGAATGACTCACTCCTGGCGCCATCTAGTGGCAGGACTTATTTTGGTTTTACTACATCCAGGAAAACATTTTTGTATAGGTACTCATTCACAATAGTTTTACTGACTTTAGACTTTTTAATTACAACAAAAATAAAAAAATAAAACTAGTTTACAAATAATTAAAAAAAATACTAAAAAATTCAGGTAATAATGGGGGAGCGTGGGCATTAGACTTTGAGATAACAACAATTTCGACCATATCTAGTGGGCATGGACCTGCTGAGCTCATAACTATTTTTTTTTTTTAATTTTTTGATATAACAACAATTTTGTGTTTTTTTTTTTTGGTTATCACGATAACTGTAACGGTACCTTGTTCGAAAACTAATTAAAATACGCTTCTAACGACATACAAGTTGTGGTGGTTCAACAAAACCTCGCTGAGTGATAGCTGGCCAATGTCAAAATTTCTTTGATTTTTTTGCGTTGAAAAAATTTTCATTTTAAAAGTAGGTTTTTTATAAGAAGTTGTAACTTTCTGACTGTGTTAGAAAACGGTTTTTGCATATTACGGTTTACATTACTCTCTTACGTTACCCCAACACCAAATCAGCTGAAATTATTAACCTTTTCGCATGAAAAATGCAATTAGAGGGTATCAGCCAGTGGAAGAACGTTTCAAGTTACATACAAATTAAATTGAATTGTGAAGATCAAAGACATCAGGCATGATGATGCTTTGTATAGTGGAAAAACGTGGAAAAGTGTTTCAACCGACATCGATATGGATGGAAATGAAACGTTTTTCCACTGAAAACCTTTTGTTTAGTAAGCTCACACGTAAATTATAAATGAAATTTAATGTATTGAGGAACGATTTTCCGTCATCCCTTGTCAAGTTTGGTTTGGAGACAAACCGGTTTCGGCTAATATGCGCCATCTTCAGTGTCTTCTTTCGTTCTGAGTTATTTTGTGTAAGTTCGATAGTATTTATAGTAACTAACTTCCGTCGTTTTGTTCAGGTACTTCGTGTTCATGTGATGTGTTCGTGCATTCGTGCGTTCGGGTGACGTGTGTGTGAGTCTGTGTTGTGTGTTTAGGTATGCAAATCTATTTTTTGTCATATTTTCATTATTGTACCCTCATTAACCAAGTAGGTAAAAGTCCGTTATTGTCCGTTTGCGTGTTGTTTTGTTTATGTCGATTTTAGGTCTTTTGTCCTCTTTCGGGTATAGTAGCTTAAGCGGTTCAAATAATGTATCCGATGCGGTGTTTATTTGTTCATTTATTATTTTACCTACGAATGTTTTTTGTTTGTATATCTCCATATTTTCTAATATGTTAAGTCGTCTTCCTTTATGCTGTATGTGGAGAATTTTAGCTGTTTTTCCTATTTTCATGGGTGTACACTTGTTTTCTGCCATGTGGTTGGCGAAATTTGATTCCACTATCGTTGATGATTTTCTTATTTTCTTATTGTAATCCCTTATGTGTTCTCGATATCTCGTCTTGATTTGGCGTCCTGTTTGTCCTATATAACTGTTTTGGCATTCGCAAGTCAATTTGTATACGCCTTGTTTGTCAAAGAGGTCTTCCTTGTTCATGTTGTTTCGTAGAAGTTTTCCCATATTGTTCCTCGTTTTAAATGCTGCATTAATGTTATATTTTTGGAAAACTTTAGCCAACTTGTAAGATGTTGCTCCGGTATATGATAGGACTGCCCATTTCTTCTCTTCTTTTTCTTTGGTTTCTGACTTTCTTGAATTTATGTTTTTTTGTATTTTCTTCACTAAACTTTTTTGATATCCGTTGTTCTCTGCGATTGTGTATATTGTGCTCAGTTCCTTGTTGTAAGCTTCTTTTTCTAACGGGGTTCGTTCAAGTCGTGTTAATAAATGTCTGAAAGCGGCGTTCTTGTGCTGTTGAGGATGGTTAGATTTATTGTGTATTATTGTATCTGTTGCTGTGGGTTTTCTGTATATATATATTTCGTATTGTCTCCAAACCAAACTTGACAAGGGATGACGGAAAATCGTTCCTCAATACATCATATTCCTACCCTGTCGGAAAAACAAGCAACCAAAAAGTTATTAATAATGCCAGTCAGGCACATCAAATCCGGACAAATATTCTACTGACAGCATACAAAAGGCGGCTACAGAAAATACACAACACAAAAGCCAACATATGGTTTAATAAGGAATGTCTAAAGACCAAACTCATTCCACAATACGCGCAAATAGGGCACAAAGTGAACAGCGAGGATAAACGCAAAATTATACGGAAAGCGGAGAACAGCTTCCTCAGATGCGAGATCAGGAACCAACACGCAAAGAAGGAGCGCATAAATGAGGAACTACTACGCATCCACCTGGAGCTGATGGAAAACAACCTAGTTAGTTGCCTTATGGAAACGTTAGACACTATAAAGGAGGAGATCAAAAAGGCCATGGAACACAAATACAAAAAACTCAACAAAAAACTGGAGGACCTTGACACACAACAAAACAACAACAAAAAAGGCTCACAACAGAACAAAACATCATTCCATCCAAGATTTGTTAACTTAACAAATCTTTCAATCAACGCCAAAGAAACAGAGCTACTACAAAAAGGTTTGAAGTACAATATCGAAAGCTATGATAGAAAAAAAGACGTAGAGAACACTATTGCAGACACGGAGATGGCCATATCACTAGTACCAAACGAAGAACAGGAGCACGCAAGGCATCTATGCAGACGCATAATCGAAAAGAGTATAAAAGCTGCTGGAAATGAAATGGCAACGGACGACAATAAAACGGCAAAAGTATTAAGGAAGAAACTAATCGATAATAAGGTGATAGCAACAAAAGCGGACAAAGGAAATACAACGGTGATAATGGACGAAGAGGAATACACCGCGAAAACGGGTCAACTCATCAAAGAAATGGGCTGTCGAGTGATAAGGAAAGACCCAACGGAAGAATACCAAATGGCAATAAAGCGTGCAATAAAACAAGCAAAGAATATAATAGACAACAAGATGACCTACACTCTCACGGCAATGAATCCATCGGCCCCGTCACTGATCGCACTACCTAAAATCCACAAAGCAGGAACACCTGTGCGACCAATAGTAAACCATAAGTCGGCACCAGGATATAGACTATCAAAACATCTAAACAAGCTACTAACCGAGAAACTAGACCTATCCAATAAATACACAGTCAAAAACACGACGGAACTAGTCAACAAACTGAACAACCTGAACGTACCCAAGGACTCAAAACTGGTATCATTTGACGTGAAGGATCTATACCCTTCGATACCAACGACAGAAACACTAAAAACTTTAACTAAAATACTGACAGAGAAAACGAACAAAGACATTGCTACAGAGATAGTAAATACGCTGAGAGTAACCCTGGACCAGAATTATTTTAAATTTGACAATAAAATATACAGACAAACTCACGGACTAGGCATGGGTAGCCCCACATCAGCTATCCTTATGGAAGTATTTATGCAACATTTGGAAGAAATTTATATGGAAGAACTGACGGAAAATTTGGGAGTAAATTTTTATGCCAGGTATGTAGATGACATCATCTGCCTAATATCGGGAAATAAAGAACAAATTTTGGAGCACCTCAACAGCCAACACAAAAATATAAAATTCACTATGGATACAGAGAAAAATGGAAAAATCAACTACCTGGACCTAACAATTAAAATAAACAAAGAGACTAACAAATTTACTTACGAAATATACAGAAAACCCACAGCAACAGATACAATAATACACAATAAATCTAACCATCCTCAACAGCACAAGAACGCCGCTTTCAGACATTTATTAACACGACTTGAACGAACCCCGTTAGAAAAAGAAGCTTACAACAAGGAACTGAGCACAATATACACAATCGCAGAGAACAACGGATATCAAAAAAGTTTAGTGAAGAAAATACAAAAAAACATAAATTCAAGAAAGTCAGAAACCAAAGAAAAAGAAGAGAAGAAATGGGCAGTCCTATCATATACCGGAGCAACATCTTACAAGTTGGCTAAAGTTTTCCAAAAATATAACATTAATGCAGCATTTAAAACGAGGAACAATATGGGAAAACTTCTACGAAACAACATGAACAAGGAAGACCTCTTTGACAAACAAGGCGTATACAAATTGACTTGCGAATGCCAAAACAGTTATATAGGACAAACAGGACGCCAAATCAAGACGAGATATCGAGAACACATAAGGGATTACAATAAGAAAATAAGAAAATCATCAACGATAGTGGAATCAAATTTCGCCAACCACATGGCAGAAAACAAGTGTACACCCATGAAAATAGGAAAAACAGCTAAAATTCTCCACATACAGCATAAAGGAAGACGACTTAACATATTAGAAAATATGGAGATATACAAACAAAAAACATTCGTAGGTAAAATAATAAATGAACAAATAAACACCGCATCGGATACATTATTTGAACCGCTTAAGCTACTATACCCGAAAGAGGACAAAAGACCTAAAATCGACATAAACAAAACAACACGCAAACGGACAATAACGGACTTTTACCTACTTGGTTAATGAGGGTACAATAATGAAAATATGACAAAAAATAGATTTGCATACCTAAACACACAACACAGACTCACACACACGTCACCCGAACGCACGAATGCACGAACACATCACATGAACACGAAGTACCTGAACAAAACGACGGAAGTTAGTTACTATAAATACTATCGAACTTACACAAAATAACTCAGAACGAAAGAAGACACTGAAGATGGCGCATATTAGCCGAAACCGGTTTGTCTCCAAACCAAACTTGACAAGGGATGACGGAAAATCGTTCCTCAATACATCATATTCCTACCCTGTCGGAAAAACAAGCAACCAAAAAGTTATAAATGAAATTTACTTCATTTTTTTGCATAAAGACTTATATTGTCATTATTTTTGAGAACTGAAAAAAAATGGCAAAAACAGTTATCTTTCTATATAAATACCGTTTTTTGGTCTCCTGAAAAATTAGTTTTTTGTAACTTGCAACGTTATTCGCAGCTCGCCTTTATTTGATTTTACGATAATTGATTTTACGATATCAGATATATTATTTTTCACACATACTTAAAGCAATTCGTCTCCGATTTTATATAATTTCTTTATATTATTTGCGTGCATGAGTCGTACAAAGCGCCATCTAAAGAATTCAGCTTTCGAAAAGCAAGAAAGTAACAAGATGCTTATTGGTAGAATTAGGTACTTATAGTAAAGAGCCTCATCATCTTCCATCCTTACACCTTTCGCCATTGTAGTCACACACTTTTACAACCGCTATTAAATTTTAGAGCACTAATTTTCATTAGCAATAATTACTATACTAATTATTTAATAGCACTAAAATAAAGAGCACCTAATTTTTCCACAGCAACCTCGTCACACGTTATCACATTTAACACAAACACTGGCGAAAAAAAAAAATTAAAAATTGTCGCAAAAGGCTAATTAAGGGCCAGAAAGAAAGAGGAAGGAGAGAGCAAGAGAGGATAAGTAGCAAAGTGGCCGAGGTGACGCGTAAATGTAACTATTTAAGATAATTAAGTGCGTTTAGGTACCTTAGTAAAAAGTTGGTGTGTGAAATGCGTATCTACTTAGCGCCATGCGAAATATGTATATAGATATGTACATTAGACCTGGCGTTGGTTATATGGGGGTTTTTTTTTTTGGAATTTCAAATTCGGGTAGCGATCAAAATATGCGATTTGATGCCAAAAATGATGTAGCAAATTTTCAGGCTGATCGTGCCATAAAGAGGTCAAAGGTCAAAATTTTTGAAAAACACCCAAAAACATTTTTTCAATTAATTTGTTTATTTAATTAGATATACTCATTATACAAAAAAGATAGTAGTGTAAGCGTAAAATTTTTGTCGCCATATTAGCCACCTGACAATTATATGGATTATGACATTTCGTGCTGCCATACTCAATGCTAAAAATCCTCCATTTATGCTATTTTTTATTTGCATGGTAACCATGGTATCGATTGTAACAGAACGAATTTTTTCAATTTTAATATTAATATATGTAAACATGCTGTGGTGCAGTGGGTAGAGTGCTCGCCTGCTATGCCAGAGGTCTCGGGTTCAAACCACGGTCCGAGCCAAACACCAAAACAATTTTTCTAATTAGTAAAAATCCAATTATTGGGTTTTTTAAGAGCAGCGGTCACCTCTCGGCAGTGGACGGCATACCCTCAGAGAGTATTTCTGCCATGAAAAAGCTTCTCACAAAAAATGTATTCGCCGTTCGGAGCCGGCTTAAAACTGTAGGTCCACCCAATTAGTAGGAAAAACAAAAAGGAGCACACCTCGAATTGGGAGAGAAGCTCGGCCATAAAACTCGTCAGAGTTATAATAGCGCCATTGTATTATTATATTATAAATAAAAATACGCACATTTACGTGTTATATTCTTCATAATATCAGATTCAGTGCTTTTAATTAAAAGGCGTGGGAGAAATATAGAGGGAGAGGAATTTTTATTAACACGTAAAGGAAAAGCCATTAACATTTTCATAAAAAATAGTAAATTTAAATGTGTTAATAGACACTCCCACTACACCTCCTGGAAATTTCATTGAAAAATTTTCAGTGGTTTAGAAATTATGAATATTGGCACGACTTATGAACCTGCAACCGAAAAAACAAGTGCGGTTATATGCAAAATTTATTAGTAAATACAAATTTAAATTTGTATGAAAAGATACTAAAATGTTTTTTTTTTGCGAAAAACCTATTTTAGTATTTAAATAATAAAATAAAAGAATATAAAATTAGTAACGCAACGAAAAACTGAAGAAAACTGCAAAATAAAAATTGAAATTAAATTTACATTCTTATATACATAACTGTTAATAAATTTGTTAATAAATATGCTTTTTAAATGTTGAAATATTCTTGTATAAAATATTGAAACCAAATATGTATATATACGTACGCAATACATAATACATATAAAGAAAATCAAGAACTCTTACCCTTTATTCATAAAAAATCAAATAGTTTTGAAATATTGTATAAAGGGCATTTTGATAAGAGTTTTCGAGTTTAATAATTGCATAAATCTCTTTTATTTTTTATGAATAACTCATTATTTTATCTTCTTTGAAAAGCTTTTTTCAATATATTTAAAATGTTAAAATATACTCATTACATCGGCTGATTCTTGTCTTCATTTGTTTTGTTGATTAGCATATGCGAAACACACCATTTCATTAAAAATACACAATATTTTGTTCAAATATACCCTCTGCCAAAAACTTTTGATTGGGCCACGCTATACTAAATTTTGACTTAAAGTAAGACGTCAATAATCCATATTATAATCAAAAATGACAAAGTCAAAGTGACAATGGAACTACCTGGTTTGTTTGTATCATGGATATACTATACGTAGAATTATTATTATTATTTTAAATCAATGAAGATTTTGTATAGGCTGGGAAGTCCTTTCGGTAGCCTTCTACAATGTGTAACAAGTACTGTTTATCGTCTTCATTGTGCGTCAAGCATCTGTTAAAGTCAGTTATTAGTCTAAATTTTCTTTCCGCGGCATCTTTCACAACAGTAATGCATTTGACGATCTGTTCCCGTTTACAAAATGCTTAATTTTTAGGCGAATTTGATGGATCTAAGCGTAAGAAATCCATTGAAATTTCCAAACGAGAAAAAAACTTTTTTGTGTGGGTAGTTACAAAAGAACTTAAATCTTTGGATGTGAATAATTGTAATTCATAAACACTTATACACACTTTTTTAAAAGGGGAAATATCATCACCGATAGGATCTATATTATTAATACGCGATGACTCTAGCTTTTTCCCAAAAAGGCAATACTTCATCCAACACCAATCTTGAGCTCTCATTTAAAGTACTTGCTGTTTTGATGGTAATTTTACACCAACTATTTTGGGTTCACATTTACCAATTAAGTATACATTTGTGTCAGCAGACCGCAGCGGTTTCAACGATAAATTTGTCTTCTGAGCCATTATTCAAGTTGCAAAATTAATCTCTCCAGTAAGAGAGTTGCAAGTTTTAATCAGAAGACTACATCTGCTGACTACTTCTGGTAAAACTGTCAAACGATTAGCTGTTTGGCAATTTACTTCCCTGTAGGAACAGTGACGCTCATTTCAGGCTACATTTGTATTGAAATTGTATTTGAAATTGACACATTTCACATTTTTTACTGGAAGGCAATCCCGTACCTTTTACCTTTTGGTGTTGCTATCTCACTGAGAGCAAATTTTTATATTTTCACAGTTTTACTAGAAATGGTCAGAAAAGTAAAGGATCACAGCTAATGTTAAGAAAATTTATAGAGAATAAATGAGATTCATGCAAAAAGTAGCAGCACTACGTATAGTATATCTAATTAAATAAAAAATTAATTGAAAAAATGTATCTGGGTGTTTTTAAAAAAATTTTGACCTTTGACCTCATTATGGCACGGGTTGGCACCATCCAATCAGCCTGAAAATTTGCTACATCATTTTTGGCATCTAATCGCATATTTTGATCGCTACCCGAATTTGAAATTCCGAAAAAAAAAATTAACGCCAGGTCTAATGTACATATGTAAGTAAGGAACGCGAATATATGCATGCTTGAAAATGAGGACGTGGCACTGCTTATTTGGTATTTTACAATTAAAAAACATATCGCCAGCATTGGTAGCTGCAACAAAACAGCCGCCGCCGCCCCGACTACTGACGACAACAGTCAAGCAATTATGTATGAATTACGTTATTTTGAGTTGTTGCTGTTGTTGCATATTTTATGTTTTTCTGTTTTTGAAAAAATGCATACGCCGAGTATGCCTAGCCAAGTGAAGCAAATGGATGGAAGGATGAGGGAAAGGAAAGTGAACTGCAAATATATGCGCCTGACAAAAGTGTCATTAAATGCCAGCACTTATGTACGCATGTACATATGTATGTGTGAATGCACAAATGGTTTTATGCATTTAACTACTAAAAAAATGGCAAAAAGCAATATACATAAGTAAGCTTAGCAAACAACAATTTAAGCAAAGCACATGCACATTAAGCCGTATCACGAAAATAAAGTTTGTGTGTGTCAGTTTTATTTGAACACTTACGTCGAAAAAATATTTATGGTGTAAAAAATTTTTTTTCAGGCCCGCGTTAAAAACAGCTAAATCGCGTTTTTTGTAATAACTTCCTTATTTGATGTCCGATCTCTATGATCTTAATGTCGCAGAAAAGGTCTCGCTCAGCACTATATTTGGCTCATATAAAGTTTCGACCTCAAAGGTTGTTCTGAGTTTTACCTTTAAAAATTTTGGAGTTACTATCCCTAGATTTTTTTATTTTTATCACTAATACAAAGCTCTCAAAAAACCATGAGGACTCCGCTAAAAAAGTTGTAGCCTTTACTCACAAACAAAAAAGTTATACAGTTTTAAAATCAGAGAACCTGTTTTTTTAAAAATTATCCCAAGTTCTTATTTATATGAGGCAGTAACGCCATATAGTATGAGTTTTTGATTAAAAAGTATTCTAAGTCCTCGCTTGACTTGAGAATGTTGTACCGCGATGGAACAGCTACCAATACTGGATACATGATATGCCAAAAATTATTGATGATTGGACTATTCGTGCTGATCAACGTTATTTATATTGAATGATAATGGCTGTAGTGAAGATTTGGTAAGTATTCAAGTGGGATCTCTAAGCACAACGCGCTGGCTTACAACGGCTTCACGATTTCTGCATCCGTGCGTATCGTAAAATCATCCAAGTTATTTAGAAAAACTGCTATAGTTCGTTGTAAAATTATACGCGCCTAAGAAGAGACAACGGAAGTCTAAATGTATTATCAATACTTGCGCTGGATGCGTCGTCTGCCCCTAGAAATGCAGTTAATTATTCAGCCTACAATTGAAAACAACGCACTTTACTTTAATCCCCAAAACATATTCTTATCTATGATAACCGAGACCAAAAATGACGATGTCGTCCAAATTTAGAGATATTTATGAAAGCAGTTTCAGAGCTCTGAAAGTGAATTCTTCGTCGCTTATATTACTTTGCTCACACTCAAAAAAAAATTACTCAGATTATGGAAAAATGAGAATGATTCGCCGCTAATGACATATTTTCATTGTTTTGAATAAAATTTTCTTTCAAAGCGTTGTTTTTACTCCTTGATTTAAAGAAAATTGTACATCAAAACAATGAAAATGTGTCTTTAGCGCCGAAACATTCCCATTTTTCCATAATCTGGGTAAGTTGTTTTTTCAGTGCAGGTTTCGAACGTTTAAAACAAATTGGAATTTATGTGCAGGGAATTCTCTTCCTTCTCATATGCATTTTATATACATATATGTACGTATAGTTTTTTCCCCTTTTCTTTATTTTTATTACCTCAACAATAGTTACTCATACGCCCCCACATCGGATCGCTTTGTATGTGAAAACTGAAAATGTTTTCTTAAATATCTCGAAAATGGGAGTGCATACACTTCACTTCTAAAAACGCCATCGTAATCTGGAGCCAAAAATTAAGTTGACGTGTTTCGCCGCTTCTCTGTGGTAATTTTTTATAAAAAAAAAACAAGTGTTTCATTTTACAACGTTATAACTTTTTTGTTTGTGAATAAAGGCTAGAATTTATTTGGGGGATTCCTCATGGTTTTTTGAGAGCTTTGTATTAGTGATAAAAATAAAAAAAAACTTGGGATAGTAACTCCAAAATTTTTAAAGGTAAAACTCAGGACAACCTTTGAGGTCGAAACTTTATATGGGCCAAATATAGTGCTGAGCGAGACCTTTTCTGCGACATTAAGATCATAGAGATCAGACATCAAATAAGGAAGTTATTACAAAAAACGCGATTTAGCTGTTTTTAACGCGGGCCTAAAAAAAAATTTTTTACACCAAAAATATTTTTTCGACATAAGTGTTCAAATAAAACTGACACACACTAAACTTTTTTTTTGTCCATATATCGTGATACGGCTTAATGCACATGTACCTAAGTGGCGCACAACTAAAACGCTTCTAAATAGGTCAGTCACATTAAAAGGCGAAGAGCATGTGGCTGGTGGGCTGGTTGTTGCTATCGCCTATAAAATGCCTTACAAGAACGTGGCGGCGCACGCGGAATTGCCACAACTAAGTATTATGACACTGCAGAGGCTCTTTTCTGCGATTAAAAACCATATTTTCATTGCACATACATATAAAGAATTAACTAAGTGAAAAGGGAATGCGCTGCTGCCGTGTTATGCGCGTTAGGTGACTTAATTATTTATAATGAAAAATAGTGTATCTTTTCGAAATACTTACTCATTTGGGTACATGGAGCTCTCTATGGGATAATGAGAGTAAGTAAGTAGGTGTAGAATTTTTCGGCCAAGGTTAACTTTCGAGAACTTTTTTCAAATTTTCGGTATTGGCTATTAAAATAAAAGTTCGAAAAGGACTTAAGTTAAGGCACCTGCACTAATTTATACATAAATACATCATACATAAAATATCCCAAATAAATGTTATGGGATGATTGAAAAAGTATCGAAAATTTAATAGCGTAAAATTAAATATCGTAAAAATGGAAAATTTTAAAAACAACAGGCCAAAAGTACCCATAACCTCAAAATCGAGAATTAAAAAAAAATACGAGATTTTGAAATCGTTATACATATTTTGGATCACCCATCTTCGAATAACCATAATTGAAGATAAAGAAAAAATGTATCAGTTCCTTATTACTATTACGGGATGATCGAAAAAATAATTATTTTTTTTTTAATTCTCGATTTTTGGATAAAAGTTCGTTTTCGTCTCTGGTTTTTCTGGTTCTTTTGGATTTTTACGATATCGCATTTTACGGGTTTTAATTTTACAATATTCTATTCTACTATATCGCTAGCTTAGAGTGCAAATTGTGTAAGTCCTTTTTTCAAACTTTGTAGGAGAGACAAAAAATAAAAACATTACGAAATGAAAAAAAAAATTACTGTTCATGTAAATATTTTGGACAATTTTCTTCGCTTTTTGGACTTACACAATTTGATTTGCGTATCACTGAATAACAACTAGTAGAAATATGACAAGTATCACAGACTTATTTAGCGTGGTACGTATTTCATTTTTCTAGCGTTCTACATAAAAATACACTTTTTCATAAAAGTGGACTTACACAGTTTGCACTCTAAGCTAGCGATATATTAGTTTTAAATCGCAAAGCAATCCGTTTTCTATTTTGCAGTTTTTAAAATATTAACTTTTTACGATATTTCATGTATTCTACGATATACTACATATTATTTTACAAGCACAAAGAAATTCGTTTCCGAGAAAAAAAAAATAACTTAAACAAGTAAGGAAGCCTAAGTTCGAGTGGAATCGAACATTAGATACTCAGCTGTATGCTTTCATTGTTTGTTTGCGCTTGTTCGATATAGGGTGTATTTTATATAAAGCGAGTGCCGCATAAAGTGGGCGTAGCCACGCCCATTTTCAACATTTTTATCAGTCATCCAACTAAGCATATGAATATTATTCTTTGTGCAAAATTTCATTCCTTTATGACTTCTAGTTACAAAGAAGTCTTGTTACAAATTCCCAAAGGGTGTTCCAGAAATATCTTTGTTAAAAAGTAGGCGTGGTCATAAACCGATTTGAATAAATTTTTGCGTGTCTATTAACACAAGTTATAAAAGTGTATAAACCAAGTTTCGTCATAATATCTCAATTATTTGTCGAGTTATGGGCTCCGAAATCTCGTTGATTCCTTTGTCTGAAAAGAGGCGGTGCCACGCCCATTTTCCGAAATTTTTCTATTTTTTGGTGCCGATCTATTGTAGAACTCATGCCACAAAATTTCAATTAATTATCTTTATATTTGACAAAGATATCGCTTAAAATGTTTTTATTAGGCCACTTTATGATACCCATATATAAAAGTGGGCGTGGTCGTCAACCGATTTCGCTAAAATTTTGAACATGTATTACTACAAGTAGTGAAAGTGTATAGGCCAAGTTTCGTCATAATATATCGATTACACTGGATCACAAAATGAAATTTGTTGTCTGTACTTTGGACGTGACTACCCTATATATATGTAAAATCGGTCGCTGATTCCGAAAATCGGGATAATTTTTAATTCTATGGGAAGGTTTTTGAGATATCGGCAATTTACCGTTATTTGGCCAATGGCTCCACTTAATCCTGAATGTCTCTTTAACGCAGTGAGCTATCTTCCTTGAGGTAACACCAAACGAAAGAAAATTAAATTTCCTTTTCATGGCTCCTATAACATTTTTTTCTAACTCTTATAGTTTCTGAAATATTGACGATTAAATTTGAATTTTTTTCGATTTTTTACGATTTTTTGAAGAAAAAATTGACTTTGTCAGGCAATATCTTTAAAACCAATGTCTTCACCTTCGGTTTTACTCCTTTACGTGAAACTCCATTCTATTGGGAAAAAGATAAGCTATCAACGAAGAAAATCCATGGTAAAATGGAAAAGTTATAGGCGATCAAGTAAATACAGGCACGTCGCGCAATGCCTCTGCACGGGTATATTCTATGCATGTTATACCCGTAAATGGGCTTGTATCTACTGCGCTGCCAACGTGCTGCTACTGCAGATGTGTATGTATTGGTACAACATGCATAGAATATACCCGTCCAGAGGCATTGCGCGACTTGGCTGTATTTACTTGATCGTCTATAACTTTTCTATTTTACCATGGATTTTCTTCGTTGATAGCTTATTTTTTTGGTAATGGAGTAAAAAAAAGGAGTAAAACTGAAGCTGAAAACATTGGTTTTAAAGATATTGCCTGACAAAGTAAATTTTTTCTTCAAAAAATCGTAAAAAATCGAAAAAATTCAAATTTAATCATCAATATTTCAAAAACTATAAGAGTTAGAGAAAAATGTTATAGGAGCCATGAAAAGGAAATTTAATTTTCTTTCGTTTGGTGTTACCTCAAGGAAGATAGCTCACTGCGTTAAAGAGACATTCAGGATTAAGTGGAGCCATTGGCCAAATAACGGTAAATTGCCGATATCTCAAAAACCTTCCCATAGAATTAAAAATGCACCCGATTTTCGGAATCAGCGACCGATTTTACATATAGATAGGATGGTCGCGTTCAGAGTATTTTTTGGCTGTAGAGCAGTGTTATTTGTCGAGTTATGGGCTCAGAAATCTCGTATATTCCTGCTTCTAAAAGGAGGCGGTGCCACGCCCATTTTCCAAAATTTTTGTATTTTTTGTTTTACGTCCATAGTTGGACACCTTCCATAAAATTTCAATGATATATCTTTATATTTGACAGAGATATCGCTTAAAATGCTTTTATTAGGTCACTTTATAATACCCATATATAAAAGTGGGCGTGGTCGTCAACCGATTTTGTTAATTTTCCGTCCAAACATTTGCCTAAGTAAGTATATCACGCCTACCAAATTTCATCGATATATCTTCAACGGTTTCTGAGTTATGACTCATAAAACTTTCAATGTTTGCCCCTTAATAAGTGGGCGTGGCACCGCCCATTTTCCAAAATTTCACCATATTTCTTCATAAGGGCCTGAGCTCAATACGTGTGTAAAATTTTATCACTCTAGCTCTATTAGTGACTGAGATACAAAATTTCCGATTTTTACAATATAGGGGAGGTGGGCGTGGTCATGGTCCGATTTCGCCCATTTTCAATACCATCCGTTCCTGTCTTGATACCAACTTACATTTCAAATTTCATCAAAATATCTCAATTTTTGCGCGAGTTATCGTGCTCACAGACGGACAGACGGACAGACGGGCAGACGGACGGACATGGCTCAATCGATTTCTCTTTTCACCCTGATCATTTTGATATATATAAGTCTATATCTATCTCGATTATTTCATTCTGTTACAATCCACCGTTAGGAAATCAAAACTATAATACTCTGTGTACTAGTACAGCTGAGTATAAAAATTCATTTGTGCAGCAAAGCAACGGCATGTTTTCAGCTGAAATATTTATATAGAAACCTGTTCGGATATTTCCGGTTGTAAGCCTCAAAACCCAGCAGAGTAATCTATCTAACAACTTTCCATCATCCTTATTTGTTTGGGAAAAATATCCTACTTTCCTACTTTTGGGTATTATTAAACTGCATCTGTAGGATGTCTGAGTTTGTTGTGAGAAGAACAAAAATCCTTGAGTGCGGCTGTTTGAATGGAATCGCATGGAACGATTCGTGCGTGAAAATATGCCGGTTGAGGGTTTTGTTTTTGCAGTCAAGCAAAAATACTTTATCTCGTACATATGAATATATGTATTAAGCATTTACAGGTACAAAGACGCCTGTAGTACAAACAAGTAAGGAAGCCTAAGTTCGAGTGCAATCGAACATTAGATACTCAGCTGTATGCTTTCATTGTTTGTTTGCGTTTGTTCGATATAGGGTGTATTTTATATGAAACGAGTGCTGCATAAACAGGGCGCAGCCACGCCCATTTTCAAAATTTATATCAATCATCCAAATAAGCATACAAATATTATTGTTAGTGCAAAATTTCATCCCTCTATGACTTTTAGTTACAAAGACTTCACGTTACAAATTCCAAAAGGGTGTTCCAGAAATATCTTTGTTAAAAAGTAGGCGTGGTCATAAACCGATTTCAATACATTTTTGCGTGTCTATTAACACATGTTATAAAAGTGTATAAACCAAGTTTCGTCATAATATCTCAATTATTTGTCGAGTTAAAGGCTAAGAAATCTCATATATCCCTTTGTCTAAAAAGAGGCGGTGCCACGCCCATTTTCCAAACTTTTTTATTTTTTGTTTCCGGTCTATTGTAAAACTCATGTCACAAAATTTCAATGAATTATCTTTATATTTCACATAGATATCGCTTAAAATGGTTTTATTAGGTCACTTTATAATACACATATATAAAAGTGGGCGCGGTCGTCAACCGATTTTGGTAATTTTTCGTCCACACATTTGGCTAAGTAAATATATCACGCGTACCAGATTTCATCGATATATCTTTAACGGTTTCTGAGTTATGGCTTATTAAACTTTCAATATTCGCTCCTTAATAAGTGGGCGTGGCACCGCCCATTTTCCAAAATTTTTGTAGTTTTTGTTTTATGTCCATAGTTGGACTCCTGCCACAAAATCTCAGTGATTGATCTTTATATTTGACAGAGATATCGCTTAAAATGTTTTTATTAGGCCCCCTTATATTTCCTATATATAAAAGTGGGCGTGGCCGTCAACCGATTTTGATAATTTTTCGCCAAAACATTTGGCTAAGTAATTATATTACGCGTACCGAATTTCATCGATATATCTTCAACGGTTTCTGAGTTATGACTCATAAAACTTTCAATGTCTGCCCCTTAATAAGTGGGCGTGGCACCGCCCATATTCCAAAATTTTTGTGTTTTTTGTTTTATGTCCATAGTTGGACTCATGCGACAAAATTTCAATGATAGATCTTTATATTTGACAGAGATATCGCTTAAAATGGTTTTATTAGGTCACTTTATAATACACATATATAAAAGTGGGCGTGGCCGTAAACCGATTTTGATAATTTTTCGTCAAAACATTTGTCTATGTAAGCAAATTACGCGTACCAAATTTCATCGATATATCTTCAACGGTTTCTGAGTTATGACATATAAAACTTTCAATGTTTGACCCTTAATAAGTGGGCGTGGCACCGCCCATTTTCCAAAACTTCATCAAATTTCTTCATAAGGGCCCGAGCTCAATACGTGGGTAAAATTTTAAAACTCTAGCTATATTAGTGGCTGAGATACCAAATTTCCGATTTTTTCTATATAGGAAAAGTGGGCGTGGTCATGGTCCGATTTCGCCCATTTTCAATACCAACCGTCCCAGTCTCGATACCAACTTGCGTTCCAAATTTCATCAAAATATCTCAATTTTTGCGCGAGTTAGAGTGTTTACAGACGGACGGACGGACGGACGGACGGACAGACGGACGGACGGACGGACGGACGGACGGACGGACGGACGGACGGACATGGCTCAATCGATTTCTCTTTTCACCCTGATCATTTTGATATATATAAGTCTATATCTATCTCGATTATTTCATTCTGTTACAATCCACCGTTATGTGATTAAAACTATAATACTCTGTGTACTAGTACAGCTGAGTATAAAAAATAAAAAGCATTTACATACATACGTAGCATGCACTTACATATATACTTTACAAATGTATGTACATATGTATATCAATGTACATATGCAAATTCGCTTATGTATTTGCTAATGTGAAAATACTTATATGCTGGTGGAATTATGAAAAGCTTTGCAAAAAGCACTTGGCGCATACATACAAATACATGTACATACCCTGCAAAAATTCCGAGTACTCCATTCGCTCATCCATGGAGTGCTCGCTATGGACCAACCCATTACTCCATAACTTGCCACATTTTATACAAAAAAAAATGGTCCAATTAACATTGCATGTCATTTAAATGGAGTATACTCATATACTGCATAACATCAAATTAATTGATGGAGTACCTAACATAACTACATAAATATGTATGTATACACGTGCTTGGTCGCCATCGCGATAAACATTTGGTTTTCGTTATCATGTTCGGCTAACTACGAGCCGATGCGGGTACAGAAATCGTTTGGGCTATGTTAATGATCCCTTTGAAAGTACTCCAACCTACCACAAATGGACCATATTATCCAATGATCCAATACACATACTTGAACATATCGTTCGTGAAACTAATCCCTTCTTCAAAAGCTGATAAGTAGGGCATGGAATTTCATGTACTAAAAAATAAAAAATATGCGCATAAAAAATGCAACAAAAACTGAGAAATATGCATGAAAAATCAAAAAAAAAATGCATTAATTCAAATTTTTCAACTTCAGATAATTCATGTTTATTGAAGTTACAATCTATATATATAAAAGGAAGTGGCGTTAGTACAAACGCGTATAACTCAAGAACGCCTGCACCGATTTGGATGATTGAGACAAATTCAGATTGTTCTCTGGCCAGAATAGGAGAATATCCAATAAAATTCCCGAAAAATTCAAAAAAAAAAATTTTCCCATATATTTTGTATATCTATATATATAAAAGGAAGTGGCGTTAGTACAAACGCGTATAACTCAAGAACGCCTGCACCGATTTGGATGATTGAGACAAATTCAGATTGTTCTCTGGCCAGAATAGGAGAATATCCAATAAAATTCCCGAAAAATTAAA
Source organism: Urophora cardui (assembly GCA_960531455.1). Lineage (NCBI taxonomy): Eukaryota > Metazoa > Arthropoda > Insecta > Diptera > Tephritidae > Urophora > Urophora cardui. Next base: position 1,161,473 of record OY482672.1, read on the forward strand.
AAAAAAAAAATATTTTCCCATATATTTTGTATATCTTCTATATATATAAAAGGAAGTGGCGTTAGTACAAACGCGTATAACTCAAGAACGCCTGCGCCGATTTGGATGATTGAGACTAATTCAGATTGTTCTCTGGCCAGAATAGGAGAATATCCAATAAAATTCCCGAAAAATGCAAAAAAAAAAAATATTTTCCCATATATTTTGTATATCTATATATATAAAAGGAAGTGGCGTTAGTACAAACGCGTATAACTCAAGAACGCCTGCACCGATTTGGATGATTGAGACAAATTCAGATTGTTCTCTGGCCAGAATAGGAGAATATCCAATAAAATTCCCGAAAAATGCAAAAAAAAAAAAAAAATATTTTCCCATATATTTTGTATATCTATATATATAAAAGGAAGTGGCGTTAGTGTAAACGCGTATAACTCAAGAACGCCTGCACCGATTTGGATTATTGAGACAAATTCAGATTGTTCTCTGGCCAGAATAGGATAATATCCAATAAAATTCCCGAAAAATGGAAAAAAAAAAAATATTTTCCCATACATTTTGAGATAGGGATAGGAATGGGGATAGGGATAGAGATAGAGAAAGAGATAGAGACAGAGATAGAGATAGAGATAGAGACCGAGATAGAGATAGATATAGGGATAGGGGAAATTAGGTTTGTCGCGGCGAATATATGTATATCTCTTTTGTTCAGAGAATTGACAGTTTTATAACTTTATAGAAATAAATTTTAGGCAGAACAACGTCTGTCGGGCCAGCTAGTAGTTAAATAAATTAGGTACAAACATTTTTTAATTCAATTTTGCTCTTACGTTGTACGTTTATACATATGTAGGTTTATATATATATATAGATACATAAATTCAGTCTGGAACATTTCATAATCTGCAAAGGTTAATCCTTATTCAACGATTCATTAGCGTACACAATGAAATATTTTTTCATATTCTCAAAAAGAAAACTTTGCCGATTCGGTCGAAAAAGCTCTTATACATAGAAAACGAACGTTCTACATCCACAGAGGTAATAGGAGCATGTTTGAAAACGGTATGCACCGTATCGAAAATACTAATAATAGCCGTGTTCACACGAAACTCTATTCGTCGTCAGATGGCTGTTATGCATGAATTTCGTTTGTATAAAAAATAGGTAAAAAAACTTTTTAAGTTAAACGGTTTTATGTTATACATACATTGCAATGTTTAAAATAAAACCGTGGGGCACGTCAATTGTCTACAATCGTTGATTAAAATGTTTGTTTTGTAATGTTACACTATAATTAGGGAGTTGTTCAACCGACAACGATGGACGTGTGATAAGTAGGGCTAGAATGTGGAAAAAAGCTAGCAAGCTCGATTATAAGCGAGTTTTAGGGTTTCATAGTGGTGAGCGAGTAGTACTTTTATCATATGTTTTGTCGATTAAAGACAAACTACGAGCAGTGAAACGATTCCTCGTGTGAATGTCCAACGATAATCTAGTTGAAACATCTCTTTTATTAACATGGAGTGTATAACTATTGGAATTTCCATGAGCAAGAAAATAGTAAGTAATTTCCTCACCGTCTGCGGGCCAACTGCCTAACGACGAATTAAACGATTCTTCTATCGCACATTAAGTCGATAATTTGTAGACAATTGACGTGCCCCCCGGTTTTATTTTAGTCTAGTCTATGCAAATGTTTATAATTCCCACGACTGTATCTATTTTATTATTTTTTGGTTTTTAGTACATTTATCTTAAACATTGCAATGTATGTATAACATAAACCGTTTAACTTAAAAAGTTTTTTTACCTATTTTTATTTTCTAGTTTTTAGTTTTTATTTCGCATTCTGTTTAATTCATTTTGTTCCCACGAGTAATGGACATTTAAACGGTCGACCCCCCCCAGAGGTCCAATAAAGGGGCAAGGCTATGTACAACAAGATGCGCCTGAGTCTTGAGGGGAAAACGCTAACGACATATCATTTTTATCCACCCTAATGCCATACAGTTCTCGGCGCGTTTTAACCTTTCACCAAAGAACGTAAATTTTATAAGAAGGGAGAATCCGCTCACGAAAAATGTAGCGAGTGAATTACGAAATTGGCTGAAATTTCAATCCAGGTTGAATTTCTGTTTTGATTCTTTCATCCGTAATTTCGTGGCGAAATAAAGTTAACGCCATTTTTGTTTCAATTTATTCTTTGTCATTTGCTTTTCTACCCAATGCGAAATTTGAAGAGCCATAACATATGTTCAAAATCAAAATATTTAGCTTATTATTTATATTAAGTATTATTTAAATAATAACTAAATATATGTTTTAAGTGGTTCTACAATATCTATATATTAATAGGCTAACATTTTTCCCATACAAACAATTGCCAGGCTGTTTTGCACATTTAACATACTCATATCCACATAAAATTGATATGGATGTGCTCGTATGAGTGAGGAGCAGTGCATAGGCATATATTTTTTTCTATAAATTATTTAATTTCTTTATAATTAATAAATAAAGTTTTTAGTTTTGTACCATTTTTGATTTACTTCGTTTTTGCTTCGTTGGCAAATGTGCCCACTATCTATATATTATCTATATATTAATAGGCTAACATTTTTCCCATACAAACAATTGCCAGGCTGTTTTGCACATTTAACATACTCATATCCACATAAAATTGATATGGATGTGTTCATATGAGTCAGGAGCAGTGCATAGGCATATACTTTTTTCTATAAATTATTTAATTTCTTTATAATTAATAAATAAAGTTTTTAGTTTTGTACCATTTTTGATTTACTTCGTTTTTGCTTCGTTGCCAAATGTGCCCACTATCTATATATTAATAGGCTAACATTTTTCCCATACAAACAATTGCCCGGCTGTTTTGCACATTTAACATACTCATATCCACATAAAATTGATATGGATGAGTTCGTATGAGTCAGGAGCAGTGCATAGGCATATAATTTTTTCTATAAATTATTTAATTTCTTTATAATTAATAAATAAAGTTTTTAGTTTTGTACCATTTTTGATTTACTTCGTTTTTGCTTCGTTGCCAAATGTGCCCACTATCTATATATTAATAGGCTAACATTTTTCCCATACAAACAATTGCCAGGCTGTTTTGCACATTTAACATACTCATATCCACATAAAATTGATATGGATGAGTTCGTATGAGTCAGGAGCAGTGCATAGGCATATAATTTTTTCTATAAATTATTTAATTTCCTTATAATTAATAAATAAAGTTTTTAGTTTTGTACCATTTTTGATTTACTTCGTTTTTGCTTCGTTGCCAAATGTGCCCACTATCTATATATTAATAGGCTAACATTTTTCCCATACAAACAATTGCCCGGCTGTTTTGCACATTTAACATACTCATATCCACATAAAATTGATATGGATGAGTTCGTATGAGTCAGGAGCAGTGCATAGGCATATAATTTTTTCTATAAATTATTTAATTTCTTTATAATTAATAAATAAAGTTTTTAGTTTTGTACCATTTTTGATTTACTTCGTTTTTGCTTCGTTGCCAAATGTGCCCACTATCTATATATTAATAGGCTAACATTTTTCCCATACAAACAATTGCCCGGCTGTTTTGCACATTTAACATACTCATATCCACATAAAATTGATATGGATGAGTTCGTATGAGTCAGGAGCAGTGCATAGGCATATAATTTTTTCTATAAATTATTTAATTTCTTTATAATTAATAAATAAAGTTTTTAGTTTTGTACCATTTTTGATTTACTTCGTTTTTGCTTCGTTGCCAAATGTGCCCACTATCTATATATTAATAGGCTAACATTTTTCCCATACAAACAATTGCCAGGCTGTTTTGCACATTTAACATACTCATATCCACATAAAATTGATATGGATGAGTTCGTATGAGTCAGGAGCAGTGCATAGGCATATAATTTTTTCTATAAATTATTTAATTTCCTTATAATTAATAAATAAAGTTTTTAGTTTTGTACCATTTTTGATTTACTTCGTTTTTGCTTCGTTGCCAAATGTGCCCACTATCTATATATTATCTATATATTAATATGCTAACATTTTTCCCATACAAACAATTGCCAGGCTGTTTTGCACATTTAACATACTCATATCCACATAAAATTGATATGGATGTGTTCGCATGAGTGAGGAGCAGTGCATAGGCATATATTTTTTTCTATAAATTATTTAATTTCTTTATAATTAATAAATAAAGTTTTTAGTTTTGTACCATTTTTGATTTACTTCGTTTTTGCTTCGTTGGCAAATGTGCCCACTATCTATATATTAATAGGCTAACATTTTTCCCATACAAACAATTGCCAGGCTGTTTTGCACATTTAACATACTCATATCCACATAAAATTGATATGGATGTGCTCGTATGAGTGAGGAGCAGTGCATAGGCATATATTTTTTTCTATAAATTATTTAATTTCTTTATAATTAATAAATAAAGTTTTTAGTTTTGTACCATTTTTGATTTACTTCGTTTTTGCTTCGTTGGCAAATGTGCCCACTATCTATATATTATCTATATATTAATAGGCTAACATTTTTCCCATACAAACAATTGCCAGGCTGTTTTGCACATTTAACATACTCATATCCACATAAAATTGATATGGATGTGTTCGTATGAGTGAGGAGCAGTGCATAGGCATATAATTTTTTCTATAAATTATTTAATTTCTTTATAATTAATAAATAAAGTTTTTAGTTTTGTAACATTTTTGATTTACTTCGTTTTTGCTTCGTTGCCAAATGTGCCCACTATCTATATATTAATAGGCTAACATTTTTCCCATACAAACAATTGCCAGGCTGTTTTGCACATTTAACATACTCATATCCACATAAAATTGATATGGATGAGTTCGTATGAGTCAGGAGCAGTGCATAGGCATATAATTTTTTCTATAAATTATTTAATTTCTTTATAATTAATAAATAAAGTTTTTAGTTTTGTACCATTTTTGATTTACTTCGTTTTTGCTTCGTTGGCAAATGTGCCCACTATCTATATATTATCTATATATTAATAGGCTAACATTTTTCCCATACAAACAATTGCCAGGCTGTTTTGCACATTTAACATACTCATATCCACATAAAATTGATATGGATGTGTTCATATGAGTGAGGAGCAGTGCATAGGCATATAATTTTTTCTATAAATTATTTAATTTCTTTATAATTAATAAATAAAGTTTTTAGTTTTGTACCATTTTTGATTTACTTCGTTTTTGCTTCGTTGCCAAATGTGCCCACTATCTATATATTAATAGGCTAACATTTTTCCCATACAAACAATTGCCAGGCTGTTTTGCACATTTAACATACTCATATCCACATAAAATTGATATGGATGAGTTCGTATGAGTCAGGAGCAGTGCATAGGCATATAATTTTTTCTATAAATTATTTAATTTCTTTATAATTAATAAATAAAGTTTTTAGTTTTGTACCATTTTTGATTTACTTCGTTTTTGCTTCGTTGCCAAATGTGCCCACTATCTATATATTAATAGGCTAACATTTTTCCCATACAAACAATTGCCAGGCTGTTTTGCACATTTAACATACTCATATCCACATAAAATTGATATGGATGTGTTCGTATGAGTCAGGAGCAGTGCATAGGCATATAATTTTTTCTATAAATTATTTAATTTCTTTATAATTAATAAATAAAATTTTTAGTTAAGATAAATAGATATCGTAAACGTGTTTACAAATATCGTAAACACAGTTGAAGAGTCGCTTTAATTTAAAAGCGCTCACCACCGGGCCTACCTTCCTAGATCTGCCTTGATTTTGACCATGATTTCTCGTCTGACCGTGATCAAAAGAGCAAATCAGTGTTGCGGTACAACTGGAATTTGGAAAGTGTTGCTTATCTCCGCGAAAAGGAATAATTTTTGTGCCAATACAAAGTTGAAAAAATAAATTGCATGGTCGAATTTCGACCACCGGCGATACTAGTATATATAATTAATAATAACATGTTTATCTCTATACATTACGTGTTGTTATACATATATTGTTTATGACAATATGCAAATTTATTGATCATATACATTTTTTGAACATTCTAACAATGGATGTTATCGAAATCAGAATTTATGGTGTTTAAATTTAGCAATATATCAAATAATTATGATTTCCATTTTTATTTTGTCTTTCCAAATGCTGATTATGCGCACAGGGCATTCTGGCTGCACAAACCCTGCAAAAAATGCGATCACTCCGGGATACATCCGGGACAACTCGCAAGGGAGCATGCGATTACTACCCATTTGTATCTCTTTATATGGGTTGAAGTGTTCTCTTTTGTTTGAGCATGTCCTATGAAGAGACTAATTGTACCCAGTTTGTACCCGAACGGGTAGCAAAAGCGCACAATTGTACCCGTTTTGTACCCGAACAGGTAGCAAATGCGACACATCCATTTGTGCGACTAATTGTACCCGTTTGATACCCTTTCGGGTACAATTCGTCTACAATTAGTATACATATGTACCCGTTCGGGTACAATTGGGAACAATTGTAGACTAATTGTACCCGAAAGAGAGCGCTCCCGGACAAATCTTTTTAGAGACTCGTCGCACACTTTTTTACAGGGAAGAAGAAAATGCGATAGAGCTACGCACACATCTTACGTAGGCCACATAGGTATACAGACAATTTTAATTGTGTTGGTGTCCGCGGTTTTTTTTTCGCGATGTTGACAAATAACATGGGCTTCGATTGGCTGCTTTTGTTTTTGTATCACCACACATATCTGCTTCTTCGCTATTCTGTTCTAGTGACATATACCCAATGCCAAGATGCCTAACACATTACACCTTTTGAACGACCAATACCACAATTTGTACACAATGCAAACTGATTTACAATGTGCATAAAGAAGTGTATAGAGTTTACAAATATTAATTTTGTTATTTTTTGAGTTTGGTTTTGTTTGTGAGGTTTGTATATGTACATATATGCAAACATCATCTATTCTATAATCTACATTTTCGCTGTTGGGTATATTCGTAAATGCTTTGCATTTTTGGTTCTAATGATGACGATCTTACTTCTTTGGCAAACCAGTTTTGCCTATGATTATTTATGTATGCATGTACGTAAGTTTCTATATCCAACTGGCAGACTCGAATTTAACATTTTGTATGAAAGAAATGCGATTAATTCGGGACGTGTTCGGGATCAATCGCTTACATCCCGACGGTTGCAAATGTAGTTTAATCTCCTTCATTCAAAGCTATAAGGCTATTTTTTGTTATGAAAATTTCTAAAAATGGTTAATTGTTATATGTATATGTATATTAGAACAAAGTTTATTCGATTCGGTTCCATCTTGTAGTGAAATCTTTTAAATTAAAATTAAGTATTTTCTCCAAATATTTTTATAAATCAGTCATGAAGATTTAAATAAAGATTATACAATAAGTTTTAAATAATATAATATAATATAATATAATATAATATAATATAATATAATATAATATAATATAATATAATATAATATAATATAATATAATATAATATAATATAATATAATATAATATAATATAATATAATATAATATAATATAATATAATATAATATAATATAATATAATATAATATAATATAATATAATATAATATAATATAATATAATATAATATAATATAATATAATATAATATAATATAATATAATATAATATAATATAATATAATATAATATAATATAATATAATATAATATAATATAATATAATATAATATAATATAATATAATATAATATAATATAATATAATATAATATAATATAATATAATATAATATAATATAATATAATATAATATAATATAATATAATATAATATAATATAATATAATATAATATAATATAATATAATATAATATAATATAATATAATTTAATTTAATATAATGTAATAAGTTTTACTTTTGAAAAAATTTGCCTACATTTATACCGGGACAAACCCTTTCGGGATTAATCGCATATTTTATGGAGGTGAATCTAAAATCCTGAAACTTATTAAACTTATTTGAAGTTAGGCTTCTAGATGACGAAAAGGCGTTGTTTGAGGGAAGAAGTCCCAAACAAACCTTGATTCATAATTTTGATGCACCAGGCGCATATCAAAAATAAAAATAAGCGCCGAATTAATTTTGCATACGTATATATGTATGTACATATGTACACATATTTGCATGTCCATACATACATATGTACATATGTATGCCAAATGTATGCATGCATAAGTCAGAGATTTCTATTTTCTATTCTTATTCGTTCTTATTACTTATTCGCATATATATAATACTTCTATATTGCTACTATTCAATTGTTTTGTTGGTCAAACTTCACAGTAACGATATACTGTAAGAAAGGGAAGCAAGATTCCATGGGTGTCGTTAAACATTTCTTTTCAAAGACAAGGGGGACTACAGAAAAATTTGATACTATGAAATACATATGTAGGTAGGTATTTTATTTAACAAAGATATGGGTATGAATATATGTACCTACATACATATGCATGAATAAAAATGAATTTTCAAAGAGCGCTCATTCACGAGCGCATAAAATGAATTTCACCGCTGGCGCTCATTGAACGCTCGCGAATATTCTTTTGCATTCGTAAATTTGTGTGAGGCATTCTTCGTTGTTGAATGTACGTATGTATGAATTTATCGCCACCGCAGAAAACAAGAATAGTCGCTGTGTATAACCGCCTATCCTACGTTATGATATTATTGAAGTAAATGAGAATTAATTTTACAGAAGAGCATAAAACTCCTTCATTTCAAACTTATTTCTGCGTATAAACTTAAATTTAAATAGTTATGTATATCATTTTGTTGACTAAAGTATCAACTTCGTATAGAAGTAGGAACATATTGAATTATTGGCAAATTTTATTTTTGGCACAAGTGCCGCTTAGGCGGTTAGCAATTTCACTTAGGCGGTTATGAAATTTAAACGACGATATATATATTGTGACTTTATTTAAGTTACGAAAATATAAATTATCTGCCTTATTTTTAGCATGTAGGTATGCATACATAAGTTATTTGGTTGTGAACTACGTTGAAATAATAAATACATGTGTACAATTTTGTTTTCGAAAGATTGGCATTTCATTGTTTAATCTACTGCTTTGTGTTTTTATAACGACCATGAAAGTTTTATATGAAGGGAATAACGACCCCTTTTAGTCCCCCTTCTGTTTTTTTTTGTAATTCTACTACAATTTTATAAATGTGTGTGTGACATATATTCACATATACGACTTTTGCTTGTGTTGACGCATGCGCACAAATTACATATGCAGTGAGAAACGAGTTCAGCGCGACCAGAACTGAAACACATTGAGTAGATAGGTTGTTAGCAATATAGAAGTATTATATATATGCTTATTCGCGTCGAAAAACCAAAATAAACAAGTAAGGAAGCCTAAGTTCGAGTGCAATCGAACATTAGATACTCAGCTGTATGCTTTCATTGTTTGTTTGCGTTTGTTCGATATAGGGTGTATTTTATATGAAACGAGTGCTGCATAAACAGGGCGCAGCCACGCCCATTTTCAAAATTTATATCAATCATCCAAATAAGCATACAAATATTATTGTTAGTGCAAAATTTCATCCCTCTATGACTTTTAGTTACAAAGACTTCACGTTACAAATTCCAAAAGGGTGTTCCAGAAATATCTTTGTTAAAAAGTAGGCGTGGTCATAAACCGATTTCAATACATTTTTGCGTGTCTATTAACACATGTTATAAAAGTGTATAAACCAAGTTTCGTCATAATATCTCAATTATTTGTCGAGTTAAAGGCTAAGAAATCTCATATATCCCTTTGTCTAAAAAGAGGCGGTGCCACGCCCATTTTCCAAACTTTTTTATTTTTTGTTTCCGGTCTATTGTAAAACTCATGTCACAAAATTTCAATGAATTATCTTTATATTTCACATAGATATCGCTTAAAATGGTTTTATTAGGTCACTTTATAATACACATATATAAAAGTGGGCGCGGTCGTCAACCGATTTTGGTAATTTTTCGTCCACACATTTGGCTAAGTAAATATATCACGCGTACCAGATTTCATCGATATATCTTTAACGGTTTCTGAGTTATGGCTTATTAAACTTTCAATATTCGCTCCTTAATAAGTGGGCGTGGCACCGCCCATTTTCCAAAATTTTTGTAGTTTTTGTTTTATGTCCATAGTTGGACTCCTGCCACAAAATCTCAGTGATTGATCTTTATATTTGACAGAGATATCGCTTAAAATGTTTTTATTAGGCCCCCTTATATTTCCTATATATAAAAGTGGGCGTGGCCGTCAACCGATTTTGATAATTTTTCGCCAAAACATTTGGCTAAGTAATTATATTACGCGTACCGAATTTCATCGATATATCTTCAACGGTTTCTGAGTTATGACTCATAAAACTTTCAATGTCTGCCCCTTAATAAGTGGGCGTGGCACCGCCCATATTCCAAAATTTTTGTGTTTTTTGTTTTATGTCCATAGTTGGACTCATGCGACAAAATTTCAATGATAGATCTTTATATTTGACAGAGATATCGCTTAAAATGGTTTTATTAGGTCACTTTATAATACACATATATAAAAGTGGGCGTGGCCGTAAACCGATTTTGATAATTTTTCGTCAAAACATTTGTCTATGTAAGCAAATTACGCGTACCAAATTTCATCGATATATCTTCAACGGTTTCTGAGTTATGACATATAAAACTTTCAATGTTTGACCCTTAATAAGTGGGCGTGGCACCGCCCATTTTCCAAAACTTCATCAAATTTCTTCATAAGGGCCCGAGCTCAATACGTGGGTAAAATTTTAAAACTCTAGCTATATTAGTGGCTGAGATACCAAATTTCCGATTTTTTCTATATAGGAAAAGTGGGCGTGGTCATGGTCCGATTTCGCCCATTTTCAATACCAACCGTCCCAGTCTCGATACCAACTTGCGTTCCAAATTTCATCAAAATATCTCAATTTTTGCGCGAGTTAGAGTGTTTACAGACGGACGGACGGACGGACGGACGGACAGACGGACGGACGGACGGACGGACGGACGGACGGACGGACGGACGGACATGGCTCAATCGATTTCTCTTTTCACCCTGATCATTTTGATATATATAAGTCTATATCTATCTCGATTATTTCATTCTGTTACAATCCACCGTTATGTGATTAAAACTATAATACTCTGTGTACTAGTACAGCTGAGTATAAAAAGTCAAGTGAATTCGGGACGCGAAAAATAGTGTGAGGCAACTCGCGCATACTGGATTGAAATTTCAGAGCAGATTTTATCGAACTCGTCCAAAATAACGAACATTCCCAAGAATTATCTAAAGAATTATCTATTTGGATAAGCCTTGAACATTCCCTTCTTATAAAATTTACGTTCTTTGCCGTTGGGCTGTTGATGTCATGTTTCGAATCCGGAGGAGATTAGAAATAATAGAGAGAACACAAAAAAGTGAATGTTTGAAAGATATAATATTTAGTTTTTAGGATGGGATGAAGTTACATACATACATACATACATACATACAGGTGAAGCTAATAAAAGCGTGTTAAAAAGTGAATGAATACTCTTGAAAAAGAAAATACACATAAGTAAATACTTACTTCTAATCCAATTGCAGTTTCTGGCGTACATTTCGCTTGGGTGCCGACTTGGTTTGCTGCTATTTGAGCTATTTTTTTATTTCTTTTTCCGTTTTTATTTCCGCTTTTGCTTTCAGCTTTTGCTTTTTATACTCAGCTGTACTAGTACACAGAGTATTATAGTTTTAATCACATAACGGTGGATTGTAACAGAATGAAATAATCGAGATAGATATAGACTTATATATATCAAAATGATCAGGGTGAAAAGAGAAATCGATTGAGCCATGTCCGTCCGTCCGTCCGTCCGTCCGTCCGTCCGTCTGTCCGTCCGTCCGTCCGTCCGTCCGTCTGTAAACACTCTAACTCGCGCAAAAATTGAGATATTTTGATGAAATTTGGAACGCAAGTTGGTATCGAGACTGGGACGGTTGGTATTGAAAATGGGCGAAATCGGACCATGACCACGCCCACTTTTCCTATATAGAAAAAATCGGAAATTTGGTATCTCAGCCACTAATATAGCTAGAGTTTTAAAATTTTACCCACGTATTGAGCTCGGGCCCTTATGAAGAAATTTGATGAAGTTTTGGAAAATGGGCGGTGCCACGCCCACTTATTAAGGGTCAAACATTGAAAGTTTTATATGTCATAACTCAGAAACCGTTGAAGATATATCGATGAAATTTGGTACGCGTAATTTGCTTACATAGACAAATGTTTTGACGAAAAATTATCAAAATCGGTTTACGGCCACGCCCACTTTTATATATGTGTATTATAAAGTGACCTAATAAAACCATTTTAAGCGATATCTCTGTCAAATATAAAGATCTATCATTGAAATTTTGTCGCATGAGTCCAACTATGGACATAAAACAAAAAACACAAAAATTTTGGAATATGGGCGGTGCCACGCCCACTTATTAAGGGGCAGACATTGAAAGTTTTATGAGTCATAACTCAGAAACCGTTGAAGATATATCGATGAAATTCGGTACGCGTAATATAATTACTTAGCCAAATGTTTTGGCGAAAAATTATCAAAATCGGTTGACGGCCACGCCCACTTTTATATATAGGAAATATAAGGGGGCCTAATAAAAACATTTTAAGCGATATCTCTGTCAAATATAAAGATCAATCACTGAGATTTTGTGGCAGGAGTCCAACTATGGACATAAAACAAAAACTACAAAAATTTTGGAAAATGGGCGGTGCCACGCCCACTTATTAAGGAGCGAATATTGAAAGTTTAATAAGCCATAACTCAGAAACCGTTAAAGATATATCGATGAAATCTGGTACGCGTGATATATTTACTTAGCCAAATGTGTGGACGAAAAATTACCAAAATCGGTTGACGACCGCGCCCACTTTTATATATGTGTATTATAAAGTGACCTAATAAAACCATTTTAAGCGATATCTATGTGAAATATAAAGATAATTCATTGAAATTTTGTGACATGAGTTTTACAATAGACCGGAAACAAAAAATAAAAAAGTTTGGAAAATGGGCGTGGCACCGCCTCTTTTTAGACAAAGGGATATATGAGATTTCTTAGCCTTTAACTCGACAAATAATTGAGATATTATGACGAAACTTGGTTTATACACTTTTATAACATGTGTTAATAGACACGCAAAAATGTATTGAAATCGGTTTATGACCACGCCTACTTTTTAACAAAGATATTTCTGGAACACCCTTTTGGAATTTGTAACGTGAAGTCTTTGTAACTAAAAGTCATAGAGGGATGAAATTTTGCACTAACAATAATATTTGTATGCTTATTTGGATGATTGATATAAATTTTGAAAATGGGCGTGGCTGCGCCCTGTTTATGCAGCACTCGTTTCATATAAAATACACCCTATATCGAACAAACGCAAACAAACAATGAAAGCATACAGCTGAGTATCTAATGTTCGATTGCACTCGAACTTAGGCTTCCTTACTTGTTATTTATTTATTTATATTTTCCTTTAAGCACTGCATGCTTTTGCACTTTTTTATTCTTTGTGTTCTCGTTTGCTAAAATACTTATCAGTAGGGCATGGAAATCTATGCAAATACATGTTTTTCTTAAATTTAGGTAGAGCAAAATAAATAAACAATCTTTGCGAATCGGAAATTGTCTTAAAAATGGCATTCAAATGTTTTTGCATATTTTGGTCGTATATGCATATTTTTACATATTTTGCGTTGTTTAAATTTTTTTATTACATATTTCGCATTATATTGCCTATTTTTGTAATTTGCTAGTTGACAGTTTTTAAACGGTTTTATTTAACTCACCCCGTTTGTTTTATTTATTATTTATTCTTGGGTCAAATTTAGTAATTCAAATTTCACCCTCTTCCTGTCAACCGATTAATCTGAAATTTTGTACGCATGTATAACCCCGATGACAATGCAATATTATGAAAAAAAAATTCCGCTAGGTGGCGCGTGGGTCGCTATATTTACAAAAATTTCATTTATGGTCCGATTTGGCTGAAATTCGGAACATGTATTACTACCTTGAAAAGAAATATTTTCTTAAAAAAAAATTCCGCTAGGTGGAGCTGAGATCGGGGTAATTAAAACTGAAAATCCTAATTATGGACCGATTTGGCTGATATTTAGCATGTGCATTACTTAAATAATTTACAAATGTTTAAAAAATTGGAGCCGCTAGGTGGCGCGTGAGTCGCTCTATTTAAATAAAAATAGGTAAAAAAACTTTTTAAGTTAAACGGTTTTATGTTAAACATACATTGCAAAGTTTAAGACTAAATGGCGTATAATAATAAGATTTAAATTTAGAAAGTGAATCTGTAATTTAGGTATCTGATTAATCCAGCCTGAATCCACCACCCAAGTCAAGATTTTGTATCGTGTTGAGGACTGTGTGGCGTTAGGGTGGCTAAAAATGATACGTCGTTAGCGGTACACCACCCAAGTTAAGGTGAAAGCAAAGAACGTAAATTTTATAAGAAGGGAATGTTCGTTATTTTGGACGAGTTCGATAAAATCTGCTCTGAAATTTCAATCCAGTATGCGCGAGTTGCCTCACACTATTTTTCGCGTCCCGAATTCACTTGACTTTTTTATTTTGGTTTTTCGACGCGAATAATGGTGCTAACAGTCAACAACGAGTTGCCGCAACCCGTGTCAGCTGACACGATCTACCTTATGAGAGTGCCATATAAATGAAAACTCACCAACGACCGAAACATACGAGTACGCAGCCCGTACCGCAGAAATCAACGAGCATTTTGATTTTTGCCGGAAAACGTGTCAGCTGATTGCTTTTGCTCAACGCGGTGTTGCCGAACGAACTTTTTTAGTCACTAAAACATTTGAACGGTATTTTTCATTGTATTATTAAACGAAATCAATGCGAGTGTTAAATGTAATGGAATATATCTTTCTTCATAGGAAAAACAGCTTAAGTTTACTTAAGCGAAATATGGGTTATTAGATAATTGTTTAGCTCATTTATTGAAAATAATTATCATTTATGTATATGTTATTAATTCACATGAAACCATTTTTAATACGTTTATTTTAGTTTCAAATAAACTTAAAATCGAGATTATCCAGTTATAACTTTTTTCGGAGCATAAATTCGCACAGGATGAAATAAAAAAGTTACATAAATGATGTTAGTAACTAGTAATTTACGATAAATAAAAGTAATTTTTATTTCAAAATTATCCCTTTTTACCATTTTTGAATGGGTCAACGGATAGCGGGCCAGCGGATAGTGAACAACTGATATTTTCCGTCATAAAATTCACACAGGCAAACAAAATTGCGACAATGGCAGCTTTTAGAAATTTTTTTGTGTAAGCACGAAATAAAAATTGCGTATGGTTATTCCTTTATTCATTGCCAAAAATGTGTATTTTCTTTTACTTATTTTTCACTTTTCAACAAGAAAATAACAAAATACATCAGAAATGCAACTCTGACTCCTGAGGAGGGATAGGACCCGCCACTCAAAAACCCGTTTTTACACCGCCGTCATTTGTTGTTGCGATAAAAAATTAAGTTCCGCTTCGTATTCGTGTTCATGTGATCAAAACGCGTCGATTGACACCTCACTTCTTGAAAATTTACCAATTTTCACCGTTGTCACCTAAACTAGATAATTACCAAAACTTGGAATACGAAATCGCGCATTTTTTTATTAAAAATTTTCGCCTGTGTCGCTTTTTTCTTAAAGAAAACAATATATTTAAAAATTTAAATTGAGAGTAAACATCGGTACTAAGTTTGGGTATTTAATGCGAAATTTTTGTGTCTTCCGATTATTTCAAATACGGCAACACTCACACGGCTGTTCAAAATAGAAAACAGCTGATTTTTATCTTTTCATACGGGCACGCACTTTGTCTAACTCGGAACGAACTCGGGCTTCGGAAACGGGTCGTCAACTCGTTGTTGACTGTCGGCACCCTAAGTAATAAGAACGAATAAGAATAGAAAATAGAAATCTCTGACTTATGCATGCATACATTTGGCATACATATGTACATATGTATGTATGGACATGCAAATATGTGTACATATGTACATACATATATACGTATGCAAAATTAATTCGGCGCTTATTTTTATTTTTGATATGCGCCTGGTGCATCAAAATTATGAATCAAGGTTTGTTTGGGACTTCTTCCCTCAAACAACGCCTTTTCGTCATCTAGAAGCCTAACTTCAAATAAGTTTAATAAGTTTCAGGATTTTAGATTCACCTCCATAAAATATGCGATTAATCCCGAAAGGGTTTGTCCCGGTATAAATGTAGGCAAATTTTTTCAAAAGTAAAACTTATTACATTATATTAAATTAAATTATATTATATTATATTATATTATATTATATTATATTATATTATATTATATTATATTATATTATATTATATTATATTATATTATATTATATTATATTATATTATATTATATTATATTATATTATATTATATTATATTATATTATATTATATTATATTATATTATATTATATTATATTATATTATATTATATTATATTATATTATATTATATTATATTATATTATATTATATTATATTATATTATATTATATTATATTATATTATATTATATTATATTATATTATATTATATTATATTATATTATATTATATTATATTATATTATATTATATTATATTATATTATATTATATTATATTATATTATATTATATTATATTATATTATATTATATTATATTATATTATATTATATTATATTATATTATATTATATTATATTATATTATATTATATTATATTATATTATATTATATTATATTATATTATATTATATTATATTATATTATATTATATTATATTATATTATATTATATTATATTATATTATATTATATTATATTATATTATATTATATTATATTATATTATATTATATTATATTATATTATATTATATTATATTATATTATATTATATTATATTATATTATATTATATTATATTATATTATATTATATTATATTATATTATATTATATTATATTATATTATATTATATTATATTATATTATATTATATTATATTATATTATTTAAAACTTATTGTATAATCTTTATTTAAATCTTCATGACTGATTTATAAAAATATTTGGAGAAAATACTTAATTTTAATTTAAAAGATTTCACTACAAGATGGAACCGAATCGAATAAACTTTGTTCTAATATACATATACATATAACAATTAACCATTTTTAGAAATTTTCATAACAAAAAATAGCCTTATAGCTTTGAATGAAGGAGATTAAACTACATTTGCAACCGTCGGGATGTAAGCGATTGATCCCGAACACGTCCCGAATTAATCGCATTTCTTTCATACAAAATGTTAAATTCGAGTCTGCCAGTTGGATATAGAAACTTACGTACATGCATACATAAATAATCATAGGCAAAACTGGTTTGCCAAAGAAGTAAGATCGTCATCATTAGAACCAAAAATGCAAAGCATTTACGAATATACCCAACAGCGAAAATGTAGATTATAGAATAGATGATGTTTGCATATATGTACATATACAAACCTCACAAACAAAACCAAACTCAAAAAATAACAAAATTAATATTTGTAAACTCTATACACTTCTTTATGCACATTGTAAATCAGTTTGCATTGTGTACAAATTGTGGTATTGGTCGTTCAAAAGGTGTAATGTGTTAGGCATCTTGGCATTGGGTATATGTCACTAGAACAGAATAGCGAAGAAGCAGATATGTGTGGTGATACAAAAACAAAAGCAGCCAATCGAAGCCCATGTTATTTGTCAACATCGCGAAAAAAAAACCGCGGACACCAACACAATTAAAATTGTCTGTATACCTATGTGGCCTACGTAAGATATGTGCGTAGCTCTATCGCATTTTCTTCTTTGTGCAGCCAGAATGCCCTGTGCGCATAATCAGCATTTGGAAAGACAAAATAAAAATGGAAATCATAATTATTTGATATATTGCTAAATTTAAACACCATAAATTCTGATTTCGATAACATCCATTGTTAGAATGTTCAAAAAATGTATATGATCAATAAATTTGCATATTGTCATAAACAATATATGTATAACAACACGTAATGTATAGAGATAAACATGTTATTATTAATTATATATATATTGTAGAACCACTTAAAACATATATTTAGTTATTATTTAAATAATACTTAATATAAATAATAAGCTAAATATTTTGATTTTGAACATATGTTATGGCTCTTCAAATTTCGCATTGGGTAGAAAAGCAAATGACAAAGAATAAATTGAAACAAAAATGGCGTTAACTTTATTTCGCCACGAAATTACGGATGAAAGAATCAAAACAGAAATTCAACCTGGATTGAAATTTCAGCCAATTTCGTAATTCACTCGCTACATTTTTCGTGAGCGGATTCTCCCTTCTTATAAAATTTACGTTCTTTGATAGAAGTATTATATATATGGTTTGTTGTGTTTGCAATGAAATCAAACGCATGTACAATGTACATACATACCAGAGCTGTAAACTGATTCAATCATTTGCGATTCGAAATCAGTGAATTTGTTTGGTAATGATTCAATTTTTTCATTCTTGTTTCGGAATGCGGTATTGAAAATTTTAACTCAGCACTCATCCAAACGAGACATACATTCAGCATTCAATATTTCCAATCATTGAATTTAACTCAAATGCTCATTCAGTTGATTCAAATCATTAAGTGAATGGATTCCCCATTCAGTTCCAATCATTCAGTACAAATTGTTTGAAACAACCCTCGTTGCTACAGTAACGAGCAGTTATTTATTGTTTGATAGGCAAGAGGGGATTTCAAAACAAAGGGGTGGGGACGAAAATTTGAGCGAGCTGTGCCTGTATTAGTGAGCACAAATTGTTTGAAACAACCCTCGTTGCTACAGTAACGATCAGTTGTTTATTGTTTGATAGGCAAGAGGGGATTTCAAAATAAAGGGGTGGGGACGAAAATTTGAGCGAGTTGTGCCTGTATTAGTGAGCACAATGAGGGAAAAATTATTCAGTAATTGACAACTGAATTTTTTTTGTTGCTCACAAAATTTTCCATTAACCCTATGCGGTCTAATATTCGCTTCACTCCCTACTATTTATCAAAAAAGCTTTAAAGACATAAAAGTAGGTAACATACGTAAGTGTAGATAAATTCACAAAAATCTTCCATTTTCGATTAGATTTTTTACTAATGAATTCATTTTTTATCATAGTATAGATCTTTCCACCTCGCTGTACATATTATAGAAACATCTCGAGAACCTCACATAAGAAAGTTACGGTTAAAGTCAATAGGCTGTTTAAAATTCTAGAAATGGATACAATGGATGTGAACCTAGAATCATTAAAACCTTAAGTTGTGATGGGAATCACTTGATTTGAATAGACTTTTGAATGTAGGAAAAACCCAAATCGAACGATCTTCGCGACCTACAAACCGTACACACGTAAATGTTCGGGACCCCTTCTTCGTTTTTTGCTTCGTTGAACTAATTCACACTAAACTTTATTTTAGATATAAATAATAAAACTTTAATGGGTTAATTTTCTGTATCTCATGAATTATTACCAGGGATGCCAACTTTCAGTTTCAATTTAAAAATTTTTTCGGTGGATTTTGTTTAAATTTATTTAAAAATAATTTCACGCTTAAATTGCTTATAAAATATTTAAGTAAATAAATTCTATGAAGCAGTAAAATGATCCATAAACTTCTTAATATTATAAATGGTTTAATAGCTAATTTATGTCTCTGGTCCCTGAAAATATTCAAAGGTTTGGCGTTGAAATTATTTTTATTTTCTTCTGCTCTCCTCATTTAGTAAGTTATTTTATTTATTAATTTTACACAAAACCAATTCAGCTTCCAAACATGTTAATTACTCATTTATCCTATTTTTCATATCTTAAGAATATTCTTATATCGCTAGAGAACTTACATATAAAATTTAGTTGAGATATCTCAACTTACGGTACCGACAGACGATTTCATATTTCGTCGTACCATACGAAAACTAGCACATTTAAAATTTCTGACGAAAGCTGGCAAATAAAAAATTGTGTACGAAAAGTAGCACATTTGACTTCGGCTGATGAAGAGTAGGACTTTACATTTTTGGCGTATGGTACGACGATTTATTCTGAGCATTTTGATTTGTACATTCATATATGTATTCTAATTCGCATATACCCTTGTAATGCACTGCCAGGAGATCAAATTTAGTATATTTTCACATATATAATCAACAATAGTAAAACAAAAAAAATACCCAAAATTGATATCTGCAATCAGTAGCTGTGGCAACTCTTACTCAGAAGTTTTTACATTTCAAAAAACCACCCCATTTTACTATTTAAATTTTAAAAACTCTCAGTTTTGTCAAAATGAAGTGCACTGTGTGCAATATCAAATAAATTGTGTAGTCCACAATTTTATTATGCATATCACTTTAAAATAAGAAGTTGGAGGAGAAAATAAAATATCAACAAAACTCATGCACATACATATTATCGTATGATTAACACAGGGAAGAAACTAACAACAAATTTCGAAGGCAGGCAATGGCTCAGCGGTTAAAGCTGTAGTAACTGTACTGCAGATGTCGCAAGTAGAGGGATCTAAGGTGAAACAGCTGTAGTTACATCCATGCTTAATAATTGGTTGCTAGTTTCTAAAAAATAAAAAATATAACATGGGCCTGTGCTCGTTAAATAAATAAATAATCGGTTGATACCGATAGCTTTATGACTACCGTTACTATTACTGAATCACTAATTAAATACATATATTGTTTCCAATAAGTTTGGTTGATCAGCTATTTTATAACGGTACTGTTAACGCATCACTAATTTAAGCTTTATGCCGAGCTCCTCTCCCAATTCGAGGTGTGCCCCTTAACTTTTGTTTTTCTTAACAATTAGGTGGACCTACAGTTTTATGCCGGCTCCGAACGGCGAATGCATTTTTTGAGAAGCTTTTGATGACAGAAATACACTCGGAGAATATGCCGCCCACTGCCGAGAGGTGACCGCTATTTCTAAAAACCCAATAATTGCGCTTTAATCAATTAGAAATTTTTTTTTTAGTATTTGTCCGGACTGGGTTTTGAATCCGAGACCTTTCGTATAGCAGGCGAGCATTTTACCCACTGTACCATAGCGGCCACTTGGTGTTATACAAAATGTGCATTAATTAAAATAAAATAAAATTAGTAAATTTTAATAAAAAATTAAGCTGAGGAATCTACTTTCTGATACCAATGTAGGAGATATTATGCGAATAGCTGTAGCAAAGAAAATATCTCCTAATAAAGAGGAGCTAAAGAAAGAAAGGTAACGGAAATGACATTTTTAATGTTTATTTCCTGCCATGATATTTCATTATTCTTTGAATTTCGTTAATATACATATAAAATGTATCTATTAAAATCAGTTCATTCCAGATATGAATTAACAAAATATTTTTATTTTCAAATAAAAAATGTTTAAATTATATTAACAATATTTTATTGATTTTGTCACACTGTGCTCATTCTTATATCTATGACACAAATATGTACTACTAAGCACGTACGTATTCGGGGGTTTTCTGGGGGTTCCATCTCCCTCAGAAATTTAGGGATTTCCACATTAATTTTTAATACTACTGAAAATTGAATGTGGTGCTTTATTATGCCCCGATTTCTGTACCTTTTTTACGAAGAAGTTTTTTCCATAATTTTGTTTTATTTTTCATTTTATAAGGAATTTTTCCTTGTATATTTACAAATATAAATTTTTCTTCGATATTTAAATTTTTAACTGTGGTTTTGGGTACATATTTACTTATATTCAGCCATCGTTCAAACATTTACTTATGCATTCAAATATGTATAAATATGGTGAACATAAATATTCGAAAAAAATCAAGGCCCCCCTGAAATATTTTTTTGGTGGCCTTATTTGGTTTTTGAAGTTTGACTATAAAAATTTTTTTTGGGAGTCAAGCAAACATATAATCTTTAAATACCCACCTGTGGGATTCCATTGCAAGGGAAAACTACAACATATCGACGGCTGAGAATAAGATCGCCCTATTTCAAAAATTGTTTCAAAAATGCCCTATTCCAAAAATTGTTTGAATAAAGTCCTTTTTTAAATTTTGCTAAGATATTCACGTATACAGTATATTGACCAATATTTGAGGATGGTAAATATTTTAATCGATTTTAATATTTTAAATGATTTCTCATATAGCCTTAAATTTTACAACTCCCTTTATCATGTCGGTAAGTATATTTTCGTTTTCTCAATTTCTTTTTCCACTTATTAGATAGATAAATTTATGAAGTTATCTGCAATTTAATCTTTCGCTCGCATATTGTCTTTTAGTTATGGTTTCATTTTTTGTTCAAATCGAAATAAAAAGTTAGAAAAATTAACAATAGCTACCTCCAATATTACCTTTTATAATACATATACATATGTATGTACATATTTATGTACACTGTGAATAAATCAGCTAGACATTTCTCCATACATGTATTTAAGTATGTAGTCCTTCCTTGTTATTAAATTCCACAGGCGGGTATCTAATATCTCCTTATTCCTGAACTGAAATTCCGTTCTAAAAAAATAAAAAATATTTTTTAAACTTCAAAAGAAGTAGCCAATGGCGTACAGGCTGAGATACAAAAGGAATGCCCATTTTTTTAGAAATAATACTCCATTTTCTATGGTATTCCCCAATAATCTCCACTATCATACGAAATATCTGGATTTTCATTTTCTAAAAAATAAATTCATTTATCGTCGGTGATACTGCAAACCGTGCTATGTCGCCGTAACTAATTTTTTTTGGAGGAATAAAAAACTTTATATATTTTTACTCTTCGTGATTTTTTTCACATTCTTATAGTATATAAGAAGCAAAGTTATATATGAAAGCAAAATCTATGTGATTGGCAAAAGAGTAAACACGTTATTTTCGTGTGTTCAGCAAGAAGTGAAAAGTGACATGGAACGTATTGCAGTATCACCGACGTTATGTAACTAATGCAACATTTGAAATATGTATATACATACATAGTAAACAAATAAAATCACAATAAACAAAATTCAATGACAAAATGTATCTACAATATTTTTCATATATTTTTCTTCAGGAAGAAAACTTTACCAACCGTAATTTTCTCCAACTAATTTGTGAAATATTGATTTTATGTCGTACTATCAAGGCCCGGTTATACTTGCATCGCATAGCAAAGCAGGACAGAGCATAACATATAGCGCATAGAGCTGATTATACTTCGCATAGCCGTGCAACTATGGTTCAATAATAAAGATTTTCGCATCCCCACATTCGTACATACATACATACACACTCCATGTAAATTGTTTGTGTATTCTGTAGTGCTTCTGCCAAAATCATAGTTCGCCTTTGTATAAATCAGGGACCCAACCAGTTATGACTTTTATGATAAAAGTTACGATCAAAAAGTTATTTTTTGACTCTAATTTTTTTCGGCAGACTTTAACTGTTAAAAGTTGACTTTTATTTTTTCAGTCAAATAATAGTTAAAATGTGACTTTTATTTTTTCCGGCAAAAATAAAAGAAAATTTGAAATTACAAAGAGACCGTTAGCCCAACTAGGGTAAATTTGGTATCAGTGGACTCGTCGTAAGTCCTAGATTCCAACGACATATAATACATGTATATACATACAATTATATACATATATTATGACCAAAGATGTAATTTATGTTATTGTATCGCACGTTTTATGCAATAGGGATTTAACTCAAAAAAGTTTTTTTTTGGGAAAACGCAAATAAAGTTTTATAATTTCAAATAGTTTCCTTCTACGGCTAACTACAAAATCACTTCTATTTCCGCCATTTTTATCTTTTTGAGTATTTTATAAGACTAGACTCAAAGGCACTAACCAGTTATTGAAATATATGGCAAAATCCCAGAAATCGAAAATTTCGAGTTAAATCCCTATTGCATAAAACGGGCGGTATGATGAAAATATCAAGCACTTCTTAGAAAAAAAACTGCCAAAAATCAAAACGATTTCCCAGAAAGCTAAAAGTTACTCTTTGTTAGGCTAGAATTATTTGGTCTATAAGACTGTATACTCAGAAGTTTTCTAAAAAATAAAAAAAAATTATACAAATATATACATATATTATGACTAGGGAAGCTAAAAATATGCACGAAAAATTTCAAAATATGCATGCTAGTATGCCCGAAAAATAACTGAAATATGCTCGTAAATTGACATAAGTTTGTCATAAGCACCATTATTAAAATAAGAAAAGTAGAAAAAAGGCAAAAATCAGCTGTTTAGTAAGTTAACCTGTATAAATTAGCCTTGCGTGGAACCCTTCGCACACTCACATATTCGTGTTGCCAAATGTCAAATCGCATAGCACATAACACAGAAATCAAATTTCGTATGTGACAGTTCTTGTGCGCTGCTCTGCTATGCAAATATAACCGGACCTTCAATCATAAATACCATATTTGCTATAAATTTGGCAAGCTTATACAATAAAATATTTTTTTTTTATTCCGAAGTTCAAACTTCACTACAGGTTTGAAAGCAAAATTAATTTAAATTGTTATATACACGCTTTAACCAATTTCAAACAAATATCCACACGAAAAAATCTATCCCTAAATGTTTCCGAAAATCCCTTAAAATGGGTGGAGTCTCCATATCTGGCAACCTAGAGTAAAGCTCTGCCATGCTCTCTTATTTACAAACACATATGCAAAAGAAACATATAAGTACACGACTGTTTCTTACCCCTCGGTTCAAATTTTGTTCCCCTAACCTCTATATCTTGGCTTGGCCCCTCTGCTATTGAATTAAAAAAACTGATTCAATTCATCCCATTCACATTCACATTCCCTACTGAATGGTTTCCCCGCATTCAAAATCACACTCATTGAATTTTTTATTGGAAATTTACAATCCTTTTGAAAAAGGATTTCAATATTTAGAATCAGGCACTCACTTTTTTGAAAAGAATTATGAATGAATGAAATCGACATTGATTCAATCAGTTTACAGCTCTGATACATACGTATGCAGAGCAAGAACTGGTTTTGTGTTTTGTGTAACACATATATATAATACTTCTATATTGCTAGTATTCACTTGTTTTGTTCGTCAAACATCACAGTAACGATATACTGTTAGAAAGGGAAGCAAGATTCCATGGGCGCCGTTAAACTTTTGTTTCCAAAAACAAGGGGAACCACAGAAAAATGTTGATACTATGAAATAGGTATTTTATTTAACAAAGATAAGTCCGAATTTTATTAATTTGTACATATGTATGTACATATATATGTGTGTACATACCCAAGAAACATTTTAGTTGGAAATTGATTTGAGGTCGAATGGATATTCAACTCGTTTCCCAATTCAAATTAGATTCAAATGAAAAAATATTACTTACTAATAATTTTACTTGTGCATATTGGGTATACATACATGAATAAAATGAAATAAAAATGAAATTCCAAAGAGCGTTCATTGGACGTTCACGAGCATGTAGGTATGCATGTTATTTGGTTGTGAAATGCGTTGAAATAATAAATACATTATTTTGTTTTCGAAAGATTGGCATTTCATTGTTTAATCTACTGCTTTGTGTTTTTATAACGATCATGAAAATTTTATATGAAGGGAATAACGACCCCTTTTAAACCCCCTTCTGTTTTTTTTTTTGTAATGCTACTACAATTTTACAAATGTGTATGTGACATATATTCACATACACGACTTTTGCTTGTGTTGACGCATGCGCACAAATTACATATGCAGTCAGAACCGAGTTCATGAATAGCGTAAATGAAACACATTGATTAGATAGATTGTTAGCAATATAGAAGTATTACATATATGGTGTAACAAGATTTCTGTTTTGTCGTTGCTGTGTTTGCAATAAAAACAATCGCATGTACATACATATGTATGCAAAGCAAGAACTGGTTTTGTTTGTAATTCATTTAATAGTAAGTGCTGAATCAACGAAAAGGAACCCTAATTACATTTTTATACAATGTTTTGTAAACGTGAGGTGAAAAAAATTTCTCTAAAAATAAAAAAAAAATAAAAAAAAAATTAAAAAAAAAAAAAAAAAATGCGCCACTCGGGACTCGAACCTGAGCTGTTTGGTCCGTAGGCAGCATACCTCACCATTACGCTACAAACGTATTCTGAGCTTTATTGTCTAAATTCGAATTTATTCAATCAGGTTTCTTTTTTACAAGCTTTTATTTAACTTCATTTTTTGTTCTTTTCAAATGCTTCACCTCAACTTCTCTTCACTTTCTGATTGTAAAATATAACAAAACGTTTGGGAAATTTTGTATTTCCAAACTAGTTTGGAAAACCTTGAATAAAAGGGTTTGGAAAATATTGCATAATAAGCTAGTTTACTTCACTGCATATTGGGATTTTTGGTAGAAGTTATAAATACATATGTATGTAGATCTATTTCGGAGAACACCACATCCCATCATTATTTATTTTTAATTTGTTTTGCATATAGTTTGTATGTAGCCTTAAAACTTACATATTAAGTCTCTTACTTCGAAACTGAATATTTCACAGCTATGAAAATTTTGGGAGTTGATGCATGTTATAATAAATTGTTGATTTCCATAAAAAAGCTGAAATCGATAACTTTGTTGGATACACTTTTATGGCAGTTAGGACTCGATATATGTATATACATATTGTCAACCTTTACACCAGGGAAATTTCAACACCGTCGCGGTTCTTGCAGTGATACTGCAGGAGAGACCTTCAACTGTCTGTAAAAATAAAGCAAAATTTGCCCTCACGCTATTTTATTAATTTCCTGAATTACTTACTTGATACAATTATTTCATCAGGCGTAAAAAATTCGATTCGGCCATTTAATTACTCCTTCGCATTGTACTTTTAGAAAAATTTTGTTTATTTATTTTGACTTTTTTTCTGAAAATTTGTTCTTAATATTTTTTTGGTTTTGATTTCAAACCAAAAAAAGCTTTGATAGTAATATACATTGAGAAAGAGAAAGCTTTTTATTCTTTTCAGGATTTGTTTTTAAACCATAAATGATTAAACTTCTTTAGAGAGAATTTTAATACTTTTCAAGGCTTTATTTTGAAACTATTTTGGAATAAATAAAATTGTAAAACTTCTCATAGTTTAAAAATAAGACTTTTTGGCATTAAAATTCAAATTTAATTCCAAGAATGATTAAACTAAGTACCAAATGATATTAGAAATAAACTATCATTTTTTACTGTGCAATGATTTTGCAAAAATTTTCAAAATACAGTTTATAAATTTTGCATTGAATCTTGACTCATAATTTTTGACAAAATTAGTTACAATAATTTTACGGAATAAGAAATTGGTGAAAGTTGCAAAAAATAAAGTTGGCCAATACATAAGTTCGGCACTTTGAATTGCACTTGGAGCTTTCCGAAATTACAAAGTTGTGTAGCATATGTTCGTTTAGCATTTTTCAAAAAATTGTACTGATAACAAGAAATGTTCATTTTGTGAAAACAGTGAGCAGTTTCAATTAACAAGTACTGTAAACAGTACTATTCAGGACCTGGTTAACTAGGTTTTGATGAATCAGAATAAGTTTCAGAAAAGTTAGAGAACATTTAAATTTATGATGTATGGATCTGGATATCTGTTTCAGGAAATATGTTTATCTTAGCGAAAAATGTATGCGAATGCAAACCAAAATTAAAAACCCCCCAAGGCTAATTCTTGCGCACGGCCCTGGATGTACTTACTAATAATACTGTGCAAAAGCTAAGCGTAAGACTATAATGCTTTGTTATAAATAAGAATCAGTAGAAATAAGTATTTCAAGAAAAAATGTAATTTGAAATTTGAGAAAACTAAAAAAAAAAAAAACAAAAAAATCACTCAAATTGTTAACTTCTCAACCACAGTTTTATAAAACTTTTGATCATTTTAAGTTGCATAAATATTGCACAATACTGTTGCTTACAGCGTATGCTTTGAATTTTTATGAAGTTTCACTTATAACACACAATACCGCAACCGGATGAAGAATGGCAGCTTAAAAAAAAAAACAAGAATAAAGAAGAGGCACAATACTTTTGTTTGGTAAGGTTCAAATTCAAATAGGAATAGTCCATTAAGTATTTGAATTGCGATTTGAAATTACTGATGAAGCGTGGAGTACATATGTAGGTATGTATGTATGTATTTTTTATACTGCATGGAGTATGAATGTATGTAAGTATTTTGATGTAGGAATTGCCGCAGTAACAGCAGCTTATCCACTTCCCATTTATGATTTTCTGTTTGCGGGTGTTTTTGTGCGCGCTCTAACCACGAGCTGCATGTTTGATTAGAACTCAAAAACGCATAAAACCAATGAATTAAGTGTGTGTGTGTCCATTAATAAATTTCTATTTTGAATAAATGCATGTTTGTAGATATATGTAGCTCTACCTGACGTTCAAAGAGCAAGTGCGTACGGAAACAGATAAAAAATTATTTATCACTAAAAATACTATTAAGTATGTGTGTATATGTAGTATGTGCAGTAGTTGAAGGGATTTCCTTCCGAAAACTGAAAAAATTTAAGTAATTATGTAAACCAAAATGTTTTATCGCCCTTGAGTTTATGAATGATGATACATGTGTGTAGGTACTTATGTACATACATACATACATATATATCCTGCAGGTAAATAAAGGATGGTCCCGAAAAGCGACATTCTAGACTCTAGAGCTAGAGAGTTCACAACTGGCTCAGAACTGGTTCTAAAGGGATGCAGAGCGGGACACTTTATTATTATCACTTCATGAAAAATTTATGTTTACAGCCATTACTTTAAAGTTGAGCAAAAAAAAAAAAATTATGCACTTTACATTAATGTCCCGCTTTGCTGTCTTTTGCTGGAGAGTACGAAATGGAACGTACACATAACCAAAGTAATATTATTTGGCATTTGTAGGTGAATGGGGATAATTCCACCTTTTGTATGGTTAAGTTTCAAAAAACTTGGTATTTTATAATATAATTGCCACTTCGTAGAACATCGCCGTGTAAAAGAAGGCAGTTGAAAGCACTGCGTTGAGATAGAACGAGAACCTCCATTAGCCTGGAACCAGCGCGATTTGCTACAGGGTATGTATGAATGCATGTATGTATGTTTTTTGAAGTTGAAGAACCTCTAAAGAAACATTTGTGTATGTAGTCATAAAGTCATCGATACCCTGCAAAAAACTGTGCGATTAATCCCGAAAGAGATTTGACCTGGGTTGATTTCTTTCGGGAACAATCGGCCCACAATTAGTCTCCGATTGCTCCAGTACGGGTATAATTGTAGACCAATTGTTCCCGAACTGGTATAAATGTAGATTAATCGCATTCATCTCGAACGGGAACAAATCTAGATTGATTAAATGTAGAAATTTTGAAAAAATATTCAATGTGCATATGTATTTAAAAAATTATATAACAACAGGTAAAGCTAATTGAACACCCTCTCTTTTAATACCAATGATGAATAATAATTTTAACAAAATGTTACCAAAAATCAATTACTTACACTTGCATTATACACTCAGAACTGACAATTTATTTAAAAAAATTTTAATTTATTGAATAATTTTTTTACAAAAGTAAAACTTAAGTACATAATGTATAATCTTTATTTAAACAGGCATAAACATTTATAATTTTTACAGATTTTTATAAAAAAATAGCCTTGGCTAACAACTTTAAAAAATTCCTTACATGTCTTTTACTCTCGCATAATGCATTCTCAAAACTTAAAATATTTGGAGAAAATACTTAATTTTTTTTTTAAAGATTTCACTACAAGATGAAAGCTAATCGAATAAAATTTCTTCTAATATATAAGTATAACAATTTACAATTTTTAGACATTTTCATAAAAAATAGCCTTGGCTTACAACTTTGGATGAAAGCGATTAATCTACATTTGTACCCGTTCGGGTATGCAAATTGAACAATTAGTCTCTTCATAGGACATGCTCGAACAAATGCGATCAATTCGCTCCATATAAAGGGATAAAAAATTAGTTAAGTAGTCGTCCCGGATTAATCGCATTTTTTGCAGGGTAGCATTTACCGGGGACCCACACTTTTGAAGTAGCAGTAGTGACCCAATATCCAGTACTAATTTGAATTCTGCTCTAGGCAGTTTCAGAAGGTTTTTGTCCATTTGGTTCATTATAAACTGAGTTTAAATTAATAAAAGGGTTTCCCAAAGATGATTATCTAAATGAAAGCACTCAAATGTAGATTAATATCGCTTAACAATTTTCCTTTTAAGCATAGATACAAGTACAAATATTCAGATACTTATTCACTTAGGAAATGCAAGCGCGCTGTTAAACCCTCAAAATCAAGTCATCAAAGCCACAAATTCTATTTGAAAAGTTAACATTTTGTGCTCTATGCAACAAATCCACTCAAATAGAAAAACGTATGTATGTATACAAATCTCCAGCCGGTTAACCCAATACATAAGGGTTGCAACAAACTAAAACAAAAGCAAAACAAAAAGAAAAAAAACTAGAAAGACAATCTACGCTACACAAATAAGATTCCACGCTGGAAAGGAAAACACCCTTTTTGTGTAAGCATCCATTGATTTTTAACCCTCGAGTACTCGCGCCTCGTAGAGTAACACGGATTCTCGCGCATGAGCATTTTGCTCACTCGCTCTTGTAATGTAATTTTTCAATGCATTTACATTGTTCATCATTTCCTTTTTTGTCGTAGAAATATTACTAACTAATTGGTTTAGAAGTGGCATATTTATTTAAGGAATTCACCTTTTAAAATTTTATTAAATCAATTGAATAAAACATAAATTTGTTATTTCACATTTCACACATAGTACATTAACAAAATTATTTATTGTAAAAAAAATAACCAAATAAAATTAGAAAATCAGTCTGCGTTATGATTCACATTAAGGTTGCTTTCGAAGAAAAATAAGCACGTATATCTTACATGTTCCATGCAGAGTAATTTTGCTCATAAAGTTCACCCTCTGTTTTGAACGCCTATTATTACTCCTGAGGCATAGCTCGCAAAGGCCAGGCTTTTTAGTATACTCACTTATGTTGTCCTTTTCTCCAAACTATCGGCGGATTGTTCGGAGGTAGTGTTGTGATCACTTTTTTCTGTTCCGCCATCACTCTGTGGAAATAATTCATTTTCGTCATTGTGTAAGCCTTCGTCATATAACACTTCTTCCAACCAAGAAGCAAGTTTTGAAGAGGCCCTGCCACAATGACGTCTGCGTTCCATTTCAACAGTACTAGCAAATACAAATGAAAATATGGTAAAAATAATAAATACCAGCGTTAAACCCTAGGTTTCCAACAAAAAAATTAAACATAAAATACTTACATCGTTTCTCGCGCAATGAGCAAAATGCCGCTTTCAAAAAACAATCTCCCATCTGAAGCTGTGATGGTGCACTAACAGAAAGAAATATTCGTTAAAGTGTGAATCACAACCACTTGCGAAGGTACTCAACACATCAAGTGCCACAAATCCATAGAACATAGAAATTTCGCGAAATAAAAAATTGCTTGAGCAAAATGCTCATAGCGCGAGTGCTCGAGGGTTAAAAGTTTTTGCTTTTATACTTAATCCGTTTTTTTTTTGTTTTTTTGTGCTCTGCATTCTTGCGCAATCTAAAAAGTCATGAATACACAGGGCTCGACATGTTATACAATTGCACAGGTAGCAACAGTCGACCGGCAAGAGAAGAAAGCACAACCAACTGTGCCCACGATGGCGATGACGACAGCAAAAGCGGCGACGACACGCGACAATGCCGGTATGACGTCGTTAAGGAAAATAAAAGCATAAGTGAAGTAAGTAATTATGTAATTTCTAAATGGAATACAATTGAAAACGGCAGATAACACTGGATCACAAAATGAAATTTTTTGTCTGTACTTTGGACGTGACTATCCTATCTATATGTAAAATCGGTCTCTGATTCCGAAAATCGGGTTCATTTTTAATTCTATGGGAAGGTTTTTGAGATATCGGCAATTTACCGTTATTTGGCCAATGGGTCCACTTAATCCAGTATATCTCTTTAACACAGTGAGTTATCTTCCTTAGGGTGACACCAAACGAAAGAAAATTAAATTTCCTTTTTACGGTTCCTATAACATTTTTCTCTAACTCGTATAGTTTCTGAAATATTGACGATTAAATTTGAATTTTTTCGATTTTTTACGATTTTTTGAAGAAAAAATTGACTTTGTCAGACAATATCTTTAAAACCAATGTCTTCACCTTCGGTTTTACTCTTTTACGTGAAGCTCCATTCTATTGGGAAAAAGATAAGCTATCAACGAAGAAAATCCATGGTAAAATGGAAAAGTTATAGGCGATCAAGTAAATACAGCCAAGTCGCGCAGTGCCTCTGCACGGGTATATTCTATGCATGTTATACCCGTAAACGCGTTTGTATCTACTGCGCTGCCAATGTGCTGCTACTGCAGATGTGTAGGTATTGGTACAATATGCATAGAATGTACCCGTGCAGAGGCATTGCGCGACTTGGTTGTATTTACTTGATCGCCTATAACTTTTCCAGTTTACCATGGATTTTCTTCGTTGATAGCTTATTTTTTTGGAAATGGAATGGAGCTTCACGCAAAGGAGTAAAACCGAAGGTGAAATCATTGGTTTTAAAGATATTGCCTGACAAAGTAAATTTTTTCTTCAAAAAATCGTAAAAAATCGAAAAAATTCAAATTTAATCGTCAATATTTCAGAAACTATAAGAACTAGAGAAAAATGTTATAGGAGCCGTGAAAAGGAAATTTAATTTTCTTTCGTTTGGTGTGACCCGGTAAATTGCCGATATTTCAAAAACCTTCCCATAGAATTAAAAATGAACCCGATTTTCGGAATCAGCGACCGATTTTACATATAGAAAGGATGGTCGCGTTCAGAGTATTTTTTGGCTGTAGAGCAGTGTAATAGAAGAAAATGCTGCGGACATGCTGTTCTTGTTTCTTATGGAGCACGAGAGTATGAATGCGCCACTTTGGTGAGGTTGAGGCATGGTTCAATAATACAGGTTTTCGCATCTCGACATTAGTACGTACATATATACACAACACTTCATGTAAATTGTTTGTGTATTCTGTGGTGCCTCTGTCAAAATCATAGTCCGCCATTGTAGATATCCTTTTGCGCCATGCTCAAAATTGACATAAGTTTGAGATAAGCACCATTATTAAACTAAAAGAGTAGAAAAAAGTTAAAAATCAGCTGTTTAGTAAGTTAACCTGTATAAATTAGCCTTGGGTTGAAGGGTCAAGGAGAGAAAGGAGAGCAAGGACAGCATAGTCAAGTGGACTGGTGTCAATTGTGTGTAGTAATGTAAGCAAAGCAGAGATCGAATTTTCAAGTAGTGTAGAATTTCAAGCCAACAAACCATCAAACCCAACAAGACACACTGCAAATACTTAAACTAAAGAAATAAAAGACATTTTAAGACAAAAGCAGGCAAAGTGGCGAAGAAGGCAAAACAAATAATAGTTAACTATTCACTTGCCACAATTTGTAACGTCAGAAAGATAGGAAGAGAAAATAAGGGAGTGACCGGGGATCGAAAAAGAGTGGGACTGTGGAGAGCGAATGAAAATGGAAAACAAATTAGAACAAACCTTTTATGAGCAGAAAACAAAATGAAAATCAGTAAATGGTTACATTAGCCATGGGTAATGGCGCAATTTTTTTGGCGCTGATACAATAACGCCAGCGCCAACCGTGGCGCTAACTCACGGTACTGGCGCAATAACACCTTTAGCGCAATTGTCATCGAATAATCGATAAATAACATTTTTTCGCTTGTTACTGTTTACCATCCCCGTTTTATTTTGGCGCAATTCTGCTTACATATACGAGGGCGCAATTAATTTTAATTTTCATAATCATTTGGAAAAATATTCCGCATATATGTGAAAATATGCTGGAAATTAGAGTCACTTAGATCACTATCAAGCACACATAATTGTGACGTTGTCATACGTATACATATACTATGATGCTGTTATTGGCGTTGTGGTTGCGCCATTTTACACTAGCGCTATATTGGAGCTGGTGTTAGCGCGCGAAATTGAGTCAGTGTTATATTGCAATAGCGCATCATTGAGTTGGCGCTATATTGAGTTGGCGCTATATTGAGTTGGCGCATTTCCCAAATCGGAGTTAGCGCAATAACACCAGGGTTGGTGTCAGCGCAGTGTTACCCATGCCTAGGTTACATTAAGACCAAGTCACACTAACAGCAGGTCCTGCACGGCGACAGAAGGACAGCCATCCAGCGCCAAAAAGGCTTTGGGCGTTAGCCCCATATCATACGGCGCATGGGCTGAACAAGTAGGTCTACTGTCTGCTATAAAACTAACGCTAACAACGCTGTTACTTACATATACACACATACAGCAAAAAAAGAGGAAAGAAGCCAAATTGAAACACAATAAGTGAATATTTTAAAAATATAAATACACGCGCGCCATCTGTTAGAACATAGCGGTGGTTATAAACTAATCTCATTAGTAAAATGTGTTGCATATATTTAGACAGCAGCTAGAAATTACATACATACATACATACATACATACAGGTGAAACTAATAAAAGCGTGTTAAAAAAGGCAATTGACGCTAGTCCAAGCGAAAAGTTGCAAAAAGGCAAACGACATCATGCACGAAGTGCGGTGAGGAACGGCGATACATAGTAGTATTTACTAGTAGTAAAATTTGCATATTGCACTGAGAGAGTGTATCGACAAACTGAGGTGAGATGAGTTTACGTTAGCCGGCGTAGGGCACGCAGCATGCGGCACGTGGGGGAGTGTGGCGTTTGAATTTGAATAGCCTAAAGGCGGAAATGCAAATAAGAAAGAAAAATCAAGCAGCAGCTCAACTGAAGTCAATAGTTACACATTTCGAATGAAACCAAATGCAAATAATTCAGACTACAACGCGCATATGCATATTTACAATTTTTTGCAATGCCGCAAAATTTAGAGGAGGTGTTGAAAAAAATACTGTAAGAGCACAGTTAAGAATCAGCGAAATATGCTTCCCTTATGACGGACCCTTACATGCAAAATCGCAATAAACTTAACCAGTAATAACACATTTTAAATAAAATCGTTTACATAATTTGAATTTTTATTGAATGCAAAAATTTTTAAATCAAGAATACATTTTAATACAATGTTTAAAAATCTATAGCATACTTTTAGGCGCTTTTTACAACAGTTTATTAACTCAGTGATAACTTTTAAATACAATCTTGTTATTTTAATTCTATATGAATTTAAATTCGATTAAAAAAACAATATTCAAAAATATAAAGCATACTTTTAGGCGCGCTGTGTTTTTTTTACAATATATTAACTTAGTGACAGTTTTTAAATAAAATCGTTTAATTTGAATGCAAATTAAATATAAAGTTAGTAAATAAAAAATAAAATCGATTACAAAACAATATTCAAAAATCTAAAGCATACTTTTATGCGCTTCTTTGACATTAAACCCCTTTCATTCAGTTACAGTTGGGGATTTCAACCTATTTCGGGCTACTGCTAGGGGCTTAAAAGATACTATTCAAATATTTCACTGCAAAATCGCTGCAAATTCGAATTCAACTTTGAAATATAACGTTCCCAGGATATCTAGTCGGTTATGCGGTTATGAAGCTTAAACGGCGATATTCATTTTATTGCTGCTGTCATACTTCTTTGTATTATTGTAATCTTATATGTATACTCAATTGTTATTGTTGTTTGTTTTTATTGTTGATCATGGCTGTTTGCTGGTTTTATTATGGCCATTGTTGTCATTTGCAGAACGTATTAAAAATTGGAGCCAACCCTGCAGACAACGGAACTAATCCATACACGCATGTATAAACCAGTCGCTTGTGGCAATAAAGTAGTGCCTAAACTGCCACATTTCATATAAAAAAAATTGGTCCAATTAACATTGCGATGTCCTAGGACAGGACCACTATCAAACTGCTATTTATTTCAAATTAAAATATTCCTTAAATTACTAATTTCTCTTATACCATGTCTCCACATAACGTGTTTCGCTCTTTTTTTGTGCACTCGCTCTCTCAATCTTGTTTCGACCTCAAAACGAGTGCCGAAACTCGCCAATTTCCATACAAATTTCTGAGAGCTAGTGAAGATTGAAACACTTGTTTCGTTCTCAATCCTCGTGCCAAACGCGATGATATCGATGCCTTCGCTAATTTTGTATCGAAAATCTATCAAAATCTCACACAGACCAAAACAAAAACGCAAAAATAAGCAAACATACAAACATTTAAGAAGAACAAGAAAGAGAAATGTTAAACTGAATAACGATCAGCCACGTGGAGACAGGTTATTTAGCGAGATGTTTCCCTAGATGCTTCGCTGGCGAATCAAGTTATGTGGAGACGGGCTTTTAGATATACGTATGTACGAATGAAAGGCAATAAAACAATGATTATAAATAAATATTACAAAATTAAAATAAAATAATTTAACAGTAAGAAAATTACAAATGAAAATTGCATATGCTCATAGGTGGTTTCTGAATTGGTTTGCTGTAGCTGGTTTGTAAACTAGTTTGATGCAATCGAGAGACAGGCCAGTGGTCCGCTCTCGATTGCATCAAACTAGTTTATAAACTAACTTGCAGTGGCCACTTTTACTTGTTATACAAACATGGAGGAGCTAGTCCTCTCCTAGGACATTGCAATGTTAATTGGACCAATTTTTCTATATGAAATTTTTCTAGTTTTGGGCTAGTTTGTTGTGACACTGTAGGGTGATCGTCAAAACGAGCAATGGTCGTGAAAAAACGAGCGATGGTCGTAGCAAAATACTATAGTGTACCTGCATGGCACTAGCCCAATGATTAAATACATGTGACAAGCTTGTAGCTAGTTGACTTTGGCACAAATGTACCAAGTAGTCCAATAATGATAGCAAGAGAGATACCAAGCTTATGTGGTAAGAAATTGATTAAGAGTGATTTAGATATGTATGAATATAAATACTTTTTTATATGCTAAAAGTTTGTATTTATGTATAAATGCAGGTTTATTGTTTTGATTGGAATATTGAGCAATTTGCTAAGCTTTTTTGAACACCTGTCTTGCGGTTTTAAAACATTTAATTATTTTGACCTG
The DNA here is from genome assembly GCA_960531455.1 of Urophora cardui. Classification (NCBI taxonomy): domain Eukaryota; kingdom Metazoa; phylum Arthropoda; class Insecta; order Diptera; family Tephritidae; genus Urophora; species Urophora cardui. Next base: position 1,198,981 of record OY482672.1, read on the forward strand.
AAAGTCAAATTAGCAGCATTTCTTAAGCGTTCCACACTATAGATTCTAAGACAGATTAGGCAACATATTTTTTTTTTTACTTTATTCTTCAACAAATATTAGATAACAAAAATTTAAAAACTTAAGAGCGATAGCTTAGACTATTTATTACTTAGTGGTTTTTTGGATGGTTTCAGACGACGTTATGGTAAAAGTAATCATACATAGAAAAATGCCAAGTAAAAAAGTTTATTAAATAATAGAATTAATCTAGAAAATTCTTTTAAGAAGGATTAATACTTTAGTAATTTTTGAAACAACTGACATTAGGATGGTAGCAACTGAGATCTGAGTTGAAAGTACCCCAATGGATGCACTTCGGGTTAATGAGCTCTGATGTGAAAAATTCGCTTCTTGATGTATAAAATTGTAAGATATTACTAGGGTAGCTAAAGATATGCACGAAAAATAACTGAAATATGCTCGTAAATATGCACGAAAAAATCTCATAATATGCATATATGCCTAAAAAATACCTGAAATATGCTCAAAAAATGTATGTATTTCATTTCAAGCTTACATTTTTTTTAACGAATTTTGCAAAGTAATAATAATATAAGAATTGAAACGTACAATTCACATTTTCCCCATTTAAAAGATTTGTTTTAAATACTATAAAATACTTTTACTTAATTTTAGATTTGTATTTATGTAAATACATGAGATCTTTTTACGAAGCAAGCGAAACCATTCCATTAATATTGCGCAGGGTTGCATTGAACTATTATATATTTTACTATATTTTCCAGGGGAAATTTTTAGTGGCTTTCCGAGAAAAAACTCTTGTATGCGGAAAACGATTAATATTGAACGTGTAGCATCGAAATTTTGAAATCCGCAATCCGGATCGCAATATTGACAACACGGATTGACTGTGTAGCATGAAAATTTTGCGACCCAACAAATTGAATTTAAAGTGAAAGTGTGAAAAGGACGGAAGTAAAATATTTTAAACCTCAGAGCGAAAAAAATATCGCAATATTCATATTGAACGTGTAGCACTAGCCTGCGATTCATCAGACAATCAATATTGATCGCGATCCAAATATCGCGATTCATATTGACAGTGTAGCGTATGCCTATGTATGTCGATACATATTGCATATTTTTGTTCCCTTCATCGGAGCAAAGTTTTTTTTACTCTGGGTTTGCTTCGAGGCTCTGATCAACAGTCAAGTAGCCTTGTTTGTATGCATACAAGAACTTAGTGTTTGGCGTGGTGAATTTTTATATGGGAAAATGCTCCGCTCCGGGGTCTAGATCAATAGTTAAATAGCCTTGCTTGTATGTATACGCAACTGTCTGAATTAACCACAGATAAGATGTTCCCAGCTTAATATTTTTCGATATTGCTCGCTTAAGTGCCAAAATAAGCACGAAATGCATTTTGACCGTAAATATGCACTTTATGTCGAAATATGCATTTGCATATTTTTAGCTTCCCTAGATATTACTATAAATGACGCAGATATGAAGAAAAATGTAACATGGCCACTAAGTACCTGGTTTGGTGGGTTGGTTTAAGTGGCGAGTCCCAATGACTCCAGTTAGCGCCAGTAAAAAGTAGAGTTATGCAAGAATGAACAGGAGACCAAGGCAGTTCCATTCCTCTATATCCATACTGTCGAATTTAAGTATTTGAGCAGTCCCTCAGGCCTGACGTCCTTGAGTTCCGAGAGGCTGTCGAAGAAAGGCTTGCCAAGGAACTTCATTCTGCCTTGGCAGTACGAAGGACACTCGCGTAGCAGGGGCTCCACCGTCTCTCCGTCCCAGGAAGACTGCTCCTGCGACACAAGTTGTTGTGGTCCAATCCCAATCGGGCCGCGTGTGTACCTACTAGGGTGGTTAAAAACTATTTTTTTTTTGGAATTTCTTCCGACGTTACAAGAAGAGATAGGTTTTGAGGTTTAGTACAACTGATGCAAACAATTTCTCCTTACACTTAGGCTGCGAACAGAGTGGGCGCTGAAAGCCGAGCCGAGATTGTCAATGCGATAAAGATTGTCAGTGCTATAAAGCTGGTTACATACAAGTCAATACAAATAAGCTTGTGCATAACACAGTGAACGCCGACAAGAGCAGATAGCAAAGCCGATGAGTGCGAGAAAAACAGTTTCAAAGCGTTTTGGTCGCTTGTTTGCATTGTTGATGCTTACTTTTTAGCGTGCAATCGTGTTTTTAATGGTGTTTTTTAATGAAATTTAGCTGGATATTTTCTTAAATCATTATAATATAATGTGTTCATATCGAACAGTAGCTTATGTCGAAAGGCAAATTTTCAAGATACTCGTAAGTTGGTGTAATTTTGTAGCAGTTCCCCGCACATGATTTCTAAGTGAAATCATTGAGACTGAAGCTGGTTGAAAGCCTGAGAAATATTTTACACAACAACTGCAGAATGTACTCCCTGAGATGAATTATTTCAATTTTTGGGAAAGTAATTCATTTTTTCCTTAAGTACACTTAAGCTACTGTTCCATATGAACACAGATATAAATGATGAAATTCACCAAATTGATACCTTTTTAGTGTAATTGGATGTTTTCCAAATTCTTTTGTGATAATAATTGCATTAACCACACTAGGCGAAGCAAAATACTCTTCATCAGATTAATCCATTACCATGTACAGCAATTTTATAACCAAAAATTAAAAATAAGACTAAATGACATAAAAGCAAAACATATGGAATAAACAGAATTTCAGCGCTGATTCTCGCATTCACTGTGTTATAGACAAAATTTCTTCTCGCATGAAAATAAGCGTCAATAAGCTCGGCTCGGCTCCGCTCGGCATCAGCGCCCACTCTGTTCGCAGCCTTAAAGTCCATCATAATGTCCATACTAGTGTTGCCATTTGTCCCGTATTTCCCGGGATATCCCGTATTGTTCACTACATTTTAAATGTCCCGGCAGGACAAACATTGTCCCGTACTTTCGACAAAATCATAATTCCTATCAAATTTCAAAGTTCTATTCAACATAACTACGATTAAGTAATCGCGGCTATTGTGTGCATGTTACGGGTTGTTTGATTCAACACTGCCCACATCAACTACAATCTCTTAAAAGACTACTGCAAAAGTTTGAGCTATCTGCGCATTTTAATTTGTGTTTAAGAGCTATTTAAGAGCTATTTAAAAACAAAATTGAAAAAAGTGAATTTTGCGTGATCATTAAGCGTTATTTTTATTTTATGAATGAACATCAAGCAAATGATTTTCTGCGCTTTTGCTGAATTTTCTATGAATAAAAATTAAAACAATTGCTTTTTTGTTTCAGCATTTGATGAAATCTATAAGCAATTGCTGAATTCCGTAAGAATAAAACTGGCATTTGCTATTTTTTTTAAACAAAAGTTACTGATTTTTTAAGCATGCTAAGTTTTTCAGAAATTAGTTTTCGCTCGATTTTTTTTCCGAATACATGCTATTATGGCGGAGTTTATGACTATACGTAAAGAAAAGTATTATAAGCATACGGCGGGAATGTAAAAATTAAGACTTTCGAAAATTTTATCGAAAGAAGTTATTGTACTTTTTATTAATTTTGTTTTTGTATGGCCCTGTTATTCAAATTTTGTAGGCACCGCTGTTTTAAGGCATCAAAAAATTTTTGTTTATTTTTTAACATTTGATCTCTTTTTAGTAAAAGCTTGAACTTTGTAGACAAAGCAGCAATGACTGAAATATTATTAACATAATAAATCAGCAAATGTTTATTGATTTCAGTAAAAGCAATTGCTTAATTTTTATTCATTAGGCCATTTTTTCCGAAAATTCCGTATTTTTAGGACAAATTTGGTGCTTGTCCCTTTTTTCTAAGAAATAAAAATCTGGCAACATTAGTCCATAAATACACTGCACATTTTCTTATCACTTGAATGATTATATGACAATTTGTAAACAATTAAAGGAAGTGATAATATTAGCTTACTTATTACTTTTGTATAAGCGGCTTTAATAAATACAAGTAAATAAGTACATAGAAATATATGTATATATATGTACACACGTACTTTTGTGATTATATTCATGCATAACAAGTAAAAGCGCGGCTGTCTTCGGCCGTACCGAAGACTTCATACCTTTCATGAGTGGGGAAATGAAAAGTTACCTATGTATGTACATAGCCGGATTAAGTTTAATTTATAATTTTAATTCTGTGGGTTCATTTATGGAAAGATTTATTAGAAAAAATGGTGTCTTGGCTATTTAAATGGAGGAGTTATACACCAAAATGTGCATATCTGAACAATCGGTTGTATGGGAGCTATATGTTATAGTGGTCCGATCTTGACAATTTTCGGTAATCCCGTTTGGGCCCATATGGGTACAAATACTTCAAAATTTCACGCCGTTAGCTGTTAAAATGGAGGAGTTATACACCAAAATGTGTATATCTGAATAATCGGATGTTGTGGAACTATATGTTATAGTGGTCCGATCTTGACAATTTTCGGTAACCTTGTTTGGGCCAAAATGGGAACGTCTACTTCAAAGTTTCATGTCCTTAGCTGTATAAATGGGGAAGTTATGCACAAATTACATCAAAAAATTTCATGTATATCTGAATAATCGGTTGTTTTCTATATGTCATAGTGGTCCGATTCGGCCGGTTCCGACAAATGATCAGCTGCATATAACAGCATACCTGTATTCCGAATTTCATTCAGATATCTCAAAAACTGAGGGACTAGTTTGCGTTCACACAGACGGACGGACGGACAGACGGACAGACGGACATGGCTTAATCGACTCAGCTCGTGATTCTGACCATATCGGTATATATTTTGGTGGGTCCCCCACGCTTCCTTCTGGTACTTTCGACAAAAATTTTTTGGCACTAAGTTATAATACCATTTCATTCTCATGAAAGGTATAAAAATAATGTTATATTTCCATTAAAATTTATTTAACAACCGACTCATGCTAACTGCTTGTTGTGGCGTCAAGTGGCGATAATGTAGATACATAAATGAAACTACTTATTATCGATTTATAATATAAATTTTATACATATGTACTTAATTAGTCATGCTAGCAATGATGCGTTTATATTTTTATATATTAAGTAGGTAATTGATTTCCGCAAACAACAAAACATTTGTTGCGCTGAGTGAGGCTGAGGGATTGTCGCCAATTAGTCGCTTCGATTTGCAATTAATGGGCGTAAAATATTGCAAATGTGGAGGATGCTTGAGTAGGTATTAATGGGTGCGTTCAGCTGGACCCCTCACTCAATGGATTTGAAAATTGATAGGCTAGGATTTATGTGCTTTTTATGTGCTAATTTCGTCCCCCAACAAAAAATTTTGTGCTCGAATTTTAAGGGTATTTTTTAAAAAATCAAAAGTGGGGGGTCCAGGTGAACGTTCACCTAGACCCCCCCCCCCCCCCTCAATGGATCAAGATGGTAATAACATAAAATGAATTAGATATTTATGTGCTAATTTCGTCCCACAAAATTTTTTATTTTTTTTGCTTAAATTAAAAAAAAAATTTCACTTGGGAAGTGGGTGATAGGTGAACAGTGTACAAAACCAACTATATAATCTATAGTTAATATAATATTGATGTACTAATTACCTACACCAACAAAAAAAAAATTTTTTTTAAATAAAAGAGTATTTAGTATTTTTCTTATCTTAACTGCATGTTTGCTTACATGTATGTACATACATACATATGTATATATGTACATCCATATGTAGCCGGCTCCTTTTTGCATTGCATACTTTGCGGAGAAACGTGTGTACATACATGTGTATGTGTGTATGAGAGCTTTCATATGACATTGAAAGTGGGGGCTGAGATTATCAAAATTGTAATATTATATTATGGACACAATATTTATGTGCTAATTTCGTCCCCGAGGAAATTTTATTTTTCCAACATTTTACATGAGTTTTCATATGACTTCAAAAGTGGGGGGTCTGGAGCACAAAATTTTTTGTTGGGGGACGCAATTAGCACATAAATATTGTATTCATATTATACTATCAATATCTTGATACATAACATAGGGTAGAAGTTGCATCCAGTCCCCCCACTTTTGAAGTCATATGAAAACTCATGTAAACGTTGGAAAAAGAAAATTTCCTCGGGGACGAAATTAGCACATAAATATTATATTCATATTATATTATCAATATCTTGATACATACCATAGGGTAGAAGTTGCATCCAGACCCCCCACTTTTGAAGTCATATGAAAACTCATGTAAAATGTTGGAAAAATAAAATTTCCTCGGGGACGAAATTAGCACATAAATATTGTGTCCATAATATAATATTTTGATAATCTCAGCCCCCACTTTTAATGTCATATGTAGGGACACGATATCGAATCGAAAGCATCGATCTGGTACTCATTTAAAATATCGGTTAAAAAGAATCGCGAACCCGATAATATCGAAACTAAACTACTCGATACTCAAAGTATCGGTATCGAAAGCGGTAATTTTCTAGAAGGTGCAACCTTAAAATTTCCTCTAAAATAGTTAAAAGAGGTACCAATCGACGCGTTCTGACCGCTAGATTATGAATTCGAAAGCGGAAATAAAAGATATTTCCACATTTAAAAGATATTTATTAAAACGGTTTAAAGTTGCACCGTCTTCTAGAAAGTTACCAAAAACGCAATAAAACTGCATCCTGAGACATATCGCTGTATTAGTGCTAGTTCTATGGCATAGTATGCCATGGCTGGTTCCGAAGTTTTGATTTTGACGTAAATCCTTTTCCTACTCATAAGAATAGTTCAAGCTGATTAAAAAAATTTTGCAAGTTTATTAAGTTCTTGAAAACATTTTTTACAAACCAACGGTTTTTACAAAAAAAGATATCTGCAAAATATTTAGTATTTTGAAAAATAAACATCTTAAATAACATTAACAATTCATTTTCATTGAGATTATATGTATCCATCATTGAATTTTTTTGGAAATTTGAATTTAAATTATCGAAACAAAAAAATGATGAAACTCAAGTGGCAGAATATCTGTGCATTCCATGTTATAAAGAGAAGCCATTGCGCATTATGATTTTTCTTCCGGACTTCTTCTTTCCACTTACGGCCAAACCAGAAGCTTACAAGAGGCAAATTTAAAATTTGTATTTCCATATATTTTATATTTTAAAAATAATTTATTTTATAGTTGTCAAATTGAAATAATTGTCAGAAAAAAGTGCCGAATGTTAAAAACCTATCGAAATACAAGGTGGCTCATTGGGTTTTATCCGCCTAGATGGTATTTCGTTGGTTTTTTCCAACATAGCTTACTCCCTTGCACCCAACACAAAACTGTATTTGACCACCTCTTTCACACAAAAAACCTTGTAGAATACCAGGAAAAAACGTAGTGTCATAGGGGGATTAATGGAAAACAGACCCCTTTTTTTGTTTATAACGTGTTTTTAGTAAAATGAGAAAAAAAAGTTATTGACGATTTTTTCGCTGAAATGACGATTTTTTATTTGCAAACGTCAAATTATCGTATGAAAATGAAAAATATATAATCCTATATCTCCAGTTATCATTATTTCTATCGCATGGTAATTGCAAATTGGAAGCAAGTTTCGGTGTTAAGTGTGCACCTCGTTTAATGTGAAAATCAATAAACAGATTTGGGTAACTTCATACAAAAAACCTTACGAAGTAGCCCAAACCTGCAATTATTTCAGCACGTGGATCAGACCTATTTTTCGATGCGTACCAGTGATGGAAATTTCTCGTGCTTGTGCATTTTTCGGCCCTTTAGGAAGCAGCTTGTCACTTCTGCACACTCGAACAATTTTAATTTTCCATCACTGAATGTACTCATTTGTTCGATACCGTGGTTGAAGTACTCGATACCAAAAAATATCGTTGTAAAAAGTATCGGTATCAAATGCAAAAAATATCGATTTGGTATCGTATCGTATCGAAATTCGTGTCCATACCCTGCAAAAAATGCGATCACTCCGGGATACATCCGGGACAATTCGCAAGGGAGCATGCGATTACTACCCATTTGTATCTCTTTATATGGGTTGAAGTGTTCTCTTTTGTTTGAGCATGTCCTATGAAGAGACTAATTGTACCCAGTTTGTACCCGAACGGGTAGCAAAAGCGCACAATTGTACCCGTTTTGTACCCGAACAGGTAGCAAATGCGACACATCCATTTGTGCGACTAATTGTACCCGTTTGATACCCTTTCGGGTACAATTCGTCTACAATTAGTATACATATGTACCCGTTCGGGTACAATTGGGAACAATTGTAGACTAATTGTACCCGAAAGAGAGCGCTCCCGGACAAATCTTTTTAGAGACTCGTCGCACACTTTTTTACAGGGTAGTCATATGAAAGCTCTCATACACACATACACATGTATGTACACACGTTTCTCCGCAAAGTCCCTCAAAAATCATTGGATTATATGCTCCATTTGTGGAAGGTTGGAGTACTTTCAAAGTGACCACTAACATAACCCAAACAACCGATTCATGTATCTGCATCGGTTCGTAGTTAGCCGAACATAACAAAAACCAAATGTTTATCGCGACGACGACGATATGTGTATGCATACATAACTACATACATACATATGTTTGAATGTATACACCAGGGATGCCACTTTTGGGCTTTTCCTACCAAAACTGGTAGGTTTTATTCCTTTTGGTAGGTTGGTAGAACGATTTGAATTTTGGTAGGCTTTTGCCTTCGTTCAGCTAACATCAGTTTTGTCCAAGGATGCATCGTAACGTTAATATTATCGTTTACCGAAAAAAAGCAATCAAAATATGTAATTTCATTTCGTTGATTAGCGTTATCATAACCAAATTTATAACGTTGAAATGCTTAGTGCGCTCGCAATGCCGTCGCGAACAATCGGCCGAGTACTCGCATACATACATATATGCATATGCACACGAACTGCTACGATTTGAGTGACAGCTGTGTATGGATGCGCCTCGTGCAGGCAATCTTTTTGTTGATTTACTTCGTTTCAACGTTACCGGTTGCATTTTGATAATTTAGTTTTGTGAATTATCGAAACGAAATGGTTTTGATAATTTAGCGTTGCGAATTAACGAAACAAAACCATTTTGATAATTTAGCATTGTGAATTAACAAAACGAAATAGAATCCGTTCGTTCGTTAAGCTTCTCTGGTTTTGTCACAAAACTCTGCTAAATAGAAATGTTTTCTTTAAGCATCAAGTACACTTGCCCCCACAGACACAACTGGAGGAGATTGAAAACAGAAAGTCATCTGAAATTTTATGCTATATGAAGCAAACAAGGTTGTTCGTCTACATGGTGTGTAAAAAAGAACCCCATGTGGTATCACAATAGACCATCAGGCCTACATAGGTAGTAAAGGTGTTTGCTGTACCAAGTGGAAACAATGTCCGCTATTTCCCCCGATAAATCTTCTTACGTTTCCTTCAGGATCAGTTGCTTGCCCTCCTTATTGCTGAAATGTTATTCCACAAAATGTAAATCCTGATTTCCTCCGCACTGGACGAGCGCTGGCAGCCACTAATACCCAATCCAACCTTGTCCGAATGTCATTTAACGCGAACTATTTTTCTGGAAACTACTGCTTCCTTCTCTTTTCCTTCACATTTTTATCACTCATTCTAAAATTAATTGAAATTTTTACAAATAATATTAAATTTAATACTAAAGTTTTCAAAATAAAAAAAAATTTTATTTTAAGCGGTAAAAAAACAAAAGTGTTCGGTTACTGCAGGGTGGTCGGTTACTGGCACAGTTACCCTAAATGAATTTGTTGATATGTTAAATCTCACATTACAAAAAAAAAAAAAAAATTGGTAGGCTCGAAGCCATTTTGGTAGGTTTTTGGTAGGAAAAAAATTTTCTAAGTGGCATCCCTGGTATACACGTCATTCGTCGTCGTCGCGATAAACATTTGGTTTTTTTTGTTATGTTCGGCTGTTAGGTACTCCATCAATTAATCCAATGTAGGTACTCCATGGATTAATTTGATTGTTATGCGGGACTGGAGTATATACTCCATTGCAATGACATGCAATGTTAAATGGACCATATTGTTTGTATGAAATGTGGCAAGTTATGGAGTAATCGGTTGGTCCATAGCGAGCACTTCATGGATTAGCGAATGGAGTACTCGGAATTTTTGCAGGGGTATGCAATGCAAAAAGGAGCCGGCTACATATGGATGTACATATATACATATGTATGTATGTACATACATGCAAGCAAACATGCAGTTAAGTTAAGAAAAATACTAAATACTCTTTTATTAAAAAAAAAAAATTTTTTTTGTTGGTGTAGGTAATTAGTACATCAATATTATATTAACTATAGATTATATAGTTGGTTTTGTACACTGTTCAACCATCACCCACTTCCCAAGTGAAATTTTTTTTTTAATTTAAGCAAAAAAAATAAAAAATTTTGTGGGACGAAATTAGCACATAAATATCTAATTCATTTTATGTTATTACCATCTTGATCCATTGAGGGGGGGTCTAGGTGAACGTTCACCTGGGCCCCCACTTTCGATTTTTTAAAAAATACCCTTAAAATTCGAGCACAAAATTTTTTGTTGGGGGACGAAATTAGCACATAAATATCTAATTCATTTTATGTTATTACCATCTTGATCCATTGAGGGGGGGGGGGCGGGGGGGGGGGATTTTTTGTTGGGGCACGAAATTAGCACATAAAAAGCACATAAATCCTAGCCTATCAATTTTCAAATCCATTGAGTGGGGGGTCCAGCTGAACGGACCCGGTATTAATGTAAGTTTATAAGTAAATATTTAGTTATTGATGCACATGAAATGTGCCGCTATTTGTAAAAACAAAATCAAAAAGAATTTCCAACTTTAGTGCCAAGAATTGTTCATTTATGAATAATAGCGAAAATTAAATACATATATATGTATGTACATGTATTTACATATGTACCTATGTATATACATATGTACCTGTTCCAACATATTCAGAAACGTTCAGACTTACCCACAAATGTTTTCGAGGTGTTTAAAGAAAAATAAACAATAAGTATTAGGAATATTACCCAGGTCTTATGTATAGATATAATGAACATATGGAAATTCTTATGTACATACATACAGGTATACTATGGCCGTAGGTACATACATACATATGTACCTGCTAGCCAATATGGAAAATATGAAATCAGCAATAAAGAATTCAACAAATGAAATTAAAAAAATAAAACACGTCTTTCGTATGTTTAACAGCGATGCCGTTCCAAAATTTATGAGCGGAGTGAAAATTGACAAAAAGTGGTGTTTCGGAGTGACGGACGAAAGAGAGGAGTGAAATTGCGGAATGATGTCAAAAATAAGCAAATCAATATAAATATGGGAAAGCAAACGCAAAACTTTGTTTTCGAGTTAAGGCACATATGTATGTATTTATTAGAAATGAATTTAATTAAATTAAAATTTGTGTTTTTATTCATAACTAGAGCTTGGAAAAATATGTGAAATCAAGCGCCTAAAAAAATGTTACAATTTGTAAATTTTGTTTGTTTTCTGTGGCGGGATAACAATTTAAATATAAAGGGGTAACATATTGGTATGGTGGGTAAAGATTTTATTAGAAAAGTTCTTAATCATGTTACACAAATTTGCAGTTTAAATAAACATACAGTGGTGTGTGATGAAATAAAGCCAGAATAGAAAATTCAAGATTTAACTACCACTCAATTTGACTGGTAGTTAAATTCGAGATTTAACTACCACTCAATTTGAGTGGTAGTTAAATTCAAGGTTTAACTACCACTCAAATTGAGTGGTAGTTAAAATCAGGATTTAATTACCACTCAATTTGAGTGGTAGTTGAAAATGAGTGGTAGTTGAAAAATGCCCATCCTTGCTACTTACCAACGCCGTATTTGTTGTTGGATGATATCCACATTTTGGCACTGCTTCACAGTAATAGCTATTTTCTTCACTGTTCTACCTTTAACGGCAGCAACAACAACTACAACATAAAAAAAATCTGGAAATCTTTTTATTTTTGCACAATTTCTTTGCTGTATTTACAATTTATTTAATTTTCTAATTGGAATTTGGAATAGCCATAAATATATGTATGTACTATACATATTTACAAAGAGATATATCCATTAGCACAAAAGAGACATTAAAAAAATTACAATTACATATACACAAAATTTAACACTTTGTTTTTTTGATTTCTTTGCACTTTCTTTGGGGAAACATTCCAATAATGACACACGCCCAAAAAAAAACGACTTCTATCGGGAGGTAGGGGAGAGGAAGGGTGTTCTGAATCCGTAAAATTTAGGCGCCGGACGTACCTCGTTTTCGAGGAATTTATGGTTAAAGTTTAGTAACTCCATATAAATTCGATAAAGAAAAAACCTCCCGCCACGGTGATGTCCTTCTGCGTAGTACACCCTGTGAAGTCACTATTAGCAACATTTTTAATAAAAGTGATTTTAACGTAATATTGTAAAATTTATTAAATACATTGGTAATATACGTGTTGTGACTAAAATAAAGAGTGAAATTTGTTTTGTAAATGAGGAATTGGGGTTGTTATTGATAAAAATTTAACAACTTTAACAAATTCCAGGAAAACTAGGTACGTCCGGCGCCTAAATTTAACTGATTCAGAACCTACTCCTCCTCCCCTACAACCCAGTAAAAGTCGTTTTTATCGGGGCGTGTGACATTATTGGAAAGCCAACCCCTTTCTTTGTATTTGGATTTTGATTTCTTAAATTTTGATTACACTTTTTTGTTATATTCCACTTTTTCACTCCACTGTAGGTTAATCGACCCCCGCACAGCATTTGGAGTGCCTCAGAATTTTCTTTATACTTATTTAGGTATGTTATTTGGTGTTATATAAAAAATGTAGACATTGCCAACTAAATTAATATGTGATTTTTATACATTTTCTTCAACCGTTGTATTAAAATCAGAAAGAAACAAAAATGCAGAAGTCGCTGCGCACATACATACATACAAATTCTCCACGCCTCTACTGGGCACTTTAATTTTGCACTTTCAGATATGTGTACATATGTACATACATACATACATATTTTTTGGAAAAACTCGCAATCGTTGACCGTCAAACGTGAACAGAATTTTCCTAGGTTTTGCAGGCGTTCACTGTGTGGCGGGTATATGTATGCATTTGTGTGTGTAGTTGTTGTATACAAGGTGGGAAAACTAATCGATATTTTCCACTTTAATGTCTAGCTTATTTTTTTTGCTATCATAGTTTTTAATTTTTCCTTGTATCAATTTGGAAAAGCAGCAGCCGCCGTCGCCGCGTACTACACGATGCAATTGGTATTTAATAACATTCACAACAATAACAACCATATGATTATCACTTGATAGCAATAAATAAACAAGTTTCTTTCTCGTCTTTTTCTTGCTGCTAATTCACAAATCAACCTGCGCGAACGAGTGGAAAAGAAATACTGTAAATCATAGATAACTAGATACGAAACTCTTCATTTCGTGAGAGCGCTGTCAAAATGCGCATTTTTTATAACATTTTTCATTAGTGCCACTCTGTTCGAAAACTGAAAATGGGTATTTTAGATATTATTTCTAGGAATTTTTCGGCTTCCTTATGTTATTGCAGACTATAGCAATAATAAAATTTTGTTTATACCAAATTAAGATAAGGATATAACCACAAATGTGATACACAGGATAGTATGATTTTCCCACATTCCGAATATTCGTGTTCGAAACCCGATCTCAGACAAATTAAGAATAACGCACAAAAAGTGGTGAACGATAATACATGTAGTTGGGTGGTATTTGTTAAGAAATATTTTACTTTGTTTTGCAATTCTATTAAAATGTGAATAAATTAGAACTAAAGTATAATAATTTTTAACCGGATATATACATAAATCTACCGAAGAACCGCTGCCCGCGTTCCATCTCATTAACATATTTTTTATAATTTTAACTGAAATACAATTTTTTTTCAGTAGAAACAATAAACTGCATTGCATATTACACACAAGCAATACAACTACCTCTGTATTTTTTATAATTCTTTATTATTTCAACCAAATTGGACACATATAACAAAACATCAAAATCCACCGAATGTGACAATTTATTTTGGCGTGTTTTGCTTTCTGGCACCTGCAATTTGTACAAACAGCTGATCGGCCGGGTTTTCTGTTGTGTTGATGCTGGCAACAAAGCCACAGAAAACCCGTGGGAAAATCATAAAAGTGAGAGAGTAAAAAAGAGTTTCGTACTGTGTAACCTAAATCAAACGCAAGTCGTCAATTTAACGCACGCACGCAAATTTTTCATATGCGTTGAACCGAAATTGACTTGCGTGCGTGTTCAGATAAAGAAATAGAAAAATACAGAAAATCACAGAAAATCTTGTTATTTTGTGGAATATGTACCTAACAGACACGATATCAAAAGCAAGTGTCAATTTTTTTGCAAACAATCACCCACAATGCTTAATTTCAACTGTCACGCAAAACAAAAATTGGGCGTCGAATTTGCTTTTTACGCACGCCGTTCAATTTCGGTTACTCCCATACAAGTTGTATGGGCATGAGAAATTTTTGACAGTAAATTGACGGCGTGCGTTTGATTTAGGTTACACAGGTATCAAGTCATCTTTGCTGTAAATGCAAAAAACCAAACAGTTCCAAGAACAGCGCTACGAATGACAGTTGAAAGAGAATGTTGGAAAATGTCAAATTGTCAGCTGCAGGGATACCACTATTGGGCTTTTCCTACCAAAACTGGTAGGTTTTACTCATATATATAATACTTCTATATTGCTACTATTCAATTGTTTTGTTGGTCAAACTTCACAGTAACGATATACTGTAAGAAAGGGAAGCAAGATTCCATGGGTGTCGTTAAACATTTCTTTTCAAAGACAAGGGGGACTACAGAAAAATTTGATACTATGAAATACATAGGTATTTTATTTAACAAAGATATGGGTATGAATATATGTACCTACATACATATGCATGAATAAAAATGAATTTTCAAAGAGCGCTCATTGGACGCTCACGAGCGCATAAAATGAATTTCAACGCTGGCGCTCATTAAACGCTCGCGAATATTCTTACTGTGTAACCTAAATCAAACGCACGCCGTCAATTTACTGTCAAAAATTTCTCATGCCCATACAACTTGTATGGGAGTAACCGAAATTGAACGGCGTGCGTAAAAAGCAAATTCGACGCCCAATTTTTGTTTTGCGTGACAGTTGAAATTAAGCATTGTGGGTGATTGTTTGCAAAAAAATTGACACTTGCTTTTGATATCGTGTCTGTTAGGTACATATTCCACAAAATAACAAGATTTTCTCTGATTTTCTGTATTTTTCTATTTCTTTATCTGAACACGCACGCAAGTCAATTTCGGTTCAACGCATATGAAAAATTTGCGTGCGTGCGTTAAATTGACGACTTGCGTTTGATTTAGGTTACACAGTTATGCATTCGTAAATTTGTGTGAGGCATTCTTCGTTGTTGAATGTATGTATGTATGAATTTATCGCCACCGCAGAAAACAAGAATAGTCGCTGTGTATTTGCGTTCGTGAGAGAGTGGCATCCCTGCAGCGAAATCAACTAGTTGTAAACTAATTGACAACTAGTTGGCCATACAGCTCAACTAGTCAGCCATCTATCTTTTTTTCATATTAGCAACTGGTATTTTTAACACGGTGATGACCTAGGAAATGGCAATTGTCAGTATCCACACCAGAGTGATACCACTTGACTGACTAGTTAGTATACACACCAGCATCATACCACTTGACTGACTAGTTAGTATACACACCAGCATCATACCAATTTGCTGACTAGTCAGTGTAGATATCAGAACTATACCAGTTGACTGACTAGTTTTACATGCTACTCCAATGAAAATAAAAGTTGCAAAATAAAGTTTCTAATACATTTATTTAGTTATTAGAATATGATATTTAAATTAAAGAATTCAGGCACATTAGATTGTGATCTTGCATATTAAATATTTAGGTAAATTAACATTAACATTGTGAATAAGTAACACGTTGACCATTCTAAGCTTGACATTTATATTGATGATTTTCTGACTTTACAAACATATCATGTACTTTTTTCTATGGCTGAAGTAGTATCTAATGTACACGGCTACATTAACATCTCAAACTATGTTATATTTGTGGCATTCACCTGATTTAATGATCTACCAATTTGCAACCATAACCTAACTATAGAAGGTCCATGCAAGGGAGAGTAGCTCTTCTTACGCGAGTTTGTAGCTTATGTCAAACTATTGTCTTTTGTTTTGATTTTGCATTCTTTCACGTGTTTTTCGTGGAAATAGCTTGTGTGTGCGGTTGTGCGTTTGTGTGTTCGGTTGTGTGTTCGCTCGCGTTTTCTCTGCTTTTGACATTCTTGAAAGACGCCATCTAACTGTAATCACCTATTTTGCTTCACATAAGAGGACCGGTATAGATTGGCCTTGTTTGCAACCAACTAAATCTACAAGGGGCCTACTACGCAGGGTTCGAATACTACAACAATAAAGAAGTTGCTTTACTTTTACTGCATACGTGTTCATTGCAACCTCCAGAAACCCCGGATACATTCGTTTTTAATTTAAAACGCTTTTTTTTGGCAAAACTTCTTGTTTCATAACTAATCTCAATTTGTCCCCTATGAATCTAGTTGGGCAACTCCCATAATTTATCTAGTCAGTTAACTGGTAGGTTGGCTGACTAGTTTGGACTTTCGCTGCAGGGATATTATAAAGTGATAATTCGTTTTAGTGATTTACTGCATGTAGGTATGCATACATAAGTTATTTGGTTGTGAACTACGTTGAAATAATAAATGCATGTGTACAATTTTGTTTTCGAAAGATTGGCATTTCATTGTTTAATCTACTGCTTTGTGTTTTTATAACGACCATGAAAGTTTTATATGAAGGGAATAACGACCCCTTTTAATCCCCCTTCTGTTTTTTTTTTTGTAATGCTACTACAATTTTACAAATGTGTGTGTGACATATATTCACATATACGACTTTTGCTTGTGTTGACGCATGCGCACAAATTACATATGCAGTGAGAAACGAGTTCAGCGCGACCAGAACTGAAACACATTGGGTGAGTTTCTAAGACTGAGCTGTTGTGCAACTGTTGAGTGTTTGTCTTAGAAACGCACTGTTGAGTAATTCCGCTCAGCTCAACAGTTGGCAACTTTTCGCCATTTTTTGCATCACAAATTTTCTTCGCTACTTGAGCTCAACATGTTGTGTAAAGCCAAACAGCTGATAAATTCATCAAACCGTTTCTAAGACGTAGCTGTTTAACTCAACTGCTACACAACTGTTGGCAACTGTTCAGCTCAACAGTTGCGGAGCAGCTTTTTCTTAGAAACTCACCCATTGAGTAGATAGGTTGTTAGCAATATAGAAGTATTATCAGAGAACTTATAAAACCAGAGAAGGTCCACGAACGGACAGGCGCACACTGGGTGATAGCGGCCAAAAATAAAATCGAAATTAAAGTATTAGCAAATCAAATTTTTTTGAAAGTGATTGACAGATATAACAATTTTTAAAAAAAAAGCTTATATAAAATTTTTTGAGTCTCGTTTTGTTTAGCCGTACAGGGTGTTAAAAACTGAGCAAAAAATAGGTCCTTTTATTTCTCAACAATTACACCTTATACAAAATGCTGTAACTCATTCAATTATTAACGTATGTAATCGAGTGATACATCATTACATAGATATTGATTTGGCCTTTTAGAAACAATAAGCCTTTTGTAACCAGCGGTAACTCTTAGATTTATATGAACTTTCAAATATTGACAAAAAAAGTCGTAAAAAAAAAATTTTGCTCAACTTTAAACAAAAAAATAAAAAAAATAAAAAATATGACCTCCCCAATTTTTTCATATGTTTTGAAATGATATATTTTTAATCAAACTGCATTTTAATTCTTGAAATCTACCTGCGCTTTTCGCTTAAATAATCTTTTTCCCATTTGACTAAAAGTGCCTTTTTCAAAACGCAATAATTAGGCTACATTTGACATTATGAAAAATCTTATTCTTAGGCGACTGATCGAATAGTTTGTTCACCGTGTTGTAGGCAATGGTTCACACTTTCAAATTATGAAAGAATTTTTTTTATCAGCGTTATCATTATTTTTTTGCAGCCTTTTTCTTTTCGAACAGAAAAAAAAATTGTGTAAAAATTGGAAAATTTCAACATGAAATAAAAAAAAAATACAAAATATGACCTCTCCAAATTTTTAATATTTGGTGCTAGTGAACGTGCTTTATAAACAGGTGAAGAAATCTTAAAAATTCGTTTGCGCTTTTTTGTTTTATGAACTTTTTTATGGAGTGAGTTTTTCTAAGTTTTCATACATTTTTCCCATACAAAATCCCCAAAAGTATGCTTCAAAAAGTATTAATAATTTTGTATGGGGAAAATTTGCCAAGTTAATGAAACTTAAACAACATTTTCTCCAATTCTAATAAAGATATCTGAAAATTTTAAACGCCATATTCAGGGGGATGGTTTATGCTTTCTAACGGTGTATTTGATTTTGAATAAAAAAATATTACATACAAGATATTAAGCAGGGAATATAGTCAAAAACGTGTTTTTTTGCCTAATTGGACATGAATATCTCAAAAACTAGAACCAATTTGAAAATTCTGACTTCAGATTCAGATTCAGCACACTGAAATCCTTTAGAAAAGTATAGTTTCATTTGTGGTATAAAAATTTTTTTAAATGTGATTTTTTTGAAGGAAAATTTTATGATGAATGCTTATAAAATGCTCAAAAGTGCATATATTTTTAATTTGAAAACCATGGAATACTTTGCGCTTTTTCCAAAATGATTACTGTATATTATTTATATTTAAAAAATGTGTGCTCTTATTAAAATTGAGCATTTAACTATAATAGTTAACAAAATATTGAAATTTCAAAAATACCGTTATATGGGAGGGGGGTGTATTTGTGGGCCGATTTTGTTCAAATTTTCACAGTTTACTATCTTCAATCAAGAAAGCTTAAGTTCCGAGTTTAAAGTTTCTAGCTCAATTATTACTATTTTTGGCCGCGTTTGTATGGAGGTGCCCCCACTGTGAGGCGTGTAAATTGCTAATAACCAGAGAACTTATAAAACCACTTGCATTCTTTTTCGTCCTTTACTGTGAATTTTGAATATCGCTGAACGTGTTTATCAAACTGTTACAGTTGAAATATCCGTGGAAACGTTTGAGTTACACAGATAACGTTCAATGGCTTCTAAACTGTGGTTTCGTGTTTATAACTTGATGAGAACAGTAATTATAGCAAAATTTTTAGTAAAATACATAGCACCAATTATATTGAATATTATAGTGAAAATTATAGTAAATTTTTTTTTGTACTTTAAAGCAGGGTTGCCACTTTGAAATTTTTTTTCCGACCAAATTCGTCTCAAAAACCTACCAAAATAGCTTTCAGCCGACCAAAATTTTTTTTCACAAAATGCGTCATTTAAGCTGGTACATATATAGGAACTTATACATACATACATATCACTCTTCAAGTATTTTCACAAGTTTTAGCTTAAAATAATAAGGTACGAATGCGTTTGTACATATGTATGTACATTAATTTGTGTATGTAATTTATGTTAACATTTTAAAATAGTTACGACTATGGTTTAACAGGTCTCCAAGTAGGTATACAAATGAGATCAGAACTTTAATTAAATATCAAAATTGAATCTAAGATCTTTTTAGATGACCACACGTAGTGCGGGTAATTGTTTTTGTTTATCAGTTCGGTGCACATCATTATGTTGTTTATAGTGCATATTTCTAATTTGTTTCTGAGTTTGGTTTTTATTAAAGTGTAGAAAATTTGCGCTCCGCTGCAGATGAGCTGTGTGGAAGCGTAAGCAAATTAAAAATAAATTTTGTGAGCTCGCCAAAGGAATTTTCATTAAGCGCATTTTTCATCAAACTAAAAAATGCGTATGCGTTCACCTTTTATCCACTTTGCACAAAACTCTGCCGAAGAGAAACACAAAAAGTATTCAAGCAAACTGTTGCTGTGAGAAAGATACATGAATACATGAACTTTCAAACGTTCTTTCAACAGTGTTGTGGCAAAATCTAGCAAATCAGTGATGTTACTTGAAGGAAGGTAAAAACCTACCAAAATTCAAATCGTCCGACCATCCGACCAACAGGAAAAAAACCGACCAGTTTTGGTAGGAAAAGCCCACTTATCACATCCCTGCTTTAAAGTACAGAAAGTATACTCTATGTTGCTCTAAACTGATTTCAATCAATGTTGATTTCATTCATCCGTAATTCTTTTCAAAAAAGTGTGTGCGTGATTGTAAATACTGGGGGAAAAGCCTTCAGTAGAGAATATGAATGCAGTATAATCATTCCCAATTCTAACATGATTGCAAAATTTAGCTGAATTGAATCAGCTTTTTTCATTCAATAAACAAATGCTCCTTACTGTAGCAACGAGGGTTGTTTTAAACAATTTGTACTGAATGATTGGTACTGATTTGGTAATGCACACATTCAATGACTTGAATCCAATGATTGGAATTATCATATATATAGTACTTCTATATTGATAGTATTCTATCTGTGCAATGTGTATGAATTCATCCAAAAATTTTGTGCAACTGGCAGTTCTGCGCATGCGCCTCAATTACATTTAATGTCATCTGTGAATATGTGTGACAAATACATTCAATTGAGTTCAGAGGCGTTTGAAAAAAAAATTGAAAGGCATCATTGTGTTCTAGGGGACTTATACCCCTTTGATTTTAGTTTTTGAATTTGTTTATAATTAATATAAGAAATTTGCCACATTTATTTTAAGATGCAAACTTTTGTGAATTTTTTTATGAAAATTAGTGGAAATGTTCTAGAAAAATCTATTTTCTATGCACTCATATTTTTATGAATCGCGGCGGAAAGCGTTTCATGTTAAAATCCTGTGGTCCGATCCATGGGCATTATATCAAAAAATTCGAGGGTTATGTTTGTAAAGTATGTACGTTCGAATGCCGCCAACACGGTGAGTACTGCGAATTTCTAAACTAAATAACAGGACAATTTAGACAACGAACTTTTGGACACAGCAACATATGAGGACCAAAGTTCAGACTACGATACTCTCCAAACCGACCTCAACAGGGGACCACAGGTAATAATATAACAAGACGGATGGAAGAAAGGACTACGAACCTATCGCTATATGTTCCACATATTTACAGGCGGATAAAAGGTGGACGGGTGGGAGCTGCAGTGTTTCGTCCGGAGCTTGGGATTAAAAAATCCTTTTTAGTCCCGGACTACTGCAGTATCTTTCAGGCATTGATACGTACAGGCGATTCCCAGTGTAATCGCTTTTTTGGAAATGGCTGCTGCAGATTCGAATGTTTTTAACAACGTCGTCAGGCATCAGACCGCACGCATGCATCCATTGTTTGCAAATGGTTTCGTCTTTTGGAAATCTATTTACATATGTATATATATATTTATATAACCAATAATGCACTCAAAACGAAATACATATGTAAAGCTATTTTATTTATTTTATCCCTTTTATTATCACAAATATAGCACCGCTTCGACATTTTTTAATTTTTTATTACGAGAATCAAATAATAAATATGTAAATTCCCTATAATTTTTTTTTATGTGCCGTCACTGCGGTTTATTTTGAATTCATATATCATTTTTCAAATTTGATTGCTCGGTTTTCTCTTTCTTTTTTTATATGTCTGTACTGTAATGTTGGCTGATGGAACTCATAGGTATTACGAAGCAAGAAAAAATTAATTGAATCATTACCGAACAAATTCACTGCTTTCGATTCGCAAATGATTTGAATCTTTTACAGCTTTGATAGATTTAGAAAGTATACTTATCTATATACATACATATGTATGTATAAGGCTTTAGTGGCGGATGTGCCCTGCAGAGCTACAGACACTTCCAATGTGCATTCGCTTTTGAAAAAAACCAATGAAAGACTTTATTGCATTTTGGTAAAGCATTTAACGACTATGCTACGAATTTAAATTATAAGTGAAGAAGAGGACAAATTTAAGCAGTTAAATAGGTAGGTAATTTCTTTGTTTGGTGTGCATCAAAATATATATTTTACATTTTACTGAATTTCTTTTCAAAAACGCAGCTAATAGCATTGACAGACGGCAGCGATAATCCGGAATATCTAGCTAATTCGGACTTAACTTGAGAATTAACTGGAGGTAATCCGGAATATCTCTTGAGTTAGTCCTCAAAATTTTAGCGGATTAGAACATTTTGTAATCACATCCGTGGTGAAAAATTTTTATTGTGAATGAAAGGGAAGAAAAAGAAGAACCGAAGGCAGATCTAGGAAGGTAGGCGCATAAGTGAATTCAGAAATTTTGAATGTAATTTGTTAGTGTAATTGGTAGAGTGTAATGTCAAAATGATATTTCGCCTTGGTTGAAATCTGAACTCGTTTGGGACTCGCCCATTCCTATTGACCATGATGTGATTTCGTTTTGATTTTGACATTACCCTACCTTTGGAAATAAAACAAGAAGTTTTTGTATTCGCCGCTGCGCCTACCTTCCTTCAGCTGTTTTGTTAATCCGCAATACTTGCCGTCTGTCAGGGTAAAATTTTAATCGAATTAAGTGTTGCGGTAATCGGGATTATCGCTGCCGTCTGTCAATGCTATAAAAAACCCTATTTTATTTATGTAAATTGAATGAACAACATGTAGGCAACTTATTTGGTTAATGTTGCCCGTGTATGTACATGACCACACACGCCATCATCCGATCTAACGATCCTGTCTCATCTGCTTGAAAATGTGTACATAATTTTTTCCAAAGTGTTCGCCTCTATTCTTTTTTTCTGTGCGTCGTTAAGCCTAAAAACCGATCAACAAAAACGAAACTATGTATAATCAGGAACAGAAAAAGTCGAGAAGTAAACAAAAAAAAAATCAAAAAAAAAAAACCGTTTGTAATAAACTTTTGAAGAGACTGCATGCACAACGATGAGCAATCGAAAGTTCGTACGCGTGACGCGTGACTTGCATGCAAACAGTCAGATTACTTGCCTGTCCACAATGCAACGCTAAATGATATTTTCCAGCTGCGCTCCCTTCTTCTCTGTTCACACATACAGTTGCGCTGCTTTGCCAATCATCATCAAATTAGTAAAAGGCTTGGCAGCAACAAAGTTTGCGCCATGAAACAAAAATGCCGAAATTGAAACTTCTAAAAGAGAGCAGCCACAAATTGATGAAAAAGCGTTTGTTGGCTGAATTTTATAAAGAAGAAAATCGTAAAAAGTTTCATTGTCTCAAAATGCTTCGCCATCGTGGCGGTCAGTTGTGGCTATGTCTCGTTCGCAAATCAGAGAGTGTACATGGCATATACGCAACATTCAAATGGTTTGTACATGAATTAGTGTTTCTTTCATAGAAAGGTAGGCCCAGGGTACACTTATAAGGTAGAAGCACAAGGGTTGATTTTTTTAGTAGTATTTTTCGAGACTAACCTTGAATTGTCAAATCTTGTTTATGTGTGCACACACATACGTACATTTGTTTACCCAATAAACATTTTAATTTGCAACTTGAGGTTCATCCGAGAACTAACCATATTCTCAAACATCAAACGTTAGTTATCAAATGAAATGGAATGGAATCAATAGATGTATGTACATATGTACTACATATTTGTATTCTGATGTGATGTTCTTCATTTACCCGTGCGGGCGAATTTCGCCGATGCCTTTCGACAAGTTACGTGAGTATATTAATATCTTTTTTAATATATGTACATATATACATGCCTGTGTATATATATATCGACGCTTGCAAACTACTGTACTAAGACGACTTAGTATGTTCTCCCGTTTTTAGCGTTTTCAAGTATTGTGTGTCTAAATTTAGATGCTGTCAAATTTTGGTATCATTCGGACAATCTAATCAAAAGTGTACATATAATACAACTCGACGTTTTTACAGAATAAAAACATTGAAGGCTTGCCATGAAAAACAACGAAACAAGTTTTTATTTTTTCTTATGGTTTTATACAAAGCGTACCCTAACTTAGATGGTATCGAGTTTTGGTATCAACCTTACAATCCAAATAGAAGTTACAAGCGAAACTGAAGTTTCATATCGAATTTAAACTTCGAAAGCTTCCCCTGCAAAACACAGTTTTCAGACTTAGTAGAGTTTTGTTTGGAAGTGTCGATATATCGCACGTTTTATTCAATAGGGATTTAACTCAAAAAAATTTTTTTTTGGGAAAACGCAAACAAACTTTTATAACTTCAAATACAAAATTACTTTTATTTCCGCCATTTTTATCTTTTTGAGTATTTTATAAGACTAGACTTAAAGGCACGACCCAGTTATTAAAATATATGGCAATATCCCAGAAATTGAAAATTTCGAGTTAAATTCCTATTGCATAAAACGTGCGATATGTTGATTCTCAAATTTAGAAACAATATTTTCTCAATGTTTGAGAATTTCTTTTTCAGTGCTTATTGGGAAAGATCTTACGATTCTGAACTGTCAAATTATATTGAGTGTGGGGATGTGTGTTCGCCAATTGGACAATTCACGTTTGACAGTCTAGCGACATAAGGCAACAACAAATATAATGGAAGGGTTGCATTTTTCATAATGCTTCTACCTTCTTATTATATCATGGGTAGGCCCTAGTTTGAACGTCACTTAGGATTATGCAACAACAACAACAACAACATATTTTAGAAAGAAATTGGCATTCCTATTAAAGGGGAAACACAAGCAATTTTCCTAAAAATATATGTACATATGTACATACACATATAAAAAATAAGAAGGGATTAATAGCGAGACAAAAAGCAGTTTAAAGTTTATTTTAAAAATAAAAAAATTAGAAGTAAAAGAATAAAAATAAATCTATTTGCCGTTTGTTCTTTGTGTGTTTGCTGCCAATGCTACAAATTAATTGAAAGTCACATGTAAGTGCTGGAGAAAATCCGTCACATGGAATGCAAACATTGGCACAGTGAGCCCAAAATAAAAAAGAACAAGTAAGGAAGCCTAAGTTCGAGTGGAATCGAACATTAGATACTCAGCTGTATGCTTTCATTGTTTGTTTGCGTTTGTTCGATATAGGGTGTATTTTATATGACACGAGTGCTGCATAAACAGGGCGCAGCCACGCCCATTTTCAAAATTTGTATCAATCATCCAAATAAGCATATAAATATTATTGTTAGTGCAAAATGACTTTTAGTTACAAAGACTTCACGTTACAAATTCCAAAAGGGTGTTCCAGAAATATCTTTGTTAAAAAGTAGGCGTGGTCATAAACCGATTTCAATAAATTTTTGCGTGTCTATTAACACATGTTATAAAAGTGTATAAACCAAGTTTCGTCATAATATCTCAGTTATTTGTCGAATAATAGGCTCGTAGATTCCTTTGTATAAAAAGAGGCGGTGCCACGCCCATTTTCCAAACTTTTTTTTATTTTTTGTTTCCGGTCTATTGTAGAACTCATGTCACAAAATTTCAGTGACAGATCTTTATATTTGACAGAGATATCGCTTAAAATGTTTTTATTAGGTCACTTTATAGTTCCCATATATAAAAGTGGGCGTGGCCGTCAACCGATTTTGATAATTTTTCGCGAAAACATTTGTCTAAGTAAGCAAATTACGCATACCAAATTTCATCGATATATCTTCAACGGTTTCTGAGTTATGACATATAAAACTTTCAATGTTTGCCCCTTAATAAGTGGGCGTGGCACCGCCCATTTTCCAAAATTTTTGTACTTTTTGTTTTATGTCCCTAGTTGGACTCCTGTCACAAAATTTCAGTGATAGATCTTTATATTTGACAGAGATATCGCTTAAAATGTTTTTATTAGGCCCCTTTATAGTTCCCATATATAAAAGTGGGCGTGGCCGTCAACCGATTTTGATAATTTTTCGCCAAAACATTTGTCTAAGTAGGCAAATTTCGCGTACCAAATTTCATCGATATACCTTCAACGGTTTCTGAGTTATGACATATAAAACTTTCAATGTTTGACCCTTAATAAGTGGGCGTGGCACCGCCCATTTTCCAAAACTTCATCAAATTTCTTCATAAAGGCCTGAGCTCAATGCGTGGGTAAAATTTTATCACTCTAGCTATATTAGTGGCGAGATACCAAATTTCCGATTTTTTCTATATAGGAAAAGTGGGCGTGGTCATGGTCCGATTTCGCCCATTTTCAATACCAACCGTCCCAGTCTCGATACCAACTTGCATTTCAAATTTCATCAAAATATCTCAATTTTTACGCGAGTTATCCTGCGTACGGACGGACGGACGGACATGGCTCAATCGATTTCTCTTTTCACCCTGATCATTTTGATATATATAAGTCCATATCTATCTCGATTATTTCATTATGTTACAATCCACCGTTATGAAATCAAAATTATAATACTCTGTGTACTAGTACAGCTGAGTATAAAAACAGAAAGAATGAGCGACCGAATAACACTGAGCAAACATAAAATTGACTTGAATTCGTATGTGAAATGTGTGTGAGCATTCCCATTGCTCAGCTTGCAATTCTAGGTGCATATGTACTCATGCATGTGATATTTCAGCACGTATGCCCATGCCCATGTCCATGTCCTTGTTACACTTTCGGAAAGTTTTTGATTAAGTGCAGTCAAGTTAAAATGAAGAGAAAGAAAGCGGAAAGCTTAATTGAAAAGTGAATTGAGAGATATATATGTAGTACGTACATATGGAGAGTTTGCAAATGGTTTAGTGTCCGAGTAGCGGCAGCAAATGGCAAATTGGCGCCGTTGTCGGCCACTACGTACACAGAATTAAAAGAAAAGAAAATGGCGCATGAAGGTTATGCAGCAGCAGCAGCAGCAATGAGACTGGAATGTGCTGCAATTTCGGCTTTTTTGCTGTTTCCAAATCAAAATGTGAAGAGAAGTTAGCTAAGCTGGGGTTACATAATCACTTTTGAAAGCAGCGATCTGCTGTTTGAGCGATCTGAATTTCGTCTGCAATATAATGACGTGAACATCTCTCCCTCTAATTCAGTAGCAATCACAGCAGTAAAATAACATAATTTTCTGCATTTTACAATTTTATTAAGATCATTATTACTGTGCAATATATATTGATGAGTAATGGAAATTTAATTTCAAATGAAAGTCAATAAAATAAGTTTACTGAAATTGAATTTGAAAGTAAACTAACCGAACTACATAAATCAGGGTGCTGTAACAATGGAAAACAGTGCGTATGAGTAACAAAAAAAATAAAAAACAAGTAAGGAAGCCTAAGTTCGAGTGGAATCGAACATTAGATACTCAGCTGTATGCTTTCATTGTTTATTTGCGTTTGTTCGATATGGGGTGTATTTTATATGAAACGAGTGCTGCATAAACAGGGCGCAGCCACGCCCATTTTTAAAATTTGTATCAATCATCCAAATAAGCATATAAATATTATTATTAGTGCAAAATTGCATCCCTCTATGACTTTTAGTTACAAAGACTTCACGTTACAAATTCCAAAAGGGTTTTCCAGAAATATCTTTGTTAAAAAGTAGGCGTGGTCATAAACCGATTTCAACACATTTTTGCGTGTCTATTAACACATGTTATAAAAGTGCATAAACCAAGTTTCGTCATAATATCTCAGTTATTTGTCGAGTAATAGGCTCGTATATTCCTTTGTCTAAAAAGAGGCGGTGCCACGCCCATTTTATAAACTTTTTTTATTTTTTGTTTCCGGTCTATTGTAGAACTCATGTTACAAAATTTCAATGAATTATCTTTATATTTCACAGAGATATCGCTAAAAATGATTTTATTAGGTCACTTTATAATACCCATATATAAAAGTGGGCGTGGTCGTCAACCGATTTTGGTAATTTTTCGTCCACGCATTTGGCTAAGTAAATATAGCACGCGTACCAAATTTCATCGATATATCTTTAACGGTTTCTGAGTTATGGCCTATAAAACTTTCAATATTTGCCCCTTAATAAGTGGGCGTGGCACCGCCCATTTGCCAAAATTTTTATACTTTTTGTTTTATGTCCATAGTTGGACTCCTGCCACAAAATTTCAGTGACAGATCTTTATATTTGACAGAGATATCGCTTAAAATGTTTTTATTAGGCCCCTTTATAGTTCCCATATATAAAAGTGGGCGTGCCCGTCAACCGATTTTGATAATTTTTCGCCAAAACATTTGTCTAAGTAAGCAAATTACGCATACCAAATTTCATCGATATATCTTTAACGGTTTCTGAGTTATGACATATAAAACTTTCAATGTTTGACCCTTAATAAGTGGGCGTGGCACCGCCCATTTTCCAAAACTTCATCAAATTTCTTCATAAGGGCCTGAGCACAATACGTGGGTAAAATTTTATCACTCTAGCTATATTAGTGGCTGAGATACCAAATTTCCGATTTTTTCTATATAGGAAAAGTGGGCGTGGTCATGGTCCGATTTCGCCCATTTTCAATACCAACCGTCCCAGTCTCGATACCAACTTGCGTTTCAAATTTCATCAAAATATCTCAGTTTTTACGCGAGTTATCGTGCGTACGGACGGACGGACATGGCTCAATCGATTTCTCTTTTCACCCTGATCATTTTGATATATATAAGTCCATATCTATCTCGATTATTTCATTATGTTACAATCCACCGTTATGAAATCAAAATTATAATACTCTGTGTACTAGTACAGCTGAGTATAATAAGAAACAACCCTGCAGGCAAAACAACTAGTTGCATACTACAATTCTACCAGTTTGAAAATGTCGGCATCTAGTTGCCCAACTATCCATTTTACTTGAAAGCAACTGGTAGTTTTAACGTGGCGATGGCCTACGAGTGTGTTTATCCGTTGGGTCATTGCGGCTGAAGTTGGAATGGACTCGGGTTCAATCCCCGGTGCATCCACTTCCGCAAAGAGTGCTGATGATCGAAAATGGTTTTTCGTGAAATAGCTATACACTCAACCTTCGCTGTAAATAGTTGTTGAATTTTTTTCCACTTATCCCAACAATTAAAAATAAAAATTTCGTGCTAAGCACTAAAAACTCTTTCAAGTAAAATTGTTAACGTTGTTTGGTATATACATAAAATAAATACCAACAACAATGTTCATTGCGAACTGCCTACAACAAAAATTCAGCACGTTTGTGGAGAATATATGCAAAAGCATATACACACTAACGTTAATGTTGAAAATGAAAAAGGCAAAAGTGGGGAAAATCCAACAGCTTGCACAGAGTCTCAATGACCGAGTGTGTTTATCCGTTGGGTCATTGCGGCTGAAGTTGGAATGGACTCGGGTTCAATCCCCGGTGCATCCACTTCCGCAAAGAGTGCTGATGATCGAAAATGGTTTTTCGTGAAATAGCTATACACTCAACCTTCGCTGTAAATAGTTGTTGAATTTTTTTCCACTTACCCCAACAATTTTTTATTGCGTTGAAAAATTAAGTTCCGTTTTGGACTCGTGTTCATGTGATCAAAACGCGTCGATTGACACACCACTTCTTGAAAATTTACCAATTTTCACCTAAACTAGATAATTGCCAAAACTTGGAATACAAAATCGCGCATTTTTTTATTAAACATTTTAGCCTACGTCGCTTTTTTTTCTTAAAATTTAAAAATTTAAATTGAGAATAAATATCGGTACTAAGTTTGGGTATTTCATGTGAAATTTTTGTGTCTTTCCATTATTCCAAATACGGCAACACTCACACGGCTGTTCAAAATAGAAAACAGCTGATTTTTGTGTTGTCATGCGGGCATGAAATTCGTTCAACTCGTTATGTTTACGGGTACTCGATTCGTTCGGTAAACTCGTTGATGACTGTTAGCTCCCTTATGGTTCCAGTCACAGTCATCAACGCCCGCACATACCCGTGTCAGCTGACACGATCTATCTTATGGGAGTTGCATGTAAACGAAATCTCACCGACGCTGACATAAACGCCCATAACCGCCCGTATCGAAGAAATCAAACGAGTTTTGATTTTTCCCATAACAACGTGTCAGCTGATTGCTTTTGCTCAACGCGGTGTTGCCGAACGAACGTTTTTAGCCACTAAAACATTTGAACGGTATTTTTCATTGTATTATTAAACGAAATCAATGCGAGTGTAAAATGTAATAGAATATATCTTTGTTCATAGGAAAAACCGCTTCAGTTTACTTAAGCGAAATATGAGTTATTAGATAATTGTTTAGCTCATTTATTGAAAATAATTATCATTTCTGTATATGTTATTAATTCACATGTAACCATTTTTAATGCCATTATTTTAGTTTCAAATAAACTTAAAATCGATATTATCCAGTTATAACTTTTATGTTTTTCGGAGCATAACTTTTCGCACAGGATGAAATAAAAAAGTTGCATAGGTTAGGTTAGGTTGAGGTGGCTGTCTCCGCAATTCATGAAAGCGGGGACACACTTAGGCCGAGGTGGCCCATTGTGATACCACACGGGAGCCCTAGCTTCCTTATCCCTGTTTACAAACCTTTCCGGAAAAATTAGATTCGAAAGTGTGATAAGATTAGATGCCCGTTAAGCTAAACCAGCGCGTTTGTTTCATGAAGCGCAGAAAATCTAGTGTCCTTGCATTTTCCATCTCCGCCAGGCACTCGAAAAAGTGTTTATGGAGAAAGCGGTACCTGGATTGCGACAGTGCGGGGCAGTGGCATAGATAGTGCTCAACACTCTCTATTTCCTCCACGTCCCTGCAGCTGCGGCAGAAGTCGTTTTTATATGCGAGAGGCGTGAGTGCCCATAAGACAATGGCCTGTTAGAAGTCCCACCAGCGGACCTATAGAGAGCCGATTCAGATGCAGCACCGATACAGACCTAGCCTCGTCCAGTCTAGGCCAGATTTGCCTAGAAATCACACAAGTTGACTCCCTGGCCCATCTAGCGTTAGCCTGTTCAATGGAGCGAGATCTCAACCAGTGCTTGCATGAGTTAAGCGGGGGGCCAACCCATGTCGCAGATGTGATATCATGCAAGCTTGTGCCCTCCCTTGCCAACTCATCTGCAATGCAGTTGCCCCGAACGTTGCTATGGCCTGGAACCCAAATGACGTTCAGGTCGCACCTTTCGGCTAGTTTGTTCAAAGACTCCCTACATTTCATTGCAACTATAGATGTAGCATTGTTACTCTGTAAGGATTTTATGGCAGCTTGGCTGTCAGAGAAGATTTTGATAGAATTTATGTCTGGCAGATCTGTCAGGCGACGAGCTGCTTCCCATATGGCTATGAGCTCAGCCTGATAGACGCTGCAGTGATCAGGTAGACGCAAACTTACTTTCAGATGAAGCTTTTCGCAGAAAAACCCACTTCCAACTCTATTGTTCAATTTAGAGCCGTCCGTGTAAAGGTGCAGTGTATTAGGGTCGGGATCCCCCAAGTTCTTCCACTCGCTCCTCTCCGGGATTCTTGTGGAGAATTTGTTATCCCAACAGAAGGCTGGTATTGCATAGCCCAGCTTTAGAAAATTGGCAGGGACGTTACTAAGAATTTGAGCGTGCCCGAATCTGGTGTCCCTCCAGGGTTCGGTTGCATTGAGCCTTGCCGCGTTGCAGCTGGCAATGAGTTTCCCCTGTATATCCGTGGGGAGAAGAAATAGGATGGTTTCGAGAGCTTTAGTTGGGGTGGAGGGAAGGGCTCCGCTAATAAGCATGGAAGCCATTCGCTGCACTCTAGTTAATTTGCTCTTATTGGTTTCGAGTTCCAGTGCTCGCCACCATATGGTGACTGCATAGAAGAGAATAGGACGCACTACCGCTGTGTACAGCCAATGGACGATTTGGGGGCTAAGTCCCCATCTCTTGCCTATCGCTGATTTACATGCGTAAAGTGCTAGCATGGCTTTTTGGGATCGTACTTCTACGTTCCGTTTCCAGTTTAATTTTCTGTCTAGAATAACACCAAGGTATTTAACCTCGGTAGAGAGTTTAATCTCCTTCCCATTTATGGACGGAGGTTTGAATTCAGGTATCTTATGTTTGCGGGTAAACAGAACCATTTCCGTTTTCTCAGAGCTGACACTCAGCCCGCATTTCAGAGACCAGGTTTTTACAATATTGAGTGCATTTTGCAAAAGATCGCTCAGCACCGGTATATGCTTGCCAGTCGCTGTCAGGGCGATGTCATCGGCGTACGCAATGACCTGGCAGCCCGTGTGCTGAAGTTTAGAGAGCAGGGTGTTCACCGTTAGGTTCCAAAGCAGAGGAGACAGAACTCCACCCTGGGGTGTTCCCCTGTTGGCATACCTAGTTATCGATGAATTACCCATTTCAGAAATAATGGCTCTTCTACTAAGAAGAAGTTCAACAAACCTCACGAGAGCCTCCTCTACCTCTAAGTTCCATAGGGCGGTGGTAACGGCTCCCGGGAGAACATTGTTGATAGCTCCTTCTATGTCGAGAAAGATGCCCAGTGTGAATTCCTTAAAGGCTAGCCCCTTTTCTATCTTGGAAGTGATAGCGTGTAGAGCAGTCTCTACGGACTTGCCTTTGGAATAAGCGTGTTGAAAAGGAGATAGAGTATTCGCACGGAGCCTGATATAGACATCCAGCAATCTTTCAAGAACTTTGAGTAGAAAAGAGGTCAGGCTTATCGGCCTGAAATCCTTTGGGCTGCTGTAGGAGGCTTTTCCCCCTTTAGGAATAAAGATCACCTTCGCCTTGGTCCATTCCAGAGGAATGTACGACAGGTTGAGGCAGGCTTTATAGATAGGAACAAGAAGAGGGATTAGAGTATCACTTGCTGCCTGTAATTCAGCAGGAAAGATCCCATCTATTCCCGGAGATTTGAAGGGGTTGAAGGATTTAATTGCCCATTTTACCCTTGTATTAGTAATTATGTGCTCCAAGTCATTAAATGTCCTGGGGTTAGAGTAGGTTCTATAAGGTTCCGAGGTGCACCCTGGGAAGTGTGTGGTGACCAGTGTGTTCAGAATATCAGTACTAGATGTGGCCCAGTCCCCATTTTGCATTCGGATACAGCTTGGGGGAACTGGGTTAGTAGAGAGGACCTTTCGTAGACGATTGGCCTCAGAGATTTCTTCTATGTCGCTAGCGAAGTTTTTCCATGAGTCTCTTTTAGCTCTTTGGATCGACTTCATGAAAATTTTTAAGGCATCCTCGTAGGCTTGCCAGTTGCCAGTTATTTTCGCCTGGTTGAAGAGCTTTCTGCTGTTAAGCCGAAGCTTGGAGATCTCGGGGTTCCACCAATAAGGTTTCTTTTTACCCCGAACTTTGACCTCCGGGCAGGCACTCTTGAAAGCAGCGTTACAGGATAAAAAGTTGCATAAATGATGTTATATTTGAAAAATGTACATGTTTGAATGAAATAATAGTTATTTCACATCCCTGCTACATAGGAAATGGATAGCGTATTTTTAAACAAATGAGAAATTAGGCAATGAAAAGAAAAGAGTAATTTACGATAAATAAAAGTAATTTTTATTTCAAAATTATCCCTTTTACCATTTTTGAACGGATCAACGGATAGCGGGCCAGCGGGCAGTGAACAACTGATATTTTCCGTCATAAAATCCACACAGGCAAACAAAATTGCGACGAAGGCAGCTTTTAGAAAATTGTTTGTGTAAGCACGAAATAAAAAATGCGTATGGTTATTCCTTTATTTATTGCCAAAAAAGTGTATTTTCTTTTACTTATTTTTCACTGTTCAACAAGAAAATTACAAAATGCAACAGAAATGCAACTCTGACTCCTGAGGAGGTACAGGACCACACCACTCAAAAAACTGTTTTTACCCCGCCGTCTTTTGTTAACAATTTTTTATTGCGTTAAAAAGTTAAGTTCCGCTTCGAATTCGTGTTCATGTGATCAAAACGCGTCGATTGACACCCCAGTTCTTGAAAATTTACCTATTTTCACCATGTCACCAAAACTAGATAATTACCAAAACTTTGAATACAAAAGCGCGCATATTTTTATTAAAAATTTTCGCCTACGTCTTTTTTTCTGAAAGAAAACAATATATTTAAAAATTTAAATCGAGAATAAATATCGGTACTAAGTTTGGGTATTTCATGCGAAATTTTTGTGTCTTCCCATTATTTCAAATACAGAAACACTCACACGGCTGTTCAAAATAGAAAACAGCTGATTTTTGTGTTGTCATGCGGGCATGAAATTCGTTCAACTCGTTATGTTTACGGGTACTCGATTCGTTCGGTCGACTCGTTGATGACTGTCGGCGCCCTAACTAAAGCACAACTTTATGCAATTTGCATTATTTACAGCAAACTCAAATACATATGTATGTACATGCGTACATACATACATACAATAAATGGAGCTGTTAATTAGCTGTAGCGCAAAATTTCAGCAGTAAACTAAATTAAAATTATTGTTAAAACAAAAATTTTCAAACATTTTATGCACCAACAAATTTTTATACTCAGCTGTACTAGTACACAGAGTATTATAGTTTTAATCACATAACGGTGGATTGTAACAGAATGAAATAATCGAGACAGATATAGACTTATATATATCAAAATGATCAGGGTGAAAAGAGAAATCGATTGAGCCATGTCCGTCCGTCCGTCTGTCCGTCCGTCTGTCCGTCTGTCCGTCCGTCTGTCCGTCTGTAAATACTCTAACTCGCGCAAAAATTGAGATATTTTGATGAAATTTGAAATGCAAGTTGGTATCGAGACTGGGACGGTTGGTATTGAAAATGGGCGAAATCGGACCATGACCACGCCCACTTTTCCTATATAGAAAAAATCGGAAATTTGGTATCTCAGTCACTAATATAGCTGGAGCGATGAAATTTTACCCACGTGTTGAACTCACGCCCCTAGGAAGAAATTTGATGAAATTTTGGAAAATGGGCGGTGCCACGCCCACTTATTAAGGGTCAAACATTGAAAGTTTTATATGTCATAACTCAGAAACCGTTGAAGATATAGCGATGAAATTTGGTATGCCTGATGTACTTATTTAGACAAATGTTTTGACGGAAAATTGTGAAAATCGGTTGACGGCCACGCCCACTTTTATATATGGGAACTATAAAGGGGCCTAATAAAAACATTTTAAGCGATATTTCTGTCAAATATAAAGATATATCATTAAAATTTTATGGCAGGAGTCTAACTACGGACATAAAACAAAAATCACAAAAATTTTGGAAAATGGGCGTGGCACCGCCTCTTTTTAGAAGCTGGAATATACGAGATTTCTGAGCCCATAACTCGACAAATAATTGATATATAATGATGAAACTTGGTGTGTACACTTTTATTACTTGTGGTAATACATGTTGAAAATTTTAGCCAAATCGGTTGACGACCACGCCCACTTTTATATATGGGTATTATAAAGTGGCCTAATAAAAACATTTTAAGCGATATCTTTGTCAAATATAAAGATAATTCATTGAAATTTTGTGGCATGAGTTCTACAATAGATCGGAAACAAAAAATAGAAAAATTTCGGAAAATGGGCGTGGCACCGCCTCTTTTCAGACAAAGGAATCAACGAGATTTCGGAGCCCATAACTCGACAAATAATTGAGATATTATGACGAAACTTGGTTTATACACTTTTATAACTTGTGTTAATAGACACGCAAAAATTTATTGAAATCGGTTTATGACCACGCCTACTTTTTAACAAAGATATTTCTGGAACACCCTTTGGGAATTTGTAACGTGGCATCTTTGTAACTAGAAGTCATAAAGGAATGAAATTTTGTACAAAGAATAATATTCATATGCTTAGTTGGATGGCTGATAGAAATTTTGAAAATGGGCGTGGCTGCGCCCACTTTATGCGGCACTCGATTCATATAAAATACACCGTGTTTCCATCAAACGCAAACAAACAATGAAAGCATACAGCTGAGTATCTAATGTTCGATTCCACTCGAACTTAGGCTTCCTTACTTGTTGATTTATGATTTTTGCATAGTTATGTACGTAAAGGAATAAAAACGAAGGTTTAGTCGCGTTAAAATGTTCATGACTACCTTTTTTTATGATTTGTAATTAATGTGTAGGTTTATTAAAAAAAGTAATAATAAATTTTATGTATTTCCTTTTGTATACAAAAGATTTTTTGTTACAAACTTTTTTTAGGTAATTGTGATGAGAGCAAAAAAAAAAAACATATCAATTGAGTGTTTTAAAGTTTGAGTGTACTTTACTTTTCATAAAAATAAATTTACGCCTTTTTGTAGGTGAGTACGTGAATTCTCTAGCGGGTTCATTTTTTGCAGCTGAGTTCTTCATTACAGAACAAATATACGTGCGAAAAACGAACAGAATCGGATCATAAATAGGGATTTTACGAATATAGCAACTCCAGCGTCATTTAGCGGGAAAAGATATAGCTAATGTCGAGGGACTTATCCAAAAAGTAAACTGTAAAAATTTAGTAAAACTTCTCAGTAGTTTTTAAGCCATTTCCTCACACAAAAACTCCCTATAATTTTATATATATGTACATATAGAAGATAGATAATTTTTGTACTAGTATAGGTACTATGATTTTCACTTTGTTAAACATCAAAAAACATTTATGATAAATCATGCCAAACAAGCTGCGGATATAATTGGCAAATGGGCAAGTGGCTATGCTAAAGTAGTTATGTCAAACGTGTGAGAATTACATTCCTAGCAGTATTGATCAGCTGGAAAATAGCACATATTTTCTATTGAATATTCAATAGGGATGCAGTTCCAAAATCTGAGCTTTCCCTTTCGTTTTTATATAGAGGTGGCGTTCAAACCAACTACTTACCTAAAAACTGCCGAACGAGGAGAGTTTCTGTATGTCCATAGGAAAAAGCTGGCACACTGCGCCTTCACGGAAAAATTGAATAGCCGTGATATCTTCACTGCGTGTTCAGTTTGTTTTTCAGGCAATGATTTTTTAACCCAGTTTCAAGGTATTTTTCATACTAAATATTCTACTGCATATCCACCTCCTTACCTCGAATACTAGTCGGTTGCCAGTTGATGACAGCTGCAGAAACATATCCACGCAAATGTATGTATGTATGTGTTTATTGAAATGACAACTGCAGAGTGCTTGATTAAATTTATTGATAGCTGAGCTGACAAATACAATTATTTTGTAATAAATGTAGCCAAGTGAAATACATATGTATGTACATAACTGCATGTGCAAGCTTAAATGAAGAGCAGCACCTTTTAAAAATTACTAGTTAGATGCTATTAAGATTAATCGGAAGCTTTACAAACTTTGTCTTCTCTAATAATTTTAATACATGAACATATGTATGTATGTATGCATATGTCAACCATTTAATTTAATACAAGCATTTATACATGAGTTTATTCAATCGTCGTAATAAAATTAAAAATAGTTGTCCATTCTACTATAACCTTCAGTCATGATTACATATAAGCAAGTTTATCCACAGAATAATGCACATTCCATGATGTTATCTGCCGTTATTTTTTCCGCTTAACAGCGCTGGAATAACATTTACAGTTTGTTTAACACTTCACTCAATGTTAAAATACATTAACTGTAAATTGGACCAACTTATTTTCAAATGCTAATGCTAACGGCTGTTAAGTGATAACGGACATGCAACAGTAAATGAGAGAATAATGTTAGAAAAGGATTACGTATTTCTACTTAACTTCTTATAAAAAAATCTTTGATAATTTGACACCGTTAAAAAACCTACTAACTATAGATTTAATAGCTCCCTTCGCCTGCCACTATTTACTCTACTATTACCTATATGTTAATTATTTCCTAATCAATCAAACCCACACACACATTTGTATCAAATTACGCTTATTCTTATTAAAATTACTCTTATTCAATTTCAATTCCCGATACAACATTTTTTTGATCGATGTGGCTTAAAAGTTTTCTGTATCGATATGTTCTTCGAATACATTTTCCAATCAAATGTGATTATTTCATGATTAATAGTTGTGTTTAAAGATAGAACGAGATAGATAAAGAGACGGGATAGATATGTAGATAGAGACAGCGTGCTCTTTAATTAAGAAGCAACGAAGTAGATAATTAATATGTGCTCATTAGTAATACAATTTTGCATGAATAGTTAGACACTGCATAGTAAGCCAACAACATAATTTAATCACAAAATATATTTTGGAATAATTTCATAAAAGGAATGATTAAATGTTGTAACACATACAGTATATGTATGTATGTATGTACATTAGAGTGCGTTTAAAATTCAAATTAACGATATTTTACTGTATCGCCCCCTCAATCTGTAGTAACATGGTCAAAGATATCACATATAAATTTTGGTCCCGATTGGTGGCGGTTAAGGCGTGGCGCATTGAGGTCAAAGTTCAGAAAACTCTATGAAGGGTCAAAAAATCAAAATATTTTTTTTAATTATCTAATACCCAAAATTAATACTTCTATACCCAATGATAACAAATATAAATTTTGGTTCCAATTGATGTCGGTTTAGTGGTGTTTCAAGGGGGTCAATGTTCAGATTGCCATAGAAGACTTACATTTTTAGTGTCGCATATGGTAATCTGAACTTTGACCCCCTTGAGACACCAGTAAACCGTCATCAATCGGGACCAAAATTTATATTTGTTATCATTGGGTATAGAAGTATTAATTTTGGGTATTAGATAATTAAAAAAAATATTTTGATTTTTTGACCCTTCATAGAGTTTTCTGAACTTTGACCTCAATGCGCCACGCCTTAACCGCCACCAATCGGGACCAAAATTTATGTGTGATATCTTTGACCATGTTACTACAGATTGAGGGGGCGATACAGTCTTTTTATGAACTTTTAAATTTTTCATACAAATTAAAAGCACCCTAATGTACATACATATGTATATTTACAAGATAGCAAGTTGTCTTTACCTTGGATAAACAGCTTTTCTGAGACAGAATATTTCACTAAATCATGAGAATTACTCATCCCAAATGCCAAATAAATTCGCAGTTAAAGATCAAGAGCATTGAAAACAGCTTTACCTTAAGCATAAGAAGCACAAATTAATTACTAAACAGGTTCATACGTGTTTAATGCCAAGCGAACAGGTCGCACTATTTTTGTATATGTTTATGAATGTACCTACACTAAAAAAACTCTCGATCAAAGACATATTTTTCTTTATTTTGAATACGCGTTCCAATACAAAATTTTCTTTGTTTTGAGTAAATTTTCTCAAAAATGTGGAAAAAACATTCAACATTCAAAAACATTCAAACAAATTCGTTACCATGGTAATTTTTATAGGAATTCAACTTGTCAAAATTAAAGAAATCAAATCCTCAAACGAGGATAAGTTGGGGATGGAATGGCGCTGGAGATTTTTCCTTGTTTTGATGTATGGATTTATTTAAACCAAGTATATGAAACCATAGCAACGCATGCAAACAACTTTATTTTATAATCCTTTTCAAACGCTTTGGGGAAAATTTGCTCGAAACAAAGAAAATGGTGTTCAATATAGGGAAGCAATTTCTTTGACCCCTCCATAACTTTTTTTCTCAGTGTACCTACGTATGAACATGCGTTAAACTTTTAAGATGCGTGTTTGCGAAATCAGAACTTCAGATATAAGTATGTAATTAAGTTGGATAATAGCAGCGAAATGGGCTTTATTTACGCATTTAAATTCATGTAAATAAGTTACTTATGTACGCATTTTTAAAGCATCGGCATGCATACACACGTATGTATGTATTTATTTACTTTTAAAACAGAGAAAAGACTTGCATACGTTTTCATATGTGATTGTATGTTGTCACCTTAAGCGAATGCGCAGGTAAAAAAAAGTGGCGGGGTGTAATAGCGCCTTTTGAAATAAGGCCTTTAAGGCCTTAAATCGCAACCAAAGTGAGATAAAGCCTTTATTTTGTCATTTTCAAAAAAAAAGGTCTTATTTCACATTTAAAACGCAATTAGGTCTTTTTTGAAATGTGCAATAACCCCTTTATTTATTTACACGAGAACTTATGAGAATTTCAATGAGCAAATAACTGTTATATAAATAACAGAAGGACATCACCGTGGCGGTAGCCACGGCTGTGACACACGACCGGACTTGAATAGCGTATCCCGTTTTAAATTTAAAAATTCTTATTTTAATTTTAAGCACCATGAGATTTTGAACTTAAAACTCTTGGTTTTATAACTTTTTGGTTTTATTTTATTCATTTCCATTTTTAATTTAAATGTATTTTTTTTTAAATCCAAAATACATTTTAATTCAAAAAATTAATTTTTAATTTCAAAAATTTTCGTTTTTAAAATAAAAATTATCTGGTTCAAAACGTGCATTATAAAAATAAAAATTTTATTTTTGATTTCTTTTCTCTGAGTGTATGTACACAAGAATCAGCATATCCGCTTTCACCACGACCGCCATTGATGCTCTTAATGACATTGACAAGAAAATCGCATTTAAACCCCGCAAAAACTCCGAGTACTCCAGTCGCTAATCCATGGAGTGCTCGCTATGGACCAACAGATTACTCAATAACTTGCCACATTTCATTTAAACAATATGGTCCATTTAACATTGCATGTCATTGCAATGGAGTATATACTCCAGTCCCGCATAACAATCAAATTAATCCATGGAGTACCTACATTGGATTAATTGATGGAGTACCTAACAGTTAGCCGAACATAACAACCAAAACCAAATGTTTATCGCGACGACGACGAATAACGTGTATACATATGCACATTCAAACATATATATGTATGTAGTTATGTATGTATACACATATCGCACAGTAAAAATTTTAGTTTAATTTTAATACCATTTTGGTATTTATATATAACAATGCCAAAAAACATTAAATTAAAACCATTCTGGTTTAAAAAAAGAGAAGAGAATATTGAGAGACAGAAATTATCCTTGGTGTCAAATTAATACTTTCTTAGAATTAAATCAAAACCAAATTTTGATTATTTTTAGAATATTTCTGGTATTAAAAGTAGTTGAAATGGAATAAGATCAATACAAAAATTGTAATAAATTCTATACTTTTATGGAATTAAATCAAAACCAAGTTTTGATTATTTTTATAATATTTTTGGTAATAAAAATAGCTGAAATGGTATAAGATCCATCCGCAAATTGGAATAAATTTTATACTTTTTTGGGTTTATAACAGCTCATATATATTTTAAATACTAAAAATTTTAATAAACACTACCCAACAGACCAGGATGTAAGCGAAATGTAATAGGACTTGAGAACAAGCTTATAACAATTGTTCATTGTAAGCTTATTGCAATACAGTTTTTATAAGCTTAATTGTAAGCTTATTCACAAGCATGATTGTAATAATTGAGGAACACTTACTTAAAAAGCTTGAAAATAATATTACAATAAGCTTACATTACACTTGCAATGAAAGCTTAAAAAACTATTAATAATAACATTGTTTTAAGCTTGCTGTAAAATTTTTTTAAATTTTGGTTTTACAATGATTCATACAATTCATTGATTCCTTTTTCGAAAAGGGAAGTATAAAAGCCTCAATAAAATTCAATATATATGATACCGTTGGATTGAATTTCAGGTTGATGTTATGGTTCGAAACAGGAGGAGAATATAAAATAAAGAACATTGCAGTAAAGTTGAAGAAGGAAATAAAATGAAAAGAAATATGCAAATAAAAATATATTTTTTTATTTTTTCTTCTATTTATACATAAAATTATATTTATAAGCTTACAACAAGCTTTCACAAGTAATAATTTTCTACAATTACATTTGTAAGCTTATAAAAAGGGTGCCGTTTTGATTTTTCTACAATTGTTCTTAAGTCTTTCTCAATACTTTACACAAGCATTCCTCAAGCTTAACGCTTATATTTGTAAGCTTGTTATAATATTATTCTCAAGCCTTTTGGTTTATTGGGTAGCCATACACGCACTCATACATATATACAAAAAGCCTTTATATAAATCTTAAACTCTTTTTGTTGTTTATCATCTATTTTTGTCTCTTTGTCGGGCCCAGGCATTGTTGGTGTCATTGTCGGTGTCGTCGCCGAAGCATCCGTCTTAGCTGGTGTCTCTGAACTCAATGCCGTTTCATTTATCGTTTTTGTTTTTTCGGTCTTATTATTGACCGCCGTTGTTGCTGCCACCACAGGCTTAACATCCAATTTCAATGGTTGTTCCATATCTACATTTGTATTTGCTGTTTTTTTTCGACGCTCAGCATCTGTTTGGGCACCACTGGCACTTCAATATCACCCACCATCTTTTTCAACTCAGTCTTTGGCTTTTTAGCTGTCACTGACACCAAAGCTTTCATAGCACCTTGGTCCTGCTCCTCCGCCTTACACGCCTGCTGCATCAATGGCATATGCGTATGTGCACCCAAACCAATTTTTTGCCCAACTTCCGCCATCGTTGACGCAGCCGTTTCACGCGCCTTCCCTGCGCCCATCTCAAGCAAATAAACTAACTCATTACGTCGCAACAGCTGTTGTTGGAGTTTATTGCGTATGGAACGTAAATGTTCGACTATATCCTCTGCGACAAGCATTTTATATTTGCCAGTATCGATATCTTTCGCATCCTCACAAATCTGTTGCACACTTTTGCCCGTGAGTAGCGAATGTATTGCTTTTATATTGCTTACACCTTGACGTGTTTCCGAATTGTAATGAACATCAGAGCAAAAGTCTGTTACCGCTTTTTTTATCTTTTCCACTATGGTATCTGCATCATCTGTTAGCTAGATTACTGCTTTGGGATCAGCATCCGATTTGGACATTTTCTTACTTGGATCACGTAGGGGCCACGTAAGGAACTTTTAGAAACATTTTGTTTATGTACATACATACTTTTTTTTATGAAAATTTGTTTTAATATTTTTTTGGTTTTGATTTCATATACATTGAGAAAGATAAATTTTTTTACACTTTTCAGGATTTGTTTTTAAACCATAAATAACACTACCCGACAAAAAAATATCCTCGACATTTGATACATGATTATTATTCATCATTGTTATTAAAAGAAAGGGTGTTCAATTCGTTTTACCGGTTGTTCTACAATTTTTTAAATACATTGCATATTTTTGTAAAATTTCTACATTTACAGCCAGTTTCACGAAAAAATTAAAGTGAAAATTTAATTTTTCCCCTGTCAGATATCATATAAAATTCAAGTAAAAAAAATTAAATTAAACTTAAATTCTTTCGTGAAACTGGCTGTTAAGGAATCTAGATGTGTACCCGTTCGGAATGAAAGCGATTAATCTACATTTATAGCTGTTAGGGCACAATTGGTCTACAATTAGTCTACATTTATACCCGTACGGGAACAATCGGGGACTAATTGTGGACCGATTGTTCTCGAAAGAGATCAATCCGGGACAAATCTCTTTCGGGATTAATCGCACATTTTTTGCAGGGTGTACATACCGGTATTCA
Source organism: Urophora cardui (assembly GCA_960531455.1). NCBI lineage: Eukaryota > Metazoa > Arthropoda > Insecta > Diptera > Tephritidae > Urophora > Urophora cardui. The sequence goes on from OY482672.1 coordinate 1,242,611, forward strand.
TATTGCCAAGTATGTGCATGTGTGTTTATCTTGTGGCTGACACATGATAAACACACCTGTTTGCTTGTAATTATTATTTGCAAATTTTTTTTTTAAATTATGCCAGAATATTGGTGTTTGCATATTTTGTGCATTATACCCAGTTGGGATAGGGTTTATTAAAGACTATTTTAACCCATTTTCGGCCTCTGGTCGATTTTTCGACTACCAAGTTTAGACTTCAATATCTCTGTAACTAAGAGTTACTTTATTGATCTGCGTACAGCACTAGTAAATTTGGAATTTAGTTAGTGCCTAGAGCATGGGTTTTCTAGAAAAAGTAATTAAATGCAGGTTTTCGTAAAATAATGAAATCATGACTATTTTTATTGTGTATATTAAAAAATAAGGAAAAACAAAAAATCTTAAAGTTATTACTATTTTATTGTAAAGAAAAAAGACGAAATTAAAAGAATCAAAAAGTCTCATGTCAATATTGCAATAATTTTAACTTCTTCGTGGAAGTAAAATCTAGTGGTCGAAAAATCGACCGCTGGCCAGAAATCGTCAAGTAGGATAAAACAAAATAAAGCAAATTTTTCTTATTATTAACAGAAATGCAAGTGAGTGCCTTTACGATAATGAAAAGTAGTTAGCTGAACTTTCGTACTTTGTAATTTACTACTTTTTTTATTGGAATTTTGTACCTCTCGGGGTACCATACTTTACCACATATTGACCACTATTGGTCTGTCCGACCAGACATCGGCATTCCAATTGTGAAACAAGCGATGAGTCGTAATCGGTTTAAAAAAATTAAACAGTTCTTTCATCTCGCTGATAACAACAATTTAAATACAGCAGATCGCTTTGCCAAGGTTCGCCCTGTTACTAACGCTCTCAAGAAAAGGTTTATGCAATTTGGAGTCTTTAGTCATATTATCTCCATAGACGAACAGATGATTCCATACTATGGCCGCCACTCTTGGCGGATTTGGATTTAAGTCATGGTGTTTATGCTCTGAAAGTGGATACTTATTTTCTAGTTCATTGTACGGTGGTTTAGCAACGCCTCACAATCAGAATATCGGCCTAGGCGCACAAACTGTTCTAGACTTGCTTTCGAACGTCTTTGACCCTGAGTGCCATATTATTTTCTCCGATAACTTTTTCTCCTCGTACCACCTTATGTGCCTTTTGAATGAGCGTAGAGTTTTGCAGCTGGTACCATTCGCGAAAATAGAATGGGCAAATCTCCGTTGAACAATTTAAAAACAGAAAAGCGCGGAACATTTGACCAGCAACTTGATCGTATGCAAGAAATATTGACTGTTCGGTGGAACGATAATGCCATAGTCAATGTTATAACTAATAACTCCACAGTAGAACCAATTATTTCCGCTAAAAGATATTGTCGTAAGCAAAAAAATGATCACTATCCCATAGCCTAAAGTGATCCAAGAGTATAACCACGGCATAGGTGGTGTGGATCTTCATGATAACGCGGTGGCAAATTATAGAATATGTATACGAGGAAACAAGTGGTGGTGGCCGATATGGACAAACGCTCTCTGTAAAGCAATGGTTAATGCATGGAAGCTCCACTGTATGATAGCAGAAATCGAAAAGACCACTTTCCCAAATGGATTTTCGTCTCAAAGTCACAACCGAATTATTGACTTACGAGAATGACGACGGGGACGAGTACGAGGGTGAATCTGGGGATGAAGATAACCCTCATCCGTCGAACCTTCCTTGGAGCAACGAAAAAGTACACGCCGTCATGAGAAGCTTGGAAAACAAATATCGGCGGTGTAAATTATGCAAGAAACATACTATTTTTACCTACAAAAAATGTAGTATTTATTTACATACTAAGTGTTTTGGTGACTACCATAAAAATTTGTAAACTCTCGTACCTATCAATAACTTATAAAAAATACTTAACTTTTAAATAACATGAAATGACTTGAATTTCAGTGGCACATTTTTTTTTTTAAAAACGGGTATATTTTTTTTTTGCATACTTGACGGTTTTTGGCCAGTTGTCGATTTTTCGACCAGTCCGTATTAAAAAAACGGTTGGTCAGAATTTTTTTTTTTTTAATTATTCTTAATTATGGTCCTATAAACACTGCCTTAAAAGGAAATTGAAAAATTATGCCGATTTCTTGTAGCGGCCGAAGATGGGTTAATGAATAATATTTAGAAATTTAAAGAACTAGTTGGCATGATTATGGGATGATGATGAAAGTGAAGAGAATTAACCACAACAACAACCAAAAAAAACTAAACAGAATGAAAAACAAAGTCAAGCAAAACAACAACAACAACAACCAATAAACTTTTCCCTAATTTCTTGCGCCCATTGGCGAAAATTATACAAAGCAGGGCTGCTCAACGCTCTCGTATTGAAAGTACAAAACTCAATACATCTACAAATTTTGTATATGCACTGAAAAATTTTTTTGCTCATTTAATTTTTTTTATGAATTCCAATAAAATATTATTTTAGAATTTATTTTCAAATGGTAGTATCAAATACATATAAATTTTTTTTATTTTTTATATGAAAATTTTTTGAATACAAATTTTTTACAGTGCTTTCATTTTTTGAATTTTTTTTAATTACAAATTTGTTATTGTAAATTTCGATTTCTAATGCTATGGTTATGGTTACAATCTTGATTGCCAATCAAAATCGGAAACATTTCGTGATTGGTGAGAGGTGGTTACGCTTACATTGATGATTGGAGCGCACATACACAACATAACACATGATAATTACTGAGCACATACACAACATAACACATTATTACCTCTGAAACCTCGTTTGCTGGCTGCCTGTTTCACACAGCAAGTTTTCTGGATGTGAGAGTCCGAAAATTCTCTCACCGTCGGAGTGCACAACAACAATTACACGGTGCTCGACCAGCTTGATTGGTAGCATAACCAGGCCATTACGGCAGTGCTCGAGCTCCTATACAAAGTGCCTTTGCTCTGCACATTCAATATGAATCATAGGCACATTCATATACAATTTTTTTATATCTGAGTGCTTATGGGAGTGCAAAGAAAATTTTATTTTCATATTTGAAGTGAAAATATGTATCTGTGCCTATGATTCGGAACAAAACAAAAACAATTGTGCTTTGAGTGCCTATGAGGTGAGCAGGCCTGATACAAAGAATCCGATAAAAGTTCACACTTTACACTTTTCTCACACGAACAACTTTTTCCTCTGAACTCAACACTCGTTATACCCGTGCAAGCTAACTTAGTAACTCCTCTGTCATATGCAATTATGCACATAAATATATATGTACACATATGTATGTATATATTAACATAACCTACATATAAAGGCGTATAAAGCCGGAAGACACAATTTTATGCTAGCCTTTTTTTTTTTTGGAAAGAGAAAACTGCATTTGGCAACGCAGCAAGTTCGTAGCTGGTTTTAGCGCACGTTTATGCGTGCATAAAATTAACGATTGACATGCATGCACCTGTGCAGAGCAGTTAATTTTGTTATGATGCAAAGCATGCATAGTCAACCACATCTACACTCATTAACAACACAATCACTTGGATATAGAGTGTGCGCTAATCCTAGCAACGCATCACCGCCCATTTAGCGACGTTTTGTTGGAAAATGAATGCGCTCATTTGTGGTTTGTTAGCGATTAAAGGTATTGATGTGCAGTGTATGGAAATCTAGGCATGCATACTACATACATACAAATTGGAATTTTCTAAATGCATTCAAAATTTTAGAAAATTTGTTGTACGTGTTTTGGTGGACATGCACTCATACGTATATAGTTATGTATGTACATATGTAGGTATGTACTTCCACACATGCATACGAGTACATTCCCTGTAGGGGAAATCTCTAGTTCCGAACTAGGTCGCTTCTATTGCATTTTTCGACACTACTAGTGCGAGCTAATCTCTTTTGTATGTTATCAACTGGCGAATTTAACACGGCGATGTCCTAGGCGGTGTCAATTGTCACCCTCTGCACTACGTTTTCGATAGTTCCGAACTAGTACTAAATTCTACAGTTTACACTAGTTCGATTATTGGCACAATTTCGATAGTTCTGAACTAGCTACAAGTACCTACAAATTCTACAGTTTTACATCTGCCCCTTAAGTGCAGCCTTTGACACACTTCATGTAAGTGACGCGATGGCCGACTGGCTAACGCATGTGCCTTTCAATCTGAGGGGCGCGGGTTCGAATCCTGTCGGTGTCAAGGTGTATGATAATTTTTTTTTAATTTTTTTTTTTTGACTAATATTTTTTTATTTATTTATTTAATAAAATTTACAGTAATATTTAAAAAGTAATAAAATAAAAAAAATTAAAAATAAGCCTTAGGGATCGGGAAAGCATAATTAGGGGAACATTTTATTTCATACAAGTTAAGATGCAAATAGAAAACTCTTTATATGAAACGCTTAACTAAACATCTGAGAATTGTAGAAATATACAAAGCCGACGGAAACTGAACGAACGAAAAATTTTCATAGAATTTTTGTCACTTCGAAATTGCATACAAATCAAAGTGTGTCTTATAATGGTCACTCAATTCACTCCTCCTGAACTGGTGAGGGTCTAACTACAATTGATCTAGTTCCCTTTTGACACCTTTTCGGTAGTTCGGAACTAGAAATTTTGCTCACTAGTTATTGAGTTCCCTGCAGGGTTAACATGCCTGTCGCATACGAATTATCTAAAGCCGATTCCACATAAAACTTTTTTCGCTTAGCGTTACGCCATTTTCTATGTCAAACAACGCAAAACTGAAAAACTATGCCACAATGAACGTTGTAACATCACTCAAAAAATATTTATTTTCTGAAAAATTTGTCATTCTCCGTTTTATTTACAAAGAAAATAAATAAGAAAATAAAAATCTATTAAATTATTTTCTAATTGTGTGAAATTTAAATTTGTTTATTTACATTTTAAGTAAAGGCAAACTGAAAAAAATTTCAACGCGCCCAAAAGTTGAGATTTGGGCAACTTTGTGCTTTACGTAACTTCGGCGTTGCGCTACTTTTTGTTATGTGAGGAACCTCATATAGATACATGTATTTTATCCCAGCTGTCACGCAGAAAGTGTCAGGTAACGCAATACGAAGTTCTATCTGGCATCAGCTTTATTGTACTAATGTGTTTGTTTCAAAAATGAACAGGAAATACTGTGATGAATGTTTGGAAAAAATGTTTAAAATCACGGAAACATTAATTGTCTGTTTTATTATAATTTACTATATGTGGAATATAAATGACATGCACATGAATATTGCGACATACATAAAAGTTTGGCTAGAGGGTAAATAAAGGCTATGTTCAGAAACGCAGCATGAAGCGCAACAGCGGCAGTAATTATGTATTATTTTGATGATTGTGATGAGCGACGCTTCATGCAAAATTTACGTTTATGAATGCTCTGCTTGTACTACAAAATCAAGTTGCGCTTCAAACTGAGTTTCTGAACAAAGCCAAACTAAAATACTATCACTATTATAAAAATACATAAATTGATTGATACTCGAAATTAAAGGAAATTAAAGAAAAAATAACAAAAGCATAATCATTAGGGGATTCACAACCTGTCGTATTGCGTCATATCGTCATAAGTCAAAATATTTTGTTGTTGCATTCTATGCTATATGTGTACTAAATAAATACAACTCTGCACGATATGTTTTTGGGTCGTCGTATTTGATCAGCTGGTTTTGTTTACTTCTTTACAGGGTTTCGGAAAAGTCCTTTATAACTATTTCCGTACAATATTTTAATATGACATATGACTTTATGACACTTTGTGAATCACCTACATGTTATAGTATACAGTGAATTATGGATCCCAGTCTGATCGATGTTCCAATAATAATACTCGTACAGTTCAAAATAAAAAAAAAATATTCATTGAAACTTTTAAGCCATACATTTTTAGTACATACATATGTATGTACATACATATTTAAAAATGCATATAATATTTGAATAAACAAAAAAGTTCAATAAATAATTAAACAGTAACTATGTAAAAGCAAATGAAAAAGGAAACAAACGTGCACACATTTGTACCTACATAGTAAGTGGCTTATATTTAATATGAATGTGCTATGGCTTATAAATAAATTCAGTTTGTATTAAAGTAAACTAGCACTCAACATCTCTAGCACTCATGCATATATAAATACATACACAAACACCTGCATATTTACTGCATTGAATTTCGCCAACGAAAAGATCAATGAATGCAATGTACATTGTACATACATATGTATGTATGTACACACATGCGCAATTATGTCCACTATGAATATCACTCATACGTCGTGGTGCACCTATTGCATTCACATACAATAATTATTGAAATGTTTGATTTTTTTTGGTAGATGCATTATAGAAAACCCGCAAGTAATCTCTAATATCTAATAGATAACATTTGGATATTCATTCGGCGAGTTTATTGATGTGTAAACATCTTTGCTGTAGCTACGAGTGATTTCGAAAAACAGGTAAAGTTTACGCGTAAACGTAAATGACCTTTGGGTTAGTGCACAGCTGCGTCCGTGTGAATCGCTTGGCATTGTCAGTGGTAGGTAGGTAGATAGACATGTACTTACAAATGCTTGCATGCATTAGCCATGGGTAATGGCGCAATTTTTTTGGCGCTGATACAATAACGCCAGCGCCAACTGTGGCGCCAACTCACGGTACTGGCGCAATAACACCTTTAGCGCAATTGTCATCGAATAATCGATAAATAACATTTTTTCGCTTGTTACTGTTTACCATCCCCGTTTAATTTCTTTTGGCGCAATTCTGCTTACATATACGAGGGCACAATTAATTTTAATTTTCATAATCATTTGGAAAAATATTCCGTATATATGTGAAAATATGCTGGAAATTAGAGTCACTATCAAGCACACATAATTGTGACGTTGTCATACGTATACATATACTATGATGCTGTTATTGGCGTTGTGGTTGCGCCATTTTACACTAGCGCTATATTGGAGCTGGTGTTAGCGCACGAAATTGAGTCAGTGTTATATTGCAGTAGCGCATCATTGAGTTGGCGCTACATTGAGTTGGCGCTATACTGAGTTGGCGCTACAATGAGTTGGCGCTACATTGAGTTGGCGCTATATTGGGTTGGCGCTATATTGAGTTGGCGCATTTCCCAAATCGGAGTTAGCGCAATAACACCAGGGTTGGTGTCAGCGCAATTGCGCCGCGCAGCGCAGTGTTACCCATGCCTAGCATGCATAGCCGTGCAAATGCAAATATCAACGACGGCAACGAAGCGCAGTGAAGTTGTTGTTGTTGTTGTTTTCTGCAAAACAATGCGACAAATAGGCAAAATAAAAAGGACCAACCTGTTTGAACATGTATGCAAATGTATGGATGTGCATACCTACATATATCTACCTATCTAATTTTCTGTGCAATATTGGTACCAAATGAAAGGTTTTGATCAGGACTTCGATATGAAGCTCTCTTCATTGTGACCCCCAGGCCGGGTCTCCATATATGGGTCAAAAGGAGCACCTGGATGATCCTTGAATGTTTCTGAGCAATATTGGTATCAAATGAAAGGTGTTGAGCAGCCCTTCTACACGGAGCTTTACTCTTTATGATTCCTAGGCCGGATCTCCAGATATGGGTCAAACGTGGACTCGGATGATCTTGCATGTTTCTGAGTAATACAAAACAAAACAACATAAACAATCAAAAGTCAAAAACCAAACACCAAAAACCAAAACAAACAAAAACAACAAAACAGTAGCAGTCACAATGACAACAAAAAATTACAAAAACGATAGTCGCCTTTTAATCCATAGAAAACCAGGAAAAAAGGAATAAGGAAAAGGAAATAAATATCCGATTTCGAAACAGTTTACACATCAATGTTAATGAATACCCGTTATTCACGCTTTAATTTTTTATTTCATTGTGAACGTAAACATTTAACATTTAATTTTTTGTCGTCGTGGTGTATCTTTGTACGGATTCACCCATATGTAAAACCCTCAAAATTTAATGCAAATCATTCCATTTGTACGTGCACAGTTAAGGAAGGTCTTGAGACACTACCTCGTTCTGGATTACTGACACAAAACATCTAACCCATCAATTTGTAGCAATTCGAAAACTCAATTACGAGAAATTGGCAAGCGCCCTAAAAACCTCTGTTAATTACATACTAACATACAAAGGTACATACATACATACATACATATGTATGTACATTTAAAGGAATCCTTTTAGCCATCATAGATTCAAATTTATCTTCTAATACATATGTATGTACATACACACAAGTAAAAAAAATTCAATGCCAATTCAATTGCTGCAGACACATTACAAATCGTTTTGACCTTTTTCTTTTCCTTTTTATACTCAGCTGTACTAGTACACAGAGTATTATAGTTTTGATTTCCTAACGGTGGATTGTAACAGAATGAAATAATCGAGATAGATATAGACTTATATATATCAAAATGATCAGGGTGAAAAGAGAAATCGATTGAGCCATGTCCGTCCGTCTGTCCGTCTGTCCGTCTGTCCGTCTGTACGCACGATAACTCGCGCAAAAATTGAGATATTTTGATGAAATTTGAAATGTAAGTTGGTATCAAGACAGGAACGGATGGTATTGAAAATGGGCGAAATCGGACCATGACCACGCCCACCTCCCCTATATAGTAAAAATCGGAAATTTTGTATCTCAGTCACTAATAGAGCTAGAGTGATAAAATTTCACACACGTATTGAGCTCAGGCCCTTATGAAGAAATATGGTGAAATTTTGGAAAATGGGCGGTGCCACGCCCACTTATTAAGGGGCAAACATTGAAAGTTTTATAAGTCATAACTCAGAAACCGTTGAAGATATATAGATGAATTTTGGTAGGCGTGATATACTTACTTAGGCAAATGTTTTGACGAAAAATTGCCAAAATCGGTTGACGACCACGCCCACTTTTATATATGGGTCTTATAAAGTGACCTAATAAAACATTTTAAGCGATATCTCTGTCAAATATAAAGATATATCATTGAAGTTTTATGGAAGGTGTCCAACTATGGATATATAACAAAAAATACAAAAATTTTGGAAAATGGGCGTGGCACCGCCTCCTTTTAGAAGCAGGAATATACGAGATTTCTGAGCCCATAACTCGACAAATAATCGATATATTATGACGAAACTTGGTGTATACACTTTCACTACTTGTAGTAATACATGTTCAAAATTTTAGCGAAATCGGTTGACGACCACGCCCACTTTTATATATGGGAACTATAAAGGGGCCTAATAAAAACATTTTAAGCGATATCTTTGTCAAATATAAAGATAATTCATTGAAATTTTGTGGCATGAGTTCTACAATAGATCGGAAACAAAAAATAGAAAAATTTCGGAAAATGGGCGTGGCACCGCCTCTTTTCAGACAAAGGAATCAACGAGATTTCGCAGCCCATAACTCGACAAATAATTGAGATATTATGACGAAACTTGGTTTATACACTTTTATAACTTGTGTTAATAGACACGCAAAAATTTATTGAAATCGGTTTATGACCACGCCTACTTTTTAACAAAGATATTTCTGGAACACCCTTTGGGAATTTGTAACGTGACATCTTTGTAACTGGAAGTCATAAAGGAATGAAATTTTGCACAAAGAATAATATTCATATGCTTAGTTGGATGACTGATAAAAATTTTGAAAATGGGCGTGGCTACGCCTACTTTATGCAGCACTCGCTTTATATAAAATACACCGTGTTTTCATCAAACGCAAACAAACAATGAAACCATACAGCTGAGTATCTAATGTTCGATTCCACTCGAACTTAGGCTTCCTTACTTGTTTGAGTTCATTTTTCTTCAACTTAGGTAATTCAATACAAATTGTTAAACAATTTTTGGCAAGCATACATACAATTCAGTTTTTTGGGTGCACAAGTACTTATGTACATATGTATGTAATACCTACATATGTCGCCCAACCGCGTTTAATTCTCTCTGTCAACTTTTTACGCTCAAAAACTCCCCTAATTCTGTCCCTCTGCCACAATGTCCAATTACCTCTACCCTATTTCTCTCGACCTTCGCCAACAATTTTATTTTTACTGAAGCAATCAGTCGATTTAATGACAACAACAGCTGGCTGCGGCACTTTAAATAGCTTTTGTAGTGCGTTTTACTTCACAGCAAACCACCCTCGCCAACCCCCTCGCCTTCCACAGAGGAAATGTGTAGGTACTTTCATTTACTTATTGTTTTTGGTTTTGTCAAAGGGTATACATATTTACACACATACACATTCTGATTTATTCAATCATTTGTTGTATAAACTTGTGTGTGCTTTTTGGCGCCTCTTTTCACAATCACCATATTTGTGTTAGCGGATTTTTCGGTGCCAATAGTTCTTTCCCAACAAACATCAGACCAAAAAATCTCAAACATTTGAGAAAACCTTAATTCTCAATTTGCTAATAAAGACTTTCTGGAAACTTTCACCAACGTTTGAGAAAAATGTGCCTTTTTGTTTGAGAATGCTATCAAGGGAAATTTGAGGTGCATTTGGTAACAAACGTTTGAGATTTGAGAATAACGTTGGTTCTCAAATGCATCTCAAATTAGGCATGGGTAACACTGCGCTGCGCGGCGCAATTGCGCTAACACCAACCCTGGCGTTATTGCGCTAACTCCGATTTGGGAAATGCGCCAACTCATTATAGCGCCAACCCAATATAGCGCCAACTCAATATTGCGCCAACTCAATTTTGTAATATGAAACCGACTCAATTTCGTGCGCTAACACCAGCACCAATATAGCGCTAGTGTAAAATGGCGCAACCACAACGGCAATAACAGCACCATAGTATATGTGTACGTATGACACTGTCACAATTATGTATGCTTGATAGTGATCTATTTGACTCTAATTTCCAGCATATTTTCACAAATATACGGAATATGTTTCCAAATGATTATGAAAATTTTAATTAATTGTGCCCTCGTATATGTAAGCAGAATTGCGCCAAAAGAAATAAAACGGGGATGGTGAACAGTAACAAGCGAAAAAATGTTATTTATCGATTATTCCATGACAATTGCGCTAAAGGTGTTATTGCGCCAGTACCGTGAGTTGGCGCCACGAGTGGCGCTGGAGTTATTGTATCAGCGCCAAAAAAATTGCGCCATTACCCATGGCTATCTCAAATTGAGAATTAAAAAAAACTAGTAAACCCGGCCACGCGATGCTGTGGCTTTCAATTACACTGTGCGACAATTTGAGGGTGGAAGACCACTTGTTGCCACATTTGAAAATTTTTTGATATACCTTCATAGCTACTGGTTATTTTTATTTTCTGTGGACCTAGATTTTTTATACATAGATTTTGACCAAGGAGCCCCATAGTGAAGTTTTGTGCCGAATATTTTTCTAGACTATGGTAACCTTAAAGCGACCTACAAAAGGCCATTTGGCGCGCTCCTCCTTTTCTTTCTAGTTCTCTTTCTCTTCCCCTTTCCCCTTTATTTGCGCTTTATTTTCCCTTTATCCATTTTATTTTTCATATTTCCTCTTTCGCTTCCTCTCCTTCGCCATATCCGTTCCTTTAATTTTCCTCTTCCCTTTCCTTTTATTACCCATCTTCAGTGCTAGGCCTTGCAAGACACTTCAAATTTAAAAATGAGATAAACTGTAGCGTAAAAATGGATTTGAACGGTGGCACCCTTTTTGTAAAAAATTTAATAAATTACTCATTTCCATGCCAAGTCCTTTCATATGACACCTCAGATTTAAAAATCAAACAAACTATAGCGTAAAACTGAATTTTTGAACAGGTGGCAACCCTTTTTGAAAAATTTCTATTAAATTGCTCAATATCAGGTCAAGCCCCTTCATATGGTACCAAAAATTTTAAAATCAAACAAACTATACAGTAAAATTAAATTTTCAAACATCTGGCAACCCATTTCAAAAAAATTAAACCTTCCTGCACATCTACAGGTCAAGCCCTTTCATCTGACACCACATTTTCGAAAATCGGTATAACGGTGTAAAAGTTATGGTGCACCCAGAAAAAAATAGTGTGAAATCAGCCAAAAATCAACAAATTTTGTGGTTAATTATTTTCAACACGATGCTTAATGTATGCCATCATGTAATCGTGTAAATTTAACACTACTGTCAAGTGTTAGTTTAACAGGATGACAACTGTAGAATTAACACTAAAAAGTATTGAGTCTTCCTGTTGATTTTACAATTTTAACTAGTTAATGTTACAGTAGAAGCTGGTTAAATTAACACGAAGTGGTCCTGTTGAATTAACAATAAAATTTTTTTGATTTTACCTTAAATTTATTGTTAAATTAACTAGAAAGTCTTGTTGATTTTGCAATTTATTTTTTTTTAAATAAAAAAACATATAAAACATAAAATATATAATCATCAGATCATTAAAGCATATTCGAGTACATCACCCGCACAACCGACCAAATTGAAAGCGTCCTTCTCATACGAATAGTTTATACATGGGCGATAGTACTTACTATCACTGGCACCGAGTAATTTTTGGCCGCTAATGCAACGGTATATGCACCGCATGCTGCGTGAAAGACTCCATTCGCTAAACATCTCTTCGTGGTAAAAAATGCAAACTATGAAGAGGACAAAGAAAATATTGAACATTAAAAACTTTTATAAACGAAAATACAAACCACTTTTAACTTACCTGCGAACTAAAAACATAAATGGAAAAACTATTATCACACACTGCCAATGATGCTAAACTCCCATCATTGCCACGGCACAAAATTTTATTTTTGTTAAAAAAAAATTATTAGTTTGTGTTTTGCACGAACAGCAGAACTTCAAACGTTGAAAAAATTGTGTATGTTTCAAAATAGTTTTGACGTTCTTTTCAAAACTTTTTAAGATTATATTGACACTATCATAGTGTTGAATAAATCAAAATTCCAAATAACGTTTATGTTTGAACATTGTTTCGTGTTATATCAACCAACTTTAATTGTTGATTGTGGTTCTTGTTGTTTTAACATTTGTTTTCATGTTGTATTAACACTAAAATTGGTACGTCATTTTTCTAACATTTTTTTTAGTTTATATTAACACTATCATCATGTTAAATAAACCAAATTCCAAATGACATTTAGGAATAAAATTGTATCTTTGAATCATCTTGTATATTTTAAAATTTCTTCATGTTGTATCAACAATAAAATTTGGTTGAATTTACCAAATTTTCAGATGACAGTTACAAAGCCAAAATCATGTTTCAAACATCGTGTAATTTGAAAAAAATGTTGCAGTTCTATGTGTAAAGATCGATCGTGTTAATTTTACATGAATCGTGTTGGTGATTTTTTTTCTGAGTGTGCTTACAAAAAATCGCTTAGCGTAATATATATAAAGATGTTTATGGGGTTGTGGTGCTGTCGTTAAACACAAGAAAATTTGAACAGCAGCGAGTAGGGAGTGCAATTATTTTTGTATGTATGTAAATATGCCCTGTAAAAATCATAGGAGTATATCATCCATTTTGTGGTAGGTAGGAGTACTTTCAAAGTGATCATAAACATAGACCCAAGCAAGCGACTCGTTTATCTGCATCGGCTCGTAGTTAGCCGAAAATTGCTACAAAAACCGAATGTATGTATATCGCGATAACGACGAAGCAAGTGCGTACATTTGTATGTATGTATGTATGTACATATGTATGTATGCATGCTCGTTTGAACGTGCACGATCTAGTAATAAATAGACATTGAACGCAACACAACATGTTGGCGATTGCGCTAGAAAAATTTTCACCCTTATTACGGTTGTCGTCGTCGACGTCGTTGTCACTTTTCAGTCGACGTCGTCGTCACATCCATCGACGCAAAATCGGTATTAGCTAAGCGTATTGAGACGACGTCGACTGTTTATCGGTAAACCGAATGACGAAAGTATCATCCCTATAATTTCTGCACTAGCTGTTTGATTTTATTTAGAATCTGTGCGCAATTTTTTCCGTATTTTTAATCTGTGCTATTTAGATAATTTATTTCTTTATAATAAATGTATTTTGCATATGATTCATCAAGTTTTAGCGATGAACATAGCAATGAAGTGCTCGAGTATTCGAAAAAAAACACGGCGTGTTCTTAAGTCCCCAAGGGATTTCATTTTGTTGAAATGTTTATCTACCTTTTGGCCACCACCATTTCATTTGAATGCAAGAAAGTCATGACCCATGAATACATTGTCGCGGAGGGATTTTCGGATATGTAGGGTTATTTTTTTGGTTTATGTATACATATGTATATGTATGTATGTATGTAGTACTCGTGCGTTGATACTAGTTTTTTATTTTTTTTATTTTTTTTTTTTTACGAGGAGGAAGCATCGAAAGCCTTTACCCCGTCAGTGTGGGACTCTAACCCGAACTAAACCTCCTACTGTCATCGTACCGAACCCCCCGGTACTACCGTCAAGCTACCGTCGGGAGATGGGTTGAGCACTAGGCTCGCAGTCTGTAATGGTCGCGTTATTGCCCTCAGTCTGCCTTAAAAGGCTTCACCCATATATATATATATATATATATTTTTTTTTTCTTTGTTTTTTATAAAAGTGGTCAGTGTTAGGTGGTATGCGGAGGCCAAAGCTCCGTACCACGCGCATTGACGGATGCAGGAGGCTTAACTCCTGTACGTATCCGTCCATAACAGATGCAGGAGGACGAGCTCCTGTACGTATCCGTTCCACTCTAAGTGTTCAATTTTAGGTGGTCTACAGAGGCCAAAGCTCTGCACCACGCGCGACGACGGATGCAGGAGGCCTAGCTCCTGTACGTATCCGTAACGGACGCAAGAGGCCGAGCTCCTGTACGTATCCGTTTCATTCAAAGTTCACAATTTTAGGTGGTCTTCGGGGGTCAAAGCTCCGCACCACGCGCGATGACGGATGCAGGAGGCCTAGCTCCTGTACGTATCCGTTTCATTCAAAGTTCACAATGTTAGGTGGTCTGCAGAGGCCAAAGATCTGCACCACGCGCGACGACGGATGCAGGAGGCCTAGCTCCTGTACGTATCCGTTTCATTCAAAGTTCACAATGTTAGGTGGTCTGCAGAGGCCAAAGCTCTGCACCACGCGCGACGACGGATGCAGGAGGCCTAGCTCCTGTACGTATCCGTAACGGACGCAAGAGGCCGAGCTCCTGTACGTATCCGTTTCATTCAAAGTTCACAATTTTAGGTGGTCTTCGGGGGTCAAAGCTCCGCACCACGCGCGATGACGGATGCAGGAGGCCTAGCTCCTGTACGTATCCGTTTCATTCAAAGTTCACAATGTTAGGTGGTCTGCAGAGGCCAAAGATCTGCACCACGCGCGACGACGGATGCAGGAGGCCTAGCTCCTGTACGTATCCGTTTCATTCAAAGTTCACAATGTTAGGTGGTCTGCAGAGGCCAAAGCTCTGCACCACGCGCGACGACGGATGCAGGAGGCCTAGCTCCTGTACGTATCCGTAACGGATGCAAGAGGCCGAGCTCCTGTACGTATCCGTTTCATTCAAAGTTCACAATTTTAGGTGGTCTGCGGGGGTCAAAGCTCCGCACCGCGCGCGATGACGGATGCAGGAGGCCTAGCTCCTGTACGTATCCGTAACGGATGCAGAAGGCCGAGCCTTCGATACTATTATCGACAGATAAATGTTGTGGCTGTGGTTTTTTGCTATTGTTATATAGTGTTAGACGAGTTGGTTTAAGAGGACATGTTCAGATGTACATAAGTATTTGGTCTTATGGATGGTTCTCCATATTTCCGACGCAAGGTTAAAGTATATTCTACATAGAATCTCCTACTTGTCGATTAAGACGACCTAAACAGAAGTCAGGATGAGGTTGCGCTAAAGGTCCCGTTGTTGTTGTTGTTATAGCAGTACTAAGCCCTGCCTAGCCGGCACGATTGTCTCACAAATTGTCGTCAGGCTCACTTAACGGGAGGCCCAGCAATGAGGCACCGTGTCTAGGGCTGGTACAGAGGGACAAGGGGGTTAAGTGAGTTGGTTTGAGTGGGCATGTAAAGAGATGCTGTGTGTCATGCGGCGTCTCTCCACATGCCGGGCATACGTTAGGTATGTCAGGGTCTATTCTGGCCCTGTATGTTTCCTTGGGCAGCTCCAATTCCTCTTATGCTATTGGGGGTGGTTGGTCTTTGAGTATTATATATGACGGACGGACTGAGACAAAGCTGGTGAGGGTGTCAGAACGAATCTCCTTTAGAGCCTGCTTGTACGCCGTTGCGTCTAAAGGTTGTTTGATATATTTCTCGACATCTGGGGTTAGGTCGAAGAGGTGGTTCCTGACGTGCCGGGGGAGGTTCGGGTTGTTGTTGTTGTTGTTGTTATAGCAGTAACCGGCGCGATAGGCTCATAGATCGTCGTCGGGCTCACTTAACGGGAGGCCCAGGAATGAGGCAGCGCTTTTTGGGCTAGTCCATAAGGACAGGGGGGTTAAGTGAGTAGGTTTGAGTGGACATATGAAGAGATGCTGTGTGTCATGCGGCGTCTCTCCACATACCGGACATGTATTAGGTATTTCAGGATCAATTCTGGCCCTATATGAATTCAGGCGACTGCAAAAGCCTGATCGTAGTTGCGCTAGGGTGACGCGCGTTTCTCTTGGCAGCTCCAATTCTTCTTCTGATATGGGGGGTGGTTGGTCTCTTAAAATTCTGTATGACGGACGGACTGAAACGAATGTGGTGATGGTGTCGGTGTGAATCTCCTTTAATGCCTGCCTGTAAGCCGTTGGGTCTAATGGTTGTTTTATGTATTTTTCAACCTCAGGGGAGAGGTCGAGAAGGTGTCTCTTGATGTGCCGGGGAGGCGGTTCCGGTTCTAGCAGGTGGCTATTAGGATGGCCCCTGCGGTGGCATCCCAGCAGGAACTGCTTACTGAGCATAGTGTTGTGTTCTATGACTGGGAGAATATTGGCCTCATGGTGTAGATGGTGTTCCGGCGCCATCAGGAGATTACCCGTGGCTGTTCTGAGGGCTGAGTTTTGGCAGGCCTGGAGTTTCTGCCATTGTGTTCTTGAAGTCCCCGGTGACCATATTGGCGATGCATAGTTGAGGACCGGCCGGCCGATTGCTTTGTATGTAGATATTATTGTTTCTTTGTCTTTACCCCACGTGCTGCCGGCTAGCGATTTGAGGATTTTGTTGCGGCTATGGGCCTTGTTAATAATCGCGGTCGTATGCGCGGAGAAGGAGACAAGACTGTCGAAGGTAACACCCAAGATCTTTGGGTTGTTTACGGTAGGGATGGATATATTCCCTATTCGTATGCCTAAGTCCAGTCCTACCTCCTTCGTCCATGTCGTGAATAGGGTCGCGGAGGACTTCGTGGGCTGTAGCTCTAGTGAACGGGACGCGAAGTAACAGGAGAGATCAGAGAGATAATCGTTGATTAGAGAGCGCATGCTATCTATGTCGGTGCCAGTGGCCATGATCGAGCAGTCATCGGCATAGGAGATCAGCTCAACTCCTTCAGGTGGGGGAGGGAGGCTGGAGAGATAATAGTTAAAAAGCATGGGGGATAGTACGCCGCCTTGTGGGACTCCCTGCTTTATTCTCCTAGGTTTGGATATCTGATTCCTAAAGACTACCGATGCCTGCCGACCACTCAGATAATTTGCGGTCCACCTCATTAGTCTCTGAGAGAGGTTCGAGTTGCCTAGGTCCTCCAATAGGGTGGCGTGATTGACCGTGTCGAAGGCTTTTGACAGGTCAAGTGCCACGAGGACCGTTCTCTCGCAGGGGCGTTTTTGGTTAAGACCACGAACTATCCGGGTGTTTATGACGTTTAGTGCTGTTGTTGTGCTGTGCATTTTGCGGAATCCATGTTGATGTGTCGCAAGTCGTAAACGTCCGTTGTAGTATGGGAGTAATGCGGCCTCAAGTGTCTTTACTACCGGGGAAAGGAGAGATATCGGTCGATATGAGTCTCCTTTGTTGGCAGGTTTCCCCGGTTTAAGTAAGGGGACCATCCTTGCCGTCTTCCAAATATTGGGGATGACAAGGGTGGTCAGAGACAAGTTGGGTACCTCCGTCAGGAATTTTACCCCATTCGGTCCTAAGTGTTTTAGCATCAACATGGATATGCCGTCAGGTCCGACTGATTTGGAAGCCTTAGCATTCTTTATAGCCTCCTGAATCTCCCTGGTTGAGAGAGCAAGTGGCGCGTCATTGTTTGGCTTTTTACGTAGCCGTCTGAGGATTCGACGTTTGGCCCTATCCACCGAAGGATGCGGTATAAACTGCCGGCCAAAAAGGCTCGCACATCTCTTCGGGTCCGACTCAACATTATCTCCAAAGATAATGGACACTTTGTCCTTATGTTTAGTCGGGTTGGATAGGGCTTTTACGGTATTCCAGAGCTCGCTCGCCCCGCCAGAGAGATTACAAGTGCTTAGGTGCTCTCTCCACTTTTGCCGTTTGTGCTCATCCACCAATTTCCGGATTTCCCGGTTGAGGTCCTGGGAGTAACACATATCTAGTTTCAGTAATTACAGTTTTTTGGTTGCCTAAAGCCAGTTTGTGCTTAAATGTATTAAATTCAACATTTTTGTTTTTGCTATGCTTCTTCTTTCTTCCTTTCATGTACCTACATACGTACAAAGAAGTGCATGTATCTACATAAGTACGTCTTCCAATACAAGACATAGTACAATAAATAAACATTTTCCAAAACAAAAACAAATACAAGAACGCATAATTAATTCCTTTTCTTTTAAATAAATACAAACAATTAATAATTTCCTAATTTTTCGGTTCTAAAAATGGCAAACGGAAGCTGAGCGCCGATTTCTTCTCGCTGCTCACAGTCGTAACGAGTCGCTGCGCATCGGCGTTGCTGCCCGCACTCGTTGGCTCAATGGGTGTTACTCTTTTGCCGTTTGTGCTCATCCACCAATTTCCGGATTTCCCGGTTGAGGTCCTGGGAGGTTCGGGTTGTAGCAGGTGGCTATTAGGATGGCCACTGCGGTGGCACCCCTGTAGGAACTTCTTGTTTAGCATCTTATTGTGTTCTCTGACTGGGAGTACCTGTGCCTCATGGTGTAGGTGGTGTTCCGGCGCCATCACGAGATTGTCCGTTGCTGTTCTGAGGGCAGAGTTTTGGCAGGCCTGGAGTTTCTGCCACTGGGTTCTCGTAGTCCCCGGCGACCACACCGGCGATGCATAGTTTAGGACCGGTCGGCCGATTGCTTTGTATGTTGCAATTATTGTTTATTTGTCTTTTCCCCATGTGCTGCCGGCTAGCGACTTGAGGATTTTGTTACGGCTTTGGCCTTATTAGCAATCGCGGTCGTATGCGCGGAGAAGGAGCCAAGACGGTTGAAGGTAACACCCAATATCTTTGGGTTGTTTACGGCAGTCGTCGGCGTAGATCAAGTCGACTCCTTCAGGTGGGGGGTGGGAGAGATAATAATTGAAAAGCAGAGGAGAAAGGACACCTCCCTGTGGAACTCCTTGCTTTATTCTCCTTGGTCTTGATACTTGATTCCTGAAGTCTACCGACGCCTGCCGACCACTCAAATAGTTCGCGGTCCATCTTTTTAGTCTCTGTGAGAGGTTCGAGTTGTCAAGGTCCTCCAGTAGGGTAGCGTGATTGACTGTGTCGAAGGCTTTCGACAGATCAAGCGCCACGAGGACCGTTCTCTCGCAGGGACGCTTTTCGTTGAGGCCTCGAACTATCCGAGTGTTTATGGCGTTCAGTTCTGTTGTTGTGCTGTGCATTTTACGGAATCCACGTTGATGTGTCGCAAGTTTTAAGCGTCCGTTGTAGTAAATTCCAAATTTTTTGTGACCAGGTCATAACTTTCTTACGATAGTCGCATTTTATACATATTTATAATTTATTTGTAGTATATAAATACATATGTATGTATGTGCACATCCATGCAAAAATCATTGGATTATATGATCCATTTTGTGGTAGGTTGTAGTACTTTCAAAGTGATCATAAACATAAACCCAAGTTAGCGACTCGTTTATCTGCATCGGCTCGTAGTTACCCCACATTGCTACGAAAACCGAATGTATATCGCGATAACGACGAAGCAAGTGCATACATATGTATGTATGTACATATGCATGCTTGTTTGAACGTGCACGATTTAGTAACAAAGAGACATTGAAACGCAACACAACATTTTGGTGAATGCGATAGAAAAAATTTATTATTTTTTTTAAGAAAGAAAAGCATATATAATGCTAATAATCAAATTGAATTCGCAGTCGTTTAAATCTTTTCAGAAATTATTAAATTCCATTAATTTTAGTACCTACTCCATGAATTAATCCAATGTAGGTATTCCTTGGATTACTCGAGTGTCATGCGGAAATCGGAGGACATCGCCATGTTAAATGGACCATATTTTTTATATGAAATGTGGCAAGTTATGGAGTACTCGGTTGGTCCACAGCGGTACTCTATACACACGTGCATGGAGTATTCGGCTTTTTTTTGCAGGGATGGTCACTAAACTAAAATACACGAATCATTCATAACCAAAATCCTTAATATGTTAATGTACATATCTACATATAATTATTGCGTTGAAACAATATTTCGCATTTGTCGTATAGCAGTCACCAAACGTGGCTCACAGCCACCACTCAAAGCCAAATAATTTTCCGCATCTGCCTTTAATAGCGTCAATATTTGTGATAAATTCGTGCTAATAGTCAAACCCAATTCCTCTACAACATTCGATAAATACTCTATATCCACAGCAAATTGTTTAGCCGCCGGGGAAGATAAATTTTTAATTTGTAAAATTTGCGATTGATAAAGCAAACAACATTGCTCCACAACCAACGACAACAAAGTGTCAGCACAAGGCACAGCCGATTGAGTGTATTTTACATTGCAAATCTCCAAAGCTTGTTTTAGCAAAGCGGACGGTGTGAAAAGCAACGGTTCGAGATGTTGTGGCAAGGTAAGTAAATATTGACCAATTTGTGTTATGCATTCTTGTGGCACAAAACTGAAGGCGGGCATATTTTCAGGCATCAAAGAATCTGAAGGGGAACTCATTGTCGGTTGAATATTGAAGAGATGAGCCTCCACGGGTTGTAGTAGAATATTCAAGGCGACATCATGCGTTTCAATGCAATACGTTTTGATTTGTGCATAAATTGTGGAGAAAAATATTGAAGCATAAGAATTTTCTGCATCCACAGACTCGCCGCGTTGATATTTTTCAATGGATTTGATAAGGTTTTTGCGCTCTTGCTCGGTGTAGATGCTGTAAATAGATAGGGTAATCGGCGCGCTAAGCTTCTCCTTTAAAGTGCTCATGCGATTTTGCAGTAATTTTTCAAATTTTTGTAATTTTGTTTGAAAATCGGCTAAACATTGTAATAGCGACATGGCCGATTGCAGTGCTGACCAATTTTCAGTACCCTGACCTAAGCTCAATGCAATCTGACGTTGAGTTTTTGCAAAGTTTTCCAACATTTTCTTCAAAATTGCATTCATTATATCCACCAGACGACTCAGCGCTAAATCATCGGTTATTGTACGACAACGTTCCAATGCTGCCGATAACCATTCAAATATTTTCTGATTACAATTCTCCATGTGATGTACGGAATCGCTCGGTGAAGCTTGACTCACCAACACCTTATCCACCTGCGTTGATAGCTGTGTCTCCTCGATGCGCGGATATTGTTCAATGAATTTTTGGAAATAACCGTACATAGATTGTACAATTTGGATGTGCATTTCCTGCGACAGCGCAATATTGGATTGTTGCAAAAAAGCTGAGAGTTGCGACATGAAAGCATGATTTGCTTGTGCATATTCTTGCAATAATTCCAAACGTTCATTGCAAGTTTTCAGCAATTGTACTATATAAGCATCACGCGTTGGTGTCAGCGAGGGCAGAAGCTCAATTATCACAATGATCGGCTGTAGGCAACCGTTGTTGGCGGCGCTGCTGCTGCTGTTGTTGCTTTGGAAAACTTGTTCACACCATTTCACTTGTTGTTTGCCATGTTCCAACAAGTGATTGTAGAATAGTGTTAGAAAATTGTGTGTGGCATTTTCAGTTGTTTGCATATCCAGGATTTGTTTCCATTTTTGTTGCAATCCATTCTTCTGTACTGCACGATAGTATTGCTCCAATTGGGGGGCACGTTGAATGCCTTCAAATATGCGCACATATTGTTTGGCTTGTTCGATGCCACCTTCTGCGAAGCACTGCACTACATTTGGTGAGGCAAGCGCTTCTAATCGATTTTTAGCGCCCTCCACCTGTTCAAGACGTTCAGCGTGGCCGACAAGTTGTTCTTGTACTTGTAGAGATTTTTGTAAGCTCACCAACTTGTCGAAGGCACCCTAATAAAGTAGGAAGGAGACAGAAATTAATTTCGTGGCTTTGCAAATAAAAAACTTTACCTTCAAATCATTGCGTTCAAAGCAATCTTCCAGCTCAGCAATTAGATTGCCCCAACCATCCGATTCCTGCAGCGATTCTTTCGCCAGCTGCAATTTTGTTTGCATTTTATTTAAACGCTCCAGTGCAGCCATACATTCACCCGTCTCTTCTTGCACATTTGTCATTTCCAAACGCATTTCTTGCATTCGTTTTTTCAACTCTTCCACTTCTGCCTGCATCACGACTGCTTCTTTGATTACACGTGGCATATCAAAGACCAACTTTTGGCTACTTTCCTCTACAGCGCAATGCACTTGTTGTATGTAAAGGTGTAGCTTTGATACCGATTTTGCTATAAAATCCAATGCAATTACGCTTTCGTCATCATTTGCGTTGGAAGTTGCCGTCTTCGTTCCTTCAGCATTTGAATCTTTCTCATATTCATTGGCATGTTTTTTGTAGTTTGTATTTATCCAATCTATTGCATTGAATGCTTCATCCGACAGTGGAGTTATATCCATTGTTTTTTTTTTTTATAAATAACTAATTTAGAATTTTATACTTGTTATTTATTTACAATTGCAAGTGAAAAATAGATTGCCATTAGAGGTGGGAAACTATCGATGGCACTATCGGTAGTATCGATATTTTTTTTTTGGACACTATCGAATACCATCGATGGCTTTTCCAAAACTATGGAAAACTATCGATATTAATGTGTACTGTCGAGGTTTTATATTCGTCTATTACCTTGTTTATACGCAGCAGTAGCCGAGACCGCATCCACTCAATACACTAACCTTCCGTCTGTTTATACAATCTAGTTTGAAGCGTGTATAGTGGAACCGCACTGTAATGCATTTCGATCAGCTGTTCTTTGTTTACATTCGATTACTTTTTCACTACAAATGTGCCGCTAAATCGCACTATTCATAAAATAAAAAGCAAGGAAAACTTTTATTTTGGTCCATCTTAAAATATTATTTAAGTTAATTGATTTGAATTGAATACACACGCGTTTAAAAAAGCAATCAGCTGATCTTTAATTCGCTTCGATAAATTTAGTCGTTTATACGTTCCCTTCAACCGTTGCGAGAAATAAAATACCGATTTGAAAATGAGTCTGACCGAATTCAGCGATGCATTTCAAAGCGTATTCAAAATCGATTTATACATGCGTATGTATTCAGTGAAAGCGCATTATGCCGCCGTATAAACAAGGTATATGTACAAAAAAATTTAAACGACATTATAGAAGGCTTTGAAGATTTTTTTTTTTCGACTTCAAACTTTCACTTCCGTGTACTAAAATATACTGGATTAAATGTAAAAGATTGAGATTTTCATGTTTTCTTGAATTCCAATTTCGGCGATAGTTCTATCGATAGTACTATCGATGGTTTATTTTTTGAAGACTATCGAAGGCTATCAATAATTTTTTTTAAACTATCAAAAACTATCGATGGTGGCATTATCGATAGATTCCCAATTCTAATTGCCATAATCGAATTCTATCCAAGGCAGATGTAGGAAGGTAGGCTCGGTGGCGAATTCAGAAATTTCCCATGTATTTTGTTATTGTAATTGGTAGAGTGTTTCAAAGATTTCAAAATCAGATGAGATGGCACTTGGAGTATTCGAGAGAAAAGTTCTTCGTAAGATTTATGGACCTTTGCGCGTTGGCGTGGGCGAGTATCGACGGAGATTTAACGATGAGCTGTACGAGCTTTACACAGACATCGACATTGTTCAGCGAATAAAGATCCAGCGGCTGCGTTGGGCAGGTCATGTCGTGAGAATGGACGAAGGCGCTCCGGCCAAGAAAGCATTTTTATCGAAACCCGCTGAACGCAAAAGAAAAGGGAGACCTCCACTGCGTTGGGAAAATCAGGTGGACAGCGATGCTGCCTCCCTAGGTGTTCCCAAGTGGCGCCATGCTGCACGAAACAGAAGCAATTGGCGCGCTCTGTTGGACTCGGCCAGAATCGTCTAGACGGTTAAGCGCCAATCAAGAAGAAGAAGAATTGGTAGAGTGTCAAGTCAAAATGATAATTCGCCTTAGTTAAAATCTGAATTCGCTTGGGACTCGCCCATTCCTATTGGTCATGATGTGAATTCGCTTTGATTTTGACATTACACTCTACGGGCCTTTTCACATTACTCGGTACGACATCGGATCGACATTTTTTGCTCGATATTTTCGGCTTACCGAAACGATTCCGCGTTGCTGTGTTTTTCACATTGTGGGAATACTTTCGGTGCGTAATCGGCAGAAAATAGGAAAACAAACATCGAAATTTGCAAAACAAAATTTTTAACTTCAACAATTCACTCAATAATAACAATAATGTCTTCTAGCGAAGACGAAGACATTATAACTTGCTACATTTATTACCGAAACGAGTTTTTTACTGACTTTGTTCTTCTTCTTTTATCACGCCGCAAAAATGTATGCAGTAATTCCTCAAATTTTACTGACCGGTCTTACCGCGTTGCGGTATACCGAAATTAATCCGCTCCGATTTCATGTATGCAACACTAATGTGAAAGTGCCAATTGAAATACATGTGGTCAGTAAGGTTTCGGTATACTTTCGGTAAAAACCAAAAATGTCGATCCGATACCGCACCGAGTAATGTGAAAGCGCTCTACCTTTGTAAATAAAAAAAGTAGTTTCTGAATTCGCCACCGAGCCTACCTTCCTAGATCTGCCTTGATTCTATCCTGCCGAATAATTGGCCCCTTTACACGATTCCTGATCGCAATGCGTATTGATGGTTTGATGGAACATTGAACGTATGCTAACTGATGCTACACCATCAGTTCAATATTTCGTCAATATCTGTATATTTCAGAGACCAACATAACTGTTAAGTTTTTTCTAATACTATGTTCATGCTGGATTTGAAACGCAACATTTTGCATTTTCGAAGATGGCTTTTCGAAAAGTGTTCATGCTGCCGCGTTTTGTAAATGCGCATTTGAGAAGTTCGAAACAAACGGAGCTAATATCCCAGATTATGCAATCAGGTGTTGGGGTTTATTATTTTGTTTTGTCTAATTAAAAAAATAGAACAAGAATTTGCAAAATATGTAATAATATAATACACTAATTTTGCAAACCAAACGTACCAACCGCTTTGGTATTAATTTTGATCTCTGTTTTGTTTACTTTCGTTCATTACATGTAGAGTGACGTCATCATGGAGCTCGTGTGCCCATGCTCATGCTGCTCTATATGCGTAATCTTGTGGGTATTTCGTTCTTGTATTGCCAGAGTGTTGCCACTATTTTCCATTCGAATGGCAAATTTTTTCGAAGATTTCAGGGTTGCTTTCTGCGTTAGCATTCAAAACGCAAAAAAATAGTTGCGTTAAGTTGCATTTTGGTGGTGTCATTTGTATGGAGAAATGTAACATTTAATGTTGCGTTTTGGACTAAACGCAAAAATGCCTCCGAAACGCAAAACGCAGGCTCACCATGAACATGCTATAAGTGTCCTAAAATAACAGTTTCATGTAAACACAAAAGCATAACAGTTGAGCAACGCCGATAACAGTTATTGTTTACAGACTAGCTGTTTCCCTCAGTGGGAAACCTTTATTTTCAATTTTTTTCCGTCACTGTTGGACAGCGACGGTTTTCGCTGAGCAGCGAAAAATATCTGTCGCGCAAGGACAGATATTTCGGGCAGAGAAAAAATAAAAGTCTTTTGTGCATGTATGTGTCGTGCGCACGTACATGTCAGTGATCTGCACAAGCAGCTTGTTTGCCCTTTCAAGCGCTTGAAATTTTTTCCAATCTCTCCCTTGCTTGGTTTGCTTTTAAACAAACAAGCAATAGCTTGTTTACAATTTTTTCAATGTGCTTAAAAGCGAAACAAGCTGATTGAAAAATTTCCAAGCAAGCTCTTGCTTGTTTGTTTAAAAGCAAACCAAGCTAGCGGTTGCTTGAAAAAAAAAATTCAATCATTTTCAAGCAAATTTCAATCAAAAGCAAGCAGGCTGGAGGAGATTTTTAATCAGCGTTCATTTCGCTTTTTCAAAAGCAGATTTTTAAGAAGATCTTTCAATCATTGGATGTGAAGGAATAGGCGCACAGAAATGGAACATGAACTCAATTCCAGCAGTATTTTTCTGCAGATAATTGTAAGAAAATGAAGGACCAAGCCTTTTGTACATATTTAAGCATGCATATACCCTGCAAAATGTTTATTGTTGACAAATCAGGTCTAAAAAAGGTGTATGCTGGCAGGACTGCTTCTGCTATGCACTTACTCTGTCTACTGCTAACTTTCTAATACATGACATCAACAAAAGAAAATCAGCCTTATTTTAAGCCTTACACCATACAAATTTGCTATCCTTATAATTTTCTGGCCTTATTTCGTTATTGGTGGGTATATCCGCAAATTTTGCAACCAATACTTTTTATATGTAAATGGTCTTGTCGTCGAAACATTCAACAATCCACCCTTTTGTCTCCAAATAAAAGAAAATTTGTATGTATGCACATATGTACATATGCATGAGTGTGTTTTTATGAGTTTTTATGAGTGGAATGTCCGGCGAACGTAAATATACCTGCAAAAAATGCGAGTTCTCCGGGACGTGTCCGGGATCAATCCCAAGGGAGCATACGACTAATACAAGTTTACATCCCTTTGTATGGAGCGAATTGATCGTATTTATTCGAGCATGTCCTTTGAAGAGACTAATTTTTCAATTTGTATACCCGAACAGGTACAAATGTAGATTAATCGTTTTCATCCAAAGTAGTAAGCCAAGGCTATTTTTTATGAAAATGTCTATAATTTTAAATTGTTATATATGTATATTAGAAGAAAGTTTATTCAATTAGCTTTTATCGTGTAGTGAAATCTTTTCAAAAAATTAAGTATTTTCTGAAAATATTTTAAGTTTTGAGAATGCATTATGCGAATGTATAAGACATGTGAAGAATTTTTCAAAGTTGTTATCCAAGGCTGTTTCTTATAAAATTTCTTTAAAAATTATATGTAAATGTTCATGCCTATTTAAATATTTTACAATAAGTTTTACTTTTGTAAAAAAATCTATTCAATAAATTAAAAATTTTTTAAATAGTCAGTATAGCGTGTATAATTGTAATTGATTTTTCCCGTTCGGTATGAAAGGGATTAATTTACATTTATACCCGTTCGGGAAAAATCGAGGCCTAATTGTGGACTCATTGTTCCCGAAAGAGATCAATCCGGGATAAATCTCTATCGGGATTATTCGCACTTTTTTTTCCGGGATATGTATTTTGGTCTGTTATAAAAGTAGGTAGAATGCCATACATGTGTATACATACATATGTATATTTTGGTTTTTTAACAAAGTAGGTATAGAATACAAAAAGGTTAGAATATTGAGGATAGGTAATTACAAGGCCATTCATATGTACATATTTACATACAAAAATATTTTCCTTTGTTGACAAAAGGATAAAATACTGATGCGTATAGAAAACAGAATGTATATACATACATACATGTGGTATGTGCATACATACAAATTTTCTTTTTTTTTTGGTCGAATGTGGAACATTTCGACGACAAGACCATTTACATATAAAAACTGCTGGTCGCAAAATTTGCTGACATACCCACTAAAATATTTTAGCCTTATTTAAGGATTAAACAGCACATTTAAAGGCTTCCGAAATAAGGCCAGAAAATTATAAATTATTTGTTTGGCGTAAGGCTTAAAATAAGGCTGATGTTCTTTTGTTGATGTCATGTATTAGAAAGTTAGGAGTAGACAGAGTGAGTGCATAACAGAAGCAGTCCTGCCAGCATACACCTTTTTTAGACCTGATTTGTCAACAACCAGGAATTTTTGCAGGGTATGTGCATGCTTAAATATGTACAAAAGGCTTTGTCCTTCATTTTCTTACAATTATCTGCAGAAAAATACTGGTAGAATTGAGTTAATCTTCCATTTCTGTGCGCCTACTCTTTCAGGTACAATGATGGCAGATTTTCTTTAAATTTCATGTTTCAAAAGTGAATTTGCTTATAATACAGCATAGTTTCATTGGAATGATTACTCAATTGACCACTTACAAGCTGGTGAGATTCTAATGACAATTAAGCTACTTGCATTTTTATCACATTCCCGCTAGTTATTTGTTTCCACAATTTCTTAGTTCCTTT
Organism: Urophora cardui; assembly: GCA_960531455.1. NCBI lineage: Eukaryota > Metazoa > Arthropoda > Insecta > Diptera > Tephritidae > Urophora > Urophora cardui. The sequence goes on from OY482672.1 coordinate 1,271,273, forward strand.
GGGAATTTCAATGTCGTACTCATAAACATACATTTATGTGCATACATACAAATTTTTTATTTTTTTTGGTCGAATGTTGAACATTTCGACGACAAGACTATTTACATATAAAAACCGCTGGTCGCAAAATTTGCGGACATACCCACCAAACTATTTTAGCCTTATTTAAGAATTAAACAGCACATTTAAAGGCTATCGAAATAAGGCCAGAAAATTATAAAGGTAGCAAATTTGTTTGGCGTAAGGCTTGAAATAAGGCTGATTTTCTTTTGTTGATGTCATGTATTAGAAAGTTAGGAGTAGACAGAGTGAGTGCATAACAGAAGCAGTCCTGCCAGCATACACCTTTTTTAGACCTGATTTGTCAAGAACCAGGAATTTTTGCAGGGTATATGCATGCTTAAATATGTACAAAAGGCTTTGTCCTTCATTTTCTTACAATTATCTGCAGAAAAATACTGGTAGAATTGAGTTCATCTTCCATTTCTGTGGGCCTATTCCTTCACATCCAATGATTGAAAGATCTTCTTAATAACCTCCTTTGAAAAAGCGAAATGAACGCTGATTGAAAATCTCCTCCTGCCTGCTTGCTTTTGATTGAAATTTGCTTGAAAATGATTGAATTTTTTTTTCAAGCAACCGCTAGCTTGGTTTGCTTTTAAACAAACAAGCAAGCGCTTGTTTGCTTTTAAACAAACTAAGCAGCGCTTAGATTGAAAAAATGCAAACAATCCCAAGCGCGCTTGTGATTGTTAGGTTACAAGCGGCGCTTAGATTGTTTGTTTTCGTTGCTTGCTTGCACAATACAATCTGTTTGAAAATTCAATCTGCTTGTGCAGTTCACTGGTACATGTGCCACTCCGTTGAGGATGAACATATGAAATGCATATGTACATACATATGTAGGTATGTATGTTTGTAATTATACTAAATGGTACGCCGGTATGCCTGCGATCTGGTGGAATGGAAAGCAGGTATTGCAATTTTCCATGTTTATTATACATTATTGAATCTTTTGTTTAACATTTTTTTACATATGTACACACGTAACGACTTCTTTTTAACACGCTTTTATTAGTTTCACCTGTATGTATGTATGCATGTATGTATGTATGTATGTATGTATGTATGTAACTTCTTGCTTAGGTTATAACCACCGCTATGTTCCAACAGATGGCGCGCGTGTATTTATATTTTTAAAATATTCACTTATTATAGATTAGGTAGTCGCCTTTTATTTAATTTTAAGTGAGAGGCTGTACAATCTTAACCCTAGAACCATAATGCACGTAAATTTTACGTATATAGAATTTTCAAATTGTGATTGCACAAGTATTACATACTGTAACGGTACCTAACTCCGGCAGTGCTTGCAGCATGTATTTTTACGTATACACGAATATAAAAGTACAACAAATGTTGTCATTTGAAGGTGTGAGAGCGATTGGCGCAAATCCCTATACGTAAAATTTACGTATAGTTAGTAATAAGCGAAAAAATAGGATATGGTATTTAATATGAAAGTGTAATATTCTCATGTAATTTTTGTATAACGCGCCAGTATATTATATTATTATTGCTCAGAAACGTTCCGGGGTCATCTGGGTCCACATTTAGACCCATATCTGGGGACCCGACCTAGGAATCATAATGAGTACAGCTCCATGTAAAAGCCCTGCTCAAAGCCTTTCTTTTTATAGCAATATTGCTCAAAAATATTCCGGGGTCATCCGGGTCCACGTTTTGACCTATATCTCTGGACCTGGAACAAAAATTAGTAAAAAAAATAAAAAAAAAATCGCAAGAAATTAAAAAATTTGTGACCAGCTATCGCTCATCGAGGTTATGTTCAACCGCTACAAGTTGTATGTCATTGGAAGCGTATTTTAATTTCCTTTCGAACGAGGTACTGCTTGTGGTTGTCGCTCTTGTAACTTTAGCGAAAAATATTTTTGAATGAAGTTATACCCAGAAAAACACAAAATTACGCATCATCATATGTATAACCATAAAAAAATTTAAAAAAAAGTTTTGATATCAGGTATTTCTTGGTATTTTATTCAAATTAACCATTTGTAAAGTAGTGTAATCAACTTTGGCTGCAAAATGGAGAACAATGAGAGTTATATTAGGCGGATTCTAATCACTACGTAAAATTTACGTACATTAGTAATAACGTAGTATGAAATATCGTTGTGGTTCTAGGCTTAATACCAAACAATAAATTCGTTATTTTTAATAAAGCCGAACTCTAAGTATTAAAAATAATTTATTTAATTTTTCCGGCTCTAGGTCTTAATTAAAACACATTATTGTTGTAATTTTGTTGCTTCCCAATATATTTCAATCACACCTCGGTGATCGTTATCAAGGGATTTATTTTACACGTCTTTTCTTTTGAACGCGGAGTTTTAAACTCCGATCACCGAGGTGTGATTGAAATATATTGGGAAGCAACAAAATTACAACAATAATGTGTTTTAATTAAGACCTAGAGCCGGAAAAATTAAATAATTTATAAATAAAAGGCCGCCAACGACAACTTTGTTAAAAATAATAATATAAAATAGTTATGGACATAGGCATGTACCTGCGTACTAGAGCTGCAAAACTATCGATGGCACTATCGATAGTATCGATAGTTTTTATTTCGTGTCACTATCGATAGTTTTTTTCACTATCGATGGTTATCCCTATTCATTCTTGTAGTTTTGTCCCAAGAGAAGAATACTGAATGTTAGGGAGGAGTTGGATTTCGATATCAAATTGGTCAAAAATAATACCCCAGCGGGTTAGGGGGCTTAGAATATACCCGTGGTAAGGAATGTCTGTCGTAAGAGGCGACTAAAATCCACGCTTCTAACGATATACAACTTGTAGTAATTGAACCACACCTCGCTAAATAACATCTAGTCAATGTCAAAATTTTTATTTTTTCCGATTTTTGAAAGTTTTGATTTTCAAATTAAGTTTTTTATAAAAACTTGTAAAAATCAGAAAAAATTTATTTTTTTTTAAAATTAGCCCGTTTAATTGTTAACGTAATATCAAAGTTATCTGATAAAAACATTATTTTTAGCGATTTCTTTCATGTGAAACAAAAAGGATATTTTATGGACTAAAAACGCCAGATGCTAAAAAACAAATGTACTACTTTTAGTTTTATTACTATAGCGTTCATCAAGTGCAAATTTTAAATTGAAAAAGGTTTAATTTAACCAAAAAATGCTATATATATAAGTGAAGTATTTAATTCCTATTTGTTGTTCTTTTGTTAATTAATTAATGTTATGCGTTAAAAAAAAAAAGACTTTGAAAAGGAAAATGTAAACAAAACCATCCCTCTTTTTAAGGTTTAATTTAACCAGAAAATGCTATATACATACACAGAGAAAAAAGTACAATGGTTTTTTCAACCATCTTCTTGGTTAATGTTTTATTGGTTGATTTATTCATGTCAAAAGGAAAAAGTGTAATATGTACATTTTCATTGTACCATTAACCAATATTTTGGTAACAATCAATATCAAACAGAAAGTTGGTTTCCCCAACGTGTATATTTGTTATATTAGCGAAAATATTGGTTAATTCATATCTGAAAAAAAGTAAAAATATTTACGAAGCTTTATGGCTTCGACTCTGTTGTTACCATCGTCTTCAACACCGTTTGTGCTTGACGAAGTTGAATGGCTGGACCCGAATTGCAGAGAGCGAGAGAGTGAGTATTTGGAATTTTCTTTGGTATTCAGTTAACATATTAACACTCTCTTATAGATCACCACTGGCATAAAAATATAACCAACAAATTGTTTAATAGTAACAAAAAATTGGTTGAAGATTTCAACTAACATTTTGTTATATCAACAAATATCATGGTTTATATAACCAAAAATACTGTCTAATATATCAACAATGGTAATGGTAATATTAAACAAAATTCGCATTGATTCCATTTCAAGTGTGAAATTAGTACTATTAACCAACTTTTGGTTGATTTTTCTCTCAGTGTAAGTGAAGTATCTAATTCTTATTTGATCTTTTATTTAATTATTGTTTTGCGTAAAAAATTAAAGACTTTTTGGAAAGAAAACTAAACAAAACCATCCCTCTTTTTATTTTAGTGAAATATTCATAAAAAACTATCGATAGTATCGATAGTTTTTTTTTCGACTATCGAAACTATCGAGTGGTCCGACTATCGATGGTTTTGCACCTCTACTGCGTACCACCAAAGAACGTAAATGTATAAGAAGGGAAAATTCGCTACTTGAAAAGTATACCGAATAGGCCTTCTCGTTGTAGTGACGCGCAAACCAGGAGTTGTTTTGAACCCATATTCGCGACAAATTCACAATTCTATTCCTTTGTGTGCCTCGATTCTATTCTTATTCATTTGCACGTACATATATATCAGGGGTCTTCGTTTCATAGCACTGAGGTGCAACGCTCAACTCACACAGATTGTTATACTCTCTCGTTTTGTCGTAGTAAGAGCGCAAAAGTTAGGTGACCATCTACGACCGTGCGACGATTCAGTTGCTTGCGGGCAAGCAAAAAGATAACAACGTACACGCATACTTCGTTTTCATACGCTTTTATACGACATCGCGCAAGCATTGGGCATCATAAAGTATTTTTCGTATTGCATTGTGCGACGTGGTATAGCAGCGCATAAAAGCGAAAAATATATGCGTGCACGTTGTTGTCTTTTTGCTACTGAACGATGCGACGGTAGTAGCTGGGCACTCAACTAGTCGTTTTTCACTAATACTGCTGCAGTTACTAACACTGCTGCAGTTATAAGCCGTGCACAATTGACTTCTACCTCGCTTTGCTTCAGAGTTTTGCTTTGACAGTTCTGTTCAGCATGTGCTTTTTAAAGGGACATGTTCACAATTGAGGTGAAGCGAGTAAAGCAAAGTATAAAGTTAGCCATCTTTCAACTTTTTTCCACTTTGAAAAACATCTCCCCTTGTGTGTGTGTGTGTATGTTTGTATATCTACACTTATTTTAGCGATTTCGCGCAATTTCGTGAGAAGTGAGCAGAGAAAAGTAAAAAATAACATTCGAATAAGCAGAAAAAAGCAAATTCCCCAAATATATTACCAAAAATCAGGTTTATAAATTAAAGCAAAGAAGTGAAGTGGAAATTGTCAAAGTGTTAATTGTAGCAAGCATCTGGAATTTCGCTTTGCTTTAAGGTTTTTTCTATCAAAGTTGGAGCAGACAAAGCCAATTGTGCACGGGCTCTTAGAGTTTTGGGGATCTCTGATATATATGTACATATATGTACCAACGTAAAAATATATATACATACATACATATATGCACATTCAAATCAACCACCAAAGTCCATAATGAAAAGGGCAAGCAAGTGTAAACTACTACAAGCGATTCATTCATAAAAATAGAAATGTCGCAACAAAGCATAAAAGTGGCAACAGAGCCTTTGGACAGATCAAGATTTTTATAAAATTCTAAAATTTGAAGTCGGGCTCATGGGTAAATAATGGAGACTTCATCCGATGAGCTGACTTCTTCCTCTTCTTCAAAATACACACGCACAATAGCCTTTTGTTTTTGTTTTCGTATCGATAGCTGTCAAATTCCTTTGCACTCATGCTTCCATGACATTTCATATTTGACTTGCGTTCTCCTTCCTAATTGTTTCATTTTCAGCCATCCATCAATGTGGTAGTTTCTTGTTCATGTACGAAGAAATCTTTATTTCATCTGTATTTGTGTCACAAGCTGTCGCTTAAAGTGCCAAACAGCATATCAGTCTACTGTACGTATGCGTGCATATGCGGTTTTGCTTTCAAACGACGATGGTATGAAAATATACCCAGTAAACATTTATCTTTGAAATTAATGTGAATATATATTTTTTCCAATATTTATTGTACCTTAATTGGGGCAGAAATCCATTCGAAAACAAGTGCATATTTTCTATATGATCATCATCTTTGTTTTCCAGTTAAGAAATCCTCTGATGTTAATATAAATTCAATTATGAATTACCTACTGTTTCAAAAAATGGTTTTAATTATTTTAAATTTTCTTCCACCCTTGTCAAGCTTTGAGAAAATTTTAAGATAACAAAATTATGTAGGTACATATTTTGGGTAACCTAAAAATTATAACTTTTTCCAAGGTAAGCAAAATATCACCTTCGTGCACCTGGGTATGCCAAATGCTGTAAGTCTACCGCTGTCTTCATATGCAGTAGTTTGCATGTACATACTCAATAAACATCAGATCAAAATATGTCAAACAATGTTAGTTCTCAAATGCATCACAAGTTTAGAATTAAGGAAAATGTTTATGGGGTATACATATGGATATGCATGGATGTATGTACATATAGATGTGTATGAAGACCTGTAGCGTCCTTGTAGGGAAATCAATAAATAGTGAACAGATGTAAAACTGTAGAATTTGCAAAAATTGTTAACCAGTTCTGAACTATCAAATAGGTAATCCAGCGGTGGATAATTTACACCCCCGTGTTATATTCACCAGTTGCTAACATGCAAACATGACATGACGCAAAAGAGATTGTGCTCGCACTAGTAGTGTCGAAAAATGATCTAGAGATTTTCCCAACAGGGGTCATAGGCATCGTGTTTCTTTCATTTCATTTCTTTCTGCCTCCATTTATTCCTCCATATACTTCTTTCTATTTCGCGGAGACGAAAAATAGTGCGAGGCAACTCCTGGATTGCCGGTCATGCACAATCACTCGCTCGACTAAGTTCCACTTGCGAATTCTCCCTTCTTATAGATTTACGTTCTTTGGTACTACTAAGATTAACTATGATATGTTAATATGTATGTAAGTACATACATATGTATGCATGTACAAGAATTGCAGAAATATGCAAAGCCGGCGGCAAATGAACTGGTGCCTCTTTGACACATTTTCGCTAGTTCTGAACCAGAAATTCTGTTCTCTAGTTACTTACTAACTTCCTGCAGAGTATGTAAAAAAATTCAGATACATGCCTTTATAATTAAATACCTATATTAATATGTACATAAATATGTAAGTAACGAATCTAACATCAAAGTATATTTTAATACATATACATATTATGTATTAACTAAATAATTCAAAATAAAATTCCTGTCCATACCTGCTAAGTTACAAAATTGTTTATTTTAAATACAGTCATACTACGAATACAAATTTTCTTCCATTTGCACACATGCGTATGCGCACGAACGTACATGCATATCTTCATATGCAAACATGATGCAATAATAAAATGGTGGACGCAGCAGAGGACGGCTATTTTGTTTTTGGAAAAGCAACCTGTCAAATTATCGTCTTTTGTTTTGATTTTACCCTCTTGCACGTGTTATTCCTGGAAATAGCTTGTGTGTTCGCTTATATGTTCGCTGGCGTTTTTTCTGTTTTTGACAGTTTTATCTACGGCCGTTCAACGGTAATCGCCTATTCCCTTTTCAGTGAAACGACCATATTATTATTTGGTCATGTATGCAAACATATTTTTCAGCAAAACTTTTCTTTATCCCTCTGTTTTTAACTGTTATCAAAGGACGGAAAAAAATAAAAGTCTCATTGAAACCGTCACTTGCTGAGGGATATTTTTGAGTGTTGAAAAATAACTCTTAACCCTCGAGCACTCGCGCTATGAGCATTTTGCTCAAGCAATTTTTTATTTCGCGAAATTTCTATGTTCTATGGATTTGTGGCACTTGATGTGTTGAGTACCTTCGCAAGTGGTTGTGGTTCATACTTTGACGAATATTTCTTTCCATTAGTGCACCATCACAGCTTCAGATGGGATATTGTTTTTTGAGAGCGGCATTTTGCTCATTGCGCGAGAAACGATGTAAGTATTTTATGTTAATCTTTTTTTGTTGGAAACCTAGGGTTTAACGCTGATATTTATTATTTTTCCAATATTTTCATTTATATTTGCAAGTACTGTTGAAATGGAACGCAGACGTCATTGTAGTAGGGCCTCTTCACAACTTTCTTCTTGGTTGGAAGAAGTGTTATATGACGAAGGCTTAGACAATGACGAAAATGAATTATTTCAATAAAGTGATGGCGAAACAGAAAAAAGTGATCAAAACACTACCTCTGAACAATCCGCCGATAGTTTGGAGAAGGAGGACAACATAAGTGAGTATACTAAAAAGCCTGGTCCTTGCGAGCTATGCCTCAGGAGTAAAAATAGGCGTTCAAAACAGAGGAAGAACTTTATGTGCAAAATTACTCTGCACGGAACATGTAATATATACGTGCTCATTTTGCTTCGAAGGCAATCTTACCCAATAAACATTTTTCTTCATTTTCAATTTGAGGTTCATTTGAGAAGTAACCCTATTGTCAAATATCAAACGTTTGTTATCAAATGCACCTCAAATTTTCCCTGATAGCGTTCTCAAACAAAAAGGCTCATTTTTAGTATGGGATTTTGGGCTGATTCTCAATTTGATTCACTTCATTTTCTCAAACCTATTTCAAAGGTGGTACGAAATGGAATGCAATCAATAGATGTTTGTATGTATTACATATCGCCCGTTTTATGGAATAGGGATTTAACTCGAAATTTTCGATTTCTGGGATTTTGCCATATATTTCAATAACTCGGTAGTGCCTTTGAGTCTAGTCTTATAAAATACTCAAAAAGATAAAAATGGCGGAAATAAAAGTGATTTTGTAGTTAGCCGTAGAAGGAAACTATTTGAAATTATAAAATTTTATTTGCGTTTTCCCAAAAAAAATTTTTTTTGAGTTAAATCCCTATTGCATAAAACGTGCGATATATGTACCCTAGAGTGCAGAAAAATTGACGGATAGTGAGAGTGAAAGTTTGTGTTTTGAGCGCAGAAATGGAATGGAATAAATAAGTAGATGTAGATATGTACATATGTATTACATATTTTCACTCTGATGTGATGCTTTTCATTTACCCGTGCGGGTGAATTTTGACGGTGCCTTTTGTACAGTTACATGAGTATGTTAATATCTTTTTTAATATGCATGCACCCATATGAGAAATAAACTATGTTTCTATTAAATTTGATGTAACTTCACAAAAAGCCACAAACAAATAAAAAAGAGTAAGATATACAGAATCATTATTACACACAATCATTTCAACCGTTAAAAGACTGCTCGAGTAGAACAACGAACGCTGACTGAAATTGGCAAACACACAAAATTTCTTCGTTCCTTCAAGCCTTGACATGTTGAAATTCGGGAAATGGTACAAAATGCAAAACAAGTTTTTTTTTTCAAATGTGTTGTAAGTTATTCTAAAATTGATAAACAATGTTTGATGAACACTTGAAAATATGTTTATTTTCAAATGATATATATGATGATTCTCAACTTTAGAAACAATATTTTCTCGGAACGTTTGAGAATTTCCTTTTCAGTGTTTAATGGGTTAATATGAATCATAACGCAGACTGATTTTATAATTTTATTTAGTTATATTTTTTAAAATAAATATTTTTGTTAATGTACTATATGTGACATGTGAAATAACGAATTTATGTTTTATTTGATTGATTTAATAAAATTTTAAAAGGTGAATTCCTTAAATAAATATGCTATTTCAAAAACAATTAGTTAATAATATTTCTACATCCAAAAAGGAAATGATTAACAATGTAAATGCATTAAAAAATTACATTACAAGAGCGAGTGAGCAAAATGCTCATGCGCGAGAATCCGTGTTACTCTACGAGGCGCGAGTACTCGAGGGTTAAATGGCAACAGAAAAAAGATCGTTGAGAGAGGTTGCCCACGGTGAGAAACACTTTGAGTGAAAGAGTTTTCTGTTTCAGTTAGTGGGAAACACTTTGCGCTCACCATTTTTGTGTTTCCGTCAGACTGAAATGGAATGTCCGTGTCCAAACACAGCAACTCTGCCGCGAAATTATCCAACGATTCTCTTTTGTGCCGCTGTTCTGTCTTCCATTTGTCCAAACACATCAACTCGTCGCTGGCCAACTTTTGTTCATTATGTTTTGTTCTGGCATTCTTCGAACGCTCTGATTGGTCACTGGCGATAAGAATTGCTGCACAAAGCGTGTTGTCCGAGCACCGACGACTTGGTGCCCCCCTCCTTTCCTCGTCGCCTTCTCACCCACAAACGAACAAAAGCAGCGGGTTGCTCAACTTCGTGTCTCCGTGTTTGGACGTCGACAATGAAAATAAGTGTTAACTGTTAAAGTTGGTCTCTGGTATATTTTTAATGCTTGATTAACCATTTTATTGACCTTTTCATTGTTAATACGCGCTAAAAGAAGATATTGGAGTAAAGGCACTTGGCAATTTACAATCTGATATGTCAAGCAGTGTGTATGTGTTAGTGTTTTTTTGTGTGTTAGTGCAATCGGCAGTCGTCGTGCTACACGTTCTTGTTGTCGGGCTCGCGGCGACGAAAATCAAAACTCTTTTATATTTGCGTCAATCATCCGACACTCACCCATATACACCGCTGAACAATCCAGATTGTAGTGACCAAGAGCTTTAAGAAATGGTATATGTGTGTGGGATGCTGGAAAAGATAATACGAGCTGCAGAACTTAACCATACAGGAAGCATCTTATATCACAAGAGTGTGCAACTGCTGGCGTACGCCGATGACATCGACATCATTGGCACTAACACGCGCGCCGTATGTTCTGCCTTCTCCAAGCTGGATAAAGAGGCTAAGAAAATGGGTTTGGCGGTCAACGAGGACAAGACGAAGTACCTCCTGTCATCACACAAAGAAACAGCACGCCTTGGCAGCCACGTCAATGTTGATAGCTACAAATTCGAAACTGTTAAGGACTTCGTCTATCTGGGAACCAGCATTAACACCAAGAATGATGTCAGCACGGAGATCCAACGAAGAATCACGCTTGCCAATAAATGCTACTTCGGACTAAGTAGGCAACTGAAAAGTAAAGTCCTCTCTCGACAAACAAAAATCACACTCTAAAGGACGCTCATCGTTCCAGTCCTCATGTACGGCGCAGAAGCATGGACAATTTCAAAATCAGATGAGATGGCACTTGGAGTATTCGAGAGAAAAGTTCTTCGTAAGATTTATGGACCTTTGCGCGTTGGCGTGGGCGAGTATCGACGGAGATTTAACGATGAGCTGTACGAGCTTTACACAGACATCGACATTGTTCAGCGAATAAAGATCCAGCGGCTGCGTTGGGCAGGTCATGTCGTGAGAATGGACGAAGGCGCTCCGGCTAAGAAAGCATTTCTATCGAAACCCGCTGAACGCAAAAGAAAAGGGAGACCTCCACTGCGTTGGGAAAATCAGGTGGACAGCGATGCTGCCTCCCTAGGTGTTCCCAAGTGGCGCCATGCTGCACGAAACAGAAGCAATTGGCGCGCTCTGTTGGACTCGGCCAGAATCGTCTAGACGGTTAAGCGCCAATCAAGAAGAAGAAGATATGTGTGTGGGAAGAAAAAGAAGAATCCAAGGCAGATCTAGGAAGGTATGCGCATAAGTGAATTCAGAAATTTCGAATGTAATTTGTTATTGTAATTGGTAGTGTAATGTCAAAATGATATTTCGCCTTGGTTGAAATCTGAATTCGTTTGGGACTCGCCCATTCCTATTGACCTTGATGTGAATTCGTTTTGCTTTTGACATTACCCTACCTTTGGAAATAAAAAAAGAAGTTTTTGAATTCGCCGCTGCACCTACCTTCCTTCATCTGTTTTGTTAATCCGCAATACTTGCCGTCTGTCAGGGTAAAATTTTAATCGAATTAAGTGTTGCGGTAAACGGGATTATCGCTGCCGTCTGTCAATGCTATTAATCCATTCAAGTATTGACAGTATGGATTGAAGGTGTAACAGGGGCCATTTACTCAAATATATTCAAATTTTCTAATTAAGCATTTTCTTGTAGTCTGTAAGAATTTAAATGGTCAGTAGACTTTAAATAAAAAAAAAGAAAGGTTGATTTAAGCAGAGCTCAGCAACGGAAATAGATTTTGCAAATATTTTTTTTTTTTACGAAATAACACTAGCATATTTTTTAAAATTTTTAAGCCCACAGCAAGGCAAATTCATTCATTGAATTTGCCTTGGCCCACAGCTACATCTATTTCAAGGCAAATTCATTATGGGAATGGCACGGCGAATTCGCTTTAAATTTTCGTCCAGCAAAATGTCAAACTCAAAGTAAAATTTTTCTTTGTTTGACATTCTCCTGTATTCTTCTATACACGGTGAACTAAAAACGAGAAGAAGAAGAAGTCAGCTGTTCACGTACCATTACCCAAGGCAGATCTAGGAAGGTAGGCCCTGTGGCGAATTCAGAAACTACTTTTTTTATACGCAAAGGTAGAGTGTAATGTCAAAATCCAAGCGAATTCACATCATGGCCAATAGGAATGGACGATCCCCAAGCGAATTCAGATTTTAACTACGGCGAAATATCATTTTGACATTACACTCTACCAATTACAATAACAAAATACATGGGAAATTTCTGAATTCGCCACCGAGCTTACCTTCCTAGATCTGCCTTGCCATTACCATAAGAATGAATTTGCCTTGATCTATTTTTAGAGGCATTTTCTTTGATGTAGGCCATGGAGGAACAATAAAGGAGAATGCATAAGACCAGCTGACTTCTTCTTCAATCTTCATAAACACACACGAACACAAGCATTTTTTTGTTGACATATTCCACACACACACGCACCCTAGCATTTCCATAGGGGCCACATCTGTCAAATTCTTCTACATTCCTCTTTGCATGACACTTCTGGCCCCACTATGTATGAAGGTATGTCGTTATGCATTCTCCTTTATTGTTCCTCCATGGATGTAGGCTATCGATTATTACGTTAGGTTTTTATAAGGATTTACTAAATCATTCATTGAGAATGACCTCTAATCACCGTATCATTGTGAATGGTTTATAGAAAATTACGACCAAAACAAAAACCACGATAACACATGTTTTAATAAAAAACACGCTAGCACCATCACTGTCCAGCAACAAATTACTCCAGAATGGATATAACATTAAATATAGCGCCTCCAACGGCATTTAAGAAACCAGTAAGATAAACAATGTTTAAATATCTAAAAGTTCTCAACTTTAAATATAATTTTTGCTTTTCAGACACTACAAAAAAATAAAAAATCACCTGGTGGTGGTCACACATCCAGCATTGATGGCGGCGGTTTCTCATTTTCATTTGGCGGTGCACAGCATAAGGTAAGGGCTATTGTTGCAAGAAAGCGACCAATTAAAAAGCTACAAACGAACAACGATGGCGAAAATAAAGTGGAGAAATCCTACGAGTCCAAAAATATGGAGAAAAAGGTGGAAACTAAGCAAACAACAGAAACGAAGGCTGTGAAGGCTGTGCAAACTTCTTTAATAGCTGATAAGAAGAAGGCGACATCACAAAGCTCTTATGATTGTCAACTAATGCTTAATATAACAAATAATCCAGTGCCAAATGCACGCCCAAAACCCAAGCCCAAGCTAACGCAAGCAGAACGGCTGCTTAAAAGAGAACGAGAAGCAAAGGAGCGCAAGTTGAATAAGTTTTCACAGAAGAAGCAGATAGCAGGCAGACCAAACCCGTTTTCACAAAATAGTTCGAAGAACATAGATGGTGGTGAGGGTGTGAACAGCACGGACGCAGCTGCTGCAGAAGCGAATGGTATCAATATGGCAGCACGCAAAGCTAATGCCTTTCGTGTGGTGCGTCCCGGTGACAAGTCCGTTAAGAAAATTGGACTATTCTCGCATAGTCCAATCACACCGGTAATGGGTCAACGTTTTGTAAAACCAATAGCCGAACGTCTATTCGATGGCACTAAAATTGGGACGCTTAATATACATCCGCACACGATTAAGAATTTGGCAGACGTGTTGAGTATTGTGGAGTTGACAACAGTGCAAAAGAAAACTATACCATTGGCACTTGAGGGTAAATGTATTTTTTGGAACAATTAAATATTAAAGTAAAATTATGCACTTTCCTTACAGGCAAAGACCTACTTGTGCGCTCACAAACCGGCTCTGGCAAGACACTAGCCTACGCTCTACCCGTTGTGGAAAAACTGCAGGCAGTACGTCCGAAACTTACGCGTGACTCTGGTGTATTAGCCGTGATTGTAGTGCCCACACGCGAATTGGCCATGCAAACCTATGAACTCTTTCAAAAGCTATTAAAACCATTTACTTGGATTGTGCCGGGCGTATTGATGGGTGGCGAACGTCGGAAGGCCGAGAAGGCGCGCATACGAAAGGGAATAAATATTTTGGTTGGTACACCCGGGCGATTAGTCGATCATTTGTTGCATACGGAGACTTTCAAAGTACATAAAACACAATTTTTAGTGTTGGACGAAGCCGATCGACTGTTGGAAATGGGCTATGAACGCGATGTGAAGCAGATTGTCGAGGCAATTGATGCGCAACGTGCCAAAGGCGATGGTGGGGGTGGCGGCGAGCCCCAGCAACGGCTACAACGCCTCTTGCTCTCAGCGACGCTAACAGCCAACGTACAACGACTGGCGGGGCTTACATTGAAAGAGCCAATTTTTGTTGATAATAGCGAGGAAGATAAGGGAGCAAAAGCTATACCCAAAACTAACGGTTACACAAAAAATGATATTGAAGCTTTTACGCAACAAGTGGCGAAGGGTGCCGATGGCGATGAAGATGATGACGAAGAAAAGGGCATAATGACTATACCAGAAAACTTAAAATTAAATTTTGTTGTTGTACCACCAAAACTACGCTTGGTAAGCTTGTGCGCCATTTTGGCCAAAGAATTTAGCAGTAAACAACGTTTAAAAGCTATCGTTTTTATGAGTACAATGGAAATGGTGAATTTTCATCATGATTTACTAAATGAATTGCTTACGCAAAAAGTGCTTGACGAAGAGGATGAAGATATCACTAGGGAGCAAGAAGGAGAAGAAAGTGAGGGTGAGGATGGAACGCCATTGTTGAAGGGCTTGCGTTTCTTTAGGTGAGTTTTGAGAGTATTTGTATTTTTTTAGGGGAATACATTCTAAAACCATTTTTTTTTTCTTTGACAGATTACATGGTTCCATGACTCAAACTGAGCGACAAGGCGTATTCAATGGATACCGCGCATGCAAATCTGGTGTGCTGCTAACAACGGTGAGGAAATAATTGCGTGGTTTTCATTAGTCTTGCTCTCCAATGTATCGTCGGTTTTCTTTCTTTCTTTTCAACCTCTATTAGGATGTCGCTGGGCGTGGCATTGATGTGCCTGCCGTGGATTTGGTCGTGCAATATTCGCCACCACAAAAAATAGCCGATTTTGTGCATCGTGTAGGACGTACAGCACGTGCTGGCCAAAGCGGCAAAGCTTTATTGTTGCTCACACCGAGTGAAGCGCAATTTGTGCGTTTTCTAGAAGATCAGCGTATAAGGTTTGTATTTTTTTTAATTTGTTAATTTTTTTTTTACATATTTTAAATCATTTTCCATTGCACTATTTTTTTTAGAATATCCCAAGTTGATATGGAGGATTATTTGAAAATTCTCAATGATAAGGATGACGAGGCGCATCCCGTACAGGAAGCGGCTTCTAATTTGCAACACAAATTCCAAGCACTCATCGCCGATGACAAAGAGATGCATGTCAAGGCATGTAAAGGTAGCGTATATTTTGCCTTATTTTTAACAGAATTTGCAAAAATATTAAAAAAAAATCTGTGTTTCCAGCTTTTGTTTCGTGGACTAAATTCTACTCTACCTTCCCAAAGGAGCTAAAACCTATATTTAATATTAGAAATGCGCACATGGGACATTTTGCGAAAAGTTTTGGTTTGAAGGATCAGCCGAATTCATTTACCAAGAAGCACTCGGAACCAAAACCAGCGCCACCAACGAATCGTTTGACTTATACGGAGAGGTGTGTAAATAAGCGAAATGGGTTCAATTTGGGCTCAATTGTTTAGGGCAACGGTGGCCAAACAATTTGCTTTATTGGCTCACAACATCAATTTAGCTCAGTTTTTTTCACAAAACAACAAAAGATAAATGTTTTTTGTGTGAATTATTTTGGGCATTCCCGGAATGATGTTGTAAAGTTTATGACGCTGTTGCCGTATGGCGCCGTTAGCCAAACTGCATGGCCACCCCTTATTTGGGGATTGCTTTTTAAGAGAGAGCAATAGAGGAAAGAGTTTTCTTCATTCCATTAATTTTTAATTCTTTTTTATTTTATTTTTTTTTCCGCAAATTTACTCTTTTAGAGATCCCGAAAAAATCAAATTGGAGAAACGTGCCAAAAAGCGTCGCTTTGCCACCACAGTGACCAACGAAGTGCGCAACATCAATCGACCACAAAGCAACAAATTAGTGAAAATGCTGCCTGCATCACGTGCGCTCACAACATCTGAATTCGATAGCGGTTTGCCGGCGTTAAAGAAGCGCAAAAAAGCATGATTTGGGGGAAAATAATATTTGTTTGGATGTTGTTATTTAGAAACATATGTATGTAGTATGTACATACATATGTACATAATACGTAGTTATTACATATTTTAAAAATAATTTAGTTTTTTATTAATACAATTTTAAACTATATAAAAATTATAGCTTCCCACTAGGCCTTTGTGTAAGGTGATGCGGTGGCTATTCATGCTAGGATATGAGCTTTTGTTAGGTATACCGTAGGTAATCCTAAAGTATGTTGACAGTCACGTACAAATTGAGCACATATTATTTCTCCACTGACTAAAGTAGGAGTTAAGAAGAGTGAACCGAAACAGTAAATTTATGCGAAGGCGGCCATCGCCGTGCGATACTCACGGCGTATGGTTACGGAAGTTGTTATGTTCCTTAGAGGAAATGTAAGGAGGAAAGTGTTGATGATACCTCAAATATGACATAACCTCACTGTTTGTTGGGTAGGAATTATGTTTTAACAGTTCAGAGCTTAATTTATTGGAAATGTAAAAGAAGCGCATTCGTGAACGTTAAAAAATATGCAAATATCCAAATAAAACACAATTTCCCTTTGACTTCAGCCGTTTCATATATTCATGGCATACGCGCGATTTCCTGTTTGGAGTCGTATTGCCCACTTAAAAACTCATATGTACTTACAAGCTTTAAAAGCAAAATTGCTCAGATTATGGAAAAATGGGAACGATTCGGAACGATTGTTTTGAATAGAATTTTCCTTAAAATGTTGGTTTTATTCCTTGATTTGAAGAACATTGTACATCAAAACAATGAAAATATGTCTCTAGCGCCGCATCATTCCCACTTTTCCATAATCTGAGTAAGTCGTTTTTTCAGTGCATATTTATTTGTACATATTACTAATTTTAAACTTTCTTTTAAAACTGCACTCATTTAGATAGCCACGCTCATGTTGGCATTATTCGCTGCAAGTAGTTATACGGTCGGTCAATAGTGCCTAGAGTGCCTACTCCGTTCGCGCTAAGCATGATGACGTTGGTTGTTGTTGTTGTTGTTGTTGCAAAAACTCTAAACGTAGTTGATTTACTTTATGGGCCAACCGTTAACGCAACAATGATGTTGAAGTAGGGCAGCAGTAGCAGCAGCGTTGTTGTTTTTGAGTTGTGTTGTGTTGCTCTGCTAGTTAATTTTAACGGACACCCACCGCTGCACGTTGTGCATGTTGCGTTTGTGTGCTTATGTATGCAAGTAAGTAGTCCACTTTCAAAAGTGCCTATGTGATTTTTTTCGATATTGAGTTTTTGATGGATTGTGTACCAGTATTTAAAAGTATACAATGTCCATTTAAAATTTATTGCAAAATCCTTCCGTATTCTGAAAAAAGCATTAAATACAAGTATGTATGTATGTACATTTTCAAACGTCTTTTTGTAAAATAGGCCACTCATACGCCTTGGCATACATTGGTGTCGCCTCATATAAGGGGCGCTCAAAATTCTAAAACCATTTTATTTCCACCAGAATCTCCTTGATCTATACTACAGAAGTAAATTTTAAGTGTCTTAATCCATTAATGTCCGTGTTTTATCCCACTGATGACTTTATTTTGAAGAAGAATTATAATATTTTTCTTGTTAATTGGCGCGTAACCGTCCTGACGATTTTGACCGAGTCCAATAAGGCGCGCAATTCACTTCTGTTTCATGATGCCTGGTGGCAATTGCAAATTCCAGGGGAAGCAAAGTCGCTCTCTCAGGTAGTAATGACGCAATAACAAAAAATATTCAAATAAAATGGATGGAGATTTCAAATAATGTACCTACATGCATTCATTTAGCGTTATAGACAGGACTACTTCGATGACGCTGTGTTTGATTTTCCTTCATTTTTTATTTTATTTTTTTTAGTTATGAACTTAAATTCTTTTTTTCACTTACAGGGCTTGTAATATGCGACGTGACAAATTAAAATGTGGGAACCCTCTAATACCCACGCGAGAAGGTCGAATTATCTTCAAAAGCTATTATGAACAGTACTATACCGTTACTCGCTGCTCGTTAAAGCGAAAGCAGCTGATTACTGCATAAACAAACATACAAACACTACCTACTTCCATATCGCCCACTCAATATCCGCCAAAAAAGATTAACCCGAAAACTAGGCACACAAAACCTACAAACATACATACATATGTAAGTACCTAGACAAAACACAAATTAGATACGCAACGTTTAAGTACATGCAACTGAATACAAGTAATAAAAAAATAAACAAGGATGAACAACAAAAACAAGAAAGTGCGCTCAAATTGTAACGTTACCTGGCTTCTTTATTCCTCCTTTCGTTCGTAATACACTCACTTATAGAGTTTTACGAGATGCGTTCAATGGTTTTGCTTATAAGCTTTTTAAAACTTCTTTAGAAAGTTGCTTATTAACTAACTTTAGTGTTGCCGCTGGTACTACAAGCTTACAGCTCTACAGCCCTTCAGTTGCACCCCAATGAAAGCCTTTTAACCAGAGACCAACATAACTGTTAAGTTTTTTCTGACACTGCTATTCCGAGCGTTACCGGAAAATTACTTTACTGGTAATTTATGTTGCTGAAAATTGTTACCATCATTTCAATTGGTATTCTGGCACAAATGGTAACGCTGTCAAAGCATTTCCATACGAACGGAATGGAATCAGGCTGAAATGGTAACAAATTGTTACCACGTTTTGAGGTGGTAACTTAATTTTCTGCTGCCAGAATACGAAAAGAGTGTTTAAAGTACCAGATTCTTTATTTCACCAGTAAAGTAAATTATGTTACCACACCGGAATAAAGCCGTAAGTGTCCTAAAATAACAGTTTCATGTAAACACAAAAGCATAACAGTTGAGCAACGCCGCACACTGGGTGATAGCGGCCAAAAATAAAATCGAAATTAAAGTATTAGCAAATCAAATTTTTTTGAAAGTGATTGACAGATATAACAATTTGTAAAAAAAAAGCTTATATAAAATTTTTTGAGTCTCGTTTTGTTTAGCCGTACAGGGTGTTAAAAACTGAGCAAAAAATAGGTCCTTTTATTTCTCAACAATTACACCTTATACAAAATGCTGTACCTCATTCAATTATTAACGTATGTAATCGAGTGATACATCATTACATAGATATTGATTTGGCCTTTTAGAAACAATAAGCCTTTTGTAACCAGCGGTAACTCTTAGATTGATATGAACTTTCAAATATTGACAAAAAAAGTCGTAAAAAAAAAATTTTGCTCAACTTTAAACAAAAAAATAAAAAAAATAAAAAATATGACCTCCCCAATTTTCTCATATGTTTTGAAATGATATATTTTTAATCAAACTGCATTTTAATTCTTGAAATCCACCTGCGCTTTTCGCTTAAATAATCTTTTTCCCATTTGACTAAAAGTGCCTTTTTCAAAACGCAATAATTAGGCTACTTTTGACATTATGAAAAATCTTATTCTTAGGCGACTAATCGAATAGTTTGTTCACCGTGTTGTAGGCAATGGTTCACACTTTCAAATTATGAAAGAATTTTTTTTATCAGCGTTATCATTTTTTTGCAGCCTTTTTCTTTTCGAACAGAAAAAAAAATTGTGTAAAAATTGGAAAATTTCAACATGAAATAAAAAAAAAATACAAAATATGACCTCTCCAAATTTTTAATATTTGGTGCTAGTGAACGTGCTTTATAAACAGGTGAAGAAATCTTAAAAATTCGTTTGCGCTTTTTTGTTTTATGAACTTTTTTATGGAGTGAGTTTTTCTAAGTTTTCATACATTTTTCCCATACAAAATCCCCAAAAGTATGCTTCAAAAAGTATTAATAATTTTGTATGGGGAAAATTTGCCAAGTTAATGAAACTTAAACAACAATTTCTCCAATTCTAATAAAGATATCTGAAAAATTTAAACGCCATATTCAGGGGGATGGTTTATGCTTTCTAACGGTGTATTTGATTTTGAATAAAAAAATATTACATACAAGATATTAAGCAGGGAATATAGTCAAAAACGTGTTTTTTTGCCTAATTGGACATGAATATCTCAAAAACTAGAACCAATTTGAAAATTCTGACTTCAGATTCAGCACACTGAAATCCTTTAGAAAAGTATAGTTTCATTTGTGGTATAAAAATTTTTTTAAATGTGATTTTTTTGAAGGCAAATTTTATGATGAATGCTTATAAAATGCTCAAAAGTGCATAAATTTTTAATTTGAAAACCATGGAATACTTTGCGCTTTTTCCAAAATGATTACTGTATATTATTTATATTTAAAAAATGTGTGCTCTTATTAAAATTGAGCATTTTAGCTATAATAGTTAACAAAATATTGAAATTTCAAAAATACCGTTATATGGGAGGGGGGTGTATTTGTGGGCCGATTTTGTTCAAATTTTCACAGTTTACTATCTTCAATCAAGAAAGCTTAAGTTCCGAGTTTAAAGTTTCTAGCTCAATTATTACTATTTTTGGCCGCGTTTGTATGGAGGTGCCCCCACTGTGCGCCGATAACACTTATTGTTTACAGACTAGCTGTTTCCGTCAGTGGGAAACTTTTATTTTAATTTTTTTTCCGTCACTGTTGGACAGTGACGGTTATCATTGAGCAGCGAAAAATTTCTGTCGCGAAAGGACGGATATTTCGGGCAGAGAAAAAATAAAAGTCTTTTGTGTATGTATGTGTCGTGCGCACGTACATGTGCCACTCCGTTGAGGATGAACATATGAAATGCATATGTAGGTACATACATACATATGTATGTAATAATAATATAATATAATAATACAATGGCGCTATTATAACTCTGACGAGTTTTATGGCCGAGCTTCTCTCCCAATTCGAGGTGTGCTCCTTTTTGTTTTTCCTACTAATTTGGTGGACCTACAGTTTTATGCCGGCTCCGAACGGCGAATGCATTTTTTGTGAGAAGCTTTTTCATGGCAGAAATACTCTCGGAGGGTATGCCGCCCACTGCCGAGAGGTGACCGCTGCTCTTAAAAAAACCCAATAATTGGATTTTTACTAATTAGAAAAATTTGTTTGGCTCGGACCGTGGTTTGAACCCGAGACCTCTGGCATAGCAGGCGAGCACTCTACCCACTGCACCACAGCGGCCACATATGTATGTATGTTTGTAATTATACTAAATGGTACGCCGGTATGCCTGCCATATATATAGTACTCCTATATTCGTAATACCTACGAGTTCCATCAGCCAACATTACAGTACAGACATATAAAAAAAGAAAGAGAAAACCGAGCAATCAAATTTAAAAAATGACATATGAATTCAAAATAAACCGCAGTGACGGCACATAAAAAAAAATTATAGGGAATTTACATAAATATTTATTATTGATTATTTATTACACTGGGAATCGCTTGTACGTATCAATGCCACCCGTCCACCTTTTATCCGCCTGTAAATATGTGGAACATATAGCGATTGGTTCGTAGTCCTTTCTTCCATCCGTCTTGTTATATTATTACCTGTGGTCCCCTGTTGAGGTCGGTTTGGGAGTAACGTAGTCTGAACTTTGGTCCTTATATGTTGCTGTGTCCAAAAGTTCGTCGTCTAAATTGTCCTGTTATTCAGTTTAGAAATTCACCGCGTTGGCGGCATTCGAACGTACATACATTACAAACATAACCCTCAAACGGCATAATTCGACTTTTTGATATAATGCCCATGGATCGGACCACAGGATTTTAACATGAAACGCTTTCCGCCGCGATTCATAAAAATATGAGTGCATAGAAAATAGATTTTTCTAGAACATTTCCACTAAAATTCATTAAAAAAATTCACAAAAGTTTGCATCTTAAAATAAATGTGGCAAATTTCTTATATTAATTATAAACAAATTAAAAAACTAAAATCAAAGGGGTATAAGTCCCCTAGAACACAAAGATGCCTTTCAATTTTTTTTTCAAACGCCTCTGAACTCAATTGAATGTATTTGTCACACATATTCACAGATGACATTAAATGTAATTGAGGCGCATGCGCAGAACTGCCAGTTGCACAAAATTTTTGGATGAATTCATACACATTGCACAGATAGAATATTATCAATATAGAAGTACTATATACATGATGCCTGCGATCTGGTGGAATGGAAAACAGGTATTGCAATTTTCCATGTTTATTATACATTATTGAATCTTTTGTTTAACATTTTTTTGCATATGTACACATGTAACGACTTCTTTTTATAGATTAGGTAGTCGCCTTTTATTTAATTTTAAGTGAGAGGCTGCACAATCTTATTACCAAAACAATAAATTCGTTATTTTTAATAAAGCCGAACTCTAAGTATTAAAAATAATAATATAAAATAGTTATGGACATAGGTATGTACCTGCGTACTACTAAGATTAACTATGATATGTTAATATGTATGTAAGTACGTACATACATATGTTCATATGTATGCATGTATAAGAATTGCAGAAATATGCAAACATACCCACACAATTTCTGTAACCGAAATTGAAGGGCGTGCGTATTAAGCAAACTCGACTCCCAATTATCGTTTTGCTGACAGTTGAAAGTAAGCATTTTGGGTGATTATTTGCAAAAAAATTGACATTAGCTTTCGATATAGTGTGTGTTAGTTACATATTCCACAAAATAACAAGATTTTCTCGGATTTTCTATATTTTTCAATTTCTTTATTTATATACGCACGTAAGTCAATTTCGGTTCAACGCATATGGAAAATTTGCGGGCGTGCGTCAATTGAGGCTTGTGTATGTATTATTTACGCATTGCATTTGCCCGATCACAGTTCGTTCGACCGACCATAGCGCTCTCACTAGTACAATCTCAATTTCAAATTTGCCTACCATTGTTTTAAATACAGTCATACTACGAACACAAATTTTCTTCCATTTGTACACATGCGTATGCGCACGAACGATATGCATATCTACATATGCAAACATATTTTCAGCAACACTTTTCTTTATCCCTCTGTTTTTAACTGTTATCAAAGGACGGAAAAAAATAAAAGTCTCATTGAAACCGTCACTTGCTGAGGGATATTTTTGAGTGTTGAAAAATAACTCTTAAATGGCAACAGAAAAAAGATCGTTGAAAGGTTGCCCACGGTGAGAAACACTTTGAGTGAAAGAGTTTTCTGTTTCAGTCAGTGGGAAACACTTTGCGCTCACCATTTTTGTGTTTCCGTCAGACTGAAATGGAATGAAAATAAGTGTTAACTGTTAAAGTTGGTCTCTGCTTTTAACTCAACAAAAACAAAAATAAACAACAACAATAAAAACAATATCATGTGCGCCCCTTTTCGCTAACTACTCTTGAAGCAGCTTGTAATGCGGCAATGAAAATACTCACCCCTATTCTACATTTCAAGTCGAATCGAAATTTTCTCCGTTTGGCAACCTTGGTATTCTGCGTTTCGATTCCGTTTCGATTGTTCTTCGAAATTCCAATTTTCGGTATTCTACATTTCGATCATAATTACGTTTCTCTACGTTGAAGTTTTGTTGGCGGAGAACTGTTATATTTCATATTTTGCGCGGTTTCATAATAATTTTTTCACAAATATGTAAGCAAAAGACTTTATTATAGTTGTAAAATCCATAATGATATTTCTTATGATTAAATTGTTTTTTTTTTTTTGATATGTTTTCAGGTCAAAAACGACAACACCAGATCAGTACGAAAAATTATATGAAATTATGGCCGCCAAGATATTGCCCGGGGATTCCAAAAGAGACTAAAGGGAGAAAAGATGGAGTTTTGAGAGCAGGCTGCAAGAGCGTTAAATGCACTTGGTCCACCGCCAAAGGATGCCAATACATGGAGAGCAAGGTAAAGGCTCCTCCTCAAGTAATATTGCTGCCGCTATTGATTCCATTTTTTATAAATATTTTATTAAAAACACTATTAAATTTGTTTATTTTTATTTAAACAACAATATTCTTTTTCTCTGTTAGCTTTGTTGTGTTTCAATTTCACACATTCCAAGCAAACAGCTGATTTCGAAAAGTTGGCAGCTCTTCCTCTTCTTCTTTCGATTCGTGCGTAAGTCAGAATACCAAACTCCGATTTATGCGGAGCGGAATGCGGAAACGTAATCGAAATGCAGAATAGGGGTGACTGAAGGACAGCCGTTAACGGGGGTTGGCAGACGTAGGAAAGGAGTAAAAAAAACCTGGTGGCCTCATAGTTAATACACGGCGCCACACAATACTTAAATGCATGTTTTATTAGTTTTTGTTTTTATGTGTTTAGTGTGCGTAACTAACTATTTAAGTACATACATAATCTCGCGTTTTCTCTCGCAGACAATAATTTTTAAGTAGCGCTTGTCAGTTGCAATTAATTTTTCTTTTGTGGTGATTTTTCTTTTTCCATGAGGATCTTAATAAGAATATTAAGACTGCGCCAAGTGATTCAATTTGTATGAAAGTTATCTCTATCAATGTTGCAGCTTAAGCTCTTTTTCTTATCCCTATGTAGTCAGTTATAAGATCAACAGCTAGTACGAGGTGCACCACTTTTGATTTTATCTCCTAGTGAATAGCGTTGAGGATTTTTTGTAAGTTTTCTCACTCAGAAAAAAAATCATCAACACGATTCATGTAAAATTAACACGATCGATCTTTACACATAGAACAGCAACAATTTTTTTCAAATTACACGATGTTTGAAACATGATTTTGGCTTTGTAACTGTCATCTGAAAATTTGGTAAATTCAACCAAATTTTATTGTTTTTACAACATGAAGAAATTTTAAAATATACAAGATGATTCAAATATAAAATTTTATTCCGAAATGTCATTTGGAATTTGGTTTATTTAACATGATGATAGTGTCAATATAAACTAAAAAAAATTTTAGAAAAATGACGTCCCAATTTTGGTGTTAATACAACATGAAAACAAATGTGAAAACAACAAGAACCACAATTAACAATAAAATTTGGTTGATATAACACGAAACAATGTTCAAACATAAACGTCATTTGTAATTTTGATTTATTCAACACGATCATAGTGTCAATGTAATCTAAAAAAATTGTTAAAAAAGAATGTCAAAACTATTTTGAAACATACATAATTTTTTTGATCATTTGAAGTCTGATTTTCGTGCAAAACGCAAATTATTTTTAAAAAAAAAAAAAGGAAAATTTTGTGCCGTGGCAGTGATGCGAGTTTAGCATCATTGTCAGTTCGCGATAGTGGGTTTTCGATTTATATTTTCAGTTTGCAGGTGAGTTAAAAGAGGATTACATTTTTGTTTCTAAAAGTATTTAATGTTCAATATTTTATTTTTCCTCTTCATAGGTTGCAATATCACGAGGAGGTTTTTTAGCGAATGGGGGTTTGCGTGCAGCATGCGGTTGTTGCATTAGCAGCCAAACATTACTCGGTGCAAGTGATAGTACTATCGCCCATGTATAAACTATCGCTGGTACATTTGTGTTCGTATGAGAAGGACGCCTTCAATTTGGTCAGTTGTGCGGGTGATGTACGAATGTGCTTAATTGAAGTGATGATTATATATTTTATGTTTTATATGTTTTTTTATTTAAAAAAATAAATTGTACAATCAACAAGACCTTCTACACCTTTTTCAGTTTATATTCAGAAAGTTACAATTTATATTCAGAAAATTACAATTGATATTCAGAAAGTTACAATTCATATTCAGAATTTCCATTTCATATTCAGAAAGTTGAAATTCATATTCAGAATTTCCATTTCATATTCAGAAAATTACAATTCATATTCAGAAAGTTACAGTTTATATTCAGAAATTTAAAATTAATATTCAGAAAAATATAATTGATATTCAGAAATTCCATTTGATATTCAGAAAGTTGCAGTTAATATTCAGAAAATTACAATTGATATTCAGAAAGTTACAATTGATTTTCAGAAAGTTACAATTCTTATTCAGATAGTTACAATTCATATTCAGAATGTTCATTTCATATTCAGAAAGTTACAATTGATATTCAGAAAATTAAAATTAATATTCAGAAAATTACAATTGATATTCAGAAAAATACAATTGATATTCAGAAAATTAAAATTGATATTCAGAAAATTAAAATTGATATTCAGAAAATTACAATTGATATTCAGAAAATTTCACTGTACGAGTTTAAATTTTATATTGCATACATATGTGCTGATCATGGCAATTCCCGAGCTCTGTGCAATATGCAGAGCTTCAATTGATAGTAAATATTTGAAACTGGAGCAAGGTTTTTCAGAACCTTTTTTAACAATTCATTTTTTTACAGACACCGTAGATATTGAAAGGAGCACTTACAAGTCTTACTCCTTGATGGATAGGGAGCGCATTAACATTATTTTTTTACACTTTCTACATATGTATATTGTTACTATGTAAATATTCTGCGCTGTATGAAAATAAAGAATTACAATGTTCGTTGCCGTGTTTATTTGCGGAAAGGTTTTTCATTTCTGACTCTCCTTCACCCCGGGACTGTCTTCTTCATCCTCTTCCTTTCCCTCCAGGTCCAATCAGTTTTTCCAAAAGTCCGACATACATAAAGCCTGCATTCATGTGAAGCTATACAATGCATCCAACATGTTAGATTTTCCCTGAATGCAACGTATAAAAAAATACCTGAACAACTTTCTGAATATCAATTTTAATTTTCTGAATATCAATTTTAATTTTCTGAATATCAATTTCAATTTTCTGAATATCAATTGTAATTTTCTGAATATCAATTGCAATTTTCTGAATATCAATTGTAATTTTCTGAATATGAATTGTAACTTTCTGAATATGAAATGAAGCTTCTGAATATGAATTGTAACTTTCTGAATACGAAATGTAAATTTCTGAATATCAATTGTAATTTTCTGAATATGAAATGGAAATTCTGAATATGAACTGTAACTTTCTGAATATTAACTGTAATTTTCTGAATATTAATTTTAATTTTCTGAATATCAATTGTAGTTTTCTGAATATCAATTTCAATTTTCTGAATATGAACTGCAACTTTCTGAATATCAAATGGAAATTCTGAATATGAATTGTAATTTTCTGAATATGAAATGGAAATTCTGAATATGAATTTTAATTTTCTGAATATCAATTGCAACTTTCTGAATATAAACTGAAAAAGGTGTAGTTAATTTAACAATAAATTTAATGTAAAATCAAAAAGATGTTATTGTTAATTCAACAGGACCATTTCGTGTTAATTTAACCAGCTTTTATTGTAACATTAACTAGTTAAAATTGTAAAATCAACAGGAAGACTCAATACTTTTTAGTGTTAATTCTACAGTTGTCATCCTGTTAAACTAACACTTGACAGTACTGAGTTTCTGTAACTGAACTCTATCAATGTTTTCGACTGAGTGACGTCATAATGACGTCAATAGATAGATTCTCACCTGCTTTTTAGGTGGTGACAAAGTGTGGAACGTATTTATGTGACGTCATTTTGATCGACAATTTCCCCGATTTTGTTACAGAAACTCACTTCAGTAGTGTTAAATTTACACGATTACATGATGGCATACATGAAGCATCGTGTTGAAAAAAATTAACCACAAAATTTGTTGATTTTTGGTTGATTTCACACTATTTTTTTTCTGGGTGTACAATTTGAGATTTTAAAGCGACATATGTAGAGAATAATAAAATATTTTAATTGCATGATCGCACATATATATGTAAATAAATTCATTCAACACAGCCACAATATTATATAATATATTCATATACCCACCCGCACTTATAGGGCCCTCCCACGATCAAATATTTGATCAAATCGTATATATGTGGTAGTAAAATTGTCTATGTGTTTTTCACACGTACGTGTTTGATGCCGATTTGACCGAAATTAAAAATTTTTGTTTTCCATCAAATTGGATGGCTATTTGACGTGCGTTGTGGATGCGTGTAAGGTGCTGTTTGATCAAATTTCAGTGCCAAATTAGCATTTGACGTGTGTTGCAACCATTTGATCAAATTTCAAATGTAAATAAACGTGTGTTGCATTATATGCTAACGCAATATATGCAATGCAATCGTCAGTGTCACTCATTTTGTGCTCCAAAATTTAATTCTATAAACAAATTAACAGAAATGTCAGCATTAATACGTGATAAAATATCTATTGTAAATAATAGAAAGCTAGAATGAAATTTGATGGGCTATTTGATGAGCTATTTGACAACGATTTGATCAAATTACACAGACACGCGATTTGATCAAATGATTTGATCGTGTAAGGGCCCTATAACGGTGTGTTTCCTCAAGCAAAACATGCGGGCGCACGCATTTCTATAGTGTCGAGTAAAAAAACATATAATAGGTACAAACAATAAGTAGGAAAATAATCAAATTTAAGTCAATACGATTAGGATGAGGCATAAATTACATCAAGAAAGAGAAACTATTAAACAGCAAAAAGGGTAAAATATGCACACAATTGATAAAACGCTTCTGTCTTCTGCTTTAGGGAACCAAAAAATAATATGTGCTCTTTCTATATATGCCAAGGTCTTACGATACTAATTAAGCTTCTGGTATACAAATATCTATACACATATCGTCGCTCCCAACGAAGACTAGCACGGTTCAGTTAGCGTGGAAGACTAGCACAGTTCGTTGTTCGCGTGGAAGACTAACACACTTCGTTGTTAGCGTGGAAGACTAGCACACTTCGTTGTTCGCGTGGAAGACTAGCATGCTTCAGTTCTCTGCGTGGAAAACTAGCATACTTCGTTGTTCGCGTGGAAGACTACACTCAAAATAATATTTCGTAAATATTACGAAATCTTTCGTACATATTACGAAACACTTTCGTAAAATTGAGCAACGAATGGTAATAGCTTTCGTACTATTTACGAAATACTTTCGTAGTATTTACGAAATACTTTCGTATATTTACGAAATACTTTCGTATATTTACGAAGGCTTTCGTACTATTTACGAAATACTTTCGTAGTATTTACGAAGGCTTTCGTACTATTTACGAAATACTTTCGTAATATTTACGAAAGGTTTCGTACTATTTACGAAATACTTTCGTAGTATTTACGAAATACTTTCGTATATTTACGAAGGCTTTCGTACTATTAACAAAATACTTTCGTAGTATTTACAAACGCTTTCGTACTATTTACGAAATACTTTCGTACTTTTGAGCAACGAAAGATTTCGTAAATAGTACGAAACCGCTTTCGTACATTTACTAAAGCTGTTAGAGCTATCAAATTGTTGTACAATTGACCAAATTATTTTTTAGCTTAAAGCTAAAAAAACCCCAATTATTACATACATATATATATGTATATATGATGTATATTTCAACGAAATTTGAAAACTTTTTCGAAATATGTATATCAATAAAATAATGCTAAGAGCAAAATGTTTTATATATGCATAAGAAATAAGTTTAGATAATTTCATTTTAGTTTTAAATATCCACTAAAATAAATTTATTCAATTAATTTAAAAGTTCTTTATTAATTTAATATTTTACATTTATATTTATATTAATTTTAGTAACTAAAGATAAAGATAAAGCGAAACTACTTAAAACCCTAAAATTCAAGCAGCTACACTCGGAGAAAAAAAAATAAAAAAAATTTTTATTTTTATAATGCACGTTTTAAACGAGATCGTTTTTATTTTAAAAATGAAAATTTGTAAATTTAAAATGAAAGTTTTGAAATAAAAATGTATTTTGGATTAAATAGAATCATTTTTAAATTCAAAATTAAAATGAAGGGAATAAAAGCGTAACTTTTAGGTTCAAAATCTCATAGGGCTTGAATTAAAATAAACATTTTTAAATTTAAATATTTTTTCTTGATTTTACAATGAACATTTTTAAAATAAAAAAGGTCGTATCTACATCACTTTTAAATACGTTTTTGCCCATTTTAAGCACGTTTTCACATGTTTTTAAAATTTTTTCTCTGAGTGTAGAAATATCTCTTTATATAATTTTATTAAGTATTTATTTAGGAAAATAGATAAGATCGAAAAAAAGGAAAAAGTAAATGCAACTAATGTACTCACCCTTAAGTTGAATCAAGTTGGAAAATATCACAGTTTATTTTATATATCAATATTGTCTTTTTATATACAATGCATTATTTTTTTATACATTATTTCATTACGCACTTACTACTTAAAATAATTTTTGATATTATTGCACCGACACAACACTTCACAATGAAAGAAAACTTGTACGGTAAAATATTGTACGAAAGTATTTCGTATATATTACGAAAGTATTTCGTAAATCTTTTAATCCTTTGATAATGTTACGAAAACTTTCGTACAATATACGAAATTATTCGTAAAGACAATTTTAAGAAAATTTACGAAAGTGTTTCGTAATATTTACGAAATATTTCGTAATATATACGAAAAAAATATTAGAAAATGGTTTACGAAAGCCCTTTCGTAATATTTACGAAAGATTCGTAAAATTAGATTTTGTTGAGAAAAATTCTTTCGTAATATATACGAAACTTTCGTACATTTTACGAATCTCTAGACTACGAAAGTCTTTCGTATTTTTTTTACGAAATTTTATTTTTAGTGTAGCATGCTTCAGTTCTCTGCGTGGAAGACTAACATGCTTCACCTGTTTTGGGTGGAAACTAACATACTTCTGTTTGTTAGAAATAAGCTTAGGGGTTAAGCACATGAGGAGGATAGTCCGAGGAGTGAAAGATATTTGATAAGTAAGTGCAAGAACAATAATTCATACTGCAATAAAACTTTAAACAGGAACCTTCAGCCAAACTATATGAAAAGTATATGAGTTTCAAATATTCCTAGACTTGTACTAGGCCTACTTTTAAGTATGTGCATAGGTTGTGCAAATAAAACCTGGCTTTCGCATCAAATAAAACACCGAGTTAGTTATTACTCGGAACTCTATATTTATATATCGTCGCTCCCAACGAAGACTAGCACGGTTCTATTTTTTTAAAAACATTTTAGAAATACAAAGATACACACTGTGCACACCTTTTGTGTAGTACCTCAGCACTAGTCATATCTACATATATATAAATATAGAGATCCGAGCAATAACTAACGCGGTGTTTTAGTTGATGCGTAA
Organism: Urophora cardui; assembly: GCA_960531455.1. Classification (NCBI taxonomy): domain Eukaryota; kingdom Metazoa; phylum Arthropoda; class Insecta; order Diptera; family Tephritidae; genus Urophora; species Urophora cardui. Next base: position 1,302,854 of record OY482672.1, read on the forward strand.
GCCAGGTTTTATTTGCACAACCTATGAACATACTTAAAAGTAGGCCTAGTACAAGTCTCGGACTATCCTTCTCACGTGCTTAACCCCTAAGCTTATTTGTAACAAACAGAAGTATGTTAGTTTCCACCCAAAACAAGTGAAGCATGTTAGTCTTCCACGCAGAGAACTGAAGTATGCTAGTCTTCCACGCAGAGAACTGAAGCATGCTAGTCTTCCACGCGAACAACGAACCGTGCTAGTCTTCGTTGGGAACGACGATATTTTTCTTTGACATTATTACTCGGTAGGTACTTTCTTTTAAATACTGCACTAAAACATGTTGTAGGTACCTACTCTGCTATAAATACACGTTTAAGCTTGTTACTGAAGAACAAAGCAAAACAAGAAGAAAACAAGTAAGGAAGCATAAGTTCGAGTGGAATCGAACATTAGATACTCAGCTGTATGCTTTCATTGTTTGTTTGCGTTTGATGAAAACACGGTGTATTTTATATAAAGCGAGTGCTGCATAAAGTAGGCGTAGCCACGCCCATTTTCAACATTTTTATCAGTCATTCAACTAGGCATATGAATATTATTCTTTGTGCAAAATTTCATTCCTTTATGACTTCTAATTACAAAGATGTCACGTTACAAATTCCCAAAGGGTGTTCCAGAAATATCTTTGTTAAAAAGTAGGCGTTGTCATAAAGCGATTTGAATAAATTTTTGCGTGTCTATTAGCACAAGTTATAAAAGTGTATAAACCAAGTTTCGTCCTAATGTCTCAATTATTTGTCGAGTTATGGGCTCCGAAATTTCGTATATTCCTTTGTCTAAAAAGAGGCGGTGCCACGCCCATTTTCCAAATTTTTCTATTTTTTTTGTTTCTATTGTGGAACTCATGCCACAAAATTTGAATGAATTATCTTTATATTTGACAAAGATATCGCTTAAAATATTTTTATTAGGCCACTTTATAGTTCCCTTGTATAAAAGTGGGCGTGGTCGCCAACCAATTTAGCTAAAATTTTTAACATGTATTACCACAACTAATAAAAGTTTACACACCAAGTTTCGTCATTATCTTTAAATTATTTGTCGAGTTATGGGCTCAGAAATCTCGTAGATTCCTGCTTCTAAAAAGAGGCGGTGCCACGCCCAATTTCCAAAATTTTTATGCTTTTCGTTTTATATCCACAGTTGGACTCCTGCGATAAAATTTCAATGATATACCTTTATATTCGACAGAGATATCGCTTAAAATGTTTTTATTAGGCCACTTTATAATACCCATATATAAAAGTGGGCGTGGTCGTTAACCGATTTTGGCAATTTTTCGTCCAAACATTTGCCTAAGTAAGTATATCACGCCTACCAAATTTCATCGATATATCTTCAACGGTTTCTGAGTTATGACATATAAAACTTTCAATGTTTGGCCCTTAATAAGTGGGCGTGGCACCGCCCATTTTTCAAAATCTCAACAAATTTCTTCATAAGGGCCTGAGCTCCACACGTGGGTGAAATTTTATCACTCTAGCTCTATTAGTGACTGAGATACAAAATTTCCGATTTTTACTATATAGGGGAAGTGGGCGTGGTCATGGTCCGATTTCGCCCATTTTCAATACCATCCGTTCCAGTCTTGATACCAACTTGCATTCCAAATTTCATCAAAATATTTCAATTTTTGCGCGAGTTATCGTGCGTACAGACAGACAGACGGACAGACGGACGGACATGGCTCAATCGATTTCTTTTTTCACCCTGATCAATTTGATATATATAAGTCAATATCTATCTCGATTATTTTATGGTGTTACAATCCACCGTTATGTGATTAAAACTATAATACTCTGTGTACTAGTACAGCTGAGTATAAAAATTAAACTTTAATTAAACCAACAAACAACAAGCATTTTGCCATTTCTGTGTATATATGTATGTATGTACATGCATATGTATGTACGTGTGGGTACATACATGTATGTGCCCTTTTGAAGCCGCTTTCAACACCTTTGTATAATTTCACGCCAATGGGCTATATTTGGCGCCACCGTTTATATATACGTAATTTGGTTTTGGTTATCTTATGTTTTCCACTTTCTCGTCTTCCACTTTATTTTCTCCTTCTATCCCTTTCCCTTTCTTTTAATAAAACCACTATTTAGCTTTTTTATTTAAATATTTTGTCTTTATTTAGTCACTTTATATTTTTGTTCAATTTATTTAAGCATTTTATTTTTCTGTTAAATTTTTATTATACACTTTTCGTTTTTGAACTTTGTGTCAGCGCGGCGCACAGTGGTTCAGCCGCGGAAAAAATTCATTTTTTTCAATACCTAATTTTCAGATTCTAATGATGTAGTCTTATAAAAAAATGTCCAAATATGAAGAATTCATGACTACTTTGCAAAAAGTTGATTTTTTTTACAAAATAATGGTATCAGAAGTCAGAAAAATTTTATTCAACAAAAACTGCTTGAAATGTTTGCTAACTTTAGCTATAAATTTTCCTTATAACTTATATCTCTATTGTCCCTGTTGTGAGTTTAAAAGAAAATATAGCACTTCCTTGACCAATTAAAGAAAAAATCAGTGCAATCGGCCAAATATTAAAAAAAATATAGGCCAGCAAAAATGGTACTTCAAAAATGCTACCATTTCTAATTTCGATGGACAAAAAGTTTGTGTGCTACAGCGTGCTACACTCGCTAACTGTAATAAAATGAAAGTTTGGAATGTTTTCTATCGATTTCTGTAAAAAGTTTTTTCCCATATTTTCCCCAATCGATGTAAACTTGATTTAAATGTCGAAAGTCCCATCAAATTTTGATAAAATTGACAAAATGTAGCATGCTTTTAGGCTCATGCGTATATATGAACGTTTACATCTTATGTGACATTTTTGTTTACGAATATGAAGGCACAGAGAGGATTAGATAAAAATGCAGATTGGTAAATTATACACCTAATTTGTTAGAATCAATGGTAATGCAAACAAAAATAACGGTAAACACATTCGTCATAACATTGCGGTTTGCAAACAACAATAGCAACAAACACATTTGTTTAAACATTTTACCAGCTTATTTTAAGGTATTAGATGAAAAAAAAAATGTTATCCCGACGAAATTGTAGTAACAGACACATACATATGCTGCTGTTAATTTGCAAAGTTAACTTGATCACACAACAAGAAGACTTATTGATACTTTCTCAGCAGAAAAGTTGAACACCTTATCATGTTCTGAGTTAACCCTTACTAGTAAATGGGACTTAGGATTTATAGGCTTATGTTTTCTAGGAAAAGTGATAGAATTTCTACCAATACAGATGTTATTAATCGATTACTGGCAAGTTCTGGTCATTATATAAAGTCCATAAGACGACAACCCAACAAAAAGTGTGTGGAATTGGATTTTGTTGCCAAGGATATGCTAAATAATTAAAAATTTTTCTTATATTTGCTTTTTTTTTTCTTTCCATATATATATACATAGTTATATTTTCGATTATATGTATTATTAATATAATCATTAAGTACATCAAATTTTTACAAGGGCTCTTTTCAGTTACTGAAAATGTACATCTTCATTTGTTTTTGAATAAAAGGTGTAGAAAAAGTGGGCGTGGTTGTTTGCCAATCACGCCTATATCTGGTATTGTCGATATATTTCATGACAGTAACTTATGCGCCAAGTTTCGTGAAGATATCTTAATTTTTTGAGCTGAAATTTTAATTTTTCTTTAAAAATTTTTACTATAGGTCCAGGGGAGGTACCCCTAGGGAGTGGCCGATTTCAAAAATTGTTGGTGCTGTCAATGCCTTTAATGAGGGTAACTCATGTACCAAGTTTCGTGAAGATATTTTAATTTTTTTTTAGCTGAAACCAAAATTTGTATTTAAATCATTTTTTTATAGGTCCAAGGGAGGTACCCCTAGGGGTTGACCGATTTCAACCATTTTTTGAAAATTTCTTAATTAGCTCACATATAACCTCTGTGCAAAATTTCAATGGCCTAGGACCACGCCTTCTATTTTTTTCCGCAAAATGTATGGAGCCGAACCACTGTGCGGCGCGATGGACGGTGTTGAAGGTTTTTGATCAACTGAAGTTGGGTCTTTTGTCCATCGCTTGAGGGGTCATAATTGGAACATAGACAACGGAACTATTCCAAGGAGAGCACCGGCGGGTAAGTACGGGTGAGTATATGTATACCTATAAGGTGAGTATTTACATACATATGTAAGGGGCAATTCCATAATTGTGAGGCTATTGCAGGTGAGTATGGGAGGTGAGATAAAACATTGAAATTATGTGTATACGTATGTATGTATGTAGATATGTTTCTTTTCAGCTTTATTTAAAATCAATGAGATTCATGTCCTCAACAACCTTAAACGAGAAAAGTGGAAAAGTGCAAACACAAGAAATTACAGCGAATATCCCTTTGTAGCATAAAAAAGCGCAAAGCACAAACTAGGCACATGATGAACAACAACAATGAGGAGCACTTACATACTTTCATATTGTACATATGTATATATTGTATGTATTTATTTGCAACGAAAGCACAGGAACTCTGTTGGAATGCGTTTTTTTGGTCTGTGTGCTTTAAAGCGCACCGACAAACAAACAAAACAAGGTGTTAATGTGAAATGTCGCAATTTACTCGTAGTTGCAAATTACAATATTTAAACCAGTGTTTAAAAAACTGGCAAAAGTTTCATTTCTGTTGATTTTGATTTTGATTCCGCTTTTAAAAAGTCAGAAGTCGCAGTTAATCAATATGAAAAAATATGAAAATGAACGATTTTGCCTGATTTTGATTTTGTGCTGATTTCATATTGCTCAAAATCAAAAGCAACCAAATATCAAAATTAGCGATTTTGCCTGATTTTCATTTTGTGCTAATTTTGATTTTGTGCTGATTTCATATTGCTAAAATCAAAAGCAGCCAAATATCGAAATCAATGCTTTCACAGTTTTGCTATTTACGCTTACATGAACACATGTGTGTATGTACATAATTTCCCTGCAAAAAATTGTGCGATTAGTCTCGAAAGAGATTTGTCCCGGACAACTCTCTTTCGGGTACACTTGGCTACAATTACTCTCAATTGCACCCGGAACGGTAAAAATGTAGAGTAATTGTTGACAATTTTAGTTAAAAGGTTATAAATCTACATTCGTACACGTTCAGGTATAAAATGTTACAACTTCCATTTGGTATCCCATTGGCATCAAAGAAGAGTTCTCTACTTTCGTACTCCTTCAGGTATAAAAGGGTACAATTAGTCTCTCCATAGGACATGCTCAAACAAAAAGGAACACTTCATTCCATATAAAGAGATACAAAAAGTGAGTAGTCGCATGCTTCTTTGCGAGTGATCCTGGATGTATCCCGGACTAGTCGCATTTTTTGCAGGGTTCTTACCCTCTGTATTACGTTGATATACATACATATGTATGTACGAGTATGCGTAAATAGCAAAACTGTGAAAGCATTGATTTTAATATTTGGCTGCTTTTGATTTTAGCAATATGAAATCAGCATAAAATCAAAATCAGCACAAAATGAAAATCAGGTAAAATCGTTCATTTTGAAATCAGGCCGCTTTTGATTTTGAGCAATATGAAATCTGCACAAAATCAAAATCAGGCAAAATGGTTCATTTTGAAATCAGGCCGCTTTTGATTTTGAGCAATATGAAATCAGCGCAAAATCAAAATCAGGTAAAATTGTTCATTTTGAAATCAGACCGCTTTTGATTTTGAGCAATATGAAATCAGCGCAAAATCAAAATCAGGTAAAATTGTTCATTTTGAAATCAGGCCGCTTTTGATTTTGAGCAATATGAAATCAGCGCAAAATCAAAATCAGGTAAAATTGTTCATTTTGAAATCAGGCCGCTTTTGATTTTGAGCAATATGAAATCAGCGCAAAATCAAAATCAGGTAAAATTGTTCATTTTGAAATCAGGCCGCTTTTGATTTTGAGCAATATGAAATCAGCGCAAAATCAAAATCAGACAAAATCGTTATTTTAAAAAGCGACAAATATCAAAATCAAATAAAATCAAACATTTCACGACTTTTGCTAATTCCGACTGCAGTTTTTTAAACACTGATTTAAACTGCATTCATATTTGCATAACAGCACGACAGTCAGCACAGTCAGCTGAGTTAGAGGATGGCCGGGGGCAAAGGAGGAAGGCGGGTAATTGGTGTTAGACTTTGGTAGGGGTTCAACAAGTGAAGACTTTGCATGAAAAGGAAGGAAATGCATATATAAATCTGTAAATCTGTGCATTGAGGGTATCATAAGGGGAAAATAGGAGTGTGATATACATACATACATATCAATCTGGTGAAGCACTTTTTTTTGGAACTGGTTAAGCTTACTGCCTGAATTTCTGAATCATTAGTTCTAGTTGTTGGTATCTAAACCAAGCAAATTTTTTTAATACTAAAAATTGAGTTGAACCTAAATACTTGTATTTATAAAACTTTTCCATATTGTTTAGTTTAATTGTTGTTGTTTTTTAGTTTTTATAAGGAATCAACAGATTTTCAGTTTAACGCCTAAAAGTGAAACACCCTAATGAATATAAAATTGTACGCTTTTGCTGTAGTTCACCAGTATTCAAAATAAAAGAGTTGGTTGCCGCTTCCTGCCTACACCAGTACCCTCCCCCACTCATAGTGTGCGTGCGTGTGTATGTCGGTCATTAAAAGCGCAAGAAAGTAAAATTTTGCTCACAAAGCTAAGTTACGACATTGTAATATAGTAAATGGTACAAACTTGTCAGCAGCGCGTAGAAAAATTATGAAAATTATGCGAGAATTTACAACAACAACATCACTTTGCCGCAAGTTACTTGACTTGACACGCAAGTTTCGTTTAAAGTTACTACGCTGAGGCGCTCCTGACGTTCCGTGGGCGTTAAATGATTATAATTGTCAATGATATGCGCCGTTTTTGCTTTAACATTTAAAATTCATGTCACATCGTGTTAGGGTGCGAACAGAGTGGGCGCTGATGCCGAGCGGAGCCGAGCCGAGCCTATTGACGCTTATTTTCATGCGAGAAGAAAATTTGTCTATAACACAGTGAATGCGAGAATCAGCGCTGGAATTCCATGTGTTTTGCTTTTATGTCATTTAGTCTTATTTTTCATTTGTGTTTATAAAATTGCTGTACACGGTAATGGATTCATCTGATGAAGAGTATTTTGCTTCTCCTTGTGTGGTTAATGCAATTAATATCACAAAAGAATTTGGAGAACATCCAATTACACTAATCAATTAGGTGAATTTTATCATTTATATAATGATTTAAGAAAATATCCAGCTAAATTGCATTAAAAAAACCATTAAAAAACACGATTGCACGCTAAAAAGTAAGCATCAACAATGCAAACAAGCGCCCAAAACGCTTTGAAACTGTTTTTCTCGCACTCATCGGCTTTGCTCTCTGCTCTTGTCGGCGTTCACTGTGTTATGCACAAGCTTATTTGTATTGACTTGTATGTAACCAGTTTTATCGCACTGACAATCTTTATCGCATTGACAATCTCGGCTCGGCTTTCAGCGCTCACTCTGTTCGCACCCTAAGGCATATTCGAGCAAAGTCATGTTAGCGAGAGGTTACTCATACGCCATGTAGAACATGCATATCTTTTTGTACATACGTGCAGTTCGTGCATACCCTGCAAAAATCTGTTCATGAGCTTCCATTTCCCATTCCACGTAATGCAAATTAGAATGGAGCGCGAAAAATGAACTGGAATAAATACAGTTATTTTCAGTGGAAATTTCCATCATGCCTTACATTTTTCGCCTTCTTTCTCTGCTTTCCTGTAAGATATTCTTTATTTGATTCGCTAGAATCCTTGCGGTATTGCGTGATTTATTCGTTCGGCGGTAATGCAGTGGGAAAGTCCTTCCCTCCAATGACAAGCCCATGCTAATGTCAAGCATTATGTCAACGAATGTGGAAGCGATTGCCAGAGTTTTTCTGGATTACCCTCTTAATTCCACGGTCATCGAGTTTTTTGATGGGTATGCATGTATGTATGTATGTATGCGATTGTTCGCGACGGCATTGCGAGCGCACTAAGCATTTCAGCGTTATAAATTTGGTTATGATAACGCTAATTATCGAAATGAAATTATTTTGATAGTTTCTTTTCGCTAATCAACAAAATGGTATTATTTTGATAATTCCATGATCGTTATTTTGCGACCAAAAATTATTTTGATAATTGCCTAAACGGTAAAAACCTGAATAGTTTCAACGGAAACGATTGCTTTTTTCGGTAAACCATAATATTAACGTTACGATGCAACATTGCGCCATTGTATTTGTATTTACATATGTATGTAAATACGAGTCAGTGGCGTAGATAGGGGGGGGAAATGGGGATCAATCCCCTCCCCATGGGAAATTGAAAATATATTTTTTTTTCGTTGACAACCTCGTATAGAGGACCATTTTGGATTTTTTTTTTAACTTTTTCAAAATTTTTAAGATTACTTCAAACTATATTTTGAGGCCGCTGTGGTGCAGTGGGTAGAGTGTTCGCCTGCTATGCCAGAGGTCTCGGGTTCAAACCCCAGTCCAAGCAAACACCAAAAAAATTTTTCTAATTAGTAAAAATTCAATTATTGGATTTTTTAAGAGCCGCGGTCACCTCTCGGCAGTGGGCGGCATACCCTCCGAGTGTCTTTCTGCCATGAAAAAGCTTCTCAAAAAAATGCATTCGCCGTTCGGAGCCGGCATAAAACTGTAGGTCCACCCAATTAGTAGGAAAAACAAAAGGAGCACACCTCGAATTGGGAGAGAAGCTCTGCCATAGAACTCGTCAGAGTTATAATAGCGCCATTGTATTATATTATTATTATATTTTTAGGTAGTTTTTTTAGTTAAAACTGTTTCAACTGGAGCAGGATAATATCGCACTAAACTTGCCATTTCCCACACTTTGCACACTAAACAAAAAATTTAAAGATGCTAAAATTCAAAAACCAGGCTAAACTACACTCTTGCGAATCTCAAAATCTTTCATTTAAAAAAAATTTTGTTCAAATCGGTTGAAAAATAAAGGCTGTACTGAATTATGAACAGTAAATTTCAATTATTGAACTTTGTAGGCCTGCCTTATTTTAAGCCGGAATCGGCGCAAACTAACCCAGTACGTTATCCACTAAAAGCTTAAGCGTAAAATTTTGATTTTGTTTAAACAAATATCTTTACTTCGCTATTGGCTAGCTGTTTCGACCATGCCAAAAAATTATTAGCATACTGGAGTTATTGTTCTTTATCTTTCGAAATACAGTGAAATTCCCCAAGACGGACAGTCCTTATAACCGGACAGCTCCAATAACCGGACAAATTTTGTGTACACAGGTTTTTCAATAATTTTTTCATACAAATATCATTCTAATACACGGACGCTCTAATAACCATGCGCGGACACTGTATTTCAAGCCATTTCCATGAAAAAATTTCTCATAAACGGACAAAATTCAAAAACATCGCAAGCAAGCGTTGTTGTTCGTTATAAAAATTAAATGTATCCCTATTTTTTGTTTGTTTTTATACAATGTACTTAATAAGTGAATCTCATGATTATAAAAAAGAACCAATAAAAATAAAAAAAATTGTCAAATTATATCTCCCCCCATCACAAAAAGCTATCTACGCCACTGATACGAGTATGTATGTAAAATGCATTCACATAATAGCTTTCAACATTTTCAAGTACATATATGTACCTACATATACATATACATATACATATATGTATGCACTTTAAAGCATACTTCCATCTACAAACGAAACGAATGCAAATACTGAATTTACAATTCAACAAGTTTCAACAAGCGCAAACAAGCTGATGAATCATTGCAGATATATGTATGTATGTATGTATATACGCCAGGAAAAGCATGGCAATAAAGATACGTAAGAATAAAAGAAAATATCAACGGTGAAATCACTGTGCTGCCACCATATACTTATAACCAATCAGCTTGGGATATTCAAATGAAAAAAATCATTCAGCCAATTCTATTGACTTAACAAAGTCTTATTGAATTGAAAAACATTATAAGTTATCAATATTTATTAGGTACTAGCTGACCCGGCAAACTTCGTTCTTCTCTTCCGGATATTTATTTTCACTGAGTATTGGCTATTTTAACCAATTAAGTAAGAGTATTGATACGTATAGTATACCTCCATAATGGTTTTCAGGCCCTTCCTCCAACCCTTTTAGATATATTCAGCCTCAAAAGTTTAGTACGTATGGGAAGTGCAATGCCCCATTTTTCGATAAATCTTTTCTTTTTTTGGGTGAACATGGTATTGATATCGTATATCTGCATAGTGATTTCTATGTACATGCCATGAACGCTTTTAGGGATATTTAGCCTTAAAAATTAAGAACGCATGGGAGGTGCCACACCCCCTTTTCCCAAAACTACTGTTTTTTTCATAAGCATGCTATTGATATCGTTAATCTCCTGATCAAATTTCAGGTCCCAACCTTAAACGCTTTTATAGATATTCAGCTTGAAAAATAAAGTTTGTATGGGAGGTGCCACGCCCCCTTTTCCGATAACCTACACTTTTATGCGCAAAAATTGTTTTGATATCATATAGCTCTGTACCAATTTCTAGGTCCCTGACTTAAATCCTTTTAAAGATATTCAGCTAAAAAAATTAAGCGTTGTTGGGAGGAGCCACGCCCCCTTTTCGTATAACTCCTATTATTTTGCGTTAATATGGAATTGTTATGGCTTATCTCCACACCAATTTCGAAGTCCCTAGCGTAAACAATTTTAGAGATATTCAGCATGAAAAATTAAGTTTGTATGGGAGGTGCCACGCCCCTTTTTCCGATAACCGCCACTTATATGCGTGGGAATGGTTTTGATATCATTTATCTCTATACCAATTTTCAGCTCCCTACCTTGAACTGTTTTAGAGATAATCAGCTTTTAAAATTAAGGTTGTATGGGAGGTGCCACGCCCCCTTTTCTGATAACCCCAATTTTCCGAGTGAGAAGGGTTTTGATATCACCTACCTCTGTACCAATTTTCAGCTCCCTACCTTAAACTGTTTTAGAGATAATCAGCTTTAAAAATTAAGGTTGTATGGGAGGTGCTACGCCCCCTTTTCTGATAACCCCCACTTTTCTGAGTGAGAAGAGTTTTGATATCACCTACCTCTATACCAATTTTCAGCTCCCTACCTTAAACTGTTTTAGAGATAATCAGCTTTAAAAATTAAGGTTGTATGGGAGGTGCCACGCCCCCTTTTCTGATAACCCCCACTTTTCTGAGTGAGAAGGGGTATCACCTACCTCTATACCAATTTTCAGCTCCCTACCTTGAACTGTTTTAGAGATAATCAGCTTTAAAAATTAAGGTTGTATGGGAGGTGCCACGCCCCCTTTTCTGATAACCCCCACTTTTATGAGTGAGAAGGGGTTTGATATCACCTACCACTATACCAATTTTCAGCTCCCTACCTTGAACTGTTTTAGAGATAATCAGCTTTAAAAATTAAGGTTGTATGGGAGGTGCCACGCCCCCCTAACATTTTTAAATTTTTTCTTCGACTAAACCTTCGCGAGGTAACAACAAACAAACCCCCCTAAGGAAGTATTTGATTTGGTTCAGCCGTTTTCAAGTTTTAGCGTTTCAATTAAATACCAAATCATTTTTATATATATAGTATATATTATTTCTAAATGGTGTTTTATAAATATCCCTTTTTCTGCTCGCATAATTGAACAAAATTAATAAGTAAGGCATCGTTTTAAAGGTATTAATTAGCTATGCATGCGAAACGATGTTTTATTGGGCGTGGTACTTTACATGAAAAGTAAGGGGGGTAAAAGGCGGGTTTACCCCCGCAGCGGGGAGTGTTATGAAACCCACATAAAATGTGTATCAAATTAAAGGGAATCAAAATACCTATCGAATGGTATAAAAATATTTGAAATCGGTTCAGTAGTTTTTAAGTAATTGCAATTTAAAAAATGCATAATATAAACTTTGACCTTTAATAACTTTGGTTGTTGTTGTTTCCAAAAAAAAATTCACTTTTATACTCAACTTAGCCTGTTTATCAAACCTCATACTTCGTTTTTTTGATTTCATATTTGTAGAAATTTCACATTTGTACCAGATCGTGCTATTTTTTCAACTTTGTGGGGCTGGGGGCACCTCTAAACATGCGTGTAGGTCAATAAAATTTTAAAGGCTTATTACTGGGCTAGAAAGGTGCCGTTCTGGCTTTGGAACAAATTGAATTTCCAAAAAAAAAATTTCACTCCACCTTAATATATACGAGTATATCAAAACGATCAGGATGAAAAAAATGATTGAACGATGTCCGTCCGTCCGGCCGTATACACTCTAACTTGCGCAAAAATAGAAATATTTTAATGAAATTTGGTACACAGATTCTAATGGGAACAGAGAAAGTTGGGGTTGAAAATAAGGCATATGTATGTGTGTATTTCGAAAAACACGTAAAACATGATAATTCAGTCACTAATAAAGCCCGAGTGATGAAATGACGTTATGCCGTTATGAGGAAACGTGCTGAAATTTTGAAAAATGGGCCAATAGGAGCAAATTTTCAAAGATTTATAATTCAAAACTCAGGAACTGTTACAGATAAAAAAAATTACCCAAGTCGGCAAGAACCACATATACGCACATAAAAATATATATAAAATATATAAAAATATATTGCACATACATACCTATATAGGGAAAATAAAAAAAATTTATGCGATATCTTTGTCAAACATATAGGCAATTCATTGAAAGTTCCATAAGGTCCACCAAACCAAATAAATAATAAGTTTTTTAAAATGGGCGTGACAGCACAAACCATACCGACTGGCGCCACGTATGTTTTGTTATTTTTTGCGCAAGATGCGCACGGGTCCGGCTAGTAGATATATATTTCCATGTCATCATCATCATCATAATCATCATCACAATCATTAAATACATACGCAACATCCTTCTGATTCTGAAACCACACAGTGTCTACATATTTCAGCGAAGATAAGTTGAGAGAATTCTCACTATTTGCTATTGTGCAACAACAACAATTTAATATATGTACATATTGAGCAGATATCTGATATATGTATGTACATAGGTATATGTAATCATTAGAAAAATGAAACAAAGCACACTGACGAGTAGTAAATATGCACATTAGAGTGCGTTTAAAATTCAAATTAACGATATTTTACTGTATCGCCCCTCAATCTGTAGTAACATGGTCAAAGATATCACACATAAATTTTGGTCCCGATTGGTGGTGGTTAAGGCGTGGCGCATTGAGGTCAAAGTTCAGGAAACTCTAGAAGACTTACATTTTTAGTGTGGCATATGGTAATCTGAACTTTGACCCCCTTGAAACACCAGTAAACCGTCATCAATCGGGACCAAAATTTATATTTGTTATCATTGGGTATAGAAGTATTAATTTTGGGTATTAGATAATTAAAAAAAATATTTTGATTTTTTGACCCTTCATAGAGTTTTCTGAACTTTGACCTCAATGCGCCACGCCTTAACCGCCACCAATCGGGACCAAAATTTATGTGTGATATCTTTGACCATGTTACTACAGATTGAGGGGGCGATACAGTCTTTTTATGAACTTTTAAATTTTTCATACAAATTAAACGCACCCTAATGCACATACATATGTATGTACTATGTATGCACGTAGATGCAGTCCGTCGTTAGCAATAATCAAGCTGACAGCCAATAAGCAATGTAATGTGTAATATGTATGTACATATGTATGTATGTATGTATGTATGTATGTATACAGGCGCGGATCCAGGATTTCGGCAAGGGGGGGGTTTTGAAAATTTCTTTTTTTGGAAGATGTTTTTTAAGGGCAGACGCTGCACATAGGTAGATTTTACGAATTTATGCGGCCAAAATTGAAAATTTTAAAATTGGTGCAAATACAAAATCCAAAATCGCTCTACGTTTATAATAGACCGGGCGATAATAAACCGGTCTTCTCGGCTTTTATAGACAACGGGGGTGTCCCTGCCGCTAGTCGAAACTTATTATTCTCCCACTTTTTCGATTTTTTATTTTTTACGTATTTTAAGTAACCCGTTTTTAGTTTTAAGACAGTTATCAAAGTAAACATCATTATCATTATTTATTGAAGAAATCGTCAACCTAGCATAATAAGAGACCCACCATTTTGAAGCTTTTAAGCATATTGGCCTTTCTTGAAAAAATATTGTTAATTTTTTAATTCAAAAGCATTTTAGTTATATTATCGCCTCCGATCGATTACCCGTCAATTTCTCTACGGAAAAATGCAAAGCCAGAAATTATCTACAATGGATTAAAAATTGGCCTATTTGGAAAATTACCTGCTTTCGTATTTTTAGTACTTCCAATTTTTCAAAGTCAAGGAAATACTTATCATAAAAAGGGGCTAAGAATCCTAAAGCTACATTTTTTAGAAGAGTTTTGAGTATGCAGTTTTGCAGCTCATTCAATTTTAATATAAATATATACAACATTCAACTTTTTGAAAATTTTCATTGGCTTTTCGGAAATTTTAATTCTAAAATTGACGGAATTTTTCACAGCATTGAGAATTTAACTTTTTACACTAAAATTTGTTGGCTACATAACAGTACACTTAGAAATCTCCTCAAAATCTTCTATAAATTATGGCCTTGCTTTGAAATTTTTAATCCACTTTCAGAAATTTCTACGATTTTTCAGATTTTTTCCATAAGCTCAGAAATCCTGCTTAAAACGATTTTTATTGAAAAATTTTATATATTTTTAAACTAAAATAAGAAAGTAAAATTTTCGACAGAACTCTTTGAAATAAATTTAAAAACTTTGGCGTATGATTTTTTTTTTGAGTCACTGTATATATTTTTCAATTAAATCGACTTTTAACTCAAATTATTAAAATTTTGCATTAAACAACCAATTTGAAATAGATGTAGACAATAAAATATTTTTGGCCGCATAAAACTTGAAAATCTACCTATGTGCGCTGGTGAAAATATGGACTAATACCACCTACTATTATCATTCTATATACTAGTTGCGCCATTTCCCGCACCTTAAAAACACCAAACTCAAAACCCTCCAAATTAACAATATGTATGTCATCACATAAAGTGCAGGAGATTTCAATTGAAGTTCTAAATAACATGTATAACGTATGTATACATATATATTTTTGCATTGGTACGTGCGAATGAGTATCGTATCGTATTGGTGGCAAATTGATCATCAATTTCACTTACCCTTGCATTTAAAGCCAAAATAAATAAGAATATATGTATGTAGTACTTTTTGGTTATATTTATATTTTTAATACATAGAATTTTTACTTTATTGAAGTTCTTGTGTTTATATACTCAAATTTTTAAAAGATAAATTTAAACAAGAATTGCGAAATGCCTCTGAAAAAGGCAATTTCTCCAACGATCCAGACATTTCTGACCAAATTAATTCTGTACAATCCCGATAAAAATAGGGATAAGAAAGAAAAGAAAATAAATTTGCGATTTGGCAATTTGCGAATAGCATTTGACAAATTTGATTTTATGCGCGTGCGTCCAAAGGTACCTACATGAACTTTTTTCGCATGTAGGTACATATTTTGGATGTTATGTGGTCCAACCATTGCTTTTGGAATCATAGAGTTTTCCTTGATCACTTTGGGAAATTTGGGCGCAGAATCTATAAAGGCATTAATTTGGGATCTATGATAAACCACAAGGGGGGGTTTGAACCCCCAAAACCCCCCCGTGGATCCGCCACTGTATGTATATATTACCCTGTAAAAATCGTAGGATTATACATATGATCCATTTTGTGGTAGGTAGGAGTACTTTCAAAGTGATCATAAACATAGACCCAAGCGAGCGACTCGTTTATCTGCATCGGCTCGTAGTTAGCCGAACATTGCTACGAAAACCGAATGTATGTACATACATATATCACGATAACGACGAAGCAAGTGCGTACATTTGTATGTATGTACAGTCGAGTCTGGATATAGTGAACCCCCGCTATAGTGAATACCTCGATATAGTGAACACCGAAATATTTACATGGATTACTCTAAATAGTGAACTATCGAAAGGGTCTAAATAGTGAACAAAATTTTAAACGCAAAAGTAAGCTTGAAGTGACAAACAAAAAACAAAAATTAAGCAGAAATATGTATGTAAAATCGGGTATTCCTCGAAAATGCTCATTTTATGTTTATTCCTGGAAAATCTGATTCAATTGATGCCAGTGTTTATTTGTTTCCTGTCGGATGCAGACCGCTTCTGAGTGAATGTGTGCTGTTTTATCTGTTTCTAAAAGTTTTTGCGTGTTAATAAATTAAGTTTTATTATGCCTGCGAGGAAATTCCTTTCGTTAAAGCAAAAACCTGAAATTGTTGGGGAAATTGAAAGAGGCACTAGTGTTTCATACTTGGAAAATACGTATGGTGTGCCAAATCCACAATTTCGGGAATAAAAAAAATTCTCGTAATCGCATGACCTGAAGCCAACACTACTGATTTGCTGGCATACTAGCATTGACAAGCCTGCGCGAGAAAGCGGTCCAAAAATCACTTTCCGAACGCAAGAAGCAAACATCTATTCGCGAATTCTTTAAATAAACATTTGTATTTTCCAAAGTAATAATTAATTCTAATGATATGTTAATCTTACACTTGCAGACATGAATTTTTATCAAATAAACTATGTTATTTAAAAAAAAAACAAGTAAGGAAGCCTAAGTTCGAGTGGAATCGAACATTAGATACTCAGCTGTATGTTTTCATTGTTTGTTTACGTTTGATGGAAACACGGCGTATTTTATATAAAGCGAGTGCCGCATAAAGTGGGCGTAGCCACGCCCATTTTCATCATTTTTATCAGTCATCCAACTAAGCATATGAATATTATTCTTTGCTCAAAATTTCATTCCTTTATGACTTCCAGTTACAAAAATGTCACGTTACAAATTCCCAAAGGGTGTTCCAGAAATATCTTTGTTAAAAAGTAGGCGTGGTCACAAACCGATTTCAATAAATTTTTGCGTGTCTATTTACACAAGTTATAAAAGTATATAAACCAAGTTTCGTCATAATATCTCAATTATTTGTCGAGTTAAAGGCTAAGAAATCTCGTATATCCCTTTGTCCAAAAGGAGGCGGTGCCACGCCCATTTTCCAAAATTTGTCTATTTTATGTTTCCGGTCTATTGTGGAACTGATGCCACAAAATTTCAATGAATTATCTTTACATTTGACAAAGATATCGCTTAAAATGTTTTTATTGGGCCACTTTATAACACCCATATATAAAAGAGGGCGTGGCCGTCAAACCGATTTCTCTAAAATTTTGAACATGTATTACCACAAGCAATAAAAGTATACACACCAAGTTTCGTCATTATATATCAATTATTTGTCGAGTTATAGGCTAAGGAATCTCGTATATTCCTGCTTCTAAAAAGAGGCGGTGCCACGCCCATTTTCCAAAATTTTTACGGTTTTTGTTTTATGTTCGTAGTAAGACTCCTGCCATAAAATTTTAATGATATATCTTTATATTTGACAGAGATATCGCTTAAAATGTTTTTATTGGGCCACTTCATAATACACATATATAAAAGTGGGCGTGGCCGTCAACCGATTTTGGAAATTTTTCGTCCAAACATTTGCCTAATTAAGTATATTACGCGTACCAAATTTCATCGACATATCTTCAACGGTTTCTGAGTTATGACTCATAAAACTTTCAATGTTTGCCCCTTAATAAGTGGGCGTGGCACCGCCCATTTTCCAAAAGTTTTGTGTTTTTCGTTGTATGTCCGCAGGTGGACTCCTGGCATAAAATTTCAATGATATATCTTTATATTTGACAGAGATATCGCTTAAAATGTTTTTATTAGGTCACTTTATAATACCCATATATAAAAGTGGGCGTGGCCGTCAACCGATTTTGACAATTTTTCGTCCAAACATTTGCCTAAGTAAGTACATCACGCGTACCAAATTTCATCGATATATCTTCAACAGTTTCTGAGTTATGACTCATAAAGCTTTCAATGTTTGCTCCTTAATAAGTGGGTGTGGCACCGCCCATTTTCCAAAATTTCATCAAATTTCTTCCTAGGGGCCTGAGCTCAACACGTGGGTAAAATTTCTTCGCTCCAGCTATATTAGTGACTGAGATACCAAATTTCCGATTTTTTCTATATAGGAAAAGTGGGCGTGGTCATGGCCCGATTTCGCCCATTTTCAATACCAACCGTCCCAGTGTCGATACCAACTTTCATTTCAAATTTCATCAAAATATCTTAATTTTTGCGCGAGTTAGAGTATTTACAGACGGACAGACGGACGGACAGACGGACGGACGGACGGACATGGCTCAAACGATTTCTCTTTTCACCCTGATCATTTTGATATATATAAGTCTATATCTATCTCGATTATTTCATTCTGTTACAATCCACCGTTATGTGATTAAGGGCCGGTTTCACCATCTCCGGTTAAGCACTTAACCAGAGATTTTTCCCCGGTTAAGCAATTTATTTGACAGCTCGCCATACAATTTACGTCAAACTAACCAGCGATTAAATTAACCGGAGATGGTGAAACCGGCCCTAAAACTATAATACTCTGAGTATAAATATCAACCTTAATATAGTGAACAGCCTGGATACTATGAACAAGCCATGCAAAATTATAACCTCAAAAATGGGCAAAAACGGTGTTTTTTGCACATTAAGGTTAGGATATCTCAAAATCCTGACGTGATAGAGCAATTCTGTGTCCAGATTTGAATTCAGCGCATCGAAAACCTTTAGGAAAGTATGGTCTGGTTTGTGGTCAAAAAAATCGGTCTCATTTTGTCGGCCTGTGTAATTTGTGCAGTTTCACCAGGGAAATTCACCAGATCTAATATTTTGACATTAATGCCAGTTATTGGGTGAAAGTACCTTACTAGCGTTGGAAATATTTTTATGTCTTTATGGTTTGAAGCATCTGTAGAGATACAGATAAATGGGACATCGTTAAGTTCTGTCCTCAGAATGTCTGAAGAATACGGTGCAATCACATTTTTTACAATAGCTTCGCACTTAGTTTTCCCGCAGCAAAACTTCTTCTCAAAAACCTTCTGAATTAATTTGGAAGTGCATTCCATCGAACGAAAACTTTGATTATGACATACCGTATGGAAAGCCCACAAACCCTCAGCTTTTGCCAGCCCTGCTTCTTTGTCGCCGTATTTTTCGT
Organism: Urophora cardui; assembly: GCA_960531455.1. Lineage (NCBI taxonomy): Eukaryota > Metazoa > Arthropoda > Insecta > Diptera > Tephritidae > Urophora > Urophora cardui. Next base: position 1,322,190 of record OY482672.1, read on the forward strand.
GACGGAAGTAAGAAGTCAGTGACGACGACGTACTTGCGGCGGTTAGTCCTTTTTTATGCTTCTCCGACGTCAAATGCCTTTGTATATCATATCTGCCGCCATGATCAACAGAAAATGTTCCATGCGCGCGCAGCCATACACACACACACGCTTGATGATACATACGCGGCAGCGGGCGGCGTCTCGTCGTTCGTATTCATGATGTGGAACACTTGCGAGCGAGACGATGGGAAACGAGGATTGCGGGATATGCGGGACGTCTTAGACGATTTGCGGGACTATTTTATTAAATATTGCAATGCGGGATTACATCGGTCATTCCGGGGCATTCTGCGGGACGGTTGGCCGCCTTACTTAAGTCCCTTTATGCGCTTAATATCCTTGTTTCTTTTTTATACTTCAGTTATTATGTTAGAGTTCATTCTGAGCAATCAATAAGGTCATCATTTTTTTCACGCCATTTTTTCATTATTCTTATTTTTTAATCTCTTCATATAAATCAAAATGAACTTGTGATTTTAGGGAACAACAAGGTCTCGTGCACCGAACTGGAGCGCAGGAGAAAAAGCTTGTCTGCGGGAAAGCATTGAGTGCCACCTGCATATTTATTAAAATGTCTTCTTTATACGTTTTATTTATTTATTTTTTATTGTATTCACATACTCTCTTTCTATTTTTATAGTTTTCATGACGAATTCCCAGCTTAGAACAATATTTTAAGATTTTAAAATGACATTCACCTCATTTTAAAGTTAGAACGCTGTTTTAGTGATAAAACCGATTTTAAGTCGACTATCATCTAAGTGTGTTTTCAGTTTTTACTTCCCACTTTCTCTTTTTTATTTTTCACTTTATATTTCTTACTTTTTATCTTTTTGTTGCTTTTTTCTTTGGGCTTTTCATTTACTGCTGTAACAGATTTTCTGCTAACGGTTATTTCTTCGTCATAACATTTTTTTTTTGCTAGCAAACTTTTTCAATACAAAAATAACATTGTAGCAGAAATGAGTATTTGAGTTTAGCCAGGCATTGCATGATCCAACAGGCTATTTCAAGTTGCTTCTAGCAAATTTGCATTGACCATTGCGGCAGTGCTTGTTTGTGCGTGCATAACTATAGTATTAATAATTGTAGGTACATACCGCACCATTTATTCAATAGGGATTTAGCACAAAAAAATATTTTTGGGAAAACGCAAACTAACTTTTATAATTTAAAAGAGTTTAATTCTACGGCTAACCACATCACTTTTATTTCCACCATTTTTATCGTTTTGAGTATTGAAATATTTGCAAAATCCCAGAAATCGAAAATTTCGAGTTAGATCCCTATAGAATAAAACGTGCGATATGTAGGTACATATGTATTAAATAAATTTTATTCATGCACACCAACTTATACATATATGTATGTTTTGTTATGTTTGAAAATTTTGCTCCTTGCTAATATCATATTTTCAATTTGCTTCTTCTTATTCTTCTGTTCATTACTTTCACTTTGGTTTTGCTTTTACAGTTGGGGTTTGCCGAATAACGTGGCAAAAACTTTTTCAAAACTTCAAATTGAAATTGTTCTTTTGTATTAACTATTATTATAAGTTTCTCGTTTCTTTGGGCTAGTTAGTTGTATTTATAACTTTTTTTTTGCTCTTGTTCTTGTTATTGTGTATGGTATTATTAGAAGTTGTATGGCTTTACGTGAAAGAGCAAGTTTTAATACTATTTTGCTGCTTTTTCACTACAAGCACTTATGACTGGCAAAGTAAAATAATGTGGCTTAGTCCTGGACTCACATGAAAGAGTTTCTGAGTTTGAAACATTAGCTTTGTTTTTGCCATTTCTCTGCTCTGCATTCTGCTTAAAGGAGAGTTTTTTCCTTAATTTTACGCCAGTTTTTCTATTGTGAATATCTAAAATGGTTCTAAAGCCCAATCCTTGAATGTTTTGATTAAATCGTGCAAAGTGTCGAAATGGAAGAAAAGGAAGAAAGTACACACACTGTTTTCCGAATTCATTACTTCAACGAACGGCCTTATCGGTTTTGTTACTCATTGCTTTCAAGTTCACTTGTTTATATAACAGTGTTGTTTCTCCTCATCACTAGCTTTTCTAGATGGGCGATGGCATTTCGAGAGTTTTTTCAAAGCTTGTGAGGCTATAATCTAGTTTAGTAAAATGTGTAAAATAAGAAGAAAGTTCAGAGTTGTAATCCACAGTTCCAACATTAATTCTGAGATCACTTTCCACTAATGTATATACATACATATGTATATATGTATGTACATAGTACATATGTATGTATGCATGTATTTATAACAATGTAAAGAAAGTCTTTCACTAACGTCTGTTCCCTCATAAGCAAAATCCACAATCACATACAAAGTATGCATTTAATTGCACCGATCCACAGGCGAACATACTTAATACAACCACCAACAAATCGTTAAATCAAATAGACGGAAATTATGCGCACAATTGCTTTATTAAGGCACAAAAATAACAACAACAAAGTATCAAACAGCAGCCAACAGCTAGAAACAAAAAACGTTGAACAACAACAATTGCAAACAATAAAAACATCAATTACAACAAAATCTTTGTATGTAACACATAACAGTCACCCAGCCTTCATTAAAAATACTTTCACACAAAAGTTAACATATCTATTACCAACAACAATGTGACAATGAATGCTCGCACACCCCCACGTGTCTCGCCCCATTCGCCAAGTGACATCAACATCAGCATCACCATCAGCAACGTCGTCGTTGTCGTTGCCCCGCGCCTTCATCAACAGTTCAGTTCTACTTAATGCTTTCAAAAAGTTTCTATTGTTTACATTGTCACAATTAATGATTTCGCTTGCACGAGTTCGCGAATCATAAGAAGAGCAGAAAACAAAAGCAAAATAAAAAATAAAACCGTCAAAAGTCAGTCGAAACGAAATGAAATTGAGTGAATGGTTATAATAAAAATAAGAAATTAAAAATAAGTCAAAAAATGCATCCCAAATGAAATAAGAATTTAATAAATTGAATAACCAACAGTGGCAAGAACTAATTCAGAGTTTTCATTACACGAAACCAGACCAAATTTTTTATATAAGCAACGTAGAAGACTGCAGAAAATGAAGAAAAACCAATACAACGCCTCGAAATATGCAACAAATCTTACATGCTGCGAACGAGGGCGACATATTTCGGCGAATGTGACCTACTCAATGTCACTCTTCAAGGTTTTTAGCACCAAGATTTTCGTACAAATGCTTACTCCATCAGCAACGAATTTCTGCAATTAGCAATACTGGTTATAAAATGCCAAAACATAAAATTTTAAACAAAAGCGTCATTAAGGCAAAAAAAAAAATTCAAATAACAGGGAAACAACTGTAAATGGTAACATAAAAGTTGTTGAAAGCAAAAATCTGAAAAACGAGCAGAAACTTAGTTGGCAAGCCGCATATAAGGCCAACTCTCAGCGGCAATTGTTGCCAAAAAGTTTGTTGTTGCAGTTTTTTCTTCGTTTGGTTTTTTTTCTTTTCTTTTGGTTTTTGTTGGCATTTTCCCTTTTTTTATTGCACTTGTAATAATTCCTCGCTTTGTGTATAGTTGTTGTTGTTATTGTTTTTATTGCGATGAGTTGCGGCAGTTAACTTTGAATGCGCACTGAACTTCAACATCAGAACCTTATGAACTTTTGCATGAGCATGTGCGTACACGTATGTATGTACAAGTATGTACATACAGGCCCGACGAGAGGGGGGGGGGCTGAGGGGGTCAATTGCCCCGGGCCCGGGCTTTAGAGGGCCCGGGAATCTCAAAATGATATCCAATTTTTTGCTTACAGAAAATAAACAAACAACACCTTTAATCACCTTTCGTAGATAGCAATCATTTTAAATTTCAACAAATTTTATAAATCTCTTAAAGTGTCTGCACCCCACTTAAGGAATTGTTGGTTTTTGGCGTCGACTTTGCAGCATAAATTTGAATTCGTTTTCTGTTGCAACAGAAAAATTCGGTATGATGCAAATTCTTATACAGCGATATGGGTATATCCTGGGCGTTTCGGACGGTATGTTCGCACGATTTTTTGAACTTTTGAGGCAGAAATATCGCGAAATATTGTATCGTTTTATGATAAAAGGAAAGATTTAGGCCACAGCTAATGATTAAAGTATGTTAGCGACAGAAATTTAGTTTAATGCCTCTGTTTTAGCCACTTAAACTGCGTTCCGGACGCTACAAAAACACGTCCATTTTTTTTTTGAGTGGCTAAAACAGAAGCCTGGCATAGCAGGCGAGCACTCTACCCACTGCACCACAGCGGCCATGTATAGATAAATTAAAGTTCGTAACTATATGATATATTGTGGAACGATCCTCCGTCATCCCTTGTCAAGTTTGGTTTTCGTTCGAACGAAAAAAGACACTGAAGATGGCGCATATTAGCCGAAACCGGTTTGTCTCCAAACCAAACTTGACAAGGGATGACGGAGGATCGTTCCACAATATATCATATTCCTACCCTGTCGGAAAAACAAGCAACCAAAAAGTATTTCGTAACTATATATTCATTGAATTTTGATTTTGAGAATTTGTTCATTTAGTATGGGGGCCCTTAGTTATTTTGACCCCGTGCCCGGATTTTCTCTCGGCGGCCCTGTGTACATAGTACATACTTATGCACATATTCATAGATTAGAATAAGCAGAAAAAGTGTTGACAATCACACGGAAAATACTACAATTATTGATGCCACATCCATATGAGCAGACCACTTTCAAAACTGGTTATGTGAAATTTTTTCTATATTGAGTTTGTGATGGATTATGTAACAGTATTTATAGCTGTATAATGTCCACTAAGAATTTATTGCAAAATTCTTCCGAATTCTGCAAAAATAGCATTAAATACCATTAAGCTTTGAAATGTCTCTATAGATTTTATATGTGCACATTCAATATTATATTTTTGTTTTTTTCCACTTTGTGGTTTAATATGAAAAATTCACATAGGGACTTTTGAGAGTGGATTACTCATATATACATATGGATAATCCTGTCTGATCCTTAAATTATGGATGTCATATCCATATAATGGGTGTCATATCCATATTTTTTTTATATATTACAATTTTTTTTATATGATACCCGTTATATGGATATGACATCCATAATTTATGGATCAGACAGGATTATTCATATATATCGTCCTTGCGAATAAAAAACAGTTATGTATTTTTCAGTAACTTTGCAGGAGAGCAAAAAAACTGATTCCTGGCGTCCATTGGCAAAATTTAGCAAACTTTTAATTCAGAAAGGATATATAGAAACATGCATATGTATATCCCAATACAATGCTGCATTTATTGCTCCAAAAATTCCCAAAAGAATTTATTTATGTACATTATGGTGGTCCACAAATGTATGAAGACAAATTGTACATATGTATATCATATTTCGTGAACGGTTAAGAGGCACAGTGGTCAAAATTCATATTACCGTATGTGACCCCTATGCGACACCCGTTAACCATCTCCAATCGAGACCAAAATTTATATTGGTGTCCTCAAGTATAGCTCTACAGATTTTGGGCATAAGTTATAAAAAAAATTTTTTAGTCCTTACCTAATTTGGTAATTGAGTTACTTCACTTTTCCAATTTTTTACCCAATAATTCATAATCAAAGCAACATTCCATTATGGAATAAAAAAAATATCACAACAACAACAATAGCAAAAATCGATTAGGTCAACTAACAGCTAACAGGTTGTACAGAAAAAAATTAAAAAGAAAATATGTCATAACAATGTGCCGCATCACTCAAACCGATTGGCTGTTTTCTTATGAATATTCATTAAAGTTTTATGTATGCACGAAAAAGGAACAGTTAAAGGGTTGCATAAAACTATCAACAAACACTTATTACATGCGATAACGACAAATTATCATGCTAGTTTTTCTCGTCCTTTGAGCACCAATTACACTCTCTACACGCAGTTTACTCTCACTTAACTCATTCGCTTCGCGAAAATGCTGAATGCGCTCAAATGTAGAAACTCTCACCTGTTCGCACACAATGGCTGTTTGTTAACAGAATGTATTTATAGTTGACAGCGTGCACTTAACATTAGTAAATTAGGTTGAGGTAGTACCGGGAATGTTGGTTTAATACCATCCGGTTGATGAGATATGTATTTCAGTACCAATTCTTCTGAATTGTGCATACATACATATCGTCCCCTAAAAATACGGATGTCGTATGTAGCAAATCTTGACTTTTCAGGAGACGGTTTTTTAAGTTCAACATTAAATATTTTTAAAATGGCCCTATGGATTTTCTCAATTTTGGGACTCGATATAACCCAAATATTTCCCTCCCATCGGACTGATCCAATCTTACTGTAAGTTTTGTTGGGAAGATGTTATAAGCTAATTTGTTTAGAATGCATTTTCTCGTATGTTACATTTTTTCACAAGACGGAAAAATTCTTTGATATACGACAAAAAACATATTGAAAATATGTATAATATAAATTTTTTTGCTGAAAGTTGTGAAGATTCTGAAGATAATAACAGTATCATCCAATTATGATTCGACTAACGGGACAAGTCAAGGCAGATATTATACCATGCAACATCTGCGAACGTTTTCGAATGCATATAAATTTCAATATTCCGCTTTTGTGAACCCAGTCGTGAACAGGTACTGTGATCAGAGAATTTTTTTTAGCTTAGCTATCAGTAAAGTCAGACTATGACCTTACCTGAAGAATTGATGGCGCTCATTTGGCGCTGATTTTGAGGTACCAACTATATAGTAATTGTATCAATTGAATTCAAGAATTCAGAACCTAATAGGAATGCAATAGAAAAGAGCTTTATACAGAGCGATTAATGATCAGCAGAAAAACTGTTGGCAATTTTTAGTACTAGGTAATAAAATACAGTTTGTGTTGTTAATCCTTTATTCAAAAATAATAATACTGCGAAATGATTATTAGTTATTATTTAAGAATAATACATATACATATATTATTTATTGAAATAGTTCTTCATAAAATTTGCCATCGCTCTCTTTGTCAAAGTAACATACCATACTTTTCAGGTCTTTCGTGATGTGTTTAGGATTTAAAACTAACTAGATTAATACCATGTCTCCACATAACGTGTTTCGCTCTTTTTTTCTGCATTTTCTCTCTCAATCTTGTTTCGACACGGAAACCAGTGCCGAAACTCGCCAATTTCCATACAAATTTCTGAGAGCGAGTGAAGATTGAAACACTGTTTCATTCTGAATCATCTTGCCAACCTCGATGATATCGATGTCTTCTCTAATTTTGTATCGAAAATCTATCGAAATCTCACACAAACCAAAACAAAGACGCAAAAATAAGCAAACATACAAACATTTAAGAAGAACAAGAAAGAGAAATGTCAAACTGAATCACGATTAGCCACGTGGAGACGGGTTATTGAGCGAAATGTTTTGCTACATGTTTCTCTGGTGAATCAAGTTATGTGGAGACGGGCTTTAAGTTGGGCCTTATGCCCGAATCGCAATTTGGCGTTAGGTCGGTCGCGCGTTGATCGTACCTCAAAGCCGCTTCACACTGACATTCGATATTAGATATTGGATTGCAAACATGTTCACTGCCTCTAACATATTTTCTTGAATTTTTTCATAAATTTCTAATTTTTCATCGAAAGAAATCAATTCGAATTTATTTTATGTCAAACGCCCGACCTAGTAGAGAAATGTTCAACACAGGCGTTATACAGGGTTGCAATAAACATACGATATTACAAAAATTTTACGATCAAACGCTTGAGGTCACAATGCGATTTGCTCCATATATTTCCATACATTTCTACTCACTTGTCAGAAGCGCGACCGACCGAACGCCAAATTGCGATTCCGGCATAAACAAGAAAAACCTAGTCGCTTGTGCTCACTTATATTTACAGTTTTCATTACATGCCCATGCTTAATATAAACAAGTAAGGAAGCCGTAGTTCGACTGGAATCGAACATTAGATACTCAGCTGTATGCTTTCATTTCAGCGAGTGCTGCATAAAGTGGACGTAGCCACAACCATTTTCAACAATTTTATCAGTCATCCAACTAAGCATATGAATATTATTCTTTATGCAAAATTGCATTCCTTTGTGACTTCTAGTTACAAAGATGTCACGTTACAAATTCCCAAAGTGTTCCAGAAATATCTTTGTTAAAAAGTAGGCGTGGTCATAAACCGATATCAATAAATTTTTCCGTGTCTATTAACACAAGTTGTAAAAGTGTATAAACCAAGTTTCGTCATAATATCTCAATTATTTGTCGAGTTATGGGCTCGTAGATTCGTTTGTCTAAAAAGAGGCGGTGCCACGCCCATTTTCCAACATTTTTCTATTTTTTGTTTCCGGTCTATTCTGGAACTGATGCCACAAAATTTCAATGAATTATGTGTATATTTGACAAAGATATCGCTTACAATGTTTTTATTAGGCCACTTTATAGTTCCCATATATAAAATTGGGCGTGGTCGTCAACCGATTTCGCTAAAATTTTGAACATGTATTACCACGAGTAATAAAAGTGTATATACGAAGTTTCGTCATAATATGTCAATTATTTGCCGAGTTATAGGCTCAGAAATCTCGTATATTCCTGCTTCTAAAAGTAGGCAGTGCCATTTTCCAAAATTTTTGTATTTTTTGTTTTATGTCCGTAGTTGGACTCCTGCTGCAAAATTTCAATGATATATCTTTATATTTGACAGAGATATCGCTTAAAATGTTTTCATTAGGTCACTTTATAATACACATATATAAAAGTGGGCGTGGCCGTCAACCGATTTTAACAATTTTCCGTCCATACGATTGCCTAAGTAAGTAAATCACGCATACCGATTTCATCGATATATCTTCAACGGGTTCTGAGTCTAAGGAATTTAGTGACCCCTACGTAACTAAAGCCCTTTTCACAACCTTAGTAAGACCGACACTAGAATACGCATCTATAATCTGGAATCCGAGTTACAAAATTCATTCTGATCGACTTGAATCGATTCAAAAACAATTTTTACTTTTTGCATTAAGAAATTTGAATTGGAACCCTCATTGCAATCTTCCCTCGTACACTAGTCGCTTAAAGCTTATTAACCTTCCAACTTTAGCTAGTCGTAGGGAAACTCTGGGTGTAATATTCGTAACAAAACTGCTGAAGGGATCAATAAATAGTCCATTTCTTCTTTCTGAAATAAGTTTAAACATTCCTGCCCGTCCATCAAGACATTACCAGCCCATATTTTTAAAACAATGTAAAACTAATTTTGAATTAAATGAGCCATTCCGATATCTATGCAAAAGTTTTAACACGTACTCTACCTACTTTGACATCTCCGACTCTCCATCCATTATAAGGAAAAATCTCCTTTCAATTCTTAACAAATAACAATTTGTCTACTAGATATAGTTTCCTTCTACTAATTTAGGATAATATGTATTTTATTGTTAACTAAGTAATTGCTTCTAAGTGTATATATAAACTTATGTATGTGTAATCAGCTGATGAATTTCTATTCTCTAGCTGAGCAGCATAAGAACTCGACGTTTAACAAACTCCAGCCACTCAACACCTTGGCAAAATTAAAAAAAAATATATCCGTGCGTCATGCGGATTGCGCCCCTCGCGGCGGTCGGGCGGGATATGGAGGGTAAACCGTTGGGAATTATTATTATTATGACATATAAAACTTTCAATGTTTGACCCTTAATAAGTGGGCGTGGCACCGCCCATTTTCCAAAATTTCATCAAATTTCTTCATAGAGGCCTGAGCTCAATACGTGGGTGAAATTTCATCGCTCCAGCTATATTAATGACTGAGAATTTCCGATTTTTTCTATATAGGTAAAGTGGGCGTGGTCATGGTCTGATTTCGCCCATTTTCAATACCAACCGTCCCAGTCTCGATACCAACTTGCATTTAAAATTTCATCAAAATATCTCAATTTTTGAGTTAGAGTGCGTACGGACGGACGGACGGACATGGCTCAATCGATTTCTCTTTTCACCCTGATAATTTTGATATATATAAGTCTATATCTATCTCGATTATTTCATTCTGTTACAATCCACCGTAATGTGATTAAAACTATAATACTCTGTGTACTATGTAGTACAATAAGCTAAAGTTGTGTGACGTACAACAAATGTATTTTTAATTAAAACAAGTAAGAGCGCGGCTGTCTTCGGCCGTACCGAAGACTTCATACCTTTCATGAGTGGGGAAATGAAAAGCTACCTATGTACAGTTGTGTTCATGAAAATAGTAGTGCACTAGCTCCTTAAGTTTAAAACGCGACTCTGACATATACCGACTTGCAAGGTGAACGAGCCTGCAGGGTTTTTGTAGAATACATTGTTAGGAATGAATAAACCACAAAACTGCGTTAACTTTGCGCTTCTTGTCATTATTGTGACACAATTTTTATATAATCTCCAAAAAAATTATGTTCATTAAAATAGTAGTGCAAGCGCGAATGGTTCATAATTTAAAAAAATTTTATAAAGTTCAGCAAATAGTAAGTATATTTAAGTATATTGACAATTTTCTGACTAAATTTATTGATATCGCGGTATCCCTCTATTTTAGTGGGACGGGGAAAGCATTGCTCAGTAGAAAAGCGTAAATTGATAATTGAGCTGAGGAATAAGGGTAGGACGTACAAAGAAATTGAAGAAATTTTGGGATGCACTGCCACAATGATACGTAACGCCATAAATTATAAAATAAAGGCGGAAAATCGGGGTGGAAAACGAAAAACAACAGCATTAGAGGACAAGCGCATTGTTCGATTTGCCAAAATCAAGCCCACGGCATCTGCAAAATTTATAAAAAATTAGTTATGTTTGTCAGTCAGTGCTCTGACAGTTCGACGACGTCTCTTCGAAAACAATTTGAAGGCTAGGAGTCCCAGGAAGGTACCATTGTTGTCCAAAAAGCATGTCGCTGCGAGAAAAAAATTTGCCAACGAACATTTGAATTGGGCACCTTCTAAATGGCGCAACGTTTTATGGACAGATGAGAGCAAAATTGTTTTATTTGGAGGAACAGGATCCAGGAAGTATGTCCGTCGCCCACCAAATCGATGGCATCATGGACCGAGTAGTGTACGTGAATATAATGAAGGAGGTTATGCTACCATTTGCGAGCTGGAATATGCCTATAAAGTGGACGTTCCAGCAGGACAACGATCCCAAACATACCTCAAAACTGGCAAAGGAGTGGTTTGCTTCTGAGAATGTCGATGTGATGCACTGGCCAGCTCAGTCTCCGGACCTGAACCCGATAGAAAATTTATGGGGAGATGTGAAACGAGTTGTATCAACAGCGAATCCGTCCAGTAAAACGCACCTTTGGCAAGTGGTTAAAGAGGCATGGGCACAAATCCCCGTGGATCGTTGTAAGAATCTTGTTGATTCTATGCCTCGTCGATGCATGGCGGTAATAAACAACAAGGGTTTCACCACAAAGTATTAGACTATAGGAAATATGTGGAATGTGAAATATTAATACCAATTGAATTTATCTTCTGTTTTTACTTGATTGAAATAAACACTACTATTTTCGTGAACACACAAATTTTATAGTTTATTCTTTTTAGTACGCCCTACTTTGAAAAAACTAAATATTTCGAACAAATGAAACTGCCAATATTTTTTAGTGAATATTACTTAATTCTTTCCTTAAAACTTTTACTATGAAATCATATTTTTAATTGGAGTTCCATACTTCGAATGTTGGGCGTCACCGGCACTACTATTTTCATGAACACAGCTGTATGTTGTGCATAGCCTGATTTAGTATAATTTATAATTTCAATTTTGTGGGTTATTTATGGAACGATTTATTAGAAAAAATGGTGTCTGGGCTATTTAAATGGAGGAGTTATATGACAAAATGTGTATATCTGAACAATCGGTTGTATGGCAGCTATATGTTATAGTGGTCTGATCTTGACAATTTTCGGAAATTCTATTTGGGCCGATATGGGTACAAGTACTTTAAAGTTTCATGTCATTATCTGTTAAAATGGAGAAGTTATATCCCAAAATGTACATATCTGAACAATCGGTTGTATGGGAGATATATGTTATAGAGCTTCGATCTGGACAATTTTCGGTAACCTAGTTTAGGCCAACATGTGTACAAATACTTCAAAATTTCATGTCCTTAGCTGTTTAAATGGGGAAGTTATATACACAGTAAAAAATGATAGTTTAATTCTAATATCATTTGGTACTTGATTTAATCATTCTTGGAATTAAATTTGAATTTTAATGCTAAAAAGTCTTATTTTAAAACTATGAGAAGTTTTACAATTTTATTTATTCCAAAATAGTTTCAAAATAAAGTCTTGAAAAGTATTAAAATTCTCTCTAAAGAAGTTTAATCATTTATGGTTTAAAAACAAATCCTAAAAAGTATAAAAAACTTTCTCTTTCTCAATTATATTTCCATCAAAGTATTTTTGGTTTTAAATCAAAACCAACCAAAATATTAGAAAAAAAACACTTACATAGATACATCAGTTGCCAAAATAAATTTTTTCAAAATGTTTCTAAAAGTAAAATACTAAGGAGAAACCACATTTATTAAGATAAATGACCCACATAGCGAGTTTTTCAAGCCTGATGAAACAATTTTATCAAGTAAGTAAAACAGATTAACTGTGTATGCATGTGTGTAAATATTAACAGGGTAAATTTTGTTTATTTTTCCAGTCATAAGTCAGTTGGGAGTCTCCGTGGATTCCTCAATATCGCTACAAGACCGCGACGGTGCCGAAATTTCGTTGGATAATTTACAAGAAATTATTTGCCAGTACCACAGCTGCAGCTGTTTTTTATTGAAAGTAATTTGCGATAATTCCACAAGGGAGCAGCCCACCCAATTATCACCTATTTTAAATCACAAGGTAAGTGTGCAAATAATATGAAAGATTTCTTGTAACCAATAAATTTGAACAGGAGTTGGAAAAGTACATCAGAAGCGGAGATTTTGTTGGTATTATAGAGGAATACCAAAAAACAAACAATTTATGTGATAATTCCCGTCGTTCGTTAGTGCGCGAATCAACAAATTTTTTACGCCAACATTGTGGCAACCATCCAAAGCGTGCAGAAAAAATCGCATTGGCACAATCGCTAATAAATCTTTTTCCAGCTTTTAAAGTTTCTGACAGCAAATTTGGAGGGATTGTAAGTTTTAATTTTTTAATAATTTTTAATAACACTGACATAAATTGAGGGCTGTTATCTGGTGGTGGAAAATTCCCACACGGAACCCTCAAACCTTTTTGCTCCTTGAGGTCAAGTTCTTTTTATTGTCATTTTAAATACATACATACACAGAAATTATAAAAATATATTCCTGTGTATTGCAATAAGAATAAGAATAAGAATAAGAAGAAGAATGAGGATGATGACGATGATGATGATGATGCAGAAGAAGAAGAAGAGGAAGAAGAAGAATGAGGATGATGATGATGATTAACAAGAATAAAAATAAGAAGAAGAATAATAAAAAGAAGATGAAGAAGAAGAACAAGAAGAAAAGTAATAAGAAGAAGAATAATAAAAAATAAGAAGAAGAAGAAGAAGAATAATAGGAAAAAGAAGAAGAAGAGGAGGAGGAGGAATAATAAGAAGAAGTAGAAGAAGAAGAAGAAGAAGAAGAAGAAGTAGAAGAAGAAGAAGAAGAAGAAGAAGAAAAGAAGAAGAAGAAGAATGAGGATTATGATGATGATGAAAAAGAATAAAAATAAGAAGAAGAAAAATAATAAAAAGAAGAAGAAGAAGAATGATGATGATGACGATTATGATGAAGAAGAATAAAAATAAGAAGAAGAAGATGATGCTTATTAAACGTGAAAGAAATCCAGACAAATATAAAAATAGTTTTAAAAAAAATCGGGATTTTTTTGTCTGGATTTTGTAGTGTCTGGATTTTGATTGGTCTGGATTTGGTCGAACGTAGATTGTGTATTTCTGGATTATGTGTTTTTGGATTTTGTTTTTCGGGATTTCATTAACTTGACCTCAGGGAACAGGGGTTTCGATCTGTGTGGGAATTACCCCGCGGGTATTAAAGAAATATACCAACTTATCTCAATTAAACTTGTTTACAATTTCAGGATTTATTCTACAATCCCGATACCAATTCCGGTTTTATAGCTGCAAAGTTAAAAAATATAAACACAAAACTTACAAAACTTAACGGCTGTGGCAGCAAAAAACGTAAGGCGTCAGAGGTCGAAAGCCAAATTGATGAAGTGGTAATTTCGGAAGAAGATCTTCGATTTTTCCAAAACTGCACTGTGGGAGATAACCTTAATTTGGTGCAACAGAAATTGCGGGAGACGTTAACAGCAAGAAAGAACTTTATTGCAACTCATTTCAACGTTTTAGAATATTTTCCAATATATTTATATGATTCAACACTGGTAATATATGCATAATAACATAATGTTGATAGATATGTACATTGTAAATATATGTATGTACATTAGGGTTGTCCTTAAAATTAAATTAACGATTTTATTCGCATTTCATTAACTCTAAAATGTTTGTGTTAATAACCTGTGAATTAATAAAATAAACTATTGTAGGTATTAATAGTATATAATATGTATATATAATTATAGTCTAATTGTAATATTATAATACATATTATATTATTTTAAATAAAATGAACATATATACATATGTACATATTTCTTCACCGAAAATTCTATTTTATTTTATTTTCAGCATTACGTTCTTAAATTTCTACACTGTTCAAGCAAGCCATCCCTAATATAAAGAATATTAGCATTTAATCCATTTCTCGTTAATCTATGGGATATAGGTTTATTTCCGGGATTGTTAACTTGTTGAGCAGTGTATCCACTGGAAATCATATGTAAAAGTATATAATTTATTCCAATTTTCGGATTGATCTAATACCATTTCAACTATTTTTAATACCAGAAATATTCTAAAAGTAATCAAAATTTGGTTTTGATTTAATTCCATAAAAGTATAGAATTTATGCCAATTTTCGGATTGATCTTATACCATTTCAACTATTTTTAATACCAGAAATATTCTAAAAGTAATCAAAATTTGGTTTTGATTTAATTCCATAAAAGTATAGAATTTATTCCAATTTTCGGATTGATCTTATACCATTTCAACTATTTTTAATACCAGAAATGTTCTAAAAATAATCAAAATTTGATTTTGATTTAATTCCAAGAAAGTATTAATTTGACACCAAGAATAATTTCTGTCTCTCAATATTCTCTTCTTTTTTTTAAACCAGAATGGTTTTAATTTTATGCTTTTTGGCATTGTAATATATAAATACCAAAATGGTATTAAAATTAAACTAAAATTTTTACTGTGTACCAAAATGTGTATATCTGAACAATCGGTTGTATGGCAGCTATATGTTATAGTGGTGCGATCTTGATAATTTTCGGTAACCTTCTTTGGGTCAATATGGGTACAAATACCCCAAAGTTTCGTGTCCTTAGCTGTAAAAAGGGAGAAGTTATACCCCAAAATGTGTATATCTGAACAATCGGTTGTATGGGAGCTATATGTTATAGTGGTCCGATTCGGCCAATTCCGACAAACGATCGATTGAGCATCAAAACTCACCCGTGTTCCAAATTTCAATCAAATATCTCAAAAACTGAGCGACTAGTTTGCGTTCACACAGACGGACGGACGGACGGACGGACAGACGGACATGGCTTAAACGACTCAGCTCATGATTCTGATTATATCGGTATATATATTGATGGGTCTGTCACGCCTCCTTCTAGTACTTTCAAGATTTGATTTTCGGCACAAAGTTATAATACCATTTCATTCTCATGAAGGGTATAAAAATCATGAATTTCAATACAAAATTGTCGTATGTTCGAAATTTGGTGCACATACGACAAAATACATACAGTGGACGATGAAACCATGTTACATAAGACAAAGTGCATGCCGGATATCTCAGAAATTATAGGGTTTAGGAACGAACTGATAGCACCATTCGAAAGCGCAAGCACAGTTTACTATGAATATGCAATAATCCCAATTTCGAAAAAAAGCACATACGACATCCGTATTTTTAGGGGACGATATGTACATGTGTGTACATATGTATGTATGTTGCTTTATTAACTAGGGAAAATCTCTAGTTCCGAACTAGGTCGCTTCTAGTGCATTTTTCGCCACTACTAAGGCGAGCTAAATCTCTTTTGCATGTTATCAACTGGCGGTGTCAATTGTCACTCTCTGCACTACATTTTCGATAGTTCCGAACTAGTACTAAATTCCACAGTTTTCACTAGTTCGTTTATTCGCACAATTTCGATAGTTCAGAACTACCTACAAGTACCTAGAAATTCTACAGTTTTACATCTGCCGCTTAAGTGCAGCATTTGACACACTTCATGCAAGTGGCGCGATGGCCCACTGGATAATATTTCTTGAAATATTTGTACTAGAATAATGAGAATTTGTGTGAAGGAATAATACATAATTATATACTAAACAGATAAACAATCTAGGTTTTGGAAAAGCAGGGATGGGCACTTTCCACCCATATAAACTGGAACTTTCACAGCGAATATCTCTTGAAATATTTGTAGTACTTAGGGTACTGAAAACTGGTGTGAGGGCATGTGAGATAACTATGTATTAAACGGATAAAAACGCTAGATCTTCGTAAAGAAGGGATGGGCACCTCCCAAACTGAAATTTTCTCAGCGAATATCTCTTGAAATATTTGTAGTAGAGAACTGAAAATTATCTTTGACGTCAATAATGATGCCTTTTCTGTGTAACTTTTTAGAACAAACTCAATATGCTAATACTTTTGAAAGCACGTGGTTTGAAACCCGCGGGTAACCTCTAGTTTAATTTTACTAAAACACAAAATGGCGGCGTAAAAGGAACATTTACACAACTAATTTATGCATTTCTATATGTCTTGAATAACACTTAAATTTTCCAATTTAGTTTCACTTTTTTTTTGCTAACAAAAACGACTTTCATCCATTTCAAAACAGTCGCTGATATTAATAAGAACACTGCTGTATATTTTACATAAACATTACAGTCAAGGCCGTATCTAGGAGGGGTGGGGGGGTGGCAGGGATCAATCCCCCCCCCCGAAATTAATGCCATTAAATTTTTTTTTATAGTATAAATATGCTTAATTGTATTTTTTAGAAGCATAGAAATCATGTAAAAAGTTAGTCTCAATTATTATTTGTATCTATGTATGTACTAGGAAGTACCCGGCTTACTTCGTTGCTCCGCAAAAATTAAATATACTGATGTTTAGCTTTGAGTAGAGTGTAAAAATGGGTTACACATTCATATTTTGTGCTTGTTTTCTGCAAGGAATGTAATATACCACCCTCCTTTAGATGAAATGCAAACACTTTAAAATTAAACAACGTTATAAACAATACATTTATTAACAACAAAAAACTCAAAGTTATAATAATTCAAACAACGTTTGGTACCTACACAGAGCGAAAACCACCTAATAAAATAGAACAAAAGTAAGCAGATATCTCTATAGTTTTTCTTTAAGAAGAATCCCTACTTACTTTTAATGGGATAGTCTTTTTAATAAAATCAAGAAGAAATCTTCGAATATATATGTGGATATCTCCTTGAATTAATAAAGAGGGCGTTCTTCTTATTTTTATTAGGTTATCTAATTAAATTTATTATAAAGTTAGTCTTATATACATACATATGTAAACTGAGTTAGCGGTTCACAGTCGACAACAATAATGCGTAAAGAAAAGTTGAGTAGAAAGTTTTTTATTTATTGTAAGAAGGTATACTTTTAAATAAAATTAAAAAGATTTACCTCCCAAAAATAAGAAGAAATCTCTATGGAAATATCTTCGTCTCTGACTTCTGTCCTCTTTTTGGGCCACGAAGCTGTTCAAAGAGACAATCTTCTTATTTTTATGAGGATTATTTGGCTCTGTGTACATTAGTAGGCAAATTAGTTCATAAAATAAGGTACATCTTGTTCATTAATTGAAAACTTCCGTGAACACAACATTCTTTGTTTTGTTGCCATTTCCAGGTATAAGAAAACTCTGGTTTTGTGGTGAACCAGTTCGCGACAGAGCGACATACATTTGACCGAGAGAAAACACCTCGTTGCGAAGGTCTACCCCAATATAGCTAAATGTTTGCCCTTGGGACTTACAAAAAAACGCAAATTTCACTCATACGACCCATGAAAAGGGAAGAATGTTCCATATAGTTTAAATCCGGTCTGTAGTTAAATGCTGATTTCGTATGAATCGCCACATGTCTCCTCTGCATTCCACGCAACCGTGAGTTCTCTAAACGATTTGCATGTTCAGCGACTGTCCCGTTTCTTCTGAACCTAATTTGGCGCCTGTTTCCAGAAGATATAGATAACTGCAGTTTTGCTTTTGGCATGTCTAAGAAATTGTTTAACAAAATCATAAACTTATAATTAACTTAATTGGGTAAGAGCTTAATTTAAAATTTTACCATTGAAATTAATGGTGATTTCGTTTCATCAAAAAAATGCGCATTTTTGTTACACTCTTCAATTTTCCGTTTTCGTTTGCAAATTGAAGGTAAAACGTCAAACAGAATATGTCTTCTTTTTTTAGTGGTTTTATTAGGCTAGTGGATCTAGTGGTAATTTAGTGTAAAAAAACTACATAAGTTTTTCACTTGCTACCCTGTTTTCGTTTCCTAAAAATGTACACTTCAGTGGTGTAAAAAACTCACACTTTTTACCCTCTGAAGCTTTGACAGGGTAACTGGTTGCACTGAAAATCAGCTGACAAAAATTTTATTTGACAGATAAATTTGGTGAAATTAATTGGATTTTGCAATAACAATTAAATATGGGTGATAAGCGAAACCTAATTATTCATGCACATAGCATAGCAAACGGGGCAGATATGTACATATGTAATTTGAATTTGAAATGTTTTTTTTTAGTTAATCCCCCCCCCCCCCCCCCCAAAATGAAATCCTGGCTACGGCCTTGATTACAGTCCCCTGCAGGAAGTGCATCTAACTTAAAACTAACTTTAAACTGTTTACAAAAACAGTGGTGGGGACTTTTAATTAATTGTATATTTTCTTTGAAAAAGGCTAACTACTTTTGTATGGGAATGGCGATAAAAAAGTCAGGCCTATGTACCCTGCATTACTTGATAGGTAACTATAAACTAACTTTTTTATGGTGAAAAATAATTAGTTCCAAAATATAACATTATTAATTTTTAGAAAATTATACATACATATGTACATACATAAAATGCAAGGGAAATGGTTGCTTATGGAGCTGCTACATACATACATACATGGCACATTTTTCGAATTCACCGAAATTTCGCTATATTTCCATTGCTTCGCTTTCCAAATCCAAAAAGAGGAATTTTCACAGCAAAATTCTATCACTTTAAATATATTTGAATAAAAATATTTTCATCAGGCATTTGACGGCTTTCGCCAATGCCCAATTTACGTTTTTTTTGGATTTTCCTGCATGACAAATCAACTAACTAAAAATGTATTACTTTTTTCAATTTTTTCAAAATGCCAGTTAAAACTGAACTACTTTTAGCAATTGATTTTTTTCTTCCTGCAGGGTCGTTAATAATACACCCACACATCTGTACATATGTACATACATGCATATATTAAAGGAAACACATAAAGAAAGTACATTCATCCACATCCGCATCCTTTTCTTTTTTGTGTGTTTAATTTAAATTACTTTTACGTTATGCATTCTCACGTAATAGATGTAAAGCATTTCTGTAGATTAAATAAAAACACAGTTACGTGCATAAAACACGTTTATTTACGTCTATGTGTGTTTGCATTCGAGTTTGGATGCAATGAAGTTGCAAATAATGCTCCTTTTCAAGTTTTATTAATTTAATTAAAGTCATAAAAAGAGCGATATTGATAAATATGTATGTATTTGTACATACCCTGCAGGGAACTCAATAACTAGTGAGCAAAATTTCTAGTTCCGAACTAGCGAAAAGGTCTCAAAGGGGAACTAGATCAATTGTAGTTAGACCCTCACCAGTTCAGAAGGAGTGAATGGAGTGACCATTATAAGACACACTTTGATTTGTATGCAATTTCGAAGTGACAAAAATTCTATGAAAGTTTTTCGTTCGTTCAATTGCCGTCGGCTTTGTATATTTCTGCAATTCTCAGATGTTTAGTGAAGCATTTTATATAAAGAGTTTTCTATTTGCATCTCCTATGAAATGAAATGTTCCCCTAATTACGCTTTTCCGATCCCTCAGGCTTATTTTTATTTTTTTATTTTATTACTTTTTAAATATTATTGTAAATTTTTATTAAATAAATAAATAAAAAAATATTAGTTAAAAAAAAAATAAAAAATAAAATTATCATCCACCTTGACACCGACAGGATTCGAACCCGCGCCCCTCAGATTGAAAGGCACATGCGTTAGCCAATTGGCCATCGCGCCACTTGGATGAAGTGTATCAAATGCTGCACTTAAGCTGCAGATGTAAAACTGTAGTATTTTTAGGTACCTGTAGCTAGTTCAGAACTATCGAAATTGTGCCAATAAACGAACTAGTGTAAACTGTAGAATTTAGTACTAGTTCGGAACTATCGAAAATGTAGTGCAGAGAGAGACAATTGACACCGCCTAGGACATCGCCGTGTTAAATTCGCCAGTTGATAACATGCAAAAGAGATTTAGCTCGCACTAGTAGTGTCGAAAAATTCACTAGAAGCGACCTAGTTCGGAACTAGAGATTTTCCCTACAGGGTATGTATACACACATATGTATGTGTATATATATTTTTTTTTTTTTACGAGGAGGAAGCATGGAAAGCCTTTACCCCATCAGTGTGGTACTCTAACCAGCACTAAACCTCCTACTGTCATCGTACCGAGCCCCCCGGTACTACCGTCAAGCTACCGTCGGGAGGGGGGTTGAGCACAAGGCTCGAAGTGTCCGTAATGGTCGCGTTATTTCCCTCAGTCTGCCTTTGGAGGCTTCTCCCATTCCCCTAGAAACGATCACTGTAAGGTGGTCTGCGGAGGACAAGCTCCACACCACGCGCGCTGACGGATGCAGTAGGCCTAGCTCCTGTACGTATCCGTAACGGATTCAGGAGACCGAGCTCCTGTACGTATCCGTTTCACTGGAAGTGGTCATTATTTAGCGGTCTGGTGGTCTGCGGAGGCCAAAGCTCCACACCACGCGCTATGACGGATGCAGGAGGCCTAGCTCCTGTACGTATCCGTTCTAATCGTAATAGTCACTGTAAGGTGGTCTGCGGAGGACAAAGCTCCACACCACGCGCGCTGACGGATGCAGGAGGCCTAGCTCCTGTACGTATCCGTAACGGATGCAGGAGGCCGAGCTCCTGTACGTATCCGTTTCACTGGAAGTGGTCATTGTTTAGTGGTGTGGTGGTCTGCGGAGGCCAAAGCTCCACACCACGCGCTATGACGGATGCAGGAGGCCTAGCTCCTGTACGTATCCGTAACGGATGCAAGAGGCCCAGCTCCTGTACGTATCCGTTCCACACGAAGTGGTCAATTATTCGAACTAACTATTCTGTGATAAGTGATATGCGGACGCCTAAGTTCCGCGGCACGCGCGATGTCGGATGCAGGAGGCCTAGCTCCTGTACGTATCCGTAACGGATGCAAGAGGCCCAGCTCCTGTACGTATCCGTTCCACACGAAGTGGTCAATTATTCGAACTAACTATTCTGTGATAAGTGATATGCGGACGCCTAAGTTCCGCGGCACGCGCGATGACGGATGTAGGAGGCTGAACTCCTATACGTATCCGTTCCACTCGAGGTCTCGAAGTACCTATGATTAGCAGCGGTAATCTGACATGATTAGTGGTTCTTTAGTCGCCGCTCGTTCGCCGCATTCTCTCTAGGCTTCTCAGTATTTTCATCGTATCTGCTATTACGTCGCTCGCTGCGGTCCATTTTGTCTTGCTTTCTAGCATATGCTTCACGAATGACTCAGGTGTATAGTTTCCTCCAAATAGTCTACGGAGCTTATTTCTGGATTCGTAAAATCTTGCACACTCAAAGAATACGTGATATACATCCTCTATTGCCCCCGCAGTAATCACACGTTGGGTTTGACTCGTGCTTAAAGCGGTAAAGATAGGCCTTGAAACAACCGTGTCCAGATAGAAACTGCGTCAGGAGAAACTGCGTCAGGGTATGTGTATATGTATGTATGTATTCGTGCGTTGTATGCACATATGTACATATGTACCCTGCAAAAAATGCGATTAATCCGGGACGTGTCCGGAATCAATCGCAAGGGAGTATGCGACTAATACAATTTTACATCCCTTTATATGGAATGAATTGATCGCATTTTTTCGAGCATATCCTTTGAAGAGACTAATTGTTCAATTTGTATACCCGAACGGGTGCAAACGTAGATCGATCGCTTTCAGCAGGAACTGGTACAAATGCAGATTTTTCAAAGTTGTTAGCCAAGGCTATTTTTTATAACAATCTTTAAAAAATTTTAAATATTCGTGCATATTTAAATAAAGATTACTAGGAGTGCACACTACTGTCGAAAATCGACAGTTTTCTATGTCGTAGTTTGACTATTCCAGAACGCAAAAATATTTTTAACTTTATGATATTTTTTAATGAAATTTATCTTTATTTGATTCAAAACACATTTATAGTTCAAACACAACCCTTTTCCATTTTTAATTAATAAAAATTTTTCATACAAAATTCGTTTTTTATCTTAGTTTGGATGACACTGGTTTTTTTTTTGTTTGTTTTAGTTTCGACACAGTCCATGTGTTACGGTTAAAAAACGGGTAATAAAAAATAGTATAAAAATTATTATAGGTAAAGTTGTGTTTTGCAATAACAACAACATAGGAATTTTCTTCAACAACAACAATTACACAGAAATTTTCCAACGGCGACTGTGCACGTATTTTCCAACCGATTTTAATGAAAATCAAAATGGGTCTATTCTAGGGAATTCCCTTCCTAATGACGGTCTAACTTTTAAAATCGGTTCAGTAAAATCGTCAGAAGGTCACGGACAAAATTCATGTTAGCGTATTAATATATAGAAGATATGTTTTACTTTTGTAAAAAAAATCCCAATAAATAAATTAAAAAAAAAAAAATGGTAAGTTTTGAGTATGCATTATGTGAGCGTAATGCAAAGGATGTTTTAGGTAACATTTGCTAAAATTACACTGGATCACAAAATGAAATTTTTTGTCTGTACTTTGGACGTGACTATCCTATCTATATGTAAAATCGGTCTCTGATTCCGAAAATCGGATTCATTTTTAATTCTATGGGAAGGTTTTTGAGATATCGGCAATTTACCGTTATTTGGCCAATGGGTCCACTTAATCCAGTATATCTCTTTAACACAGTGAGATATCTTCCTTAGGGTGACACCAAACGAAAGAAAATTAAATTTCCTTTTTACGGTTCCTATAACATTTTTCTCTAACTCGTATAGTTTCTGAAATATTGACGATTAAATTTGAATTTTTTCGATTTTTTACGATTTTTTGAAGAAAAAATTGACTTTGTCAGACAATATCTTTAAAACCAATGTCTTCACCTTCGGTTTTACTCTTTTACGTGAAGCTCCATTCTATTGGGAAAAAGATAAGCTATCAACGAAGAAAATCCATGGTAAAATGGAAAAGTTATAGGCGATCAAGTAAATACAGCCAAGTCGCGCAGTGCCTCTGCACGGGTATATTCTATGCATGTTATACCCGTAAACGCGCTTGTATCTACTGCGCTGCCAATGTGCTGCTACTGCAGATGTGTAGGTATTGGTACAATATGCATAGAATGTACCCGTGCAGAGGCATTGCGCGACTTGGTTGTATTTACTTGATCGCCTATAACTTTTCCAGTTTACCATGGATTTTCTTCGTTGATAGCTTATTTTTTTGGAAATGGAATGGAGCTTCACGCAAAGGAGTAAACCCGAAGGTGAAATCATTGGTTTTAAAGATATTGCCTGACAAAGTAAATTTTTTCTTCAAAAAATCGTAAAAAATCGAAAAAATTCAAATTTAATCGTCAATATTTCAGAAACTATAAGAACTAGAGAAAAATGTTATAGGAGCCGTGAAAAGGAAATTTAATTTTCTTTCGTTTGGTGTGACCCTAAGGAAGATAACTCACTGTGTTAAAGAGATATACAGGATTAAGTGGACTCATTGGCCAAATAACGGTAAATTGCCGATATTTCAAAAACCTTCCCATAGAATTAAAAATGAACCCGATTTTCGGAATCAGCGACCGATTTTACATATAGAAAGGATGGTCGCGTTCAGAGTATTTTTTGGCTGTAGAGCAGTGTTATTATTCATCATTTAGTGGTGTGCCGAGCCGGAAATTTTTGGAATTAGAGTACTTTGGTATTCGTTAAAAAAAAGAATCGAGTAAGTACTCGAAATTGCTGGTACTCGGCACATCACTATCATCATTTTTATTAAAAGAAAGGGTGTTCAATTGGTTTTACCGATTGTTATACAATGTATTTAAATACATTACATATTTTTGTAAAATGTCTACCTTAAATGAATCTAGATTTGTACTCGTTCGGGATGAATGGGATTAATCTACTCTTTCGGGATTAATCGCACATTTTTTTGCAGGGTAAATGAAGTTGGTATTTATCCAGGATAACCCTCTTGCTTTCCAGTTTTTGAAATGAATCCCTTTAAATCAAATAATCTCACTTTATAATCCTAGATTTTCATGAAATTTCCGGAAGTTTTCAACCTAATAAGTGAATATTTGAAAAATATAAATACACGCGCGCCATTTGTTGGAACATAGCGGTGGTTATAACCTAATCTCATTAGTAAATATATTGCATATATTTAGACAGCAGCTAGAAATTACATACATACATACATGCATACATACAGGTGAAACTAATAAAAGCGTGTTAAAAAAGACGATCATCTTTTTAGTTGTGGAAAACTAATTTTTCGTTCATCTTCTGAACTATAAAATCCTTATTTGACACTTTTTTAAACTTAAAAGCCAAACAACTCCACACAAACAAATAAATACATAGCGGCATTACAAGTAAAATTTTATATAATTAGCCACAACAAACAAACCCTGCAGTAAAAATCCGCAATGAATCCTTAATGAATCACTGATGCAATTCACCTATGACGAGGAGGCAACAGTGAATACTTTCATACAAAGACTGCTGAATTTTTCATATAAATGGTTTGCTTTCCTCAGAAAAAAAAACAAAAACAAATAAAAATATACTGAGTTATGACGACAGTGATGAATATTCAACAAAGAATCATCACTGATCCTTCAGCAGCGAAACAAATTTACTGCAGGAAATATGCAAATGTACATATCGACGCTTCCAAACAATACTGTACTAAGTCGACTTAGTACATTTTCCCGTTTTTGGCGTTTTCAAGTACTACGTGTATTAATTTAGATGCTGTCTAATTTTGGTATCAATCGGACAATCCAATCAAAAGTTATGAGCAAAAGTGTACATATAACACAACTCGAGATTTTTACAGAATAAAAGCTTTGAGAGCTTGCCATGAAAAATTACGGAGCAAATTTTTATTTTTTCTTACGGTTTTATATAAAGCGTACCCTAACTTTGATATTGTGGAGTTTTGGTGTTGATCTTTCAATCCAAACAGAAGTTACAAGTGAAAATATACTTAGCATACAACTGAAGTTTATTATCGAGTTTAAACTGTGAGAGCTTCTCCTGCAAAACACAGTTTTTAGACTTAGTACAGTTTTGTTTGGAAGCGTCGATATGTATGTATGTATGTATGTATGTATGTATGTATATACAACAAGAAAAACAAAAACCAAAACGAAAAAACTTGAACTGAACCAACAACAATTTAAGCTTTTAAGTAAACACCGCCAAACAACAAACAACAAATTCCACACAAAATTCCTGAATTACAATAACAACAACAGAACAAATTTCTCCTGTATTACATGCACTTACTTAACAACAAATTCTAAAATAAGCATTAAGCATAATAACAACAAAATAACAAACAAAAAATATGTAATTGTGGAATACTACTACAACAACAACAACTACAACTTTTACTAACCCAATACCGTAAGGCAGACAACATTTTGGCCAATTGTCTTAAAAATTATTTCTACAGTTAGTTCTCCTTTCCTACATACATGCAACAACAACAAGACGTTAAAATAAAAAATAAAAAAGAATAGCACACAAAGTCTTAGGGCAGCTGCATAGTTGGGCATTTGCATAACTGTCAGTTTGTTAGTGGAGTACATGTATGTATGTAATATGCATGTCCTAAAATTTAAGCAGAAAGCAATGGCAATCAGATATGATATTTTTGATGAGTTGTATGTTTTTGGATATAATAATAATATAATACAATGGCGCTATTATAACTCTGACGAGTTTTATGGCCGAGCTTCTCTCCCAATTCGACGTGTGCTCCTTTTTGTTTTTTCCTACTAATTGGGTGGACCTACAGTTTTATGCCGGCTCCGAACGGCGAATGAATTTTTTGTGAGAAGCTTTTTCATGGCAGAAATACTCTCGGAGGGTATGCCGCCCACTGCCGAGAGGTGACCGCTGCTCTTAAAAAACCCAATAATTGGATTTTTTACTAATTAGAAAAATTTTTTGGTGTTTGCTCGGGCTGGGATTTGAACCCGAGACCTCTGGCATATCAGGCGAGCACTCTACCCACTACACCACCAGCGGTTTTTGGATATATGTAGGTGTATGTTGCTGTGGAATAAAGGAATATACCTTAAGGATTATGTCACACACAAAAAGTGACATTTTTGACATTTTCGAAAACCACCCGAACTAACAACATAACAATGAAATGCTACAAATGCATGTTTCTTGCTAATGGCCCACTAATGTTTTTTGTGTGTTGCCACAGGAGGGACAAATTCGGTTCGATTAGAGGAAGGAAGATGTTGATACATAACACGAAGTTTAGATTTAAAATGGCATACACATACATATGTATGTATGTACATATATATACATACATCTATATATATATGAATTAATCGTGGTTTGTTCGGTCCTTGAAAACCACCGAACTAAACTGAATACTTCCTTCAGCAAGTTTGTTTGTAATTACCTTCAATATCAAAACTTGGAGGGATAGGGATAGGGATTAGAGGGTCTTTCACGGCGAATATATATATAGATATATATATATATATATATATACATGTCATAGTATATTTATATACATATATATATACATGTTATATATATACATACATATGTATATATCTATTATTCAGAGAATTGACAATTATTTAGTATTCGCAGACATTACTATCGATTCTAAGATAATGGTGAGAAAACGGTAATCAAGACTTTTTTTAGGCTTTATAGGAATAAATTTTAAGGAGGAAAACGTCTGACGGGTCAGCTAGTACATATGTATGTACATATATTCCTAACTTCGCTGAACCGTGGAAAAGTTTTAAGTATTCAGCACAAAAGTTCGGGCGTTTTTGGTTTGCAACAATTTTTTCTTTCATTTGCAATTTTATTAGTTTTGTCTTTGTTTTTGCTTTTATTTCTTTTGGTCTTTTCGTTTTGAATATCGTACCTACTTTCTCTCTCAACTTCAGTTACGATAGTGAAACGAAAAAAGTAAATGCGTCAAGTTAAATTGCAGCAAACACACAAAGCTAAACCAACATGAAAACAAAAACAAGATAAAGTTTTATGAAAATACTACAACTAAACTTTAGATGCGACCAAGCATGTCAACCTCCGTTTTTTACGCAAAATAGAAGTGAAAAACAGCAACAACAACAGAGCACTACAGCAACATTATCAAAAGCAAAATGGCAACAGCAAATCCCCGTGCAACGGGATAACAATTGCAGCAAAGCAGGGCGACCACAACAAAAAAAAAGCTTAAAAAAATTACAACAACAATAAATGAGATGGACGCCAGGCTTTTTCAACAACTTTTTGTAAAATGTTTGTTTTTGTTTTTGTTTTTTCGGTTTTGTTTGTTACTTTCGACTATGACGAGGCACTAGGTACATACATACATACGTACTATCTTTTCGCAATTGAATGACAATGCCACAAAACTCCAGCGGTATCTATGCACATTGTAGATATCGTCGTTTAAACGTCATAA
This sequence comes from Urophora cardui, assembly GCA_960531455.1. Taxonomy (NCBI): domain Eukaryota; kingdom Metazoa; phylum Arthropoda; class Insecta; order Diptera; family Tephritidae; genus Urophora; species Urophora cardui. The sequence continues at coordinate 1,350,500 of OY482672.1, forward strand.
CCGCCTAAGTGAAACTTTCATAACTACCTATGCAAAAATTGAGATTTACCAAATTTTATCTCCCGACGCCCACCTCTATCGATCCATTCCAAAAATTGGGATTTTGAGAAGCTTTATATTTCGTGCTAATGTTCTTTTGTAGTTATACATGTGCAAGATCTATAGAGACTGGCGCTATAACTTAGTTAGCGCTGAGAATTACACCATCCTCAAAGCTGCTCACTTGCTTGGAATTTTTTCCACACAACCGCCCTGACAACTACATAATACACTCATGTACATGAGCTTATCTAAAATGATAGTGACTGCCGGTTGTTGTTTTTGCTAGTTATTAATTCGGCTAAAAGTGCATCCCGATTGACAAATTGAACAACTCCCACGGAGGAGGAATGTCGCACAACAGGAAAAAAAAACACAAAAAAAAACACAGACAAAAACACGCAAAAACACGACAATACAAAACAGAGTAAAGTGAAAGAATAAATAATAAAATAGCGATACGTGTATAACTTCAGAAATAAAGAAATAACACAACGACAGCAACAGCAACAACAACAACAACAACAACATGCAACAAATATGCATTTAAACATATGTACATACTTAGCAACTTTTAGTTATGGTGCACAAGAAAACTCACTTGAATGGCCACAAATTTTGTATGGGAAAACTTTTACTTGCCAAAAACTTGAGAATTTTTATCAAATTTTGTTAGGAAATGCTTGGGATAACATCGCGTACTCTTAATGTCACTCGTGTGCCACTGTGTCACAATATATTAAATGGTTGTATGTGTGCGTGTTTGTAAAAGTTGTTGCATTAAATTTAAGCAGATGTCAATTTTTATTACAAAATTTTCATTAATTTTCATTATAAACTTGTGTTTGACAACCACAGCATACATACATAACTTTCGTCACATCATCGGGGAATACTTTTGGCACAAGAATGACAAGACAATACAGCTGCGATGTAACATAAATTTTGTCCACGTTTCTTCGTAAATTGTACTGGACCGATTTTAAAACCATAAGAAAGGTAGGTATTCCTCTGATGAATCCATGTGTCAACTTTCATTAAAATTGGTTGAAGAATGCGTCACATCTTATAAAAAGAACTCCGAGAAATGAAAATCGTATTACTTACTATTTTGCTTCGCTTTTCAATTTAACACAAAAGTCGGTCGCATCGCGGTAAATAAATCAACAAAAGCAGCAAAAAGTTAATTGCTGTCTGTTAGTGTTTTTGTTATTGTATGTTCTTTTATTTGACTTTTAGTGCATTATATTTTGTATATTTGTATATTTGTATATTTGTATATTTTTATGTGGTTGCACAATAAGACATGGTCTTTTATAGTACATCATCTTTACAAGTATAACAATTAAAATCTTAAACTACAAGCTAACAATAAAACTAAACTTAAACATATGAAGATTATAGACAAATATGTAGAATGAAAAAGAAAAAGTTAGAGAAAAGTAATAGTAATAATAACATTCAAATTGAATAGGATGGGAGAGAGGATAGAGAAATATGAAAATAGGTGTTAAGAGGCAATCACATTGCTTTCCGCACTAAAATAATTATGGATGACCTTTTTGTAATTCGCTCCATTCAAACCAGCTTTAACGGAATCAGGCATTGAGTTCCACAGCCTCACAGCATTAACGAAGAATAGCCTTGCAGACGTTAAATAACAGTATTTGGGAATGATCAATGTGTGCCCTCTTCTTGACTTTGTAAACTTTAATTTATCATACAAATAGCTGATATTTCATAATATAATTGCAATTACATTATATGTATATCCAATGCAATGTGCTGGACAGGTTTTGCTTTATCTGCTTAAGGACATTAAATCCAATAATTTAAAGCAATTTAGTTTAGTGTTTTGAATTTCATTTTTGAGGAAAGGACGATGCATCGATGCAGCAAAACATCAATTTGTATGTATTTATTCGTCACTCAAATTTTTGCTGTCGAGAAGGTTCCCTGCAAGAACTGTGCAGGTCATTTGACCGGTCATATGACCGGCAGGCATGACCAAAAGTTTTGTCATATTTCCTATCACATTCTTAAGGGCATCGGTAACTTTTGTGACCGTTTCATTCATCACGTTCCCGTATGTGTTTTCAAATTCCACTCTATCCTTATCTATCTCATTGGTTTTGAACTTGGCTAAAAACACATACGAGTGCAAATGTGTTGGTAATATTATATTTTTGTAATAGTGTTAGTACTTTCGGTCACACAATTCTAGCAGGGTTTAGGTAACAGACATGCTTACACCTGCTTAGCCATGCTACTTTGCATGCCAAAGTGTTACGTATACGCAGTGGTATACCAGCATGTGTGTATTGTTGAAGCAATATGCTGACCTTAATCGTAAACGGCAGGCATAGCATATATTTGATACATACATATGTATATACCAGACCTGTAAATTGATTCATTCAATGTTGATTTCATTCTCCTATAATTCTTTTCAAAAAAGTGTGTGCCTCATTGTAAATATTGAAATCGGGTTTCAGAAGGTTGTAAATTTTAAATACATAAAAAATTCAATGAGTGTGATTTTGAATGCGGGGAAACCATTCAGTGGAGAAAGTGAATGGGAATGTGAATGTGAAGAATTGAATCAGTTTTTTTCATTCAATAAAGTGACGGGTAAGAGCTCGTAGCAGAGGAGCCCAGCCAAGTTATGGAGGATAGGGGAACAGAGAAATTTGAGAGAGAGAAATTTAGGACGCTCAAGTTCAGGAATAACGATACATTAGATACCCGCCTGTGGGATTTAATAACAAGGAAGGACTACATAAATATATGGCAAAATGTTTAGCTGAGTTATTCACAGTATACATACATACTTATGTATGTGTATGTATTTGTTGCTCATTATATTGAATAATATTGGAGGTAGAAATTGTTTAGCAATTGTTAATTTTTCTAACTTTTTATTTTGATTTGAACAAAAAATGAAACCATAACTAAAAGACAATATGAGAGCGAAATGCAAAATTGTAGAGAACTTCATAAATATGAGTGAAAAAATAAATTGAGAAAACGAAAATATGTATACTTACTGTCATGCTAACGTGAGTTGTAAAATTGAAGGCTATATGAGTAATCCTTTAAAATATTAACATCGATTAAAATGCTTATACAATCCTCAAATATTTGTCAATACACTGGCCCCGAAATATATTTATGTATATATGTATGTATGTATACGTGAATAACTTAGCTAGACATTTATCCATATAAATATCGTGGCATGAGTAATGAAACAACATGTACATATGAGCCCTTTAAAGCACAAGTGGTATAACTCCACTTTTTTTTTTTGAGTTAGGCATGGTACTGTATGGAGAAAAATGTGCTCAATTTAATGTAATAACGTGGTAGCTTCTAGTTCCTATAGCAACCTCATAAAAAGCAGAAATTACTAGTGCAGTGAATGCTGCCGCCTATTCGTTGACAGCACAAGTGGTATAATTGACAAATTCACCATTCGTGCAGTGAACTTCATGAGAGAAAGACTTATTCTCAGTGTTTTTTGTAATAATTTCTTTAAATGGACTCAGGTGAAGGTAACAGCAGTGAAATTACTTTTTGTTATGTGAGAAACCTCATATGGATACATGTATTTTATCCCAGCTGTCACACAGAAAGTGTCACTCAAAGTTCTATGTGGCATCAGATTTATTGATAATACATGAAAAAAAAATACCTTTTAAAATTTTCAACAACGCTTTTCATTTCATACCCATTTCATAAAAATACCTTGTATGCCGATCCCGTTCTAAGTTCCACCGATATCTCAAAAACCCGAAATTTTTTTTACAAATTTGTTTGTTCTATAACCATGGCGTTCCCATAGAGAATTTACTTTCCAAATTTCCATGCAATCGGTTAGACCATTCTCGAGCATTTTAGCATGATAGCACATATTCTGAAATCACGCATGGTCCACATTTTGACCAATATTTCGGAAACGGCTTCACATATGTACATACCTGAAAACCACTCCTTTTTAAAATCCTAAACAACCCCTTTCATTTGATACCCATATCGTATAAGCACCTTTTGGGGTTACCCCTGGTCCACATTTTGGTCAATATTTCTGGACCGGACTCACCTATGGCCCTGGAAACTATTTCGTTTTAAAGCACTCATCAATACTTTTCATTTGACACCCATATCGCATAAAGACCTTCTAAGGTAACCTCGGTCCACATTTTGACCGATATCTCGAAAACCTGGATAATTTTTGAACTTTTTTTTTAACCTAGAATCATGCCGAGCACCTAGAGAGTTTATGTTTCAAATTTCATTAAAATCGGTTTAGCCGTTCTCGAGGTTTGCGATTAGAAAACGACACAGATTTCAAACTATTTATAAGTTAAATGAAATCTTAAAACCATTTACAGCACAAGTGGTATAATTAATTTTCTGTCCTCGATAAAACAAGAGTTACTGGACAAAAAGTTCGAAAAACATCAATTTAAGTTAAAGAAGACCTTTTTCTGAAGTTTTATTGAAAAAAGTAGTCCAAAAGTTCAATACTGATTTTCATATACAACTTTTAGCAAACCCTTTAATATCTCGACAGAAGAAAAAGTGGAGTTACACTTACCACTTGTGCTTTAGGGGGCTCATATAGAGGAGCCATACATTATATGTTGTTTCATTATTCAAGCGAATATATTTTGCAGTTTTTCCTTGCATTGGAATCCCACAAGTGGGTATTTAAAGATTTGTTATTCCTGAACTTGAACTAGAAGAAATATTTCGAGAGGGGGTGGAGAGGCTTGATTTTTTTGAATATTTATGTTCACCATATTTATACATTGTATATTTATTAAAATAATAATCGGTGTTTGTAAGGCGAAAGGGACTAACAATATCCTAGAAAAAATTGTTCACATATCGTCGTATCACGCGAAAACTAGCACACGATTTTTTGTGGCTGACGAAAAGTAACAAGTTCGACTTTTGGCTGACGAAAACTATCAATTTCGTTTAAACAACAACAATTCTAATGTAAAAACAGTATATAATTACTGTTACTTTTCGTCGGCCAAAAGTCAAATGTGCTACTTTTCGTACAGAATATTTTAATTGCCAGCTTTCGGCAGTAATTTTAAATGTACTAGTTCTCGTATGGTGCGAAAATATGTATTAATATATTTATATATTCGCATGCATATGTAAATTTTTGAACGATAGCTGAATATACATAAGTAAGCACATATGTGCCCAAACAGTGGCGTAGCTAGAGAATTTTTCGGGGGGGGGGTCACAGCCAATGTAAAAAATTTACCAAAATTAAAATTATCAAAAAAAACTACAATTTTTTTTACAAATGATAAAAATCGCTAGCTTAGAATGCAAATTGTGTAAGTCCTTTTTTAAAACTTTGTAGGAGAGACAAAAAACAAAAAAGAAAAAAAAATTCGAAATGAAAAAAAATTTCTGTTCATATAAATATTTTGGACTTACACAATTTTTTTCGCTTTTTGGACTTACACAATTTGCGTATCACTGAATAACAACGAGTAGAAATATGACAAGTATCTCAGACTTGTTTAGCGCGGTGCGTATTTGATTTTTCTAGCGTTCTACATAAAAATACACTTTTTCATAAAAGTGGACTTACACAGTTTGCACTCTAAGCTAGCGAAATGTAATTTTTTTAGACTATAATTTAACATTTTAGTACACAAATATCGCTTATAATACATATATCAAACTCTTAAGGCCCTTGGCCACTTAAAATCTGGAATGTTAAGAAGTGTATACATATGTGTGAGTGTCGGGTGATTGACGAAAATATCTAAAAGATTTGATTCTCATCAACGCGAGCCCGAACAAGAACGTGTAGCACGACGACTGCCGATTGCACTAACACACAAAAAAACTCACACATACACACTGCTTGACATGCCAGATTGTCAGTTGCCAAGGGCCTTTAACTATACTTCAAAAGTAAGTCTTATATTCTCTTCTGGAAATCTACGCGCATAGGTAGATTTTCAAGTTTTACATTGCGCGACTTATTACATGATCGCCTATAACTTTTCCATTTTACCATGGATTTTCTTCGTTGATAGCTTATTTTTTTGCTAATAGAATGTAGCTTCACGCAAGGGAGTTGGTTTTAAAGATATTGCCTGACAAAGTCAATTTTTTCTTTGAAAAATCGAAAAAATTCAAATTGAATCATCAATATTTCAGAAACTATAAGAGGTAGAGAAAAATGTTATAGACCCCTTGTATAGGAAATTTAATTTTCTTTCGTTTGCTGTCACTCCAACAAAAAAATCTCAATTAGTCGACGAGTTATAGCAAAAAAACCATACAAACAATATGCTGAAAATCGGCATTTGCCTGCAAAGTTCAAAGGTCGATTAAAAACAAATTCGAACTAACCTAAGCAAACGCCGCGATACGGGTCTTCTAATTTAGCCTCTATTTTCACCCCTAACTTTCAGAACCGAGTTAACTTTTGTTGACCTAAATTTGTTCCACAGTGTAATTCTAAATTTATAGTTTTAAGCTTTTAAAGTTGGGATATTTAAAAAAAAAATTATCACTCTTTTTCATGTTAAAAATTGGTTTTGTTATGTTGCTCTGTCAGACTCAGTCAAATTAACCCTCGGACATGATATCTAGTACAATTAGTAGTTAGCCGACAAAAAATTACGTCGTACAAAGCCGCACTTCACTACTAGATACATATGTACCTACAATAATTTTCTTTTTGTGCTTTATATTTAATTTTAATGTTTATATTTCTAACGCATATCTTGGTTAATGTAGGTGATGCTCGAAAGTAACCCAGATATTTAGCAGCGATTATTGTTAACTTTTTAGGCAGTATTTTTTTCCAATTTTTCAAAGTTAAGGAAGTACTTATCATATAAAGGGGCTAAGAATTATAAAGCTACATTTTTTAGAAGATTTTTGAGTATGCAATTTTGCGTCTCATTCAATTGTGATATAATAATATGCAACATTCAACTTTTTGAAAAATTTCATTGGAACGGTCTCACGTACATATAACGCAAACACCCTACAGAAAAAAATTACTAAAATCAACGGAAATTTTTACAGCATTGAGAATAGCACTTTTTACACTAAAATTGGTTGGCTACATAACAGTAAACTTAGAAATCTCCTCAAAATCTTCTATAAATTCTGGCCGCGCTTTGAAATTTTTAATCCACTTTTAGAAATTTCTACGATTTTTCGGATTTTTCCATAAGCTTAGAAATCCTGCTTAAGGCGATTTTTATTGAAAAATTGTTTACATTTTTAAACGAAAATAAGAGAGTCAAATTTTCGACAGAACTGTTTGAAATAAATTTAAAAACTCTGGCGTATGATTTTTTTTTGAGTCACTGTATATATTTTTCAATAAAATCGACTTTTAATTAGAGCCCTAGATACCCGGGTATCGAGCAATTCGATCTGATCGTTTTTGTTTGAAGCCCGTTTGTTGTTCAAATGCCCGTACAAACATTCGAGCATTCGAGCTTACAAACAAACAAAAAATGTGTATCGGAAAAACAAAAATAAAAAAAAACTACATACCTATAAAGAAAAAAAAAATAATAATAAACAAAAGGAAAAAACAAACTTCAAAATACCCGAATTGTTTAAATGCCCGTACAAACATACGGGTAATAAACAAACAAACAACTCTTCGAGCATTTGAACAACAACTGTTCGGGCTACTCGAAACTGTTCAAAAAAATCGAGAACTCTACTTTTAACACAAATTATTAAAATTTTGCATTAAACAAGCAATTTGGAATAGATGTACACAATAAAATATTTTTGGCCGCATAAAACTTGAAAATCTACCTATGTGCTACGGTTATAAATAATAATTTTCTTATATAATTTAGTTTTTTAATATTCCATTTTGACAGACATTAAGTAAAATCTCAAGTTCAGATACTCTTATACATTGCATATTTATTCCCATTGTAGTTTATACTAATATTATTTGATTAAGATGATAAGTAATTGAAAGAAAACTTGAAATTTTAATAATTGGCGTTACTTTTCTGTTATTAGCATGTTAATAACAGCAATACCGTATAATAATTGTAGCGTTTGTTGAGCCGTAGGGAAGTGCAGGAACCGTAGGAATTTTACCACAAAAGAGCGAATATACATAAGTACAAAGAATGTAAATTGTGGTAAAATTCCTGCGGTTCTTGCACATTCCTACGTCTCAACAAACGCTAGAATTATAAGTAATACTTCGTGAAAAAGCGCTAAATTTCGAATTACCAATTTCGAAGAATTACTATTCTCATTGATTTTTTCCTGAAAAAGAAATGTATGCTAATAAAGTCAAAGATGGTTTTATGGTCAAAACGAATCTTTCGGGGGGGGGTTTTGTCCCCAAAACCCCCCCGTTACTACGCCAATGTGCCCAAAACCAAACATTCCTAAAAGATCCATGAACTACAGTTAAAAATTTAAATATCGAAGAAAAATTAACATTTGTAAATATACAAGGAAAAATTCCTTATAAAATGAAAAATAAAACAAAATTATGGAAAAAATGCTTCGTAAAAAAGGTAAAAATTAATATGGAAGTCCCTGAATTTCTGGGGGGAGGGATATAACTCCAGAATCACCCCCGAATACGTACCAGCCTAGTAGTACATGTTTATATCATGCACAGTGTGATAGAGTTGATAAAAATATTAGCCGCTTTCGATTCACAATTTCTCTGCTGGCTATAAATTTCCTTCTGTCAAATTTATATGTGAATGCTAGCGAGCAGAGGGAAATTTTTATCGACCAGTTAGCGAGTATGGCTACTACTCATTATGGGTTCAAACATTTTTGTTCGATCCGACCTCGCTTGTGTGATGGCGAATCGAAAACGACAATTGTTAATATAATTTAAACATTTTTTATTTGAAAATAAAAATATTTTGTTGATTCATATTTGGAATGAACTGATTTTTAATACATGGATTTTATTTATTAAAAATTAAAAATATTATTTTCGTTACCTTTTTTCTTAAACTCCTCACAATTAGGACATATTTTCTTCGCTGCAGCTAGTCGCATAATATCTGCTCCATTGGTATCAGAAAGTAGATTTCTCAGCTTAATTTTTTATTAAAATTTACTAATTTTATTTTATTTCAATCAATGCTCATTTTGTATAACACCAAGTGTTTTAATTTTTATAATGTTGATATTTTATTTTCTCCTCCAATTTGCAAGTGATATGAAATTAAATTAAAATAGAATCATAATAAAATTCTGGACTACAAAATTTAAATAGTAAAACGGGGTGGTTTTTTGAAATGTACTATAAACTTCTGAGTAAGAGTTGCTGCAGCTACTGATTGCAGAGATCAATTTTGGGTATCTATATTATTAATACGCTAACATAAATTTTGTTCCATCTTCTCCGTCGAAACTACTGAACCGAGTTTCGGCAGTAGGCTTTGAAACCACAACAATTTTAATGTATAAACAGTATATAATTATTGCTATTTTTCGCCAGCCAAAAATTTATAGTCCTACTTTTCGTCAGCCAAAAGTCAAGTGTGCTACTTTTCGTACAGAATTTTTTAATTGCCAGCATCCGTCAGAAAACGAGAACTTATGGGCCCGTCAGAATGAATACTTTTCCGGCAATCCAGCTCCGTTTAACTGACACATACTTCAATTTCATGTATTTGTTACGGCAAAGTTGAAGTACTGAATGTGTCGATCGTCATTCAAATACATGTAATTCCACTCTGCTGTCAGTTAAACGGATTGCTGGATTGACGGAAAAGTATTCATTCTGACGCCCCTATTACTTTCTACTGGCCCTCTACTCGCTGCAATTGTTAGTCTTCTTTTATTGGAGGAATGGATAGTCACTGGCTGGCAAATGGAAGCATACAGATATTTCCTTAAGCGAGAGAAGCTCTATATCTGTGGCCACAAGGCATAATCGCCTAAGTCGTAAAATATGATTTCGAGATAAATTGATTTTTATGTATATTTAAATGTGTTTTTTAAAAATCATAAAAGTTGATTATGCCAAATCGATGAGCCAACTCAGCTTTCACTGCCCGCAAATGTAAAACTTTTCACTCATGTCTGTAGAAGCATAATAAAATTGTCAATTCTAGTTTTGGTCAACCGCAAAAGGACTTCTAAAAAAGATGCAGCAAATAAATAGGAGAAACCAGCAAAAAAAAAGCTAAATGACTAACCGCAAAGCAAATTCAAAGCGATGGCATTTGGAGCACACAAGACAACAAAAACAAAACAAAACATAGGAACAATATAAATAGCTAGGTATGTAGTATATAAACAAAATATGTATAAAATCAAATTAAAACAAGTAAGAGCGCGGCTGTCTTCGGCCGTACCAAACACTTCATACCTTTCATGAATGTGGAAATGAAAAGTTACTTATAGTAGTTTAATTTATAATTTCAATTCTGTGGGTTGTTTATGGAAAGATTTATAAGAAAAAATGGTGTCTTAGCTATTTAAATATAGAAGTTATATCCTAAAATGTCTATATCTGAACAATCGGTTGTATGGCAGCTATATGTTATAGTGGTCCGATCTTGATAAATTTCGGTGACATTATTAAGGTCTATATGGGTACAAATACTTCAAAGTTTCATGCCCGTAGCTGTTTAAATGGAGAAGTTATACCCCAAAATGTCCATATCTGAACTATCGGTTGTATGGTAGATATATGTAGGTATGTTATAGTGGTCCGATTCGGCTTCTCCTAAAAATACACTCGCATTCCAAAGCAGAATGAAGCAGATATGTATCTCACAAACGGAGGGACTAGTTTGCATTCACACAGACGGACATGGCTTAATCGACTCTGCTCGTGATTCTGATCATATCGGTATATATTTTGGTGGGTTTAACTCTTCTTTTTGGTACTTTCGACAAAAAGTTTTTGGCACAAAGTTATAATACCATTTCATTTTCATGAACGGTATAAAAAGAACAACAAGCGACATGACCCGTTACAGCCCATGGCCCACCTTCTTTTTTGCGTCATGCAGTCGGTCGAATTTAACTGGCAATGCGGTGAAAGTCAAGTTGTTGTTGCTATGATATGGGTGACAGGTACCACAAAATATGAATAAACCATGGTTCAATTAGCCTTGGAATAAACTGACAAACAAAAAGCGTAATATCCCTGCAAAAATTATTGGATTATATGGTCCATTTGTGGTAGGTTGAAGTACTTTCAAAATGACCACTAACAGAGCCGAAAAGACCCGTTCATGTGTCTGCATCGGTTCGTAGTTAGCCGAACATAACAAAAACCAAATGTTTATCGCGACGGCGACGATATGTGTATATATACATAACTACATACCATATGTACGTATATTTGAATGTTTGTCGCAAACGACAAAAAAGAAATAAAAGTATCACCTATCCAGAATAGTTATTAAGAGACACACTATGGTGTGTGTTCGGAATTTAGCATAAAACTGGTTAACGTTCCCATGCGAATCTGCTGTAACCAAGGAAATGACCCGGATTTATTACCAACTTAATACTGTCACTCCAGCTCACTGTAGACCTCCAGCTGCACTTTTGGTTTTTGCTGTTGCAATAACAGTTTCTTAACAAATCATAAAAGTAGATTAAAAACTATGGACGCAAAATCAGTGAGCCATTCACAATGTTACTATGAAATTTTGTAAATAAAACAAAATGTCATAAAGAAATTTGATTAAGTACATATCGTCGTACCATACGAAAACTATCATATTTAAAATTTCTGGCGAAAGCTATCAATAAAAAAATTCTGTACGAAAAGTAGAACATTTGACCTTTGGCCGACGAAAAGTAATAAAAAGTAATAAAACTGACAAAAAATATCAGTAATTATATACTGTTTTTACATTAAAATTGTTGTTGTTTAAACGAAATTGATAGTTTTCGTCAGCCAAAAGTGGATTTTATTACTTTTCGTCGGCCAAAACTTGAACTTTTTACTTTTCGTCAGCCACAAAAAATCTGATGTTAGTTTTCGTATGGTACGACGATATATATGTACTTACATATGTACATCTACTTTGACTGTTATAGCAAGTTTAATATATGTACCTCTATTGTAAGTTAAGCCTAAATGTGTTTATTATATCTTTTGATTGAATTAAGTTAAAAGCATGGGGATTTTACAGAACAGCGTTCTAACTTTAAAATGAGGTGAATGTCATTTGAAAATCTTAAAATATTGTTCTAAGCTAGGAATTCGTCATGAAAACTATAAAAATAGAGAGTGCGTGAATACAATAAAAAATAAATAAATAAAACGTATAAAGAAGACATTTTAATAAATATGTTTGGAAATAGCAGAATTTTTCAAGATTTTGCCATTATAGACTATGCTATCCCGGAACGAAGAGCAAAGAAGCCGATGTGATCCCTTCCAAATGGAGGAAGAGAAATGTTATTCGAGATATTGCTTTGATAAGGCCACAGTGGAATATCTTATAGATATTTTAGAGCCTGTCAGTAATAGCCCTGCTAGAATTGTGTGACCGAAAGTACTAACACTATTCCAAAAATATAATATTACCAACACACTTGCACTCGTATGTGTTTCTAGCCAAGTTCAAAACCAATGAGATAGATAAGGATAGAATGGAATTTGAAAATACACATACGGGAACGTGATGAATGAAACGGTCACAAAAGTTACCGATGCCCTTAAGAATGTGATAGGAAATATCCCAAAACTTTTGGTCATGCCTGCCGGTCATATGACCGGTCAAATGACCTGCACAGTTCTTGCAGGGAGGGGACTTTCAATCTCACCCGGATTGCAAGTTCTGACTGCATTACGATTTTTAGGTGGCACTCGATGGTTTCCCGCAGACAAGCTTTTTCTCCTGCGCTCCAGTTCGGTGCACGAGATCTTTTTGTTCCCTTAAATCACAAGTTCATTTTGATTTATATGAAGTGTGTAGTTTTATCCCAAAATTTAACTCACTTTTAGTTGTTTTTTAGCGTATTTTAAATATACGATTAGGATAAAATATGCAAACATCAAAATGTCGAATAGATACCCTGCAAGAACTGTGCAGGTCATTTGACCGGTCATATGACCAGCAGGCATGACCAAAAGTTTTGGGATATTTCCTATCACATTCTTAAGGGCATCGGGAACTTTTGTGACCGTTTCATTCATCACGTTCCCGTATGTGTATATTCAAATTCCATTCTATCCTTATCTATCTCATTGGTTTTGAACTTGGCTAGAACACATACGAGTGTAAATGTGTTGGTAATATTATATTTTTGTAATAGTGTTAGTACTTTCGGTCACACAATTCTAGCAGGGTAGATGCGCTTACTTTTTTCTTTTCAATTTAAAAGTTGACACAGGGTGAACTTTTAAAACGCTCGAAATCTTAAAATTACAGAGCGATTCTTATTATTTTATATGGGTAACCCTGTTCCGTTCCATTTTAGCAAAAACGTTGTTCTAACTGGCCTATAACACACCACCCTGCAAGAACTGTGCAGGTCATTTGACCGGTCATAAGACCGGCAGGCATGACCAAAAGTTTTGGGATATTTCCTATCACATTCTTAAGGGCATCGGTAACTTTTGTGACCGTTTCATTCATCACGTTCCCGTATGTGTATTTTCAAATTCCATTCTATCCTTATCTATCTCATTGGTTTTGAACTTGGCTAGAACACATACGAGTGCAAATGTGTTGGTAATATTATATTTTTGTAATAGTGTTAGTACTTTCGGTCACACAATTCTAGCAGGGCATTCTTTTAAAAGTCGTTCTAAATTTAATACCGATTTTAAGTAAACCCGATTTTAGTGAACGACTATGACTACGGCCCATAGAGTTTCAAAAGGAGAATAACGTGGTATATATAAATCGAAATCATCCTAAATCGACTTAAGCGGTTATTGCTTGTGGCACAGATATAAGTTTTGTTCGTTTACGGATATTTTTTGATGTTTTTCGAAAACTTTTAAAAACAAACACTTTGTCGCCGTTTTTTTACGCCAAATCTCCAACAGAAGAGAACCAACTGAGAGAGAAAACTGACATTTCATTTTGTGAGAAGCTGTTGAATTCTGTTGGACACATTTTTGCCAACAGCAATTTTCCAACAGGAAAACAGCTGATCAAACAACAGCTGACTTGAATTTTTGCAAGTAACAAGATTTGCAAAATATACAAATCAATTATAAAATTGGAAAAATACACTAAATTGGCAACAAATATGGATAAATTAAATATGCAAAATAAGTTACATACTTTTTGCGAAGTATTTATATGTATATTATGTACCTTAGTAAATTGTAATCTCCTTTGCGGGAATATATATTAACGGGGCCGCTGTGGTGCAGTGGGAAATGGTGTGGCGGACAGTGGCTAGTCTGCCATACCAGAGGTCATGGGTTGGATCCCCAACCTGGATAGAGGGAAAATTTGTATATAATGATCCACGATCCGATAACAATTAATTTTGCAGAGGGTAGGGGTGGTCTCACAGATCACAAAAAAACAAGGTACTACCCTCCGGACGCTTATAGTTCAGGAGACATTCCTTGTTAAATTAATGTATGTATGTGTAGAACATCTTTCTGCGTTGGCGGCTTTTGGCCGTGCTTCAATAAAATTACCCTCAGCCGGCAGAATTCTCTTTCTGGATTAATATCCATGGAGCAATCCACAGTTGTTTTTTATAGAACACCTTTTGCCTTCAACCGCGCTTTACAAAAATAACCCTCAGCCGGGAGAATTCTATTTCTGGAGAACTTTAATATTATAATTTAATAATAGTTGAAAGTCTTAAGATAAGATGAATTATCATCTACAGAATATTTCCTGAAAGTTTCACTGAGCCTGGATAGACAACAAATTCTAACTAAAACCCAATTATCCGGATTTTAAAAATAGCAGCCACTCTAGGCAGTGGGTGGCACACCCTCCGAGTAGTTCTGCAGTGGGTCGGCTTCAGTATAATGCGCCCGCCGTATTTATTTTCAAACGACTGGAACTTTCGGGAAATCTTCTATGGATGTTAATTTTACTAATTATAACACTCCCGATCGCTCCGCAGATATAATTCGAGAAAGGAAATTTTGCTGGCTGGGGCTATTTTTTTAAAGCGCGGCCAAATGCCGCCAACGCAAAAGTTTGTTCTACTCAAAAATACTGTGGATCGGTCCATAGAGGGTTATTTTTTTAAAGCATGGCCAGGGCCGGGTGCATTAAATTTAAATCTCTTCTGCGGGGCAGCAGACGCGAAGACATACTGCGGTGGAAAACAGTATGGACATGGGTACAAAGAAAAGCAATTGTTAGTGTGATAATTATTACAATGAAATCCTATTTATTAGATAATAACAGCGAACCCCAGCGGGTTAGGGGGTCTAGAATATACCCGTTGTAAGGAATGCCTGTCGTAAGACGCGACTAAAATCCACCGGCCTAGAAGGTTGATTATGGCCAGGAAAAATCGTTCGCACGACAGTCGGGCTAGTGTCAGAAGGGACTAGTACCCGAGCGTACCGGATTTATCCGGCAAAGGACTGTCACATCCCCTACACTCCCCAAAACCTTCGGGGAGTGTCTTGGTGGCTACAACAACAACAACATGAAGTTAATTGTATTGCAGATACATACATACATATGTGCATATATCTCCACTGTTTTCAGGCAGAATTGTAACTCCATTAGCATTTATATAGAACAAACAGTGCCGATTTATTGTAAAAGAGAGTTCCGGATGCATTTCCGAACTTCAAAAAACCTTTGTGCGAGCCTATGCGAACGATTTTTAGATTGAGGAGGTTATCGCGAAGTGACAAAAGACTGACCAAAACGAAACCCAAAACGAATCAAAAGAAATTAAATAAGAAAAAAACTATGTTTTATTTTATTATTTTTATGTTATATGTACATATATACATAATTAACAGCAATAATTTCCACCAATTTTATTATCATTTTAATTTTAATCCTTTTTATCCTTTGAATTTGGGGCTTGTGAATGTAAATAAAAATCAGCTGTTTGCCAAAGCTGTTGAACTCTGCAAATTTTGTGTTCGTTTACCTCTTACGATATTTTTCTCTTGTGAGAGGATAGGTGACATTTTTCTCCAACACCTGGCTGTTGGAGGCTGCTGAGTAAATGCTGTTGGAGAAAGTACGCGAACAAAGCTATAATAATTACTACTTTTCGTCAGCGAAAAGTGTTACTTTTCGTACAGAATTTTTAAATTGTCGGTCTCCGTAAGAAATGTTGAAAGTGCTAGTTTTCGTATGGTACGACGATATATTTAAGTTTTTAAACAACTTTTTCTTTGTTTAGTAGCCATGTAGATTATAAATTTGAAACCGAATCACCCTCTCACTGCCACTAAGGGCAACAAAAAAAACAATTCAAGTGCATAGTTGAAAATTAATTAGCAACTTTACAAACACCCTTTTATAGCCACAAAATTCTGAAAAACCGCTTACAAACAAGTTTTAATAGAAATGGAGGAAAATCAAAAGTTGCGGTGATTTATCAATAAGCAAAACCTTACGTGAACAAACATGTTATGCATGCATAAATGCCTATGTATGTATGTATATATTCTAAAATTTACATTCTAGGGTAATTGAACACGAAATTTGATTCCTTTGAGCTTTGAGCATTTTAATCGAGTCGATTCAATTTAAACTTTTTCAGCGTGCGTCTCCTTTTTGTTTGAGGTATGGGCGTGTATTAAGAGCACAAACGCGGCCAATTATGCCGAATGAATTGCAGAAATTTTTGTTAAATTGAGTTTCCTTTGTTTTTTGTAAATGACTGTGATCTTAGTTGAAATATGTAATCTACTTCAATTTTAATGCGAAGAGAAATTAAATTGTCAATCTCCTTGCAGATATCATTGTAAAAGAAACTTGCTCCAAAAAGTAATTTTATTAAAAATTTTTCATTAATGAAATCATACTTTTATTTTAAGTAATCCATTTATTCAGCGATTATTTACTCTGAAAAGCCAAAAACCTTAAGATTACCCGCTTCTCGTCTTCGATCGTTGCTGTCCTTATCATCGCATGCATACGCCAGCAAATATTGCTTTGGATGCCAAGCGACAGTAAAGGTTGCCGCATCCACAGTCACATCAGCCACCTTCTCGCCCGTTTCCGTATGCGCTATATCTATGAGCAGATCCTCGCTGCCGGAAGCCAATAGTTTGCCATCATGACTGAAGGAAATTGTACGTACTGGCCAATCGAGACGGGAAAATACCCGCAAGCAGGCTAACTCATTGGCATCCCACAGTGAGACGAGTGCATCTGCTGAACCGGTAGCGAAGTATTTACCTGCGTTTGAAGCAAATGATATTATTAATACAAAAATATGGTTTTTATGCTTAGCGAACCTACCGGTGGGATCGAATTCAATGCATATACAGGTAGCCGGGTGTGCCTTTAACACGTGCTGCAATTCCAGACTGGGATAACTCAGTATGTGCACACATCCCATGCCATTAGTTAGGAAGAACAGATCACTTGTATTGTTCCAAGCAATTTCGTTAACCTGCAAAGATTTTTGTTATTTATTAGCTTTAATAATCATGTATTATACTAAATAAGCAAAACATTAATTTATTACTATTAAGTCTGCTCAATAATCAAGTAAATGGATACATACTTCAAAATTAAACTGCTCCTCAGCGCGTATTTTATTCGTACGCGTATCAATGAATGTGACCAAATCTTCCTTATTTCCCACTGCTATAGTTTTGCCATCTGGCGACCATGTTATATTGATATTTTCACCTTTTGTATTTGTTATGGTTGAACACTTGCCAGCGCGTATATCCCAAATGCGCACAGTCTTATCGCCACTAGCGGTACTAAGGAGATCCGGATTAGATGCATGCCAACAAAGTTGATCTACCGAGCCTGTATGACCACGATACGTATTCTCTTTGCTCTGATTGGAAAGGAAAATATGGTTTGTGTGAGAAATTTAATGAATAATAAGAGCAAAAAGATGCGGTGCCCACCACACGGTCCCGCTCTAATGTGTACACAGCTACGGTTTTATCAAAGGAACCCGATGCCAAACGCCGTCCATCGCAGCTCCAACCAACAGAATGAACCTACAGGAGTGGATACACACAAGTAGTGAAGGTATCACTGATTTTTTACGGACTTATAAAAAGAAAAACATTTACTTACCTTTGATGTATGCGCTTTTTGCTCACGAATTTTCCCATGTGTTTTAAAGTAGTTTTTCATTTCATCTAGACTTAAATTTCTTTGTCCCATTTTGTAAATGCAACAATACTACACTTGTGCCGTTTCCTTTTAGATTTATTTGTTATTTACGGGAAAATTATTATTTTTTACACTACACTGCGGCGTCCTTTCTTGATAAAAGCCGGCAAAAATGTAAACAATAGGGTAGGGATGTAAAGGAACATCGATATATCATCGATGTCATGGCTTGAAACATCGATGTTTCTCGATGTCTTACTAATGGGATGTTAGGCATGGAGCAACAATAAAGGAGAATGCATAAGATCAGCTGACTTCTTCTTCAATCTTCATAAACACACGAACACAAGCATTTTTTTTTTGTTGACATATGCCACACAGACACGCACCCTAGCATTTCCATAGGGGCCGAAGCTGTCAAATTCTTCTACATTCTCCTTTGCATGACACTTCTGGCCCCACTATGTATGAAGGTATGTCGTCATGCGAAAACCTTTCACAGCTATTCTACATTCCCTCGGAACTCCGAACGCGGCGACGTCGACTGCTACGAGAAAACGAAAATTGGTATTCTGGTTTACGACGTTTCGAACATAAGTGTTGTTAAGTGTTAAACTATGTTCGAATCAGTGTTAGGTAGCGTTTATGCGAAATAATATGTATTATTTGACAGCACATTTGTATTTTTGACAGCAAATTTATATTTTCAGTAAGTTTTAGATAAAATTTTCAGAAAGAATATATTAACGGCCTTATTCCGGTGTGGTAACATAATTTACTTTACTGGTTAAATAAAGAATCTGGTACTTTAAACACTCTTTTCGTATTCTGGCAGCAGAAAATTAAGTTACCACCTCAATACGTGGTAACATTTTGTTACCAATTTCAGCCCGATTCCATTCCGTTCGTATGAAAATGCTTTGACAGAGTTACCATTTGTGCCAGAATACCAATTGAAAAGACGGTAACAATTTTCAGCAACATAAATTACCAGTAAAGTAATTTTCCGGTAACGCTCGGAATAGCAGTGTTAGTGGAAAAATAAATGGAAGAACAAAGGAATTTGGACATTAATTTTAATTCAATTTTTTAAAATATTGCTTTCTATCATAAAAAAAAAAGTGACAACATATATGAAAACGGCATTTATAGAATACTGTCACCAAGTTTCATGCGATAATACCTTGTAATTCGGAAATTAACACCGGCTAAGCTTGGATAGAATGAACCAATTTTATTTAATTACAAACTACTGCGAATTTTTCAGTGAAACTTTCAGGAAATATTATTTGGATGATAATTCATCTACCTTCAACGCTTTCAACTATTATTAAATTATAATATTAAAGTTCTCCAAAAGGAGAATTCTGACGGCTGAGGATTTTTTAAAGCGCGCCCAAAGGCCGGTGACACATAGAAGTCTTCTACACACACATTGCTTTAACAAGGAATATCTCTTCCGCTATAATCGTCCGCGGGAGCGACTTTTTTATGATCTGTGATAGGATCGTGGTTCATTATATACAAATTTTCCCTTAACACCAGTGGTACATTATTGCGATTCCCACTTTAACTATTAGTAATTTAAAAATAATGAAAAAAACTGGACTCCATGAACTCAAGGGCAATGAAAATGCCAACTTTAGTGAAAATAACATTTACAGCTTATTCCAACAAAGTTTCATGCGAAAACCTCTTGCAGTTGGTTTGTTTTACACTATGTATTTATAGTAATATGTTATATTGATGCAATCCATGGATGACGCTCCACACTGGTCGCATATCAACAAGTTTTTATGGATCGCAAAACATAAAAGCAAATTTGAGATCCAGGTTGCGATCAATCAAGTCATGAATATGTACATATCGTGTAGCAGGAATTTTGTGACTCGCCAGGACGCGTTGAGCATGAACGGATATAGAAAGTGAGCACGTTTCTTCGATTTGTTAGTTTCTCGTGCAAATGTTTGTAAATCATGTTGCAAGGCGATATTTTAAATCTTTAAAAAGACACAGTCAGGCAAAAATGCTTAAAGGAGTACATCTTGGCACAGAAATTATGCCCGACTTGCGCTACCCACTCATATTACATGATCGTAGTAATAATACACAATTAAAATTATTTTCAGAAGCTTTTATTAAGCAATAATATATAAATATTGCTAAAAAGGATAATAAATTTTATTATTAAATAAAAGTTCAATACGTTGCAACTCCTTGTACTTATTTCCCTCTATTCAGTCTATTGTACTAAAGCAGATTCCTTTTGTTCACTTATTTTGCAAAGAAAAGACCAGTAGCATAGCTAAACCAAGCCCGTTTGTATAATAATGTTGCATAAATTTAAAAATCATAGTTTAATTACATTAAATTGGTAATCACATCTATTCCGGTTTACGATCCACTTTCATCGGAGGTGAATCGGATCAAATGGCATTCTGCAATTCGATTGACGTCCGATGAACGTCAGATTTTTTCGAAGTTCGGAAATCGGCATTTTTGTTCACGATGGATCGGATTTTTGACAGTTTATCGGAGCGATTCTTTCCGTCAACTTTTGTGTGTCGGAGGCAATAGAAATTTTGATTATTTTTGGAAATATTACCAATTTAATGTAATTAAACTATGATTTTTAAATTTATGCAACATTATTATACAAAACAGGCTTGGTTTAGCTATGCTACTGGTCTTTTCTTTGCAAAATAAGTGAACAAAAGGAATCTGCTTTAGTACAATAGACTGAATAGAGGGAAATAAGTACAAGGAGTTGCAACGTATTGAACTTTTATTTAATAATAAAATTTATTATCCTTTTTAGCAATATTTATATATTATTGTTTAATAAAAGCTTCTGAAAATAATTTTAATTGTGTATTATTACTACGATCATGTAATATGAGTGGGTAGCGCAAGTCGGGCATAATTTCTGTGCCAAGATGTACTCCTTTAAGCATTTTTGCCTGACTGTGTCTTTTTAAATATTTAAAATATCGCATTGCAACATGATTTACAAACATTTGCACGAGAAACTAACAAATCGAAGAAACGTGCTCACTTTCTATATCCGTTCATGCTCAACGCGTCCTGGCGAGTCACAAAATTCCTGCTACACGATATGTACATATTCATGACTTGATTGATCGCAACCTGGATCTCAAATTTGCTTTTATGTTTTGCGATCCATAAAAACTTGTTGATATGCGACCAGTGTGGAGCGTCATTCATGGATTGCATCAATATAACATATTACTATAAATACATAGTGTAAAACAAACCAACTGCAAGAGGTTTTCGCATGAAACTTTGTTGGAATAAGCTGTAAATGTTATTTTCACTAAAGTTGGCATTTTCATTGTCCTTGAGTTCATGGAGTCCAGTTTTTTTCATTATTTTTAAATTACTAATAGTTAAAGTGGGAATCGCAATAATGTACCACTGGTGTTAAGGGAAAATTTGTATATAATGAACCACGATCCTATCACAGATCATAAAAAAGTCGCTCCCGCGGACGATTATAGCGCAAGAGATATTCCTTGTTAAAGCAATGTGTGTGTAGAAGACTTCTTTGTGTCACCGGCCTTTGGGCGCGCTTTAAAAAATCCTCAGCCGGCAGAATTCTCCTTTTGGGGAACTTTAATATTATAATTTAATAATAGTTGAAAGCGTTGAAGGTAGATGAATTATCATCCAAAGAATATTTCCTGAAAGTTTCACTGAAAAATTCCCAGTAGTTTGTAAGTAAACAAAATTGGTTCATTCTATCCAAGCTGGTGTTAATTTCCGAACTGTATTCTCACATGAATCTTGGTAACAGTATTCTACAAATGCCGTTTTCATATATGTTGGCACTTTTTTTATAATAGAAAGCCATATTTAAAAAAAAATGAATTAAAATTAATGTCCAAATTCCTTTGCTCTTCCATTTATTTTTCCACTAAAAAAACTGCTGCAGCAATAGAATCCATTTTTTAACCATTTAACATATTCTTTCTGAAAATTTAATCTAAAACTTGCTGAAAATATAAATTTGCTGTCAAAAACACAAATGTGCTGTCAAAAAATACATATTATTTCGCGTAAACGCTATCTGACACTGATTCGAACATAGTTTAACACTTAACAACACTTATGTTCGAAACGTCGTAAACCAGAATACCAATTTTCGTTTTGTCGTAGCAGTCGACGTCGCCGCGATCGGAGTTCCGAGGGATTGTAGAATAGCTGTGAATATTTCCAAAAATAATCAAAATTTCTATTGCCTCCGACACACAAAAGCTGACGGAAAGAATCGCTCCGATAAACTGTCAAAAATCCGATCCTTCGTGAACCAGAATGCCGATTTCCGAACTTCGAAAAAATCTGACGTTCATCGGACGTCAATCGAATTGCAGAATGCCATTTGATCCGATTCACCTTCGATGAAAGTGGATCGTAAACCGGAATAGATGTGTAAAGAACATGATCCAATAATAATGGTCGTATCAGCCAAAAGAGAATAGGCGATTACCGTTGAACGGCCGTAGATAAAACTGTCAAAAACAGAAAAAACGCCAGCGAACATACAAGCGAACACACAAGCTATTTCCAGGAATAACACGTGCAAGAGGGCAAAATCAAAACCAGAGATGTAGAATAATTATTATTTCATTTTGAAATTATAAAAAAGTCTTACAAATTTTCTTCAGAATCGTAAAAGTCTTTTGATAATATTTTTTTCCTGATGAAAATGATAAAACTCTTCTATAATTATTATTCAGAAACTTATATTTTAAAAATTTTCCATAATAGTTATTTCAAATATATATTTTTTAAGTCTTCAAAGACTTTTATATTGAGACAAATTTGAAAAAAGTCTTTGCGTAATTATTATCAGTAACAAATTGTTTTTTATATCTTCAAAGAATTTTTCATTGAGACAAAGTTCAAAAAAGTCTCAGAAAATTTTCAATAATTTTCACATAAGTATAAAATAAAAACAACTTTCATATAAGTACTTCAAAATTAAAGCAAATTTCCAATTTGAAATTGTATGAAAGATTTTTATCGAAGATATAAAAAAAAAATTTGTTACTCAAAATAATTACTTAAAGATATTTTTGAAATTCGTCCCAATAAAAAAGTCTTTGAAGACTTAAAAAACAATTTGTTACGGATAATAATTACTCAAAGACTTTTTTCAAATTTGTCTCAATATAAAAGTCTTTGAAGATACAAAACAAAATTTCTCATTTATAATAATGACAAAACGACTTAAAAAAATATCTCAGAAATAATTATTATGGAAAGACTTTTAAAATATATTTCTTTCAATAATAATTATTTTTTGATTTTTATTTTTTCTCTTATAATAATTACAACTCTGATCAAAACAAAAGACGATAATTTGACAGCTTACTATTACAAAAACAAAATAGCCTTTCTCTGCTGCGTCGACCATTATTATTGGATCATGGTAAAGAAGGATATCGCAGTAGATAAGCTGATTGGAATTGTGTATATATACTAAATGGTATTCCGCCAATCATGGCGAAGAAGGTTCTTGTAGAATGTCAAACAAAACGGATTGAAAAAAATTTTTCTATGTGATTTGACATATATAAAGAAACAAGAAACACATGAAAACGGCAGTAATATAACCTCTATTTAGATAAATCTTGACCCAGAAGCATTATATTTACATGCTCTTTGGTCGATCAGTAATCGATTATCTATCACAATCGACACTCGCAATATGGGTGTTTATTTATATAATTGAATTTAAACTGTTTGATTTATAAAAAAAAAAACAGTATTACATACTTTTCTTTAAACTCGAAATATCGGTAAAACATCGATGTTTTATTCGATACATCGAATTGCGATCGATGCGTTTATTTCAAACATCGAATATTTAAACATCGATGTTTTCATTGTAATTTACATCCATACAATAGGGTTGGGTGATATATATCTATCGATATATCTATATATGGATATTTCTAAAATAGTACAGCCGATAATGAAGATACTTAGAATTACCGTGCATTGGGTGAGTTTCTAAGAAAAAGCTGCTCCGCAACTGTTGAGCTGAACAGTTGCCAACAGTTGTGTAGCAGTTGAGTTAAACAGCTACGTCTTAGAAACGGTTTGATGAATTTATCAGCTGTTTGGCTTTACACAACATGTTGAGCTCAAGCAGGCCCGACGAGAGGGGGGGGGCTGAGGGGGTCAATTGCCCCGGGCCCGGGCTTTAGAGGGCCCGGGAATCTCAAAATGATATCCAAGTTTTTGCTTACAGAAAATAAACGAACAACACCTTTAATCACCTTTCGTAGATAGCAATCATTTTAAATTTCAACAAATTTTATAAATCTCTTAAAGTGTCTGTACCCCACTTAAGGAATTGTTGGTTTTTGGCGTCGACTTTGCAGCATAAATTTGAATTCGTTTTCTGTTGCAACAGAAAAATTCGGTATGATGCAAATTCTTATACAGCGATATGGGTATATCCTTTTTGAACTTTTGAGGCAGAAATATCGCGAAATATTGTATCGTTTTATGATAAAAGGAAAGATTTAGGCCACAGCTAATGATTAAAGTATGTTAGCGACAGAAATTTAGTTTAATGCCTCTGTTTTAGCCACTTAAACTGCGTTCCGGACGCTACAAAAACACGTCCATTTTTTTTTTTTGAGTGGCTAAAACAGAAGCCTGGCATAGCAGGCGAGCACTCTACCCACTGCACCACAGCGGCCATGTATAGATAACTTAAAGTTCGTAACTATATATTCATTGAATTTTGATTTTGAGAATTTGTTCATTTAGTATGGGGGCCCTTAGTTATTTTGACCCCGGGCCCGGATTTTCTCTCGGCGGCCCTGAGCTCAAGTAGCGAAGAAAATTTGTGATGCAAAAAATGGCGAAAAGTTGCCAACTGTTGAGCTGAGCGGAATTACTCAACAGTGCGTTTCTAAGACAAACACTCAACAGTTGCACAACAGCTCAGTCTTAGAAACTCACCCATTGATAATCATAATTTTTTTTGCCATTTCGTGTCAAATTCGTTATTTTTCATACATTTCTGATTCGCTTTGCATTTAACAGCAGAAAATTTTTTAAGAAGTGATATAACGGGAAAATTGTTATATAATACCACGATATAATAAAAATTAATCTTTCCGGAGGGTAGGGGTGATCTCACAGATCACAAATGTATGTGTAGAACACCTTTTTGCGTTGACGGCCTTTGGCCGCGCTTTAAAAAAAAAACCCTCAGCCATCAGAATTCTCTTTATGGAGAACTTTAATATTATAATTTAATAATAGTTGAAAGTGTTAAAATTAGATGAATTATCATCATCTACAGAACATTCCCATTAGAGCGCTTTCACATTACTCGGTGCGGTATCGGATCGAAATTTTTGATTTTTACCGAAAGTATACCGAAACCTTACCGACCACATGTATTTCAATTGGCACTTTCACATTAGTGTTGCATACATGAAATCGGAGCGGATTAATGGTTCCAACAGTCATCAACGCCCGCACATAACCGTGTCAGCTGACACGATCTATCTTATGGGAGTTGCATGTAAACGAAATCTCACCGACGCTGACATAAACGCCCATAGCCGCCCGTATCGCAGAAATCAAAAGAGTTTTGATTTTTCCCATAACAACGTGTCAGCTGATTGCTTTTGCTCAACGCGGTGTTGCCGAACGAACTTTTTTAGCCACTAAAACATTTGAACGGTATTTTTCATTGTATTATTAAACGAAATCAATGCGAGTGTAAAATGTAATGGAATATATCTTTCTTTATAGGAAAAACAGCTTAAGTCTACTTAAGCGAAATATGAGTTATTAGATAATTTTTTATCTCATTTATTGAAAATAATTGTCGTTTATGTATGTATATGTTATTAGTTCACATGAAACCATTTGTAATACGTTTATTTTAGTTTCAAATAAACTTAAAATCGAGATTATCCAGTTATAACTTTTTTCGGAGCATAAATTCGCACAGGATGAAATAAAAAAGTTACATAAATGATGTTATATTTGAAAAATTTAAATGTTTGAATGAAATCATATCCCTGCTACAAAGCAAACGGATAGCGTATTTTTCAAATAAATGAGAAATTAGGCAGTGAAAAGAAAAGAGTAATTTACGATAAATAAAAGTAATTTTTATTTCAAAATTATCCCTTTTTACCATTTTTGAACGGGTCAACGGATAGCGGGTCAACGGGTAGTGAACAACTGATATTTTCCGTCATAAAATCCACAAAGGTAAACAAAATTGCGACGAAGCAGCTTTTAGAAAATTGTTTGTGTAAGCACGAAATAAAAAATGCGTATGGTTATTCTTTTATTTATTGCCAAAAAGTGTATTTTCTTTTACTTATTTTTCACTGTTCAACAAGAAAATTACAAAATGCATCAGAAATGCAACTCTGACTCCTGAGGAGGGACAGGACCACACCACTCAAAAAACTGTTTTTACCCCGCCGTCTTTTGTTAACAATTTTTTATTGCGTTAAAAAATTAAGTTCAAAACGCGTCGATTGACACCCCAGTTCTTGAAAATTTACCAATTTTCACCATGTCACCTAAACTAGATAATTACCAAAACTTTGAATACAAAATCGCGCATATTTTTATTAAAAATTTTCGCCTACATCTTTTTTTCTGAAAGAAAACAATATATTTAGAAATTTAAATCGAGAATAAATATCGGTACTAAGTTTGGGTATTTCATGCAAAATTTTGGTGTCTTCCCATTATTTCAAATACGGCAACACTCACACGGCTGTTCAAAATAGAAAACAGCTGATTTTTGTGTTGGCATGCGGGCATGAAATTCGTTCAACTCGTTATGTTTACGGGTACTCGATTCGTGCAGTCGACTCGTTGATGACTGTCGGCACCCTAATTTCGGTATACCGCAACGCGGTAAGACCGGTCAGTAAAATTTGAGGAATTACTGCATACATTTTTGCGGCGTGAAAAAAGCAGAAGAACAAAGTCAGTAAAAAACTCGTTTCGGCTATAAATGTAGCAAGTTATAATGTCTTCGTCTTCGCTAAAAGACATTATTGTTATTATTGAGTGATTTGCTGAAGTTAAAAATTTTGTTTTGCAAATTTCGATGTTTGTTTTCCTATTTTCTGCCGATTACGCACCGAAAGTATTCCCACAAGTGTGAAAAACACAGCAACGCGGAATCGTTTCGGTAAGCTGAAAACACCGAGCAAAAAATGTCGATCCGATGTCGTACCGAGTAATGTGAAAAGGCCCTTAGTTTGTAAATAAATGAATTTGTTTCATTATATACAAGCTGAGCCGATATAACTAAATTGTCCGCATTGCTTGAATTTCCATTGCTTTCTTCTTCAAGCAATGCTTAACAATTTTTATCTTTATTATACTTAAAGATTCGTAGAATATCTATAGACCCATCCAACTTTAACAACAAATATCTAGTTAACTATAAGCCTCCGGCAAGTTTGGATTTCAGTTTTGAGATCGGTGAGAGCACCTCTACCCCCGTGAAGAAGTGGTTTTACGCGAGGCGTGATTCCTTAATGTAACGCCGACACTTTCGATGTTTTTTAAATATCGATGTATTTTTCCATTTTGCCCATTCCTAGCAAACAATAAATTTCTTCTTCTTATTCCTGCAAAACTACCATTCACAATGATGTCGACGAAAAAATACTTAACCCTTTCTGCTTGGGGAGAAATGAAAACAAAGAACATCGTTCTTTAGGTCCATTTCCTTTTATTTTGGACAAAAATTATAAACATGCAATGAATAATTTCAGAATAAAGTACAGTTTGTTCTCATTGGAAGATATTTGCAAATATTTGGATACACGATTCATGAAATTAGGAATCCAAAAACTACATATTTTAAGGAAAAATTTTGATTTGGCTGTGAGTGGAATCCTCACATAATTTTTCATGATGTTTATTTACGCTTATTTTAAATTTATGGCATTTGGTAACATTTTTCTTATTTAAAAATTTGTATATCTAAAATCTAAATAAAAAGTGAGAAAAACTTACTTAAATCACGCATAAATTTTTATATAGTAACAGTTAGAAAATGTAATCAAGTTAAAGTAGAGAAAATAATACCTGCTAGTTATTGTAATAGGATGCAGTAACTTTCCAAGAACTTTTAGAGTACAAGCGGAGTTTAACGACCCTGGTTGGATATTCATAAAAACATGTAGTAAAACATAAGTAGTTCTTATACGTACACATACAGCTTGTATAGTCTTAACTACATAATTAATTACAATTATATTATCCTACCTAAACTTTACACTATGTCCTTGATTATATCGCTAGCTTAGAGTGCAAACTGTGTAAGTCCACTTTTATGAAAAAGTGTATTTTTATGTAGAACGCTAGAAAAATCAAATACGCACCACGCTAAACAAGTCTGCGATATTTGTCATATTTCTACTCGTTGTTATTCAGTGATACGCAAATTTTGTAAGTCCAAAAAGCGAAGAAAATTGTGTAAGTCCAAAATATTTACATGATCAAACAATTTTTTTTTCATTTCGAAATTTTTTTATTTTTCGTTTTTTGTCTCTCCTACAAAGTTTGAAAAAAAGGACTTACACAATTTGCACTCTAAGCTAGTGATATAAAAATTTACTTAACAGTCATACTACATTCAACCCATACCCATAATTTTTCATTCCTTAAGACCCTTAAGCATTCACCACCTATTTCAGCACATTTCCTTTAAAACAATCGTTTCTGTACAATATAAAAGACACATGCCAAAAAGAAGGAAAACGCAAAGAATAACAACATCTTGTCCGTGCATTCTCGTCGACCGTATTTTTTCAACAACTTTCCCGATTGTGATATCGAACCGGCTGTATTGTGCAGCTCATCACGTGTCGCCTCCACATTCTGAGATGAGGCCACCAGCGTTTCCAACGTGATGGCACTCTTTTGCGTCGTTTCCGAGAGATGTCGTGATATGGCCAACATTTTATCTGTTACATTATTCTCTTGCGACACCAAACTTCCGCGGTTGTGACGGGATGCCGCACCCGCACCCGCACCCACAGATCTTTGCCGCATGTCACTTTCACCGGTTATGGCCATTAATTCTTCACGATTTGCCTTTTCAATTTCAATGCGTGTAGCGATATTGGCTTTGCGGAATGCTTGTAGAGTTTGCGAGAATTGATCTCTATGTGTATCGACTTCTTTGCATAGTTCAGGATCGTTGGTGTCATGCGCCCAATCATCCAAATGTTGTATGCTTTTACGTAGAGCAGCTAATTTAGCGCGCCCAGCTTCGTTGAGTGCTTCTAACTCATGGATATTGCCACGATATGTTAATATATCCTAAATAGAAATTTAGAAAAAGCTTCAATGCAAAGGGCAAGGCACGTTCTTCGGTAACACTTTTGTCTCATTTACCTGTATTATTGCTTTCACCTGTAAATTGTTATCAATCAAATCTTGTCGTATTGATTGTAAGGCATATCTCTGCATATCCATTTTTTTCTTAATGTTTTATTTTTTTTAATATTTTACTAGTTTGTACGTAAATATGTATATATCATATGCAGGTGAAAAAGCTATGCGGTCTCTTCTTTTTCTTATTCGTTAGTGTGGAATTCACAATAGTCTAGGAATGTGAAAAACATCGATGTATCATCGATGCCATGGCTTGAAACATCAATGTTTTACGATGTTTTTACTAATGCGATGTTAAGTCAAAACATCGATGTTTTGAAAAATTTCGAAGAATTTTCTTCGCAAATTTTATTTCTTTTGGCGCGAGTTAAGGTTCAGACATTGTTGAAATAAGTATTTCAGTATCGTTAACCTTATCGTAACTTTATCGCTATCCATGTGAGCTGTTAGTGGTGTCGTAAATCCGTAAACAGCTGACACTTGTCGAGGCAGATCTAGGAAGGTAGGCTCATAAGCGAATTCTGAAATTTCCCATGTATTTTGTTATTGTAATTGGTA
The DNA here is from genome assembly GCA_960531455.1 of Urophora cardui. NCBI lineage: Eukaryota > Metazoa > Arthropoda > Insecta > Diptera > Tephritidae > Urophora > Urophora cardui. Next base: position 1,380,781 of record OY482672.1, read on the forward strand.
GTTTTGTACAACCGTGTGGGTAAAAAATGCTTTTGTGGAAACATGTCAATGTAAGTTTCTTAATTAAATTGTCATATTAAAAATAACAAATACATACATATGTAAATAAGAAATATTTTTAGTTGTTTAAGCCTGGTGTAATTGTTGCCTAGCATCGCCAGATACATACCATCATAGGTACCTTATTTTATTTACATAACAGAATTTGAACTGTTTGATTTATAAACCACTTCTGTGTTAATAAAAAAAAACAATATTACATACTTTTCTTTAAATTCGAAATATCGGCGAAACATCAATGTTTTATTCGATACATCGAATTACCATCGATGTGCTTATTTCAAACATCGATTCTTTAAACATCGATGTTTTTATTGTAATTTACAACCCCAGTAACACCTTATGCAGCCCATTAACCATACAATTTATCGTACTACACCGTCGTACGATAAATCGCATGCTTCTCCACCAACGTTCCAACTTCAACGTCGATTTGTCGTCAAACATAATTTTTACCGAAGCTTTGTAGAGTATACAACAAGCCATTGCATACGGATTGTGCTGGTTCTATATGTAATAATTGAAAAAATGCTAATTTTTGTATTATACAAATATATAGTTAAATGTTACATTTTTGAAACTTAATATTGCACATTTCGGCAATACTTTCGTAGCAATTATTAAATTTTGCCACTTTTATTTCTTATTTCCAACATGATGCGCGCGATGCTTTCACTTCAGCGAGAAAAAAATAATGAAGTTTGTCAAACATATCTACTAACCTTCCAATTTGTTGTACAACGCAACAAAATATCAAAATCGTTTGATCTTCATCCAACCAGCTGTCCAACTTGTACAACAGGCCCACTAATGTGACGATTTGTTGTACAACGAGCCCAAGTCGTACGATAAATTGGATGGTTAGTGGGCCCTATTATCTTCTATCCAGCATTGCCGCTGGGGCCACTAAAGTGGCAATTTGAACCTTTTTAGGAGCCAGGCCACCGGAACCCAACTTTTTGAAAATATGCAATATTTGAACCTTTTTAAAAATTCGGGCCACTTTTGGTCCTTTTTTACTTTCAAAACTATAATGTAATAAATATTTTTTAGTTTTTGATGTGTAAACATCTTTGCTGTAGCTACGAGTGATTTCGAAAAACAGGTAAAGTTTACGTGTAAACGTAAATGACCTTTGTGTTAGTGCACTGCTGCGTCCGTGTGAATCGCTTGGCACTGTCAGTGGTAGGTAGGTAGATAGACATGTACTTACAAATGCTTGCATGCATAGCCGTGAAAATGCAAATATCAACAACAACAGCAACGAAGCGAAGTGCAGTGTTGTTTTCTGCGACAATGCGACAAATAGGCAAAATAAAAAGGACCAACCTGTTTGAACATGTATGCAAATGTATGGATATGCACACCTACATCTACCTATCTAATTTTCTATGCAATATTGGTATCAAATGAAAGGTTTTGAGCAGGACTTCGATATAAAGCTCTTTTCATTGTGACCCCTAGGCCGGGTCTCCAGATATGGGTCAAACGTGGACTCGGATGATCTTGCATGTTTCTGAGCAATACAAAACAAAAAAACATAAAAAATCGAAAGTCAAAAATCAAAAACCAAAACAAACAAAAACAACAAAATAGTAGCAATCACAATGACAACAAAAAATTACAAAAACGATGGTCGCCTTTTAATCCATAGAAAACCAGGAAAAAAGGAATAAGGAAAAGGGAATAAATATCCGATTTCTAAACAGTTTACACATCAATATTCATGAATACCCGTTATTTACGCTTTAATTTTTTTTCTTAAATATAAAAAAGCCTCTCCGCTGCGAAGGAAAATCCCGAGAGAGTTATTTAGGATTATAAATTTTTAGAATGCAAGAAAATTGTTTGAACACACCGAAATAGAAGCGTTTTGGCGCAGTGTGGGTAATATGAAAAACAATTTAAATGAGAACTTGTTGTGAATATGTTGCAAATATATTAACGCTGTCAAATGGCAGTGCTTCAGCAGAAAGATTATTTTCAAAACTTTCATTATTCAAGACCAAGGTTACAAACCGCTTGCCAAATTTATACGTGCAGTTCAATGATATCAGTGCTCCGGAAGAAAATTTTGGAAAATCCCTCAGGAAAAGTCCGCAAATTGGTAAAATCCGTGTGTATGTGTGTATGTGTGCATGTGTATATGTGTGCATGTGTGTCCTTTATAGACCCCCAAAATAATCAACCGATCTTTATGGAATTTTCACAGCAGATTCATGTGGTGTTAGCGCACATAATAGGGTATATAGAATTTCGAAAAAGTGGGAGCTTCCCAGAATACAGGCCTAAATGTGGACCCAGATCGACCCAGCAAGTCTTCGAGCAATATTGGTATCAAATGAAAGGTGTTGAACAGTCCTTCAACATAAAATTATTTTCATTGTGATTTCTAAGGCTGTTGTTGAGAACATGGACAACCCGATTTACATATGAGCGGCCGCCTATATACTTACGCACCTATAATAAAATATTCTTATCTATCTTTCCTTAACCTTACATTTTTCCACACCTTATATCTACTTACCATTTATGCCCCACTCACCCTGTATATCCATCGTTGTATACTCATCTCTTAAACTATAAGAATTTATATAATATATAAAATATACTTACCTTACTTACATTCTAAAATATATACATGTAAATACTTACCTACATACTTACCCGCTCTCCCCAAACCGTTACCTTTGTACTGCTTTATACTTCTATGTAAAACTAATGGCGTTTTCTTTTCTCGAAATAATGTTGCCCTGTTTGATTTTCCTAGCCATTTTGTAAGTTTGTCTGGTCCTTTCACCAAATATTGACCTCTAACTAAGTAAGAGGGCACCCTTATCTACAAATTCAGCCATTTTATAGAAAGTCAGGATACGTAATTCGATAATTGGGATTTAGGAGGGCAACATTTTTTCGTAGAAAAGAAAACGCCATAAGATAATATGCTAAGTTCAGTTGATCGATCTCTCGCAACAAATTAACGTTCGCTCCCGCCCTATTATAATTAAAATTAAGTATACATTGAAAATAAAATAAATATTGTAGATTAAAGTTAAAGAAAATTAAAGTGAACTCCAGTGTTATTTTAAATAATACGAAAGAAATACAGAGGTTTTTTTATTCAAAGGAAAGGAAATAATAATAAAAGAAGATTAAAGAAAAGAACATATACCTAATTAAAATATATTTATTCAGCCGAATGCTGAATATGGTGCCGAAACCCTATTAAAGAACCTTTACAAAAAAAAAAAAAAACTTAAAAAGTGAAACAAAATACAATAAACATACCTACATATGTTTAAATAAATACCCATAATTCGAAAATCGCGCCGTGGCTGTAAAATAAAAAGTTAAGATAAAATAAAATATGTACTACAAAAACATCAACTTAAAACAGTGAAAAAGTGGACACAACAAAATACAATTTAAAAGGTTAAAATATAATAAAGTGCACGAAAAATATACAAACATACAAAAAATTTGATAAAAATATACATACATATATACCTACCTACATACATTGAAAAGTGGCGCAAAATTTACATACAATCATACAAAAAATATAATAAGAGCGCATACTAAAAACATACATACATACATATACTCGCGCTAGTGAAAAATAACACCACTAGGGTGGTTTAAAAAGAAAAATTTTAAGTTGCGAAAAAGTATCGCACATATAGGTGCACTCATTAACCAAAAAGAAAAATATACAATCGCGTGAAAAACACAAAAAATTATACATTTACTTAAAAAAAAAGAAAACAAATAAAAAATAAAACTTTACGAAAGGAAGCAACACTCAATAACTCCACAGCAACCACGGCGTCCATATCACAAACCAACATACATATTAAACAAAGATAGAAGGAAGAGGGAAACAAAGAGCCAAAAACAACACACACACAAAAGGGTTTGTACAAAAAACGCAGTGCCAAAGTAAGTACAGCCCTAATGTACATGTTCCAATACTAATGTTAGCTTTAATGAATACCCGTATCAAGTTTTTCAGAATAACACATTTGAATGCCCTTTTATAGATCCCGAAGAGGTTTTATTTTTGCTTAAAACAATAAAGAAGTCCATAAACTACGGACCAGATATGATTCCTTCAATATTTTTAAACAAATGCGCCGAGTATATTTACCAGCCATTATCCACACTATTTAATCTGTCTTTGAAGTCAGGAATTTTCCCAAAAGCGTGGAAAGAATCTTTTATAATTCCTCTACATAAATCTGGAAGTAGATCTTTCATCGAAAACTATCGCGGTATAGCAAAGCTTTCGGCTATCCCAAAGTTATTTGAGGCTATTGTCACCAATTGTCTAAATCATTCCATTTTCTCATCAATAGTAAGTTCGCAGCATGGTTTCTGTAGAGGTAAATCAACTGTTACCAACTTACTAGAATTTACAACTCATGTCTCTAACGGTTTTAGGAATAATGCTAATACCGATGTAATTTATACTGACTTCAGCAAAGCCTTCGACAAGGTCAATCACGCGTTACTTATCCATAAACTTGATCTTCTTGGTTTTCAACCTATTCTGTTAAAATGGATTGCGTCATATGTCACTAATAGAACACAAAGAGTTGTTTTTAAAAATGCTTTTTCCAACATCATTAACGTATCTTCAGGAGTTCCACAAGGCAGCCATCTTGGTCCGACTCTGTTTTTGCTGTTTATAAACGACATTTCTTATGCTATTTGTAACTCAAAACTTCTGATGTATGCCGATGATGTGAAACTTTTCAAGTCTTACTCTTCTTTGGAGGAAAGATCTGCCCTACAAAATGATTTAAATTGCTTCGCTACGTGGTGCAATATTAATCTTATGCCACTCAATCTTAGTAAATGTAAATTTATGAGCTTTTCACGGAAGATCCTTGAACCTGCGTCTTACACAATTAATAACTATAGTTTGGAACAGGTTTACGATTTTGTTGACCTAGGAATAAGATTTGATAGTAAGCTCCACTTTAACCTGCATATTAATGCTACAGTAAACAAAGCTAAAAGTATCCTAGCATTTCTAAAACGTTGGTCTAAGGAATTTAATGACCCTTACGTAACTAAAGCCCTGTTTACAACATTTGTACGACCTATACTAGAATACGCTTCAATAATCTGGAGTCCGCAATATCAAGTTCATTCCGATAGACTGGAATCAATTCAAAAACAGTTCTTACTTTTTGCGTTAAGGAACTTTCATTGGGACCCACGGACAAATCTTCCCTCGTACACTAGTCGCTTGAAGCTTATTAATCTTCCAACCTTATCAAGCCGCAGGGAAATGTTAGGTGTAATATTTCTGGTTAAACTACTGAAAGGATCCATAAGCAGTCAATTTCTCCTAGCCGAAATAAACTTAAATGTTCCTATTCGACCATCAAGACATTTTCAACCTATCTTTTTAAAGCAGTGTAGAACTAATTTTGAATTACACGAACCACTTCGTTGCTTATGTAAATCTTTTAATGATTATTCTACTCATTTCGATATATCAGACTCTATTTATCTGATAAGAAAAATTCTGTTGTGCGCTCTTAACAAGTGACAACAAATCTCTCGCTCTAATTGACTATTCTATTTTTGTCTATTACTTTTATTTGTAGTTTTATATTTTATTCTATGTACATATGTATATCCAGCTGATGGAATTATATTTTCTGTAGCTGAGCAGTATAAGTTCTCGACGTTTAATAAACTTCTACCACTCAACACCTTGGCCAAATTTTATTTTAAAATATCCGTACGTCATGCGGATGCGCCCCTCGTGCGGTTGGGTGGGTGGAGGGAAACCGTTGGGTTTATTATTATTATTATTATAAGAAGCAGAATTCTTCTCAAGAAAATACAATACATGCATAAAACTTCAGTGGTCTCAGAAACTCCGACTAAGGAAATTCCGCTATTCTCATTCTCATATAATTCTCTCATCCTCTTTATATACTCCACCCATAAATATATATATTCCGTTACTATATATATACATACATATACATATTTATCAAAAATTTACGGCCATTCTCTCGGCCTGGAAAAGGAAATTTAACCGCTACGCTCCAGCGGAATCTCACACCCCGGCAAAATTATTAACAGCTATTCCCTCCGCTGTCAAACAACAATTATATCTCGTATTTTCATCTCACACTTTCCATTTAAATTACTCCTTTAAATACGAACTCACCCCAAACCCATTACAAAGAGACTACTCACCCCAAAATAAACAGGCCCCCGCCGAAGCCGCTCTAAATAAATAAAATTTGCTAATAAAATTTAACTAATCCCGATACTCATTCCCAAGGGATCACTTAGCAATAAATTGCACCACCCAAAAATACTACTGGGTGAATACCAAATACCAGCTCCATATATACATACATACTAAGTATATATTTACCCACACACTCCACGTGAATTATCCCATTCTCCACTCTTTCGCTTTCTCATAGGCAAGTGCAGCTAGTTAGTTGGTGACATACATATTTACACACAAACAAACGTGTATGCAAAACTAGCTGTATCTCCAAAAATATTTGCCAACAATTTTACATATATATTATTTGCTCAATACCTGCACTAAATACATACATACACTCTCCGTCTATACAGTACAGTGCAGAGGAAAAAAATAGCACCATCCCGTGTGCATCAATAAGTAACAAGCCAAAATCATAAAAATAAATAAAAATAATCAAATAATAAAATATTTACTCAGCTATTCTATTATACCCAAGCTACACTGAGGTGAAAAATAGTAGCACTACCCCAATTCAAAGAGCAAATATAAATATCATTGTACATTTTCTCACATACTTGTAATCAGACGCGCTGATACAAACACATATACTCCAGCCCCAAGTTTGCTAAATACTCAACAAAATGCCCGAAGACAAGCAAGAAAAATCCCAAACTCTCCAACCCCCACAAAAACCGAGAACAAGATCCACATCTCAGAGTGAAGAAGAAAAACTCTCTTACTCCAAAAAGAAATTTTTCTATGAAATCTCGAGGCTCAACAAATTCTGTGAGAAGTGGTGGAGCACACCGGAAACGGAACAAACCGAAGATGGACTCGCAGTGCAAATGGAGCAATTAAACAAAATTATGGCACTGGCCGACGCAGCAAATGAAACTATCCAACTAAGTAACGCTGACGATGAAACACGGGAAGAATGCAACTCCACATTCGACAGATCCGAGGAGAACGGAACAAGCACAAAGGTGAAAATCCGCGAGCTGCTCAGAAAACTCCAGACGAACTCTAATCCCTTAGAGAACAACTTATCTTTAAGAAATTCTCAACCCCATCCCGACTCCCACAGCTATTTAAAGGTACCTGCTTGTGACACGCAGATATTTTATGGCGGTTACGAAGACTGGCCCAGCTTTAAGGCCATGTTCACGGCAGTGTACATAGACCACCCCAAGCTCTCTCAAGCTCAAAAGCTGTACCACTTGAGACAAAAAACTCGTGGGCAAGCAGCTCTCATTATAAAAAATTATGCACTCACAGACCTCAACTTCCAGCTCGCATGGGATGCTCTCAAATCTCGCTACGAAAATCGTAGGATTGTCGTTGACAATCAAATTAAAACTCTCCTTAACATCCAGCCCGCTCACACAGAAAATGGGGAAAAAATTCAGGAAATACAGACAACGATAAACAATTGCCTTGCCGTTCTCAAAGCAAACGGGGTCTCAACTGAAAGTTGGGACCCAATTCTCATATATATTTGCTCCTCAAAACTCCCTAACGAATCTCTCTCGTTATGGGAACAGTCTCTTAACTCTAGGAAAGAGTTACCCACTTGGTCTGAAATGGACCAATTTCTCACAACTCGATACGAGGTTGTCGAACGGCTCAACACATATAGGCCGGGCAAACTCACTCCATCTCACTCAAATTTCACACCTCGCGCATCATCCTCTCACCAATCGTTCGCTCCCAAGAACAAATCGCACTCATTTCACACTGAGCCTAAAAGGCCAGCCTCGTGTAAATTGTGCAACTCAAATCACTCAATGATGATGTGCGTGAAATTCAAAGAACTTTCCGTCCCCGAAAGGAACAAGTTCGTTAATGAAAATAATTATTGTAAGAACTGTTTGGCGTACTCTCATTCGGAGGAAGAGTGTCGCAGCAACTTCACATGCGTTTATTGTCAAAATCGACACCACTCCTTACTCCATTACTTCGCAAACTACTCTACAAATGGCGTCACATCCCACGTAAATCTCGATGAAAGGCCATGTACCTCAAAACAGGCCGCAGCTCAATTTAACTCAAGCTCACCCCAGAGCAGTGATGAAAATATCTTATCACATTTCTCAAGTAGTAGAGAAAAAACTTTGCTACCCACAGCAATCGTTCCCATACTCCACAATGGCGAAACAACTCTACTACGCGCTCTCATAGACCAAGGATCTCAAAAAACTTTTATGACCTCTCATGTGCAAAAGCTACTTGGTCTACCCACCTCAAAGTCCCGTTACCAAATACTTGGAATGGGCGGAAGCAAAATCAAAAATGCTAATAAAATATGCTCACTCACAATATGTTCCCCAGATCGCCAAACGAAAATCGCAACTCACGCGATAATATTACCACAATTGACGCAATTCCTCCCATCATTCAAGGTTTCGTATATAGATCTTGAAGAATATGCGTCACTGCCATTGGCAGATCCCAACTGCTTCGTACCCGCCAAAATAGACATGGTAATTGGTAGCGATATCATCCCGAAAATTTTGCTACCAGGTCTCAAAACCAATGTCGGCGGAAGCTTAATAGCCCAAAACTCCATATTTGGGTGGATATTAAGTGGCCCAATGACGGAGCAAGTTTCGACATTATCCACCCAAGTAGTCGAACACTCTCAAGGCGAACTTCTCAAAAAGGAGGCTCCATCGACTCCCACTCAAACAGACGATGACTCACTCAGCCAAAAACTAACCAAAGGAATGGTAAAATCTCGAAATATCTTTGGCCCCGGCAAGATTGGCTATAATGAAAAGTCTACCCTACGAGACCCAAAGACTCGAGATAAAACGAATGGAAACTCTCATCCTCCAATACACGCGAATATAAGAGGTGATATGAAGCGAAACTCCCAAAATCATCTCATTACTCACAGCAAACTCGAAAATAATTTTAGCCGTTATCACAGGCAAAATGATCATACACGACCCTATATGGAAACTCATTCCTTCACAAAATCAAGCTCAAACCTCAACTCTAATCGGACTCAAATATATACTCACTCCAGCTCGGGCCCCTCACAAAGCAGAACTCGTGGATGCAGCATAAAATACCTCAAAGGCCAATCTCATCAAGTGGACCCAAACTCCAACACCAGCATATTTCCAGCCCGGTATTCCACCAATCCCTATTCTCGCTCTCAATCCAGATGATCTCTCCAAGCCGTTATAAACGAACGAACTTCATTCTCTGTTCCACTAGAGTAACGCAATTACACTCTTCACTATCATCACGCAGACAACTTCTAATTCTCCCTCTCATTCTTCCATTCTATATCTCTGTTCCGAATGCCACTGATAATGTCCTTCGACAATCTTATTGCTGAGCGCAGCATCACCGAAAGTCCCAGACGAAATTGACCTCATTCCAGTCTGCAAAGCGGTCTATGTACCAACGTCCGACCTCTAGGTCACCATACGCCCAGCCCCAACGCAGAGGCGCAAGGAACGCCTCATCAATCAGGGAAAATATGCGCTGGAACCGCTACAGGACTTGGTACAGGTCACGTCCCCGCAGGCCCGCCAGCATGTTGAGAACATGGACAACCCGATTTACATATGAGCGGCCGCCTATATACTTACGCACACCTATAATAAAATATTCTTATCTATCTTTCCTTAACCTTACATTTTTTCACACCTTATATCTACTTACCATTTATGCCCCACTCACCCTGTATATCCATCGTTGTATACTCATCTCTTAAACTATAAGAATTTATATAATATATAAAATATACTTACCTTACTTACATTCTAAAATATATACATGTAAATACTTACCTACATACTTACCCGCTCTCCCCAAACCGTTACCTTTGTACTGCTTTATACTTCTATGTAAAACTAAGATAATATGCTAAGTTCAGTTGATCGATCTCTCGCAACAAATTAACGTTCGCTCCCGCCCTATTATAATTAAAATTAAGTGTACATTGAAAATAAAATAAATATTGTAGATTAAAGTTAAAGAAAATTAAAGTGAACTCTAGTGTTATTTTAAATAATACGAAAGAAATGCAGAGGTTTTTTTATTCGTAGTTGTTAGAAATCTCGCAGCTAAAAACGTTCGTTTCCGCGCCCGCTAAAATTTACAGTGTATTAAATCAAAAGGACTAAAATAAAACCGGGGGGCACGTCAATTGTCTACAAATTATCGACTTAATGTGCGACAGAAGAATCGTTTAATTCGTCGTTAGGCAGTTGGCCCGCAGACGGTGAGGAAATGACTTACTATTTTCTTGCTCATGGAAATTCCAATAGTTATACACTCCATGTTAATAAAAGAGATGTTTCAACTAGTTTATCGTTGGACATTCACACGAGGAATCGTTTCACTGCTCGTAGTTTGTCTTTAATCGACAAAACATATGATAAAAGTACTACTCGCTCACCACTATGAAACCCTAAAACTCGCTTATAATCGAGCTTGCTAGCTTTTTTCCACATTCTAGACCTACTTATCACACGTCCATCGTTGTCGGTTGAACAATTGCCTAATTATAGTGTAACATTACAAAACAAACATTTTAATCAACGATTGTAGGCAATTGACGTGCCCCACGGTTTTATTTTAGTCTAGTCTATGCAAATGTTTATAATTCCCACGACTGTATCTATTTTATTATTTTTTGGTTTTTAGTACATTTATCTTAAACATTGCAATGTATGTATAACATAAAACCGTTTAACTTAAAAAGTTTTTTTACCTATTTTTATTTTCTAGTTTTTAGTTTTTATTTCGCATTCTGTTTAATTCATTATTATTATACGCCATTTAGTCTTAAACTTTGCAATGTATGTTTAACATAAAACCGTTTAACTTAAAAAGTTTTTTTACCTATTTTTATTTAAATAGAGCGACTCACGCGCCACCTAGCGGCTCCAATTTTTTTTTAAACATTTGTAAATTATTTAAGTAATGCACATGCTAAATATCAGCGAAATCGGTCCATAATTAGGATTTTCAGTTTTAGTTACCCCGATCTCAGCTCCACCTAGCGGAATTTTTTTTAAAGAAAATATTTCTTTTCAAGGTAGTAATACATGTTCCGAATTTCAGCAAAATCGGACCATAAATGCGATTTTTGTAAATATAGCGACCCACGCGCCACCTATCGGAAGTTTTTTTTAGGAAAATATTTCCTTTCAAGGTAGTAATACATGCTCCGAATTTCAGCCAAATCGGACCATAAATGCGATTTTTGTAAATATAGCGACCCACGCGCCACCTAGCGGAATTTTTTTTTAAAGAAAATATTTCCTTTCAAGGTAGTAATACATGTTCCGAATTTCAGCCAAATCGGACCATAAATGCGATTTTTGTAAATATAGCGACCCACGCGCCACCTAGCGGAATTTTTTTTTAAGAAAATATTTCTTTTCAAGGTAGTAATACATGTTCCGAATTTCAGCCAAATCGGACCATAAATGCGATTTTTGTAAATATAGCGACCCACGCGCCACCTATCGGAATTTTTTTTTCATAATATTGCATTGTCATCGGGTGTACAGATTACTGTACAGGGAGAATTTTATTTCTATTCTAAATCTTTATTTTTAAAATATCTCCTTATATACATTTTCTAATACTAATTGCTTAACTAGTTATACATGTGTGAGTATGTGTCTATTTCTTATCTTAATTGTACACATTGAATATCAAGGCATTTTATGTACACTATAGACTTGAGTGCATTTAATGCACGCACTGAAACAATTGGTGATAAGCTATTGCTGTTTGTATGCTTTGGTATTTTTATGTTTCTCTGTATCAACTGTAATGTATTTATGTATGTATTATGTATTTTTTTTAGATAAGCAATTTTGACACATTCACATTACAATTCTTTTGCTTATCATTGCAGTTATTAGTGGACTGTATATATTTTTTTGTTTATTTTATAGATTTACTTATGTTTATGCATACTTAACTGTATGTATGAATGTATTAAATATTTCTAAATTCTTATCTCTATGGTGGCAGAGTTTCATGTTCATATTTTTATGAACATTCTGCCGGGGGCCCAAATTAGATTATTTTAATATATCGACTAAATGCCTTTCTTAATATTTTTTTTTTAATTATGATTATGTCTAACTGGTAGTTCAAATGCAACAGCTACAGCTCTTGTTTTACATTTTGATCTTAAATATAGAATAACGATGATTAATCCTATTATGAAAACTAAAGTTAGCGAAGCATGACCACTTACATTATGAAAATTTATACCCCTCAATTTAATATTTTCTTTTTTAAGAATTTCTATCTGCTGTTTGAGCATTAGGATATCTTTTGTGTTGTTTATTAAGGTCGAATCAACAGGCTTAACTTGTAGTTCTGAAATATCTTCAATGTCTTTTACCCAAGAAGAAGATAGCAATTCTTCGTTGATCTCGGATCGCACGTGATGAGATGCTGTTAATGTTACTCCCTCATGTCGAGCTGTACATCCTTCTTTTATTGTGATAATGCCTTGACTAGGGATTTCCATTCGCATTTGTTGACTATTGTCACATTCTAGATGTATCGCTAATTTGCTAAATAATTTGTAAAGCCAACGATTTTGAGAAGATAATTTAATCCATACATTTTCATTTGTAGAAGGCTTGAATCCACATGCTTCATTTTCTAACTGTTTCAATGCTGCTACTTCACATGAATTATCTGTTGCTGACTTCCAAGCCCAATTCCCTGGACATTGATAATGAATTTCCGAGTTGATTGAACACTTATCTAAATCTAGTTGGTTTATCAATATATATTGATTTAAATCAAACTTGTATACTAAATATTCTGCTTTTATATCAGGGATAATGATGTTACCTTTATATTTTATTGGCAGTGGATTTAATTTGTACACATCTGACGGTTCGTATGATATTAAAGGAATTTCTATATTTATGACTAGTCGTGAATCGATAATAAAACCTTTAGCAGTCATTGACTTATATATTTCCTTTAATTCATTACCGAACTGTTTTCCAGGTAGTACTAATTTGTGTGGTAGCTTGTTTCTGATAAGTGAAAGTTCTTTATTGAGTTGTGAAGGTTTTAATAGTTTAGGATTTATGCGACCATGATTTATATCAATTAGTAAATTAATTATCGAAGTTTGGATATCTTCACATTCATCCATAACCATTCCTATTTGACTTGTTAATATCTGAAACATTAAGGTCATTCTTTCTGCATTTTGCTCTTTAACTAGTTCATAATAAAACTTATTTAGCTGTTCATTCATTTTTTGAAAGTTTTTGTTAACTTCATCGGTTGTCTTTTTTAATATATTTATCGTAGAATCAATTAATGATGTCTGTGTCTTAAACAAATTTGAGATGTCCTTTTGGTTTTCAAAAATATTTTTAATATTTGATTCCATATTCTCTCGATCGTCAGCGTCCATTATTCCAAATAATATGTGGTAAATTGAGCCAACGAATTCGAATGGTGCTCGCCTTTTTCTATTTTCTTGCTTCATGAACAATTCGTTATTTGACTTAAGGTTATTATATTTGTGCTTTAAGGTTTCGGTAATCATTACACACGCTTCTTCATAATAGGTCAATATTTTGCATTGATGTTCAAGTCTGTTAAGATATTCTTTTATTCCATCCATTCGATCGTAATATGAACTTAGCTCGTAATAAACGATTAAATCCCATTTTGAGTTTATTGTATCTATTTTGCCGATCGGGTCTAAATATATTGCAGTATTATTTTTTAGTTCAACTACTGAAGCACCTACTTTAGTTGTATTTGTGTATAATGCTTTAGCTTGCATTGTTAGCATGAGCAATGAGAACAACCATAACATCAATGTGTTCGTTCTTTTCTGTTCTCTTGGGTTGATTGTATTTTTTGCTATTCTTGATGTCAACAGGCTTGTGGCTTGATTTGCACCTTCTGTTTTGATGCTCTTTTTTGTTTCTAGTGGGCATAGCTTGTGAACGGGCCGTTTAAGTATTCCATTTTGTACTTTCAAAGTTACAACTCTGGTTTTTCCATCGCTTCCAGGATGTGTTTCTATAATTTTGCCTAATGGCCACTTTGCTGGATGAGTTTCTTCATTTTTAATAATAACTATTTGACCTTCAGTTAAATTATTCTGTTTGGTTTTCCATTTCATTCGTTGTTGCAACGTTGCAACATATTCGCTTTCCCACCGTTTCCAAAAATCTTTTTTCATTTTTTGTATTAGTTTCCACCTATCTAATGAATCCCTTGTTGTGTCATCAATTGCTTCAGGACAGTCTATTAAAGGGCATCCTATTAAGAAATGCCCAGGTGTTAAAGCATCTATATCGCTTTCACTATCGATCGCACACAGAGGTCGTGAATTTAGCACTGCTTCAATCTGTGATAATAAAGTAATCATTTCCTCAAATGTCAATTTACTTTCGCCTATGACTCTTTTTAAATGATATTTCACTGACTTGACTCCAGCTTCCCAAATTCCTCCGAAGTGAGGAGCTGCCGGCGGCCCAAAATGCCATTGAATTTTGTCTGCTTCTAATATGGGAGCTACCGTAGAGTTTTCCTTTATTGCCTTTTTGAAATCTAAATCTAATTTTCTACAAGCTCCGATAAAATTTGTCCCATTGTCTGAGTATATATGCTGACTTTTACCCCTTCTAGCAAAAAATCTTTTTAAAGCAGCTAGGAACGCTTCAGTTGTTAAATCACTTACTGCCTCTAAGTGAATAGCTTTTGTTGCCATACATACAAATACAGCTATATATCCTTTAAATGTTTTCTGCCCTCTTCCTTTCGAACATTTCATATGTATTGGCCCTGCATAATCTACACCAACGTGTGTGAATGGAATTGATAAGGACACTCGAAATTCTGGAAGATTTCCCATTATTTGTTTAGCTGCTTCCTTTCGGTAGCGTATGCAGCGACTACAAGCTCGAATGGATTTTTTAATGGAATTTTTTAACCCAATTATCCAATAATTCCTTCTAATGATTGCTTCCATTAACTTATTTCCCCCATGTAAGGTTGTTTTATGAACATTTTCAATCATTAATGTTGATAAATGTGATTTATTTAATATTATCGGATGCTTCTGATCAAATTGAAAATTTGTGTTTCCTAACCTACCCCCTACGCGAAGGATTCCTTTGTTATCTAAAATTGGATTTAAGCTTGCAATATTACTTTTATTGCTAATTTCTTTCTTGATTTCTAAGTTTTGTATTTCCTCTCTAAATTGTAATCTTTGCTGATATTTTATAACTTTCTGTTCAGCTTCTTTTAGCTCTGAGTTCACTAAGTATGCAGGATATTTTTGTCCTCTTATTATTTTTATAAATCGCAATACATAAGCTATAACTCTTATTAGTTTAGTAAAATTAGAATATTTTAATATTACCTCTTCTAAGAAATGCGACTCTTCTGATGTTGTGACATATACTGTTTTAACTGCATTCTGTGTTGGCCATTGATTTTCTTCTTCTTGCAACCATTTGGGACCTTTCCACCATAGTTCGTGCTCTACAAGTTTGTTTGCAAATACCCCTCTGGATGCTACATCAGCTGGATTATCTTTTGTTCCAACATGCTGCCATATTGCTGTGGACGCCCATGATTTGATCTCTTCTACTCTCGTTTTGATGAACTTATCTTTACTTTCGGAATTTTTTATCCATGCTAATGTTATAGTTGAGTCGCTCCAAGCAAATATTTTAACTCGTCTATTGATGATTGTTTGTATTTTTTGCAGCAATTTAGCAAGTAGATGAGCCGCGCATAGCTCCAGTTTTGGTAACGTCTTTTTATTTTTGATTGGATTTACCTTGGTTTTACCAGCAATTATTGTTATAACTGATCCAACTTTAGCATAAACAACTGCCGCGTAAGCTTTTTCTGATGCATCGGCGAATCCATGTAGTTGAATTTCGAGATTACTTTTGGTTTCGAACCATCTAGGAATTTTTATTTTTTTAATCGCTGGTACGTGCTGCATAAACTCCTGCCATTCCTTTGTTAAATTTTCGTCAAGTAACTCATCCCAATTTAGTTGCAGTAACCACAGTTTTTGTATAAATAATTTTGCTATAACCGTCGTCGGTGAAAGCCAACCCATTGGATCAAAAATTCTCGCTAATTCAGATAAAGCTTGCCTTTTTGTTACTAGCTTTTTGGTAGAAAAATTCATATTAAATCCAAATACGTCTTTGGTCGGGTCCCACTGTATACCCAATGTTTTTACTGTTTCGTCTTCTGCTATTTTTATAACCTCATTTTCGCCATTTGTTGGAATTGTTGCCATAATCTCATTGTTGTTAGACATCCATTTTCTTAAGTGAAATCCATATTTTTGGAGTTGATTTGAAATTTGTATCTGAATGGCTTTACATTCATTTATGGAATCTGCTCCTGTCATTAAATCGTCCATGTAGAAATCGTTTTTAATGATGTTTGCAAGCAAATAGTTGTAAGGCTCGCAGATGTTGGCAACTTCTTGTAATGTTCTCGTTGCAAGAAAAGGAGCGGATGCTGTTCCATACGTAACTGTTTGTAGTTTGTATTCCTCTATCGGCCCTTTTTTCTCTTCTCTCCACAATATACGTTGATAATCTTGGTCACTTTCTGCTACTTTAATTTGTCGATACATCTTTTCAATATCACCTGTTAACACATATTGCCAAAGTCTCCATTTCATAATGATGTCAAATATATCTTTTTGAAGCCTTGGTCCTATCAAAAGGATGTCATTTAAACTGTTTCCGTTTGAAGATTTTGCTGATGCATCGAAAACCACTCGTAGTTTAGTTGTTCGACTGTCTTCTCGAATTATGGCTTGATGTGGCAAATAGTATTTCCCGCAGTTATTGTCACTTGCTTTCTTCATGTGCCCCATTTTTAAATACTCTCTCATAAATTGCACGTATTGTTCTCGTAACTCATTATTTGAAGCGAGCTTTCTCTCAAGATTTAGAAACCTCGCCACTGCTTGTTTGCGAGAGTCGCCCAATTGCTTTTCTTTTTTAAACGGTAGATTGACGATAAATCTATTATTTTCATCTCTTGTTGTTGTTTTATCGAATATCTCCAGACTTTCATTATCTTCTTCTTTATTTGTTGGTGTTGTGGTGTCTTCTATTTCCCAAAACCTTTCCAACGTTGTAGTCACTACTGTCAGGAATTTACCATCTTTTTTCGGTTGCTGTAAAACTCCAGACAATATCCATCCTAATTTTGTAGCTTGACCTAGTATTCGGTCTTTCTTAAATATTCCTTCTTCTAGGATGTCAGCATATACGTCTCCTCCAATAACAACGTCAATTCGATCTGATTTATTAAAGTTGGGATCAGCTAAGGTATAGTTTTTCCATTGTTCTATATCCCATTTAAACGTTTTATCTGGTTGTGCACTCGCCAATTTTGGTAAAATTAGTGCTTCGACGTTGTAGGCTTCGTTGCTCAGGAATCTCGGCTTGATTTTAATATTGACTTTATATTTGGAGACTCCCACGGTAGTATTTCCTAGCCCTTGTAGCTCAGTTACTTCCCTCTTTTTTGGTAAGCGTAGTATTTGAGCGGCTTCTTCAGATATGGTTGTCTTTTGTGATCCTTGATCGATTAGCGCTCGCAATGTCACGTACTCTCCATTTGCTGCCTTTACTCTTATTTGGGCTGTTGCTAACAGTATTGTAGTATCAGAATCTTTTGTCATCATATTGGATGATTTTTTTATATTACTTTCTTCACTTGCTCCTTTTTCCTTTTGGAATTCATTGTAATGCAGTAAATTATGATGATTTCGTCCACACTTACTGCATTTTTTCTTATTTTTACAATTGCCTTCATATACATGATCGAGACAAATGTTGCATAGTTTTTTATTTACTATGAAGCTTCTACGATTCATCGTAGTTAATGCCTGGAACTTTCTGCATTCACCAATTTGATGTCCAGGAATCTTGCAAAACATACAGGTTTTTTGTGCGGCTGTATAAAATGTGGGTGTTCGTTGTAATTGCTTTTGATTGCTCCATTTCGTTGATTTTTTGTCTCGTACAGCTTCTAGAGCTTGATATTGTTGTTCCAGAAAGCAGAAAACATCATCTAGGCTTTGAATATCCCTAGTTTTTTTAACATTTTGTTCATATAAACGGAGACTTTCTTTGTCTAATTTTCGAACAACAATTCGAGCTATAATTGCTTGCTCGTCGCTCATATTTAATTTAAGTGCTTTTAGGGCATAAATGCATTCTTTGGTGGTATCCAAAAGCTGCTTCATGCTTGCTGCACTTTCTCCATTTGCTGTCGGTTGATCAAGTAGTCTGTCAACTTGTGTTATGAATTGTAGTCTTTTATTTTCATAACGTTCTTGCAGAATTTTCCAAGCGGCTTCGTAGTTGAACTCGGTCACCGGTAAATGCTGAATTAACCTTCCAGCTTCTCCTCCCAATGATGATTTTAGTCGGAACATCTTTTCAACTTCCGTAAAGTGTTTCGAATTATGCACTAATCCTTGAAAAAGATCGTGAAATGAAGACCACTGATTCATCTCGCCATAAAATATCGGAATTTTAATCTCCTGTAGTTTCATCGTAGATGACATGGTTTGTGTTGGTGTATACTTTTTTAATTTATCTGTCACTTTCTCAATATTAATGACATATTTTTCCTGGAAGTCCTCCATTTGTTCTTCTATTGAGTCTGTTATTGTTGTATTTAAATTTGCACTGAGAATTTCAGAAAAGGCTTCTTCTAAATTTTCAAACTGTATTTGAAGCTTAGTTTTTAACTCACTGATTTTTTCGACCGAATCTAGTTTATTTTGCCTAATTTCTTCTAAGGTCGTTTTAAATTTTTCTCCTCGACGTTGAAATCTCCTTTCAGCGTTGGAATGCGTACTTATTTCTTTCATCGATTCTGGTTTTTGATGTTTGTCACTTATTGCTGGCAAATTTTTTGCTGCTGTGTCGAAATTTATGTCCAATGACTCAATATCCATAGATTCCAGTTGTTTATCGCTTTCGACAGCATTTTCTATTTTATTTAAAAGCTGAACCGATTTTTCTATTGCTTGAATTATATGCTCGTAATAATTTTTGGCAATATATTCTTCGGTTTCTTTGCTTTGGTTAGCCATAATTTTTTGATGATTAGCTTTAAATTCTGTATCTAGCTTTTTAATGTGGTGGATATATTCTGGGCATGCAGCTCTCCTTATTTTTCCGCTAAGGATTTTTTGCTCTTCTATCACTGCAAGGTCGCCCAACTCCTTTTGCCTTTTTAATAAGGTCTTCATGATGATTTTGTTTTTGTTATTGCTATTCTCCAAAGGATTTGTTGGAGGTAATTGATTTGGTCGCCTGGTTGACCTTGCTGTGCCTCGACTCACAGCGGATGATATTCCTTTGGATTGCAAAAAAAATTTTTTTTTTTTTTTTTGTTTAGTGCGTATAGTTAATTTTTTTTTTTTTTTTATAATACGGCTTTTTTTGTTTTT
This sequence comes from Urophora cardui, assembly GCA_960531455.1. Taxonomy (NCBI): domain Eukaryota; kingdom Metazoa; phylum Arthropoda; class Insecta; order Diptera; family Tephritidae; genus Urophora; species Urophora cardui. The sequence continues at coordinate 1,400,577 of OY482672.1, forward strand.
TGTGCTATTGCGGACAGTCTTTGCTGTTCCGGCTTATATAACTCGCCTGAGCTCTTTTTAGGCTCGAATGACCAAATGTACAGATTACTGTACAGGGAGAATTTTATTTCTATTCTAAATCTTTATTTTTAAAATATCTCCTTATATACATTTTCTAATACTAATTGCTTAACTAGTTATACATGTGTGAGTATGTGTCTATTTCTTATCTTAATTGTACACATTGAATATCAAGGCATTTTATGTACACTATAGACTTGAGTGCATTTAATGCACGCACTGAAACAATTGGTGATAAGCTATTGCTGTTTGTATGCTTTGGTATTTTTATGTTTCTCTGTATCAACTGTAATGTATTTATGTATGTATTATGTATTTTTTTTAGATAAGCAATTTTGACACATTCACATTACAATTCTTTTGCTTATCATTGCAGTTATTAGTGGACTGTATATATTTTTTTGTTTATTTTATAGATTTACTTATGTTTATGCATACTTAACTGTATGTATGAATGTATTAAATATTTCTAAATTCTTATCTCTATGGTGGCAGAGTTTCATGTTCATATTTTTATGAACATCGGGGTTATACATGCGTACAAAATTTCAGATTAATCGGTTGACAGGAAGAGGGTGAAATTTGAATTACTAAATTTGACCCAAGAATAAATAATAAATAAATAAAAAAACAAACGGGGTGAGCTAAATAAAACCGTTTAATAATAAAAGTGACCAAATTGTTAAAACTTAAATATAGAAAAATAAAAGGTGTCTTATTTCTAAAGGAAAGAAACAATAGTAAAATAAAGAAAATTAATAGAAGATAAGGCATAAGTAAAGGATACCGTCCGGTGAGCTACAAAAAAAAACAAAAAGTGGGCGTGGTCCGCCTTTTTGTCCCGAGTTCAGTGATATACTTCTTTTTTGGCGCAAACGATTTTTTAGGGAGTTAGAGGGGGATGAAGTTAAAAAAAACTTTTTTTTAAAAAGCCTTTATCTTCCAAAATATTCACTCAATTTTTTAAATTAAGCTATCGTTGGAAAGCTTATTTAAAGGCCTTTCATATGACGTATCAAAATTTTCGTAAATTCCTTACAAATTTTGTTAAAAAACAAAAAACTCAAATTTTGGTATTTTTTTTAGGGAAAAACTGTGATTTTTTTTTTGTCTTATTAAGTATATTAAAAATTATATTCATTTAAAAGAGCATAAAAATATCTTTCATTTCATATACTATTCTCTATAGCAAGACTTCTATATAATTAGCTATCGTGAAATGAAAAGATGTTTTTAGTAGTTTTAGGTATACAGAGAACCATGAAAAAAGTTGTACAGTAGGCTTTTCTGACACACGAAGGGTGTACTACGCAGAAGGACATCACCGTGGCGGTAGCCACGGTTAGGGCACACGTCCGGACGGATGGCGTAGCCCAGGGTTATTTTTTATAAGCGCGGCCAAAGGCCGCCAACGCAGAAAAGTGTTCTGCGCAAAAGCACTGTGGACCGGGCCATAGATATTACTCCGGAAAGAGAATTCTGGCGGCTGAGGGTTATTTTTTTATAAGCGCGGCCGAAGGCCCCAACGCAAAATCTGTTCTCCGCAAAAGTTTTTTCTTTATCTATCGTATTTATATGGAGAGTTACTAAACTTTAACCATAAATTCCTCGAAAACGAGGTACGTCCGGCGCCTAAATTTTACGGATTCAGAACACCCTTCCCCTCCCCTACCCCCCCGGTAGAAGTCGTTTTTTTGGGGGCGTGTGACATTATTGGAAAGTTTCCCCATAGATGCTATTGCGGAAGTAGAATTCTGCCGGCTGAGGGTTATTTTTTTAAAGCGCGGCCGAAGGCCGCCAACGCTATTCGGGGTTCTGTATAAAAGTACTGTTGTCCGCGCTATAGATGCTTTCTTGATATTATACATAAATAACAAGAATTGTTTTGCACGTTTTTAACAAAATTTTCGTAACAAGTTATATATCAAATGAAAGGTAATTTAACGTTCTTTTTAATGTAAATAACTTTGTATAGTGTTAATAAGGTCATTTCAACAAAAAAAAAAGAAAAAACAAAAAAAAATTACCAAAATTAAAGTTTTTTGCTTTTTTACAAAATTTGTGTGGAATTTGGGGAAATATTTATGTATTATATGAAAGGCATTTAAATAAGCTTTCCAACGATGCCTTAATTTTAAAAATTGAGTGAATATTATGGAAGATATTGGCTTTTTAAAAAAAGGGTTTTTTAAACTTCATCCCCCTCTAGCTCCCTCAAAAATCGTTTGCGCCAAAAAAGAAATATATCACTGAAATCAGGCCAAAAAGGCGGACCACGCCCACTTTTGTTTTTTTTTTAGCTCACCGGACGGTATTCTTTACTTGTTCCGAAGATAAATAATAATTATTCGCGGCAAGATCCCGAATATGGTTAAAATAGTGGGCCCGGATGGTGATGGACGATCCCGGTAAGGTAAAGGTAGATAGGTATAGGGATAGGGATAGGGATAGGGATAGGGATAGGGATAGGGATAGGGATAGGGATAGGGATAGGGATAGGGATAGGGATAGGGATAGGGATAGGGATAGAGATTGAGATTGAAATAGAGTAGGGATTGAGATAGAGATAGGGATCGGGGGAAGTAGGTTTGTCGCGGCGAATACAACTATAACTTTTATTCAGAGAATAGACAATTTTTTATTATTCGCAGTCATTAAGATGGACTCTAAGATAATGGTTAGCAATACGGTAACCAAAGACTTTTCTTTAGGCTTCATAGGAATAAATTTTAGCAGGACAACGTCTGCCGGGTCAGCTAGTATAGCATAAACACGATGAAAGCGGGTTGTTCAACAAGGCTTAAACTTTTGTAAAGGCTTATACGGAGCTCCCAAGAAAACCAAAAACTCAATATAAATAAATGTTCAAGAAAAATTTCTTTTGCCATATTTTATTTTGCACTACGCAGCTGTCAAGAAATTTTATACATTTTCTACTACTAGTTTTTAAAGATTTTTTAGAAAAATTGCTCAACTGAACTCTGGTTCTGTCAAGAAATAATGAATTTCCTTTTATTTCTTTAAGGAAATTTTACAGAAGAGGTAAATAAATTCAAATGTGACATTTCGTTTGAAAATATAATTACTTTCCTACTACTATTTCAACGCTCGTGTTTCTTACATTTTTCACTTACATTTAAAAATTTTTCATAGCAGAAATATATTTGGAGCGTTTGCCGAGTGGTTAACACTATGTATTTAGAAACTCTGTCCCTACCACGAATCAAATCCAGAAAATTTTTCAACATCCAGAAAAATATATAAATATATATATATAAAATATAAATTTTCCACAAAACGTGGACCCGGATGACCCTCGAATATTTCTGATCGATATTGGTATCAAATGGAAGGTCTTGATGAGGACTTCGACATATAACTCTTTTATTTGTGATGCCTAGGCCGGGTCTCCAGATATGGGTCAACATGTGGACCCGGATGACCCTAGAATATTTCTAAGCGATATTGGTACCAAATGAAAGGTCTTGAAGAGGACTTCGACATGTAACTCTTTTATTTGTGATGCCTAGGCCGGGTCTCCAGATATGGGTCAACATGTGAACCCGGATGACCATCGAATATTTCTGATCGATATTTGTATCAAATGAAAGGTCTTGATGAGGAGTTCGACATAGAACCAGGGTTTGAAATTGCTTAGCTACTTTTGCTGCATTTGCTTTTGCTTTGCTTTTGCTAACGAAAAGTAAATTAGCAAACTCGGCCAGCCGAGTAAAAAACGAGAACACGATTCATTCGCTTCAGTTTTCAGCTGAGCTGTGTTTGCTTGTATAGTTAAGCAAAGCAACGCGATTTGGGGGATTTCATTTTACTTCCAGCAATTAGTTGTTTGTTTGCATTTTTTTGCTTTTGCTTAGTTTGCTAAAACGATTTGTTTACGCATATTTCGATTTTTTTATGTATGTATGTATGTATGTATATAATATTCAGAAAATATGTAAGTATGTATGTATGAAAGAAATATATAAATAAATACATATACATAATTACTTATATGTGTATGTATGTATGTACACATAATATGCATGTCCATTTGTAAGCATATTTTCATGTTGAATTCTGCTTAATAGGGCCCTTACACGATCAAATCATTTGATCAAATCGCGTGTCTGTGTAATTTGATCAAATCGTTGTCAAATAGCTCATCAAATAGCCCATCAATTTTCATTCTAGCTTTCTATTATTTACAATAGATATTTTATCACGTATTAATGCTGACATTTCTTTTAATTTGTTTATAGAATTAAATTTTGGAGCACAAAATGAGTGACACTGACGATTGCATTGCATATATTGCGTTAGCATATAATGCAACACACGTTTATTTACATTTGAAATTTGATCAAATGGTTGCAACGCACGTCAAATAGCCATCCAATTTGATGGAAAACAAAAATTTTTGATTTCGGTCAAATCGGCATCAAACACGTACGTGTGAAAAACACATAGACAATTTTACTACCACATATACACGATTTGATCAAATATTTGATCGTGGAAGGGCCCTATAAAAACTAGTTTCAGCAAAATAAGCAACTGTAAGCAAAAATTTACCACTCAACTAAATGCTGGAAGTAAAAGCAACCCTCTCAAATTGAGTTGCTTGGCTTAACTACACAAGCAAACCCGACTCAGCTGAAAACTGAAGCGAATGATTCGTGTTTTCGTTTTTGGCTCGGCTGAATTCAGCAATAAGCAAAAAACATTGGCTATTGCTATTTTGCAGCAAGCAAATTCAAACCCTGCATAGAACTATTTTATTTTGGATGGGTAAGGGAAAGGAAAAGGAAAAGGAAAGGAAAAGGAAAAGGAAACGGAGATGAAAGAGGGAAAGAGAGTTGAAGTCTAAGAGAGGTCGGGTCTCCAGATGTGGATCAAAACATGGACCCGAATAACCCGGGAATATTTAAGATATATTGGCAGGCCCGACGAGAGGGGGGGGCTAAGGGGGTCAATTGCCCCGGGCCCGGGCTTTAGAGGGCCCGGGAATCTCAAAATGATATCCAAGTTTTTGCTTACAGAAAATAAACGAACAACACCTTTAATCACCTTTCGTAGATAGCAATCATTTTAAATTTCAACAAATTTTATAAATCTCTTAAAGTGTCTGCACCCCACTTAAGGAATTGTTGGTTTTTGGCGTCGACTTTGCAGCATAAATTTGAATTCGTTTTCTGTTGCAACAGAAAAATTCGGTATGATGCAAATTCTTATACAGCGATATGGGTATATCCTGGGCGTTTCGGACGGTATGTTCGCACGATTTTTTGAACTTTTGAGGCAGAAATATCGCGAAATATTGTATCGTTTTATGATAAAAGGAAAGATTTAGGCCACAGCTAATGATTAAAGTATGTTAGCGACAGAAATTTAGTTTAATGCCTCTGTTTTAGCCACTTAAACTGCGTTCCGGACGCTACAAAAACACGTCCATTTTTTTTTTTTTGAGTGGCTAAAACAGAAGCCTGGCATAGCAGGCGAGCACTCTACCCACTGCACCACAGCGGCCATGTATAGATAAATTAAAGTTCGTAACTATATATTCATTGAATTTTGATTTTGAGAATTTGTTCATTTAGTATGGGGGCCCTTAGTTATTTTGACCCCGGGCCCGGATTTTCTCTCGGCGGCCCTGTATATTGGTATCAATTTCTATCGAAACCCGCTGAACGCAGAAGGGGAGACCTCCACTGCGTTCGGAAGATCAGGTGGACAGTGATGCTGACTCCCTAAGTATTCCCAAATGCCGACATGCTGCACGAAACAGAAATAGCTCGCGTGTAAGTCCAAATTGATAATTATCAAAACAATTATTTCAAAAAAACATAGTTTCAAATTTATACGAAAAAATTGACTTTTCAATAATTTCGTTTTCTATGAAGAAAAAAATTTTACATATGTTTGTATGTATGTACATACGTACATGAATAAAACAAATACAATTTTTGTTAATTTTTTTGATATCAACGAAACAAAATTATTTTGATTAAAGGTTTATTGATAATTTTTGAAACGAAAAAATTTTGTTTCTGATAATTAGCAAAACAAAATAATTTTTGGATATTTTTTATTGATATTTTTTGAAACAAAATTATTTTGTTCAGTTCGTTGAGCAGCCTTGATGGGGAGAGAGACAGTTAGACAGGGAATTAGAGAAAAATAAGAGGGGGAATGAAAGGGAGAAAGACAGAAAAGGAGTGGTAAGAGAGAGCGGTAGAGAAAGGGAAGCGGAAATGTGACGGGAAAGCAAAAAGAAAACAGAAGCGGAAATGAAAGGAAAGATAAATGGAAAGGGAATAATAGAGGGAAAGGTAGCGGGAGACTAATACGAAAAAAAGGTATAAAGACATTTTTTCCTTCACTTTTTTTAAAACTTATCTGAATTTTGCTGAGGTAGGCAGCCCGAGGAAAATTCGGTATCTAGATACTTCCAACTTATTTTAAAGTGCGCCGGTTTTCGCTTCTAATGCATATAATAGGAAGTGGGCCAAAGCAAAGCTTGTCCGGGTACAGCTAGTTAAATATAACTTTGATACAATTTTCTGGTAAATTAAATCCAACGACTACTGATGGTTGGAGCGTAGTAGAGATGAGCGAAACTGCGATTTTTCGATATCTGTGATTTCGGTGATTGCTATTTTTAAATCACTGTGATTTTAAACTGCTATTGCGATTGCATGGACTGGTATAAAATCATCAGTTACCGGTAGAGATTAATTTTGCGTTTTCTGAGCGATATAACCTGTCTTTATTTTATGTTAACAAAATGATAGCAATAACAACGTATTCCGCAGTAATATCGTTGTTTGTAAATATTTTTCAAAGACAAATTGTAAATTCAATAATTTTTTTTTCTTATATTTCTATATACAGTCGAGTCTGGATATAGTGAACTAATTTTTGCACGGCCTGTTCATAGTATCCAGGCTGTTCACTATATTAAGGTTGACATTTTTTTTTTAAATAACGTAAAAATTCATGTCTGTAAATGTAAGATTAACATATCATTGGAATTAATTAATACTTTGGAAAATACAAATGTTTATATGAATTTTTATTTAAAGAATTCGCGAATAGATGTTTGCTTTTTGCGTTCGGTAAGTGATTTTTGGACCACTTTCTCGCGCAGGCTTGTCAATGCTAGTATGCCAGCAAGTCAGTAGTGTTGGCTTCAGGTCATGCGATTACGAGAATTTTTTTATTCCCGAAATTGTGGATTTGGCTACACCATACGTATTTGCCAAGGGTGAAACAATAGTGCCTCTTTCGATTTCCCCAACAATTTCAGCTTTTTGCTTTAACGAAAGGAATTTTCTCGCAGGCATAATAAAACTTAATTTATTAACGCACAAAAACTTTTAGAAACAGATAAAACAGCACACATTCACTCAGAAGCGGTCTGCATCCGACAGGAAACAAATAAACACTGGCATCAAATTGAATCAGATTTTTCAGGAATAAACATAAAATGAGCATTTTCGAGGAATACCCGATTTTACATACATATTTCTGGTTAATTTTTGTTTTTTGTTTGTCACTTTTGCTTACTTTTTGCGTTTAAAATTTTGTTCACTATTTAGAGGCTTTCGATAGTTCACTATTTAGAGTACTCTATGTAAATATTTCGGTGTTCACTATATCGAGGTATTCACTATAGCGGGGGTTCACTATATCCAGACTCGACTGTATGTACGTATGTGGTCTGCTCAAAAGTGTAAACAAAAAGAAATTTATAATGCTTTTGCGATTGCGATTCACATAGGTGAACTGCTTACTTGCTACATCGATAGCAGTTGCCTATAAGTAGTGAACTGCTATTTTGAAAAAGTGATCGCAATTGCGATTTGTGATTTTTTATTCACAGTGAAAAAATCACCGTTTGCGATATATCGCTCATCACTAGAGCGTAGGTTCAAAGCCTCTTGTGCTCCCGAAAAGATGTCTGATGGTGAAGAAAGTGGGTTTTTTTCGAAATAGCTATCACATATACCATCGCTGTATGAGATATTTTTCTCATGATATCAAATATCACGGGTTGAGGTGTGTGAAATTTGCCGAAGCTTCAAATTTGACAACACGTGTATTTTGTTGTTATGCTCGGCAAATATATCACACTAACGCCATCTCGGCAAATTTGCCAGGCCAAAATCACACAAAGAGAACAACCATATTGTTTCCCATAAGGTTGGTTGATCAGCTGTTTTATAACGATACTGTTACTGCCATGGAGGAACAATAAAGGAGAATGCATAACGACATACCTTCATACCATGGAGGAACAATAAAGGAGAATGCATAACGACATACCTTCATACATAGTGGGCCGAGAAGTGTCATGCAAAGAGGAATGTAGAAGAATTTGACAGATGTAGGGGCCACACAAATGCTAGGGTGCGTGTGTGTGTGGAATATGTCAACAAAAAAATGCTTGTGTTCGTGTGTGTTTATGAAGATTGAAGAAGAAGTCAGCTGATCTTATGCATTCTCCTTTATTGTTCCTCCATGCTTCATACATAGTGGGGCCAGAAGTGTCATGCAAAGAGGAATGTAGAAGAATTTGAGAGATGTGGCCCCTATGGAAATGCTAGGGTGCGTGTGTGTGTGGAATATGTCAAAAAAAAAAAATGCCTGTGTTCGTGTGTGTTTATGAAGATTGACTGCTTGCCCAGAATGTTGTACTACAGCTACGGACTACATAGCTTACTACATCAGCTGATGACTGATTTTGTGGCAACGCTCGAAAATGTGAACACAATGGTGTAGCTCAGTGTATCTCATATATGTCATCTTTTTTATATTTTTGTACAGGGGATTCCTTAAATTCCATAAAAACTCTTTATTTTTTACAAGTTCAATTCATTTTTCCGTTTCTTCGTCCTTCATTTCGAATTTCCGTCATTAAAAAATTGAGCTGTCACACTGTAGCGCGCTACAAAGTTAAAGTTAACTCTACTTCTACTACAGCCACAACTACACGCTACAGACACAGCTACACATTGTGGGCATTGCAATGCAATTGTACTGTTTTAACTTTTGACAGCCCTTACTACGTCCTACAGCCACACCATTCTGGGCAAGCAGTGTAGAAGAAGTGAGCTGACCTTATGCATTCTCCTTTATTGTTCCTCCATGGTTACTGCATAACTAATTTGAGCTTTAAGCACTCAATCAACATAGCGCGACACATGCATTGGTACATATGTATGTATGTCGCCGTTTAAACTGCATACTCGCCTAAGTGAGACTTTCATAACCGCCTAACTGACATTTGTAACAAAAATTAAAATTGAATCCCTGGTTCTACGACTTCGGAGCTGAAAACGATTGCCAAAAATCTCTAAATCAGCGTTGCCGTTTTGTGGGTAATTCCCCAAATTTGGGGAATTTTTTAATATTTGGGTAATTTTTGGGGAGTGCTGTGATTTGGGGAATTTTGGGGAATTCGCCTTTTGATAGTTTTATATGAGTTTCTATTACATTCGCATTGTGTGAAAGTGTGCATGAGTTTTTGCAGCATTTATTTAATCTTGAATTACCGGCTGGTCGAACATGTACAAGCAAATTTCATAATCCCATTAAAGTAAGTTAGCTAGGAAAAAATAAGCAATTTTATACCTTTCATGAACATGAAATGGTATTATAACATTAAGCCAAACAGGTTTGTCGAAAGTTCCAGAAGGAGAAAAATTAGACCCACCAAAATATATACCGATATTATCAGAATCATGAGCTGGTTCCTCAGTTGTTAAGATACGCTGATCATTTGTCGGAATCGGCCAAATTGGACCATTATAACATATAGCTCCCCTACAAACAACCATACATTTTGGGGTAAAACTTCTCCACTTAAATTGCTAAGATCAATACAATATTTTTTTTATAAATATTTGCATAAACAACCCACCCTATAAATTAAAGAAAATCGGACTATTTAATGTTTCATTTCTCTCTTACTAGTTTTATGTTTCTTTATAACTTTTTTAACCACACATATACATACATATATGCACATGAATTTAAAAATACAAACCGTTATAAAGTAAAATAAATTTGAAAATACTTGTTTATTGGAAATCTCTTGATAACACTACCCGACAAAAAAATATCCTCGACATTTGATTTCTATGTATTCCTGCTGATTCCAAATATATAATCAAATGGATCAAAAGTAGAACAGTTTTCGAGATATTTTGAAATTTCAGTTTTCGAGCTAAGAAGAAAATATCTCCGCCATTACCGTCTTGAGTTTTATGTTATTTCATTTTGAGAGGATGAAATACCCTTTCCAATTCCACATAAAATCGACGTTAAAGTGACGGAATTATGGCGGACAAAAAACTTGTTTTTATGCAAAAAATAAGTAAAATACAAGATGTATAAAATGTCGAGGATATGAAAATTTTTTAAATTTTGTCGGGTAGTGTTTTTCGAAAATTTTTATGGGGAATTTTGGGCAATTATGGGTAATTTGAATATTTTTTTGGGTAATCTCAAGAATTTAAAACGACAACGCTGCTCTAAATTTATATCAGAGGCGCCTAACAATATGCAATATCTGGTAAAAATGTCTGACATACAAAATTCGCTCATCAATGCCAGAGCAGAGAACGTATTAGTGGCCAAATTAAAATAGAGATGATAATTACGCCGAACCTATCAACGTTTTGATTAATGAATCGACATTTTTTCAATGCATTAAAACACGGAAAAGACAAAATGGAATGTCATCATCTAATTAAATTTTTTGTAATAAAATGAGGTGGAAAAATTTACTGTGTCAAGAAAAATTGTCCTATTTTGCTTGTGAAACTTTCACAAATGGAAGAGTAAACACATTCTCAATTCAAGAGTAAAGTTTTTATGTTTGATGATTTGTTATTGGAATAGGTACTTATTTTTGTTGATGGTCATATTAATTAAAATGCAAAAAACGAATTAATTGCAAATTTTGATTGAAATTACATACGTAACCTATATTCGTGCACATAGCGAACTGTCAAAATAACCAAAGAGTAAAAATCGACAAATACAGATATTGATGTTATCGTTGCTACTCGAATTACATAATAATTGTACCTTCCCTAAAAATAAGTTTGCAATAAATGACTATAAAGGGCGCTCACTATCCGTTGCATTTTCATGCAATTGCATAATTTTGCTAACCTATTTGCACCTAATTATGAATACCCCTATTGTAAATAATTAACCCTAATTAGATAATGCACGTCGATATGACGTATTCATTTTTATTTTTACTCTCTCAGACTTTCATTTATTTCCGAAGCAACTTCATACGCTCAGTTTTCTCAGTCGGTAGTTGTAGCTCATTGCTGGTGCTCGATTATTTGCCATAAGTTTTTTTTTTATCTGAGTTATGATCACAACGTACGTCAAAACGACGTAGCTTTATCTTTAGTGTGACATTTTGGTTTTTCCATTGCATGAATTTTTTAGCACTTTTGTGTTTCAATTTATTAGATTAGTACGTTGTTTTTGTTTTTTTTTTAGTTTTAATTTGTTAACAAATCTATGGATATAAACAAGACTTAAAATATCTTCTTTGCAAAGAACTTTGCGCAACACCATACAAGTTGCCCTACAAAATTCAGATGGAGTTAGTGATACCCAAGAAGACGACAAAAAATAACACCAGCAATGATCTCGGAGGCAGTAGAAATCAGGCTATTCCCAGAAAATAAAATACTGTTGGTTCCGTGCTTCTAAAATAAAACGCATGTCCAAAAAATTATTTTTCACGTGTAACACACCTCTGTGTGGACAACACCAAAGCCAAGTTTGTAACACATGCATATAATCTTGCTTGATTTTAGTTTTTTTTTGTTTTAAAATATTATCTAAAGGGTTGTTTTGTTAAGTAAACTAAAAACTTCTGTGAATTTAGAATTAAGAATGAAATTTGCACCTTTTTGTGAAGGCTGTCTAATTTTTGTAGCTTTTTGTCAAAACAAATGAATTTCTTTATTAATCTCATATTATCTTGAATTTTATGTTTAAATGTTTCACATAAGACTGGAAATAAATGAAATAAATTATCTCAGTCAAAAAACAAATGTTTTATATTTTTCACCTCATTAAAAACCATTAAATGGGGATACGTCATTATGACGTATCTTTATCTTTGCAGGGGTATAAAATAGCGTTATCTATCCAGGGTTAAAAGTTAGGCGCATTGGGTATGAATTGGCGAAATTTAGCGATAGCGATTTCTGGAATCCAGGTGCTGGGCGCCAAGAGTTAAAATTTGTCAAATCTCAATTTTAGCATAGGCAGTTATGAAAGTTTTACTTAGGCGGTTATGAAGTATAAACGACGATGTGCATCTGTAGGTAGGTACTAAGTTTGCTCCAATTTTTTGCATTTCTTGTTTTCGTATGTATGTACATATGTTTGAGTATAAATTTAGCGTCATTGCTCTTTATTATATATGTATGTAGGGTAGATGTTCCAGTGAACGGACAATTAACTTTTTTTTCAACTTTGTGCTCAAGTATAAAATAATCAGTTAACTTTATTAAGACATTTGTATTTTATTTGGGACCACTAATTAATTCTTAATCGAATAAGCATATAAAAATGTTCTTGTAATTATTACTTTTTCCAGAATAAATATATTTTTTGAGAAAAGTAATTTTTCACCAGTGACCGGACACTTTTTCCAGTGACCGGACAGCAAGGATCCAGTGAACGGACATATGTTTTTTCGAATAAAATATAATTAAAACTATGCTTAAAAGCAATTTATACTTGAAATTAATGAAGGAGAATTCTTTAGAAATAAGAAATTATCTTGGTTTATTTATTTTATATTATTTAACAGTTTATAAAAGGATATAATATATTGGTCATATGTAAAGGACTTAAAGCGATTTAAGGAGACATGTACTTTATATATGTATGTGTTACCTACTGTTAATAATTTCTAAAAATCTTTAGTTTATATAAAACTTTAAATTATCTACTATATGAAAATTTGGTTTCTTAAATATAAATATTTCAAATGTTGAACAATTAAGTGAAAACTATTATGGTGGGATATATAGGTATGTAGCTATTTCGAAAGGGGCTTAATATTTTCCATCAGTATGTACCACTTTCGGAGTCTAAGCTGAGATAAGATTTTGGGACCTCATAAATCCCACTCCTATGACCGATTGCTTTATGCTTTCTGCTATAAGATTGCTATATTAGCTGACAGTTCATCTCCAGTTTGCCTTTCCATATATATGTATGTGGGCATTTTGCTAATGATGCTTATAATACAGCAATATTTTAATCGATAAATACAATTGCAGCTTTTTCTTTCGTTAAAAACTTGAATATGAGAGTCCAACTTTTAAAAAATTTAAAAAAAATATTGTGAAATTATATTTTTTTCCGTATATGATATTCTTTAGGCAGTATTTCACACATCTGAACCTGAAATTTTAATATATTTTTAAAATTTTTCTTTCCGGAGCTTACTTTTTGTAATAGTACATTCAAAATGCGTTCCAAACAGGTTAAATTTCAAATATAACGGACTGTCCGGTCACTAGATCAAGACATATTTTTCTATAACTCCAGTCAGCGGACACCTGTCCGGACATTGGAACAAGGGCTAAATTGGTGTTCCGGTAACCGGACAGCTAATTTTATAGAAAATTGTAATTTTTTCAACAAAGTTTCTGTTTAAATGTCATTATACATCATCTGCCAATAGTACTATGCACTATATGACATGTTTTCATGCCCAGATACCGATATTCATCAACTTTAAAAATCTGTATACCACTAGCAAAAAAATTACTTTTTGATACATTTCTCGACAACCACCTACTAAATGCTATATAACAAAGCTTGTGTCACATCTATAGAAAAATTAAATTTATAATATAGTCAATATTGAATGCCTGCTTTGATTTAAATTTAATTTAATGTAAAATTTTTAACGGTTTCCTATTTATAAGTGAAAAACCATGCTAGTGTCCGGTCACTGGGTACTGTCCGTTCACTGGAACATCTACCCTACATACATATTCTTATTTAAATTTTTTATACATATTTGTGTTGTGCTTCCCTGCAAAAATCATTGGATTATATGCTCCATTTGTGGTAGGTTGGAGTACTTTCAAAGTGACCACTAACATAGCCCCAACGACCGATTCATGTATCTGCATCGGTTCGTAGTTAGCCGAACGTACCAAAAACCAAATGTTTATCGCGACGACCAAGGCAGATCTAGGAAGGTAGGCCCGGTGGCGAATTCAAAAATTTCCCATGTATTTTGTTAGTGTAATCGGTAGAGTGTAATGTCAAAATGAATGAATTCGCTTGGGGCTCGTCCATTCCTATTGGCCATGATGTGAATTCGCTTGGATTTTGACATTACACTCTACCTTTGCATATAAAAAAAGTAGTTTCTGAATTCGCCACCGGGCCTACCTTCCTAGATCTGCCTTGGCGACGACGACGATATGTGTATACATACATAACTACATACATACATATGTTTGTATGTATACACGTCATTCGTCGTCGTCGCGATAAACATTTGTTTTTGTTGTTATGTTCGGCTAACTGTTAGGTACTCCATCAATTAATCCAATGTAGGTACCTACTCCATGGATTAATTTGTTTGTTATGTGGGACTGGAGTATATACTCCATTGCAATGTTAAATGGACCATATTTTTTGTATGAAATGTGGCAAGTTATGGAGTAATCGGTTGGGCCATAGCGAGCACACCATGGATTAGCGTAGAGTACTCGGAATTTTTGCAGGGTTGTAGCTTAACAGATGTAAACAACGAATATTTTGTGACTTCCCGTCGGCTTGTACGGACGGGCGTTTTCTTTAGCAGGCATGGCGGAATAATATCATGGTGGATGCAAATGAAATTATGCTTCTTACTTATTAATCAGCTGATGGACAAATGTGCCAAATTTTCTGCCATTATTGTTTTGCTTTATGTCTTCTATACATATTTCCGAGAAAAGTAGTGAAGTCGCGTGTGCAACTAGTTTTTCTGCTGCTATTATTATATTATTATACACTTTGTGTGATTTCTGTGCTGTGAATTATATAATTATTTTTCATTATTTCAAGCGGTGAGCGCTTGTCAGCCATTTTGAAGAAACTTTTCGAGCCGATTCATAAATTGCACGAATTTCAATAAGTAAACAAAACAAAGAAAAACACGTGTTTTTGCATTTGACAGATCGGTACATAACAGTAAATTTTGTTGTTGCCCATTTACCACCACCATTATTAATATTACCCTGCAAGCGCCGTGATAATCATTTGACCAATCAATTGATGATCACATGTGATCCATCACTCTCCATCAAGAATTCCTATCACATTATTAAGGGCAATATGAAAAATGTGATGGAGTGAAGTGTATACGTGTGAGTTTGCATCTCGCTCCCACTTATGCGTAATCATATGATTTTCTATATATAGCTGAACTCTTTCCTCTCTCACTTTATACCCATCAATGTTGATGTAAATACCAGTCACATATGATCCATCACACTTGATATACGAATCTATCACAGCTGAGCCATCAAATTTGATGCCTGAACCTTTCACAAATGAGCCACAAACAAATCTATCATAGTCTATATTTATTATATTCATTACACAGATATTATTAACATATGTATATGAAATAAAATTAGATTTTTAACACCAAAAATATACTTTTTACTGCTCGCGGTGATGGCTAAGCTCGACAGTCTTGCATACGCCTCTCTCGAATTCTATGGAGTCGACTTCTTGGAAGACATCTGAAATTGAAGTGAAAAAAAAAATATATATGTAAATGTACTACATAATAAAGCTGGTTTGACTTAAATATGTATGTACTTATCTTTATACTTTAAAAAACGATTATTAATTATTATTTTTTCTTATCTTTATTCACTATTAAACTATATTTTTAGCACACGAAAGAACGCGATCAACTAGCTTCCACGAATTTAATTTTTTTTTTTTTAAACGAATCAACCCTGTCCTCTCACATATGATAAAAAAGTGTGTCAATGTATTAGTGTGAAACTTTTGCATGTGTTAGTTTCCATCACACGGGTTTTGCTGGGTTAGTGAAGAACTAAGAGCCTATACACACTTGCGACTCAATCGATTTAGTCGAATGTTGATTTGCATGGGAATGTATGGAAGCATTCACACTACATTCAATTAGTTGTACAACTGAAACAGTTGGATTTGCAGCCCAATTTCATTCCAACTGAAACAGTTGTACAACTGCTTGATCAGCAAGGCGCCCTTCTACGTATTCACACTTGAGACAATTTAGTCGAACGACTACAACAACAACAGTGATATTCGTAGTGGAAAGAGTTGCCATGCTGACAGCACTACTTTTATTTCACTTTTGGTAAATTGTAGAGATTGAATATTTCAATTAATATTTTCAAAATGTTTAAAAACAAAAGGTTCGTTTCTTATTAACTACACCATTTCCAGATGGATTTTAGAAAGCGTTAACTGGATTTTAGAAAGGGGAAATTGGATTTTAGAAAGCGTTAACTGGATTTTAGAAAGGGGAAATTGGATTTTAGAAATGTCAATTGGATTTTAGAAAGGGAAATTGGATTTTAGAAATGTCAATTGGATTTTAGAAAGCGTTAAAAGGATTTTAGAAAACAAAATTGGATTTTTGAAAGCGTGAATTGGATTTCAGAATGTGCGTTTAAAATAAATTTTACACAGAATTTTTCGAATAGAAATTCTTTATTGCGTATGAAAGTATAAATTAATAATTATTATTTCTAAAGTCCAATTTCCCTTTTCTAAAATCAAATCGACATTTCTAAAATCCAATTTTCCCTTTCTAAAATCCATTTGGCTATTCTAATATCTAATTTCCCCTTTCTAAAATCCAATTGACATTTCTAAAATCTCATTTCCCCTTTCTAAAATCCAATTGACATTTCTAAGATCCAATTTCCCCTTTCTAAAATCCAGTTGACGCTTTCTAAAATCCATCTGGAAATGGTGTAGTTATAGACAAGAATTATCTAACTAAGGATATTTACTTCCATTTTCATATGTTTCTTGATATTGTTGTTCTCTTCAAATGTCATTAATCGCATTTTAAAATAGAAATAATGAAAATGAAATTTCATGAAAATTATTAATGGCTGATTTTTACTATTTTTCCGTTTCTTGTACTTCTGTTCGTTTCGCCTTTATGAGCGTAATTCCTTCCGTTTTTCTCTTTTCATTTACTTGACAGCTAGTTGCTAGTTTAATAAGAAACAAAGCCAAACAATGTATGCACTTTTTGTTTATTTTATTGTTTTTTATTTATTAATCAAGTTGACAGCTGACAAGAAGGTGCTTTCATGTAAGAATGCAGATAAACTTTAACAATTTAATACTTCATCACTTTATATGAAGACCACTAATGTAAAATTTGCTGAGTAAAATGTGAACATTGGCAACACTATGTCATTGTCAATCGCACGACTATTTAGTCTCAAGTGTGAATAGCTGCCACCGATTCGACTAAATAGTTGGAGTAGTGTGAATACAACAGTCCAATTCGACCAAATCGATTGAGTCGCAAGTGTGTATAGGCTCTAACGGCTGGCCAAGGCAGATCTAGGAAGGTAGGCCCGGTGGCGAATTCAAAAATTTCCCATGTATTTTGTTAGTGTAATCGGTAGAGTGTAATGTCAAAATGAATGAATTCGCTTGGGGCTCGTCCATTCCTATTGGCCATGATGTGAATTCGCTTGGATTTTGACATTACACTCTACCTTTGCATATAAAAAAGTAGTTTCTGAATTCGCCACCGGGCCTACCTTCCTAGATCTGCCTTGCGGCTGGCTGATTGTTTTGACTTCTGCAGTGGTGTTGACATTGGAGCATACATACGTGCAACCAAAAAAGGGTGTTTACCTCGATTGGGTGAATAGGTACTGAATTTTTCCTTTAAATTATTAATTTTATTTTTTCCATGTACATATTTATCTTAAATCAGTGTGAATTGCTTGATGAAAGTGAAAGAACAACTCAAAACTAGCAAGAAAAAAGTATTGAAAAGTATGACACAAATTGATTTATCGAATGATTAGAGTGCTACCTACTTTATTAAGGTACATCCATACATACATACATATGTAGGTACGTGGCCATATTTTGTTTGAAAAATAAAAGCAAAGTGGAGTGCTTTTAAATAAAACGAAAAAATTTATACGGAAATCAAAAACAAAAAATTGTTAATAAAAACCTTGGTAAGCTATGTACCTACATATGTATGTATGTATGCATTTAGGACCTAGATTCTAGGTATATTGGAAATTAAACGAGTTTTGTCCAAGAAATATGTGCATACATATTTACATATGTAGCTAAACAAGAAAGAATGTACATATTTACATACATATATCTATATGTATGTAGGTATGTATGAACCAAAGACGGAAAAAGCAAAAGCACAAAAAGCGCATTTTTCTCTTATCGCTACAAAAACAACACGTGCTATATAAAATGTTTACCTACCTGTACATGACTTTGTTTTTACATACATACATATGGTCAATTTTCTGACTGCTAACATTACATTCGCATGGAGTTTTTATTTAGTTTATAACGAAATAATAACAAAAATGTTGGGGAAATTTTCCAATAATAGTTGTATTCGCGTACAGCAATTTGTTGCAATTTATTACAATTTTGCAACAAATATCCGCTTTTTCCATTTTTTTACGCAAAAAAATTGCAGAAGTGATGGAAATGAGAGAGCAAAGTGACGTTTATTTTTGTGAGAGGCTGCAAAATTCTGCAGGACAAATTTTTTCCATCACATTTGTCCAGCAGCAAAACAGCTGATGAAAAAACATATGTTTGTAATTTGCGAAAATTGCAAAATTGAAATTCAAAATTAAAAAAGTTAAATATGGACGAATTAATTATGAAAGATGTAAATAAATAACATTTGATTATGTTTGCATCTGTACTTGGGCTAAATGTCGGATGATAACAGCAGCATTGTATGTTTGTTGCTTAATGTAGGAAGTCCGCCGGTTACCCTCTGCTAACTTATATGTATGTATGTATGTATGTATGTCAATATGCAACGCCAGCAGGCAGCCGCAGCTCCGCATTTATATACATACATACATGTTTCTTTATTAGTAAAATACAATGCAGGCATAATCTACAGCTGAAACTAAGCTAAAGTAATACAAATTTCGTAAAAATTTTTGTAAATATAGGATTTGTATATATTTTGTTAATTCCCATAATTTTAATTTGATCAGCTGTTCATCTTTCCTGCAAGATTTGAATAGATTTGCATTTTTTTACTTTTTTGGATATTTTTCTCTTGTGAGAGGAAGAATGATATTTGGCGAGACAGAGAGTGATAGAGGCAAACAGAGAAAAGCTGCTGGAAGAAGTACGCGAATACACCTAATAGCTTTGTTCGCGTACTTTCTCCAACAGCATTTACTCAGCAGCCTCCAACAGCCAGGTGTTGGAGAAAAATGTCACCTATCCTCTCACAAGAGAAAAATATCGTAAGAGGTAAACGAACACAAAATTTGCAGAGTTCAACAGCTTTGGCAAACAGCTGATTTTTATTTACATTCACAAGCCCCAAATTCAAAGGATTAAAATTAAAATGATAATAAAATTGGTGGAAATTATTGCTGTTAATTATGTATATATGTACATATAACATAAAAATAATAAAATAAAACATAGTTTTTTTTTCTTATTTAATTTCTTTTGATTCGTTTTGGGTTTCGTTTTGGTCAGTCTTTTGTCACCTCGCGATAACCTCCTCAATCTAAAAATCGTTCGCATGGGCTCGCAAAAAGGTTTTTGAAGTTCGGAAATGCATCCGGAACTCTCTTTTACAATAAATCGGCACTGTTTGTTCTATATAAATGCTAATGGAGTTACAATTCTGCCTGAAAACAGTGGAGATATATGCACATATGTATGTATCTGCAATACAATTAACTTCATGTTGTTGTTGTTGTAGTCACCAAGACACTCCCCGAAGGTTTTGGGGAGTGTAGGGAATGTGACAGTCCTTTGCCGGATAAATCCGGTACGCTCGGGTACTAGTCCCTTCTGACACTAGCCCGACTGTCGTGCGAACGATTTTTTCTGGCCATAATCAACCTTCTAGGCCGGTGGATTTTAGTCGCGTCTTACGACAGGCATTCCTTACAATGGGTATATTCTAGACCCCCTAACCCGATGGGGTTCGCTGTTACTATCTAATAAATAGGACTTCATTGTAATAATTATCACACTAACAATTGCTTTTCTTTGTACCCATGTCCATACTGTTTTCCACCGCAGTATGTCTTCGCGTCTGCTGCCCCGCAGAAGAGATTTCAATTTAATGCCGCGCTTTAAAAAAAATAGCACCAGCCAGCAAAATTTCCTTTCTCGAATTATATCTGCGGAGCGATCGGGAGTGTTATAATTAGTAAAATTAACATCCATAGAAGATTTCCCGAAAGTTCCAGTGGTTTGAAAATAAATACGGCGGGCGCATTATACTGAAGCCGACCCACTGCAGAACTACTCTCGGAGGGTGTGCCACCCACTGCCTAGAGTGGCTGCTATTTTTAAAATCCGGATAATTGGGTTTTAGTTAGAATTTGTTGTCTATCCAGGCTCAGTGAAACTTTCAGGAAATATTCTGTAGATGATAATTCATCTTATCTTAACACTTTCAACTATTATTAAATTATAATATTAAAGTTCTCCAGAAATAGAATTCTCCCGGCTGAGGGTTATTTTTGTAAAGCGCGGCTGAAGGCAAAAGTTCTATACAAAACAACTGTGGATTGCTCCATGGATATTAATCCAGAAAGAGAATTCTGCCGGCTGAGGGTAATTTTATTGAAGCGCGGCCAAAAGCCGCCAACGCAGAAAGATGTTCTACACATACATACATTAATTTAACAAGGAATGTCTCCTGAACTATAAGCGTCCGGAGGGTAGTACTTTGTTTTTTGTGATCTGTGAGACCACCCCTACCCTCTGGAAAATTAATTGTTATCGGATCGTGGATCATTATATACAAATTTTCCCTCTATCCAGGCTGGGGATCCAACCCATGACCTCTGGTATGGCAGACTAGCCACTGTCCGCCACACAACAGTGGCCACAACACTCCCCACTGCACCACAGCGGCCCCGTTAATATATATTCCCGCAAAGGAGATTACAATTTACTAAGGTACATAATATGCATATAAATACTTCGCAAAAAGTATGTAACTTATTTTGCATATTTAATTTATCCATATTTGTTGCCAATTTAGTGTATTTTTCCAATTTTATAATTGATTTGTATATTTTGCAAATCTTGTTACTTGCAAAAATTCAAGTCAGCTGTTGTTTGATCAGCTGTTTTCCTGTTGGAAAATTGCTGTTGGCAAAAATGTGTCCAACAGAATTCAACAGCTTCTCACAAAATGAAATGTCAGTTTTCTCTCTCAGTTGGTTCTCTTCTGTTGGAGATGTGGCGTAAAAAAACGGCGACAAAGTGTTTGTTTTTAAAAGTTTTCGAAAAACATCAAAAAATATCCGTAAACGAACAAAACTAATGCCGCACGCCCCCAAAAAAACGACTTGTACCGGGGGTTAGGGGAGGGGAAAGGTGTTCTGAATCCGTAAAATTTAGGCGCCGGACGTACCTCGTTTTCGAGGAATTTATAGTTACAGTTTAGTAACTCCATATAAATTCGATAGATAAAGAAAAAACACAGTGCTTTTGCGCAGAACACTTTTCTGCGTTGGCGGCCTTCGGCCGCGCTTATTTAAAATAACCCTGGGCTACGCCACCAAAGTCCGGATATACAACCTAACCACGGTGATGTCCTTCTACGTAGTACACCCTTCAGCGTAATATCTATGGCCCGGTCTACAGTACTTTTGCGGACATTTCAACTCGCAAAATTGTACAAATACTTACCTTGTACCTATGTCAGTTGTGTGTGTGTGTGTAAAAATAGGTAAAAATTTAACAACTTTAACAAATTCCGGGAAAACCAGGTACGTCCGGCGCCCAAATTTAACAAATTCAGAACCTACTTCCCCTCCCCTACCATCCAGTAAAAGTCATTTTTTGGGGGCGTGCGGCATTATTGGAAAGCCGACCCAAAATGTTAGAAACGTCCAAGGTTCTGCTACTTATGCTATCAGGTAGACCTACATATACCTTCATTTTAAGAGTAAAATTAGTCTGATGGCTACCATACCGTAAAAGTTATAAGCGCGTGAAACGCACTGCTAACGTTACATCATTTGGAAGTGAGATCAAGATACAGATAATGTTTGGCTTAATTTCTGCGAACTTGCTGGGACAATCATCCCAATTTTTCTTCATGTTATATAGCAAGGATGCCACAAGGTCATGGCATACCGCTTTACCAAAATCTTTAGGATTTTTTAACGTAATTTAACATAAAATAAGGCATTGCCTACGTTACACAAAGCACTGCTAACGTTACACGTGCGAAAGCTGAGTATCTCTACATATAATAAAATTGTAACCGTTGATATCTGTACATTGCAGATATACAGAAAATAAAAAAAGGAGCCAGAGGAATCCAAATGAACTGTTTTTAAAATTTCTGTCGGTCTGACTGTCTGTCTGTCCTTATGTTTGTGCGCGGGTCACTAAAACTTGGAATGATGGAATTGAATGAAACTAGTGAGAGTTATAATAGCGCCATTGTATTATTATTATTATTATAGATGTCTACTTTAAGATTTAAGATATAACTTTTTTCTATAGCTCAACCAGTTTTGGAGTTTTCGACCAATATGTGGACCAAGGGTGATCGAAAATGTGTTAGTACAATATGGGTATCAAATAAAAGGTGCTGATGAGTGCTGCAACAAGTAATTCTATTAAATTCAATATCTCGATTGGTTTCGGAGATATCTCCCTATCCCTATCCCTATCCATCCAAGTTTTGATATCCTACGGAAAACACTTCCAGAGATATTCAGCATGAAATATTAAGTTTGTATGGGTTGTGCCACGCCCCTTTTCCAATAGCTCTCATTTTTTCATCCAGAAAATGATTATTGAAAGTTTCATTAATTTCTATGCAGTCGTTATTGTGTGACGCGGGCGTTATGGTAAAAAAAACACATTTTTGGTCACATTTTTCCCACGTTTTGGTCAATAACTCGGGATCTGGATGATATATCCAAATGAAAGTTGTCCTAAATTTTAAGTTAGGCGTTAAGTGATAGAATAGTGATAGTTTCATGCAATTCTATTCAGTAGTTTTTGCGTGATGCGCGCACAATCATACAGACGGACAGACAGACAGACAGACAGATAGACTTCTAAAAATTGTAGATTTGGGTTCCGCTGGTCTAATAACGACCTCTCCTATCAATTTTTTTTGAATATCTTCAATGTACAGACATCGACCTGTTACAATTTTATTATATGTATTATATAGATAAAAATCACTGCTAACGTTACATATTATTTAAGCTAACAATGTCTTCAAATCTTCGGAAGTTTAACTTTTTTTAATTGCAACGTGAGATATATGTATAGTATTAAGAAAATATATAAACAAATTAAATTAAAACGTATTTTAACATGTCTTAAAAACACTTTTTTGGTTTTGCACTGCTAACGTTACATAAGATTTTTGCGGCACATTTACTTTTCACATAACTGCTAGTTGGAACATAACTTTTCTAAAAATTTTACGTGTTATGATATTATAGCTAATTTTCTAATAGATAAAACTTGAACGGCTAAATTTAGTCGCAACAAACATGTTATATTTACCTTTTTGTTTACTGAACTACTTCCGACCATATTTTTTTTTAATCACAACGTTTTATAAAAGGAGCGAAAAGCTTAATTTAAAACGACTAAAATTGAATGCCACTGTTTTCAACAGCTACTATAATATGTCATGAACCCCGCAAGACCCCAGCGCTTGCAATATTTGACAAAAAAAAAACTACTTGGTTTACTTTCCCAGAAAATCGGCCATATGTATATAAATATTAGATACGTACCCATGTATGTACATACATATATAGGTGCCTATAGGTACTAGTAGTGGGACTTTTTTCGAATAATATTTGAATAAATATTATTCGAATAAACGAATAATAATATTCGTGGGAAAAAATTCGAATAGTAGTATGTAGGTATGTACATGCATAATTTGGGAATTCCACTTGCCCTCGCGCAAGCCAGAGTACGTACATATATATATGTACTTACAAAAGCAAAAGCATACATATGTACATACATTTAATAGCTATTCGCGAATAGTGGTATTCGAATAGTGAATTACGAATACCCTTCGAATAAAAGGATTTTTTATTCGAATAATTCTTATTCGAATAGTCCCATCCCTAATAGGTACGGATGTATGTACATACATATGTACATATCGTCGTACCATACGAAAACTAACATCAGATTTTTTGTGGCTGACGAAAAGTAAAAAGTTCAAGTTTTGGCCGACGAAAAGTAATAAAATCGAGTTTTGGCTGACGAAAAGTAATAAAATCGACTTTTGGCTGACGAAAACTATCAATTTCGTATAAACAGCAACAATTTTAATGTAAAAACAGTATATAATTACTGATACTTTTCGTCAGCCAAAAGTCGATTTTATTACATTTCGTCGGCCAAAAGTCAAATGTTCTACTTTTCGTACAGAATTTTTTTATTGATAGCTTTCGCCAGAAATTTTAAATATGTTAGTTTTCGTATGGTACGACGATATGTAAAATTTTTTCTTCACAGAAGACGAAATTCATGGTATAAGTATACCAGGTAAAACAAACGTCAAGTTTTCGTCGCCATATTAACCACCTGACAATTAAGCAGATTATGACATTTCGTGCTGCCATACTCAATGATAAAAATCCTCCATTAATGGCATTTTTCACTGCTTTGTTTTAAAAATAAATTGTAACCATGGTATTCATAGTAACGAATTTTTTCAATTTGAATTGAAAGAAATTTTTTCAATTTGAAAAAATTACACATCCTGCATCCTGTTTCACTGCTGAATGATCCTTGATGATTCTTCTGAGTACAATTTTTTATTATTATTATTATTTTTTTTTTTGAAAAAATCAAACCATTTATATGAAAAATTCAGCAGTCTTTATTTGAAAGTACTCACTGATGCTACCTCAGTCATAGATGAGTTTCATCAGTGATTCATAAAAGATTCATTTCGGATTTTTACTTCGCGGAATATCAGTTTGGCCGTACTACAAAGAAGCCCCTTTCCGGTATTCTCGGTGAGTTTTTAATTTAGTTTAGTGCTTACGATCACTTTTAATTTAGGCTTTGTGATCACTCTGATATATAGTTTGGGGAGGTTTTGGAGATTGATCTATTATAACTCCATATCGTCGCATAAAGTGCAATACCGCGTATCCGCTACCACCCAAATTTTACAGGAGACAGTAAAAACTGTTTTAATTCAAAACGGTTCGGAATTTTGCAAACCCACATCCAAACCAAGGTAGATTTTTGGATTATATTCTTAATCCAAATATCAGTTTGGCGAAAAACAGTTAAATGTGCAGTTATTGGCTTACTTATGTATTTATAAGCGGTTTTGCAGGCGTACGTAAAAACTTTTCTTCAATACAGCAAAGTTATAATCCATTTCGTGTTTATGAAAGTATAATCAACTTTAGTACATTACAGTACAGTTATAAAGCAATAATACCTGTTATTCGCGGTATTGGTTCGAAAAAATTCCTTAAAAAAAGCGGTTTTGAAACTGTGTCATTATCTCAAAATTGTTGCATGAATGGATGGGGACGGACGCCAGGAATGTATTTTTGATGAAATCTCATTTTTGGCAAAAATGTCACGCGGTTTTGCACTTTAAACGACGATATGTATGTACACCACCATACCAAGTGTGCATTTCAGTCTATATATGTATGTATGTACATATGTCCAATCCAATTACAAAAAAATATGTACCCTAGATTTTAACAATATGAGTTGCTTATTTCCGCGGTGCAATAATACCAAATATGGCTGCAAAGACGGTGATATAAAATTTTTCCAATTTCCGACGATACCCTTTATTCGCGGAGAGTGGATGAAGATTTGTGGAGTGAGCGAAGAGGAGCTATCGGAAGTTCCATAAATCTGCTCACTAGTGCCCTTTCTCTTTCTGTCCTTTGATTTCTGAAATACCCAAACTTTCAAACAAAAATCTACGCATTCAAAAAATAAAAGTCTGGCATCGCTGTACTCCAAAACTGACATAAGATTAAACTTCAAAAATCTGCTTTTTAATCAAAAAGACAGCGTCAAAATGACAATGCACATACCTGTATTTTTTATACCATGGACGAAATTATTGAAAAGTAATTTTTTTCGTTTAAAGTTGAAACTTTTAAATAATTGTTTTGATAATTATCGAAACAAACAAAATTTTGATAATTTTTTTTGATAACAGATGAAAAGAAATGGATTTTGTTATGCTTTTTACGTTTATAAAATCGAATATTTCAACAGAAACAATTTTTTTTTGTTTATTGTTAAAAATAACGTTATTTTGCGGCCTTGATTTTTTGATATATAGGTAGGTACATTATTTAATTAACATATCGTGCCTGCGAATAAAAAACCAGTTATGTAAATTTTTATGAAATTTTTTTATTGCATTTTTTACTAGCCCTATTCATTGCCTACATTTCTGCGATTGCAGTTTTTTCATATCTCATTTGGTCTAGAAGTTATCAAATAAAGTATGCGTGTGTAGTACTTTAAATGTTCTGAGAAAAAGGTATGCTCTTGCAGGCATACAGGCAAAATGGCAACTGTCAGTTAATTAGTTCGATACTCAAATTTTCCACATACAAACTAGGACTTGCGGTGTATTGTGTACAGATTGCATACGTTTTTACAAAAGAAAAAAAAAATTAAAGCGTGAATAACGAGTATTCATAAACGTTGATGTGTAAACCATTTTGGATTTCTATTCGCTTTCTGGTTTTCTTTGGATTAAAATGCGACTATTTTTTGTTGTCATTGTCACTGCTATCTACTATTTTGTTGTTTTTTTATTTTCTTTATTTTTTGTTCTTGTTCTTGTTTTTGGTTTTCTTTTTGTTTTTATTCTTGGTTTTTTTTTGCTTTTGCTTTTGCTTCTGCTTTTGCTTTTGTTTTTGCTTTTGTTTTTGTTTTGGCATCTATCTCTTCATATTCTTCTCCCTTTCTTCTTCCTCTTAGTCTGTCGCTCCTTTTCCCTTCCTTCTTTACCTTTCCCTTTCCTTTCCCGTTTCTCTTTCAGTTTCGTTTCCTTTTTCCTTTTTATTTTCCCCTTCCCGCCACATTTCCTCTTCCGTTTCCCTTTACCTATCACTCTCAATTACACCTCCTTTTTCTCTCCCCATCCCATGTGTTCTCCTTTTCCCTCTCCTACTCTCTTCCTTTCTCTTTCCTCTTGCCCCTCCTATTCCATTTTAGTTTCCTTTTCCTCCCTTTTTCTTTTCCTTTTCATTTCCCACTCCATTAAATTCGTCTTTCCTTTTCCCTTACCATTCTCCTTACCTAGGAAACCGGGTTGAGCATAACATCGAAGAGAGCTCTATATTTAAGCCTTGATTTCCGCCTTTCATTTGATGCTAATATTGCTCAGAAACATGCAAGATCATTCGGGTCCGTTTGACCCATATCTCTGGACCCGACCTAGGAATCATAAAGAATAGAGCTCCATGTAGAAGCCCCGCCCAAAATCTTTCATTTGATACCTAGGTATATTGCTCAGAAACATTCTGGGACATTCTATATCTCGGGACCCGATCTAGGACTTATAATGAATAGAGCTCGATGTGAAAGCCCTGCTCAACACCTTTCATTTGATACCAATATTGCTCAGAAAATTAGATAGATAGGTGTTGGTATGCATATCCATACATTTGCATACATGTTCAAACATGTTGGTCCTTTTTATTTTGTCTATTTGTCGCTTTATTGCATATGCAACAATGCATGTCTACGTCTAAGCATTTCATTTGTAAGTACATGCCTACCTATCTACCTACCGCTGACACAGCAGTGCACTCCTCCTCGTTTACGGTTTACGCGTAAACTTTACGCGTATTTCGAAATTACTTGTAGCTACAGCAAAGATGTTTACACATCAAAATTGGTGTATAAAAAAGCCATGTATGTGCATTAAAAAGGCGCAAATCTTTATCACGTCGAAATGGGTAAAAAAGTGATATATTTTTCATAAATCAATAACAATGATATATGTATGTAGTACCGTCATTTCTGAATTAAAAGTTTGCTAAATTTTGCCAATGGGCGCTAGGAATCAGTTTTTTTCTCTCCTGCAAAGTTACTGAAAAATACATAACTGTTTTTTTATTCGCAGGGACGATACGTACCTATATATGTACATATGTAGGTACGTAAATATTTGAGATTACACATTTGAAGAAGAAAATAACAGCAAACAAAATATACAAGTCTCAGCTCGTTTAGAATCGAGTATTTTATACTTAATTGCAAAATTAAAGTTTTTTGGTCTCTTGAAAATGTTTGAATATTGTGGGTAAAAGATGGCACAAAACTTATTGAAATTACTTGATTTTGCTCAACAGCTTTTGTTTGTTCTCATTAAAAAACTTAAATTAACCAAATTCTATCAAATCAATTAACATTATTTGTTTGTTTGTCAGATTGACTTTGAGTTGAGCCCACTGAGCCATAGCTCAGTTTTTGTGCATAGGGCCATTGAGTTGTGTCACTTTATGAATTAGGATGCGATATGTGCATTAGGCCGTCTCGCCTTATAGGGACGCAAGAATAAAGTTCGCCGTACGCCCCCGCATATGATGTCTTTTTGGAAAACATTTCCGGAAAAGTTTTTTTTTTTTTTTTGGACGCCGCTAGATGTCGCTAAAATTTATTTTTCTCATAACTTCGGTATTTATAGTCCGATCTCTAAGTTTAATACACCAATGTCTTTGGCTTGAAAGGGCGCCTTATACTATGGAATATTATTAACCCTATGTGCGTCGTTGGGGTCACTGCCACCCAGTACTTAGTTTATACCACCCTAATGTAATTTTTTATGGCTGCATGTTAAACGTAGTCTAAAATCATTAATCTTTTGCAAAAGGAGTATTTCGATCGCTTCAGTATAACCCGAAATAATACTCGTTCAACATTCCCAGGCATATATGTTTTCCGCTTCCTTGGGTCTTTTAGGTTCATTTTGCAAAGATTTCCTCTGAGGAGACCCCTACTGAAATTTTATGGCGAATAATTTTCTAGAACATGTTAACCCTCTAGCTCCGCCAATAAAGGGTTATTTTGACTCCTATTTTTTGAAAATCAGGAAAAATAGTATTTTTAAGGTCGCTAGAGGGTTAAAATGTGCTAGAAAATTATTTGGCATAAAATTTTATTAGGGGTCTCCTCAGAAAATTATTTGGCATAAAATTTTATTAGGGGTCTCCTCAGAAAATTTTTCTGTAAAATAACCTAAAAGACCAAAGGAACCGAAGAACCTATATTCCTCGGAATGTTTAACGTGTTTTATTTCGGGTTCTGCTCAAGCTATAGAAATACTTATTTTGCAAAAGGTTAATGATTTTTGACTAGGTTTAACATGCAGACATAAAAAAGGTACATTAGGGTGGTATAAACTAAATACTGGGTGGTAGTGACACCAATGGCGCACATAGGGTTAATAATATTCCATAGTATAAGCCGCCCTTTCAAGCCAAAGACATTAGTGTATTAAACTTAGAGATCGGACTATAAATACCGAAGATATGAGAAAAATTAATTTTAGCGACATCTAGCGGCGTCCAAAAAAAAAAACAAAAAACTTTTCCGGAAATGTTTTCCAAAAAGACATCATATGCGGGGGCGTACGGCGAACTTTATTTTTTGCGATACGGTCTAAT
This sequence comes from Urophora cardui, assembly GCA_960531455.1. Lineage (NCBI taxonomy): Eukaryota > Metazoa > Arthropoda > Insecta > Diptera > Tephritidae > Urophora > Urophora cardui. The sequence goes on from OY482672.1 coordinate 1,430,612, forward strand.
GTGCATAGGTGTATACATGTGTAAATAGGCGGGGTGTAATAAGGCCTTTAAGGCCTTATTTCGCAACCAAAGTGAAATAAAGCCTTTATTTTGTCATTTTCAAAAAAAGGTCTTATTTCACATTTAAAGCGCAATTAGGCCTTTTTTGAAATGTGCAATAACGCCTTTATTTATTTACGCGATAACTTATCCGTCTACGTCGACGTATGTGACTGACTTTGGTACGTTGCGGCGACGGATCCGTCGTACTTGTGACGATGTACATTTGAATGCTTTGTGGCCTACGCTGAAGGGTGTACTACGCAGAGGGACATCACCGTGGCGGGAGCCACGGTTGGGGCACACGTCCGGACGGATGGCGTAGCCCAGGGTTATTTTTTATAAGCGCGGCCGAAGGCCGCCAACGCAGAAAAGTGTTCTGCGCAAAAGCACTGTGGACCGGGCCATAGATATTACTCCGGAAAGAGAATTTTTTGTAAGCGCGGCCGAAGGCCCCCAACGCAAAAGCTGTTCTCCGCAAAAGTTTTTTCTTTATCTTCTCTTTCCTGAGTAATATCTATGGCCCAGTCCACAGTGCTTTTGCACAGAACACTTTTCTGCGTTGGCGGCGTTCGGCCGCGCTTATAAAAAATAACCCTGGGCTACGCCATCCGTCCGGACGTGTGCCCCAAACGTGGCTACCGCCACGGTGATGTCCTTCTGCGTAGTACACTCTTCAGCGTAGGCCACAAAGTGAAATAAGACCTTTAGAACCTTATTTCACATTTGAAGTGAAATAAGGCCTTATTCTTAATAAAGGCTTTATTTCTCAATCGATAGCGAAATAAGGCCTTAAAGGCCTTATTTCAAAAGGCCTTATTACACCCCGCCGTGTAAATATGTATGTACATTAATGTACAAGTAGGTACAATAAGTTAACAGTTACGGCTTAAAAACCTTCGGTACTCAATTAAGAATGAAAGTTCAAAAGGTCAAATGAAATGGCAATGCCAGATGATAGTAAAAGCTTATAGTGAATACAGTTTGGCAGTTTGGTAAATGTTTAAAAGCTCATATCTTCCTACCATACGAAAGCTAGCACTTTCAAAATTTTTTACGAAAAATTACTTAATTTTGAGCTCTCATGACATTTTTTTAAGCATAGTACTGAATTCGAGTTTCACGTGAAACTGCTGTCAAAATTCATACAAAAAAACTGGTTGTGAAACATGTGTGAAATTTCACAGATATTTCACGACAAAGTTGTACTGAGTTCCTGCCGTGAAAACGTTGCGCAACATGCTAGCAACATCATGCCAGCAACATTTTTTCACGCGAAATTAAATATACAATACCATTTATTTTCGAGTGAAAAGTGACATTTGTTGAAATTGAAATTTATATTTTGTATAAAATTTTTTATTGGCCAAAATTTGAAAGTTGGTTCTGAGGCGATGCTCCAAATTTTTTATTTTTACATTTGCTCAGTTTTCGTTTTGGCATTTATTCTCATTTGACAAAAAATTTTTCTTGAAACATTTCACGGCAAAATAAATGCATGTTGCTGGCGAAATTTCACGGCTGTGAACTTACATAGTACTAGGCTTTATAATGAAAAATTGGTGTGAAAAATTTATATTTTTGGTAGAAGTTTTAGATCTATTTCGGAGAGCACCACATCTCTTCACCAGACTTCTTTTTACGTTTCATATTCTTAGCGTCCGCCGAGATATTTAAAAATTCTGTACGAAAACTAGCACTTTCAATTTTTGGCTGACGAAAAGTAGCAATTTTGTTTTGAGGCTCGCTGGACCCGTGCACATCTTGCGCAAAAAATAATAAAACATACGTGGCGCCAGGCGATATGGTTTGTGCTGTCACGCCCATTTTAAAAAACTTATATTTATTTGGTTTTATGTCTGCAGTGGAACTTATGGAGCTTTCAATGAATTGCCTTTATGTTTAACAAAGATATCGCATAAAATATTTTTATTATACATACATACCTATATAGGTATGTGTATTATATAAAAGTGGGTGTAGTCCCTGTCGACTTATGAAATTTTTTTTCCAAACGTTTGCCTTGGCAAGCAAATCATGTGCACCAAACTTAATCGATTTATCTGCCACGCTTCCTGAGTTTTGACTTATGTATAAATCTTTGAAAATTTGCCCCTCTGTAAGTGGGCCCATTTTGAAAATTTCAGCATATTTCTTTATAACGGAATAAGTATTTCATGGATGAAATTTCATCACTCGGGTTATATTAGTGACTGAATTAGTACGTTTTTCGAGTTTCTCGAAATATGATCCATTTTCACCACCAACCTTCTCTGTTCCCATTAGAATCTGTGTACCAAATTTCATCAAAATATTTCAATTTTTGCGCGTTATAGGGCCGTCAGAATAATACATTTCCGTACAAAGTTTTCGCCGAACATGACTTTGTCAACACTTGTAAGCAAAACATATGTATGGTATGTAACACATACATATGTAGTTTAAAACATATTGGGTAGGCTTCGGTATAATGCGCCTGCCGTATTTATTCCAAAAAACGAAAAATTTTTCAATTAAACTTTTAGGAAGTGTTCTGTGGATGTTAATTTTACTAATATTAACAATCCGGACTACGCAAAAAAACCTACTGTGGACTGCTCCACGGCTGAAGGTTATTTTCTTAAAGCGCGGCCGAAGGCCGCTAATGGACAAGAGTGGTCTACGCTAAAATACTGTATTATTAATAAACTACACTCAGAGAAAAACAGCATTTTAAAATCAAAAATAAAATTTTTGTTTTCATAATGCACGTTTTAAACCAAAATATTTTTATTAACACGCTTTTATTAGTTTCACCTGTATGTATGTATGTATGTATGTATGTAATTTCTAGTTGCTGTCTAAATATATGCAACACATTTACTAATAAGATTAGGTTATAACCACCGCTATGTTCCAACAGATGGCGCGCGTGTATTTATATTTTTAAAATATTTACTTATTTTAACAATGAAAATTTTTTAATTAAAAATGAAATTTTTGAATTAAGAATGAAATTTTTGAAGTAAAAATGCATTTTGGATTTAAAAATAAACATACTTAAATTAAAAATGAAAATGAATGTTGATTCAAAAACTCGCTCTTTGTTCAAAATATTTTTTGTGAGAAATCCAACAAAAACAATAATGAGAATCGATTTTTTTAAATTTTGTTTTTACAATGATTCATATAATTCATGCATTCTTTTTTAGGAAAAGGGAAGTATAAATAGGTTAATACAATTCAATATAATGTTTAATGTTCCACTATGTGATGGCGTTGGATTGAATTTCAGGTTTATGTCATGGTTCGAATCCGGAGGAGAATATAAAATAAAGAAGAAAAAGGAGAATAAGAAATAAAGATAGCAAACAGTTAAGGCGAAGTAGAAAAGAAGAGGAGAACAAGCGGAGGCTATATTTTTGTAGTTGGGACTCGGATTAAGAGAAGATGAAGAGAATGCCGTTGGATACAATTTCGAATCCGGAAGAGAAAATGATATAGAGAACACTGCAGCGTTTTCATATGTTTTTATAATTTTTTTTTTCTGAGTGTATAAGTTTCAACAAGATTTGGTTTCCATTTTAGTGATCTATATGAACCCTCTACCACCCAAACAATCGAAAAATTTCGGGGTCGGTGCATTATATCAAAATTTCCTACAAAAATTTGAAATTGTTTTCCAGACTGAAAATTCTGTGTCAAGATCAGCTGCAAATCTTTACTGAGTCAAAAAGACTTCGTAAAAACTTGTAACTTTCTCTCCAAATGAAATGTCAAAATGCGTTCTCTCCTTAAGATCTGTAAAATTATTAAACTCTGTAACCTATATGCACGGTAATGTAATACATATGTACAACTTCCTATGTGCATTATAATATAATACACTGGCGCTATTATAACTCTGACGAGTTTTATGGCCGAGCTTATCTTCCAATTCGAGGTGTGCTCGTTTTTCCTACTAATGCCGTGGTTATGCTTACGACAACACTCGTCGAGCAACGTGTAATTGTTGTTGTGCACTCCGACGGTGAGAGAAATTTCAGACTCTCACATCCAGCAAATGGTGCTTGTTTCACCCAGCACGCCGATCAAACGCCGATGTTTCGGGGTAATAATGTGTTATGTTGTGTATGTGCTCACAAACCATCAATTTAAGCGTAACCACCTCTCACCGATGACGAAAACATCTCCGAATTTTACCGAGGTTTTTCTCGTAAGCATAACCACGGCATAATTGGGTGGACCTACAGTTTTATGCCGGCTCCGAACGGCGAATGCATTTTTTGCGAGAAGCTTTTTCATGGCAGAATTACACTCGGAAGGTATGCCGCCCACTGCCGAGAGGTGACCGCTGTTTTTTTAAACCCAATAGTTGGATTTTTACTAATTATTTTGGTGTTTGCTAGGACTGGGGTTAGAACCCGAGACCTCTGGTATAGCTACCCACTACACCACAGCGGCCACATACATATCGCACCCTAAAGTGACACAACTCAAAATTTTTTGAAATCGTGTTTTTTTTCATAAACTGGTACACGGAACATATCCCTAGCGATTGTCAAAAAAAATTTCCAAAGTGTCTTTTGACCGAAAAATTACCAATTACACGTGGCCTTTTTCCATACGAATGCTTGTAAAGGAAAACAGTACTTTGGCTCTCCTGAAAATTTTGAAATTTTGTGTTGTGTCACTTTCTGATTTAGGGTGCGATATGTATGCGGTAAACACGCAAATATTTCTTAATCAACATGCCAATCACAATTCGGTCACATGAAAGTGCCCGAAATGGCCCTTTGGACTTTTATTACACTGGTCGACAAATTTTGGTACAGAAATAAAATTCTGCTTTTCTAAAGGATTTCAGTGAGCTGAATCTGAAGTCAGATTTTCGGTAATACGTACAGTTCTTGAGATATTCATGTCTAAAAAGGCGAAAAACGCGATTTTTGGCTATATTAACTCCTCAATATCCTTTAAATTACTTACCTTTTTTAAAAATTGAGTAAAGCTATTGAAAGCACGGTAATTTCTCTTGAAGAAAACGATTTAATTTTTCGGATATCTTTCTTGTAACTTGCAATATTGTAAATTAAGCCTCACTAGTTTTGCAATATTTTCTCCATACAAAAATAATTAAAAATTTTAAAGCACGCTTTTAGGCAGTTTATTATATTATGGATGTACATATCGTCGTACCATACGAAAACTAACATCAGATTTTTTGTGGCTGACGAAAAGTAATAAGTTCAAGTTTTGGCCGACGAAAAGTAATAAAATCGAGTTTTGGCTGACGAAAAGTAATAAAATCCACTTTTGGCTGACGAAAACTATCAATTTTGTTTAAACAACAACAATTTTAATGTAAAAACAGTATATAATTACTGATACTTTTCGTCAGCCAAAAGTCGATTTTATTACTTTTCGTCAGCCAAAACTCGATTTTATTACTTTTCGTCGGCCAAAAGCCAAATGTTCTACTTTTCGTACAGAATTTTTTTATTGATAGCTTTCGCCAGAAATTTTAAATATGTTAGTTTTCGTATGGTACGACGATATGTACATTAGATGAGTTTTTTTTTGTATGGCATTCTTTAAACCTTCTCAGATCCTCCCTCCGGCACCGGAATATAGGATAGAGTAAGTAAACTGAAAAAAAATTTCACTTTTCCAAAAACTGGATGGAGCTACACCGAAAACCGCGCAAATTCCCAGAATTTCAAGGAATGTTTAGATTTATGTCTGAAAAAAGGTAGGATTTTGCACAAGAAAAAAATTGATATCCACCCATACGTAGAATTAACCGCTAAAGCAAATGGCGTATTCAGTTTTTTGGTACACTACCCAGGGAAAATAATATCGCGGCCTAAAGTGATCATTTTCTTTTTTTTTTCTTATGAATCTTCAACTTCTTGCCCTATACTCTTCCCTAAATCGGAAAATATTTAACTAAATCACACGGTAGGCTGCGTTATTTAATGCGCTTTCCATAAATGTATAGCTATTAAAAATCGAATAAAATTTGGATGAGTTCATCAAGTTTAAATGAAGTAAAGTCGGGTATAAAAGTTTAACATACCTTAAAATTTCTTAAATTTTTTAACCATTTTGCTCTTCAAGGCGGTTTTTAGAGTTATTCGTGATTGTTTTATTTGGTTGGATAACTCCACAAATGTAAAAAAAAAAATTCGGAAGATCGAGACCGTGGATAGCGGACAAAAAGTGGAGCCGGAAAATATTATTGGGCAATATTGGTACCGTGTGATTTAGTTAAAAAATAATTTCCGATTTCGGGAAGAGTATAGGGCAAGAAGTTGAAGATTCATGCGAAAAAAAAAGAAAATGATCAATTTAGACCGCGATATTACCTTCCCTGGGGAGTGTACCAAAAAACTGAATACGCCATTCGATTTAGCGGTTAATTCTACGTATGGGTGGATATCAATTTTTTTTCTCGTGCAAAATCCTAACTTTTTTCATACATAAATCGAAACATACCTTGAAATTCTGGGAATTTGCGTGGTTTTCGGTGTAGCTCCATCCAGTTTTTGGAAAAGTCAACTTTTTTTTTCAGTTTACTCACTCTAAAACATCCTATTTTCTTATTCCGGAGCCGGAGAGAATATCTAAAAAAAACGCATCTAATGTACATATGTAAGTGGCTTCTTCAAACTTAAGTGAATTAATTTATATTAATTTATCGAAAATGCTACTAAGACTTTGTGTGACTGAAACAAAAATTTCAATCAATGGCCTACTATAGATATATTTTTTATACTGAAATAAAAATAATTCTGCTGAGCAATTACAAAACTTCATTGCGCCTAAAATATGCTACAAATGCTGCCGTTGTTTTCGACGAAAAATACCTTATTGTACAAATACATATATTTCTATATATCTAAATAAGATATCCGAAAAATTAAAACGTTGTTTTATAGAGAAAATGTGCTTTCAACAGCTTTAATCGATTTAAAAAAAGTAAGTAATTTAAAAGATATTAAGGAGTGAATGTAGCCAAAAAACGCGTTTTTCGCCTCTTTTGACATGAATATTTCAAAAACTGTACGTACTTCCGAAAATCTGACTTCAGATTAAGATTTAGCGTACCGAAATCCTTTAGAAAAGTAGAATTTTATTTCTGTAACAAAAATTTGTTGAAATTTTGTCGACCAGTATTATTTACAAATAAATTTTGTGAATATTCCAAACGCAGCAAAATTTAATACTTAAATATTTTGATTACTCGAATAATTTTTTTTTATTTACAACCACTCGAATTATGTACATACATATGTACATAAGTAAGCTATTTTACCATTTGCACATACATACATAACTAAATACTTTTATTTATTGCATTAACTATTTTTTCACTCTTCCTGTTTATTTCTATTTCTGCAGGTGATGAACATTGGATTGTGATATTTGTAGCAAAGAAAGTAGCAAATAAATGAAATATTTTGGCGGCGTTGAAGGGTAAGTTAAACAAATTGTGTAAAATTTTAGAATTTTATATACATATGTACATATTTTCTAATAAGCATTAGGCTTGGCTAACAATTCTAAAACGATTGGAAACGAATGACTTTTTCATGTCTCAACTTCATTACCGAATGTGGTAAGGGTTGTTTTTAGAACTAGGAAATTCTCTAATGAAACGGAGGCTTCATTATCTGAGGCATTTTTCCTTAGCTATTTATTTTCGAAGGGAAATCTTAATGATAGAGAGTGGTTGCCTTAAAATACGTTATATTTTTTCTTGTTATTATAAGATATGCTACTCTTTTTTTTATTCGGACCCATTTCGATTAGGTATACATATTTTCAAAACACAAGTGTGAACGTAGCAAAGCTAATATTTGTTATAAGTTCGATCCAAACTTTCGAAGATATCTAAGGTTCTTTTCGAGTGTTCGTTGCAATCTTTAGAGAGTATCTACATATAATCTGAAACGGTAATCATTTCATAAATAAAAACAAGTTATGTTTATCTGTAATATTTTGAGTTGGTAGTACAGTTTCAAAAGTGTGTATGTGAAATTTTTTCAATATTGTATTCTTGATGGATTGAGTATCAGCATTTAAAGCTGTACAATGTCCATTCAAAATTTATTGCAAAATCCTTCCGTATTTCTATCTAAAATACGCTACTCATACGCCTTGACAGACATTGGTGTCTCCTCATTAAAGGAGCGCTCACAATTCTAAAACCATTTTATTTCCACCAGAATTGCTCGATCTATACCATAAGAGTAAATTGTTTGCGTTTTAACCCATTAATTTCCGTGTTTTAACCAACTTTTTTACATTGCGCAGATAATGTGAAATTAGTTTAATTTTTATAAATATACGTAAATTTGCGTATTTGTACATATATGTACCTACATACATACATATGTAAAAATTTGTACCACTTGCTGGTCAAAATGCTATCAGTTGTTGACATAGAATTAACAATTTATTGTTTATGATGTTTCTTTTTTCTAACGTTAAATATATGAGCGTATAAACATTTGCAGAATTTATTAGCAACAAGTAAGGAAGCCTAAGTTCGAGTGGAATCGAACATTAGATACTCAGCTGTATGTTTTCATTGTTTGTTTGCGTTTGATGGATTTTATATAAAGCGGGTGCTGCATAAAGTGGGCGTAGCCACGCCCATTTTCAAAATTTTTATCAGTCATCCAACTAAGCATATGAATATTATTCTTTATGCAAAATTTCATTCCTTTATGACTTCCAGTTACAAAGATGTCACGTTACAAATTTCCAAAGCGTGTTCCAGAAATATCTTTGTTAAAAAGTAGGCGTGGTCATAAACCGATTTCAATAGATTTTTGCGTGTCTATTAACACAAGTTATAAAAGTGTATAAACCAAGTTTCGTCATAATATCTCAATTATTTGTCGAGTTAAAGGCTAAGAAATCTCGTATATCCCTTTGTCCAAAAGGAGGCGGTGCCACGCCCATTTTCCAAAATTTTTCTATTTTTTGTTTCCGGTCTATTGTAGAAATCATACCACAAAATTTCAATAAATTATCTTTACATTTGACAAAGATATCGCTTAAAATGTTTTTATTAGGCCACTTTATGATACCCATATATAAAAGTGGGCGTGGTCGTCAACCGATTTCGCTAAAATTTTCAACATGTATTACCAGAAGTAATAAAAGTGTATACACCAAGTTTCGTCTAATATATCGATTATTTGTCGAGTTATGGGCTCCGAAATCTCGTATATTCCTTCTTCTAAAAGGAGGCGGTGCCACGCCCATTTTCCAAAATTTTTATATTTTTTGTTTTATGTCCACAGTTGGACACCTTCCATAAAATTTCAATGATATATCTTTATATTTGACAGAGATATCGCTTAAAATGTTTTTATTAGGCCACTTTATAATACACATATAAAAGTGGGCGTGGTCGTCAACCGATTTAGGAAATTTTTTGTCGAAACATTTGCCTAAGTAAGTATATCACGCGTACCGAATTTCATCGATATATCTTTAACGGTTTCTGAGTTATAACTCATAAAACTTGCAATGTTTGCCCCTTAATAAGTGGGCGTGGCACCGCCCATTTTCCAAAATTTTTGTGTTTTTTGTTTTATGTCCATAGTTGTACCCATGCGACAAAATTTCAATGATATATCTTTATATTTGACAGAGATATGGCCTAAAATGTTTTATTAGGTCACTTTATAATATACATATATAAAAGTGGGCGTGGCCGTCAACCGATTTTAACTATTTTCCGTACGAACGTTTGCCTAAGTAAGTATATCACGCGTACCAAATTTGATCGATATATCTTCAATGGTTTCTGAGTTATGACATATAAAACTTTCAAGGTTTGACCCTTAATAAGTGGGCGTGGCACCGCCCATTTTCCAAAATTTCATAAAATTTCTTCCTAGGGGCCTGAGCTCAACACGTGGGTAAAATTTCATCGCTCTAGCTATATTAGTGACTGAGATACCAAATTTCAAATTTTTTCTATATAGGAAAAGTGGGCGTGATCATGGTCCGATTTCGCCCATTTTCAATACCAACCGTCCCAGTCTCGATAGCAACTTGCATTTCAAATTTCATCGAAATATCTCAATTTTTGCACGAGTTAGAGTGTTTACAGACGGACGGACAGACGGACGGACGGACGGACGGACGGACATGGCTCAATCGATTTCTCTTTTCACCCTGATCATTTTGATATATATAAGTCTATATCTATCTCGATTATTTCATTCTGTTAAAATCCACCGTTATGTGATTAAAACTATAATACTCTGTGTACTAGTACAGCTGAGTATAAAAATGGTTTGCATACAGTAGGTAAATATGTATCGCACATTTATGTATGTATCTACATATGTACCTAGCTCTATACCCAATAAACTTTGCGGCGAGCGCTCGTAAATTACGTATATATGTGTGTACATATGTACATACATACGTTATTCAAGTATATTTTTTATTGGATAGTTAAAAAACTTAAGTAGAAGGAAATACTGAGTAAAGTAAGTGAACGATATCTGTTTATAGGTAAGTAAAAGTTTAAATAGATCTAGATATTCTTTTTTATTTAATTGGTCGAGACATGAGCTAGTCTTTTGTAAACCAATCGAGCTATTCCTTATATCCGTACACACGCTACAAATTAATTTTGATTAATATGTATAAAATAAAAAAAAATATTCAATTAAAGCCTGACGTCGCATATGCAATTGTATCTATAGTATGTATTGCTCTTGTACGCAGATCTTCAATTGATTAATATGAACTCTGGAATATTAGTTAACCTCTTTTTATATATGCATTGCCTATAAAAAAGAAAAAGTTTTTAGAATGTACATATCGCATACAAGTACAAGCAATCGTATGGCAAAAGACTACGTATAATGGTAATTTTTCGGACAAAAGAGAGACTTACCTATTGAAAAGTTTTTTTTTTGGCAATCGCTAGAGATATCGACCCCTTTGTGCGACTTTATCATAAGGGACAAAAGCAAATTTTACAAGAGAGCATTTTTTTGATTTTTTACTGTTTTTATTGGTATATTTAAATGAAATGAACACGCGATTATATAGTTAATTAATATACTGAATCTGATATTGTTTTCTTGACAAAATTTGCAGTTTGCGAAAAAATCATAAGTTTGTCCCTTACTATAATTTCGCTCTCAATGTTTTATGAGCATATTTGAATAAATGTCCCTTACGATAATATTTAAAAAAGGTTGTATATGACAAATACAAGTGTCTTATTGCATACTTTTGCATTTTTAATGATGGGTTCATGGTAATATAGTGAGTAAGGCTATGTTCAGAAACGCAGCATGAAGCGCAACAGCGGCAGTAATTATCTATATATTAATAGGCTAACATTTTTCCCATACAAACAATTGCCAGGCTGTTTAGCACATTTAACATACTCATATCCACATAAAATTGATATGGATGTGTTCGTATGAGTCAGGAGCAGTGCATAGGCATATAATTTTTTCTATAAATTATTTAATTTCTTTATAATTAATAAATAAAATTTTTAGTTAAGATAAATAGATGTCGTAAACGTGTTTACAAATATCGTAAACACAGTTGAAGAGTCGCTTTAATTTAAAATCGCTCACCACCGGGCGTACCTTTCTAGATCTGCCTTGACTTTGACCATGATTTCGCGTCGGACCGTGATCAAAAGGGCAAATCAGTGTTGCGGTACAACTGGAATTTGGAAAGTGTTGCTTATCTCCGCGAAAAGGAATAATTTTTGTACCAATACAAAGTTGAAAAAATAAATTGCATGGTCGAATTTCGACCACCGGCGATACTAGTTATTATTATGAGTTTCCACCTTCGATTTCCTACTAGCTATATTCAAAATATTTTTTATACGGGCGATACGATAAAATCGAGCTCAAAAAAAAAATTATACATTGTCCCTTACGATGAAAAATAAAGCCAATTTTTGGCACTACTATACGGATTTCAGCTACAATATTATACCAAGTGATGCGCTGGGGAATGTAGAACAAATTTGCATCAAAAAGTAAATTTAGAGAAAATGACCATTACGATCAAATCGCGCAAAGGGGTCGATATGTTCTGTGTACCAGTTTATGAAAAAACTCGATTTCGAAAAATTTTTAGTTGTGTCACTTTATGATTTAGGGTGCGATATGTACATACATTAGATAATATAATAATACAATGGCGCTATTATAACTCTGACGAGTTTTATGGCCGAGCTTCTCTCCCAATTCGAGGTGTGCTCCTTTTTGTTTTTCCTACTAATTGGGTGGACCTACAGTTTTATGCCGGCTCCGAACGGCGAATGCATTTTTTGTGAGAAGCTTTTTCATGGCAGAAATACTCTCGGAGGGTATGCCGCCCACTACCAAGAGGTGACCGCTGCTCTTAAAAAACCCAATAATTGGATTTTTACTAATTAGAAAAATTTGTTTGGCTCGGACCGTGGTTTGAACCCGAGACCTC